>CM033323.1:43201863-44541724 GCA_019359835.1 Pharus latifolius
AAACACCTACCAAGTGAAAAAGCTGTTGTGTGCTTTGGGAATGGAAGTAGAAAGGATACATGCATGCCCTAATGATTGCATCCTTTATCGTAATGACTACAAGGATATGCATGTTTGTTCGGTGTGCAGCGCATCCCGTTATAAGCGTAAGGACTGAACCGACAACGACGACTGCGCTGAGATAAAGCAAGGACCTCCTGCTAAGGTGTTGTGGTATTTTCCCGTCATTCCCCGCTTGCAACGTTTGTTTGCAAACCGTAAAGAGGTAAAATTATTGCGTTGGCACTCGGAAGACCGGAAGAAGGATGGAAAGCTGAGACACCCCGCTGATTCTTCGCAGTGGAGAAACATCGATAGGGAATTTGTTAAGTTCGGAACGGAATTGAGGAATATAAGGTTTGGGTTGAGTACCGATGGAATTAATCCTTTTGGTAACATGAGCAGTCGGTATAGCACTTGGTCGGTTCTTTTGTGTATCTACAACCTTCCTCCTTGGTTGTGTATGAAGCGCAAGTACATCATGATGTCTCTACTTATCTAAGGACCAAAACAACCCAGAAACGATATTGATGTGTACCTAGCACCATTGATAGAGGATCTCCTAACAATGTGGAACAAAGGGGTGCAGGTATGGGACGCATACAAACGAGAGACCTTCATCCTATGTGCTATAATATTCTGCACTATCAACGATTTCACTGCCCTTGGAAATTTGTCGGGCCGTAGTACGAAAGGAGCCAAAGCCTGTCCCCACTGCGAAGATGAGACTGAGAGCGTGTGACTGAAGAATTACAGGAAAACAGTGTACATGCGTCACCGTAGGTTTCTTCCAAAGAATGACGCGTATCGTAAGAGGAAGAGGGAATTTGACGACCACAAGGAAGATGGTTCAGCCCTGAAGCCTACGCGCGGGAAAAAAGTTTACTTACGGATAAAGGACATAGACGTTGTGTTTGGAAAGGGTCGTAAATTGAAACCCCGCACAAAGAACACTTGGAAGAAGAGATCGATATTTTGGGACTTACCATATTGGGAGCATTTAGAGGTTCGTCATTGTATTGATGTCATGCATGTAGAGAAGAATGTTTGCGATAGTTTAATCGGCCTATTGCTGAACATTCCGGGGAAGACAAAGGATGGCGTCAATGTGCGGCGTGACATGATCGAAATGAAAATCAGGCCCGAGCTAGCACCGAGAGAGGACGATAAAGGCCGTATATACCTCCCCCTGCATGCTACACTTTGTGCAAGGATGAGAGGAAATAACTCTGTAAGAGTCTCTATGGTGTTAAAGTTCCATTGGGTTACTCCGCAAATATGAAAAAGCTTTTGTCCATGGGTGATTTGAAATTGTTTGGTATGAAGTCTCATGATTGTCATGTGTTTATGACACAAATGCTTCCTGTTGCCATCCAGAGTATTCTGCCGCATAGGTCAGAGAGACGATCACGAGGCTGTGTTATTTCTTCAATGCAATTTCTTGCAAGGTCATTGATCCCGAGGAACTAGATTCTCTGCAGAGCGAGGTGGTTTGAACTCTCTGTCAGCTTGAGATATATTTTCCTCCGTCGTTTTTTGATATCATGGTCCATCTCACCATCCACCTTGTCAGAGAAATCAAGATATGTGGACCTGTGTTCCTACGTTATATGTATCCATTCGAGAGGTACATGTGTGTATTTAAGGCCTACGTGAGGAATCGGTCTCGGCCCGAGGGTAGCATTGTCGAAGGTTATGCAGCGGAAGAGGTTGTTGAGTTCTGCGTCGATTACATGGCCGAGGTAGAAGCAATAGGAGTTCCTGTGTCTCGTCACGAGGGGAGACTTGATGGTGTTGGCACTATTGGACGGAGAGCCATCACTCCTGATTTCGATATGTACTCGAAAGCTCATTTTTGGGTCTTGCAACACATGACGGAGGTGTCTCCGTACATCGACGAGCACAAGGAGATGCTACGATAAGACAATCCACGCCTATCCGAGGTTTGGATCATGGGAGAACATAACAGTCAATTCAGTGCGTGGATGAAAGTGCGAATCACCGGAGAGTCCGCAAGTGAGAACCTTAAATGGTTGGCAAAAGGGCCCACGTTTACTGTACAGACATGGCAGGGATACGGCATCAATGGGTACACATTTTACACGAAAGCTCAAGATCGAAAGAGCACTGTGCAAAATAATGGAGTGAGCGTAGAAACTTTTCATGAGGAGTTCAGCGAGACAGGCCCAACAATGGTAGTACATGGATTGAACTCGTACTACGGGTTCATTGAAGAAATTTGGGAACTTGATTACGTACTGTTTAAGATTCCCCTGTTTCAATGCTGATGGGTCCAAATCCCACAGGGTGTGAAGGTTGACAGTTACCGTTTCACTTCTGTGGATCTGGATCGAGTTGCGTATAAAGATGAGCCATTCATACTTGCAAAGTAAGCCATTCAGATCATTTATGTCACTGACCCGGCCAATAAGAAGTGGCACGTCGTCCTTCATGGCAAGAGAAGGATTGTTGGAGTTGAAAATGTCGTAGATGAGGCGGAATACAATCAATTTGATGAGATGCCTCCATTTGGAGATGGCGTACAGGTTGATACTGAAGACACCGACGAAACCAGTTATGTGCGTATGGATCACCAGGAAGGGCTATACTTTAAAGGTAATCAACAGTCCTTGTCGCTCTGTTTCCATCGGTATAGCTTTTATATCTCCTCTAATTCTCATCTTTGCAGGGCCGCGGCAAGTGGAAAGTTGAGGATAACATGGCTGTGTATGTGAAAATTGTCGGTCAAAGTCCCCATTTGTATGTAACATTTATTTGAGCATGCTCCACATTGTATGTTAAATTTATTTGAGCATGCTCCACATTGTAACCAATTTTCGGAGCATTTGGACTCCATTTGAAATATCTGAGTGTTCATTTAAAACAAGTTTTCGAGCATTCGGAGTTGCAGAGCTACAGAGTTTCTGGTTGTAAAACTCTACATATTGCTTAGAAGACGTTCAGAGTTAAGGTTCTGAAGTTATGAGCATTCATGCATTCACAGTCAGTTCTGAAGTCAAACCGTCTATGATAATCTCTTTAGAGATTATCACAGACGGTTATGAAGTTAGGATCGACTATGATAATCTCTCTACATGGTACATAGTTTAGGGCCATGTTCAGTTGCCCTAGCTCTCTCCGCCCTCGCACCGTTCGGCGCGATCACCTCCATCGCCTCCCCACAGTCCGGCGCGATCACCTCCATCCCCTCCCTACTGTCCGTTGCGATCACCTCCATCGCCTTTCCACCGTCAGGCGCGATCACCTCCATTGCCCTCCCACCTTCCGGCACGATCACCTCCGTCGCCTCCCCACCGTTTCTGCCATTCTTGGTTAATTATAAGTATATGAGTTTTGTTATAGAATTATTAGTTTCAGATTTACTTAAAATGTTCTCTATTTCACATATGTTAGGAACTGATATGTCTGGTGACGAAATGAACCAGTCGGGGAGTCAGAGTGACTTCGCTGGTGATGAGACGCCTGGGCCGGAGGTCGCCGCATCCACCGTGACCCAGTCGTAGAAGAGAAAGGGGCGAGGCTGGATGACATGCGCGCGTCTCGACAAGTGGGAAAAGTAGCACGTACAGTTCGACGACTGATATTTACTTGATTCGTCTTATATTTCTGTATATTTTCCCCATGATTTTTGTGCATATTAGTCATTAACCTCGGCATATGTCTAGATTATTCTAGATTTGTCGCCAAATCGACCGGATTACTTGTTTTTCCAATTTTTATCGCAGGTCGGCGCGAATCGGATGGATTTCTGGCTAGCGGTCACGCCTCATTGACTTTTTCTGACCATCGGACGATTCCTGATGGAAGTGCGCGTTCTCGCGGACGCGTGGGATCTGACCGCACCGAAATCGGAGTCTCCGGGGCCCGGAATCCCAAACCCTAGCCACGAGGTCACATTTCCAATTCTCCAAAACTTCGAGGGTTTTTCTGCGAAAGTGCCAAATTGCCTTCTTTTCCAAGCGGCCGGCCATCTGAGGATTTTTGAGCCCGGCATTTATTTTTTTTACTTCGTTCTTCTTCTTGCCCAAACTACTCTTCCACACCGCCCTCCACCTCGCCGCCGGCGGCCGGGCCATACGCCGGCGGTGCTCCATCCTCAATCCGCTCCACGTTGCCGCCACTGCTCTCACAACTCGCCATTCTTGTGTGCTGCGCCGCTGCCGGATCGACCACGCGCCGATCTACTCCAGCGCACCGCCTCCACTTCCCGCCACGACATTGGAGCAGCCGCCCCCGCCACCGATCAGCCTGTACGCCGGCGGTTGTGGCCATTGATCCTGCGTCGGCGCCGCCCCTCGTGACCTCCGCCTTCAGATCCACGCCTCCCCAAGCGCACCGCGTCTCCACGTGCGATCACGGCGCACCACCCCACCGCCACCGCCCAGCTGGTGTTAATCCAAGCTCGCGCCGCTGAACATCCCCGCCGTCTTCGGTCTCGCGTCGCCTTCCTTGGCCACGCCGCCACCAAAGCCTCTCCATCGTCCACTGAGCCGCCGCCGATCTGGCCGCGCGCCACCGCGCCGCGCCTCCATCTCCACGGTCCCGAGCCGTGGCCTCCCTCTCGGCCATCTCCACGTCGCCGCCGAGCCGCGCTTTGCTTCTCACTGCGCCATCCGCTCCGGCGCTGCGCCGCCGCGTCTCCACCGCCTAGATCCAGCAGCCACTCGCCGGATCTGCGCCTCCAAGGCTCCCACGTCGCCACGCCTCCTCCCCGGTCTCCACACCAGTGCGCGCCGCCCCCTTCTACAGGGCCGCCTCCGAGCTCGCCGGTCCCCTTTGCCACGGGCTTCATCCTCAACCTCGGCACCGACGACCTCTTCTCCAGCTACTCCAGCAGCCATCACACTGGTTCTATTTCTTCTCACCTTCTCAGTGCTTGAATTAAGATGAACTGGAATCACTGTATGAGATGTTGAATGAATGTATATGTTGAGAATCAAGATACAATTTCTAAATCAAATGCAAATAGCAAGGTTAGATTAAACTGAATCGAGTTCATTGTCTCTGTTGCTTCCATATTATTGCCTCAATCTTCATTGGTTCTTGTTTGATGACTTCTATTGATCAAGACCTTGATTACATTTATTTCTGAATGAACCAGTGGTCAATTCTTTACCTCCAAGTGTTGTGAATGTCTTCTGCTCACTATGTATAAGATTTGGGGTCTTGGATGGAATCTGTTTTCTGTTTCTGAGTTGAATCAAAATGAAACTGTGCTGGATTAATTTCCACCTTCTATTTGATTTGAAATGTTCTGAGTGGCTTAGTTCAGAGTTCTGTTGAATGAGCTTGACAGGTTCCTCTCTATGATGATAAATTGTGATGGTAAATTGTTGATCACCTTTTTATGTACCTTTGATTGCTGTTAGTAATTGATGTTTAATCAATGTGTCGATTCCTGCACCAGTGTGTTTTGGGCTGAGTTGAACTGAATTCTTATGATTGTCTCACTGTTGAATCTCTGTGTGATGCTTGAGTAATGATCTACATATTTGAGTTGTATTACATGTTCTTTGATCCATCTTCTGGTTAACTGTTCATTGTTGCAATTGGCATTGAGCTGTAGTTTAATTGAATTGCATTTCTGCATTGAATTGACTTGATCCTCTCCTGTGCTGAATCTATTTGCAAATTATTTTGGATTGTGTTTTTCACAAAGTTGGCTGTTTGAGGTTGAGTTGTCGAGTGGAGTTGGCTGGGCTTTAGTGTTTACTTTGTACTTGTGTTTCGTAGATACTCGCCGTAGATTGCGATCGATGATGGTAGTTTGCGCTGCCTCGCGCGCTACTACTACACGATTTCTTTTTATTGCTTGTATTGCGAACACTAGTCCAGAATAAACATTAGTCGCCTGTCGTGGCGAGATCACCTCCATTTCTTTGCATTCTTCTGACATCTCTCTCTTTCGTCCTATTTATTTTCATTTGCCATCAAATTAGTCTAGTTTTACATGATCTGTTTTCTCTAGTCCCTGTGGAAAGAACGACAGAATACTCGCCTACTGCATCGTCCTCGTTCTATTGCGAGACGGTCTAGGCCGGTATCAATTTTTGGCGCCGTTGCCGGGGATTAGATGAAAGTGAATGTGTTTAACTAGATTAAATCATTTTGTTTTTGTTTTTCTTTTCGGTTCTTGTTTGCATCTTTTCCCGCCCCTTTTTCCCTCCCAGCTCTTTTATTTCTCGCCTTTCCTCTTGTCCTTTTCTCGTTGATTTATTTTCTCTGATTGAGGATATGGATGGTTCGCAGTCTTTTTGTGATGCATGTGACAATCTCAGTGCTAAACTAGATGATTTGCCTCGTCAGATGGATACAGCCTTTCGTGGATTATTTGCTCATATTAGTGTTGCTCCTATATGTTGTATTTGCGGTATCGAGGTCATTCGCCCGCCACTTGTCAGTGTGGTCGAGCATCCACTATATATCATCATGGATGGCCTACATACCCAAATTCGCCATATAGAACAACCACCCTGTTATCTCATCGTCTTCTCCTAGTTATCTTTCGCAGGGTTTTAGGTACAGAGAGCAGCACCCATGTACATCACATCAGGCTCCGTATTTGTCGCATCAGCAGTACTCACCGCAGCCTCCTGCATACGAGGACACATCTAGGCTTGAGGTGATGTTTGAGCGCCATTTGGAAAAGATGAACGAGTTTCTACATCCATCCCCACAGTCGCCTCCTGAAGTTGAGGATACATCTAAATTAGAGGCACTGATGGAGGGCTTGGTTAAGCAATCTGAGCGACTCATGACCCAGCATTCAAGGGATGTGGAATTATTGCGGGCTGAGATGCAGGGTGTGCGATCTTGCATAGCTGAGTTCAGAGGATATCGAGATCCAATCCACATCCTGCCATCTCAAGTACCCGCATTTGAGGCCATCACATCTCCGTCGAGTGTCCCGGAGCCCACCCATGACATCTATCTCGGAGACCCTCACGGAGAGACCACAGTATTGAGCGACGAGCTTCGACCCGATCTTCTTTCTTCGACGTCGCATCAATCACCTCCACCTCCTGCTGATCTGCTCATGTGTGATGATGATGACCTTTTGGACTACTCCTTGAGCCACGAGATCGAGAGGGAGACATTCTCATTTGCTGATGAGGGACTTCCTTCTGACATAGGGGTGCCAGTTCATCCTGATCTACCAGACCCGACCCCCATAGAGGTCCTTCCTACCACAGACTTCACGCCATCCACTATTCGGGTAGACTCAAAACCCCTCTCGTATCATTATGAGTTGTCTAGTTCTGACGAGGTTATTCATATTCCTTTGAGTTGTCATTCATCCTGCATCGATATATGCCATCCTCATGATATGTATAGTCAGTCGATCTACGAGAAAGGATTTTCATCAGCTGACCTTCTGGAGGGCTTTGTCCCTACCATACACACGTGCTTGGTCTTTCTTTATCTTATTTGCAGGTTAGCACGTGTGGCTTCTCGACCGCGAGCACACTTGCTCCGAGTCGACATTCCCTGGGACCCTGGTGGATTCCCATCATGTTGCTTTCGACAGGAGGGTGGACGTGGAGCTTCTACTACGTCCCATATTTGCCTCCTTCCACACTCGCGCTTCAACGCTATATCCTTTGAGGGTCGAGCTTCCGACCTAAAAGAAGCGCTTTTCGGGAGGCAACCCGAGTGTTCTCTCTTTCTTTCTTTTCGTTATTTATTTTCCTTTATTTTGTAGGATTGTTCTTAGTTTCTTCTTTGGTTGTTCTTTTAGGGCATCATCCTCATATGGCGGCTTGGCACATTTGGGATACTTTGGATGGCTCATCGCAGCGTCATCGTCTCCATTCTTCACCCGGTGAGCTATTGCGGACCTCTCATATGACCCTTGTGCATGAAATTTATTTTGTGTTCTCATCTCCATGTGTGATCCATCTCATATTGTTGCATTGTGGACTATGCAACCATTTAAGCTTGGGGGGAGGAATGCATTTCTTGTTGTGCTGAAAATCTTAAAATCTGGGTCAAAATTTTCAAAATGGAGCTTCTTTGTGCAAGTTTGTGCTCATGTATGAGATCTGTTGTATGTACTTGCTTATCTTGCCTTGCTTATGTTGTGAATGATCTTTGTCCAGCCTTGTGGGCTTGGTTATGTTGTGATATGACCTGTTGTATACTTGTTTTGTTTGGATTGCATGAAAAATCTAGAAAGGTCATGTCAAAATTTTCTGGAAATTCTAGACTTGTGCAGATTTGTATCCATATGTGATTGTTGTGGTTATGACTACATGTGCTTTCATTTTATGTTTCATTGTTCTCATTTGGCTTCTAAGAGCCCTTTGCATGTTGTGTTGAGTTGTATGCATGCTTTAGTGGCTCGACGATCTATTATAGGTTGAATTGTGATTAACGATCTTCTAATGGTACTAAAATTGCTTGTACTTAGTTTCGTTGTGGATATTGTGGAAATTTGAATGCTTACTGATATCTTTATTACCGCATTCTATCTTGTATACTGAAATGTCAATTGTGAACCTGATCTCTACACACATGTTTAGAACACGAGTCTCCTAAACAATCATATAACTTGTGTAAACCAGATTTGAAAAAAAAAAAAAAAAAATCTTGCCAATAAGGTCGCATTTGTTCGTTTTCTACCTTGTAGACACTGCCAAATTTTCTTTCCTTTTGAATAAAAGCTCTTCTGCTTCGTTGCTCCTCTGAGTCTTTGGTACGTAAGCATGGTTTGCACATTTTCAAATCTAATAAGTGCACAAGCCTTCTCGCTACATCTTTTGACTCATGAGCATGTTTATAAAACTCTCTAGTGGACTACCTACCCTAGAGCGAAGTACGGAGAGATCCGCCTAAATAAGTCGAAGGGTAGAGACTTACATGTGCACCAGATTTTGTTTTTCAAATGAAGAGCGCTCAAAAATTAATAAGGTTGAAACTGCTTATTTGATGTTTATGGAGACTGTAGTTCTTCGATGCTTGTGTATTGTTTATGCTCACTTTGAATTTCTATATACACGTATGGATGTAGGTGGTATGAGTAGAATTAGGCATTCTTATTTCCTCCGTGGCTAGAACTAAACTAGTTACTTGCAATTTCAGTGCAATTATTAGATGGTTGAGCGCTTGATACACATCTTAGTTTGCCGAGCTTACTATACGCTGTATTTTACTCTTTCATGACATCTGTTTGCTTGCTTGATGTGAGACCCCCATTTGAGGATCACCTTGGTAACCGCCCAGGTAGGTTACACACAGCAGGATGACACATGAGTTCCAAACCACACAAGCATAGTAATAACATTAAACAAGTAGCAGGCCAGCATGGCCAATATTATATAGCCAAAGCACCGAAAATGGCGCTAAGTAGAGTTGCTAAGAAAATAACTAGTTTATCAGAACCAGAATCGGTATCCAAGTACCGAACACACAACATAAAGCACAAAGCAACGACAAAAAGCTTGATTTCCATCCGCAGCGGGGTTGGAGTGGCCTCTCCCACATCTGACTTGACTTGGTGCGCAATCCTCCTAGAACGTGGGCTCGTCCGGGGCACTTCCATCTTCCGTTGGGAACTCATAACTGAAGGAATCGGGATCCTCGAATCCCTCTTCTACAGTTGGATATAAATGCAAGGGTGAGCACTTGGTGCTCAGCAACACTCATTCCAGGGATTAATGCAATTGTAATTACATGAGGGTGAAACATATGATTCCGGGGTTTTAGTTTCATATGGATAGAGATATATAGATTTCCAAGTTAATTGTTCAGTAAAACAATACTTTTGTCATGAAAATGATACTTTAAACATTAAACAGGTTTTCAATAAAACGTTAGATGTAGTAGTCTCCCATGAGTTACTACTTTGTTAACCGCATTATGAAAACATTCCAAAACATTACTTGTGCTATAACCCATGGATAACATACACTACGAAAAGACTCCTGAACCTGGGAGTACAGAGTATCCGATACTTCTTTTACACTTTGCAAAGGTGTACCTCTTTTTAAATCCACTGGTTCACTCGGCTTTCAAGTCGGATCAGCTCCATGTGACTTATACACATGTGACAAGGCCGAGATCACACAACACTTTTACAGTTCAGTATTAACAGTATCCCCGCCCGGTAAATAGACAATTAAGTCTCAAGTACCGTTGTGGGTCTTCCCCACTGCCTTACTTCCTAGCCTTTCTGGTCTATGTTCCCTCAGGACACATAGCCTTGGCCTATGTCCACGCGAGACATACGACCATTTAAGATTACAACCGCTTACGGCTTAATCAGGTCTAGGGCGCCTTCCTTCTTTTACGCCTTTTCCTCTCATCATTTTTCTGACTCACGTCACTCATGGCCGAACCTTGGCCTTCCAGTTTCCACGCGAGAAACCAGATCGTCAAACCATGCAGGGAACTGCTAATACCAAAAAGCTACTAAGTTGTGCCTGTCCCATACCAGGCAAGTGGTTGGTACATTTACAATTCGTATAGAGACACAGCACAAGGTTCTTGTCCTTATGAACCAATAGTGAGGAGCATTCACATACCCTGGTGCGCACCGCACCCTCTCCATACAAACCAATCCTCACTACTGATCCCTTTTATCAGTTTTCTTGACAACACGGTTTTCATTATAACTTCTCATGTATTTGACCATTTCAAGTTTAATGTGGATATTCAGTATATGAGTCCTAGGGTGGCAAAAGCATATATATGATGGTTCAATAGCAAAAAGGGGTTTCGTGATCCATTAGGTGATATCTATTCATGTCATTCAAACATAACTTGTACTTCAAATAATCATGCATAGTAAGAAACAGTGAATATACTTCATATGAAAATATTAGGTGAGACATGATCAAAGGAATGAGGCTTGCCTTGCGACGTTGGGTCTAAATACTCAGATGGATCTTCAAAGCCTTCTTCCGTTCCTTCAGCTTCTGACTCTGCGGCAATCAACCAACACACAAACACATACCACATAAGCATACAGAAAATAGTTTCCATAGAAATTATTAAGTAAATAAGTCATGCATGCAGGGGAAAAGGTTAGGGCAAGGTCACAAGGGTTCTGGTCGAAGAAACGGCTAAAAAGGATTGAACGTCGAAGGGTCGACATTCGGTTCATGGCTTTGGCGTAACTTTAAACTGATCTTAGGATGGTTTTCTGGAGAGGTGATAGTAGAGAAAGATGTAGAACACAACTCCAGGAATCTAAAGGACAAGGTGGCATTTCAATTGCTCAACCAGAAGGGGTCAAACAAGGCTAATGCCAGTGGCTGACATGCACTGACATAGTGCTGGACATGGCCAGAAACTAGGGCATGGCTTAACTTTTGATCCAGGGCTCCAATTGATGCACCACTTTGTCTGGGAGGTAGGCATTACTAACAGGAAGAAAATACTCAACAGGGACAAGAGCTGAAAGTGGCCGGAGGGCGGCCAAATCCGGCGATGAACTACGGTGGCCTGGACATGAACTGAGCTACTGGACAGTGATCTTGGCATTGGAATAACTTTTGATTCAGGTCGATTCAGGGATCGAGCTAGTGGACAATATTGCTCAGGGTACTGGAATCTATCTAAGGGACAAGGTCTCAGGGGCTAGATCGGCCGGGAAATAATTCCGGCGACCGGCGCTGGAGAAGACGACACTGGAGCTCGGGGATTTTTGATACAGGGCGAATGAGCTCAATCCCAAGCTTGGGGATGATCTCTAGGGTACAACAAGGCTACTGGAGGGGTTAATTTCATTGGAGATCGGCCGGAGAAGCTTGGCGCCAAAGTCCGGCGAACGGCTGAGGTTCCAGTTTGGGATTTGTTCGATTTGAGCTTAATTGGGGATCCTGGTTCAACAGGCTTGCTAGGAAATGGCTAAGGATCAATTTCTACTACTGGGACGAGAGCTAATTCGGGATGAAATGGTTAGCATTGAGGGAACAGGGGTTTTCTGGTTTTCCGGCGATCACCGGCGATGAGGATCGATCTAGTGCAATTGGCTGCTATGACACAGAGAGGGGAACGAGGGGAACTCACTGGTGAACTTGGATCGAAGAGAGGGGCTGTGGAAAGGGCTAGCACCGTGAGCTCACTCACTGGCTCGCCGGAGAAGAAAGCGAAAACGGCGAGGTTTGGGACTTAGCCGATTTTCTGGAGGTTTGAGGCTCTCAAAGTACAGGGAGGGTTTAAATAGGTCCAAGGGCGGAGCTTGTGAGGGTTTAAGCGACAGTGGTTGCTTGCGCCGGGGAGAAGTTTGTCGGGCGCAGGCGCAACGACGGCGACGGCGATGCGATCGCGTTCAGGCGGTGCTGCAACTTTGCCAGTTGCGTTGGAACTTCGTCCGGGACGGCGCAGATGTGGAGGCGACAGCGTAGCTCCGGCAACGACACGTACACGCATGCAATTGCCACGGCAACGGGAGCGCGCGCGAAAACAAAACTCTGGAGCACGGCCGTTTAACCGCTGGGCAAGGCGACGCACTGTACTGGCACGCACTGTGCTGGCACGTGCGCACGGGGTGGCTCGGTTGTTCACAACGCAGGCGACAAGAAGCGGTGGCCGGCGGCGAGCAAGCACGGCGAAATCCACGGCGCGGCAACGGCGACTCGCGCTGGTCGTAGGCCACGACCAGGTGCTGGTCGAATGGACCTGAAAAGAATATTTGGGCTGTTCTGTAATTCTGAAACTTGTTCCAGGGACTGTTCTGTGAGGAAAATTTGAATAAAACTTGGGCCTGATTGCAAATGTGGAGATCTGAGGGTCCGATCTGAAATCTGATTTCGCAGCTAAGTTGCAAAAGATTATTAGAACTTATCCGGCCAAAGTTTGGTAAGATCAGTCAAGATCTGAAGGGTTTCGACAAAATTGGGGAAAACAGTTTAGGGTAAAATTAGGGTAATTAGGGTTTCAAAATGGCGAGGGTTAAAATTCAGCTTTAGGATGGGATTTTGGAGATGATCCCGAAGGGAAAAATGTTCTGAACAACAATTAGAAGGGAATGGCTGAAGCAGATTAGGGTTTGGGGTCAAGATGTGGATTTTGGCTATTTTAGGGTTTGGCAGAAACAGGGGTGTTACACTTGACTCCTTGGATTTATTTCTTGTCATATTGCTTGAGGACAAGCAAAGAATTATTTCATGCACAAGGGTCATATGAGAGGTCCGCAATAGCTCACCGGGTGAAGAATGGAGACGATGACGCTGCGATGAGCCATCCAAAGTATCCCAAATGTGCCAAGCCGCCATATGAGGATGATGCCCTAAAAGAACAACCAAAGAAGAAACTAAGAACAATCCTACAAAATAAAGGAAAATAAATAACGAAAAGAAAGAAAGAGAGAACACTCGGGTTGCCTCCCGAAAAGCGCTTCTTTTAGGTCGGAAGCTCGACCCTCAAAGGATATAGCGTTGAAGCGCGAGTGTGGAAGGAGGCAAGTATGGGACGTAGTAGAAGCTCCACGTCCACCCTCCTGTCGAAAGCAACATGATGGGAATCCACCAGGGTCCCAGGGAATGTCGACTCGGAGCAAGTGTGCTCGCGGTCGAGAAGCCACACGTGCTATCCTGCAAATAAGATAAAGAAAGACCAAGCACGTGTGTATGGTAGGGACAAAGCCCTCCAGAAGGTCAGCTGACGAAAATCCTTTCTCGTAGATCGACTGACTATACATATCATGAGGATGGCATATATCGATGCAGGATGAATGACAACTCAAAGGAATATGAATAACCTCGTCAGAACTAGACAACTCATAATGATACGAGAGGGGTTTTGAGTCTACCCGAATAGTGGATGGCGTGAAGTCTGTGGTAGGAAGGACCTCTACGGGGGTCGGGTCTGGTAGATCAGGATGAACTGGCACCCCTATGTTAGAAGGAAGTCCCTCATCAGCAAATGAGAATGTCTCCCTCTCGATCTCGTGGCTCAAGGAGTAGTCCAAAAGGTCATCATCATCACACATGAGCAGATCAGCAGGAGGTGGAGGTGATTGATGCGACGTCGAAGAAAGAAGATCGGGTCGAAGCTCGTCGCTCAATACTGTGGTCTCTCCGTGAGGGTCTCCGAGATAGATGTCATGGGTGGGCTCCGGGACACTCGACGGAGATGTGATGGCCTCAAATGCGGGTACTTGAGATGGCAGGATGTGGATTGGATCTCGATATCCTCTGAACTCAGCTATGCAAGATCGCACACCCTGCATCTCAGCCCGCAATAATTCCACATCCCTTGAATGCTGGGTCATGAGTCGCTCAGATTGCTTAACCAAGCCCTCCATCAGTGCCTCTAATTTAGATGTATCCTCAACTTCAGGAGGCGACTGTGGGGACGGATGTAGAAACTCGTTCATCTTTTCCAAATGGCGCTCAAACATCACCTCAAGCCTAGATGT
The DNA here is from genome assembly GCA_019359835.1 of Pharus latifolius. Taxonomy (NCBI): domain Eukaryota; kingdom Viridiplantae; phylum Streptophyta; class Magnoliopsida; order Poales; family Poaceae; genus Pharus; species Pharus latifolius. Next base: position 43,216,289 of record CM033323.1, read on the forward strand.
GTCCTCGTATGCAGGAGGCTGCGGTGAGTACTGCTGATGCGACAAATACGGAGCCTGATGTGATGTACATGGGTGCTGCTCTCTGTACCTAAAACCCTGCGAAAGATAACTAGGAGAAGACGATGAGATAACAGGGTGGTTGTTCCTATATGGCGAATTTGGGTATGTAGGCCATCCATGATGATATATAGTGGATGCTCGACCACGCTGACAAGTGGCGGGCGAATGACCTCGATACCGCAAATACAACATATAGGAGCAACACTAATATGAGCAAATAATCCACGAAAGGCTGTATCCATCTGACGAGGCAAATCATCTAGTTTAGCACTGAGATTGTCACATGCATCACAAAAAGACTGCGAACCATCCATATCCTCAATCAGAGAAAATAAATCAACGAGAAAAGGACAAGAGGAAAGGCGAGAAATAAAAGAGCTGGGAGGGAAAAAGGGGCGGGAAAAGATGCAAACAAGAACCGAAAAGAAAAACAAAAACAAAATGATTTAATCTAGTTAAACACATTCACTTTCATCTAATCCCCGGCAACGGCGCCAAAAATTGATACCGGCCTAGACCGTCTCGCAATAGAACGAGGACGATGCAGTAGGCGAGTATTCTGTCGTTCTTTCCACAGGGACTAGAGAAAACAGATCATGTAAAACTAGACTAATTTGATGGCAAATGAAAATAAATAGGACGAAAGAGAGAGATGTCAGAAGAATGCAAAGAAATGGAGGTGATCTCGCCACGACAGGCGACTAATGTTTATTCTGGACTAGTGTTCGCAATACAAGCAATAAAAAGAAATCGTGTAGTAGTAGCGCGCGAGGCAGCGCAAACTACCATCATCGATCGCAATCTACGGCGAGTATCTACGAAACACAAGTACAAAGTAAACACTAAAGCCCAGCCAACTCCACTCGACAACTCAACCTCAAACAGCCAACTTTGTGAAAAACACAATCCAAAATAATTTGCAAATAGATTCAGCACAGGAGAGGATCAAGTCAATTCAATGCAGAAATGCAATTCAATTAAACTACAGCTCAATGCCAATTGCAACAATGAACAGTTAACCAGAAGATGGATCAAAGAACATGTAATACAACTCAAATATGTAGATCATTACTCAAGCATCACACAGAGATTCAACAGTGAGACAATCATAAGAATTCAGTTCAACTCAGCCCAAAACACACTGGTGCAGGAATCGACACATTGATTAAACATCAATTACTAACAGCAATCAAAGGTACATAAAAAGGTGATCAACAATTTACCATCACAATTTATCATCATAGAGAGGAACCTGTCAAGCTCATTCAACAGAACTCTGAACTAAGCCACTCAGAACATTTCAAATCAAATAGAAGGTGGAAATTAATCCAGCACAGTTTCATTTTGATTCAACTCAGAAACAGAAAACAGATTCCATCCAAGACCCCAAATCTTATACATAGTGAGCAGAAGACATTCACAACACTTGGAGGTAAAGAATTGACCACTGGTTCATTCAGAAATAAATGTAATCAAGGTCTTGATCAATAGAAGTCATCAAACAAGAACCAATGAAGATTGAGGCAATAATATGGAAGCAACAGAGACAATGAACTCGATTCAGTTTAATCTAACCTTGCTATTTGCATTTGATTTAGAAATTGTATCTTGATTCTCAACATATACATTCATTCAACATCTCATACAGTGATTCCAGTTCATCTTAATTCAAGCACTGAGAAGGTGAGAAGAAATAGAACCAGTGTGATGGCTGCTGGAGTAGCTGGAGAAGAGGTCGTCGGTGCCGAGGTTGAGGATGAAGCCCGTGGCAAAGGGGACCGGCGAGCTCGGAGGCGGCCCTGTAGAAGGGGGCGGCGCGCACTGGTGTGGAGACCGGGGAGGAGGCGTGGCGACGTGGGAGCCTTGGAGGCGCAGATCCGGCGAGTGGCTGCTGGATCTAGGCGGTGGAGACGCGGCGGCGCAGCGCCGGAGCGGATGGCGTAGTGAGAAGCAAAGCGCGGCTCGGCGGCGACGTGGAGATGGCCGAGAGGGAGGCCACGGCTCGGGACCGTGGAGATGGAGGCGCGGCGCGGTGGCGCGCGGCCAGATCGGCGGCGGCTCAGTGGACGATGGAGAGGCTTTGGTGGCGGCGTGGCCAAGGAAGGCGACGCGAGACCGAAGACGGCGGGGATGTTCAGCGGCGCGAGCTTGGATCGACACCAGCTGGGCGGTGGCGGCTGGGGTGGTGCGCTGTGATCGCACGTGGAGACGCGGTGCGCTGGGGGAGGCGTGGATCTGAAGGCGGAGGTCACGAGGGGCGGCGCCGACGCAGGATCAATGGCCACAACCGCCGGCGTACAGGCTGATCGGTGGCGGGGGCGGCTGCTCCAATGTCGTGGCGGGAAGTGGAGGCGGTGCGCCGTAGCGCTGGAGTAGATCGGCGCGTGGTCGATCCGGCAGCGGCGCAGCACACAAGAATGGCGAGTTGTGAGAGCAGTGGCGGCAACGTGGAGCGGATTGAGGATGGAGCACCGCCGGCGTATGGCCCGGCCGCCGGCGGCGAGGTGGAGGGAGGTGTGGAAGAGTAGTTTGGGGAAGAAGAAGAACGAAGTAAAAAAAATAAATGCCAGGCTCAAAAATCCTCAGATGGCCGGCCGCTTGGAAAAGAAGGCAATTTGGCACTTTTGCAGAAAAACCCTCGAAATTTTGGAGAATTGGAAATGTGACCTCGTGGCTAGGGTTTGGGATTCCGGGCCCCGGAGACTCCGATTTCGGTGCGGTCAGATCCCACGCGTCCGCGAGAACGCTCACTTCCATCAGGAATCGTCGGATGGTCAGAAAAAGTCGATGAGGCGCGACCGCTAGCCAGAAATCCATCCGATTCGCGCCGACCTGCGATAAAAATTGGAAAAACAAGTAATCCGGTCGATTTGGCGACAAATCTGGAATAATCTAGACATATGCCAAGGTTAATGACTGATATGCGCAAAAATCATGGGGAAAATATACAGAAATATAAGACGAATCAAGTAAATATCAACGACAATGGTGTGCCGGAAGCTCTGGATAAACTTTTTGGTCAGTACCGCTCACTATGCGGCAAAGTGGCAAGGGAGCGGGTGCCCATTACCACCTCCGACTGGGGTCAAGTGCCCCCAGAGTGCAAGGATGCGCTGTGGGAAGAAGTGCAGGCGGCGTTTCACATTCCTGAGAATCGCCAGTTCACCGTCCACCGGGCGACACTGATGTCAATAAACAAGGCGTGGAGGAACTTCAAGAGCCACCTTGTCAGGCACTATGTGAAGGAGTCGAAGACCCCCTTCAATGACTACCCTTTCGTGACTCCCGAGGCATGGCAGCAGTTCGTGGAGATGAAGGGCAAGCCTGAGTTCCAGGAGCTTAGTGCGAAGGGCCAGGCTAACTAGGCCAAGAATACCCATCCACACAGACTAGTCACCGGCGGGTATGTGGGGAAGAACGGGTTGTGGAGGAAGCAGGACGAGGAGGCTTCCCAGTCTTCGGCCGACGCTCCTTATGCGGGCATAACGGACGTGTACGCCCACAATTGGTGCTGAGCAAGATTGACGATGACCTCCTCCGGAAGCGTCTCTATGAATAACCCTGCGGACAGGGAAGTGATCGACTGGCTGGTAAGATTGTACGATCACGTACTATCCTCGTAACATGCATGCAATGGGTTGTATTGCTATGTTCTCCTGTTGCAAGCGACGCTAAGTGCACAGGCGGCATCCAGAGAGTTCAACCCTAGGAGGGACAGGGATATCCTCAAGGCGGTGCTAGGAAACAAGGAGCATCCAGGCCGTGTGCACGGCCTCGGTGCCACTGTGCCTTGGAGGGATGGTTTCCCTAATGATGAGGAGGCGGCTAAGAGGAGAAGGAGATTCCACAAAGCCCACGACGAACGGCTCAAGGAGGAGATGCAATCGGAGTTAGCTGTTTGGGACGAAGCACTCCGGCAGCAGTTGTCGGAGATGCGGGCCATGTATGACGAGCTAAAACAGGCGAGCCAGGGCACCCCCCTGTAGCAGCAGAATTACCGAGCCCCAATCTTGGCCACCGTAGTAGCTGCGCGTCTGTGCCGGGGTCTTCGCAATCGGAGCCCTCTCCACAGTATCCGGTGGACTTTCTGCAGGTAATGACCATTTTTCTATTTTAATTCATTCGAAAGTGAAAAGTGGTGAAATTCAATATGTTAATGCACACTGTTTGTAGGAACCCGCCTCCTGCAAGTTTATGGTGCTGGCGGGTCTCTTCCTGATCAAGGCTGGCCGTGGGATGGCGCAACCATGCACGGCGGGGGCCACAATCCACGGTGTCCCTCTATTTGAGGGTTTTGCACGGGTCCAGGTGGACAGTGTCTCTGACCATTGCAAGGGTTTTCCGTTGGACAAGCCGCTGAACGACCAGATTATCACTCTCAGGGATGCGGTGCACACGTTCGTGCAATGGCTCAAGAAAGACATCGTCCTGGATGAGGTTATTCCCCCACCAGTTTCATAATTCATACTGTAATAATAGCCCTCGGAGTTAGTGGCCATTACTATACATAGGTTCTTACATCACAAACGGACACCGACACTCGGCCTACTAGCCAGCCGACCCCTTCGAAAAGCCAACCAACGCGTCCGATGACGAAGCTGACTCCGACTAGGAGGCAACCATTCAAGAAGTTGGCTAGTAGGGGAAAAGAAAAGAAAAGCCCGGCGAAGGAGAGTGAGAAGAGTGCGCCAGCTCTCATGCCGTTCGCTTTGGGAATGCCCATGGCCTCCGATGCCGCAATTTCTAGCATGGGGTTAGCATGCCAGAGCCTGCATGGATGGTACATGAAGAGGACAAACAAGACCAGGACGTAGCGTTCGACGCACATCATGGTCAAGTACACCGTGGCAGAGTTCCATAACGACGTCAGGACCTACTCGGTGACCTTTGAAGACATGCACAATTTACTCAACAAAGATGCACTCGACTTGTCAATCCTATGGTCTTGGGTGCTGTAAGTATCCTACTATCCTACGCCTGTTCGTGTATATACGGATATATGTCATTTATTAATTTGTTACTTCTGTGCAGCTGCATGACCAGATATGCCAAAGCTAAGGGCGAACTTGTCGGTTTCTTGGACCCCCAGATGGTCGCCGAGGTGATGTTTAGGACCAACGCAGTTTTCGTTGTCGACTACATCAAAAAAGTGTTGCTTGCTCAGGTCGACAAGGAGTACATACTTGTACCCTACAACCAGAGGTGAGTGCTTTCATCAGTATTTCACCTGTAGATTAGTGTCTCCATATGCACACCCCCAAACTTAGATTAAATTATTAATTTTTTACGTGTAACATGTAGCTACTACTGGATCCTGCTAGTACTTATTCCAAAAAGGAACAAGGTGTTCTACCTTGATTCATTGCAGAGGAAAGGGTACGAGTATTGCGGAGCACGAGATGTATACGAAAGGTTAACATGTTTTATGATATTCATGTGGACCTGTCTTGCATCTAGATTTACTGTCCTCAAATTGTCAATTTCGACTATCCTCAAACTGTCAATTTCGACTATCTGTAGGGCTTTCACGAACTACTTTGCCGAGGGAGGACGACAACACGAGCGGTGAGCCGATAAGTTTCAGTGGTTACAATTTTCGGTACAAATTTCAACTGGCATCTGTTTTACTTTATAACGTGTCCCCAGCTAACTCTCGGTCTGTAAATTGGCAATGCCATCAGCAGCCGGACGACAATACATGTGGGTTCTACGTGATACGCCACATATATGACCTCATCACCCCTCACCGGCCAGATTTCCCCGAGGTATACAACTGCTCCCCTTTGTATCGATTTGGCAGAATTTACAACTGCATTGAGCTAATTTTTTCTGTACCAACTCTTGCTGCAGGGGGTCGACTTCCCTTCGAAAAGCTTTGACCCTCGGCAGATTGGTATAGTCCGAGGGATGCTCGCTGAGTTTTTCCTTACGGAGGTCATATCACCAAGGGTAAGTTTAGGGACCCGCAAGATTCATATTAGTGCGGCCTTACTAATTGAGATTATCTGCAGGGCATCTAATTGAGAAATAAGTACAAAAAGTATAGTACATCTAACATACTGACTTTAATTGTCGATTACATTTATTTGTTCAATCTCAATTGTACATATTTCTGAGTTCTATGCTGTATATATGAAATGCATGCTATTGTAAATGTTTCTAAGGTTTGTGCATGGATGAGATGAACTGTATATATTTTAGTACTGTGCATGTATGAAATGAACTGTATATATGAAATGCTATTGTACAGAGGGCATGGCTAGCATGATTCCTGAGGCTAGCCACAAAAAAAAGAAATTTATTAAAAAAAATATTAATATGCACAGATGGTTTTAATCTTATAAACCGTCTGTGATAGATCGAACTATGTACGTATCACAGAGTATCATAGACGGTTCTGAGCTTATAACAGACCGTTCTGAGCTAATAACCGTCTCCGATAATGAAACTATTCCAGATGGTTTTGACCTGAAAACCGTCTGTGATAATATGAGTATCACAGACTGTTATAAGATCAAAACCATCTATGATACTCCTACTATCACAGATGGTTTTGAGATTATAACCGTCGCCGATAATGACACTATCCCAGATGGTTTTGACCTCAAAACCATCTGTGATACTCATACTATCACTGACTGTTCTGACATTATAACTATCTGTGATAGTATGAGTATCACAGACTGTTATAAGATAAAACCGTCTGTGATACTCATACTATCACAGATGGTTCTGAGTTTATAACCCGTCGCCGATAATGACACTATCCCAGATGGTTTTGACCTCAAAACCGTCTGCGATACTCATACTATTACTGACGGTTCTGAGCTTATAACCGTCTGTGGTAATATGAGTATCACAGACGGCTTTGATCTTATAACAGTCTATGTAGTAAGAGTATCACAGACGATTTTGATGTTATAATAGTCTGTGTAGTATGAGTATCACAGACAGTTTTGATTTTATAACAGTTTGTGAAGGGAAAAATCACAGACGGTTCAAAACCGTCAGTGATAGTACTCAATTATCACTGACTCGAATATCCCTGACGGGTCAGAACCGTTTGTGATGACTGTTTTGACCCAACTGTGATAATGAATTATGTAGTAGTGCGTGCTCCCGGTCTTTGACGACCTCATTCTTCAATTTGCCCAAGAACCACAGCCAACTGTTGGAGTTCTCCCCCTCGACCACGGCATATGTTATGGGGAGAAGTTGGTCATTGGCATAGCAGCCACGGCAGTCAACAGAGTACCCTGGTATTTTTCAGTCAAAAATGTTCCGTCAATGCAAAGCACGGGTCTCATGTACTTGAACGATGCAATGCACTGTTGGAATGCCCAGAAAAATCTCCGCAGTACCATGCACCTAGGAATCACAACACCCTCCGAGCCAATTGCCGGTGTATCAACAATTTTGGTGACTATGCTTGGATTTGCTTCGCATATGCGCCGCAAGAGCCTCGGTATGAAGTTGTATGCCTCAACATATGTCCCAAAAAGCTCCTCTAGCGTCCTCTGTTTATCCCTCCATGCCTTCCCTTACTTGATCTTATAACCGTACTTCTCCGCGACATGTGCAATTATCACTTTCGACACCATTGCCGTATTTTCCTTTACTACTGACAATATCAGGCTGGCAACAAAACTGGAAGTGATATTTCTGTGATGCTGCACCATGCCTTCAGCCAGACATCTGAGGACTTCTACTCTGGTCACCTGAAAGAAAGGCCCATCTCGTGGCCGTGTGATATGTACGTACCATGGACAGTTCTTGACAAAGCACCTCACAGTCTACAGACTCGGATTTGATGTACCCACCCAGAATGGCCTATTCAGTGAAACAGCCCACGTAGTTATGGCTTTCTTTGCATCTTTCTTAGTCCGAAATAACTGCCCAAACTGGACGGTTGATTCATTATAGGACCATCGCAAACTCAGCTCATCAGGAAGCACAACGAAACTCAAAGATGATGGATCAGTCCACTCATTTATAGGATTCTGCGGTGGCGTGGGTTCATCAGGAGATTCATATATATCTAATGGATCAGTGTACTCCTCCTCGTTAAAATTCTCCTCCAATTCAGGCAGTTCTTCAGCTGCATCTACTTGATGGCCGCCAAACCGAGTTGTATCTCTTGCTGTTTGCATAGGTACACTGGCAGTTGCACTGGCATTGGTACTGCCACCGACACCGCCACCGCTGGTACTGAAATTAGTGTTGCTCTTTGCTCTTCCCACGGAATGACTCCCCTTCGAACTATGTACGCTTAAGATTTCAACGTACAGTATGATGACCTCGCCACCATAGCCTGGATTTGTCACGAATCATCCAAATGAACCCCATGATTTGTCATCTTTCAGTCTCTTAAGCACCCATTTGTTTCCCTCCGGAAGCATTCTTTCAACCCTAAGAGTATCCGTCGCAGGATTGAGTTGTAATTGGTCGACTAACCACATCTCCAAATCATTGAAAGACATTGACTGTGGTTGTGTCATTCGACCATAAACATGTATACAACCACCAAGATCGTCACAGTTTGCTCCATTACGGATTATACCAGCTCTGTAATAAACACAAACCGTACTGGGTTGCTCCATAGCCTGATCAATTTGTCATTCTGTGTTACGTTAAAACAGGACAGTGCAATGATGTACAATAACTGTAGCAGATTTCTTATCTCAAAATTGATTCTTTTTATTTTACTACTAAACCATGCACCGGTATTTCTTATGTATTGTCTTTATTACATTTTTCCTAAATCATAGAGTGAAGTGGAAAAGTATATTTCAAAACCGAAAACCCTGAGACCCTAATCTAGGGTTTGTAGTGTCGACAATAATCTAGGGTCTCTAGGGTTGGTTCTGTGCCTAGTTTGTAATTTTATATGCGCCTTTCATCGTATGAACTGTATACTTGCCGAAACCCTAACCCCGAGTCATCCAAACCGTAACCCTAATCCTAAGTCATCAAAAACAAAAACAAAACACTAAGTCCAAGTGGCCCCTGACCCTAACCGTAACACACTCCTCCTAACCCTAACCCTAACCCTAACAATAGTATGGTTGTACTATGATATTGAGACTATGACATGTGTGAAAACTAATTTACAAACTAGAGAAACAACATTGCTCAGACTACTACAAAAAACATGGTTTTTGAAACACAAGTAACTTTCCAAAACTGCATTTTAGCCGCTATTGAGCTACACGATTTTTGCCTACATCTTAATCTACATACTAACAAATATTTTAATCTACCCCAACCCCAACCCCAACCCTAATCCTTAAATAATAGCCTAGGACTAAAGAGAAGCAAAAAATTAAATTTCTAAACCCTACAACCCTAAAATAATAACCGCCCTCGCTCTAAACCCGTGTGGACAAGGCCAAGACGGCGAGGGCGACGGTGGTGACGACGAGGGCAGTGAGGCCGCGAGGGCTCTAACATAATATAAAAGAAACTTTTAAATCTATATATTATCAATCATTTTAATATACGTACTAACAAACGTTTACATCTACATACTACAAATATTTTAATCTACGTACATACTAATAAAATTCAAATTTGAAGAACATCACATTTTTAGTCCATCACATACTAATAATGTATAGGTTCTTCAAATTTTTTAATCTACGAACATACTAATGTACATGTTCTTTAAATTTTTTAGTCTATTACATTCACACATTTACCATCCATATAAAATTTTAATCTAAATCCTATCTAAATACTACAAGTTAACGATCTAACAAGCATTTTAATCTAAATATACGAGTTAACGAAAATATACCTCAGTAAACAGAAGAAACTCCAAAAACCGAATCTTGAACAAAAAGCCAATAGTGTTTCTCCTCCTCTTTCTTCTCTTCTTCTCTATCTGCAATTTTTTTTTGGAAATAATGAAGTGGGCCGTACTGTGAAAGGGACTGCCGCTGCTTATATGGGCCTTTCAGTCATTAGCTGGGCTAGCGACTGAAAGCTGGCGTGGCACGGCACCTGGGCCAGCGGGGCGTTGGGCCGTACCACGTCTTCAGTCGCTAGCCCAGCTAGCGACTGAAGATCAGTCGCGTGGCCCAGTTTGAGACTGAGGGTCATTTTTGTAAAATTTTAAAATTTTAAGTTAGTTATCAAATTTATTTTTTTTTGTGGATTATTAGGCAAAAAAATTCCACAACGGCCACAACATTTGTTCTGTTGACCGAAACACACCACATCTCACATCTTTTGTAGGAACGAAAACTACAACACTATGTTTCCATTTCGTTTAGCTGCAGCTAATTAATAGCGTAATATTGTAGCTTTTTGTGATCACCGTCCATTCTTCCCGCGCCACACTTTTGCATGCTCGCTTAGAAAGATGATAAGCGCTGTCTCCTATCTCTGGAAACAAAAGGCACAACGATATTCACAACCGCCTGATAACAAAAGATATTTTAGATTGATAGCTACATTATAGAGTATATTTGATTCACTGTCATATTTTTTACATAAATAAAGTGTGCTGAATAAAATATTTGGTATATTTCTTATAAAAAAACATATGAAACTAACATACAAACTATTTTAGCACACTTTCTATCTTACACTCTTTTTTATAACCACGAACCAAATGGTGGCAACAAAAAATAGAACACATATATATTTTTAGATAAAATATGACATTGAATCAAACAAATCCTACTAACAGATAATGACTTTCGCCACAGCAGCACTACATGGCCCTTGTTACAATACTCATGTCTTTTCTATTGTCTTTTTTCTGCATATCACTGTAGCATCTTATCCACAAACACGTTGCATACATTGGAGGTGGGGGATGATAGAGCATCTATGAGAAGTTGCACCATACATTACTGGCTGAATTTGCTAGTTCGGGTCATTCGACGAACTCAATTTCAAATGTGCACGTTATTTCTTCCAGATGTAATTAAGTCGCACAATTATCTGCGTCCAAATGTGTTGCACCATTTCGTGTTCGAATTATTAGTTGCCTAACATTTGTTGTCGCTTTGTTGTAAGCTTTATTTTTCACTCAGCTTGACAGAAACGTTTTTAAGGAAAAAGCAGAAGAGCCGCTGTCTAATTCACTAAAAAAGGATAAAGTACTCTTGTTGTTTCAGCTCAACGCTCTATCAAACTTTTTAACCATGACTCCCAAACTCTCTGTGCTCGCATTATTCATTACTCATTTTCAAAGTCTAGGAGTCCCGAGTATCGTTACGAACGAAATCTCTTTGATGAAGGTTATCTGCCGATCTGTTGTCTATTGTTGTTGTCAAAAAATACGCTTATTTCATTTATTCCACACCTTCCGTAACACTAAAATGATTCAACTATTGTTTGCTTTTCTATTTACATTTGATACCCGTGCTTGACAGTTGACAAAAACCTTGTGTGCTTGTATTTGGCAGATTTTTTTGTAATCAAAACTGCATTTATCCATGTCCAAAACAAGAAAAATTACTCATCGCAAGACCCTTTCAACACTATTTCAACCTTCAATTATATAAGAAAGTAACCCTGGTTTACGGTATATTAATACTTAAAAATGATACAAGATGATGAACAAAAAGGAAGGGAAAAAAAAAAAGAGCAGTAAGAAGGGGTTTACAGTCACCCATGTAGAAAACTCTCTGATGAGATAGATGCTCTTCATCTCCTGTACTGAGACACTTATATATATATATATATATATATATATATATATTTCCAAATATTCTATAAGACCAGGATAACCATGGTGTCCCATTTCTTTTTTCGCCCACGTTCCATAGATTCCCTCCCCCACTATTCCACTTTTGTGCGGTTTTGCTCCTCAAGACATGCAATGCTTGCAGAAAACTCAATGCATGCCCAATCCCATACCCATACCTGAGCCATGTAATTGCACTCCAGCCTTCATTTGATGAGTCTCCCTCCAACTAAGGGCAAAAACACATCGGATACAGATCGGATATTGGTTGAGATTATAATTTGAATTCTAATTTAGATTGGATAAACATCTAACAAAGATTTAGACAATATTATTCTTAATTTGGATCAGATTTCAGATACGGTTGATATTTTATTGATATTTTTATTTTTCTTACTACAAAATTTAAAATAATTCATTTTTAATAAATAAATAAAATACTTTGAAAGAAAATGTAAAATATTTCTATTATTAATATAATAATTTGATTATAAAATTGACATATTGCAAATTTACACTACAACAGAAATACTTTGTACTAACGGTTCCAAAACTTATGTACTAATGGTTCTCATACCGCTAGTGATCAGCACGATAGAATAAGTCTAGCACTACTCTAACAGTTACAAAACCGCCAGTACAATAACTATATTCTAACGGTTCAAGATTAGGGAACTATTAGAATATCTTACTTTATTCTAACGATTCACTAATTGGAACCGTTAGTATTATAAAATTTTTTCTAACGGTTCCAGGATATTAACCGCTAGAAGAGAGCTGGTAATGGTTCGATCGGAAGGAGCCTTATTCTAATGGTTAAGTAAACTAAATCGTTAATACTAGCACAATTTCTTCTATCGGTTCCCTACTAGTAACTGCTAGAAGAGAGTCGTACTAGTTGTCAAAACAAACCGTTAGAAGAATTTTGTCTAATGGTTCTCTAGTACTAACCGCTAGAAAAGAGGAGACTAAGGTGATGTGAATGGTGTCCCGATCTTTCGATAGGTAAAGGTAAATCGATTGATGGAGAACTCGACGTTGACGATCCGGCTTCCAATCAGAACTGATTCGAACCCCTGCAATCGCTACACCACGGCTCTGTTGGTTATCAACCACGCCAAGACACAGTTGACCTCGCCAATAAGGCTTATCCCTGCATGCGAATCGAGAACACAAGTAAGAACACGGTAGACGCAATCTAAATATTGCCAATTACCAATGAAGAGTACGAGTGGGAGTTCCACAAACTGATGAACAGCGAAAACTGTCTAAGTAGTATAATCTAAGCAAAACCCACCGAAAAGGATAGGGGGTGGCGGCCATATGTAGCAGTAGTATGGCGGCCAGAGGTAGGCCACCGGCCAGAGAACCCACCCCCATGTAACTCTAGGGATACACGGGCCTTGGGCCCAAAGTAGAGGTGGCGCAGCACCCGGTAGAATCTGTCCGTGAATTGTTTCATTGATTACGAGAGATCCAGATGGAATTTGGCAGTGTGGCTAGATCCGTTGGAAAGGTAGCATCGTGGGCTTCTCCGTAAAGTGCTCATTCACCCCAAACGGACTCCGTACATGGCCTGGACGTTCGTTTGAAGTTGGTGTGCTCCTGGATGGCCGAATCGGATGACTTGGGCTTCATCTTGGGCTTGTCTTGGAGCGTGGACAGCTTGGGCTTCTTCTTGGGCTTGTCTTAGAGCGTCATGGTATGCTGGACCTTCAGTGTAGATGGCTTGAAAGGCTTGACATGTGTGTTCATGCCGACTTGATGTTCTCCATGGTATTCGGGTGACGGAGTGGGAGGAGTGGATAGAGCGGCGTTCGTATCTGTGTTGGGGATGTCCTCATCATAAGGTTACCGGAGGGAGCCTTGTTCTAACGGGTTGACAAAACAAACCATTAGAAGAATTATTATACTATCAGTTCTGAGTTAGTAACTGTTAGAATATTTTACAAAAAGCTACATACACCAATTAAAAAGGTACATTCAAACTATTAGAAGCTACAGATACAAATTAAAAAGGTACATTCACAAATACACCAATACAGAGATACACACCTTGTCGATGATTTGGACTCAGAGTCCTCTGTCGATCTTACACAGATTTGTGAGTTGTATGTGAGACCTTTTAAAGTGCTATCAGGTAAGTTAAGACAAGCAATGAAATGGGGACGCGAAGATTTATATAGGTTTGGACCCTCGATGGTAAGAGTAATAACTCTACGTCCTGTTGTGATTTCACTATGTATGAAAGAAAGGGTTTACAGGAAAGAGAGATTGTCACAGGCGATAATCTGTCTATTAATTATATCTAAGTCTTCAAGCATTGTTTCTCTTTGTGTCTGTTGTTCGTTCTTCATCAGCAATCCTTTTATACTAAATGAAAGGATGCCAATGCAAGGCAGTTCCAGACGGTTGCCATAGTGCAGTTCATATAACCACACCAATCTTCTTCACCGGTTAAGCATGTGCAATTATAGATAACCGCACACGTTAACCTCCTGGCGGTTGTCTTCCTACGTGGAAGAAGCTATCTTGACCCTGAGAACGTGTCCAGTAAAGACTTGAACATCCCCAGGTTTGTCTTGGCTGAACATAGCCAGCGACCTTCTGATCACGCATAACTTGTGACCTTATGACTGTGCAAATACTGTGATCATAGACTGACTCTGTCACAACCTTCTGGTGCACAGGAAGCTGTCCGTCTGCGACCATAGTGGCTGCTAGGACATATAGACATATATCACATCCGAACTTGACATGAACATGATATATGTTAAATAAACTAGCTCGGGTGATAATCCTCGTTAGCTAGCCTCCAAATTTGAAGAGATAAAAAGATTATAACTTCCAATTTAATCTGCATCGAATATATAACCCGACGCTTCAACTTCTTCAGTTGGCACTTTACGCCGTGTGGCGGTATATCTCCCAAGAAAACCTCCGGGTTTTTCTTGACAGGTAATCATGAAGTTATTGACTATTTAACCAAGGCAAGAGCCGTAAGTGCGTTTTAAAAACTCGAGGCGCCCACGAACGCGAACCATCGCCTCCAGGCTCTATAAATAGCAAAACCCTTCAGTTTTAAGACTCACAAGCTACCTTTTGGATAAGTCTTTTAGAACTTGTTTTCACTCCTTACTTCATATTTCCTCCTCGATTCTCATCTTAATTGCGGACCGAGACTCCAAGAAGATTGTTGAGAGTGATGAGGAAGAAGTAGAGATAGGAGTCGAGATTGAACAGAATCTCTAGAAGGTAGGTCTTTTCTAAAACCCTGAAGCAAATCTTTCCTTTATATTTTGATCATTTCCAAAGTAATGCATTTTGGAATTTACAGGTGCTCGAGGAATTGATTCCTCTTAAAAAGAGATCCAGAAATGACGAAGGATCCCCCAGTGGAGCTGCATCAAAAATACTAAAGGGTGCTGACAACTGGGCTGCCACATTGCCCCTTTCTTCAGCTCTTGCAACCCATCCAGTTGTATCTTCATCACCTCCTTTGGATCACCACAACAATCCTTCTAACCATCATTCTTCTGGAGAAAGTATCACACCCTGCTTGGCTTTCTCCTCTGCTTCTCAAGTAATCATCTTCATCCTCTCTGTTGGTCTCATGTTTTTAGAAACTAACCCATACATGTTCAGGAGGTGAAGGCCCCTGGAACCCCTAGCGATCAGCTTGCTGAGATCCAGGCTTTTCTGAGGGAGAAATCTGACTTAGTCAGAACCCTCAAAGAAGAAAAAGAGGCGCTGGAGAAGCATTATGAAGAGATTTCCTCGATCATTCTACGCCTAGCAGAATGCTATGATGGAGCTCGCTAAGAGGCGCGCAATCTCCGGCTGGAGAGAAATCGTGCCTGAGAGCAGCGAGACCTCTTAGATACAATAAGGAATAGTTGCACTCCCTTAATAAGGGATGACATTGATAGGTTTAGAGACATCACCAGTTCTCTTGGGGTAGCCAGTGTTGTTCCCACTGATGCCAATATGTTCCTAGGAGGACTTTGTAAATTACTCTCGAATCAGGTTGATGCTTTGGTCGCATGCACCCCTTTTGTATGTAAAGACTGCAAGAAATAAAGAATTTCTTTCCCTTACATATTTGACTCTTTGAATGATTATGTATAACTTATAATCACCAACTAGCGTTCTCTGTGTGAAAATGGTGATAGGAAAACACTTCTACGATCAAAACATACACAGGTAGTACATCTTCTATCCGAAATCAACTCCAGACTTTGGTCTCAAGATAGTATTGAGGCCATAAAAAACATTGTGGTCACAAAACAGCCTTGAGACCGCGGGTAGCACTGAGGTCACAGACAATACCGAGATCACAGAATAGCCTTGCGATCATACCTAGTACTGCGATCACAAAAGAATTTTTGCTTTTAAGATTGTGACAGTGCTGAAGATATAAGATTACCCTAGAATCATAAGGTTTTAATTGCTCAAAAATTCTCATAAAATTATCTATACCGTAGCCCCCGAATATGAAATAAAATGAACTATTAATTGAAAACAAATGTATTTTGTTTTAGATTCAAACTGGGTTAAAGATATGATACCAGGTTATATTCGAGAGAATACTCGTCATGAGAAATTAATAAAATAATGAACCTGGTGAGTAGCGGTCTTGGGCGTATAAAAGGAAGAAGGTAGCTTGCTTGAGAAGCTTCAGAAGAAAAAACCCTCTTTTTCCTTAGCCACTTTCTCCGCAAAAACACTCTCTTTGCACCTTGCTCTCATCGCCTCCAAAGCCGTCGTCTTTCCATTGATCTCATCAACAATGGTGTCCTAGAGCCGATCAATCCACCATAGTAAGGAGAGCTTGATGGTGCTTGAAAAAGAGGATATCCTTCCCTCGTGGTTGCTAATCAATTGGCGGCCGATGGAGAAGAACGAGGAAACCCCAGTCGTTCATGAGAATGAACTGATGATCTTTGAAGAGTTCTTGCGATGTGGGTTTTGGCTCCCAGAAAGCAAGTTCCTTCAAGATATCATGGGACATTATGGGCTGGAACTGGTGAATCTGCACTCCAACACCATTCTGATTCCTTGCGAGGCCTTCGTCGGAGTGCTACCCAGTGTAGATCTCTTCCGACGATTCAACTTCTCGGCATGGTCGAAGAGTGCCACCGCTGTGGGATGCATTTACTTCCGTGTAAGGGAGAAGAAAGACTATCCATTTCTTCCTCTGTGGGATTCTGTGTATGGGTGGCACCAGAAATGGTTCTACTGCACCAGAAATGATTCTATGTATGAGTAGCCTCTGGTTCGAGAATCATCGGTAAAAGAAGACCAACGAAATGGACACCGTTCCTGCTTTAAGCCAAGAACTAAAGAAGTAGGCCCAAGCGATTCTTCACTTAGTCCATTAAGGATTAACAGTGCGGGATATCATCCGTGACTTCGTGAAGAACAGGATGAGCTCCCTACGGAAGAGGGAACATCTTGTTTGGGAGGTGGAATCCATGGCGGACAGCACCCTAGATTACAATAATGGTATGTCCTCTGGTCTACAAAACACACAATTTTACTAATGAAAGATATCATACCAAGTAATTTTCCTTTTGTGACGCAGTTCTATCTTTGTCCGAAATTGAGAAAAGAACAAATAACCTTTTGCGGCCATATAATGCAGCAACAGAAGGAGCTCAAGGATCACCTCGTCCTCAAAGCTTAATCAACAACAGTGACGACCTGAGACAAGAACGTTAGAAGGTATGACTTCTTTCGTGGAACATGTCCGAGATCGCCTGTTGATTTTGATCAACGAATCAAAATTCTTGAAACGATGCAGCTGCTGAAGGGGTGAACCGCTGGGACAAAGCGTCTCGGTGATGAAGCTGGGCCTTATGGGAGGTTAGCATCGAAGAGGGTGAAGATCATAGGAGGGGCTTCGTCGAAGAAGAAGAAAATAGTTGCGAAAGATATTGCGGTAAGATTTTCTCTTCCCCCTGTTATGCCAAGTACGAGTAGGAGTTACTTCTTAGTCGTATAGGGTGAGGGGAGCGAGGATGAGGAAGACGAAGTTGCTCTCATCCATCACAGGAGGAAGGCATCAAACCCTCTAGAGATTAGCATTCCAGAGAGGCCAAACTCTCCTACCATTGCCGAAGTCTTGTCCTCCTTAGCGGAGGCAAAAATGGTGGTAGAGGATCACGTGGCCGCAGAAGAGCTGGCTGTCACGGAGGAGATTCCCAATCCTGAGGCATGCGCCACCTCAGGGCTGGTAACCCCTCCTTTGATTACTGAGGGGAATACTGTGGTGAGAAGTGTTGCATCTAGGCCTTCATGCCTAACCCTAATTTTGATGATTAATGAAAACAAAGTGTTCTGGACTAATCGTATTTTTGAGATTGTTTGATACAGGGATCAGTTGGGAAGAAATGCAAGAAGATCAAGATGAACCCGACTTGAAGTGAAGCACAAGATGCAGAAGAGCAAAATACAAGACGCAAATCATGAAGATGCGAAAGACCTAAGGTATTATGAGTTTTTATTTTTACTGATCTCGGCGTTTGGAGATGATCGGTTAGGGAAATTATTTTTCTAGTTTTAACCGTACTATAAAGAGGGGTAGCGAAAGTCCTCTCTTTATCTCCAACACAAACCGAGAAACCTAGGTAAATGCATTGCATCATTTTGAGTTGGATTTGGTTTGAACTTAATTTGAAAATCTGGTTTTTCAGTTCAGTTTTTGACAGCAGAAGAGTTTTTTGATTTTCTAGAAAGATCTATGCAGATCTGGTTTTTGGTTCTGTTGACAAAAATGTAGCCCTTGAAATTATATTTCAAACGACCTATTAAACACCTCTTTTGGATTTCTGGATTTAAAGTTATCTCTGTTTTTGTTCAGGCTGACTGTCAGTTTGCTAAACTGACTGTCAGTTTGAATGTCAGTTAGTTTAAACTGACAATTGTCCAGAGAGGGTGTATTTTGGGCTCAAAATTTTTGTACTAAACTGACTGTCAGTTTGTTCATACTGACTGTCAGTTGGGGTTTAGACCACAGAGATTTTAACTGAGTTTCTATTTGTTTTTGGTTGAGTTTGTGGTCGAACTGATTGTCAGTTGTGGGTTTCAGCTTTCCATAAACGACCACGAACGGCTAGCAAAGTTTCATCCGTAAATTTTGTCGGCCGTTGTGCACTGAACTGACTGTCAGTTTGCATAACTGACTGTCAGTTTGGGTTGCTGATTTTCAGCCCTAGCTCCAACGGTTCATTTGATTCTTGAAGCTATAAATAGGGGCTTTGGACATGTGTTTGACACAACAAGCAGTAGTATTTCTTATACACTCTTGAGCTTTAGTTTTCCACTTAAAATCTTGGTCTTTTGATCAAGTCGAGTGTTTTCCGATCCACCGAGAGTTTCAGTTCTTTTGCATTTGCATTCACTTAGCTTCTCGGTGCGTGTTTGGAGGTCTAGAGAAGACCTCGCTGCCTGTTACTCTTGGTGAGCGCCCTCACCTAGACGGTTTGGAGGCGTGGCCGTATCTCTCCGTTAGGAGATTGTCAGAGAGGCTCGGCAAGTGTGTACAAGGCATCGGTGCTCGCCTTTCCGGAGTGGACAAGGAGCAACCTTAGTTGATAATACTCTTCGTGAGTATTGAGGCAAAACTTAAGTGATTTGAGTGCTTCAACGAGGACTAGTGGAGACTGGGCGAGTCTCCGATACCTCGGTAAAAATTACTGTGTTCGTTCTCTTTTCTCCTTGCTTATTTGATTTGTCTTGGTTTGTATATATCTGCTTTAAGCTTTAAAGTTTTTAAAAGCATTGTATTCACCCCCCTCTAGTCGGCATCCTTGATCCAACACGTGGTATCAGAGCACGGTCTCTCGATTCATTAGGCTTTACCGCCTAGAGAGAGGATGTCGTCAAGTGGAGATTTTCTTCTTGGTCATACCGGTCGTGCGCCTATCTTTGATGGGACAAACTATCCGTATTGGAAAGTGCGCATGTCGGTATTCCTAGAAGCTATGGGGCTTGATGTATGGGATATCGTTAAACTTGGTTTTACTCCTCCGGATGATCCGGCAAGTCTGTCTGAGGACGACAGGAGAAAACTGCATTTAAATGCCTGTGCAAAAAATGCACTCTTTGCCGGTTTATCCTTGAATGAGTTCAACCGTGTGAGCAATCTCATGACTACTCATAAGGTTTGGACTACCCTCGAAGAAATTTACGAGGGCACTACAAAGGTTAAAGAGGCAAAATTGCTAATGGTGAGGCAAAAATATGAGACATTCACCATGTCATCAACCGAGTCTGTGGATTCCATGTTTACTCGGTTAAATAACATTGTGAATGAACTCAAGGGTCTTGGTGTTGTTTTTATTGACCTTGAGCTTGTGAGAAAGATGCTTAGGGCCTTACCGGAAAGTTTCGACACTTTGGTCACGGTTCTCACAAACTCCGATTTATCGACCACAACACCAAACGATCTTTATGGGAACCTCATCACCCATGAGATGCACAAGAAGGAGAATAAGGAAGCAGCCGAACCCTCAGAGACGAAGAAGAAAGCTCTGGCTTTCAAAGCCAATGCAAGGAATGATTCAAGCGATGGCTCCTCCGACGAAGACCTCGCACTCATGGTAAAGAACACTCAAAAACTCCTTCGCAGGTTGCATAAGAAAGGTGTCAACATTGACACACGACCAAAGGGGCAAAAGCAAAACAACTTCAAGGACATCATTTGCTATGGATGTCATGAGAAGGGACACATAGCTTCAAGATGTCCAAACAAGAACAAGGCGTGGAACAAGAAGAAGAAGTTCTTCAAGAAGAAGAATGAAGAAATCAAAGAAGCCTGTTTTGGAGAGTGGATGTCCGGAGGCGAGAGCTCCGACTCCGACTCCGATGAAGAAAGAAATTGCTCAAAGAAGATGGCCGGATTAGCTCTCGGCAACATCAATACTTCAACTAGCTCATCCATTTGCCTTATGGCTAAAGGCGATGAAAAGGTACACATCAACGATCCTTCATCTGATGATTTAATTGAAATGATAACCGAATTAAATGAAGTTTTTGGAAAAACTAGAAAGAAGTATAAGGCGCTTAAGGAAGAACATTCTTCCCTACGCACTCAAAACTCCGAGCTTAAAGAATCTTATGAATGCATGCTCATAAAAGATGTTACAAATACCTCATCTAAGGTAGATGCTTCAACTTCATGTAATCTGGATGATTCTCCCTCTAGTAGTCATCATATTCCATGTGTTTCTAATGATAATATGTTAAATGAAAATAATGAACTTAAGGCTCAAGTAGAAAAACTTGGAAAAGGGTTAGAGAACTGTTATAAAGGTAAAATATCTCTTGATCTAATCCTTAGTAAACAAAAATGCTCTTTTAGAAAAGAAGGATTAGGATATTTTCAAAAGAAAGGAAGGAAACAAAACTCTAAAACTATATTTGTTAAAGCATGCAACACATTTTGTCATAAATGCCATGAAACTGGTCATTCGCATGAAGCATGTCCCTTAATGACTCCTAATTATTTTGATACTTGCTACATGCTTCAAAAGTCGAGAAAAGGTTATGCTATAGCAAAGTATGTTGGTGCACCCATGTTAAACAAAAAGAAGAAATCTATTTGGGTGCCCAAAGCTTTGATTGCTAACATTGAAGGACCCAAAAAGGTTTGGGTACCTAAAAGAACTTAATTTTTTTTATGTAGGTGAACTACAAGACCGGTGGGAGGCATTGGGTGCTCAATAGAGGATGCTCCGAACACATGACCGGTAATAAGAAGTTGTTCACCTCACTCAAGGACAACTCAAGCGAGAACCAAAAGATTACTTTTGGCGACAATCGTCAAGGAAATGTGGTAGGCTTGGGTAAAATCGCAATCTCAAATGATCTTTCTATTTCTAATGTTTTATTGGTCGAATCTCTAAATTTCAATTTGCTTTCCGTTGCTCAAATTTGCGATTTTGGTTTTAGTTGCACGTTTTATCCAAAAGAAGTTTTGGTTGAAAGTTTAAAAGATAAATCTTTGATCTTTAAAGGCTTTCGTTTTGGAAATCTTTATTTGGTTGATTTTCACTCGAAAGATGCATCTTTGTCAACATGTCTTATCTCTCAAACCTCAAAAGGTTGGCTATGGCATAGACGACTTGCACATGTTGGAATGCATCAATTGAGAAAACTTTTAAAACGTGATTTGGTTGTTGGCTTAAAGGATGTGGATTTTGAAAAGGACAAACCTTGTAGCGCTTGTCAAGCGGGCAAGCAAGTAGCTACTTCACATCCAACTAAGCGCATTCTTTCGACTTGCAAACCTTTGGAACTCCTTCATATGGATTTATTTGGACCTTCTGAGTTCCAAAGTATTGGGGGTAGCAATTATGGTTTTGTGATTGTTGACGATTTCACTCGCTATACTTGGGTTTTCTTTATTTCCCAAAAATCTGAAACCCCCGATGTTTTCAAAAGTTTTGCAAAACGTGTTTCTACTGAATTCGAATTATCCATCAAGAAAATCAGTAGTGATCATGGTGGAGAGTTCGTTAATTCAACTCTATTTGATTTTTGTGACTCTCTTGGAATCAAACACGAATTTTCCACATCCTACACTCCACAGCAAAATGGAGTTGTTGAAAGGAAAAATCGAACACTTATAGAAATGGCAAGGACTATGTTGAGTGAGTATGATACTCCTACTCGCTTCTGGGCTGAAGCCGTGCATACCGCTTGCTATTCTATAAACCGACTTTATTTGCATCCTCTTCTAAATTTGACTCCTTATGAGCTTCTTATTGGGCGTAAGCCAAATATTTCTTATTTCCGAGTTTTTGGATGCAAATGTTATATTCTTAAGAAAAGGAATTTTGGTGGTAAATTTCAAAGAAGAGTAGATGAAGGCTTTCTAGTTGGATACTCCACCACTAGTAAAGCTTATCGTGTTTTCAATAAAAATACAAGTTGCATTGAAGAATCTGGTGATGTCGAATTTGATGAAACTAACGGCTCGCAAAAGGAGCAAGTCTCTCATGAAGTTTCAGGTGAAGATCTTCAAGAAGCCATGAAGAACATAACCATTGGAGACATCAAGCCAACAGAAGAAGATCAAGAAGAAGATGTCAACATTGAAAATGTTGATCAAAATGCATCATCATCTCATGTTGATCCTCCAGAACAAGATCAAGATGAAGCAGTACAAGATGAAGCTCCAAGACAGCATCAAACGATCACCAAGGATCACCCTCTAGACCAAATATTGGGTGACGTCAGTAAGGGTGTTCAAACTCGATCTCGTATTGCTGCATTTTGTGAACATCATTCTTTTGTATCTTCTTTAGAACCCAAACATGTTAATGAAGCTTTAAATGATCCTGATTGGGTTAATGCCATGCATGAAGAACTTAATAACTTTGCTAGAAATGAAGTTTGGACTCTAGTTGAAAGACCCAAAGATCATAATGTTATTGGAACAAAATGAGTTTTTAGAAATAAGCAAGATGAAAATGGAGTTGTAATTAGAAACAAAGCTCGTCTTGTTGCTCAAGGTTTCACTCAAGTCGAAGGTTTAGACTTTGGTGAAACTTTTGCACCTGTAGAAAGACTTGAAGCTATTCGCATTCTTCTTGCGTATGCATCATGTTTCAATATCAAACTTTTTCAAATGGATGTTAAAAGTGCTTTCTTAAATGGTGAAATCTTTGAACTTGTGTTTGTTGAACAACCTCCCGGGTTTGAAGATTCTAAATTTCCAAACCATGTATTTAAATTGTCCAAAGCTCTCTATGGTCTCAAACAAGCTCCTCGGGCTTGGTATGAGCGTCTTAGAGACTTTCTATTATCAAAAGGTTTTAAAATTGGGAAGGTTGATACAACTCTCTTTACAAAGAAAATTGAAAAAGATTTGTTCATTTGTCAGATTTATGCTGATGATATTATCTTTGGATCTACTAATGAACATTTCTATAATGAGTTTGGAGAGATGATGTCTAGGGAGTTCGAGATGTCTATGATTGGTGAGCTGAGCTTCTTCCTCGGTCTTCAAATCAAGCAACTCAAGAACGGTATGTTCGTGAGTCAAACAAAGTACGTGAAGGACCTGCTCAAGCGCTTTGGGATGGAAGACGCTAAGGCAATCAAAACTCCCATGGCGACCAATGGACATCTGGACATGGACAAAAGCGGCAAATCGGTCGATTCTAAACTGTATAGGTCTATGATTGGTAGTCTTTTATATCTTACTGCATCTAGGCCTGATATCATATTTAGTGTGTGCTTATGTGCTAGATTTCAATCTGATCCTAAGGAATGTCATTTAACTGCTCTTAAAAGAATCCTTAGGTATTTAAAATTGTCGTGGTATTGCGAATACCCCGGCAGGTTTTGAGAGTGATCCTAGCGAAGATTACGCGGCGCGGGTTGACCGGATGACCGGTCCTCCCCCGCCGGACAAGCACAAAGAATGACACACGGGTTTTATACAGGTTCGGGTCCCGGTGGGGGCCCTAGTCCTGTCGACGCGCTCCCGACCGGAGTCGGCTGGGGAGGCTCTCTCCGGGGGAGAGGCTTCCGGAGCACGCCTGTGAGTCTAGCTATTCCAATAAACGAATCGATCCCTTACAACAGAGGGGTACAAGGGCTATTTATAGCCCCAAAAAGCAGCAAAAAACCTAAACTACCCCGGAAGCCACCGTCGGATTGAAGGGCAGGACCGTCCTTCTCCCGGTCAAAGACCTTGGATGCTTGACAGGTGGCCGCTAGTTCCCGAGGCGCTCCTCGCGTGACCTGCACGTGATAAACAGTTCGAGACTTTTACCTTTAGGAGGGCGATAAGGCTCGGGACGGCGCTGGGGGCCAGGTCCCCGGGCCAAAGGCGGCGCCCGGGAGGGCACCGGAGGCCACGTCCCGGGAGCCGAAAGACGGCGCCCGGGGAGGCCTCGGAGGCCAAGTCCCCGGGCAAAAGGCGGCGCCCGGGAGGGCACCGGAGGCCCCGTCCCGGGAGGCAAAAGGCGGCGCCCGGGGAGGCCCCGGAGGCCGTCCCTGGGCAAAAGGCGGCGCCCGGGAGGGCACTGGAGGCCCCGTCCCGGGAGCCAAAAGGCGGCGCCCGGGGAGGCCCCGGAGGCCAAGTCCCCGGGCAGAAGGCGGCGCCCGGGAGGGCACCGGAGGCCCCGTCCCGGGAGCCAAAAGGCGGCGCCCGGGGAGGCCCCGGAGGCCACGTCCCCGGGCAACCATGACACAACTTACCTGGATTTAGTCCCGCGGAGATTTCCCCCGACAGCAGCCCCCCATGCCCGCCGGGGACGATGCTCGAGTCCCCGGTGGGTATGGTCCAGGTCACCGGGAAGATCTCCGGGCCAGGTTACCGGAGCCGCAACGCTTCGGCTTCCGTGCCCCATGCTTAAAGCCGCGCCGTTTCGCCATAAATGTGCGCGCGGTTCGAACCGGCGCCTCGATTCACGCGCCCGTCCCTTCGTTTCCCGCGCACGGTTTGAACTTCTGCGGTCCAGATTGATCCGCGGGTGCCACGTGGCGTGCATCCAGATCACGGCCCGCCCCTATAAATAGGGCCTTGGGGGGGCCCGGAAGCTCAGCCCCGACGATTTTTGCTCTCCCGGTAGTCCTCTCCCGGTAGTCCTCTCCCGGTAGCTTTCCCGGTAGCTCTTTCCGGTAGCAGGTGTCCGGGAGTTTCTAGTAGTAGCCTCCTGCAAAGTTAGCCACCAAAAAGAAAACTAACCTCATGGCACCCAAGGGTCGAGCGAAGACCACGGAGGTGCCCCCGGAGGAAATTCCCTCGGATTTCCTCTGGGCGTCCGAGTTCACGGCCGAGGACGCCGAGTCCTTGGCCGAAAGGGGCATCGTTCCGGCCGGGGACATCCGAGTCCCGGTGAAGAAGGACGGAGCCCCCCGCCCCAGGCTTGGGGAGATCGTGGCCTTCGAGGCCTTCATCGAGGCGGGGCTCCGGCTCCCGGTGCATCCCATGCTCCGGGAGTTTCTCAAGGAGTATGGGGTGGCTCTCAACCACCTCACCCCGAACGCGCTTGTCCGGATGGGCCTCTTTATTTGGCTCTTCGAGACAGCGACCGGGCGGGAGCCCGACCTTCGCGCCTTCCGGTACTTCTTTGAACCGGCGGCGCGGACCTCCCACTTGGTGAAGGGGAGCCCCAAGTCCCCCTTCGGTTCGGTCATGGTCCAGATGCTGCCGGCCCGGGTAATAGACTACCCGGCGGCGGCCTCCCGGGACCACTGGGGGGATTGGGTCCGGAGGTGGTTCTACCTCCGGGTCCGAGACGACGCGGTGGTGTATGCCCCGGAGGCCCCCACCTACAGCCGGTCGTCCGCACCAAAACCGCCGGTGTGGACAGACGAGGAGTACGAGCTCCTCGGCAAGGTCATCCTCTCCAAGAAGACCCGTTCGATGCGGGGCGCGGCTGAGGAGATGGCTCTCCTCCGGATCTCCCCCTTCTCCGGCGGGAAGAGGGGGATCGGCATGGGCCCCGAGCAGCGGCCCCCGGTGAAGTCGATGACGCGACGTAAGCTCCGGGAACCCGCTGCATTGCTCTTACAAAATTTTAATGAAATTGACTAACTCTTTACCTCTTGCAGTCCGGCCGTACCCGGCGGCGTGGGAGAAGGGGAGAACCTCTTGGGGAGGTGCTTCGCGGATGAACACGAGCGCGTCGTGCGCACCGTGGGCGAGGGCCCCCCCAAGAACCTGGTAGCGGCGGCCTTCGGGCTAAAGTTGCCGGAGAGGAAGCCTCTCCCCACCCCCGGGTCGCACAAACGGGGGAAGGAGGCGACCGGGGGCTCGGAGCCCAAGAAGGCCCGGGTTCAAAAGACCCCCGGCCCATCGACGACGCCGGCGGCGACACCGGCGAAGCCCCGGAACGAGACCCCCAGGGGCGAGCGTGTCCGGGCAGCGTCCCGGAAGGAGGCAACGCCTCCTCCCCCGAAGGGCTCCGTCGAGGCGCGGGGGAAAGAGGCGACCGCGGGCGGGGCGGCGTCCGACTCGGCGAACTACGCCCCGTCGCCGCTCGCGGTGGAGCTCCTCCCGCCCCTTCCGGCCTCTTTGGAGCCGGAGAGGCTGGAGGTGAGATTCACCGGGGCCTCGCCCCCGCGGGTCTGGCCGGTGGACGAGGGGGGGAGCCCCTCAGTTTACGAGGTTCCTCCGGAGGAGGGGGCCCCGAGAACCTTCCGGCCCGGGGCAGGGAAAGGCTTGATGGTTCCCCCCAGGGCGGAGGCTCCCGCCGAGAGCTCCTCGGCCACGTCTTCGGGGGGAAGTACCTCGTCGACGAAGACGCCGGCCGCGTTACCGGACCTCGAGGTCCGGGGACCCCCCGCCGGTCGCGCCGGCGGCTCCGGACGGGAGACCCCTTTACTCCCAGCGGGGGAGGTTGCCCGCTACTCGGAGGGCCTGCATACCCGGAAGGTGCAGGCCTTCGTCGCGGGAGGGACGCTCGACGAGCGTTTCGAGGGGCTTCAGTCCCTCGGGGCCCAGCTAACCCGAGTTGATAACACCTTCGCTCATCCCCCTGCACTTTGAAATTTTTCTAACTCTTAAGTATTTTGTAGGTGGCAGCTGTTACCTGGGGCCTTGAGCAGCGGGTTGCCCGGCTGCTTAAGGAGACGGAGGGCCGGGCCGCAGCCTCCGTAGGGCAGCGCGAGGAGGCCCTCCGGGAACGTGACGAGGCGCTCACGGAATTGACCCGGGTCCGGGCCCAGGTTCACATTTTCGAGGCCATCAACGCCCGCCTCCGGGAGGAGGCCAAGGCGAGGGAGGAGGCGCTTCGTGAGCTCGAGAGCTCAAGCGTCCGAGCGGTGGCGGACGCGGGCCACTCCGTCCGGACGGCCCTCGAGGGCCTTGGCATAAGCCTCGGCTCCGGGAGCAGAGAGGTGCCGCCGGCGACCCTCGCGGAGGCTGCCGATGTTCGGGCGCGGGGTCGGGCGATCCCCGTCGTCGCGGCCGCTGCGGGGCTCGTCGAGTTCTGGGGGGTCGGCGCCCGGGCGATAGTGGGCCGCATCCCCCGAAGCTTCCCGGACTCCTTCGAGCCTTCGCGCCGCGAGGTCGAGCAGCTCGCCGGAGGGTTCTACGACCGGATCATCCGGGCGTGGTTCCCGGCTCCGGCGCCTCCGGCCGGAGACGCCCCAGCCCCGGCCTCGGAGGAAGCTCCCCGGGGGGAGGACGCCAATGAACATGTATGAGCCTCCCCCCGGGTCTTAGCTAGGACCCTTTTTTGTTTTAGGATTTTTTGATTCCGGTAGCTTCTTAGAAGAAGCCCCGGGCACTTGTACATAAAAATTTTTAATGCAATGAAGTTAGGATTTTCTCTAAGTCTTTGAATTGAACTTACTGTTACCAGGGTTCCCGGGGGGTTGCTTCCGAGCGAAGGTCCGGGAGGGGCTCCCCGGGGGACGCCCAAGCGGCTTTGATTTTGTTAAGCCTTCTCTCCGGGAATCGCGGCGAGGATAGTGTCCGGGAGCCGATCCGGTTGAGGTGGCGTCCGGAGTGGCACTTGGACAACTTCGATAATCACCGTGCCGAATTGTCCCCTCCGCGACCGGGACTCCGGATGATCCCTCCCCTCCGGATACTTCCACCGGCGGGATACGAGTTCTGGCCTGAAGATGTGCTTCGGGACGCTCGGCGCCGCGTACGGGCGTTGTACCGGGACCTGACCCGGGAGCTAGCGGAGAGCCTCCGGGAGTATTAGGCGTAGGAGCCTTAGGGCTTAGAGAATCCCCCGGGTTAGAGTCCGGGTTGTATCGTTTCCGAAGCCCACCGGAGGGGGAAGATGTCCTCCGGGTTTGCTGATCAATAAAGCGCATTGTTTCCTTTTATTGCGCCTCTTTATTTTCTTCTTCTTGGATGGTCTGGACGACTCATCTTAACAAGGATGAGTTAAGTTTCTTCGTGGGTGGTGCGGTCGACACCCGGGGGTTCCTTATCCCCCCCCCGCCCACAGCGGGCCGGAGAATAGCTCCGCGCGCTGTGGGGGTAACAAGGCCCCCGGGAAGGAAGACACCTGTAGCATAGGAAATTTTCTAAGTTAGAAAATTTTAAGTCGAGGTTTTCAAGGAGAAGACCTTCCGGGAGATAATCGTCCGGTCGCCGTGAGAACGAGGAGCCGGGAATAAGGCCTCAAGCGGAAGGAATGTCCAAGAGAACCCGATGAGATTTCTGGGGGCGAGCTTCCTAGGAGACATTTGTCCGGTCGCCGTGAGAACGGGGAGCCGGGAACAGGGTCTTCGGGGAAGAAAATGCCCGAGAAATCCGACTTCTCCGAGAGACAATCGTCCGGTCGCCGTGAGAACGGGGAGCCGGGAATAGGGTCTCCGGGAGGCATTCATCCGGTCGCCGTGAGAACGGGGAGCCGGGAATAACGTCTACTCCCAGGGGAGGAAGACAGATCCAATCAGGCCGCAAGGGGCCGATCTTCCGGTCACCGTGAAAACGGGGAGCCGGGAATAACGTCGACTCCCGGAGGAGGAAGATAGATCCAATCGAGCCACGAGGGGCTGATCTTCCGGTCGCCGTGAAAACAGGGAGCCGGGAATAACGTCGACTCCCGGAGGAGGAAGATAGATCCAATGGAGCCACGAGGGGCTGATCTTCCAGTCGCCGTGAAAACGGGGAGCCGGGAATAACGTCGACTCCCGGAGGAGGAAATGCCCGAAGACGGGACTTGAGTGTTTGGGCAGGGGACTAGTCTCCCAAAGTGACTCGTTACCACGGCCACTGTGACCGGGTTGCCGCTTACACCCTCAGTCCACGAGGGCTGATCGTAAGCAGCCCTACGGGAGTGCAGGCTCCGTTGTAGGGACTTGTTGGGGCTGGCCCACTTCCTCACGGGGAGGGCATCCTCGCGGGGAGGGCATCCTCGCGGAGAGGGCTTCCTCGCGGGGAGGGCATCGCCGCTAGGGGCGGTAATGAGAAAAACCTGCAATGAGACAGTTTGCAAAGCAAGACCTATGTATTGCTAATGAAATGAAGTACAGGGCCTCCCCCTGCGAAACCGCGAAAGGGGAGGAAAATACAGCGTCCCTCCTCCCCCTCCGGCGTGAACGCCCCGGGGGAGGGGACATGCCCGTAAGGCTAAACATAGAACTTGAGAAGTAAACGCAAGTTCCACGTGTGCTTCAGCTCCTGCTCTTAAAGGTTGGAGAGCTTGTAAGCCCCCGAGCCCAGGACTGCAGAGATCTTGCAGGGGCCCTCCCACTTGGGGGAGAGCCTACCCTGGGCTTGGGGGGCCTAATGCGCTTGAGGACAGGGTCCCTAAGGCGAAAGGCCCTCAAGCAGCGACGACCGGGACCAGAAAGGGGGAAGCCCCTGTGGCGAAGACCGGAATCGAAGTGGAGGGGGCCCCAGTGGCCTCGACCGGAACCGGGAAGGGAGCAGGCCCTGTAACACCCTGGACCGGCGAGGGGGGAGCCCCTGTGGCGACGTCCGGAACCGGGGAGCCCATGCGGGGGGAAGTCCACTGCGGCACGGGGGCTGCTCTGTCGACCGCCCCCGGTGCGGTACACGCGACGCGGGGGGCGGGACTGGCTCCCGGCGTAGGGTAAACCCCCGGCATGAAGTGGGCTCCCGGCCCCGGGAATAGGCCAGGAACGGGGTACCCCCTTGGTGCCATCCATGTGCCTCTGCATCTTTTGCATCTGCAAATAAAAGACTAGAATTTGCGTTACGGCACAGGTAAGGCCCGTGCTTTTGGTGAAATATGGGCTGAGAATCTCCCTTCAGTTGGAGGCGTCGGATCCCCGGGGAACGCACGTGGTGCGACCTGAGGAGCAAAGCCTCGTACTTGGCGGCACTGCTGGCCCCGGGGACAGCAGGACCTTCCAGAGGCCCCCTTCCGGACGCGGTTTGAGGGGGGGCCTCCAGGGGGGTATTGCCGCGACGTCTGGTTCCAGGGGGGAGGCCTCCCCCCTGGGCGCCTCAATAATGTTGACGCTTCCGATCGTGGCGGCTGCGCGCTCATACAGAGCACGGGCCATGTCTTGGTCTCCCCGGACGTTGATCACACCATGCGGCCCGGGGATCTGCATGCAGAGGTAGTTTTGATGGGTGGCAGCCCCCAGCCGGTTGATGGTGGTCCTCCCCATAATCGCGTTGTAGGAGGAGGGGAGGTCCACTACGTCGAAGCGGACCAGCTCGGTCCGGTAGTTCTCCGGGGCGCCGAAGGTCACAGGAAGATCTACCTCGCCCACGGGGTGGATCGCCTTCCCTGGGACAAAACCTTGTAGGGGCCCGGCTGCGGGCTGCAGGAGCTTCTCATCCACCTGCATCTCTTTGAAAGCCTTCAGGAATAGGACGTCGGCGGAGCTCCCACTGTCCACAAGGATGCGTTCCAGGTGACAGTTGTAGATTGTCGCGGAGACAATGAGCACGTCGTCGTGGGGGAAGCGAACCCCCCGCGCATCTTCTGCCGTGAAGGTGAGGGGGACGTCCGACCACTTTGGTGGCGGGGACGTGTGTAGCACCCCCACAACCTTAACTTCACGCGCGTACTCCTTATGCTGGCGCTTGGAGTCCCGCCCGGAGGCAGACCCTCCCACGATGACGTTGATGCGGCGCTGAGAGGTCTGGAAGGGGAGAGCTTCTGAAGGCTCCCCCTCCTGTGCCTGCTCACCCCCCGCGGGAACGGGAAGAGCCGGAGCAGTTGGCCGAGGGAGCAAGGAGGCCGGAGTCTCCCCCCCTGTCCGCGCTGGTCGAGGAATGCCGCGTAGTGCTGCAGTAGTTGGTCGCAGTCTCGGGTAGCGTGGGTACTGGACCCGTGGAAGCTGCACCACGGTCCTTCCCGCCTTCTCCCCGCGGGGCCTTCCCGGCCGTGCGAAGACTGTCCTCCCCCATGGCCTTTCGGCTTGGGGAAGGGGCGGTTGCCCCTCGGGGGGTCGCGCGAGCCGCCTCCGCCCTCGAGGACAAAAGTGTCCCGAGGCCGTGGCTCGTTATGCCCCCCCTGTCTGGGGCGTTTGGGGGGATCCCTGGCCCCCCGGTCGACGGGGGCGGGAGCCCCCTGGGTCTTCTTCCAGATATCGTCTTCCTCCGCCCGAGCGTACTTTTTGAGCACGTTGAAAAGCTCGTCGGCGGAAGAGGGGCAGCTCCGGGAGAGCCTTCGGTGGAGCTCCCCCGGGAGGATGCCGCTTTTGCAGGCTTCGATGACCATAGAGTCAGGGACGTGGGCCACTTTGCTCTTCACCTGGGCAAAGCACTTGAAGAAGCTTCTGATGGTCTCCCCGGTCCTCTGCCGGACAGTATACAGTTGCGAGGAGTCCAGGGGACGCACGTAGTTCCCCTGGAAGTTGGCACAGAACTCCCGCTTGAGCTGCGAGAAAGACTTGATGGAGCCGGCCTTCAGGTTGTAAAACCAGGAGCGGGCAATGCCGGAGAGGTAGAGGGGGAAGACGTTGCACTGTACTGTCTCGTCCCCCCCGGCCGCGGAGATGGCAGTGGAGTAGACCTGCACGAACTCGTAAGGGTCTGCCTCACCATTATAGTGTTCGATGTGTGGCGGGCGATAGGGCCGCGGCCACTGGATACTGCGAAGCCTTCGGCACAGAGGCTGGTTAGCCCCCTGCACTTCCCGGGGAGAGCCCCGGTCGCTGTCTTCTTTCACGGGACCTTCATTGTCTGAGTCTGGAAGCGGTCCGAGAGGTCCGCCAGAATGGCGGTGGCGACGCTTTTCCTCCGGACCGGGACTGAGTTCCCGGACGTCTGGGCTCTCCGCCGGAGAGGTTGGCTCTTCAGCGGGTCTCTTCCCCCGGCCCGTGCGGGAGCGAGGCTCCCCGCGCCCGCGGCCGGGGGGAAGTTCTTCCCCGCGCTCTGGTGAACGCATTCGCTCGACCGCCCCCGGGGCGAAACGGACCTGTCCCGCCGAGGGAGGGAGCTCGTGCGCTGTAGCTTCCGGAGCCGGTTGGGGTGAGCCCCCTGCGACGACCCCCGGGACCGGAAAGGGGGAAGCCCCTGTATCGTCCGGAACCGGGGAGGGGGCGCCCGCGGCGACGCCTGGAATCGAAGTGGAGGGGGCCCCAGTGGCCATGACCGGAACCGGGAAGGGGGCAGGCCCTGTAACACCCGGAACCGGCGAGGGGGGAGCCCCGGTGGCGGCGTCCGGAACCGGGGAGCCCATGCGAGGGGAAGTCCGCTGCGGCACGGGGGCTGCTCTGTCGACCGCCCCCGGTGCGGTAAACGCAACGCGGGGGGCGGGACTGGCTCCCGGCGCAGGGTAAACCCCCGGCAAGAAGTGGGCTCCCGGCCCCGGGATCAGGCCGGGGACGGGGTACCCCCCTGGTGCCACGAAGGGCCCTGGCATGAAATAACCTCCCGGCACCGGGACGGGCCCGGGTGCCGGGAAGGGTCCGGGCGTGTACCCGCAGGGGGAGGGAACCCCCCGGCAGGATCATACGGGGCGGACAACCCCTCCGAAGCCGGAGGGGCCGCCGGGTAACCCATAAACGGGGGCATGTTCCCCGGATATGGGTGCGACGCAAACGTGGGGGCCGGAGGCCGCGCCAACACGCTAAGGAGCTCGTCCATAGAGCGCTGGGCGCGGAGCTGGCCTTCCACGAGAACTTCGAGCTGGGCGTCCCGGGGAGCCGGGGGAGCCGTCGGGGGGACGCTTGTCCCGGCCGAGGTCCCCGTGGTCACCGGGAACGACCTGGAGGTGGAAGCACCTAAGTTAAGAGGAAAGGAGGGAGGCGGTACCTGGGCCAGGTCGCCTCCGGAAGGGACCGCCGGGACAGCAGTGTCCCGGGCGGACAGCGCCGGGTCTCGGAGACCCGGGTCACCGGGAAGGGTGCGAGCCCTTGTTCTTGGGGGAGCCATGGCGTCTTGTCACGAGTCCCCACGGACGGCGCCAACTGTCGTGGTATTGCGAATACCCCGGCAGGTTTTGAGAGTGATCCTAGCGAAGATTACGCGGCGCGGGTTGACCGGATGACCGGTCCTCCCCCGCCGGACAAGCACAAAGAATGACACACGGGTTTTATACAGGTTCGGGTCCCGGTGGGGGCCCTAGTCCTGTCGACGCGCTCCCGACCGGAGTCGGCTGGGGAGGCTCTCTCCGGGGGAGTGGCTTCCGGAGCACGCCTGTGAGTTTAGCTATTCCAATAAACGAATCGATCCCTTACAACAGAGGGGTACAAGGGCTATTTATAGCCCCAAAAAGCAGCAAAAAACCTAAACTACCCCGGAAGCCACCGTTGGATTGAAGGGCAGGACCGTCCTTCTCCCGGTCAAAGACCTTGGATGCTTGACAGGTGGCCGCTAGTTCCCGAGGCGCTCCTCGCGTGACCTGCACGTGATAAACAGTTCGAGACTTTTACCTTTAGGAGGGCGATGAGGCCCGGGACGGCGCCGGGGGCCAGGTCCCCGGACCAAAGGCGGCGCCCGGGAGGGCACCGGAGGCCACGTCCCGGGAGCCGAAAGACGGCGCCCGGGGAGGCCCCGGAGGCCAAGTCCCCGGGCAAAAGGCGGCGCCCGGGAGGGCACCAGAGGCCCCGTCCCGGGAGCCAAAAGGCGGCGCCCGGGGAGGCCCCGGAGGCCGTCCCCGAGCAAAAGGCGGCGCCCGGGAGGGCACCGGAGGCCTCGTCCCGGGAGGCAAAAGGCGGCGCCCGGGGAGGCCCCGGAGGCCGTCCCCTGGCAAAAGGCGGCGCCCGGGAGGGCACCGGAGGCCCCGTCCCGGGAGCCAAAAGGCGGCGCCCGGGGAGGCCCCGGAGGCCACGTCCCCGGGCAACCATGACACAACCTACCTGGACTTAGTCCCGCGGAGATTTCCCCCGACAAAAATGCTATCCCAGTTTAGGACTTTGGTATCCTAAAGATGCAAATTTTGAATTAATTGGATATTCGGATTCGGATTATGCTGGGTGCAAGATTGATCGTAAAAGCACATCTGGTAGCTGTTGGGGAGATCATTAGTATCATGGTCATCTAGGAAGCAAAATTCTGTAGCTCTCTCCACAGCTGAAGCTGAATATGTGTCTGCAGGCAGTTGTTGTGCTCAATTATTGTGGATGAAGCAGACATTTTTGGATTATGGGATTATTTTTGATAAAGTGCCACTAGTGTGTGATAATGAAAGTACCATTAAAATTGCTAATAATCCTGTTCAACATTCTAGAACCAAGCATATTGAAATAAGGCACCACTTTATTAGAGATCATGTGGAAAAAGGAGATATTGATGTGAATTATGTTAGAACTGATATGCAACTAGCAGATATCTTCACAAAACCCCTAGATGAATCAAGATTTTGCTTTTTAAGGGGTGAACTGAACATTATTGATATATCAAATGCTAGTTGATGTGCTAAATGTGTTGTTTGTATAAAATATTATTATTTTATTCCCTCTCTGGTCTTAGATTGCTTCTGGTCGAAATTGACCAAACTGACAGTCAGTTCCTCTAATTGACAGTCAGTTCAGTAGTTAGGAGCCTGGTCTTAGTCTCTGGTCGAAGTCATTGTCATAACTGACAGTCAGTTTCTCAAACTGACAGTCAGTTACGTACATTTGATTTTGGGTCGTAGCTCCTGGTCGTGTTCGAGTCTCAAACTGACTGTCAGTCTCATACACTGACTGTCAGTTTCAAAACTCAGTTCTGTGAACTGACTGTCAGTGTGGTACACTGATTGTCAGTTCCATGTTTCTGAGTTTGGAACTGACTGTTAGTTTATCAAACTGACTGTCAGTTGTGGGATCCAGAACCCTAAATCCCCCGTTCTATTTTTCTTTGCCTCTTCACCTTTTCTCGCCGCCGTTCTGTTTTTTGTGCTCCCTCGCCGTCGCCGTTTGCTCCTCCACCTCGCTGTGCCTCGCCGCCGCCTCCTTACGCCTCCTCTCGTCGCCGGTGAGCACCTCACCGCCGGCGCCACCGTCCTCGCTGGTCTCGACCTCGTCGACTTTGGCTTCTCTGTTCCCGGTTTTTCTTCTCGGCACCACACCCTTTCGTTGTGTGCTTTGATCGTTGACCTCCTCGTCGTGCTGAGCTTCGTCCCTGTGGTCGATTTGGCGGTCTTCTTCACATCGGCTTCCTCGACCACTTTAGTTCGTTCTCAGCCTCCTCAGTTCAGGTCTCTATTTTTCCTTCTCTGCTTTTCTTTTCGTCATGTCTGATCAGCCGTCGTCTTCGCGACGCATGGCCCGACGGAAGAACGCGGCAAACAGCCAGCGTTCATCGGGTCAAATGTCCGAGAACCGGCCTTCGCCTCCGCCTGAGCCCGTGCCCGTGGATTATTCCCGGTGGCACGCGAGCCGCCTTCGCACGCTCCGCTCCACAAACCCGTATCTGTCGCCGCGTCCCACTGGTCGCGACGCGTGCGCGGTCCTCACCTGCTTCACAAACCTCCATTTAGACCTGTTTACCAGTGTCTACAGCCGTGCGCCCATCTTTGCCCACTGCTCTCTGTCGTGGGGTACGATCGCCTCTCGCACAGGCATTGCCTCCCTCACAGATCTCTTTGGCACTGTAGGGATCCGCGACCTTGTCGCCGATTCCTCTTTGCATTGGGCTGAGGGGCCCATTCGCCAGTTCTATTCTACCGTTTTCATCTCCCCTCAGCGCGACTTCATGACCTTCATGACGGGCCTCCAGGTCTACACCGTCACGAAGGATCAGCTGGAGTCGGCGCTTGGACTGGTGCGCCCTCCTTCTGGCCGCCAGCTCCACACCCTACCTGACCTCGAGCGTCGGGAGGTGGCCATGCTCTATTCTGGCCCCTTCCAGCTCCGTCACATTGCTGGCCTGCGCCGCGATGTAGACCTAGCCCTACGGATCCTCCGTCTCACTCTGGTCCACATGAGCGGAGATAGGGCTAGGATCACCTATCTGGCCCTCCACGTCCTGATTTCCATCTTTCAGGAGGAGCCATTCGACGTCGCTGATCTCATCATTAGTGAGATTCGACACTTCCTTCTTTCCCCGCGCCGTCAGTTGATATACGCTCCGTATATCATGGCGGTGCTTCTGCATATCCGGGCTGTGGATTCTGAGTTGCCACGGCCCCATCATCCGCTTCTCTTCTATCCTCCGGGCCAGGCTGATCGCCGGCTCGGTGCTCGTCCTGCTGCAGCTGCTGGCCCTGATTCTCCCGCATCAGATGATGATGCTGCGGGGGAGTCAGCGGATGAGGCTCCAGTTCAGGAGTCCGACCCAGCACCCCCTTCAGACCCTGGTGCCGGATCTTCTACGGCATCGCCTTCTTTGCTCCAGCAGGTTCTCCAGACTCAGCAGCAGATCCTCAGCACTCAGGCAGAGCATCACCAGGTGTTGCTCCGTTTGCTTGCTCAGCAGGAGGAGATTCTGCGTCGCCTGCCTGCTCCCGGATCTTCGGTCCCTCGCAAGAGGGCCCGCCAGGCTACGTCTTCTCTGAGCTCAGCTTCAGGATCTGCTGATCCAGCTCCTGCAGCATCAGCTCCGGCTCCAGTCACTCCTGCTCCAGCCGTGACTCCACCCCTGTCTCCTGCGGGCGACGCGTCTGGATCTCCAACTGGCTCCGGAGATACAGACATCTTAGGATTCTCTTCAGATGATGAGCATTAGGCTTTGATTTGTATTTTTGTCTCCCTTTTTGTGCTTGATGCCAAAGGGGGAGAAGTTTTTTGGATATTACAGTATTTTGTTGTTTTGGACAGATGTTTGTCTTTTATTATGGAGATGTCTTTGATTATCAGATATGTCTGTGTGTGATGTGTTTATCTGTGTAGTTCTGATATCTTGATATATTTATATGATTATTTGGTTTCTGAGCTCTGATACATATGATGTCTTGATTTTTGAGATGTGTATGCTCTGATATGACTTGGTGATATTTGCATATCTGTGAGTGGTTTTATGTATGAGATGCCCTGATGTATATGTGTTGGTTTATGCTCTGATATGATGAGATGCATATACTCAAGGGGAGTTATTTCATTTATTTTATTGTTGAACACTTGTTGTCATCAATCATCAAAAAGGGGGAGATTGTTGCATCTAGGCCTTCATGCCTAACCCTAATTTTGATGATTAATGAAAACAAAGTGTTCTGGACTAATCGTATTTTTGAGATTGTTTGATACAGGGATCAGTTGGGAAGAAATGCAAGAAGATCAAGATGAACCCGACTTGAAGTGAAGCACAAGATGCAGAAGAGCAAAATACAAGACGCAAATCATGAAGATGCAAAAGACCTAAGGTATTATGAGTTTTTATTTTTACTGATCTCGGCGTTTGGAGATGATCGGTTAGGGAAATTATTTTTCTAGTTTTAACCGTACTATAAAGAGGGGTAGCGAAAGTCCTCTCTTTATCTCCAACACAAACCGATAAACCTAGGTAAATGCATTGCATCATTTTGAGTTGGATTTGGTTTGAACTTAATTTGAAAATCTGGTTTTTCAGTTCAGTTTTTGACAGTAGAAGAGTTTTTCGATTTTCTAGAAAGATCTAGGCAGATCTGGTTTTTCGTTTTGTTGACAAAAATGTAGCCCTTGAAATTATATTTCAAACGAGCTATTAAACACCTCTTTTGGATTTCTGGATTTAAAGTTATCTCTATTTTTGTTCAGGCTGACTGTCAGTTTGCTAAACTGACTGTCAGTTTGAATGTCAGTTAGTTTAAACTGAAAATTGTCCAGAGAGGGTGTATTTTGGGCTCAAAATTTTTGTACTAAACTGACTGTCAGTTTGTTCATACTGAATGTCAGTTGGGGTTTCGACCACAGAGATTTTAACTGAGTTTCTATTTGTTTTTGGTTGAGTTTGTGGTCGAACTGACTGTCAGTTTGTGTAATTGACTGTCAGTTGTGGGTTTCAGCTTTCCATAAACGACCACGAACGGCTAGCAAAGTTTCATCCGTAAATTTTGTCAGCCGTTGTGCACTGAACTGACTGTCAGTTTGCATAACTGACTGTCAGTTTGGGTTGCTGATTTTCAGCCCTAGCTCCAACGGTTCATTTGATTCTTGAAGCTATAAATAGGGGCTTTGGGCATGTGTTTGACACAACAAGCAGTAGCATTTCTTATACACTCTTGAGCTTTAGTTTTCCACTTAAAATCTTGGTCTTTTGATCAAGTCGAGTGTTTTTCGATCCACCGAGAGTTTCAGTTCTTTTGCATTTGCATTCACTTAGCTTCTCGGTGCGTGTTTGGAGGTCTAGAGAAGACCTCGCTGCCTGTTACTCTTGGTGAGCGCCCTCACCTAGACGGTTCGGAGGCGTGGCCGTTGATCTCTCTGTTAGGAGATTGTCGGAGAGGCTCGGCAAGTGTGTACAAGGCATCGGTGCTCGCCTTTCCGGAGTGGACAAGGAGCAACCTTAGTTGATAATACTCTTCGTGAGTATTGAGACAAAACTCATGTGATTTGAGTGCTTCAACGAGGACTAGTGGAGACTGGGCGAGTCTCCGATACCTCGGTAAAAATTACTGTGTTCGTTCTCTTTTCTCCTTGCTTATTTGATTTGTCTTGGTTTGTATTTATCTGCTTTAAGCTTTAATGTTTTTAAAAGCCTCCTATTCACCCCCCCTCTAGTTGGCATCCTTGATCCAAGAAGAAGTTCATAGTTTTTAAGTTTTTACTTCCCTGCATATACCAATCATATTGTGAACATGTAGGGGGAGGAAGACACTGTCCTGTTCAAGAAAAGGAATATAATGTCGTGGTATTACGAATACCCCGGTAGGTTTTGTGGAGGTTCCTAGCGAAGAAAAGATGACGTGAGCTGACCGCGTAACCAGTCCTCTCCCGTCGGGCAAACACAGCAAGTGACACAAAGTTTTATACAGGTTCGGGCCTCAGTGGAGGCCCTAGTCCTGTCGGCGTGCCCCCAACCGGGGTTGGCTAGGGGAGCTCTCTCGTGGGAGAGATGGCTCCAGAGCACACCTGTTTGATTGTCTATTAGAGTAAAAATGAATTGTCCTCCTTTACATGAGAGGTTACAAGGGCTTATATAGGCCCAAAAGATGCAAAAAGACTAAACTACCCCTCTCACCACCATTGGATCGAGGGGCACCAGCGTCCTTCTTTCGGTTAGAAGCCTCGGATGCTTGACAAGTGTCCGCTAGTTCCCGAGGTGCTTCTCGCATGATCCTCACGTGACCCAGGACCGGAGACCCTTGTCTTCGGAAGAACGATGGCGCCGAGACAAGCCACCGGGGGGCCTTGTCCCCGGGCAAAAGGCGGCGCCTGGGATGAGCCACCGGGGGTCCTTATCACCGGGCAAAAGGCGGCGCCCGGGACGAGCCACCGAGGGGCCTTGTCCCTGAGCATGGCGGTGCCCGGGACAAGACACCGGGAGGCCTTGTCCCCGGGTAAATTGGACGGCCTCTTACCTGGACTTTATCCCGCGGAGATTTCCCCCAACAGCAGCCCCCCATGCCCTCCGGGGGCGATGCTCGAGTCCCCGGAGGGGATGGTTCATGTTACCGGGAACATCTCCTTCGGGACGAATCTCCGGAGCCATGACGCTTCGATCCTCGTGCCAAGTGTTTATGGCCGCATCGTCGTTCATTAAGACCTCATCTCGATGGGAGCACACCGTCCGACCATAATGTCTGC
The DNA here is from genome assembly GCA_019359835.1 of Pharus latifolius. NCBI lineage: Eukaryota > Viridiplantae > Streptophyta > Magnoliopsida > Poales > Poaceae > Pharus > Pharus latifolius. Next base: position 43,256,550 of record CM033323.1, read on the forward strand.
TCGCGGTTCGAACCGGCGACACCTCGTTTCGTGCCCCATCCCTTCGTTTCCCGCGGGCTGTTTGAATTGGGCGGCGTGGATGCACCACGAGGAGCCACGTGGCGCCCATCGGGGCCACGTTTGGGCCCTATAAATAGGGCCTTGACGGGCCCGGAGAAGTCACTCCATCCCTCAATACTCAAACACCACCGGCGCTCTTAGCTCTCCTGGTAGCCCTCTCCCGGTAGCCCTCTCCCGGAAGCTCAGTCACCAGAAACCCAAGCCCCTTTCCTTAGAGCCTAAGCCACCGGATAAATCAATGGGACCCAAGGGCCGCGCCAAGGCTGCTGAGGTACCTCCGGAGGAAGTCACCGCTGACTTCCTCTGGGCCTCCGAGTTCACGTCCGAGGACTTCGAGTCCCTTGTGGATCGGGGGGTGGTTGGGGACGGGGACGTCCGGATCCCCTCCAAGAAGGATGGTGCCCCCCGCCCTAGGCCCGGGGAAGTGGTGGTCTTCGAGGCTTTCCTCGAGGCCAAACTCCGGCTCCCGGTGCATCCATTGCTCCAGGAGTTCCTCCGGGAGTATGGGGTGGCGATCAACCACCTGACACCGAACGCCTTCGTTCGGATGGGCATCTTCATTTGGCTGTTCGAGATAGCCACCGGACGGGAGCCGATGCTCCGGCTGTTCCGGTATTTCTACGAGCCGGCGGCGAGGAGCTCCTACCTGGTGATGGGAGGGCCGAAGTGCCCTTTCAGCTCTGTGATGATCCAGCTCCTGCCGTCCCGGGTAGCGGAGTACCCGGTGGCAGCCTCTCGGGACCACTGGGGTGACAAGGTCTGGAGGTGGTTCTACCTCTGGGTCCGCGATGGCGAGGTCATGTATTCACTGGAGCCCCCCTCCTACAGCCGGTCGTCCGCCCCCAAGCCCCCGGTGTGGACCGAGGAGGAGCTGAAGCTCCTTAGCAAAGTGGTGGGCTCCCGGGGCGTCCATTCTATGAGGGACGCCGCTGAGGAGCTGACACTGCTGAAGATCTCCCCCTTCTCTCACGGGAGGAGGGGGATCGGGATGTGTCTGGCCGAGCGGCCCCCGCAAAAGCCGGTGACCCGACGTAAGTTCCCGGTTACTTTGCGCACTTCTTCGTTAATTTCTCTAATTCTTAGTTCTTGCAGTCCGGCCGTATCTGGCCACCCGGGAGAAGGCAGAGAACTTCCTCGGGAGGTATTACGCCGACGAGCACGAGCGGATCGTGTGCGTCATCGGGGAGGGTTCCCCCCGGGACTTGGTGGCTGAGGCCTTCGAGCTGAGGCTACCGGTGAGGATGCCCCTCCCCACCCCCGGTTCCCACAAGAGGGGGAAGGAGGTTGCCGGGGGTTCTGAGCCAAAGTGGGCTAAGGCTCAGAAGGCCCCCGGTCCAGCAACGACGCCGGGCTCTACGCCCGTGAAGGCCCGGAACGCAGCCCCCAGGTTAGGGCGCGCGCGGGCACCTCCCCGGCGCGAAGTGACGCCGCCTCTGCTGGAGAACTCTGGGGGGGCGATGGAGGCACGGGAGCTCGCGCGCCTCCCCGAGGCCGCCGGAGAGGCTCGGGGAAAGGAGGCAGCCGATGATGGGGGGGCATCCGACTCGGCGGATTATGCCCCCTTGCCCCCTTCGACGATTGCTCTCCCAACGGCCCCGGCGCCGTCGGAGCCAGAGAGGCCAGAGGTTCGGTTCGTGGAGGCTTCCCCTCCACGCGTTGAATGGACGGTGGACGAGGGGGGGAGCCCCTGAGTCTACGAGGTCCCCCCGGCGACAGAGGTCCTGGGGACCCGCGGCCCGGGAAGGGGAAAGGGCTCCTTATCCCCCCCCAGGGAGGTACCCCCTCGGAGAATTCGTCGGCCTCCTCCTCGGACACCTCTTTAGCGGCAGGGACACCGGCCACCGGTACTCCGGTCCTCATCACCCCCACGACCTTCACGAGGGGGCCTGCTGCAGGTCCCGATGGGTCCAGAGTTGTCGGGAGGGAGACCCCCCTGCTGTCTGCGGGGAAGGTCTTCCGGTTCGCGGAGGGGCTCCAGACCCAGAAGGTCCAGGACTACGTCTCGCAAGGGACGCTCCGCGAATGCTGCGGGGAGCTTCAATCTCTCCACATCCAGGTTCGTCCTCGAACCGGTAGCTTGTTTTCTTCGGGACTCCAACTCAAATTTTGACTAACTCTCGCGTTCGCAGGGGGCGGCCATCGCCTGGGGCATTGAAGCGCACTTCAATAAAGCACTGAAGGAGGAAGAGGGGAAGGCCGCCGCCTACCTGGAGGAGCGTGACGGTGCGCTCCGGGAGTTGGCCCGAGTCCAGGCCCATCTCCACGCCTCAGAGAATGCCAACAACCGGCTTCAAAGGGAGGCGAAGGCCAAGGAGGATGCCCTCCGGGAGCTCGAGGGCGCCAATGTCTGGGCGGTGACGGATGCGGGCCGCTCCGTCCGTTCAGCCCTCGAGGGGCTCAGAGTGAGCCTTGGCCCGGGAGGTAGCTCCGAGGCGGCGCCGGCGACGCTCACGGAGGCTGTGCATTTTCTCAACGCACAAGTCTCCATGATCCTGGAGGCTGCCGATGACCGGGCACGGGGCCGGGCAATCCCAGTGGTGGCTGCCGCGGCCGGGCTTGTTTGGGTGCGATTCCCGGCGCCGGCCCCTCCGGGGGTGGACGCTACGGCTCCGGCGGGAGCCTCCTAGGGGGAGGACACCAACGAACAAGTATGAGCCTCCCCCCCGGGCCTTTAGATAGGACCCCTCTTTTTTTTCTTAGGGTTTTCGCTCCCGGTAGCTTCTTAGAAGAAGCCCCGGACACTTGTACAAAAATATTTTGATGCAATAGAAATGAAATTTTTTGCTAAGTCTTCGAATTAAATTTACCAGGTTTCCCGGGAGGTTACTCCCGGGCAAAGGCCCCCGAGGCTGGGGCGCAACCTCAGGGGCGTCCCAACATTGCGGGGAGCCTCTCTGGAGGTGGAGCCTCCGAGCTCCGGCGGGTGTCACCTGGGGGATGCCCAGGCCGCCTTCATCTTGGTAAGTCTCTTCTCCGTGGGACACGGCAGGGGTGTTTCCCGGGAGCCAATCCAGTTGTGGTAGCATCCGGCACCTGGACAACATCGACAACCACCGCGCTGAATTATCCCCTCCACGATTGGGGTCCCGGAGGGTTCCTCTGCTTCAGATACTTCCACCGGCGGGCTATGAAAATTGGCCCAAGGATTTGCTCCGGGAGGCCCAGCGTCGTATACGAGGCTTGTATCGAGACCTGGCCTGGGAACTATCAGAGGGCTTTCGGGACTATTAGGTGTAGGAGCCTTCTGGGTTGCACTCCGGGTCGTACCATGTTTAATGTAACGATGCCCACCGGAGGGGGAAGATGTCCTCCGGTTGTTTTCAATAAAGCTAAGTTTGCTTATGTACTTTGTGAATTTATGAATGGTTCGGAACAGGGTGATTCCCGGGTATAGGTTATCCCCCCCTCCATAGCAGGCCGGAGGGTAGTTCCGCACTCCATGGAGGTGTCAAAGCCCCGGGGTAAGAACCCTTCAATTAAGAATTCCTCAAGTTTTCCAAAGGTTCCGGTGAGAAATTTTTCCGGTCGCCGTGCGAACGGGGGGCCGGGAAAAACTTTCGGGAACAAATTTTTGAGAATCCTGGTGAGATCCTCCGGTCGCCGTGAGAATGGGGAGCTGGGAGAGAGCTCTCCGGGAGATAGCGCCAAAGATTTCCGGGAATTTTTCCGGGAGAAAACTCTCCAGTCGTCGGGAAAATGAGGAGCCAGGAACAAGATCTCCGAGAAAGAATATCCGAGAAAGTGAAATTTCCAGGCAAAATTTTTCCGGTAGAAAACCCTCCGGTCGCCGTGAAAGCGGGGAGCCGGGAATGAGATCTCTGAGAGAAAAATCCAAGAATTCCGTCTCGCTAAGGAGATGATCAAATCCCGGAGGAGGATGCGCCCGACAACAATTCTGAGTATTTGAGGAGGGGACTAGTCTCTCAAATTGACTCGTTACCGCGGTCCTTGAGGACCGGGTTGCCGCTTACACCCTCAGTCCACGAGGGGTGATCATAAGCCGCCCTACGGGAGTGGGACTCCCGTCGTAGGGACTTGATGGGTCATGATAGCCCACTTCCTCGCGGGGAGGGCATCCTCAAGGGGAGGGCATCACCGTGAGAGACGGTAATGTAAAGACCCGCAGTGAGCCAGAGTTGAGGAAAAAGCCAGTTGTATTGATAATGAGTTAAGATACAATGCCTCCCCCCGCAAGATCGCGATGGGGGAGGGAATGGTGAGTACAATGTGACGAGGATTGACACCCGGGTCACTTCTACTAAACTTCTGGTTCAAGACAGGTTCGAACCAGACATGTGTCTGGAGATGCGAACTCAAGCTATTCTGAGAGGCATCACCACGAGGTCGCAAGCTTTACGCGATCAAGTCGCAGCTTTACGCGGTCAGACCGTAAGCCTTGCGCGGTCAGAAGTTTGTGGGCTATACGCGAACTACACATTCGGGATATTACGCGGTCAGCCGAATCCCGCGGTCAGAACATCTGCCGATCAGGATACCTGGGATCTATCTATTCGGTTGCCCATACGACAGGATATTCTAAGTATCCCGAAGATTCCTACACGTGGGGAATCAACCGTCAGGAGGTTAACACGTACAGTTATCCATGAATAACACGTATTTAACCTATGTGGAGGTTAAGAGCAGTTTCAAAAACCGTATCCAACCGTCCGTGCAACCGATTGATGCAGTTTCCTTCACATGGCACCCTTTCAAGCAGTATAAAAGGATGGCATGAAGCATCAATCAGGGGAGGGATCCAAGTTAGCCAAGTCTACGGCACACCTCATATAGCATTTTTATAAGTCTTCTTTAGCTTATCTTTGTACACTTTTACAGGAAAAATCCTCGCCTGTGAGGACTTTTTCCTCCACTTGTAAACCTTTCACCATACTTAGTGAAATCTCAACAGGACGTAGGGCTTTTACTCCCACCATCGAGGGCCCGAACCTGTCTAAATTCTCTGTGCTCCTGTTCACCATTGTTCAGCGTACCTTCCCGAAGGGTCATCTTGAAAGGTCTCACTATTACAAATTCTGCATAAGTTCGGCTGAGGACTCCGAGTCCGAATCGTCGACAGCTGGCGCCCACCGTGGGGCCTTTCTCAAGGCGTCCTAATTGAAATTCGGAGGTTCACCGAAACATGGCTGGAGCATATGATTCCGAGAATGATTTCGATGCTCCAGCCATGTTTCGGTGAACTACGCAGAACTGCCCTAGAGGCTCTTCAAGATGCGCAGGCTCGTTACGATGCTGCCCCGAGTTCTTCTCGACGGTCGCGTGGTCGTAGACGTGACCAGACTCCTTCCTTACCACCGGAGCATTTCCCAGTGGATGAGGAAACAATAACACCTGGTGCCCCCTAGGAGAAGTACCCATGGTCGACTGCGATCTATCGCGGAAGTCATGCGCAATTTTCCTCCTACGGTCACGGATGCGCAGAGACCGGCCTTTTTCAGGATCCTGGCGGAAAGACTGGATGAGGTCGCATCCGAGGCGACCCCGACAGCCTCTTCCCGCTCAGTGACACATTCCCATGAACGAGATGGTCCTCATTCTGGCTCTGGCCGACGGAATTACCCGCCGCCTATACCGTCCCGACAGGACAAATATCGGCGAATGCAGGACTCTCGTGCTAGGGATCGAGTTCCCGTTCATTCTCGTTTGGGATCCCGAGTAACCTCGCCATTAAGTGAGTTTGCTCGAAACCCGACCGAAAGTCGCAGGACGGTTCACGGTCCTTACGTTGGTTGCAAAGCTTTCTCACCTGGCCTACGAGCAGTCGTTTGGCCCGATAAGTTTCGACCAGGGGCCATTGAGAGGTTTGATGGAACTCAGAACCCATCCGAGTTTCTTCAGATCTATATTACTGCCATCCAAGCAGCAGGAGGCGATGACAAGGTCATGGCAAACTACCTGCCGACAGTCCTCGTAGGACCGGCTAGAACCTGGTTGTTCAATCAGCTTGAGGGTTCTATCTACAATTGGGAAATGCTATGCGATGCCATCCTCAGTAATTTCCAAAACTGTTACCAAAAGCCGGGTAAGGAGGACGACTTGCATAGATTGCGGCAAACTTCGACCGAAACGCTTCGGCAGTTTGTCAAGAGGTTTGTCGGGGTAAGAAATACCATCCCGAACATATCTGATGGCTCCGTAATCAGGGAATTTAAGCATGCCGTTCGATACCGGAGATTCACTGAAGACTTGCTTATCCACCCTCCTCGATCAGTGGCCGATCTGTTCGATATGGCTGATCGATACTCCGATGCAGCCGAGGCAGTCGAATGGAACCGAATGGTTGACAAGGGGGACCTACCGCCCCAACCAGGCTTCAAGGACGCCAAGAAAGAAGATTCAAGCAAAAAGCCGGAGTCTTCACCGGGCGGGAAGTCAAAAAAGTCGAAGAGGAACCGCTCTGGACAGTACCGTGAGGTCGCGGTCGCGGAGAAACCACCTTCGACCAAAGGTAATAAGTCTTCTTTTAAAAGTAAAACTGCTTCTGGTGGCCGGGATTCCGACCAGCCAGAAAAATCAACTAATCCGCAGGAGGGCAAAAGGTGGTGTCCACTCCACAATTCCGCAGGCCACGATCTCAAAAACTGCAGGAGTTGGTTGAAACAGCTGGACGATTTCTACCAAGGAGCTAGGCCAATGCCAACCTTACCGCCCAAAGAGCAGGCGTGCGGGGTTAGAGACGTCGATGGAGACGAAGAAATGGCTTACCAGGTACCTCAAAATCATGTTAATGTCATTTTCGGAGGTTCTTCCTCTTTCGTTTCCAAAAGGCAGTTTAAAACTTTTTGCCGAGAGGTTAACCAAATGGAGACATCCCTTGGTGAACCTCAATATCCCCGTTGGTCGGATATGCCTTTGACATTCGATCGCGCTGACTGTCCTGCGGGGCTAACTCGACCATTGAGGTTACCTCTGGTTATTACCCCAATCATCAGTAACGCGAGAGTCGAAAGGGTCCTGATCGATGGGGGAAGTTCCCTTGATCTTTTATTGGTCAAGACACTCGACGAGATGCAAATTCCTCGTTCGAAGATCAAGCCCATAATCCATCCGTTTTATGGGATAATCCCAGGCCCCTCCATGATGCCATTGGGACAAGTGGTCCTCCCGGTCACTCTGGGAGAACCAGATAACTTTCGAACAGAATTGGTTACTTTCGATGTAATCGATTGTGATTCAGCTTATAATGCAATCTTTGGCAGGCCGACTCTTGCTAAGTTCATGATGGCAACGCACTATGCTTATCAGTGCGGGAAATTGCCTGGCCCCAAAGGTGTTATTTCGGTCCGAGGTAGTCGCAACGTGGCGCTCACGTGCGACCGGCTGTCTTTGGAGATGGTCGATCAACTTCCCCTCCGGGACGCTCAGGTCGCCACTGTCACCACCGATGCGATCAGGGCTGCTCCTCGACCGGATGAGAAACTCAAACAAGTTCCTTTGTACCCAGATGACCCATCCAAGACAATTCGGGTTGGGTCAGCCCTGGATGACAAATAGGAACTCGACCTCGTTGCTTTCCTCCGGGCTAACGCAGATGTGTTTGCGTGGAAACCGTCCGACATGCCCGGTGTCCCAAGGGAAGTAATTGGGCACAGGTTAGCAATTCGACCTGGACAACGACCAATAAAGCAAAAGCTCAGGCGTTTTGCCACCGACCGACAGGAAGCCATCCGAGAAGAGTTAGACAAACTCTTACAAGCCGGGTTTATCCGTGAAGTGAATCACCCGGACTGGCTCGCCAATCCGGTCATGGTCCGCAAGTCAAATGGCAAGTGGCGCATGTGCGTCGACTATACTAGCCTCAACAGTGCCTGTCCGAAGGACGACTTTCCCCTTCCCCGCATCGACCAGCTGGTTGACTCCACTGCGGGTTGCGAACTGATGAGTTTTCTGGATGCCTACTCGGGATATCATCAAATTAGCATGGCAGAAGACGATGAAGAGAAAACTGCCTTCATCACCCCGTTCGGCACATACTGCTACGTCAGAATGCCGTTCGGTCTCAAGAACGCTGGTTCCACGTACCAGCGCTTGATGCAAAAGACCTTTCTTTCCCAGATAGGGCGTAATCTCGAAGCATATGTAGACGACTTGGTTGTAAAGAGTACCAAAAGATTGTCTCATTTGGACGATCTTGCTGAAACCTTCTGTAACTTGAATCGCTTTGGAATAAAATTGATCCCGGAGAAATGTTCTTTCGGGGTTTCTTCAGGAAAGCTTCTTGGTTTTCTTGTGTGTTCCAGGGGCATTGAGGTTAATCCTGAGAAAATCAGAGCTATTGAACAAATGAGGTCGCCCTCGACCATGAAGGATGTTCAACGCCTGGCTGGTCGCATGGCGGCTTTAAGTCGCTTCATATCGCGATTAGGCGAAAGGGGACTACCTTTCTTTAAAGCCTTGCGGAAACATCATAACTTCACGTGGTCAGACGAGGCCGAAAAAGCGTTTCAGGAGGTAAAAACATATCTATCCAGTCCGCCAGTATTGGTGTCTCCTGAAAAGGATGAACCATTACTTCTGTATTTGGCGGCCACCCCACACGCGGTCAGCGCAGTTCTGATCGCGGAAAGGGAAGGAGTGCACAGACCCGTCTATTATGTGAGCGAAGTACTTCATTGTCCTAAGGAGCGCTACCCTGAGGTCCAGAAGATACTTTACGCGCTACTGATGGCTTCCCGTAAGCTACGACATTACTTTCAAGCACACAAGATCACAGTACCTCCTCTTTTCCTTTAGGGGATATTGTCCGAAATCCAGAAAAATCTGGTCGAATCGCCAAATGGGCGGTCGAATTCGGTGCCTTTGAGATCCATTTCACCCCTCGCACGGCGGTTAAGTCTCAGGTTTTGGCCGACTTTGTGGTCGAATGGACCAACCCTGAGCCACCCGTGCAGTTGGCAAAGGAACTGGAGTGCCCCGATTATTGGACAATGTACTTTGACGGCTCCCGTAGTTTTCAACACTCGGGGGCTGGAGTGGTCTTAGTTACGCCTCAGGGCGAACAGCTTAAGTATGTCATTCAACTACACTTTGTTGCAACCAACAATGCAGTAGAGTATGAAGGTCTTCTTGTAGGGCTCCGGGCAGCAAAATTCCTCGGAGTCCGTCGATTAGTGGTGAGGGGGGACTCACAGCTGGTCGTAAACCAGGTAAACAAGGAGTACAGCACCTCCGATGAGACAATGGCTCATTACCTGGGGGAAGTGAGGAGATTGGAAAAACACTTCAGTCACTTCGAAGTCCAATACATCCCGCGAAAGGACAACATTCTCGCAGACCAATTATCCAAAATTGGATCCTCACGCTCATCCGCTCCGGCAGGAGTGTTCATTGAACACTTGGACCATCCTTCGATCATGACTTCGGTCGAGGATGATCCGGCAATAGCCTTCGTTGCCAGCCTCGGTCAGGAACAAGATTGGACTCATCCATTGAGGGTCTATCTTGAACATGGGACCCTACCCGAGGACGAAACCAAAAGCGATCGGTTAATTCGAAAGGCGCGTCTGTACAAACTCATAGATGGGGTTATGTACAGAAAGGGTACTCAAGGAGTATTCATGCGCTGCATATCTCAGGAGGAAGGAAAATCCCTCTTGAAAGAAATACATGACGGTGTATGCGGTGCACACGCGTCATACCGAACACTGGTCGGAAAAGCCTTTCGACAGGGATTCTACTGGCCTTCGGCACTCGATGATGCCAAGCTTATGGTCAAGATGTGTCCACAGTGTCAGTTTCATGCAAGACAGGTTCATCAACCTGCTTATGCATTGCAAACTATTCCTCTCGCATGGCCTTTCGCGATCTGGGGAATGGACATCGTCGGTCCTATGCCACAAGCGGTCAATGGATACAAGTTTTTGTTCGTAGCCATTGACACATTCACAAAGTGGATTGAGGCCGAACCAGTACGAAATATTACTGCATCAGCCGCACAAAAGTTCTTTCACAAGAACATTGTGGCACGATTTGGTGTTCCAAACCGTCTCATCACAGACAACGGTTCTCAATTCGCTAGCGATCTTTTCCTAGACTACTGCGATCAGATTGGGACTAAAGTGTGCTTTGCTTCCGTGGCACATCCACAAAGCAATGGTGCCGTAGAACGGGCCAATGGGCAAGTATTGCAAGGCATCAAAAAACGTGTTTTTGATCGCCTCAAGACCCGCTCGGGGGCTTGGGCAGACGAGCTCTATACTGTTCTATGGGCACTACGGACTACCTCTAGTCGAGCCACCGGTGAGACACCCTTCCATTTGGTCTATGGGGCCGAGGCTGTGTTGCCTATGGAAGTAAGTATTGGATCTGTTCGCACGAATCAATTCGAACAGGTCAACCAATCCGAACAGCGATCGCAAGATCTCATCCTCCTGGAAGAACGGCGTGATCGCGCCCTGATTAAGTCCGCGGTATACTTGCAGGCTCTACGCAAGTATCACAGTAAAAAGGTGCGACCACGTGATCTCAACGTCGGCGACTTGGTTTTACGAAAAATTCAAGACCAGTCTAACCGCACTAAATTCTCCCCAAAATGGGAAGGACCATACACTGTCGTCTCAGTGCCGCGGCCAGGATCTGCGCGGTTAGCCATGGAGGATGGTCAGATTTTGTCCAATACTTGGAACATCGATCAACTTCGCAAGTTTTACGTGTAAGTATTCCAATCGCTTTTTTCCTGTTCAATTAGCATTTTTTTTTTTCATAAAAAGCATGTCTTGTTTTCATACAATGAGTGTTTTTCTTTAAGCCACCTGGGGGCTGATCGCCGGCTGTTAGGTTATTACAGCATTTTTCAACCGGATTCGCTGGTCGATCCCATGATCACTTCCAGATAAGTCACTCCTAAATAAGCCGTTTCTCAACGCACACGGGACTATCTGGCTAGTTTTCGGTCATTTGGGTGGCTACCAGTTTGCAATAAGGTTAAAATGTTACTTTAATCTTGACCATCGGCTTGAAGCACATATCCCTGGTCATCATACTTATGTTTTCCCCTCTGCTTAAAATACTAAGGCTTCAGTATTCATAAAACAGAGGCGGGGGCTAGAGGAATATACTTATAGTATGAAACTTATGATGTGAATATGCACTTTCTTTTGAAAAAATAGTTTTACATACATAGCATTGTAATTACAATTGTTTGGTTACAAAATATAAGGATCATTCAATCCTCAGCTCAGCCAAGAGTTTGTCAACGAAGGGCTTAACTTCTTCAATAACGGCGTCAAGCAGTTCTTCACTCTCGACCTCAACCGGTCCCACCAGCGCGCTCAGATTCGCATCTGGGCCATGGTGAAGTCGAACCCGGCTGAGTACGGCAGAAGCGGCTGATCGGACTCTCGTCCTGATTGTCTCTTCACGTCGCCGTAAATCTCCAGGGAGATATTCGAGCAGTGATTCTGCTTGAGTTGTGAGCAGTGATGCCAATCGCTGACATTTGGGTTGTCCTTCCTCAACTCTACCATGTTGGTATTCAAAAGGCTGGCTATGGCCTTCAGTTTTTCGAAGACCAGTAGGCTCAACTCTTTGACCACTTGATCAGTATGGTTGAGCGAGGACTCGAGAAGCATCTTGTCCTTGACAAGCTGTGTAATGTGACCTGCTTGCGCGGTACAGAGAAAAGAGGTTATTAAACAAGAAACGGCTTTAAGTCTTCTCAAATTGAGAATCGACTTACCAGCCTTCTCAGACTGAAGTTTATTGATTTCAGTCCGTAGTTTCTGGAACTCTGTAACTGAGTTCAGCCTTATCTTGGCTAACTCTTTCTTCAAGAACGTAATCTCTCTGCAGCAAAATCAGGTTAGTCACAATTAAAGCCTACTTATATTAACGGAAGAATGACGATCCTCACTTGCGCAAGCCGTCACGATCTTTTTGAACAGCCACCATGCTAGCCATTGCAGCATGCGACTGGCTCGTCACCCATGACAAACCCTGTGACACAAAGCAAGAGAGTCAAGTATGCTCTAAAGGCGATTCAAGCGCCGAAACAGGGGTGATCATACCTTCATAAACTTATTTAAAGCGGCATCATCCATGCTAGCAGGAATCCTTGCTAGCGCGCCTGAAGTGCCTGCGACGGGGACAGTTGATGGGAGTGCCGGCCGGATGCCACCCCCAGAGGCCACTGGTGGTGACCTAGTCCCTGTACTTGTTTCACCTCCCGCGGTCCGGACGACTTCCTGAACCACGGGAGTAGAGCGCTCTTCATTAGAGGCTCCCTCATCAGCCCTAGCTTCAACCTCCCCAGTGGCGGTTGAAGGTATAGGCGCTGTCTTCTTTTGCCTAACAGGAAGAATGGGTCAGACAGCTTTTATCTAAGATTACTGTCAAGTAAGAGTTTTTACCTTATTCGAAATCCCATTCGTTCCTGGGACTTCTGGGAAAATTCCCCTTGTGAAGGAGAGCCGTCTCCGGTTCTTGCCTTCCTTATGGTAAATAAGACAGCACCCCCCTGCAAATGTCACGTTACAAGCATATTCTTAGGGAACAGGTAAAAACACATAGGTCTTTACCTGGGCCACCGGACTAACTGGTGGGGCTGCATCCGAAGGCCTTGGCGATTCCTGAGTTGCTGGAACCGTCACAACCGGCCTTTGTTCGTCTACCTCCTCCTCTGTCCGCGGAGGAGGAGGATTTTCCTCCCTGGAATCCCCAGTGGACCCAGGGGGAAGCTCTCCTTCTTGTATGTACATTAACTTGTCAAATGCGCAGAAAGAGCCATGGAGGGAATGATCGAAAAGATCCTTTACCTTAGTCGTCCCTTCGACCAGGGAAGCAGAGATGATTGACCCTGAAGCCTCGGGGGCTTCAGGAATTGGAAGGTCACCCGCGACCACAAGATCTTCGGTGGTCGCAGGGTCAGCCACGGCCACCTCTTCGGCAGCTCTGGTTTCTGCGGGGCAGCTTGGGGCATCGCTGGATGGAAGATCCGCGATCTTCCTCCTTCGAAGGATCAGAGGAACGTCATCCTCTTCCTCCTCGCTCCCCTCTCCCTGTACGACGAAGAAGTGATTCCATGTCGCGCCTGAAAAAGTAGCAGGAATGCGATATCTTACCGCAGTCTTTCTTGCGAGACGAGGAACGCTTCGTGAAGACCCCTCTCCAGGGTTCAGCTTGGTCTTCTTAGAGGCAGGACTCTTTGTCCTGGGTCTCTGAGAGACTTTCTTCACGTTCCTCGCCGTCGGCTTCTTCAGAGAGCCGACATTTTCACTTGGGAATGTTGCATCCGCAAACCTCCCTAGGAGCTATTCTCATTCCAATGGGATTGATTAGTGCTGGATATACATGAGACCTGCAAAACAGAGGCCAAGTGGAAAGTTTACCTTTCGGCGCTCCTGTTTAAGGTCGTCGCCAGCATGAATCAAGCTTTGGGGGCGAGGCGATCCCTTGGGGCCCTCTACCTCGGCGTTGTACGCCCTGAGGAGGTAGTTAGTCCGCCTCTCAATCTCAGCTGAGGGCAGGACTGTTCCCAGATACGAGTTAAATTGATACATTTCAAAAATGACATAAAAGGATTTCAATGTCAGAAATGAGTACCTTCGTTATAGTCCAGGGTAGTGTCCGCCATGGACTTGATCTCCCAAGCCGGATGAGCCCTTTCACGTAGGGGGCTCACCCGATTCTTCACAAAGTCTCGGATGACGTCACGTGCCGTCAGCCCTTGTTCGACTAAGTGAAGGATCACCTCGGCATGCTTCATGAACTCCACGTTCATCGCCGGGAGAGTATCCAACTAGCTCGTTTTCTCCGGCCTCAAGTTCTCAAACCACAGCCCGCTCTCGGTCGGCGGGGTGCAGTAAAACCATTTCTGGTGCCACCCGTGCACTGAGTCTCGCAGGGGTGGGGAGGGATACTCCTTTTTGTCCCTCAGCCGGAAGTAGATGCATCCGGCGGCGTTGGTGCTCTTCGACCACGCCGAAAAGTAGAATCGTCGGAAAAGATCCACGCTGGGATATACTCCGACGAAGGCTTCACAGAGATGCTGGAATACTGCAAGAATCAGCATCGCGTTGGGGTGGAGGTTGATCAGTTCCCACCCGTAATGTTCAAAGATATCCTTAAGGAACCGACTCTCAGGGAATCGGAACCCGCAACAAAAATACTCCTCAAAAACCACCAACTCGCCTTCCTGGACAGTTGGGGTTTCTTGGTCCTTCTCCGCAGGTCGCCAGTTAATGAGCAGCCGCGGAGAAAGGATCTCCTCCTTCTCAAGCGCCATCAGGCTCTCCTCAGAATGATGAATGGATCTGCTCCAGGACGCCATCTATGGTGTAGAATCAAAGGGGAAGCTGGCGATTTGGGGAAGATGAAGGCTGAAGAAAATGAGGGTTTTGAGCGGTGGGAATTCTAAGGGTTTTTTCGCGGCTGAGTGGCTTCCTCAAGAAGCTACCTACTGCTTTTTATAGACCCAAGGCGACGCATTAATGGGTAAACGGCTCGTTCCAAACGTTCCATTGAATGCTTTATTCATTTCCCATAATGGATACTGTCTCTGATAGACCCGATAAAGTACTCAGGCGTCGGATCTGAAACAAAAAGGCTTCTTTGTTTTGGAAACTGAAAGTGTAAAAGGACTGAAAAATTTCCAGTACTTTTCAGAGGACGTTTTTTCTTTTTATACTTTGAACATTTTATTCAAAAAAATCACGTAACCCAATTTTTAACGTACTGAAGTGTTTCTAATTGGGTTATGGTTTTATCGAAATCGTATTCTAGGCTAAAACTTTGTCTCTAATTGAAGTAATAGTCTAACCGGATGTTCAACTCTGGTCGCGATTCAGTTCTAACCGCGGCCTTAAGTCTGATCGCGGCATCAGGGCAGGTCATGGTGATCTTTTAAAGCGCGATTCTAATCGCAGAACTGAAATTTCCTGTGTATGAATGGTCGCGGACTAAACTTTTAGCCATAATTTCGCACAGAAGGTATGAAGAATGTTCATATGAATAAAAGAAACTTTATTTATTACATTCTTTACATACAAAAGGGATACGGTCGATAAAAGCATCGACTTGTTCCGAAAGAAGTTTACAAAGTTCCCCAAGGGACATATTGTTGTCAGTAGGATCTACACTGACAACCCCCAAGGAACTAGCGACTACTCTAAGTCTATCTATATCGTCCCTAACAACAGACGCACTATTGTCCCTAATCAAGTCAGAGAGTTCTCGCTGTTGCTGAGCGAAGTCCCTCTCTCGACGGAAATGGTGCGCCTCTTCTCGGGATCGATCAAGACATTCTGCTAAACACAGAATCTTCGAGGCCATCTCCTCGGTCTTCTTCTCCAGGGCATTCTTCTCTTCCAGAAGAGTCTGTCCGGAAGGAAGAGATGGAGCAGCAGAAGGCTGATCGCTGGGGCCTCCTACCTCCTACATTTTGTAAAAGTTAGTCATATTAACTAAAATTATCAGCAAAAAGGGAGAAAAATTGTTACCTGTCCCGGTGCATAACCCGTTGATACACCCATCTTGGGAGGAAGATCATCATATGGTGGAAGAGCAACCTTCCCAGAAGAAGATTGCTTCGCCAACCCAATATGGCAATCATCTGATCGAGGGATAGTCACCGCTTGCCGACCAGGATGTTGATCACCCAAAAGGATGGGGGAATTGGACGTGAAGGGATCTTTCTCTAAGGATAAAGGCCTAACTTGCCGAGAGGCATGAACGGGGAGGGTCAAAGGAACTGAAGGAAGAAAGAAACTCGCTACATTCTTCACCTTTGTTCCACTGGAAGATCCTTCGTCAACCTTGGGTTTCTTCCTTAAGGGAGACAGGACTTCATTCGTTTGAGACCCTTGTTCGACAATTTCCCCTTCATCGCTCTCAATCTCGATGATTTCATGATCTGCCATTGGGAGGAGTATGTGAAAAGGAAGGAGGCCAGGTAACAAGAAAAAGACTTAGGCGTGAAAGGGGAATTGTAAATCTTTACATGACCAGGGGTCTGGTATTTATAGCCGCCAGGGCGACGGTTCGCCTCCCAGACACCTCGAGTTTCGTTAAGACATTTACAATTTTACCTCGAGATAAAAATCTCTACGGCGCCATCATTGCCCGTCACGTAATGTCAGAACCCGTCTTGAAAAACCAACCGTTTTCACTTAGTGCGCCACTAAGTGGAGAAGTTAAAGGGCCGGGTTAAAAATCCAATGCACGGTTTTTTAAATTCGAAATAAACACGTCTCTTCGTTTTCTTCGAATTTGGGGGCTAGCTGATGAGGATTGACACCCGGGTCACTTCTAATAAACTTCTGGTTCAAGACAGGTTCGAACCAGACATGTGTCTGGAGATGCGAACTCAAGCTATTCTGAGAGGCATCACCACGAGGTCGCAAGCTTTACGCGATCAAGTCGCAGCTTTACGCGGTCAGACCGTAAGCCTTGCGCGGTCAGAAGTTTGTGGGCTATACGCGAACTACACATTCGGGATATTACGCGGTCAGCCGAATCCCACGGTCAGAACATCTGCCGATCAGGATACCTGGGATCTATCTATTCGGTTGCCCATACGACAGGATATTCTAAGTATCCCGAAGATTCCTACACGTGGGGAATCAACCGTCAGGAGGTTAACACGTACAGTTATCCATGAATAACACGTGTTTAACCTACGTGGAGGTTAAGAGCAGTTTCAAAAACCGTATCCAACCGTCCGTGCAACCGATGGCATGAAGCATCAATCAGGGGAGGGATCCAAGTTAGCCAAGTCTACGGCACACCTCATATATCATTTTTATAAGTCTTCTTTAGCTTATCTTTGTACACTTTTACAGGAAAAATCCTCGCCTGTGAGGACTTTTTCCTCCACTTGTAAACCATTCACCATACTTAGTGAAATCTCAACAGGACGTAGGGCTTTTACTCCCACCATCGAGGGCCCGAACCTGTCTAAATTCTCTGTGCTCCTGTTCACCATTGTTCAGCGTACCTTCCCGAAGGGTCATCTTGAAAGGTCTCACTATTACAAATTCTGCATAAGTTCGGCTGAGGACTCCGAGTCCGAATCGTCGACACAATGTGTTGGGGGAAATCTCCGCGAGACTAAGTCCAAGTAAGAAGCTGCGCCATGTGCCCGGGGACAAGGCCCCCGGCGCCAGTCCCGGGCGCCGCCATGTGCCCGGGGACAAGGCCCCCGGTGCCGGTCCCGGGGGCCGCCGTTTTCCTGGGGACAAGGCCCCCGGTGCCTGTCCTAGGAGCTGCCTTTTGCCTGAGGACAAGGCCCCCGGTGCCTGTCCCGGGCGCCGCCATTTGCCTGGGGACAAGGCCCCCGGTGCCTGTCCCGGGTGCTGCCTTTTGCCCGGGGACAGGGCCCTCGGTGCCTGTCTCGGGCGCCTCCTTTAGCCCGGGGACAAGGCCCCCAGTGCCTGTCCCGGGCGCTACCATCCTCCCGGAGGCAAAAGTCTCTGGTCTCGGGTCACATGAAGGTCACGCGAGAAGCACCTCGGGAATCAGCGGACACCTGTCGAGCATCCAAGGTGCCTGGCCGGGAGAAGGACGTTGTTACCCCTTGATCCAACGGTGGCAGGCGGAGTAGTTTAGTCTTTTTGCGTCTTTTGGGGCTATATAAACTCCTCATGTAAAAGACAATTGCTCATCATTGCTAGGAATAGACAATCTCACAAGTGTGCTCCGGAGCCATCTCTCCCCGAGAGAGCTCCCTTAGCCGACTCCGGTCGGGAGCACACCGACAGGACTAGGGCCCCCACTGGGACCCAAACCTGTCTAAACCCTCGTGTCATTTGTTGTGCTTGCCCAACGGGGGAGGACCGGTCACCCGGTTAGCCCTCGTCGTATTTTCTTCGCTAGGATCATCCACAAAACCTGCCGGGGTATTCGCAATACCACGACAGTTGGCGCCGACCGTGGGGACTCGTGACGAGACGCCATGGCTCCCCCAAGAACGAGGGCCCGCACCCTTCCCGGTGACGCCGGTCCCGGTGACCCGGCGCCACCCGTCCGGGACACGACCGTCCCGATGCTTCCGCCCGGAGGAGGCTAGACCCAGGTACCACCTCCCACTTTCCCTGTTAATTTCTATGGTTCGACCTCCGGGTCAGTCCCGGTGACCGCGGTCGCCTCGGCCGGGACCAGTCTCCCCCCGACGGCTTCCTTGGCTCCCCGGGATGCCTTGCTTGAGGCTTTAGTGGAGGGCCAACTCCGCGCCCAGCGCTCTATGGACGAGTTGCTCCCACATACCCGCAGTACCCATACCCGGGGGCTATCCCCCCGTTTATGGGTCACCCGGCGGCTCCTCCAGTCTCCGGAGGCCCGCCGCCCCATACGACCCCGCTGGGGGGTACCCTCCCCCGGCGGGCCATCTGTCCGGAGTTTTCCCGGCGCTGGGAGCCTTCCCGATGTCGGGGAGTTACTTCATGCCTGGGCCCTTCGCGGCATTGGGGGGATACCCCGTTCCGGGCCCATACCCGGGGCCGGGGGCCCATTACATGCCGGGGGTTTTCCTTGCGTCGGGAGCCAGTCCCGCCCCCCAGGTCACGTTTACCGCAACGGGGGCGGTCGGCAGAGCAGCTCCCGTGCCGCAGCGGACCTCCCCCCACAACGGCGCCCCGGTTTCGGACGTCGCCGCGGGGTCCCCCCCTCGCCGGTTCCGGATAATACAGGGGTTTCCCTCTTTCCGGTTCCGGTCATCGCCACGGGGGTTCCCCCCACTTCGGTTTCGGATAATACAGGGGTTTCCCCCTTTCCGGTTCCGGAGGTCGCCACGGGGGGCTCCCCCTTGCCGGCCCCGGTAGCACCCGGGTTGGTAGCTACAGTGCATGAGCTCCCTCCTCCCCTGGGGCCACCCCCGAGGGTGCCTCTGGCGGACTAGGTCCGTTTCTCTCGGGAGGAGGTCGAGCGAATGCGCACGGCTTAGTCTGGGGAAGAATCTCCCCCGGGTCGCGGACGCGGAGAGCTTCGCTCCCGTACTGGCTGGGGAAGAGACCCATCGAAGAACCGACCTCTCCGGGGGAGAGCCCGGACGTCTTGGAACTCAGCCCCGGCCCGGAAGAGAAGCGTCGTTAACGCCATACCGGTGGACCTCTTGGGCCGCTTCTCGACTCCGACAATGAGCGCGCATCCCCTGTCAAAGGAGACAGCGACCGAGACTCTCCTCGAGAAGTGCAGGGGGCTAACCAGCCGCTATGCTGCAGACTCCGGTGCATCCGATGGCCGTGGCCTTATCGCCCGCCGCACATCGAGCACTACAATGGTGAGGCTGACCCATATGAATTTGTGCAGGTGTATTCCACAGCCATCTCGGCGACTGGGTGGGACGAGACAGTGCAATGCAACGTCTTCCCCCTCTACCTCACCGAGATCGCCCGTTCGTGGTTCTACAACTTGAAGGCCGGCTCCATCAAGTCCGTCGCGCAGCTCAAGCACGAGTTCTGCGTGAAATTCCAGGGGAACTACGTGCGTCCCCTGGATTCTTCGTAGCTGTACACCGTTCGACAGAGGATGGGGGAGACCATCTGCAGCTTCTTCAAGTGCTTCACTCAAGTCAAGAGCAAAGTGGCTCACG
The DNA here is from genome assembly GCA_019359835.1 of Pharus latifolius. NCBI lineage: Eukaryota > Viridiplantae > Streptophyta > Magnoliopsida > Poales > Poaceae > Pharus > Pharus latifolius. Next base: position 43,276,150 of record CM033323.1, read on the forward strand.
TCCTCGACTCCACGGCCATCTAGGCGTGCAAGAGCGGGATTCTCCCGGGAGAGCTCCACCGGAGGCTCTCCCGAAGCTGCCCCTCCTCCGCGGACGAGCTCTTCAACGTACTTGAGAAGTACGCTCGGGCAGAGGAGGACGACCTCTGGAAGAAAAATCAGGGGGCCCCCGGAAAAGACGAGTTTCATAACTCCCCTCAGAACCTTCTGCTACGTCCACATGCCCTTCGGACTGAAGAACACAGGAGTGACCTTCCAGCGGCTCATGACGCTGGTCTTCAAGGACCAAATTGGTCGCAACATCGAAGTCTACATCGACGACGCGGTCGTCAAAAGTCCCCGCGCAACCGCCACGTCGACGACCTAGCGAAGACCTTCGGCAACCTCCGCGCGTATGGGTTGAAGCTAAACCCAGAGAAGTGGGCCTTTGGCGTGCGCGGGGGGAAGCTCCTGGGCTTCCTTGTGTCCCAGCGGGGCATAGAGGCAAACCCCGAGAAGATCCGGGCGTTCCTAGACATGCCCCCGCCGCGCTCGGTCAAGGACGTTCAGCGACTTGCCGGCCGCTTAGCTGTTGGATCTAGGTAGATCTTAGTATCTAGGTTTTGATGATTAATGATGTTTTGGATAAATCCATGATGATTAAAGTTAATATGAAAATATCAGATTTGATGATTAAATGACAATTTAGATAAATTCTGATTTAGCACAAGTAAATTGAATTGATTATCGGTAAACCCTGAATTGGATGTTTTTCCTCGATTGCGGGTTTGATATTGATGCATATGTAGAGGATGAGCTCGGTGGTTGCATCAAGCTTGTGCTAATTGATTGATCAAGATGTTATATGTTAAATCTTGAGGTTGATGACTCCAGTTGTGGATTTAATATCGATGCACATGTTGAGGGAGAGCTTAGGATGATTAGTTATTCATGTTTGTGTAAAAGGTTGATGACTCCGTGTTCTGGATTTGATATCTCTATGTATGATTGAGAGAGAGCTCATGATGTTAGTCATCCATATTGATTGATATCATAACTTGAGTAGTATGGATCGTATGCGCATTTCTTGTATCACATATGGATCTATATGATTGTGAGATTCATCCATTACTCATTTGTTGTTCAATTGAAATTGGTTTTGTCATTTCACCGAAGAAAGAAATTGTTGAGTGAACTCCTGTGTGGAGTGATTTATCTGGTGGTGATTAATGACGAACTGTAAATGAGACTAACGTTTGCGCATTGAGTGTATATGTTCTAGTCTCAGAATGATTGCAGGATGAAAACAAGCAAGGACGTGAAGAGGATGAAGACAATATGAGACATCCCGAGCAAGGTCAAGCTTAGCGAGGACGAGCTTTGCGAAGACAGGCATCGAGATGTCGAGCTTCGCGTGGTCAAGCTTAACGAGATCGAGCTTTGCGATGACGAGCGTCGAGCGGTCGAACTTCACGAGGTCGAACTTCACCTAAGGTAAAATCCAAGATTAAGGATTATTTTCTTAGGGTTTTACCGGTCTCGGTGTTTGGAGACAGACCGGGTTGATAGGTTTCTTTTTACTAGTTTGACCGTACTATTAAGAGGGGTCGGAAACTAGTAGCTTGAATCTATCTAGTGCGGAAGCTCAGATGCATTCATATCATCTTGCACTAGTGTCTTGCATTGCTAGTGAGTCTAAGTGTAGTTCATGTGCATTAGATTAAATGCTTTGAAAACTGCACTTAGTCGTGATCGCCAGTTGTTTAAATTGGTTTATTTATCTAGAGCTGGTCGTGGTCGTATTTGCATATTCTGATCGTATCAGTGTTGATACGTGGTCGTGGTCGTGTCGCTTGTTTGGCGGCTTTCTGTTTAGGGTTTGGGCGTGGTCGTAGGAGTTCGAACTGGTCGTACCAGTGTTCGACTCGCTTGCGTACGCTCGACCAAACCCTATCGACCACCTGTTTTCGATCGGATGTCAAGACCTGTGTGGTCGTGGTCGTTGCTAAGTGACACAAATCACATCCGCGAGAAAACGGCAAATCCGTATGTGCAAATACTCTAAAATTGCATTTGAGATGATTTTTGGATTGAACATTTTGATAGCAGGAAAGTTTCTGAGTTTTCTAGAAGTTTCTAGACATTTCTAGGTCTTGCTCCTGTTGACAAAATTGTAGAGCTCTGAGTTATCTTTCTAACAAGCCAAAAATCACCTCAATCGGATCTCTGGATCAAAAGTTATGCATGTTTTACTGTCAGTATGTAGTGGCCGGACAAATGCATCCGTCCGGAGCTATTTGTCCGAAGTGGCCGGACTTTGTCCGAAATGGCCGGACATTGTCCGGCCTGTACAAATTTTTTGAGCCGAAAAATGAAACAGAGACAAATGCATCCGTCCGGGGCATTTGTCCGTTATGGGCGGACATTGTCCGGCCTGTACAAGTTTTTTGAGCCGAGAGTTAACAGAGACATATCCATTTGTCCGGACGTTTTGTCCGGACAAATGGTATCTGTCCGGCCTTCACAAATTTCGCCCAACGGTCACTGACACATTTGCAACGGCTGAAATTTTTGTACTGGCCGGACAGTGTCTGAAGTGGCCGGACAATGTCCGGCCTGTACAACTTTTGGCCCGGTTTCTTGCAAACGGCTAGTTTTTCATTGAGGATATAAATACTTCATGTTTGGCTTCATTTTTGGGTGCTCAAAGACTTCATTCTTCAGCTGAAAACCTAGCCAATTGAGTTGCATATGTGTTATAGCATTTAGAGGCTAGAATTGAGCCCAAATCTTGAGTAGATTTGAGAGAGAGCTTGAGGGAGATTGTGTGAGTGTTTAGTGCACTTCATCTCCATTAGATTGCTAGTGCTAGAGTGTTGAGCATATCATTTGCATCATTGAGCTTCTAGCACGTGGTTGATTCAAGTGAATGCGCATCCGGCTTGTTACTCTTGGCGATCGCCTTCGCCTAGACGGTGCCGGAGGAGAGCCGAGATCTCTCCAATTGAAGTTTGTCGGAGAGGCCGGCAAAAGATTGTGAAAGGTGTGGTGCTCGCCTATCCGGTGTGGAGAAGGAGCAACCCTAGTGAGATATCCTTCGTGGATATAGAAGCGAGGCTCCGAGCGAGCGCTTCAACGAGGAGTAGGGGAGACCGGGCGAGTCTCCGAGACCTCGGTAAAAATATTGTGTCAATTGCATAATTCTTATTTGCTTTATATTCATCTTGACACAATTGCTTATATTACTATTGTTGCATGTATTGTTAAATATTTCATATGGTTGAATGCAACTAGTTGATTGAATTGTTTTAAGCCTGATTGTATAATTTAGATCTCTCAATTATTCTTTAAAATTGCTTAATTGAAAAGAAATTTTAAAAGCCTCCTAATCACCCCCCTCTAGTCGGCATCCTTGATCCTACATTAGCCGCACTGAGCTGCTTCGTCTCGCGGTCGGCAGAATGCGGCCTTCAATTCTTCAAGATCCTCCGGGGACTCGAGGGGTTCCGGTGGACCCCCGAGGCCCAGGAGGCCTTCGACGACTTAAAAAAGTACCTCACGAGTCCCCCCGATGCTCGTGAGTCCCTCTTCGGAAGAGCCCTTGCTCCTCTACCTTGCTGCGACCCTGGTCGCCGTAAGCGCGGTATTGGTAAAGGAGCAAGATGGACAGTAGCGTCCCGTGTACTACGTGAGTGAAGCCATGCAAGGGGCCAAAACTCGGTACTACGTGAGTGAAGCCCCCGGGAATCACACTGTTCCGGACCTTCTAAGATAAATGGGCAAATCTTGCTCTATCAAAGAAACCTCAAAGCAAACACTTAGCTTTATTGATCATTCAACCGGAGGACATCTTCCCCCTCCAGTGGGCATCACTACATCGGATACGATACAACCCGGGTTATAACCCGGAAAGTCTCTATGTCCTAAAGTTCCTACGTCTAATAATCCCGGAGACCTTCCGATAGCTCCCGGGCTAGGTCCCGGTACAAGCCACGTATGCGACGCTGGGCTTCTCGGAGCAGATCCTCGGGCCAATACTCGTAGCCCGCTGGTGGAAGTATTCGAAGAGGGGGAACCATCCGGGACCCCGGTCGCGGAGGGGATAGCTCAGCGCGATGATTATTGAAGTTGTCCAGGTGCCACTCCGGATGCCACCACAACCAGATCGGCTCCCGGACAACGCTCCCGCTGCGTCCCTCGCAGAAGAGACTTAACAAAATTAAGGCGGCCTGGGCATCCCCCGGGTGGCACCCGCCGGGGCTCAAAGGCCTCGCCCCCGGGGAATCTCTCCAAGACCTTCGCCTGGGAGCAACCTCCCGGAAAACCTGGTACATTGCATTCATATAGACTTAGAAAAATTTCAATTTCTATTGCATTAAAAATATTTTCGTACAAGTGTCTGGGGCTTCCTCTAAGAAGCTACAGGGAGCAAAAACCTAAAAAGAAAAAAGGGTCCTATCTAGACCCGAGGGGAGGCTCATAGTTGGTCATTGGCGTCCTCCCCCCGGGGGGCTCCCGCTGGAGCCGGAGCATCCGCTCCCGGAGGTGCCGGTGCCGGGAATCTCACCCGGATTATCCAGTCGTAGAAGCCGCCGGCGAGTTGCTCCACTTCTCGCCTTGATGGCTCGAAGAACTCTGGGAAGCTCCGGGGGATCCGGCCCCCGATTGCCCGGGCGCCAACCCCCCGGTGCTCCACGAGCCCGGCCACGGCCGCCACCACGGGGATCACCCGGCCTCGCGCCCGGGCATCAGTGGCCTCTGGGATCACGGAGACTTGTGCGTTGAGAAAACGCACAACCTCCGTGAGCGTCGCCGGGGCCGCCTCGGAGCTGCTCCCGGAGCCTAGGCTCACGCCAAGCCCCTCGAGGGCTGAGCGAACGGAGCGGCCCGCCTCGGTCACCGCCCGGACACTCGAGCCCTCGAGCTCCCAGAGGGCGTCCTCCTTCGCCTTGGCTTCCCTCCAGAGCCATCGTTGGCTGTCTCGGAGGCGTGGATTTGGGCCCGGACCCGGGCAAGCTCCCGGAGGGCATCGTCCCGCTGACCCTGGTAGGCGGCGGCCCTCTCCTCCGCCTCCTTCAGCGCTCGGCCGAAGTGCATCTCGAGCCCCCAGGTAATGGCCGCCCCCTACAAGCTCAAGAGTTAGAAAAAAAATTCTAGTTGGGGGGGGGGCGAAGGAAAGCACCCACCAATTCGGGAAAGTACCTGGATCTGGAGAGATTGAAGCTCCCCAAAGTGCTCGCGGAACATCCCTTGCGAGACGTAGTCCTGGACCTTCCGGGTCTGCAGGCTCTCCGCGTACCGGTCAACCTCCCCTGCGGAAAGCAGGCGAGTCTCCCTTCCGGCGCCGGACCCGTCACAACTGACGACTGGCCCCCGGACATGAGTCACCGGGGTGATGTGGACCGGGGTGGCGGTGGCTGGCGTCTTCGCCGCCGAGGAAGTGGCCGCCGAAGAGGTGGCCGAGGAGCTCTCGAAGGTGGTCCCTTCCCGGGGAGGGATCAGGAGCCCCTTCCTTTTTCCAGGCCGTCGGGCCCCCAGGACCTCCGTCTCCGGGGGAACCTCATAGACCGAGGGGCTTCCCCCCCTTCTACCGGTCACTCCACACGAGGGGGCGAAGCCTCCGCAAACCGGACCTCCGGCCTCTCCGGCTCCGATAGCGCTGGGGCCGCCAGGAGGGCTATCGCCGAAGGTGGCGAGGGGGCGTAGTCCGCCGAATCGGACGCCCCCCAGTCGATGGCCGGTCCCTTCCCCCGAGCCTTTGCGGGGCCCTCCGGGGGAGGGGGCGTTGTTTCCTTCCGGGGCGGCGCCTGCGAGCGCCCCGACCCGGGGGTTGCGTCTCGGGCCTTCACCGGTGTGGAGCCCGGCGTCGTCGATGGACCGGGGGCTTTCTGAGTCTTGGCCTTCTTCGGCTCAGAGCCCTCGGCAGTCTCCCTTCCCCTCTTGTGGGAACCAGGAGTGGGGAGGGGCTTTCTTGCTGGTAGCCTTAGCCCATAGGCCTCGGCCACCAGGTTCCGGGGAGGGCCCTCCCCCACGACGCGCATGATGCGCTCGTGCTCGTCAGCGTAGTACCTCCCAAGGAGGTTCTCCGTCTTCTCCCGGGCCGCCGGGTACGGCCGGACTGTGAAAGGTAAGAGTTGGAAAAATTTATGAAAGAAATGAACTAGGTAACTGGGAACTTACGTCAGGTCACCGGCTTCTGCGGGGGCCGCTGGGCCGGGCACATCCCGACTCCCCTCCTCCCATGTGAGAGGGGGAGATCTTCAGGAGTGTCAGCTCCTCGGTGGCGTCCCGCATAGAGCGGACGCCCCGAGAGCCAAAGACCTTGCTGAGGAGCTTCAGCTCCTCCTCCGTCCACACCGGGGGCTTCGGGGCGGACGACCGGCTGTAGGTAGGGGCCTCATTGGAGTACACCACCTCATCGTCCCAGATGCAGAGGTAGAACCACCTCTGGCTCCAGTCCCCCCAGTGATCCCGGGAGGCCGTCACCGGGTACTCCGCTACCCTGGATGGCAGTAGCTGGATCATCACCGAGCCGAAGGGGGACTTTGGCCCTCCCTTCACCAGGTGGGAGCTCCTCGTCGCTGACTCGTAGAAATACTGGAACACCCGGAGCGTGGGCTCCCGTCCGGTAGCCGTCTCGAAGAGCCAGATGAACAGGCCCATCCGGACGATCGCGTTCGGCATGAGGTGGTTCAAGGCCACCCCATACTCCTTCAAAAACTCCTGGAGCAATGGATGCACCGGGAGTCAGAGCCCCGCCTCGAGGAAAGCCTTGAAGGACACAACCTCCTCGGCCCTGGGGTGGGGGGCTTTGTCTTTCTTCGCGGGGATCCGGACGTCCCCGTCCGTGACAATCCCCTTGTCAACCAGGGACTCCAGGTCCCCGATCGTAAATTCGGAGGCCCAGAGGAAGTCCTCGGTGACTTCCTCCAGGGGCACCTCCGCGGCCTTGGCATGGCCCTTGGTACCCATCTGTTTTTTCGGTGGCTTAGGCTTCGGAAACTGGGGGGACCTAAGGGTTCCGGAGGCTAAGCTTCCGGGAACGAGCTTCTGGAAGAGGGCTACCGGGAGAGCTAAGGGCGCTAAAGGCTTGAAGGTTTGAAAGTTTGGAATGAGCTCTCCGGGCCCCCCGAGGCCCTATTTATAGGGGCCAAGCACTGCTCCGATGGGCACCACGTGGCCCTTCGTGGTACATCCGCGTCGTTGGAATTCAAACAACGGCGGGAAACGAAGGGACGGGAGCACGAAACGAGGTATCAGTTTGAACCGCGAGCGGCCATTATGGCCGAACGGCACGCTCCCATCGAGACAACGGAAATCGAAGCGTCATGGCTCCGGTAGCTTGTCCCGGAGATTTTCCCGGTAATATGAACCATTCCCTCCGGGAACTCGAGCATCGTCCCCGGAGGGCATGGGGGCTGCTGTTGGGGGAAATCTCCGCGAGACTAAGTCCAGGTAAGAAGCTGCGCCATGTGCCTGGGGACAAGGCCCCCGGTGCCTATTCCGGGCGCCACCATTTGCCCGGGGATAAGGCCCACGGTGCCTGTTCCGGGCGCCGCCTTTTTCTCGGGGACAAAGCCCCCGGTGCTTGTCCCGGGTGCCGCCATTCGCCTGGGGACAAGGCCCCTGATGCCTGTCCCAGGGGCCGCCTTGTGCCCGGGGATAAGGCCCCTGGCGCCTGTCCCGGGCGCCGCCTTTTGCCCGGGAACAAGGCCCCCGGTGCCTGTCCTGGGCTCCGCCATGTGCCCGGGGACAAGGCCCCCTTTGCCTGTCCTGGGCACCGCCATGTGCCCGGGGACAAGGCCCCCTGCGCCTGTCCCGGGCGCCGCCATGTGCCCGGGGACAAGGCCCCCTTTGCCTGTCCTGGGCACCGCCATGTGCCCGGGGACAAGGCCCCCTTTGCCTGTCCCGGTGCCTGTCGTGGCGCCTTGTGCCCGGGGACAAAGCCCCCGGCTCCTGTCTCGGGCGCCGCATTTTGCCCAGGGACAAGGCCCCCGGCGCCTGTCCCGGGGGCCACCATGTGCCCAGGGACAAGGCCCTTGGTGCCTGTCCCGGGCGCCGCCATGTGCCCGGGGACAAGGCCCCCGGTGCCTGTCCCGAGTGCCGCCTTTTGCCCGGGGACAGGGCCCTCGGTGCTTTTCTCGGGCGCCGCCTTTAGCCCGGGGACAAGGCCCCCGGTGCCTGTCCCGGGAGCTACCATCCTCCCCGAGGCAAAATTCTCCGGTCCCGGGTCACGTGAAGGTCACGCGAGAAGCACCTTGGGAATCAGCGGACACCTGTCGAGCATCCAAGGTGCTTGGCAGGGAGAAGGACGTTGCTACCCCTTGATCCAACGGTGGCAGGCGGGGTAGTTTAGTCTTTTTGCGTCTTTTGGGGCTATATAATCCCTTGTACCCCTCATGTAAAAGACAATTGCTCATTATTGCTAGGAATAGAAAATCTCACAGGTGTGCTCCGGAGCCATCTCTCCCTGAGAGAGCTCCCCTAGCTGACTCCGATCGGGAGCACACCGACAGGACTAGGGCCCCCACTGGGACCCGAACTTGTATAAAGCCTCGTGTCATTTGTTGTGCTTGCTCGATGGGGGAGGACCGGTCACCCGGTCAGCCCGCGTCGTATTTTCTTCACTAGGATCATCCACAAAACCTACCGGGGTATTCGTAATACCACGACACAATGTCCCCCTCCCCTCTGGTGTAATCGCTCCGGGGGAGGGGATGAGCCTGTAGGCTAGACGTAGAACTTGCGAAGCAAGCGTACGTTCCACATGTGCTTCAGCTCCTGCTCTTGAAGGTTGGAGAGCTTGTAAGCCCCCGAGCCCAGGACTGTCGAGATCCTGTAGGGGCCCTCCCACTTGGGGGAGAGCTTGCCCTGGGCTTGGGGGTCTGTGACGCGCTTGAGAAAGAGGTCCCCGAGGTGGAAAGCCCTCTCGCGGACGTGCTGGTTGTATGCGTGGGCCATTTCGTGCGTGTAGATGGCATGGCGGAGGAGCGCTCGGTCGCGTTCCTCCTCCACGAGGTCGACCTCCAGCCTTTGATTTGCCTCGTTGTCTTGGTATGTCGCGGTCGTGGCTCTGTCTAGGAGCTCGACCCGCAGTGACCGGAAGCCAATCTCCGAGGGAAGGACCGCCCCAGCTCAGGGTCGTTCGCATGGAACAGAGGATGCTCGGGAGCTCCTCCGCCCACGCACTCTGTTTGGAGGCAGCTTGTTCGAGCCGTCGGCGTAACCCCTGTAGGATCACGCCGTTGACCCTTTCGACGGCTCCGTTGCTCTGGGGGTGAGCTACTGAGGTGAAGTGGATGGTGAGACCCAAGCCTTCGCAGAATTCCTGAAAATATACCGAGTCGAATTGGGTCCCGTTATCGAGAGTGACTTCTTGGGGGACCCTGAAACGACATACGATATTTTTCCAGAAAAACCGCTGTACTGCTCAGGACGTGATGCTGGCCAGAGGTTTGTCCTCAACCCACGTTGTAAAGTAGTCGACTGCGACCACCACATACTTGTAGCCCCCGGGCGCAGGGGGGAAGGGACCAAGGAGGTCCACCCCCCAGCGCGCGAAGGACCAAGTGATGGGGATAGTCTGCAGCGCCACAGGGGGAGGTTCGAACCCTTGGCCATCTTCTGGCAGGCCTCGCACGCGGAGACAAGGTCTCGCGCGTCGCGAATCACTGTGGGCCAATAGAAACCCTGGCAAAGGGCCTTGACCGCGATGGCACACGGGGCCATATGAGACCTGCAGCTTCCCGAGTGAATATCCTCGAGAAGCCGGAGCCCTTCTGGCAGTGGAAGGCAACGGAGCAAGGCGGAAGCCCCCAACTTATAAAGCTTCCCCTCCAGCAGGAGGTATGCTCGAGCCTTGGCCCGGAGGCGCTTGTCCTCGGTCTCGTTGGGGAGATCTCCGTCCCCCTTGATGAAGGAGACGAGGGGATCCATCCAAGATGAAGTTCGGGTGGTCTCGTCGACTTCCGGGACGCAGGGCTCATCACTCGCATCCGAGGAGGTCACCGAGGGCTTCGCGATGATCTCCAAGAAAGCCCCTTCTCGAGGCACCCGCGCATATGAACCGTCACCTTCTGGTTCTATAAATAGCGAGGCTCTTCAATCCTTAAGACTTACAAATTCTTGGCTAAGTCTTTTAGGAATTCTGCTCCTAAATCCCTGTCTTTGTTCCCTCCTCAATTCCCACCTTGATGGCGAGCCGAGATTCCAATGAGGTTATTGAAATTGAGAGTGATGAGGAAGAGATAAGGAATGAACTCGATCAGGATCTTCAGAAAGTAAGTCCTCTCTGAAACTCTAATGCAGATCTTTCTTTTATGACTTGATTACCTCGGAACAAATGCATTTCGAAATCCACAGGTGCCTGAGGAAATGCTCCCTCCAAAGAAGAGACTCAGAAATCATGAAAGATCCTTCAGTGCAGCTACAGCGAAGACTCTAGAGGATGCTGAGGCCTGTGTTGCCATATTGCCCCTTGCAACCCCTCCAGTTGCTTCGACTCCACCTTTGGAGATCCACAACAATCCTTCCAATATCCCCTCTTCAACACCTTTGTATCATCAGCTTTTCTTGGATGATCAACTTTCTGGGATAAGGCGCACACTTCCACGTCCAAATCCACTCCGAAGCTTGGAAATCATCTTCACCCTCTCTTGCTGGCTGTTATGTCTTTCAAAACTAACTCATGCATGTGCAGGAGGAGAAAGCTGCCTTGTGCAGAACTCTCCAAGAAGAAATAGAGGCGCTGGAGAAGCGTTCTGAGGGGATGTCTTATGATGTTCACCAACTCATCTCAAATTGTCGCCCACTTGATTCGACGTGGTTTCAAAAAGGGGTACACATGTTGGGTCCACCATGGAGAAGAGCCAACAGCAAAAACAAGTGCCACTCAGGTTGAGGAACAGGACATGTCGGATCCCAACAACGACTTCGATGAGGATATGCCAGAGGATGACAATTTAGATGACATGTTGCTTGATGTGGAAGGAAATTATAGTGAAAGGGAGTTTGGCAAATTCAAGCGCTTGATTCAGGACTCAGAAAAGCCGTTGTTCCCTGGTTGCAAGTCGAAGTACACAAAGTTGGCCTCTATGCTTGAACTGTTAAAATTGAAGGCAAGTAACAGCTGGACCGACAAGAGTTTCACGGCACTGTTAGATCTTTTGGCGGACATGCTCCCAGAAGGAAACGAGTTGCCAAAAAGCACCTACCAAGAGAAAAAGCTATTGTGTCCTTTGGGAATGGAAGTAGAAAGGATACACGCATGCCCTAATGATTGCATGCTTTACCGTAACGACTACAAGGATATGCATGTTTGTCCGGTGTGCAGCGCATCCCACTATAAGCGTAAGGACCGAACCGACGATGGCGACTGCACTGAGATAAAGCATGTACCTCCTGCTAAGGTGTTGTGGTATTTGCCCATCATTCCGCGCTTGCAGCGTTTGTTTGCAAACCGTAAAGACGCAAAATTATTATGTTGGCACTCGGAAGACCGGAAGAAGGATGGAAAGCTGAGACACCCCGCTGATTCTTCGCAGTGGAGAAACATCGATAGGGAATTTGTTAACTTCGGAGCAGAATTGAGGAATATAAGGTTCGGGTTGAGTACCGATGGAATTAATCCTTTTGGTAACATGAGCAGTCGGCATAGCACTTGGCCGGTTCTTTTGTGTATCTACAACCTTCCTCCTTGGTTGTGTATGAAGCGCAAGTACATCATGATGTCTCTACTTATCTCAGGACCAAAATAACCTGAAAACGATATTGATGTGTACCTAACACCATTGATAGAGGATCTCCTAACAATGTGCAACCAAGGGGTGCAGGTATGGGACGCATACAAATGAGAGACCTTTATCCTACGTGCTATGATATTCTGCACCATCAACGATTTCCCTGCCCTTGGAAATTTGTTGTGCCGTAGTAGGAAAGGAGCCAAAACTTGTCCCCATTGCGATGTAGGAACCCCGCCTTCTGCAAGCTTGTGGTGCTGGCCGGTCTCTTCCCGATTGAGGCTACCAGTGGGATGACGCAACCATGCACGGCGGGGACCACAATCCACGGTGTCCCTCTATCTGAGGGTTTTGCACGGGTCCAGGTGGACAGTGTCTCCGACCATTGCAAGGGTTTTCCGTTGGAGAAGCCGCCGAACGACGAGATTACCACTCTCGGGGATGCGGTGCACACGATCGTGCAATGGCCCAAGAAAGACATCGTCCTGGATGAGGTAATTCCCCCACCAGTTTCATAATTCGTACTGTAATAATAGCCCTGAGAGTTAGTGTCCTAATACGTAGGAACTTACATCACAGACCGACACTCGGCCTACTAGCCAACCGACCCCTCCGATGACGAAGCTGACTCCGACTAGGAGGCAACCATTCAAGAAGCTGGCTAGTAGGGGAAAAGCAAAGAAGAGCCCGGCGAAGGAGAGTGAGAAGAGTGCGGCAGCACTCATGCCGTTCACTCTGGGGATGCCCATGGCCTCCGATTGCGCAATTTCTAGGATGGGGTTAGCATTCCAGAGCCTGCATGCATGGTACATGAAGAGGACAAACCAGACCAGTACGCAGCGTCCAACGCACATCATGGTCAAGTACACCGTGGCAGAGTTCCATAACGATGTTGGGACCTACCCGGTGACCTTCGAAGACCTGCACAATTTACTGAACAAAGATGCGCTCGACTTGTCAATCCTATGGTCTTGGGTGCTGTAAGTATCCTACTATCCTACGCCTGTTTGTGCATATACGGATATATGTCATTTATTAATTGGTTACTTCCGTGCAGCTGCATGACCAGCTATGCCAAATCTAAGCGCAAGCCTGTTGGTTTCTTAGACCCCCAGATGGTTTCCGAGGTGATGTTTAGGACCGACGTAGACTTCGTTGTTGACTACATCAAAAGAGGGTTGCTTGCTCAGGTCGAGAAGGAGTACGTACTTGTACCCTACAACCACAGGTGAGTGCTTTCATCAGTACTTCACCCGTAGATTAGTGTCTCCATATGCACACCCCCAAACTTAGATTAAATTATTAATTCTTTATGTGTAACATGTAGCTACCACTGGATCCTGCTAGTACTTATTCCGAAAAGGAACAAGGTGTTCTACCTTGATTCATTGCAGAGGAAAGGGTATGAGTATTGCGGCGCACGAGATGTATTCGAAAGGTTATGATAGTCATGTGGACCTATCTTGCGTCTAGATTTTCTGTCCTCAAATTGTCAATTTTGAATATCCTCAAACTGTCAATTTTGACTATCTGCAGGGCTTTCACGAACTACTTTGCTGAGGGGGGCGACAGCACGAGAGGTGAGACGATAAGTTTCAGTGGTTACAATTTTCGGTACAAATTTCAACTAGCATCTGTTTTACTTTATAACGTGTCCCCAGCTAACTCTCGATCTGTAAATTGGCAGTGCCATCAGCAGCCGGACGACAATACATGTGGGTTTTACGTGATGCGCCACATGTATGACCTGATGATCACCCCTCACCGCCCAGATTTCCCCGAGGTATACAACTGCTCCCCTTTGTATCAATTTGACAGAATTTACAACTGCATTGAGCTAATTTTTTCTATAGCAACTCTTGCTGCAAGGGGTCGACTTCCCTTCGGAAAGCTTTGACCCTCGGCAGATTGGTATTGTCCGAGGGATGCTCGCTGAGTTTTTCCTTACGGAGGTCATATCAACCAAGGGGAAGTTTAGGGACCCGCAAGGTTCATATTAGTGCGGCCTTACATTTATTTGTACATCTAACATACTGACTTTAATTGTTGATTACATTTATTTGTTCAATCTCAATTGCACATATTTCTGAGTTCTGTGTTGTATATATGAAATGCTATTGTACATGGTTCTAAGTTGTGTGCATGTATGAGGCTGTATATATTTGAGTACTGTGCATGTATGAAATGAACTGTATATATTTGAGTACTGTGCATGTATGAAATGAACTGTATATATGAAGTGCTATTTGTACAGAGGACATGTCTAATATTAATATGCACAGATGGTTTTGATCTTACAAACCGTCTGAGATTATAATCGTCGCTGATAATGACACTATCACAGATGGTTTTGACCTCAAAGCCGTCTGTGATACTGACTGTTCCGAGATTATAACAGTCACCGATAATGACAATATCGCAGATGCTTTTGACCTCAAAGCCGTCTGTGATACTCTTACTACACAGACGGTTCTGAGATTACAACCGTCTGTGATAAGGACACTATCATAGACGGCTCCGAGATTATAACCGTCCTAGCAGACAGTTTTGACCTTAAACCCGTCTGTGATAATGTGAGTATCACAGATGGTTCTGATTTCATAACCGTCTGTGATAAATGAGCATCACAGACGGTTTTGAGGTCATAATCGTCTCTGATAATGTGAGTATCCCAGATGGTTTTGATCTCAAAGCCGTCTGTGATACTCTTACTACACAGACCGTTCTGACATTACAACCGTCTGTGATAAGGACACTATCACAGATGGCTCCAAGATTATAACCGTCGCCAATAATGACAATATCACAGATGGTTTTGACCTCAAAGCCGTTGCTAATAATGTGAGTATCACAGACGGTTCTGAGGTCATAACCGTCTATGATAATTGAGTATCATAGACAGTTCTGAGGTTAGAACCGTCTGCGATACTCATATTATCATTGAGGGTTCTGAGATCAAAACTGTCTGTGGTAGTATGAGTATCTTAGACGGCTTTGATGTTATAACAGTCTATGTATTAAGAGTATCACAGACAGTTCTGATGTTATAATAGTCTGTGTATTATGATTATCACAGAAGGTTTTGATCTTATAACAGTCTGTGAAGGGAAAAATCACAGACGGTTCAAAACCGTTAGTGATAGTACTCAATTATCACTAACTCGAATATCATTGACGGGTCAGAACCGTCTGTGATGAATGTTTTAACCCCACTGTGATAATGAATTCTGTAGTAGTGTGGGAGTCTCCTTTTACTAGGAGGCGTCGAATCCCCAGGGAGCACGCGAGGCGCAACCCAAGGAGCAAGGCCTCGTATTCGACGACGTTGTTTGTGGCAAGGAACTCGAGCCGTGCCGCGTACTCCAGTTCCCTCCCCTTGGGGCTCTGGAGGACTACTCCTGTGCCGGCCCCGGTGAGACACAGGGAGCCATTGAACATGAGTGTCCAATGGTTGCTGTGTCGGGGCAGTGAGGGGAGATTTTTGTCCCCGAGCTCGGAGGTAGGAGTCCACTCCACCACAAAGTCGGCGAGGACTTGTGACTTGATGGCGGAGTGCCCCGTGAGGGAGAGGGAAAAGGGGGCAAGCTCGGCCCCTCACTTTCCTATCCGGCCGGTGGCTTCCTTGTTCTGGAGCACCTCCCCCAAAGGGAGGGACAACGAGATAGTGATCGGGTTCCCCAGGAAGTAATGACGAAGCTTTCGAGACGTCATTAGGAGGGCGTAGCAGATCTTCTCCATCTACGTGTATCGAGTTTTGGCCCCTTGGAGGGCTTCACTCACGTAGTACACGGGACGCTGTTGCCCGTCTTGCTCCTTTACCAATACTGCACTCACGGTGACCGGGGTCGCGGTGAGGTAAAGGAGCAGAGGCTCTTCCGGGGACGGGCTCAGAGCATTGGGGGGCTCGTGGGATACTTCTTCAAATCGTCGAAGGCCTCCTGGGCCTCGGGGGTCCACCAGAACCCTTCAAGCCCCCGGAGGATTTTGAAGAATTGGAGGCCGCGTTCCCCCGACCGCGAGACGAAGCGACTCAGTGTGGCCAAGCGGTCGGTGAGTCATTGAACATCTTTCACCGAGCGCGGTGGGGGCATGTCCAGGAGTGCCCGGATCTTTTTGGGGTTGGCCTCTATACCCCGCTGGGGCACGACGAAGCCCAGGAGCTTCCCCCCGTGCACGCCGAAGGGGCATTTCTCCGGGTTGAGCTTCAACCCGTATGCGCGGAAGTTGCGGAAGGTCTCCGCTAAGTCGTCGATGTGAGCTATCGTGCGGGGACTTTTGACCACCGCGTCGTCGACGTAGACTTCGATGTTGTGACCGATCTGGTCCTTGAGGACCAGCGTCATGAGTCGCTGGAAGGTCACTCCGGCGTCCTTTAGCCCGAAAGGAATGTGGACGTAGCAGAAGGTCCCGAGGGGAGTTATGAAACTCGTCTTTTCCTCGTCCCCTTCCGCTATTCGGACTTGGTGATAGCTCGATACGCATCTAGGAAGCTCATCAACTCGCACCCCGCGGTCGAGTTGACCAGCTGGTCAATTCGTGGGAGCGGGAAGTTGTCTTTTGGGCAAGCGCGGTTGAGGTCGGTGAAGTCCACGCACATCTGCCACTTGCCGTTTGACTTCTTCATGGGGATGGGGTTCGCAAGCCACTCGTGGTGCAAGACCTCCTGAATGAACTCCGCCTCTCGGAGCTTGGCAATCTCGACCTTGATCGCCTCTTGGCTTTCAAGGGAGAGTTTCTCAGCTTCTGCTTGACCGGGGGGTGGCCGGGGGTCACCGCGAGCTTGTGTTCGATGGCCTCCCGGGCGACGCCTCGCATGTCAGAAGGCTTTCAGGCAAAAACATTGGAGTTTTTGTGCAGGAAAGCTGCGAGTTGCTCCGCGTGCTCCTCATGGAGATCTGCCCCGATCTTGATGGTCTTGTCCCCGACGTTCGGGGACAGCGGGATCTTCCGGAGGTCCCCTTTCGGACGTGGCTTGGGGAGGGACCTCCCAGAAGGTATCGCGGCGGCGTCTGACTCCGGGGGAGATGCCTCCCCCCCCGGGGTTTTGATCATGTTGACGCTCCCGATCATTGCGGCGGCGCACTCGTATAAAGCGCGGGCCACGTCTTGGTCTCCCCGGGTGGTGATCACGCCATGAGGCCCGGGGATCTTCACGTAGAGGTAGCTTTGGTGTATTGCGGCCCCCAAGCGGTTGATTGTAGTCCTCCCCATGATTGCGTTGTATGAAGAGGGGAGGTCCACCACATCGAATCGGACCATCTCTGTCCGGTAGTTATCTGGGGTGCCGAAGGTCATGGGGAGATCCACCTTCCCCACGGGGTGGACATCTTCCCCAGCACGAATCCTTGCAAAGGCCCTGCCGCAGGCTGCAGTAGCTTTTCGTCCACCTGCATCTCCTTAAACGCCTTTAGGTAGAGGACGTCAGCGGAGCTCCCGCCATCCACTAGGATGCGGGCTAGATGGCACTTGTAGACGGTAGCGGAGACGATGAGCGCGTCATCATGGGGGAAGTGAACCCTGCGCGCGTCTTCTATCGTAAAAGTGAGGGGGACCTCTGACCACTTGTGTGGCCAGGACGTATGCTGCACCCCACCACCTTTACTTCACGAGTGTATTCTTTGCGCTGACGCTTAGAGTCCCGCCCGGAGGCGGATCCTCCCATGATGATGTTGACACGCCTTTGGGAGGTTTGGAAGGGGGGAGTCTCTGACTGCTCCCTTTCACGTGCTTGTCCCTACTGTCCCCCCGCGGGAGCAGGAAGGGCCGGTAAGGCCGACTGAGGGGGCAAGGAGGCCGGAGCCCCCCCTGCCCATGCTGGTCGAGGAATGCGGCGAAGTGTTGGAGTAGTTGTGGGCATTCCCAGGTGGCGTGGGTATTGGACTTGTGGAAGGTGCACCACAGGCCTTCCTTGCCTCCTACCGTGGGGCTTTCGCGACCGCGGGACGACCCCCCCCCCTCCCCGACCTTTCGGCTTGGGGAAGGAGAGGTTGCCCTTGGAGGCCTCGCGCGAGTTGCCTCTGTCCTCGAGGATAAAGGTGTCCCGAGGCTGTGGCTCACTACGATTGCCCCCCTTGGGTCATTTGAGGGGGTCCTTGGCCCCCCGGTCGGTGGGGGCGGGGGCCCCCTGGTTCTTCTTCCAGACGTCATCCTCCTCCACCCGAGCGTACTTCTCAAGTACATTAAAGAGCTCGTCGTCTGAGGAGGGGCAGCTTCGGGAGAGCCTTCGGTGGAGCTCCCCGGGGAGGATCCCGCTCTTACACGCCTCAATGACTGTGGAGTCAGGGACGTGAGCCACTTTGCTCTTAACCTGAGCAAAGCGCTTGAAGAAGCTACGGATGGTCTCCCCCTTCCTCTGTCGGACAGTGTACAGCTGCGAGGAATCCAGGGGACGCACATAGTTCCCTCGGAAGTTTGCACAGAACTCATGTTTGAGCTACGCGATGGACTTCATGGAGCCGGCCTTCATGTTGTAGAACCAAGAGCGGGCGATCCCGTTCAGGTAGAGGGGGAAGACGTTGCACTGAACAGTCTCGTCCCCCCCAACCGCCGAGATGGCTGTGGAATACACTTCACCGTTGTAGTGTTTGATGTGCGGCGGGCGGTAAGGCCGCGGCCATCGAATGCACCAGAGTCTGCGGCACAGCAGCTGGTTAGCCCCTTCCACTTCTCGGGGGGAGTCCCGATCGCTGTCCCCTCTGACAGGGGACGCGCGCTCATTGTTGGAGTCGGGGAGGGCTCCAAGAGGTCCACCGTCATGGCGGTTGCACTACTTCTCCTTTGGGTTGGTGGAGCTGACCTCCAGGACGTCCGGACACCCCCCAGGAGCGGTTGGTTCCTCGGCGGGTCTCTTCCCCTGGCCAGAGCGGGAGCGGGGCTCCCCGCGTCCCCGACCCGGGGGAAGCTCCTCCCCAGACTAGGTGGTACACATTCGCTCGACCTCCTCCTGGGTGAAACAGACTTGATCCACCGGGGGAGCCTCGGGGGAGGCCCCGGGGGAGGAGGGAGCTCCTGCTCGTCGACTGCCGGTGCGGGAGGCACAACCGGGGTGTGGGTGGAGTTCATTACCAGGTGGTCCCCAGTAGTACTGTCCGGAACCGGAGAGTGGGGGCCCTGTCGGGGAAGGTCTGGCGACGGCACGGGAGTTGCCTGACTGGCCACCTCCGGAACGACGGGCATAATCGGCGGGGAGAGGCCGGTGTCCGTTCCTGGGAATGCCTTGGGTGCGGAGTGAACCATTGGCACGGGGAAGACTCCGGGAACGGGGTAAGACCCCAGCCCCGGGAACGCTCCCAAGGTCGGGAAGGCTTCGGATGATGAGCCTGCCGGAGCGTATCCCCCGTTGGAGCCACAGGCCCCGGGGGCGATCTGACCTCCAAGGGCCGGAGGGGCCACCAGATGCCCCATAAACGGGGGTATTGCCCCCATGAACGGGAACTGTGGTTAGATGGGGGCTGGCGGCCGCGCCAGGACGAGGAGGAGCTCGTCCATCGAGCGCTGAGCGCAGAGCTGGCCCTCCACCAGAACTTCGAGCAGTGCATCCCGGGAAGCCAGCGAAGCCACCGGGGGAAAGTTGGTCCCCCTGGGAGCCTCTGAGGTCGCTGGGTTGGACCCGGAGCCCTGTCCGCTGGAAATTACTGGAAGGGTTAGAGGCGGTACCTGGGTTTGGCCGTGTCCGGGCGTCGGCGCCGGGACGGCCATGCTTCGGAGGGGTGGCGCCGGGTTACTGGGACCGGCGTCACCGGGAAGGGTGCGACCCCTCGTTCTTGGGGGAGTCATGGCGATTCGTCACGATTCCCCACGAACGGCGCCAACTATCGTGGTATTATGAATACCTCGGCAGGTTTTGTGGAGGTTCCTAGCGAAGAAAAGACGACGCGAGCTGACCGCGTAACCGGTCTTCTCCCGTCGGGCAAAGACAGCAAGTGACACAAAGGATTATACAAGTTCGGGCCTCAATGGAGGCCCTAGTCCTGTTGGCGTGCCCCCAACCGGGGTTGTCTAGGGGAGCTCTCTCAGGGGAGAGATGGTTCTGGAGCACACCTGTTTGATTGTCTATTAGAGTAAAAATGAATTGTCCTCCTTTACATGAGGGGTTACAAGGGCTTATATAGGCCCAAAAGATGCAAAAAGACTAAACTACCCCGCTCGCCACCGTTGGATCGAGGGGCACCAGCATCCTTCTTCCGGTTAGAAGCCTCGGATGCTTGACAGGTGTCTGCTAGTTCCCGAGGCGCTTCTCGCATGATCCTCACGTGACCCAGGACCGGAGACCCTTGTCTTCGGAAGAACGACGACGCTCGGGACAAGCCACCAGGGACCTTGTCCCCGGGCAAAAGGCGACGCCCGGGACAAGCCACCGGGGGGCCTTGTCCCCGGGTAAATGGCGGCGCCCGGGACGAGCCACCGGGGGGCCTTGTCCCAGGGCAAAAGGTGGCGCTCGGGACAAGCCACCTGGGGGCCATGTCCCCGGGCAAATGGTGGTGCCCGGGACAAGCCACCGGGGGGCCTTATCCCTGGGCAAATGGCGGCCTCTTACCTGGAGTTGATCCCGCGGAGATTTCCCCCAACATATAAGAACAGATGTCGATGCTACTTCAACAGGGGCACCTAGTGGGCTTCTTTTTCCCCAGAGCGCATCATCCAAACCCAAATCTGTGTTGGGGTTTCGACTCAAGTAAGGACATCTCATGTTTTTACCTCGTATTTGCTTGAGCACAAGGATGCCACAAGTTATGATTTTTCAGGACCCTGTGTCTAGCGCCCTGCCAACCACCTCACACTACCACAGAAACAGACATCCAGGACGGCACATCACAGATGGTTATGAACTTTTCAATGGAACACTGTCGTCGATTCGGACTTGGGGTCCTTAGTCGAACTTATGCAGAATTTTGTGAGTTGTGAGACCTTTCAGGGTGTTCCTCCGGGAAGGGATGATGAACCAAAGTCAGTTGAAGCACAGAGAAATTTATACAAGTTCGGGCCCTCGATGGTGGGAGTAATAGCCCTACGTCCTGTTAGGATTTCACTATGTGTAAGAAAAAAGGATTACAAGGTTGTGGGAAGGGTCTTCACAGGCGAAGATCCTTTCTGTGTGGTTATGTAAAACACTGCTAAAATGGCCTATGAAAGCTAGTCGATTTGTTCCAATGTCTTCTATCGACCTGTTTCCTCATCTCCTCATCTGGTGCATTAACCCACCCTTTTATATTGGTCGAAATGGCGCCAATGCATAACGGTTTCGAACAGTTGCTCGGGTGCAATTTTGGAAATTGCACTTGTCGGGGGAAATCTCCGCGGCACTAAGTCCAGGTAAGATGTATCACGATTGCCCGGGGACGTGGCCTCCGGTCCCTCCCGGGCGCCGCCTTTTGGCCCCCGGGACATGGCCTCCGGTGCCGTCCCGGGCGCCGCCATTTGGCTCCCGGGACGCGGCCTCCGGTGCCGTCCCGGGCGCCGCCATTTGCCCGAGGACGTGGCCTCCGGGGCCTCCCCGGGCGCCGCCTTTGGGCTCCCGGGACGCGGCCTCCGGTGCCCTCCCGGACGCCGCCATTTGCCTGGGGACGTGGCCTCCGGGGCCTCCCCGGGCGCCGCCTTTTGGCCCCCGGGACATGGCCTCCGGTGCCCTCCTGGGCGCCGCCATTTGGCTCCCGGGACGCGGCCTCCGGTGCCGTCCCGGGCGCCGCCATTTGCCCGAGGACGTGGCCTCCGGGGCCTCCCCGGGCGCCGCCTTTTGGCTCCCGGGAGCCGCCTTTTGGCTCCCGGGACGCGGCCCACGGTGCCCTCCTGGGCGCCGCCATTTGCCCAGGGACGTGGCCTCCGGGGCCTCCCCGGGCGCCGCCTTTTGGCTCCCGGGACGCGGCCTCCGGTGCCCTCCCGGGCGCCGCCATTTGCCCGGGGACGTGGCCTCCGGGGCCTCCCCGGGCGCCGCCTTTTGGCTCCCGGGACGCGGCCTCCGGTGCCCTCCCGGGCGCCACCATTTGCCCGGGGATGTAGCCTCCGGGGCCTCCCCGGGCGCCGCCTTTTGGCTCCCGGGACATGGCCTCCGGTGCCGTCCCTGGCGCCGCCTTTGACCCTGGGACGTGGCCTCCGGCGCCGTCCCGGGCCTCATCGCCCCCCTAAAGGTAAAACCTCGAACTGTTTATCACGTGCAGGTCACGCGAGGAGCGCCTCGGGAACTAGCGACCACCTGTCAAGCATCCAAGGCATTTGACCGGGAGAAGGACGGTACTACCCTTCAATCCGACGGTGGCTTCCGGGGTAGTTTAGGTTTTTTGCTACTTTTTGGGGCTATAAATAGCCCTTGTACCCCTCTGTTGTAAAGGATCGGATCACTTTTATTGGATAGCTAAATTCACAGACGTGCTCCGGAAGCCTCTCCCCCGGAGAGAGCCTCCCCAGCCGACTCCGGTCGGGAGCGCGTCGACAGGACTAGGGCCCCCACTGGGACCCGAACCTGTATAAACCCGTGTCATTTTTTGTGCTTGTCCGGCGAGGGAGGACCGGTCATCCGGTCAACCCGCGCCGCGTAATCTTCGCTAGGATCATTCTCAAAACCTGCCGGGGTATTCGTAATACCACGACAGCACTTAACTTCCACGCAGGCTTAACACGTGCAATTAAGGAATAACTGCACATATTAACCTCTTGACGGTTGTCTCCATACGTGGAGGAATCTTCGGGATACTCGGGATATGCATGTTGTAGGGTCTAAGTAATCCCGCGTCTCTTGGTCGAGAGTATTCTGACCGCGTATTGTCCACAGTCATCTGACCGCGTATTATCTGTGACCTTCTGTCCGTGCATCGCATACAGGCTTTTGATCGCGCATTATCTGCGGCCTGATCGCGTAGAGCCTGCAACCATGTGTCCGCGCTTCCCAGGACAGCTAAGATCACATCAACGGACACTCACCTGGTTCGAATTTGTCTTGAACTAGACGTGCATTTATTCTGAACTAGCTTGGGTAACAGTCCTCGTCAAACACCATCTGCGAAGGCCTGTCGGGAGAATATGTTCAGTTATCACAGTCGGTTCTGATGTCGAAAACAACTGTGATAGTCAACCAGACGGTTCTGAACACAAAACCGTCTGTAATAGTCTACTTATCACAGACGGTTTTGACCTAAAACCCGACTGTGATAGATACAATCGGTTCTCAACTGAGAACCATCTGTGATAACTAGAATATCATAGATGGTTCTGAACTCAGAACTGACTGTGATATATACAATCGGTTAGGAACTCAGAACTGACTGTGATAGTGTAGTATTATAGACGGTTCTGTGGTCAGAACCAACTGAAAAAGTGCCGGCGCTTCGAATTCTCAACTGTGTTCATTTTTGTCTTCGATCTTCGCTCGCGGCGCCTAGGCAAACACGAAGCATCGCTTTGGAAGTTCTATAAATAACTTGACAGTGGAATAATTGTCATTTACTTTACAAGTTTTTATAATTCTCAAACTGTTTGACTCCTTAGCTTCTCTGCGCCAATGGTATCCTCGATGGCATCGTCAGCCTCGCCCTTCCTAGTAAGAACTCTCAATCTTTTGGACTTACCTCTGTATTGTTAATCCCTGTTCAGTACATTCTTAACCTGTTGATTTGCACAGGGAAGGAGAGCCGTGGAAGACTCGGGCAAGGTGAAAGCCAAGCTGAGGGCCCTCCAGGAGGAGCACAAGCTCCTTATGGAGAAGCACACTCGGCTACGGCTTGACCTGGACGATCTCTTCCAGCGCATTCAGCGCATGAAGATGGATGGTGACAATGTTAGGGCGAGGACGAGGCGTCTTCGCGAGGAGAAGAAAGCCGTGGATATGACCATCGCTGGCTGCGGTTTGACTATGAATGATACCATCATGAAGCTGAGGGAGGTCGTAGGCCTTCTCAATGCGGTAGTAGTTGATCGTAAGAAGGACAACTTGTTGCTGGAGGAGTCCTGCGTCCTGGCTGCAAGTCAAACTGACTTTATTCTAGACGCAGCCAGGGCTAAGACCACTCCTCGACCTAGCATACTGTATTTTTATTTTGTTTTGTAAGTGATGAAAAAAAATTAATGAAAACTTTGTTCTTATGTCAACTTTCCAATTTTCCAGCACGTTCTTGGACTGCATGCTATCTTCCCTCTTTCTTTATCTTTCTTTAGCTTTTGGCGAACATTCGACCATACAAAGGTATGTACACTGTGTGCGATCAAGGAACGACTATCGCGATCATATACCTAGAAGCGGCAATCTTTGGCTTGTGAGGTTAGTCCATCGGAGCCCTTCAAATAATATAGAAACAATATAGAAGTCACAGGTCCCATGCAAATAATATAAAAAGAATATAGAAGTTGGGCTTATTTGGCTGGATGGCATTGAGGCATGCCAAACGCTTCGAGTTATCAACGAGCTTTGAATATCACAAACGGTTCTGAGGTAAAAAACGTCTGTGATAGTCACATTACAGATGGTTTTTATGTAAGGACCGACTGTGATAGTCCCAACAGTGTCCGATGCTTCGAATTCTCAACTTCTTTCAATATCACAGACAATTTTTAAGTCAAAACCGTCTGTCGTAGTAACATTATAGACGGTTTTTATGTAAGGACCGACTGTGACAGTCCCAACACTGATCGACGCTTCAAATTCTCAACAGTGTGTTGTGTCATTTTAGGTTCTGATGTTTGTGCGGCGCACTTGCCTGGGAACATGAAGCGTCGGCTTGGAAATTTATTAAATAGCTTGTTTTTCATTAATGATGAAAAAAATTAATTAGAAATTTGTTCTTATGTCAATTTTCTAATTTTCCCGCACGTTCTTGGAGAAAAAGAAGTGGAACGGTTCGACTGGAAGCAAAACTCCAGGGAGGGAACAAGTATTTGTAGAAGTCGAACAGTTCAAAATTCCAAACATATTACAGACGGTTCGGACATCAGAACCGTCTGTAATAGTGATATTACAGACGGTTTGGATATCAGAACCGTCTGTAATAGTAAAGCAGATGGTTTTGATTTCCCAACCGTCTGTGATAGTCCCAACAGTGTCCGACGCTTCGAATTCTCAACATGCAATCGTGGATAACCGCACATAATAACTACGCAGATGAAGAGACTTAATTATTTACTTCAAATTTAATTTGCATCAAATTATATAATCTGACGCTTCAACTTCTTTAGTGGGCACTGTTCTACCGTGTTGCATTTTATCTCCCGAGAAGTTAGCATGAATTTATTGACCTTGAAAACCAGTAGTGCGCTTTTTTAAAACTCGAGGCACCCGCGCATATGAACCGTCACCTTCTGGTTCTATAAATAGCGAGGTTCTTCAATCCTTAAGACTTACAAATTCTTGGCTAAGTCTTTTAGGAATTCTGCTCCTAAATCCCTGTCTTTATTCCCTCCTCAACTCCCACCTTGATGGCGAGCCGAGATTCCAATGAGGTTATTGAAATTGAGAGTGTTGAGGAAGAGATAAGGAATGAACTCAATCAGGATCTTCAGAAAGTAAGTCCTCTCTAAAACTCTAATGCAGATCTTTCTTTTATGACTTGATTACCTCGAAACAAATGCAATTCGAAATCCACAGGTGCCTGAGGAAATGCTCCCTCCAAAGAAGAGACTCAGAAATGATGAAAGATCCTCTAGTGGAGCTGCAGTGAAGACTCTAGAGAGTGCTGAGGCCTGTGTTGCCACATTGCCCCTTGCAACCCCTCCAGTTGCATCGACTCCACCTTTGGAGATCCACAACAATCCTTCCAATATCCCCTCTTCAACACCTTTGTATCATCAGCTTTTCTTGGATGATCAACTTTCTGGGGTAAGGCACACACTTCCACGTCCAAATCCACTCCTTTGCTGAGAGATGATGTAGATAGGCTTAGAGCCATTGCTAGTTCTCTTGGGGCGGCCAGTGTAGATCCTACTGATGCTAATACGTCCCTAGGAGAACTTTGTAAATTACTTTCGGATCAGGTCGACGCTTTGGTCTCTTGTATCCGTTATGTATGCAAAGATTGTAAGAAATAAGAAATTTCTTTTCCTTATATATTTGGCTTTTCGATTGATTATGTAACTGATAATCACCAAATGACGTTCTGTGTGAAAATGTTAACAAGAAAATACTGCTGCGGTCAAGATGGTTTTTAACTCAAAACCGTCTCTGATAGTAACATTACAGACGGTTTTAATTTCAAGACCGACTATAATAGTCTCAACATTCTTTGAACATCCACAGACATATATATACAACAAATATGAAAAACAAGATAAAACCAAATAGTCTGAATGTTCATTTTTTTAAATACTAACATTGAAAATAAGATAGAACCAAATATGAAAAACAAGTGGAACAATTGAACTAGTTGAACGGTTCGACTGCAAGCAATCCAGGATATTATAGACGGATCAGAACACTCTGATCTACTATTCGTTTGTGATAGTAGAGTAGAGTGTTGATAGAATATCACAGACGGTTCTGAAGTGAAAACCGACTGTGATAGTAAAGCAGACGGTTTTGAGCTCGGAACCGTCTGTGATATTCTAATTACCACCGACGGTTCAGATGTCAAAACCGTCTGTGATATTTCTGTCATAGTTCTACACAAATGCACCGATATTACCGACGGTTTAATAAAGTGAAACCCGTCAGTGATATTTAGTTCTTCAAAAATGCACTGATATTACCGACGGTATTATATAGAACCGTCTATATTGAACCTGGTATAAAAGGTCTTTTGGCAGATGTTTTGAGGTAGTCATACACTCTTGCTCGACATACTATCCAGTTGGAAGAGATTTGGGGCAAGGAAGAGCAATATCTCGAAAGGAGAGCATTTGGGGGCAACAAATTTGAAGATCCAAGGTTGGTACTTGGTCCTAAGGCATATACATTACTTGATTTCATCATCAATATCGATCTCCATTGATTGATTAAATTAGAGTGAGAGGGAGGGGAAGCTACAGTAGCAAATCTTGGTTGTAACTCATTTTTGACCTGTAGTTATTTAATTGCTTTATGATGTGTGTTATCCACTCCCCCAACTAATTGCTTGCAGTTCAAGTAGTAGTTAACTAGTTATACCGCAAACTTCACATCAAACACTAGCTAGCTAGATTTATAATTTATTGCGTGTCGACTGTACATAGAGTATTACTAATTAGCATGCATGTGTATGAATTTAATTAATTGTAGATGGTCCACCGAGACTGGATGTATAATGACAACCGAGTGACTGAGGAATACATGAAAGGTGTTTTAGATTTCCAAAAAGTTGCTGAGCAAGACATGGCGATGAAGGGTTTACCATATATGTACTGTCCTTGCGTAGACTGCCAGAATCTTAAGATGTTCACCAACTCATCTCAAATTGTCGCCCACTTGATCCGACGTGGTTTCAAAAAGGGGTACACGTGTTGGATCCACCATGGAGAAGAGCCAACTGCAGAAACAAGTGCCACTCAGGTTGAGGAACAGGACATGTCGGATCCCAACAATGACTTTGATGAGGATATGCCAGAGGATGACAATTTAGATGACATGTTGCGTGATGTGGAAATAAATTACAGTGAAAGGGAGTTTTGCAAATTCAAGCGCTTGATTGAGGACTCAGAAAAGCCATTGTTCCCTGATTGCAAGTCGAAGTACACAAAGTTGGCCTCTCTGCTTGAACTATTAAAATTGAAGGAAAGTAACAGCTGGACCGACAAGAGTTTTACGACACTGCTAGATCTTTTGGCGGACATGCTCCCGAAAGGAAACGAGTTGCCAAAAAACACGTACCAAGCGAAAAAGCTGTAGTGTCCTTTGGGAATAGAAGTAGAAAGGACACACGCATGCCCTAATGATTGCATCATTTACCGTAACGACTACTCAGATATGCATGTTTGTCCGGTGTGCGGCGCATCCCGCTATAAGCGTAAGGACCGAACCGACGACGGCGACTGCGCTGAGATAAAGCAAGGACCTCCTGTTAAGTTGTTGTGGTATTTACCCGTCATTCCCCGCTTGCAGCGTTTGTTTGTAAACCGTAAAGAGGCAAAATTATTGCAGTGGCACTCGGAAGAGCGGAAGAAGGATGGGAAGCTGAGACACCTCGCTGATTCTTCGCAGTGGAGAAACATTGATAGGAAGTTTGTTAACTTCGGAGTGGAATTGAGGAATATAAGGTTCGGATTGAGTACCGATGGAATTAATCCTTTTGGTAACATGAGCAGTCGGCATAGCACTTGGCCGGTTCTTTTGTGTATCTACAACCGTCCTCCTTGGTTGTGTATGAAGCGCAAGTACATCATGATGTCTCTACTTATCTCAGAACCAAAACAACCCAGAAACGATATTGATGTGTACTTAGCACCATTGATAGAGGATCTCCTAACAATGTGGAACCAAGGGGTGCAGGTATGCTACGCATACAAACTAGAGATCTTCATCCTACGTGCTATGATATTTTGCACCATCAACGATTTCTCTGTCCTTGGAAATTTGTCAGGCCGTAGTACGAAAGGAGCCAAAGCCTGTCCCCACTGCGAAGATGAGACTGAGAGCGTGTGGTTGAAGATTGTAGGAAAACAGTGTACATGCGTCACCGTAGGTCTTCCGAAGAATGACGCGTATCGTAAGAGGAAGAGGGAATTTGACGGCCACAAGGAAGATGGTTCAGCCCCGAACCCTACGTGCGGGAAAGAAGTTTACTCACGGGTGAAGGACATAGACGTTGTGTTTGGAAAGGGTTGTAAATTGAAACCCCACACGAAGAACACTTGGAAGAAGAGATCGATATTTTGGGACTTACCGTATTGGGAGCATTTAGAGGTTCGTCATTGCATTGATGTCATTCATGTAGAAAGAATGTTTGCGACAGTTTAATCGGCCTATTGCTAAACATTCCGGGGAAGACAAAGGATGGCGTCAATGTGCGGCATGACATGATCGAAATGAAAGTCAGGCCCGAGCTAGCACCGAGAGAGGACGATAAAGGCCGTATATACCTCCCCCTGCATGCTACACTTTGTGCAAGGCTGAGAGGACAGAACTCTATAAGTGTCTCTATGGTGTTAAAGTTCCATCGGGTTACTCCGCAAATATGAAAAAGCTTGTGTCCATGGGCGATTTGAAATTGCTGGGTATGAAGTCTCATGATTGTCACGTGTTGATGACACAAATGCTTCCTGTTTCCATCCGGAGTATACAGCCGCACAAGGTCAGAGAGACGATCACGAGGCTGTGTTTTTTCTTCAATGCAATTTCTTGCAAGGTCATTGATCCCGATGGACTAGATTCTCTGCAGAGCGAGGTGGTTCAAACTCTCTGTCAGCTTGAGATGTATTTTCCTCCGTCGTTTTTTGATATCATGGTCCATCTTGTAGGATCAAGGATGCCGACTAGAGGGGGGGGAGGTGATTAGGAGGCTTTTAAAATTTCTTTTCAATTAAGCAATTTTAAAGAATAATTGAGAGACCTAAATTATACAATGAGGCTTAAAACAATTCAATCAACTAGTTGCATTCAACCGTATGAAATATTTAACAATACATGCAACAATAGTGATATAAGCAATTGTGTCAAGATGAATATAAAGCAAATAAGAATTACGCAATTGACACAATATTTTTACCGAGGTCTCGGAGACTCGCCCGGTCTCCCCTACTCCTCGTTGAAGCGCTCGCTCGGAGCCTCGCTTCTATATCCACGAAGGATATCTCACTAGGGTTGCTCCTTCTCCACACAGGATAGGCGAGCACCACACCTTTCACAATCTTTTGCCGGCCTCTCCGACAAACTTCAATTGGAGAGATCTCGGCTCTCCTCCGGCACCGTCTAGGTGAAGGCGATCGCCAAGAGTAACAAGCCGGATGCGCTTTCACTTGAATCAACCACGTGCTAGAAGCTCAATGATGCAAATGATATGCTCAACACTCTAGCACTAGCAATCTAATGGAGATGAAGTGCACTAAACACTCACACAATCTCCCTCACGCTCTCTCTCAAATCTACTCAAGATTTGGGCTCAATTCTAGCCTCTAAATGCAATAACTCAAATGCAAATCAATTGGCTAGGTTTTCAGCTGAAGAATGAACTCTTTGAGCACCCAAAAATGAAGCCAAACACGAAGTATTTATAGCCTCAACGAAAAACTAGCCGTTTGCAAGAAACCGGGCCAAAAGTTGTACAGGCCGGACATTGTCCGGCCACTTCAGACACTGTCCGGCCAGTACAAAAATTTCAGCCGTTGCAAACGTGTCAGTGACCGTTGG
Organism: Pharus latifolius; assembly: GCA_019359835.1. Taxonomy (NCBI): domain Eukaryota; kingdom Viridiplantae; phylum Streptophyta; class Magnoliopsida; order Poales; family Poaceae; genus Pharus; species Pharus latifolius. The sequence goes on from CM033323.1 coordinate 43,306,101, forward strand.
GCGAAATTTGTGAAGGCCGGACGGATACTATTTGTCCGGACAAAACGTCCGGACAAATGGATATGTCTCTGTTAACTCTCGGCTCAAAAAACTTGTACAGGCCAGACATTGTCCGGTCACTTCAGACACTGTCCGGCTACTTCTGACAAATAGCTCCGGACGGATGCATTTGTCCGTTTCATTTTTCGGCTCAAAAAATTTGTACTGGCCGGACATTGTCTGGTCACTTCAGACACTGTCCGGCCACTTCGGACAAATAGCTCCGGACGGATGCATTTGTCCGGCCACTGCACACTGACAGTAAAACAAGCATAACTTTTGATCCAGAGATCTGATTGAGGTGATTTTTGGCTTGTTAGAAATATAACTCAGAGCTCTACAATTTTGTCAACAGGATCAAGACCTACAAAGGTCTAGAAACTTCTAGAAAATTCAGAAACTTTCCTGCTGTCAAAATGTTCAATCCAAAAATCATCTCAAATGCAATTTTAGAGTATTTGAACATACGGATTTGCCGTTTTCTCGCGGATGTGATTTGTGTCATTTAGCAACGACCACGACCACACAGGTCTTGACATCCGATCGAAAACAGGTGGTCGATAGGGTTTGGTCGAGCGTACGCAAGCGAGTTGAAGACTGGTACGACCAGTCCGAACTCCTACGACCACGCCCAAACCCTAACCAGAAAGCCGCCAAACAAGTGACACGACCACGACCACGTATCAACACTGATACGATCAGAATATGCAAATACGACCACGACCAGCTCTAGACAAATAAACCAATTTAAACAGCTGGCGATCACGACTAAGTGCAGTTTTCAAAACATTTAATCTAATGCACATGAACTACACTTAGACTCACTAGTAATGCAAGACACTAGTGCAAGATGATATGAATGCATCTGAGCTTCCGCACTAGATAGATTCAAGCTACTAGTTTTCGACCCCTCTTAATAGTACGGTCAAACTAGTAAAAACAAACCTATCAACCCGGTCTGTCTCCAAACACCGAGACCGGTAAAATCCTAAGAAAACAATCCTTAATCTTGGATTTTACCTTAGGTGAAGTTCGACCACTCGACGCTTGTCCCCGCAAGGCTCGACCTCGCTAAGCTTGACCTCGCGAAGCTCGACTGCTTGACACTTGTCCTCGCAAAGCTCGACCTTGCTAAGCTCGAACTCACTCGAGATATCTCATATCGACTTCATCCTCTTCACACCCTTGCTCACTTTTATCCTGCAATCAAACTAAGACTACAATACGTAACTCAATGCACAACATTAGTCTCATATATAAGTCGTCATTAATCACCACCAGAGAAGCTACTCCACACAGGAGTTAGCTCAACGGTTTCTCTTTCAAATGACATGACAAACTATATTCAACGAGTAGCAAATGAGTATAAGGTAAAATACAATCATATAGATCGTAGATGATAAACACATACGCACACGATCTATACTACTCATATCATGATATCAATCAACCTAGATGACCAAAGTGATGAGCTCCCCCTCAACATGTGCATCGATATAAAATCCACAACTGGAGTCATCAGTCTCAGATTTAACGTATTACATTTTGATCAATCAATCAGCACAAGCTTGATGTAACCACCGAGCTCCTCCTCTACATATGACTCAATATCAAACCCGCAACTGAGGAAACATCCAATTCAAGGTTTACCGATAATCAATTCAATTCACTTGTGCTAAATCAGGATTTATCTAATTTGTCATTTGACCATCAAAACTGACATCTTCAGATTAACTTTAATCACAATGGATTTATCCAAATCGTCATTAATCATCAAAAGCTAGATACTAAGATCTACCTAAATCCAACACATCTCACCGTCCACCTTGTCAGAGAAATCAAGATATGTGGACCCGTGTTCCTACGTTATATGTATCCATTCGAGAGGTACATGGGTGTACTTAAGGCCTACGTGAGGAATCGATCTCGGCCCGAGGATAGCATTGTTGAAGGTTATGCAGCGGAAGAGGTTGTTGAGTTCTGCGTCGATTACATGGCCGAGGTAGAAGCAATAGGAGTTCCTGTGTCTCGTCACGAGGGGAGGCTTGATGGTGTTGGCACTATTGGACGGAGAGCCATCACTCCTGATTTCGATATGTACTCGAAAGCTCATTTTTGGGTCTTGCAACACATGACGGAGGTGTCTCCGTACATCGATGAGCACAAGGAGATGCTACGACAAGACAATCCTCTCCGATCCGAGGTTTGGATCACGGGAGAACATAACAGTCAATTCAACGCGTGGATGAAAGTGCGAATCACCGGAGAGTCCGCAAGTGAGAACCTTAAATGGTTAGCAAAAGGGCCCACGTTTACTGTACAGACATGGCAGGGATACGACATCAATGGGTACACATTTTACACGAAAGCTCAAGATTGAAAGAGCACTGTGCAAAATAGTGGAGTGAGCGTAGAAGCTTTTCATGAGGAGTTCAGCGAGACAGGCCCAACAAGGGTAGTACGTGGATTGAACTCGTACTACGGGTTCATTGAAGAAATTTGGGAGGTCGATTACGTACTGTTCAAGATTCCCCTGTTTCGATGCCGATGGGTCCAAATCCCACAGGGTGTGAAGGTTGATAGTTACGGTTTCACTTCTGTGGATCTCGATCGAGTTGCTTATAAAGATGAGCCATTCATACTTGCAAAGCAAGCCATTCAGGTCATTTATGTCACTGACCCGGCCAATAAGAAGTGGCACGTCATCCTTCATGGCAAGAGAAGGATTGTTGGAGTTGAAAATGTCATAGACGAGGAGGAATACAATCAATTTGATGAGATGCCTCCATTTGGAGATGGCGTACAGGTCGATACTGAAGACACCGATGAAACTAGTTACGTGTGTATGGATCACCAGGAAGGGTTATACTTTAAAGGTAATCAACCGTACGTCCTTATCTCTCTGTTTCCATCGGTATAGCTTATATATATCCACTAATTCTTGTCTTTGCAGGGCCGCGGCAAGTGGAAAGTTGAGGATAACATGGCTGTGTATGTGGAAATTGTCGGTCAAAGTCCCCATTTGTATGTAACATTTCTTTGAGCATGCTCCACAATGTATGTTAAATTTATTTGAGCATGCTCCACATTGTAACCAATTTTTGGATCTACATTGTAACCAATTTACGGAGCATTTGGACTCCATTTGAAATATCTGAGTGTTCATTTAAAACAAGTTTTCGAGCATTAAGAGTTGCAGAGCTACAGAGTTTCTGGTTGCAAAACTCTACATATTGCGTAGAAGACATTCACTAGAGAGATTATCACAGACGGGTATGAATCTAGAACCGACTGTGATATTCCCAACAGTGCCCGATGCTTTGAGTTCTTAACATGCATTTGTGCAGTCACAGTCGGTTCTCAAATCAAAACCGTCTGTGATAATCTCAATCACAGTCGGTTCTCAACTCAAAACTGTCTGTGATAATCTCTCTAGAGATTATCACTATGGAGATTATCACAGACGGTTTTGACTTGAGAACCGACTGTGATAATATTATCACAGATGGTTGTGAATATAGGACCGACTGTGATAATCTCTACGTGGTACATAGTTCAAGGCGGGTTTTGTCCCGCTCATTTCCAGACTTCGCCACTGTTTGCCTTAGCTCTCTCCGCCCTCGCACCGTCCGTCGTGATCACCTCCATCGCTTCCCCACAGTCCAGCGCGATCACCTCCATCTCCTCCCCACCGTCCGTCGCGATCACCTCCATCGCCTTTCCACCGTCAGGCGCGATCACCTCCATCGCCCTCCCACCTTCCGACGGGATCACCTCCGTCGCCTCCCCACCGTTTCTGTCATTCTTGGTTAATTATAAGTATATGGGTTTTGTTATAGAATTATTAGTTTCAGATTTACTTAAATTGTTCTCTCTTTCGCTTATGTTAGGAACTGATATGTCTGGTGACGAAATGCACCACTTGGCGAGTCAGAGTGACCTCGCTGGTAATGAGACACCTGGGCCGGAGGTCGCCGCGTCCACCGTGACCCAGTCGCAGAAGAGAAAGGGGCAAGGCCGGACGACATGCGTGCATCTCGACAAGCGGGAAAAGCAGCACGTCCAGTTCGACGACAATGGTGTGCCGGAAGCTCCGGACAAACTTGTCGGTCAGTACCACTCACTATGTGGCAAAGTGGCAAGGGAGCGGGTGCCCATCACCACCTCCGACTGGGGTCAAGTGCCCCCAGAGTGCAAGGATGCACTGTGGGAAGAAATCCAGGCGGCGTTTCACATTCCCGAGGATCGCCAGTTCACCGTCCGTCGGAGGACACTGATGTCAATAAACAAGGTGTGGAGGAACTTCAAGAGCCACCTTGTCAGGTGCTATGTGAAGGAGTCGAAGACCCCCTTCGATGACTTCCCTTTCGTGACTCCTGAGGCATGGCAGCAGTTCATGGAGATGAAGGGCAAGCCAGAGTTCCAGGAGCTTAGTGCGAAGGGCTAGGCTAACCAGGCCAAGAATACCCACCCACACAGACTAGGCACCGGTGGGTATGTGGGGAAGAAGGCGTTGTGGAGGAAGTAGGACGAGGAGGCTTCCCAGTCTTCGGCCGACGCTCCTTATGCGGGCATAACGGACGTGCGCGCCCGCAATTGGTGCCGAGCAAGATCGATGATGACCTCCTCCAGAAGCGCCTCTGTGAATAACCCTGCGGACAGGGAAGTGATCGACCGGCTGGTAAGATTGTACGATCACGTACTATCCTCATAACACGTATGCAATGGGTTGTATTGCTAAGTTCTCCTGTTGCAGGTGACGCTGAGTGCGCAGGCGGCATCTGGAGAGTTCAACCCGAGGAGGGACAGGGATATCCTCACGGCTGCGCTAGGAAACAATGAGCATCCAGGCCGCGTGCGCGGCCTTGGTGCCACTGTGCCTTGGAGGGATGGTTTCCCTGATGATGAGGAGGCGGCTAAGAGGAGAAAGAGATCCCTCAAAGCCTGCGATGAACGGCTCAAGGAGGAGATGCGATCGGAGTTCACTGCTCGGGACAAAGCACTCCTGCAGCAGTTGTCGGAGATGCGGCCCATGTATGAAGAGCTAAGAAAGGCGACCCAGAGCACCCCCCTTGTAGCAGCGGAAGACCGACCCCCATTCTTGGCCACCGTAGTAGCTGCGCGTCTGCGCCGGGGTCTTCGCAGACAGAGCCCTCTTCAAAGTATCCGGTGGACTTTCTGCAGGTAATGACCGTTTGTCTATGTTAATTCATTTGAAAGTGAAAAGCGGTGAAATTCAATATGTTAATGTGCACTGTTTGTAGGAACCTGCCTCCTGCAAGCTTATAGTCCTAGCCAGTCTCTTCCCGATCGAGGCAGGCCGTGGGATGGCGCAACCATGCATGGCGGGGGCCACAATCCACGGTGCCCCTCTATCTGAGGGTTTTGCACGGGTCCAGGTGGACAGTGTCTCCGACCATTGCAAGGGTTTTCCGTTGGAGAAGCCGCCGAACGACGAGATTACCACTCTCGGGGATGCGGTGCACATGTTCGTGCAATGGCCCAAGAAATACATCGTCCTGGATGAGGTAATTCCCCCACCAGTTTCATAATTCATACTGTAATAATAGCCCTCAGAGTTAGTGTCCTAATACGTAGGTTCTTACATCACAGACTGACACTCGGCCTACTAGCCAGCCGACCCCTCCGAGAAGCCAACCAACGAGTCCGATGACGAAGCTGACTCCGACTAGGAGGCAACCATTCAAGAAGCTGGCTAGTAGGGGAAAAGCAAAGAAGAGCCCGGCGAAGGAGAGTGAGAAGAGTGCGCCAGCACTCATGCCGTTCGCTCTGGGGATGCCCATGGCCTCCGATGCTGCAATTTCTAGCATGGGATTAGCATGCCAGAGCCTGCATGGATGGTACATGAAGAGGACAAATAAGACTAGGATGCAGCGTCCGACGCGCATCATGGTCAAGTACACCGTGGCCGAGTTCCATAATGACATCGGGACCTATCCAGTGACCTTCGAAGACCTACACAATTTACTCAACAAAGATGCGCTTGACTTGTCAATCCTACGGTCTTGGGTGCTGTAAGTATCCTACTATCCTACTGCTGTTCGTGCATATACGGATATATGTCATTTATTAATTGGTTACTTCCGTGCAGCTGCATGAACAGATATGCCAAAGCTAAGGGTGAACCTGTCGGTTTCTTGGACCCCCAGATGGTCGCCGAGGTGATGTTTAGGACTGACGCAGACTTCGTTGTCGATTACATCAAAAGAGGGTTGCTTGCTCAGGTTGACAAGGAGTACATACTTGTACCCTACAACTAGAGGTGAGTGCTTTCATCAGTACCTCCTTGTACTCTACAACCAGAGTTGAGTGCTTTCATCAGTACTTCACCTGTAAATTAGTGTCTCCATATGCACACCCCCAAATTTAGATTAAATTATTAATTCTTTATGTGTAACATGTAGCTACCACTGGATCCTGCTAGTACTTATTCCGAAAAGGAACAAGGTGTTCTACCTTGATTCATTGCAGAGGAAAGGGTACGAGTATTGTGGCGCACGAGATGTATTCGAAAGATTATGATATTCATGTGGACCTGTCTTGCATCTAGATTTACTATCCTTAAATTGTCAATTTCGACTATCCTCAAACTATCAATTTTGACTATCTGCAGGGCTTTCACGAACTACTTTGCTGAGGGAGGGCGACAACATGAGCGGCGAGCCGATAAGTTTCAGTGGTTACAATTTTCAGTAGAAATTTCAACTGGCATCTGTTTTACTTTATAACGTGTCCCCAGCTAACTCTCGGTCTATAAATTGGCAGTGCCATCAGCAGCTGGATGACAATACATGTGGGTTTTACATGATGCGCCACATGTATGACTTGATCATCACCCCTCACCAGTCAGATTTCCCTGAGGTATACAACTGCTCCCCTTTGTATCTATTTGGCAAAATTTACAACTGCATTGAGCTAATTTTTTATGTACCAACTCTTGCTGCAGGGGGTTGACTTCCCTTCGAAAAGCTTTGACCCTCGGAAGATTGGTATGGTCCGAGGGATGCTTGCTGAGTTTTTCCTTGCAGAGGTCATATCAACCAAGGGGAAGTTTAGGGACCCGCAAGGTTCGTATTAGTGCGGCCTTACATTTATTTGTACATCTAACATACTGACTTTAATAGTCGATTACATTTATTTGTTCAATCTCAATTTCTGAGTTCTGTGCTGTATATATGAAATGCTATTGTACATGTTTCTAAATTGTGTGCATGTATGAGACTGTATATATTTGAGTACTGTGCATGTATGAAATTCATGAACTGTATATATGAAATGCTATTTGTACAGAGGACATGGCTAGCATGATTCCTGAGGCTAGCCACAAAAAAAAGAAATTTATTAAAAATAATATTAATATGCACAGACGGTTTTGATCTTACAAACTGTCTGAGATTATAACCGTCACCGATAATGACATTATCACAGATGGTTTTGACCTAAAAACGTCTGTGATAAGGACACTATCACAGATGGTTCTGACATTATAACCGTCTGTGATAACTATCACAGACGGTTCCGAGATTATAACCGTCGCCGATAATGACAATATCGCAAATTGTTTTGACCTGAAGGCCGTCTGTGGTACTCTTACTACACAGACAGTTCTGAGATTATAAACCATCTGTGATAAGGAAACAATCACAGACGGTTCAAAGATTATCACCGTCGCTGCTAATGACAATATCGCAGATGGTTTTGACCTCAAAGCCGTCTGTGATACTCTTACTACACAGATGGTTCTGATACAACCGTCTGTGATAAGGACACTATCACAGACGGCTCCTAGATTATAACTGTCGCAGATAATGAAAATATCGCACATGGTTTTGACCTCAAAGCCATCTATGATAATGTGAGTATCACAGATGGTTCTGAGGTCATAATCGTCAGTAATAATTGAGTATCACAGACAGTTATGAGGTCATAACCATCTCTGATAATGTGAGTATCCCAGATGGTTTTGACCTCAGAATCGTCTGCGATACTCATATTATTACTGACGGTTCTGAGATCAAAACCATCCGTGGTAGTATGAGTATCTCAGACGACTTTGATGTTATAACAGTCTGTGTATTAAGAGTATCACAGACAGTTCTGATGTTATAACTATAACATCCCTGTTTTTGGCTATCTTTTCTGCTTGCGAGTCAGCATACCTTCTTTGGAATCCCTGATGTCTCAACCCTATCTTGATCTTAGGTATGCCACTACCTTAACCTAAAAAGTTGGTAGCTAAACTTCATCTCCCAGATCATTTTCACATTTCAGTCCAAAAGTGTTTCAGTTTAGTCCTTTCAGAATTTTCAAAAAGCCCGAAAAAGCTAAAAGTCTCAGATCATCTCCAAATTCAAATATGATCAAGTGATTATATTTATTTCACTTTTCTGAATGTTTTTCCCTTCTGGAAGAATTCCAAAATCTCAACCGAAACCCTAGTTTCAGCCTCGACAAAAGTTTCAAACCCTAATTACCCTGTTTACCCTAATTACCCTATTTTCGATTTTTGTCAAAACCACCAGATCTTATCGGATTTTGCCATTTTTCCTGCTAGATGAGTCTAAGACATTTAGTAACACTCAGCTGCAAAGTCAAAATTCAAATCAGCCCGTCAGATTTCCAGAATTGCAAATAGGCCCAAGTTCCCAAACCAAAACCCTCACAGTTTAGTCCAAACCTTCGCAAATTAGTCCAAAGTTTGCAACCAGGTCCCTGTGCCGTTTTTGACCACGACCAGAGCAATTCGACCAGAGCCCCGCCATTTTGCCTCGCCGTTGAACTCGTCGCCGGCGAAGTTTCCCGCGCTCCCACCATCGCAGCCACGTAGCCACCACCTGTGCACAACCGTGCCGCCACCGTGGAGCACCTCACCCGTGCTGTGCCGTGTTCTTCCCCGCGCGCGCGCGTGCCTGCTGTTGTCAGGAGCTTTACGCCACATGGTTGCCATCCCGGAGATCACTATCTCATAGTCCTGACAAAATCCCGATTCCGCGTGATACCCCGTCTCTGGCAGAGCTCCCGCCATGTCCCGATATGCCCCGTTGACCGCTCCAGCACCAGAAAATATCTCACCGGCGATTGCTGCAACTCCCGAGAGCTCGACCCCGCGGCTATATAAAGCCCCCTTGCCCAGCATCTCTTCACACACCACCCGCAGTTGAATGCCTTAGTCTCCACCACCAGAGAGCAACCAAGCTACCCAGCGCCGCCACGAAGACCTTCTTCCCCGGCGAGCAACTTCTGAAGCTCACGGCGCCAGCTTCGCCCGCAGCTTCCCCCTCCAAACCAACTTCACCAGTAAGACCCCCTTAACCCCCTGTATGTGCCATAGCCGTTAATTGACCCCCGGCGAACCTCAACGCCGGCAATCACCGGAAAAGCCGTAATCCCCTGTTTCCCTAATGCCGAGTGATTCAAGCCAAATTGATCCTCGTGCTAGTAGAGAATAATGATCAGTGAGCTAGGAGGAACAAGCCTGCAAGCTTGGAATCACCAATTTTGCCCTGAGCGTCGAATTTCCATGTTCGAACCTCGGCAGTTCGCCGGAGAACGCCGCTGTGCTTCTCCAGCCATTCTCTGGCAAAATTGAGTACACCAATAGCTTTGTGATGACCCCTAGATACTTCCCGAGCGTGGAATTGAGTTCAAACGCCCTGGAACGAAAACGCCCAAATCGGTGCCTTCGTCTTCGGCCCCGATCGCCGGAGTTCATTTTCCAGACAAACCAGCCAATGAAACCTTGTCATCTAGCTAGGCCTCAACCCCCTGAGCAACTTACTCCACTAGCTCGAACCCTGAATCAGCCTAGATCAAAAGTTATGATCATGCCAATATTACTGTCCAGTAGTTCAGGCCACCGTGTTTGCTCACCGGATTTGGCCACCCTCCGGCCACTTTCTGCCCTTGAGCCTGTTGAGAGTTTTGTAGCTGTTATTAAGGCCTAAACCCCAGACAAAGTTGTGCACCAATTGGAGTCCTGAGTCAAAAGTTATGCAATGCCCTAGTTTCTGGCCATGTCTAGCACTATATCAGTGCATGTCCACCAGTGGCATTGGATGATTTAGACTCATTACATTTGAGCAATTGAAATGCCACTTTGTTCACTAAGCCTTTTGAACCATGCTCTACAATATCTTCTATTGTCACATCTCCAGAAAACAGACCTAGAACCAATTTAGGGCTATGTCAAGCCATGAGCCGAATGTCAGCCCTTCGACATTCAAGTCCTTTTGAGCCCATCTCTTCGATCAATGTCAAGTGACCTTGTCCAAACCCTTATCCCTGCATGCATGATATATTTACATAATATTTTCTAGTGCTTGTATGCTTACATAGTGTGTATATGTTGTTTGTATCTGCCGTGGAATCAGACGTTGAAGGAACAGAGGAGATCTTTGAGGATTCATCTGAGCAGCTAGACCCATCACTGCAAGGCAAGTCTTGAACCCTTGATCATGTCTAGCCTAATATTTTGAAATGAAGTATGTTAACTGTTTTCAAGGATATGCATGCCTTAGATTCAAATAAGAGTTATGTTTTAATGAAATGATTAGATATGACCTAAATAACTATAAAGCCCCTTTTGACATTGAATATCCATGCACCCTTGTCACCCTAGAATATCATGCTTAGGCTATGCTATGCCCAAGATTATATGATAAATGTTGAATGGTCACATATGAGAAAAGTATATTCAAAACCCTTTCTCGTGAAGGAAAATGTGATTGGAATCGATAGTGAGGATGGTTTGATTGGATGGTGCTGTGTGCGCACTGGGAATGTGAAAGACTCCTCACTAGAGATTCATAAGGACTAGAACCTTGTGTTGTGTTTCTATGCGGCATGAAAAACGTACCAACCACTTGCGCGGTTATGGGACGGGCGCAACTTAGTAGCTTTCTTTAGTATTAGCTTTTCCCTGCAATGGTTGTCGATCCAGTGTCTTGCGGGAACTGGTGGGTCGCAGAAGGCCATGAGTGATGTGAGTTCAGAAAAATCATGAGAGGAAAAGGTGGAAAGAAGGAAGACGCCCTATGCCAGATTAAGTCGTGCGCTACTGTAATCAAGTGAGGCTATGTGTCTTGCGAGAAAATAGACCCAGGCTAGGAAGTAAGGCAGTGGGAAGGACCCACAACGGTACTTGAGACTTGACTGTCTATTTACCGGGCAGGGAATAGTTAATGCTAGGACTGTAAACTGTTGTGTCATCTCGGCCTTGTCACATGCATAAGAGTGGCATGGAGAGGTACCGACTTGAAAGCCGAATGATCGGTGGATTAGGGTGGTACACCTTTGTAAAGTTTAAAAAGTATCGGATACTCTGAGCTCCCAGGTTATGGAGTTTGCGCGCTGTGGATTCTATTCACGTCGATGCAGCACAAGTAGCTTTTGGAAAGTTTTTCACAAAATCTGAATAAAGTGGTGACTCATGGAAGACCGCCACACACAACATTTTCTGAGAATTTAGCTTAGGGTTTCAAAAGCACCGCTTTCGAAAATAAAGACCTTTTCTTCAAAACCAAGTGTGAAAATCTATTCTATATACATATATAAAGCCAAAGAGCTATTCTTTGAGAAATTTCCCCCTCATCTATACATACTTGCATTCTTATTTGGGACTTGTTGAGCACCATGTGGACAATGTGCTCACCCTTGCTTTTACAAACAAATTTAGAAGAAGGATTCGTCGACCCTGAATCTTATGGTCTTGAACCCAATATGGAACAAGAAGAAGAAACTGAAGACCCAGCTTGCTAGAGGGTTATGTACCAAGGTGGAGTCAGATGTGGAAAAGGCCCGTACAACACCGCTGCTGCAGAAGAAGAAGACTGATGAAGTCTTTTCATTTGTTATTGTTATTTTATTTTGTGCCGACCTCTGTGTCGAAAACTCCTTAATTTGTATCAACATTTAAATGCGTCATTTTGGCGCTAAGTTATTGTAATGCTGGTCCTTGTGATCAGCACTTGTTTTTAATTACTCACATTTTTATATAATGTGTAACACCCTGAGTTTAGGGGTGAAAATTTCCTTTTTCATCAATAGCATGCATGCATGTATCAGTAGTAGTAGCCAGATCAGTATCTATCTCAAGCCCTAAAATCTCCAAATCTAACCTGTGACCTCAAATCAAGATCAGATTGTTCAGATGTGATCTATTAGTTATCCTGAATCTAAAAGCCTTCAGAACCCAGATCCAATTCTATCTCTAAATCCCAGATTTATCAACTCCATTTTGTTTTCGAAAACAGAAATACCTTATATTACCCTAAATACTCTGAATTCAAATTTAATCAAAATCTTGACCAAGTTCAGACCAGATTATTCCTGGAACATGATCATGGGTATGCCAATACCTTAAACCAGAAAGTTGGCAGCCAGATTTTATCATCTAGACTCTTTTCACAAATCAGTCCAAGAGTTATTGCAAATTAGTCCTTATCTGAGATCTGAAAACCCAAAAAGACTAAAATCTCCAGATTAACTCCAAATTCAGAATTTCTTCGGCAAATCTTCTCAAAATGCTATTTGCCACAAGTCTCTCTTCTGTGCAGATATCAAAATCAAACCCTAAATGCCAGAATTCGAAATCGACAAAACTCAAATCTTACTTTACCCTAATTTACCCTATTTTCAGTTTGTATCAAAAATTATTCAAATGTGTCAAATCTTATCAACTATCTTTGCCAAATATCCTGTTGAATATATCTACCAGATTAGTGAAAGAAAATTCAGTTTAAACCATTCCAGAATTCCAGATTTACAATTCAGTCCAAAACTCAAAGATTGAAACTGCAGTTCAGTCCAAATTTCGACCAGGCCAATTACTGTGCGCACGACCAGAAACCGCCGTGCTTGTGCGCCGTGGTTGCTCGTCGCCGGTAAGGCTTCGCCGCGCTTGTGACCGTGCATGCCGGTGCGCACGTGTCCTCGCTCCAGCTAGTGCCGTGGCAAGGTCGCTGCTACGTCGACGACCAACGTCTGCTCCCGCGCGCGATCAACGGCTTTTTGTCAGCAACTCCTCGCCACGTTGCTTTGCCGTGCCAGTGTTTTCGCCACCGCTTGCTCCAGCTTTGCAAAGTCCCGATGAACGACAATGTGGACAGTTGCAGTCCTGTCGCCGTCGCATCACCGTTCTTCGCTGTGTCCTCGCCGCTGATGCTCAGCACGCAATCCATCTCATCCCTAGTTGCCAATTACTTCGTTGTCTCCTCCTTGCAATCTTCGCCTGGCCTATTTAAGCGCTCCTGTGTGCAGCAGCTCCTCCACACTTCACCAGAAACCAGCCAAGTTCCAGAATTTGCTGTTTTCGTTTTCTTCTCCGGCGAGCCGTCGAGGAGGCTCACGGTGCCAGCACTCTACACTTAAGCTCCTGCCAAATTAACAACATCAGTGAGTTCCCCTACTCATTCTCTCTGTGTAGTATCGTTTAATTGCTCCCCGGTGACCTCTAACGCCGGCGATCACCGGAAATTGTAGTTTGCCCTGTTTCTGTAATGTGGCTCAATCCAGTACAAATTAGCTTTCGATTCTATAAACAAAATTGATCAGTGAACCAAATCAAGCAAGCTTGTGAAGTTAGATTTCGAAATTGAGCAAGAATCGAAGTTTTTCCCTAACCCGAGCTTCACCAGAAACTGGCGATCGTCGCCAGGCTTCTCCGGTGATCCTCCAATCAATTTGATGTTACCAGAAGCTTTCTTATACCTCCTAGATACTCTCCAAGCAAGGAATTAAGTTCTCTCGGCCTGTAGCAGAAACCCCCAATTGGCAGTGTTCTTCTCCGGCGCCGATCACTAGAAACATTTTCCCAGCCGTTTCAGCCCAAATCACTTTGTCTTTTAGATGTGCCTTAGCCTCCTGAGCATTTTTGTCTTATAGCCCGACACCTAGATCGGCCTAGATTGGAAGTTATAGCTTTTGCCAAGTTTGTGTCCAGAAATGATCTAGTGCAGTGTGTTCACTTCAGTTCATCACCGAAATTCTTGTTTTCCAGCCATTTCTTGCCCTAGATCTTGTTGACTTAATTGTTCCTGTTACTCAAGCCTACCTCCCAGACAAAGTGGTGCACCATTTGGAGCTCTAGATCAAAAGTTATGCCAAGCCCTAGTTTTTGGCATTGTCAGCCCTATGCCAGAGCTTGTCAGCCAGTGGCATTGACCTTGTTTACCCACTTCTATTTGTGCATTTTGAAAACCACTTTGTCCACTAAATTTGTAGAGTTGTGATCTACATTTTCTTCTACTACCACAAGTTGAGATAACCCCTCTATCATTCATCGACCCTATGTCGATGCTATGAACCGAATGTCAACCTAAAGACGTTCGCTGTTTTTGAGCGAACCAGTCGCAACCTTGATATCATTTTGATACTTTGAGACATTTGGAACCTTGTAAACCTTTGACAGCTAATCTTAACATTGGTTTCCTTAACTTAACCCTAATCAGCCTCTAAACCCAAGCATTTCAGAATCATCAAGACTCCATCTTTGCATTATTGCATATAGTATAATAATGTATTCAAAAGATTGTGATCATTGGTTGTTTGTTTGTTTGGAGAGCAGATCAAGAGCCCGAGTTCGAGGACTTCACTGCAGATCCGACATCAACTGCTGTATTTTACGACGTAGAAGGCAAGTCATATCCTTGGTCATCTTGAACCTATATTTTAAATGTTGCTAAAACATAACCTTGAATATAGATAATATTGCATGAGAAATATTGAGAATGGTTGATTTATGAATTGGCAGTACTAGACTGGTTATCTGTGAAATGTGAAATAAACAAGTTTTGAGCCATGAACTATTATATGTATGTATATAATTATATTCATGAAATAAAACCCCTAGCCGTGACCAGAAAAATGGTGTGGAATGGCTGTAGCACTGGAGGTGCTAGACTGCAAAGGATATGCAGGCACTGAAGGTGCAGGATTGTGGATGGTTTGGTCACTGGCATATAAGGACTAGAACCTTGTGTTGTGCGTCTAGTGGCATGAACAACGTGCTAACTGCAAGCCTAGAATGGGACAGGCCTGAACAAGTAATTATGTGGATCGCACATGAAACCCCTACATGAGATGTGTAGTGATGCACGTTAAGCACGGAGTGCGGCTCCCACACATATCACTGAAGGTGATCTAGCACGCTGACCTAGTAATGGGAATAAGCAAAGGGGTGGAGGTTTGATCCGGGAGGATTTCCAAGTCCTAATCGCATACGGATTCGCGACCAAGTCGTAATCGCATACGGCTTCGCGACCAAGTCCTGATCGCATATGGGTCCGCGACCATGGATTGGTCCGCGACCAGGAAAAGGAATTCGTTCCCTGTTCGGAATTGTAATCCAATCCGAATGTGTATAACTAAGCTTATCTGGTTAGGATTAGTTATATGAGTCTAATACGTTTAGGTCTCTAAGTCTGATACGTACTCATACGATTGGACTATAAATACCTTGTAATAGGTCTAGTTTAGATCATCGAACTCAATCGAAGAGTCATAGAACTTATTTGAGTTTTAGACACTTATAGTTCCTTCGACGTAGGCAAGTGTGCCTAACGTTCGACGTGTAAAGCCCTCTTTGAAATAAAGAGTTGTGCAATTACTTTGGGTTTCGGTATTTCTGAGTAAGATCCCGTTATTCCGCATATTAGAATCTGGACGAGCCTAGTGCGAAAACCAAGGTTAGGTCTCAAACGGATCAAGTTGGTATCAGAGCAACTTTCCTATCCTGTGGATGGTGAAGATTCACCAGGGTTACAAAACTTCCGGCAAAATTCCAGGCGATCAATTGACGGTTCCTACAGCCGCGTCTCCGACAATGTCTGACGATACCTCCGTTCAAGCTAACCTAGCCGAAAAAGTGGCTAAGCTCTCCACCGACATGGAAACCGTGCTTGCTTGGATTAAGCAGCAGGCCATGATTGTACCTCCTGAAGTAGAGAAGGTTATGGGTGAGAAGACTGGTGAAGACTTGCGCAGGGCAGACGAAGATGAAGACGAAGGCGACCACAAGACCGACGACCTCGCCAACACCTCCTTAGCTGTCGGATCTTTTAAAGTCGACGCTAAGATTAATATACCCATATATGATGGGGTGATCGATGCCGAGAAGCTGGATTCTTGGATCGACCAACTTGAGACCCACTTTGACCTGAAAAGGTTTAGTAGCGCTCAAAAGGTCAAATTTGCACCTTTGAAGATGAAGGACCACGCCAAGACATGGTGGAAGGCCCTTGTCGCCAGTGGTGAAGCTGACGACCTTGCGTGGGGTCAATTCAAACGACTTCTGCGACAAGAATTCTATCCGATGGGTTACCTTGAGGAGAGATGGGAGTGTTGGCACAGATTGTACCAACGACGCGACCAGACCGTCCAAGACTATACGATAGAGTTTCGGCGACAAGCAATGGTCATTGGCATCTCACTATCCGACCCTCAGGTATTTCGGAAGTACACATCTGGACTTCAGAAATCGATCAGTACTGAGCTAAGTCTGTTCAGTGTCCAAGACATTGCAACCGCGAGCACAACTGCTATGGCGATCGAGAAGAAGAATAAATCCCGCAGCGACAAAAGCACGAAGGAAAATGCGACCTCGACAAAGAAAAAGCCGAGTCCGAAGAAGAACGCTTCAAAATCAGGCACGGGTGCCTTTTGCGAAAATTGTCAAGTCGCGGAGCATACCAAGGACAAATGTTACAAGCTTCATCCTGAACTTCGACCAAAGAAAAACGGACCAGGGAAAAGAACAGCCACGGCTACTGCGACTTCACCCGACGAAGAAGTTGTCCAAGTGAATTCGGTTAATGAGGCGGATACGACCTTGTCTCTGATGGCAATGCCGAAGGAGAAGGGTTCCGATCCACCGAACGACCATCACCCAACGGAGGACTTGTTCACCATCAACATCCAGGTGAAGCACGAAGTGGTCGTAGCGATATTCGATCTAGGAAGTCAGAAGAATCTGGTCTCCGCTGGACTGGTTCGGCGACTTGGTTTGAAGACAACCACACACCCGCGACCATATCCGCTGGGTTGGTTTACATCCGACGTGAACCAACAGATTACGAGTCAGTGTGTGTTGAAGTTTGCGATCTCTGCACGATATATCGATGAGGTGCAATGCGATGTTGTCCCTATCGATATCTGTCAGGTGATCTTTGGGAGTCCGTATCTGTATGATCGAGACGCTCACTTCCATCGGCGAGCGCAAGAGTACGACCTCACCAAAGACGGAGTTAAGTTCGTGATCAGTAGAGACATTCACGTCAACACTTCGAACTTGATTACCGCAAATCAAGCCAAACGAATTGTTAATGCATGTCACAAATATGTGCTTGTCATGATTCGACCCATTGATCAAGGTGAGGGTACTCGACCAGCATTGTCGCTGGCGTGCCGAGAGGATTCTGGTCGTTTGTCGGGACTGCTGGAGAAATACAGTGATATGTTCGAGACTACCAAGGGTCGTCCGCCGAAACATCCAGTCGAGCACGAAATTCAGCTTGTGTCCGATGCGACACTGCCCAATCTGAGTATGTATCGCAACTCAGTATTGGAGAATGAAGAGATCAAGAGACAACTGGGTGAGTTGCTGAACAATGGTGTCATTCAACCGAGTAGTTCACCTTGTGGATCTCCTGTGGTGTTAGTACCAAAGAAAGATGGGACTTGGCGTATGTGCATCAACTATCGAGCACTGAACAAGATCACCATCAAGAACCGGTACCCCCTTCCTCGTATTGATGACCTGCTAGACCAATTGAAGCATGCTGTTGTTTTCTCCAAATTGGATCTTAAGTCAGGATACCATCAAGTCAGCATCCGAGAGGAGGATACATGGAAGACCGCGTTCAAAACACGGCAAGGTCTGTTCGAATGGCTGGTCATGCCGTTTGGTCTCTGCAACGCCCCGGCAACTTTCATGCGTCTTATGAATGATGTATTGAGACCGTTCATCGACGACTTTGTGATCGTGTATCTCGACGACATATTGGTTTATAGTCGTTCGTGGGATGAGCACCTCATTCATGTCGAAAAGGTGTTCGAACAGCTTTGGCAACATCGACTTCGCCTCAACCGTAAGAAGTGCGAGTTCGGTCAGCAAACTCTACTTTACCTCGGATTCATAATCGGCAACGGTACGTTGCAAATCGACCCGGACAAGGTCAAAGTGATTCGCGAATGGCCGCGACCGCGAACAGTTATGGATGTGCGTAGTTTTGTGGGAGCATGCCAATACCTTCGGAAGTTCATCCGACACTTCTCGATTATGGCTTCTCCGTTGCATGCATTAACCAGGATCGATCAGAAGTTCGAGTGGACAGGGAAACATGAGGACACGTTTCTCTTGCTGAAAAGGAAGATCAGCGAGGCGCCTGTGTTAGCTTTGCCGAATCTCCAGAAACCGTTCGAGCTAGAAACCGATGCCTCAGGTTATGCGAAGGGCGCAGTGCTCATGCAAGAAGGTCGACCAGTGGCATATCACTCCGAGTTATTCCAGGGAGCTCAGAAGAACTACCCGACTTATGATAAGGAGTTATGCGCACTGCATCAGGCCGTGAAACATTGGCGGTGTTATCTCTTGGGGAAAGAGACGGTTGTCCACACCGACCATCAACCATTGCAATATTTGCAAACTCAGTCCAACCTACAGCAAGCTCGGCACATGAAGTGGATGTCGTATCTGCAGCAGTTTAATCTGGTGATTAAGTACAAGAAGGGCGTACACAACAAATTGGCGGATATGTTGTCGCGACCACCAGTTACAACCCTCTGTTTATCAGCGTTCATGCAGATCGAGCCATCATGTCATGATGACTATGTCACTATGTACAGTGAAGACCCTGATTTTCAAACAGCACTGACTGAGGTCGAAACAGGGAACCCTATAGAGTTCGTTCATCGAGAAGGACTCTTGTACAAGGGCAATTTACTTTGCATACCTCGTGGAGCACCTCGAACTCAATGGATGCGAGAAGCACACACATCGAAGGTAGCTGGTCACTTTGGGGTTACAAAGACGTTGCAAAATCTTCACCGACATGTGTTCTGGCCGCGTATGCAGCAAGATGTGGCTAGGTTTGTTCGAGGCTGCGGTCTCTGCAGCATCTCGAAACCGGCAAACCGAAAAATAGGTTTGTACACTCCTTTGCCAGTTCCATCACGACCATGGGAGAGCATATCCATGGATTTCTTGGGAGGATTGCCTAAGACCCGACGTGGCAACGACTATCTATTCGTGGTCGTTGATCGGTTCTCCAAAATGATTATTCTTATACCTTGTCGGAAGACTATCACGGGAGAAGAGGCAGCTCGGGTATTCTTTCAACACGTTTGGACACACTTCGGACTGCCGACTTCTATTGTGTCTGATCGCGATACCCGGTTCCTTAGTCACTTTTGGCGATCGCTCTGGACGATGATGGACACCAAGCTAAAGAGGAGTACTGCTTTTCATCCGCAAACTGATGGTCAAACCGAAGTGGTTACTCGCACAGTCGTTCATCTCTTGAGAGGATATAACTCGAAGCACCCGAAGACCTGGGATGGAAGCATACCGTACCTGCAGTTTGCTTTTAATCGAGCAGTGCATGGTTCGACTGGAAAGTCGCCGTTTGAGGTCTGTTTAGGATTTCTACCACAGGGTCCATTCGATATGGAGTTTGTGATCCCTACCTCAGCATAGAACAGCAAGGAAGCATCTGATCAAGATCGAGCACAAAAGTTCCTGGAAGGTATTCAACGACTCCATCGTGAGGTTGAACAGAACTTGCTGAAAGCCCAACTCAAGTACAAGGCGCGACATGATCGGCACCGAGTTGATGCGCAATTTCAAGAAGGTGATATGGTATGGTTACATTTGAGTAAGGAGAGACTTAAAGGTGAAGGTAAGAAGCTCAAACCCATTCGTTATGGTCCTTTTCGGATTTTGCGGAAAGTGGGTAATAATGCTTGTCAGCTTGAGTTACCTCCATACATGGATATTTACTCGGTTGTCAATATTGAGCACCTCAAACTCTTCGAGCCTTCAATGTTGGATGATGAGCTAGATACCATAATACCATCCGTTGAAGACTTGGTCTATCAACGAGGCGAACCTTTACGTGACGATGTGATTCTGGAGAGGAAGGTGACTACCACCCGCAGTGGCACAAAGGAGACTTTTCGAATCGGTCGGAAAGATCAACGAGCACGTGCGGCAAAGTGGTACACCAAAGAAGATGGACAAGCCCAATTTCCACATCTCCAGTTTGATCGAGAGGTCGCAACAGGGGTTGGCTCCTTCTCAACAAGGGAGTCATGATCCGGGAGGATTTCCAAGTCCTAATCGCATACGGATTCGCGACCAAGTCGTAATCGCATACGGCTTCGCGACCAAGTCCTGATCGCATATGGGTCCGCGACCATGGATTGGTCCGCGACCAGGAAAAGGAATTCGTTCCCTGTTCGGAATTGTAATCCAATCCGAATGTGTATAACTAAGCTTATCTGGTTAGGATTAGTTATATGAGTCTAATACGTTTAGGTCTCTAAGTCTGATACGTACTCATACGATTGGACTATAAATACCTTGTAATAGGTCTAGTTTAGATCATCGAACTCAATCGAAGAGTCATAGAACTTATTTGAGTTTTAGACACTTATAGTTCCTTCGACGTAGGCAAGTGTGCCTAACGTTCGACGTGTAAAGCCCTCTTTGAAATAAAGAGTTGTGCAATTACTTTGGGTTTCGGTATTTCCGAGTAAGATCCCGTTATTCCGCATATTAGAATCTGGGCGAGCCTAATGCGAAAACCAAGGCTAGGTCTCAAACGGATCAAGGTTTGGATACAACCTGCCACAACTGTGTCTCGCTGAGAGCCACAGGGTCGGGGGTGAATTGTAAGTGATACATAACAAAAGTTCTTGTTATTTCCACCTTGCCGCTCACAATATGAAGTGAGTCAGGGGTCCAATCATTTTGTTATGATAGGAAAGGCTTGAAAGTGGAATATCTTGCAGGTAAATTGGTACCTCTCTGCAGAGTTAAAAACGTATTCGAATACTCCGAGCTCCCGGGTTTATAGGAGTCTGCTGCGGTGGATTAAATCCACGGGGTGTGACACAAGTATATTTTTCTAAATAAAATATGTTTAATCAAGATTACCCAAATGACATGTGTTGTCATGATAAGGAGTGCTGCCGTGGGCTGTCGTGTGTCGACGTGTCGCGGTAGTGCTATAATCTAGTGAACATGAATGATGATGTTATAATTTGAAAAGTGCTGCCATGAAATAAGATGAAATGAGGTATGGAAGTAAAAGATTATTTTATAAACAACCATAATTCTTAACTAGTCTAGGTTCATACCATCACTACTATATGTATCTATTCTTACCTATGACTTGCTGAGTACGTAAGTGCTCACCCTTGCAACATTCAACTCAATAGATGGAGCCTACCTTGATCAAGATGATGGCATGGAGTTCTTCGTGGATCCAGAAGGAGGAGAACCAGTTCCGCCAGAGCCCTGATGTGTGTTGTTCTGCCGTCAACTTCTTTTGTGGGAGGGTCACCTATCTTCTGCTGTGTAGTTAAATATTTTGCTAAACTCTGAATGCCTTGTAGGCATTGTAATCCTCTTTATGTAATAATTAAGGCCAGCAGGCCACACTGCTTAATATTTTGTGAGTACTCTATTGCAATGTAATATACTCCTGTGTTTGACTCATCCTGGGAAGTCAAAGGTTTGTGAGAATGGGACTAGCTGCAGCGAGCTAGGTCTCTACAGGAGTAGTCGTTGTCCCAGTTTCGGGGCGCGACATAATGCATCTTGTTGTTGTGAGCTGCAATGTACCTTTTCTGAGTGCAACCCACCTGGGCGGTTGCCACCGGATTCCTCAAATGAGGGTCCCACAATAACAGTCTGTGTAGTATGAGTATCACAGACAGTTTTGATCTTATAACATTCTGTGAAGGGAAAAGCTGTCAGTGATAGTACTCGATTATCACTGACTCGATTATCACTGACTCGATTATCACTGACTCGAGTATCACAGACAGTTTTGATTTTATAACATTCGGTGATCTCAAAACTGTCAGTGATAGTACTCGATTATCACTGACTCGAATATCACTGACGAGTAAGAACCGTCTGTGATGACTGTTTTGACCCGACTGTGATAATGAATTCTGTAGTAGTGTCAAGAACCAGCGCAACTCCTACCTTGGAGGTCGAGGGAGACACAGGTGCAAGCACAATGGCTGAGGCATCCTCGTAGGCCATTGTGGAGAAAATAATCGCGGACCTCCAATCTTCTGAAGTGGAAACTACAACTTTGACCACAGGAACAAGCCAGCAAGGACAAACATTTTTTGCTCCTGTTGTCAAGGAAAAAACTGACCTCGAGGTTCAGCCTTTGAGTGAACCCGAGGATGCTTCTTTTAATGACTTCATAGAGGTAAGTAAGAGTTCTTTTACCTTTTATGGGATTGAAAATCTTAGGAATGTTCAAGCTCAAACAACAGGTCTTACTGTATTTCAAGATGTGACCTGGGTGGCGACCAAGTCAAAAGCTTTAGCAATGCATATTGAGGTCGCACAACAGGAGATAAGTCGGATACAGCGGTAAGTTTCTGTGTCTTATTTATTCCGACCTTGAACTTCATCTAAGTAACTGCCTTCGTTGTCATAGGGAAAATGCCTCCTTGACAAAGAGCATGGCTGATCGGCAGGACTAGGGAGAAACTGCGGCTGCGAGATTTTCTTCTATGGAGAAGGAACTTCACAAAGCACAATTAAAGCTTTCCTATGAGTTTATATCCGACCAGAAGAAATTATTTTGTTACATGAATTGCTATAAAATCAATTACTTTGCTCATGCAGTACAAGAGGATCAAATAAGCTTCCTTTCAAAAGAAAAGGATGACCTTCGTGCGACCACCGAGCTTCAAAGTTCTAAAATTGATGCTGTCTGCGAGGAGAACAAGACCTTAAAGGCTACTATCTCATCCTGCATCAACGTTCAATCAGGAGTCTTCGAAAAACTGAAGACGGTTGCGAATTTGCTGAAGGTAGATATAGTCGAGCCTCAAAAGGACAACTTAAGCCTCAGTCATTTATGCAAACTGGTCGTGGCTCAAGATGAATCACTACTCGAGTATCTTCCTGGAGATACAAAGCAGCAAGAAGAGGCAATGAAGACCAATGTAAGATCTGTAGCCTCTGCCATTCTATGCAGATTAAGACTTCACCACTGCCCAAATTTGAATTTGGATCCAATGGTGGGAGATGTAGAGATCGAGAGTGAAGACCAGCTTGAAGCCATTTCAGAAGAAGTCAAACCTCTGATTGAAGATCTTCTAAAGGAATTGGGCTTACTGTAATTTCATTGTAGTGAACGATGATCCTTTGTATTTATTGTACTTGTACATATACAGTTATAATATGCAAATGCATACCTCATATTTTTTCTGGAAAACATATACTCAATTTCGGTTTACATTATGGCCATATTCCTCTAGCCCCCTCTTGAGATCATACATACTGAAGACATGGTATTATAATCTCAGGAGTAATATGGGTTATTGATGATCAAGAAATATCTAGTGAGTTCCTTATATGTTTAGAGATGGTTTATAAAGGAATTTCTCAACATAGATACGATCATTTGGTTGCACCGATACTGATCTTAATATAATACAAAGTCTTATTACGAACTGGCAGCTACTCGAATGATCAGAAACATGCTAGTAAGTCCCGTGTGTGTTTAGAAACGGCTTATTTAGAGATGTCTTATCTAGATGCGACCATGAGATCGGCCAGCGAATTCAATCTGGTTATCATAGTAAGATGGTCATCGGTGACTAGCCCCCGAGCGTGGCTCGGTCAGGGTAGGATAAAAGAAATGAAACTATAACATAATTCGAAGGAAAGTACACATAGTTTTTAACAAAATCATGCTAATTGAAAAGGACAAAATAAATGGAAAACTTACACGTAGAACTTGCGTAGTTGATCTATGTTCCAAGTATTGGATAAGATTCTTCCATCCTCCATCGCTAATCGAGTCAATCTTGGTCGCGGTACTGAAACTACAGTATAAGGGCCTTCCCACTAAGGGGAGAATTTATTGCGGTTAGATTGGTTTTGTATCTTTCGTAAAACCAAGTCACCCACGTGAAGACTACAAGGCCGCATCCATTTACTGTGATATTTATGCAAAGCTTGTAAATACACTGCAGACTTGATCAGTGCCTGATCGCGTTTCCCTTCAAGGAGGGTAATGTCTTGGGCATGTTGTTCATGTTGATCAGAATGATCAAATTGATCGACACACACAGACCCAATGTGAATTTCCGCGGGTAGGACAGCCTCAGCACCGTATACTAGTTGAAAAGGTGTCTCACCCGTAGCTCGACTACAAGTGGTGCGTAGTGCTCATAGAACGGAGTAGAGTTCATCTACCCAAGCCCCCAAGTGCATCTTAAGGCGATCGAAAACACGTTTCTTGATACCTTGTAATATCTGCCCGTTGGCACGTTCAACGGCACCATTTCTCTGTGGATGAGCTACAGAAGCAAAGCACACTTTGGTTCCAATGTCGTCGCAATAGTCCAAAAAGAGACCACTAACGAACTGGGAACCATTGTCAGTAATGAGACGACTTGGAACACCAAATCATGTGACTATATTCTTATGAAAGAATTTCTTCACCACAGCGGTGGTCATGTTGCAGACTGGTTCAGCCTCAATCCACTTCGTAAACGTGTCAATGGCTACGAATAGGAACTTGTATCCATTGACCGCTTGGGGCATAGGGCCCACGATATCTATTCCCCAGAACATAAAAGGCCAAGCTAGAGGAATAGTTTGTAAGGCATATGCAGGCTGATGAACTTGCCTTGCATGAAATTGACACTGTGGGCATGTCTTGACTAAATGCTTGGCATCATCAAGTGCCGAAGGCTAGTAAACTCTATTGGAATGCTTTTCTGACTAGTGTGCGATATGACGCGTGTGCACCACATACACCATCATGAATTTCTTTCAAGAGGGATTTACCTTCGTCTTGAGATATACAGCGCATGAATACTCCTTGAGTACCCTTTCTATATAAAACTCTATCTATGAATTTATACATGCGCGCTTTTCGAACTAACAGATCACTTTCGGTTTTGTCCTTGGGCAAGGTCCCATGTTTGAGATATATCCGCAATGGACGAGTCCAATCTCCTTCATGTCCAAGGTTGGTGACGCAAACTGCCACCGGGTCATCTTCAATTGAAGTCATGATCGAGAGATGTTTTAGTGTTCAACGAACACTCCTGCTGGAGCGGATGTGCGTGAGGACCCAATTTTTGATAATTGGTCTGCGAGTATATTATCCTCTCACTGGATATATTGGACTTCGAAATGACTAAAGTGTTTTTCCAATTTCCTCACTTCCCCCAGGTAATGAGCCATTGTCTCATCAGAGGTGCTATACTCCTTGTTTACTCTGTTTACGACTAGCTGTGAGTCTCCCCTCACCACTAATCGACGAACTCCGAGGAATCTAACTGCCCAGAGCCTTGCGATAAGACATTCATACTCTACCGCGTTGTTAGTCACAACAAAGTGTAATTGAATGACGTACTTGAGTTGGTCGCCCTGAGGCGTGATTAAGACCACTCTAGCCCCAGAGTATTGAAAACTGCGAGAAGTGTCAAAATACATCGTCCAATGGTCGGTGTATTGTAAATCTTTGGATTCCTGTGCAGGAGGGTCGGGATTAGTCCATTCGACCACAAGGTCTGCGAGAATTTGAGATTTAATTGTTGTGCGAGGGGTGAAATGGATGTCAAACGCTCCAAGTTCCAGTGTCCACTTCGCGATGTGACCAGATTTCTCTGGGTTCCAGATAATATCTCCCAATAGGAAGGATGAAGGCACAGTAATTTTGTGCGCTTGAAAGTACTGTCGTAGCTTATGGGAAGCCATTAGAAGTGCATAAAGTATCTTTTGGACCTCAGGGTAATGTTCCTTTGGACCGTGAAGTACCTCGCTTACGTAATAGATTATTTGTTGTACAACCTCTCTTTCTGCAACCAGAACTGCGCTGACCGTGTGAGGGGTGGCCGCCAAATTAAGGAGTAGTGGCTCCCCTAGTTTTGGAGAGACCAACACTGGCGGACTAGACAAATATGCTTTAACCTCTTGAAAAGTTTTTTCGGCCTCATCCGACCAGGTAAAACCATTGTGTTTACGAAGAGCCTTAAAGAAAGGCAGTCCTCGTTCTCCTAGTCTTGATATGAAACGGCTAAGAGCCGCCATGCGACCTGTTAGGCTCTGGATGTCCTTCATAGTCGAAGGAGATCTCATTTTCTCAATGGCCCTGATTTTTTCAGGATTAACCTCAATTCCTCTCGAACAAACAAGGAAACCCAAGAGTTTGCCAGAAGAAACCCCAAAGGAACATTTTTCTGGGTTTAATTTTATCCCATGCTTGTTTAGATTACAAAAGGTTTCAGCAAGATCATCTAAATGATTAGAGCCTTCCAAGCTTTTCACAACCAATCATCGACGTAAGCTTCAAGATTATGCCCCATCTGGGAAAAAAAGAGCTTTTGCATCAAGCGCTTGTACGTGGAATCAGTGTTCTTGAGACCAAATGGCATTCTGATGTAGAAGTAGGTGCCAAATGGCAAGATGAAGGTAGTTTTCTCTTCATCTTCTTCTGCCATGCTAATTTGATGGTATCCTGAGTAAGCATCCAGGAAGCTCATCAGTTCGCAACCCGCTGTAGAATCGACCAACTGATCGCTGCGAGGAAGGGGAAAATCATCCTTCGGATAGGCATCATTTAGGCTGGTGTAATCAGTAGTGCACATACGCCACTTACCATTTGACTTTAGGACCATGACCGGGTTTGCAAGCCACTTAGGATGATCGACTTCGCGAATAAATCCTTCTTTTTGGAGTTTGTCTAACTCCAATCGGATGGCTTGTTGCCGATCGACAGCAAAGCATCTGAGTTTTTGCTTTATTGGTCGCTGTCCAGGTTGAATTGCTAACCTATGCTCAATTACCTCCCTTGGGACTCCAGACATGTCAGATGGTTTCCACGCAAACAAATCTACATTAGCCCGGAGGAAAGTAATGAGCTCGAGTTGCTATTTGTTGTCCAGGCCTGATCTAATCCGAATGGTTCTAGATGGATCACCTGGGTACAATGGAACTAGCTTTAACTTCTCATTTGGTCGCGGGGAAACTTTGATCGTATCAGAAGCCATTGTCGCAATCTTAACGTCCTAGAGGGGAAGCTGGTCCACTAACTCCAGGGAGAACTGATCACAAGTTAGCGCCGTGTTCCGGCTGCCTCGGACCGAGATAACACCTTTGGGGCCGGCAACTTGGCGCACTGATAAGCATAATGCGTCGCCGCCATGAATTTAGCAAGAGTTGGGCTACCAAAGATAGCGTTATATGCCAAATCACAATCAATTACATCAAAGTAATCAATTCTGTTCATAAGTTATCTGGTTCTCCCAGTGTCACTGGTAGCACAACCTGTCCAGGAATTATCCCATAAAATGGATGAATTATAGGCTTAATTTTTGAATGAGGAATCTGCATCTCGTTCAGTGCCTTGACTAGTAAAATGTCTAAGGAACTGCCCCCGTTGATTAGAACTCTTTCAACTCAAGCATTGCTAATTATTGGGGTGATGACCAAAGGTAGTCTCAATGGTCATGTAAGCCCAATAGGACATTCAGGTCGATCAAAAGTCAAAGGAGTTTCTGACCAATGGGGATATTGAGGCTCACCGAGGGGAGCCTCTGCTTGATTTACCTCACGGTAAAACATTTTAAACTGATGCTTAGAAGTAAAAGAAGAGGAGCCTCCAAAAATAACATTAACATGGTTTTGGGGTACCTGGTAGGACATCTCTTCATCTCCGTCAGTGTCTCTAATCCCGCAGACCTGATCTTTTTGCGATAAGGTTGGCATCGGTCCAATCTCTTGGTACAAGTCGTCCAATTGCTTCAACCAATTCTGGAAGTTCTTGAGATCGTGTCCCGAAGAATTGTGGAACAGACACCACTTCTTGTTTCCCTGCGGTTAGTTTGTTTTCCTGACTAGTCGCTATCGTGGCCACCAGAAGAGGTCTTATTCTTAAATAGAAACTTGTTACCTTTTCCAGGTGGTGGTTTCTCTGCAATGGTGACCTCCTAGTATTGTCCAGTCCGGTTTTTCTTGGACTTCTTCGATTTTCCGCCTGATGATGATTCTGGTTTCTTGCTAGAATTCCCCTTCTTATCATCCTTAAGACCTGGTTGAGGCGGTAAATTTCTTTTATCCACCATCTTGTTCCATTCCACGGCTTTAGCCACATCAGAATAGCGGTCAGCCATGTCGAAATGATCGGCTACTGACCGAGGGGGTGGATAAGCAGATCCTCGATAAACCTCCGATATTGCACGGCATGTTTAAATGCCCTCACAACGAAGTTGTCAGATATGTTATGAATGGTATTCCTTACTCCAAGGAATCTCTTGACAAAATGCCAAAGAGTCTCAGTAGAGGTCTGGCGTAGACGATGAAGATCATCCTCCTTGCCAGGCTTCTGGTAACAGTTCTGGAAATTGTTGAGTATGGCGTCACACAACATTTCCCAATTGTAAATCGAACCCTCTGGCTGATTGAACAACCAGATTCTTGCTGGTCCCTTGAGGACCGTTGGCAGATAATTTGCCATGACGCGGTCATCTCCGCCTGCCGCTTGAATAGTGGTAATGTAAATCTGAAGAAACTCGGATAGGTTCTGAGTTCCATCAAATCTCTCAATCGTTTTAGGTTTAAACTTCGGCCAGACCACCTCACGGATGCCTGGCGAGAAAGCTTTATAACCAACATAGGAACTACGGAGGAATCTGCGACTTTCGACTTGGTCGCGGGCGACCTCATCCTGAGGGGATACACCTCACGGTCCTAGGTGAGAATGAATGGGCACGCGATCTCGATCATGGGAACTTCCAAATCACCTGGCCTTGTCATGCTGAACTAATCCTGGTGGTAATTGATTACGCCTACCATGACTAGAGTGAGAATAATCTCTCTCATGGGAGTGAATCGTGGACCGGGATGACACTGTTGGAGTTGCATCAGATGCAACTTCATCGAGCGTATCCGCTAGGACTCCGGAAAAAGTTGGCGCGTCTTCAAATTAGGAGGGGGATTATGCAGAGCATCAGCATAACCTGAAGTAGATCATATGTACTCCTCCTTGGCTCTCCAGGTGCCATTGTTTCTTCAACCGCCGATGGATAAACCAGGGCTAAAGAAGGTGTCTGGTCACGCCTGTGACCATGCGGACGACGGGAGGAACTAGCAGCGGCATCATAACGAGATTGTGCAAGTTGCAAAGCTTCCTTTGCAGCCCTGCGAGCCTCGTTCTCTCATTGCTCGCGATCTTGATCCTCCTTTTTCTTTTGTTCCTGTTCCTCCTTTTGGCGGCATTCCTATTCCTCCCTAGCAATTCGCTTCTTAAGAGTTTCCTCTAATAAAGCAACAAATTTTTGGGGGAGCGAGGTCGCAGAAGGAGAAAACATCCACATCCTCTGGAGCGATGTGTTGTGGTACATATTCAACCTCAGATGTGGTAGAACTCACATGAGGCACTTAGTCTATGTTTTTGTCTCTTGGTCGATGGACATGACCTGAGTCGGAGAAGACGCATCCTCGGGATGTTCCTCACTAGGAACATCCTCGCGATCAACCTCTTCCATTGAAACGGGATCACATGGTGTGGGCATCCGAATATGGGCATATTCATCGAGATCGAAATCATTCTCGGAATCATACACCCCAGACATGACTTATCAGAACTCCCGATAAAAAAGGCACACCTTGAGAAAGGGCCCCTCAGTGGGCGCCAGCTATTGACGATTTGGACTCGGGGTCCTCTGTTGATCTTATGCAAATTTGTGAGTTGTATGTGTGACCTTTCAAAGTGCTATCAGGTAAGTTAAGACAAGCAATGAAATGGGGACGCAAAGATTTATACAGGTTCGGCCCCTCAATGGTGGGAGTAATAACCCTATGTCCTGTTGTGATTTCACTATGTATGAAAGAAAGGGTTTATAGGAAAGAGAGATTGTCACAGGCGATAATCTCGTTTTACACTTCTGTCTATTAATTATATCTAAGTCTTCAAGAGTTGTTTCTCTCTGTGTCTGTTGTTCCTTCTTCATCAACAATTTTTTTATACAAAATGAAAGGATGCCAATGCAAGGTAGTCCAGACGGTTGCCATAATGTAGTTCATACAACCGCACCAATCTTCTTCGCCGGTTAAGCACATGCAATTATAGATAACCACACACGTTAACCTCCTGGCGGTTGTCTTCCTACATGAAAGAAGTTATCTTGACCTTGAGAACGTGTCCAGTAAAGGCTTGAACAACCCCAGGTTTGTCTTGTTTGTGCATAGCCAGCGACCTTCTGATCATGCATAGCCTGCGACCTTATGACCGCGCAAATATTGCGATCATAGACTGACTCTGTGTCCGCAACCTTCTGGTGCACATGAAGTTGTCCGTCTGCGACCATAGTGGCTGTTAGGACATATAGACATATATCACATCTGAACTTGACTTGAACACGATATATGTTAAATAAACTAGCTCGGGTGATAATCCTCGTCACACATTGAACAGATTGAATCTAATTATTCACAGATTGAATTTATTCACAAATACACCAATACAGAGATACACACATGCATTGAACAGATTGAATTTAATTATTCACATATTGAATTTATTCACAAATACACACATACACCAATTCACACATTCAATGTATATTACAGAAGTCATTTACGATCGATCGTTGATAGCCACTTCATCCATCACATATTAAGCCCAAATTTGTCGCAGCTCCTTTACATGAGGCAGCTCGTATTGGTCTTTCGACATGGCGCTCTGCATGCATGTATGAAGTTAGGAACATATGTCACATCCAATGTTTGACTTTGAGTTAGGAAAAATGCTTACCTTAGGGAATTGGGTAAAGTCTGTCATGATCAAGTCATACATAAACCTCATGACATAAAACCCACATTCCCACGATTGTGGCTGCTGATGGCACTGGGATAATTGCATATGCAAAGACATAAACCCACATTAACTCGAAAGACTCATGAGTGATTCCATCCTTATTAATTATCTCATATTCTTTCCAAGAAATTGTTGTGCCCTTCGATGCGTCATGCCTTCCTCTGGCGGTAACATAATTTTTGAAAGTACTGCATTTAATTTAGCATTGCCGGTTAATATGTTATCATTAATTAATTAGCTAGTCAGATCAAAATTTAAATCAATTGTGTTACTTCCGCATCTATATGCCACGTGAGGGTGAAAACATGCGCTTCCTTGTCGCTCATCGAATCGATGTAGTACACCTCATTCCTCCATGGGCAAATGATGACGAGGACCCAGTGGCCCCTACATTGTACATAAAAGAGAACCATTTCATGTATATTTTAGGCGTAACATACAAGAATGAGTTAAATTAGTAGGAAATGCACTAACCTTTGGTGGTACGACACAAGAATGACATTCCGGTCCTACTATGCTAGTAGTGCCCTTGATATATATTGCTCCGCATGTGCTGGGTCTTACTCTAGCATCGTGAGGCTTATTTTTTTTGGGTCAAGGAAACCCATCCTGTCACATGCCCTCATCGACGCCAGCTTGTACATGCACCTGCATGCAAAATAGACATTAGTAAGTATTGCATACAAAGTGATAGATTTATTAAATGAACTACGACAACATATAGGATTAGCAAACTCACAGGACTCCAGTCCGTATGATAGACATATCAAGTTCTTGCCAATTGAGGAGGTTGAACAAATCTTCGTGGGCCATGGATATGCTCCCAGCCTCACGGTTAAAATGTTCTGGCCTGAAGTGAACTAAGAAGTTCAAGTGGTGCTGAGATCAGGTCAGGTACCACTCGTGGAGACTTATGGTTGTCTAATCCATATTGCGCAGAAGGGACTCCGACACGAGTGGGAACCTATTCTTGAACGTACCAGGCTGGCTTTGTTTCCCCTTGCCTTTGCCCTTGCCGTTGGCTGGGGAGCGAGTGTATACCTTGGAAGGATGGGGCAAGGTGCCGTCGGCTTCATTTGATGGTGAAGGGGCTTTTCGAGGAGGCATGCGCCCTTTGGCTAGGGTCGAGGCAGTCGGAGGAGGCATGGGGGCTGAAGGAGCTCAGTCATGCGCTGTGTTGGGGGTGGGGTCCTTACGAAGTGTGCTGGCATCCATCGTCCACTTTAAGTTACGAACACGTAAGTTAGATTTTGCAAGTTGAGTATATTAACTGAGTTGTAAGATACAATGGGTAGGGTTTACCTCTTATAGTTTAACACCCTTCTTGGGCCACTGTATGTATGAGCCCAATGCCTCAGCAATTGTCCGCATTTCCTCCATTGAGACGGGCAACGGAAAAGCACTATAGCCCGGGAGGGCCATGTTCACCTGTACCTTTGCAAACCCAAGCTTCAGAGGTACGCAATGGATCCGGACATCCTCCCAAGACGGATATACGACCCGTGTGCAACCACTACATGGTCATCACCTATGCAGATCAGTAGGCTACAGCTCTTCGGCTTCTGCAAATTTGCAACAATTATAACAAGTTAGTGAAACAATTCTAACGGAATGGGAGTGGTATCAACTGAAGTGCATATATAGTTCAAGGCTTGCAATACCTCAAGCAGGTCCACTGGATCCACGTGAACCTTGGAGCTGCAACTGCTCGGCCTAGCAGTGTCGACCTCGACAGCTGGACCTATACCCTTGAACTGCACAATTCTGCTGAGGAGTTCATACTTCTCGTTCATTTGAGAGAACATGGCCACGAATTGTGCAGTTACATCTGACTGTATCTTCTTGGGTAGCTCTAATTCCTTTTTCTTCCAGCAGTAGGCCTTCTTGCTCTCTGGCCCGGGCTCCTCGAATCCATCCTTCCACGTCACCACAACCCCCACAGTCCGCGTCCGCCCTGGATGCTCCTTATTCTCTAGAGCCCGGATTAGGATGTTGTTCTCCCTATGGGGAGTAAACAATCCTTGGCTCGTGTCCTTCGAGCAAGAGATCTGTTACATTCAAAGCTACATTGTGAGAACAAAATATATACAAACTTGTGCACACACGATTGATCATAGTTTTTTCTACCACACTTTATGATTCCAACCAGATTCTTTCATTTAAGACTTGGACTTTTATTTAATCCCTTTTTAATTTCTTCAATGATTAATTGGAATTCCAATTAATCATTTTGGTTAACTATTATTACATAAATAATAAGTAAAAAGATAGTATGAACTAGAATGAACAGTGCAGTACCACTAAATGCGAGAATTTTAGGTTTCATGGTTAACAAAGAAAAAGAAAAAAAAGAGGAAGTTAGCCAACTTACGATTCGCTTCACGACCTCGGCGTCCTTAGGGTTTGGGAACTCCATAGACTCCATGGACGACACGGTCCCTCTGGCCAGCCACCAGCGCTTGCATCGCGGACCACAAATCTCAGAGATCGGCAGGTCAAGGGAGTTGATGATAGAGAATTGCGTAGCATGGTTCTCCTCACATAGTAATATCTCCTGTAAAACATAGACATACTGTTAAACATGAACACTGTATCATACAGAGTGTTCAACATAACAAATTCATTAGCTCGGCAACACTTACAGAGCATTGGGGTTGGATAAATGCCCTATATCCTGCTGATTCACTCTTGTATTTCTTGTCATCGTGTGTCATGCACTGGCAAAATAAGCTTAAAAACAAATTCTCCAACTCGCAGCCTTCATTGAATAATCTTTTGACTGGTCGTTTATTGCAATACCATCGTAGGTTAATATTATAGTCGTCCTAAAAAAATCCAAATTAACAACTCTTTATTCAAGAAAATAAAAGTAATGTCAATAAAAAAGGTACTACAACTTACATATAATATGGTTCACCCTTTCTGCACAACTCATCATATATTTCAAAGCATCCAAACCCACTTTGCCATTTTGGTGCATTACAATTGCTCTTGAATGGCGATATGTACTTAGCAGTTGCCTTCGTTTTACGCAATCCTCTGCCAAGTTTTGTTTCAGACGCTGCCTGTGGAGCTGCGACGACAGTTACAGTCTGTGCCTTTGGATCGTTGATTTTTTCATGATGACATCATTTGCCCTCTCCAACTCTTTCATCTTAATAATGTCATCAGCATCTTTCATTATTGCACCGACTGCTCCAAAATAAACAATGTATGCATATGAATGAAGTTTGAGTGCGTGGAATATGAAGTAATACAGAATCTACTAAAGTATTTGTACAAAAATATGGCATTTCACTCCAATTTACAGTCTTGTTATAGTAACTTTACTATAACAATGTTATTGACAATATAGTAAATTATAATTCTTCAGTTAGTAAATTTACTGGTCAAAATATCTTCAATATAGCTTTACTGCTCGATATATTAGTATTGAGTAAAACATTAAATTAGTATTCTTTAGTCAGTAAATTTACTGCTCGAAATAGCTTTATTGATTGATAAATTTACTAACTTTTCAATACAGAGTTACTTTACTATTCTTCTAGATCTTTCATATAGTAAACGATATGAACATCACTTAATTATAAACTATTATTCTACATGTACTTCTAATTTATTGGCAGGGAAGGATAAACAGAAAATATGATGTTTCAAAGGATAAATGATTCAACATACATGGGTCTTGATAATCAGTTCCTGTTGTCGCTGTTGTGCCATGAACATACAGTGCAAGAGTCAGTTGGACACTCGATTCCACAAATCATCCAGCTATAAAAAAACCACTACTTTTTACAGTTTTACTTCCACAATAATTTACAAATGTGACTTCCCACGTAACTAACCTTTCTAAATATCAGTTTTCTCTGATTTGTGTTGTTGATCAGTTCCAAATGTGTCCACATCATTCTTCTCGCCGCCACCATCTACAAAACCAACTTTACTGTTGTCGACAATTCGGACTCGGGGTCCTCAGTCGAACTTATGCACAATTTGTAGGTTGTGAGACCTTTCAGGGTGTCCCTCCGGGAAGGTATGATGAATCAAAGTTAACTAGAGCACAGAGAGATTTATACAGGTTCGGGCCCTCGATGGTGGGAGTAATAGCACTACGTCCTGTTAGGATTTCACTATATGTGGGAGAAAAGAGTTACAAAACTATGGAAAAGATCTTCACAGGCGAAGATTTTTCCTGTAGGTTTATACAAGATTGTACTCAAGAGGCTTATGAAAGCTAACTAACTTAGTCTAGTGTCTTCGGTTAATCTTTTGATCTCTTGGTCCTTTTTTCTTCTTTTCCATTTGATGCATTGGCTTACCCTTTTATACTGGTCGAAAGGGTGCCAAGGCATAACGGCATCAAACAGTTACTCGGGTGCAGTTTTGGTAACTGCCCCTAACCTCCACGCAGGTTTAACACATGTTATTGAGGAATAACTGCACATATTATCCTCCTGACGGTTGTCTTCGTACGTGGAAGAATCTTCAGGATACTTAGGATATCCCTGTTGTAGGGACCATGCAATTCCGCTTCTCCTGGTCGAAGGTGTTCTGACCGCGCGTTGCTTGTAATCATCTGACCACGCATTATCGGCAGCCCTCTATCCGCGTATTCGCATACGGACTTCTGATCGTGTATTACCTGCGATCTGATTGCGTAAAGCCTGCGACCATGTGTCTGCATTTCTCGAAGTAGCCTGAGTTCGCGTCAACAGATACTCGTCTAGTTCAAATCTGTCCTGAACCAATCGTGTATTTATTTGAATTAGCTCGGGTATCAATCCTCGTCAGCTAGCCCCCAAATTTGAAGAAAACGAAGGGACATGTTTACTTTGAATTTTAAGACACTCATCGGATACGCAACCTGACGCTTCAAATTCTCCACTTAGTGGCGCACTAAGTGTAGCAGTTGGTTTCCTGAGACGGATTCTGGGTAATATTTGACGGGTAATGATGGCGCCGTAGAAATGTTTTTAATCCGAGATAAAATTGTAAATGTTTTAAAGACTCGAGGTGTTCAAAAAACAAACCATCACCCTGGGGGCTATAAATACCGAAGCCTCTTGATTTTAAAACTTCACAAATCCTCCTCCAGCTAAGTTTCTTCCAAAGCCATCTTCTCTTCTCTTCTATACACTTCTCGATGGCAGACCAAAACATCATCGAGATTGAAAGTGATGAACAAGAAGTGTCATTTGATTTTGAGCAGGATTCACAGACGTCCAAAGATCTGTCTCCTTCAAGGAAGAAACCCAAGGTTGACGAGGGATCCTCCAGCAGGACAAAGGTGAAAGATGCATCATTGCTCTCTCTTCCTTTGGTTCCCGTAGTTCTCCCTGTCCATGCACCTCGGCAGGTCGAACCTTCGTCTCCACCTTTGGAGGTTCGTGATGATCCCTTAGGGCATTCTTCTCAACTTTCTCCATTTCATCCCAGTGATCCCCGTCCTTTTTCGGGTGATCAATTTTCTGGTTGGCAAGCTGTATTTTCGCGACCAGATAATCCTCAACTTGTGTTGGGGAAACAATCTTCTGGTGAGAAGGTTGCACTTCGACCATCTAATGGTCCATGGCTTTTATCGGGTGATCTACTTTCTGGGGGAAATACTTCAACCTGTCACTTGCAAGGATTGGTAATTATTTCCATCTCCCTTTGCTTGTTGTTATAGTTAGTAAAACTAACATCTGCAAATGTAGGAGACAAAAATTGTTGGAGCCCCTAGCGACCAGCCTGTTGAAACTCAACCTCCTCCCCTCGAACAGACTCTCCAAGGGGAAAAAGAGGCCCTAGAGAAGAAGACCGAAGAGATGTCTTCGGCAATTTTGCACCTGGCAGAATGTTTTGAAAGATCCCGCGAAGAGGCGCACCAATTCCACCTGGAGAGGGACTACACTCGACAGTAGCGAGAACTCTCCGATTCGATCAGGAATTGTGGGACCCTCATTTGAGGAATCCCGTGGCAACCGCCCAGGTGGATTGCGCACAGATAGGTTTATTACAAGCTCACAACAAGCGGAAAGCAGTAATTGCATAAAACATAATTAAACAGGTACGAGGTCACAGGGACCAATATTACATTAACATAGCACCCAGAATGACGCTACTTAGAGTTGCTATGAAAATAACAGGTTTATCCATACAAGAGTCGGTATCAATATACCGAACACACAAAACAAAGCAGACAGCAACAACGAAGATCTTCACTTCTGGCAGCAACAGTTCTGGTAGGGCTTCCTCCACATCAGACTCAACTCAGCGCGAGACCCTCCTAAAACTCCGAATCATCTGGGGCGTTCCCATCCTCTGCTTCATCTTCATAACCAAACGAATCGGGATCGGCGAATCCCTCTTCTGATTTGTTTGAAAAGGCAAGGGTGAGCATGCTTTGACACAATGCTCAGCAAGTCGTTTATTTACAAATGCAATTATATAGATGAGGAGTGATCAAGAAAAGGGATTAAGTCTTATAATCATAAATAGTATATATTTCAATCCTTTGATCTTTCAAATAAGGGTTTTATTTTCAACAGTGGGGTTTTTGAAAACCTTATAATAGACTTTAAGAAAACATTATGAATGGTGATCCTCCGTGATCCACCATTTTGAATTAGCCATATTATGAAAACTTTTTCCAAATATTACTTGTGTTGAACCACATGGATAAATCCACCGCGAACATACTCCATGACCTAGGAGTACAGAGTATCCGAAACTTTTCTTACGCTTTGCAAAGGTGTACCTCTTTTTAAATCCACTTCTTCACTTGACTTTCAAGTCGGGCCAACTCCATGCTACTTATACGCATGTGACAAGGCTGAGATCACACAACGCTTTTGCAGTCTAGTATTAACAGTATCCCCGCCCGGTAAATAGACAATTAAGTCTCAAGTACCGTTGTGGGTCCTCCCCACTACCTTACTTCCTAGCCTTTGGCCTATACTCCCGCAGGACACATAGCCTTGGTTTGTCCACGCGAGACATCGGACCGTCATGATTACAACCGCGCACGGCTTAATCAGAGGCATAGGGCGTCTTCCTTCTTTCCACCTTTTCCTCTCATACTTTTTCTGAACTCACATCACTCACGGACGAACTGCGTCCAACCAGTTTCTCCACGCGAGAAACCAGACCGACAAACCATGCAGGGAACTGCTAATACCAAAAAGCTACTAAGTCGTGCCTGTCCCATACCAGGCAAGTGGTTGGTACGTTTTTCATGCCGCATAGAGGCACAACACAAGGTTCTTGTCCTTATGAATTGATAGTGAGGAGCCATCCACATTCCCTGGTGCGCACCGCACCCTCACCATCCAAACCAATCCTCACTACCAATTCTTATTTCACATTTCATTTCACAAAAGGGATTTCAAATCCATTTCTCACATATTAGCCATTTCACACTCAACATGTACATTTAAATAAGAGTAGAGTTTAAGCATAGCATCCTAGGGTGACAAGGTTGCATGATGATTCAATCTCAAAAAGCGGTTTTCCACATGAGACTTGGGTCATATCTATTCACATGTTTCTAAACATAGTTCTATCAAATACTCAGCATGCATATATCTTTAAAACAATGAATCTACTTTATATCAAAATACTAGGTGAGACATGATCAAGGGTGACGACTTGCCTTGCCAAGTTGGGTCTAAGAAATCTGCTGGATCTTCAAATGTTCCTTCCAAATCTTCCGCTCCTTGCTCTGCATTCGCACGAGAGCACACACAACACATACAAGACATAAGCATCCAGAAAAAATGCTTTATACAAAAATATATGTAAAATATAAACATGTATGCAGACGAGGGGATTTGGGCAGAAACTGAACAGCGGAGAAAAGGATTCTAGGGTTAGGTTCACTGGACAAGATTTGGTTGCGACGAAAGCCAAGGGTTGGCATTCGGTTCGCGAACAGACAATGTCCGAAAAGGACACAAGAATGATTTGGGGCTTCTAGATGATCAAAATTGGTGCAAGAGGTGGCATTGTGTGCCAAATGCTGTGAGGGACCTAAATGACAAAGTGAACTTTTCAGAATAGCCCTTGGATTGTCAGAAAATCACAGCAAAGCTCAGGACACAGGAAATCGAATGCCACTGTACAGCAGCGAACTAGGGCACATGCGTCTGGGAGATCCATGCATGCATTGCTTCGCCAACTATGTCAGGGAGGTAGGCGGGATCAAGACAAGGTTTCTGGTGGAGGGAATTTGACTGGGATGGCTTATCGGCGACAAACAGCGAGGTTGAAACCTTCGACCGCCTGAGACAAGGACGAGCCACGGTGACAGAGAACTGGAGTGGATTGAACCTGAAATTGGTTGAGGGGAAACACTCCTGGGGTGGTGTGGATTGTTCTGGAGAGAGGAATTGGGCAGTGGTTAAGTGTGCGAGCTCGTCGACGTTGTCACCGGAGTTGGAGAAGACGGTGAACGACGAACTGGCTCCACACAGCAATGCAGGTTATGAGCTCTGGACTACACCATCTAGGGGTTACAGGGAAGGTGTAGGTGGCTTCAGTTTGGGGAGAGCAGCAGCGAGGCACGCCGGCGACGTGCGAGGTCCACGGTGGCGCGCGAAAATTGGGAAAACACACGGCACTGCATCAATTTGAAAACTGGCTGAATAGGCTTGCTAAGAAATGGCTAGGGATCATTTAGTTCTACAGGAATGGGTGGTGAAAAGCACTGGAATGGATTTAATTTCAGGAACAGGGGTCTTCTGGTTTTCCGGCAATCACCGGCAATGGAGATCACTAGAGTGCAATTGCTTGCTTGGCCACGGAAAGATGGGTGTGGGGAACTCACTGGTGAGCTTGGATTGGAGAGAGGGGCTGTGGTTTGCTTTGGCGACGATGGCCTCAAGATCGGCTCGTCGGGGAAGAAGGGGAAACAGTGAAAATCTGGGAAAATGGCTAAGTCCTGGAGGTGTGGCTTCTTCACAGCACTGGGGGGGGGGGGGGTTTAAATAGGCGTTGATGCGGAGCTTGCGAGGGGAAACGGCGCGAGAACTTGTGCCGGGGACGAGACCGGCCGGGTGCAGCTGCGACAGCGGTGACCGACGATGTGAAGGAGTGCTGGCGATGTAGCAGTGCTGCAGGCTTTGTTGGCTGCATTGGGACTTCACCAGAGATGGCGCAGATGCGGAGGCAACAGCAAAGCTCCGACAACGACACGTATGTGCATGCAATGCCACGGCAACGGTTGCGCGCGCGTGAAGACGGTGCTGGAGCGCGGGCGTTTAACCACTGGTTTCAACGAGGCGCTGGTTGCTGGCACGTGCGCGCGGGGTGGCACAATTGCTCATGAGCGCAGGCGACGAGAGGCGATGGCCGGCGGCGAGCAAACGCGGCGAGAAACACGGCGTGGCTCCGGCGAAGTGCACTGGACGAAGGCAACGACCAGGGGCTGGTCGAAAACAGCAGAAAAGAAAAGAAGGGCTGATTTGCAATTTCAGAAATTTGATTCCAGGGACTGATTTGTAAATCTGGCATTTGGCTTAGGTATAAAGAGTTTTGACTTTGTTAAATTAATTCACAAAGTCTAAGATATTGATCAGCAGCTATGGATGACAAAATTTTGGAGATTTAGACAAGTTTTGAGATGAACTGAAAACAGGGTAATTAGGGTAATCTGATTTTAGAAATTTGACAAGGCTGAAACTAGGGTTTCGGGAGAGATTTGGAAATTCTTCTAGAAGGGAAAAATGTCCAGAATAGTGAAGGGAAGATGTTCACTGAATCAAATCAGGATTTGGAAATGATCTGTGACTTTTAGCCTTTTTGGGGTTCCTCAGATATCTGAAAAGGACTGATTTGTGAATCTTTTGGATTGATCTGCGAAAATGACTTGAATGAAGGAGTTTGGCTGCCAACTTTTTAGAGTAACACTCTGGCATTACCAAGATCTCATCCTGATATGCAGATAGTCAAGGCAGGCTAGGGTTGGGAAAAATAGGGGTGTTACAGGAATGGTAGTGCATCTTTTGTTAGGGATGATGTAGATAGACTTAGAGTAGTTGCTAGTTCCCTTGGGGCCATCAGTGTAGATCCTACTGACGCCAATATGTCCCTAGGAGAACTTTGTAAACTTCTCTCGGATCAGGTCGACGCTCTGGTCGCCTGTATCCCTTTTGTATGTAAAGACTGCCAGAAATAAAGATTTCCTTCACCTTACATAAGTTGAAAACTCTTCATAATCTCTGTGTGAAAATATGGCCATAAGTAATGTCTTTACGACTACGCATACACAGATAAATTCGAGTTTCGCAATCAGAAATACATTAGTGTATTACTCTACGACCAGTACTGATACTGCGATCAGACCCAAAACCGCGGTCAAAACTGAAACTCGATCTGGACGGTTACCGCGATCAGAACCAAAATTCGATCAGAGCTACCACTGCAACTAGAGTTGAAGTCCGATCAAAATCACAGCTCTGATAACACAACAACTTGACCGAATAACAGCAGTTTGTAGTGATCATAGAATATCTTTATGATCGAGATGTCACAAAAATGCATTGTGACCAACACATGAAAGTTTACAAGAAACATGAAGGATAATGTCCCCCGAAAATTTACGTAGAACTTTTCACATTTTTGGTGTTCACCCTAATTCTCAAATCTGAAACAAAGAAGACTTTTCGTCTCAGATTTGATGCGGGGAACACATAACGGGTTTACCAGAGAAAACATCCATTATGGAAAATGAATAAAATATTCAATGGAACATTACCCTCAGTAGAACATCGCCTCGGGCCTATAAAAGGAGCAAATAGCTTCCTGAGGAAGCCACACAGCCAGAAACTTGCCTTAGAACCTCCGCCACACAAAACCCTCATTCCCAATTCTCCATCGCCTCCAAAGTTGCCACCTTTCCCTCCGATCCTCCGATCCCTCCGATCCTTTCCCGCCGATCTGTTCACCACACAGAGGAGAGTCTAGTGGCTGTAGAGAAAGAAGAGATCCTTTCCCCGAGGTTGACGATCAACTAGCGGCCAGCGGAGAAAGATCAAGAAACCCCAATCGTCCAAGAGGGTGAGTTGGTGGTTTTTGAGGAGTACCTGTGTTGCGGGTTCCGATTCCCCGAAAGCCGATTCTTGAAGGAAATCCTGGAGCACTATGGGTTGGAATTGGTAAATCTCCACCCAAATGCTGCCCTAATCCTGGTAATGTCGACGATTCGGACTCAGAGTTCTCAGCCGAACTTATGCAAAATTTCTAATAGTGAGACCTTTCAAGATGACCCTCCGGGAAGGTATGTAGAACAACGGTGAACAGGAGCACAGAGAGATTTATACAGGTTCAGGCCCTCGATGGTGGGAGTAATAGCCCTACGTCCTGTTAGGATTTCACTATAGGTGATAAAAGGTTACAAAATGGTAGAAAATGTACAGAATAAAGCCAGGAAGGCTTGTAAGAACTGTCTAATTTGGGCCGTAGACTTGGCTGTTTTTAGTGGTTGAGATGTGTTGTGTCTCACTTGTATCAGAAGTCTTGTTCTTCCAAATGGATCGGATCCCCCTGTTTGATGTATTTCGCCACCCTTTTATACTGGTCGAAAGGATGCCATGTCGTAACTGCATCAAACAGTTGTTTGGTCGGTTGGATGCGGTTTATTGAACCGCTCTTAACTTCCAAGTAGGTTAAGCACGTGTTATTCGTGAAATAACTGCTTGTATCAACCTCTTGGCGGTTAGTCTTCTACGTGGAGGAATCTTCGGGATACTTGGAATATTCCCACTATAGGGATAACTGGTCAGATAAATTCCAAGTACCTTGGTCGAGAATGTTCTGACCGCGGGGTGTTGGCTGACCGCGCAACATCTTCAACATTTTGTTCGCGTATAACATACGAACTTCTGACCGCGCAAAGCCTGTGGTCTGATCGCACGAGGCTTGCGACCTGATCGCGCAAAGCCTGCAACCTTAGGCTGATGCTTCTCAGAATGACTTGAGTTCAAACCGCCGGGCACGTGTCTGATTCGAATCTGTCTTGAGCCAACAGTGCATTTATTTGAACTGACTCGGGTGTCAATCCTCGTCAGCTAGCCCCCAAATTTAAAGAAAACGAAGGGACGTGTTCACTTTATATTTAAAGAAATGCATCAGACTATTAACCCGACTCTTCAAATCTCCCACTTAGTGGCGCACTAAATAGGTCAGTTGGTTCCCCGAGACAGGTTCTGGGTATTATGTGACAGGCAATGATGGCGCTATTGAAATGTTTTTTAACCCGAGGTAAAATTGTAAATGCTTTGTAGAAACCCGAGGCACCTGGAATGCGAACCGTCACCTTGGCGACTATAAATACCGGGTCCTTGGTTCTGTAAAGCTTCACAATTTCTTCCCACGGCTAAGTCCCTTCCTAGACAACCTTGATTCTTCTCTTCATACACTTCCTGATGGCAGATCACAACATCATCGAGATTGAGAGTGATGAAGAGAAAGTTGTTGAACAGGGGTCTCAGATGCATGAAGACTTGTCTCCTTCAAGGAAGAAACCCAAGGTTGATGAGGGATCTTCCA
This sequence comes from Pharus latifolius, assembly GCA_019359835.1. NCBI lineage: Eukaryota > Viridiplantae > Streptophyta > Magnoliopsida > Poales > Poaceae > Pharus > Pharus latifolius. The sequence goes on from CM033323.1 coordinate 43,349,774, forward strand.
GCGGAACGAAGGTAAAGAATGTAGCAAGTCTCTTTCTTCCTTCAGTTCCTATAACTCTTCCTGTTCATGCATCTCGGCAAGTTAGGCCTTTGACTTTGGAGAGAAACCTTTCTCCATTTCATCCCAATACCTCCAACCTTTGTTTGGGTGATCAATATTCTGGTCGGCAAGCGGTGACTATTCCTCGACCAGATGATTCCCATATTGTGTTGGCGAAGCAATCATATGGTGGGAAGGTTGCACTTCCACCATCTGATGATCCTCTTCCCAGGATGGCTATATCAACATGCCATGAGCTGGAACAGGTAATAATTCTTCTCTCCTTTTGCTGATAGTTATAGTCAGTACAACTAATTTTTGCAAATGTAGGAGGTTGGAGGCTCCAGCGATCAGCCTTCTGCTGCTCCATCTTTTCCTTCCAGAGAGATTCTTCTGGAGGAGAAGAATGCCCTGGAGAAGAAGACCGAAGAGATGTCTTCGAAGATTCTGCATTTAGCAGAATGTTTTGAACGATCCCGTGAAGAGGCACGCCAGTTCCGTCGAGAAAGGGATCACGCTCAGCGATAGCGAGAACTCTCTAACTTGATTAGGGACAATAGTGCGTCTCTTGTTAGGGATGATGTAGATAGACTTAGGTTAGTTGCTAGTTCTCTGGGGGTTGTCAGTGTAGATCCTACTGACAACAACATGTCCCTTGGGGAACTTTGTAAACTCCTTTCGGATCAAGTCGACGCTTTGGTCGACTGTATCCCTTTTGTATGTAAAGAATGTAAGAAATAAAACTTTCTTTTTTATATGAAAATTTTTCACATCTTCTGTGCGAAAACATGGCCATAAACTTTACGTTCGCGACCATTCATACACAGGGAATCTCAGTTCTGCGATCAGAATCACGCTTTTATAAAAGCACCGCGACCAGATCTGATACCGCGATCAGGCTTAAGGCAGCTGTTAGAACTGAGTTGCGACCAGGATTGAGGCTTGGTCGGACTGTCACTTCGATTAGAATCGGAGCTTAATCCAAAGCATAGTTTCAACCAAACCGCAATCCGGTTAGAAATACATCTGTACGTCCAAAAATTGAATCATAGGATTTTTTCGTAAAAATGTTCAAAGCATATAAAGGGAAAACATCTTCTGAAAAGTTCTGAAAATTTTTCAGTCCTTTTGCACTTTCAGTTTCCGAAACAAAGAAGTCTTTTTGTTTCAGATCCGATGCCTGAACACTTTATCGGGTCCCCCAGAGACAGTATCCATTATGGGAAATGAATAAAACACTCAGAGGAACATTTTGAACGAAACGTTACTCACATTAATGCGCCGCCTTGGGTCTATAAAAAGAGCAGATGTCTTCTCAAAGAAGCCACACAGCCAAAAACCCTCATCGTTTCCGCCGCACAAAACCCTCATTCTTCTCAGCTTCCGCCTTCCCCAAAAATCACTAACTTTTCCTTCGACTTTCCACCGAAAAATGGCGTCCTGGAGCCGATCCATTCACCATTCCGAGGAGAGTTTGATGTTGCTGGAGAAGGAGGAAATCCTTCCTCCGCGGCCTTTGATCAACTGGCGGCCCGCGGAAAAAGATCAAGAAACCCCAACCGTCCAGGAGGGCGAGTTGGTGGTCTTTGAAGAGTACTTGCGCTGCGGGTTCCGATTCCCCGAGAGTCGGTTCCTCAAGGATGTCCTCGAGCATTATGGGTTGGAGTTGATCAACCTCCACCCAAATGCACTGTTGATATTGGCGGTTTTCCAACACCTATGCGAGGCGTTCGTCGGAGTGTACCCCAGTGTGGACCTCTTCCGACGATTCTACTTCTCGGCGTGGTTGAAGAGCGCTAATGCTGCCGGATGTATCTACTTCCGGCTGAGGGATAAAAAGGAGTATCCCTTTCCACCCCTGCGAGACTCAATGCATGGGTGGCATCAGAAGTGGTTCTACTGTACCCCGCCGAAGGAGAGCGGGTTGTGGTTTGAAAACTCGCGGCCAGAGAAGCCAAGCGAGTTAGACACTCTCCCGGCGATGAACTCGGAGTTCATGAAGCACGCCGAGGTAATTCTTCACTTAGTCGAAGAAGGGTTGACGGCTCGGGACATCATCCGAGACTTTGTGAAGAACCGGGTGAGCCCCCTGCGTGAAAGGGCTCATCCGGCTTGGGAGATTAAGTCCATGGCGGATGGTACCCTGGACTATAACGAAGGTATTTGTTTCTGACACCGAAAACCTTCATTTTTCTTGAAATACATTCATTTTAACTTGCATTCGGTAACAGTCCTGTCCTCTGCCGAAATTGAGAGGCGGACTAACCACCTCCTCCGGGCGTACAACGCCGAGGTAGAGGGTGCTAAAGGGTCGCCTCGCCCCCAGAGCTTAATTCACGCCGGTGACGACCTCAGGCAAGAGCGCCGAAGGGTACATTCTCCACTTAGCCTCTGTTTTGCAGGTTTTATGTCTGTCCAGTACTAATCCCATGTGAATAGCTTCTTGGGAGGTTTGCTGAGGCGACGTTTCCCAGCGAGAACGTCGGTTCCTTGGGAAAGCCGACGACCAAAAACGTGAAGAAAATTTCCTCGAGACCCAGGAGAGGAATCCCACCCCCAAGAAGGTCAGGCTAAATCTTGGGGAAGAGTCTTCGCGAAGCACTCCTCCTACGGCCCGAAGAACTGCGGTAAGATATCAGATCCCACCGCTCTTTCCAGGTGCGAACTCGAATTACTTCTTCGTTGTACAAGGAGAGGGGAGCGAGGAGGAGGAGGATGATGATGTCCCTCTGGTTCACCGGAGGAGGAAGATCGCGGGCTCTCCATCCGGTGACGCTCCAACCCATTCCGCAGGGATAACTGTTACTGCAGAGGCGGCCGTAGCAGTCCCTACGACCACTGAAAGCCTTGTGGTCGCGGATGATCCCCTAGCCCCTGAAGCTCTCGAGGCTTCAGAGCCAGTTGCCTCTACCTTCCCGGTCGAAGGGACGACTGTGGTAAGATTTTCCCACAGTCCGTTTTCTTCAATCCCCCCTGTGTACTTGATGAGCTAATGCTTATGCAGGGAGAAGAGCTTCCCCCTGCGACTCCTGCTAGCCCCAGGGAGGAAAATACTTCTCCTCCGCAGACAGGAGCGGAGGTGGTTGTGCAAGATCCTGTGGCGATTGCACGCGAGGTGCCGGCCACAGAAACCCAGGAGACAACGAGGTCCTTGGATGGGACGTCGCCAACGGGATCGACTGCCCAGGTAAAGATCCTTCTTGTTAAACTTTATCTTTCCCTTGAAAAAATGTTCATAGGGGAACACATACAGGGAAGAGGTCCCTTGTTTTCCAAGAGGAAGATCAGGGCGGACGATGATTGTCCCCATGCTCAAGGAGAACCTTCTCTGAAATCCCAAAAGCTAATGGGATTTCAATTAAGGTAAGAACCTTTATCCTGGTTGTATTAGAAATGATGGTCACGAATCGTAACCATTTGATTTTTCTTTTCCTTTATCAGACGAAAAGAAATAGCGCCCAGTCCTCCAACCGCTTCAGGAAGGGTTGAAGTCACTGCTGGTGCAGGAGCCTCCAGTGAGGAGCGCTCCACCCCCTCGGCCCAGGAAGTTGTCCGGGCCGTGGAGGGAGAAGCAGACACGAGGACCCAGTCGCAGTCACCGGCGACTGGAAGCAGTACCCAGCAGGCACTTCCTCCAACTGTCCCTACTGTAGGCACTTCCGGGCCTTCGACAAATCTTCCCATTAGTCCGGAAGATGCCTCTCTGCAGAGGTTCATGAAGGTATGTTGAATCCCTCTCTGGGTGTCCTGAATTGTACATAGGACACTTTTGACTCTTTTTTGCATCACAGGAACTATCCCGGATGATGGCCCAATCGCGTGCTACGGCGGCGAGCATGGTGGCCATACAAAGAGAGCGAGACGGCTTGCGCAGGTAAGGATCATTACCTTTCAACTTGTAAAGGTACAAGTTAACTATGACCACTCCTTCTGTTTTATTACAGGAAAGTGGCATCGTTGGACAAAGAAATGGCCACAGTCAAGCTTCATTCGATCTCAGTAGCTAGGAACCAAGAGATTGAAAACAATAAACTGCGGTCACAACTTGCTGGTAAGTTGATTCCTGATTAGGAATACTTGTCCTCATAATCTGTGAGTAATGTTTTCTCTCTTTGCAGCAAAAGCTGGTCAAATAATGCAACTCAGTCGGAACAATAAAACCCTCCAGGATTCTATCGAAGCCTCCACAAGGGCGATTGGAAAGCTGAGCCGTTCAGTCTTCGAAAAACTGAAGGCGGTGGCTCATCTTCTGAAGGCTGATGTGGTCGAAACCACACGAGACAATCTCAGCCAAGAGGACTGGGCTGCCCTAGTTATGGCTCAAGCAAAGTCACTTCTCGAGTATCTCCCTAAGGATACACAGCGACGAGAAGAGGTGATCAGAACCAGAGTTCGGTCAGCCGCTTCTGCTATCCTCAGCCGGGTTCGACTTCACTATGGCCCAGATGCAAATCTGAATCCACTAGCGGGACCGGTTGAGATCGAGAGTGAAGAGCAACTAGAGGCCATCATGGAGGAGATTAGTCCCCTTGTAGATAAGCTTCTGACTGAGCTCGGGATCGAATGATCCTTATACCTGTACAGAAACAGTTGTATACGATGCAATGCACATGAAAATTCATTTTCAAAAATGAATATATTTCTGTTTTATGTTGTTTTATATTATAAACATATCCCCCTAGCCCCCGCCTGTGATTGTAGATACTGAAGGCTTAGTATTACAAACACAGGGGAAAAGTGAATATAACAACCAGGGGTGTCTGATCAAATCAACAATTATGATTATTATAACACCTAGCCTTGTTTGCTAACCAGCAGCCACTCGGATAACCAAGGACTTGTCAGAAAGCCCCGTGTGCGTTGAGAAACGGCTTATTTAGGAGTGACTTATCTGAAAGTGGTTATGAGATCGGCCAGCGAATCCGACCAGGATGTTATAATGATCTGACCGCGTGCGACCAGCCCCCGAGCCGAATTCACAATGGATGGGCATAAAGGGAAATATTCATCATATAAACGCAAAACATTTTTAATTTAATGAAAAAATGCTAATTGAACAGGAAAAATGGGGTTGAGTACTTACACGTAGAACTTGCGAAGTTGATCGATGTTCCAAGTATTGGACAAAATTCGACCATCCCCCATGGCTAACCGCGCGGATCCTGGTCGCGGCACCGAGACCACAGTGTAAGGGCCTTCCCACTGCGGGGAGAATTTGTTGCGATTAGATTGATCTTGGATTTTTCGTAAGACCAGGTCGCCCACATGAAGACTATGTGGTCGCACCCTTTTACTGTGATACTTGCGCAAAGCTTGTAAGTATGCCGCGGACTTGACCAAAGCGCGATCACGCCTTTCTTCTAAGAGGATGAGATCTTGTGATCGCTGTTCGGACTGATTAATCTGTTCGAATTATTTTGTCCGAACAGACCCAATACTAACTTCAATAGGCAATACAGCCTCGGCCCCATAGACCAGATGGAAAGGCGTCTCACCGGTGGCTCGACTAGAAGTAGTTTGTAGTGCCCATAGAACAGCATACAGCTCGTCTGCCCAAGCCCTCGAGCGAGTCTTAAGGCGATCAAAAACACGTTTTTTAATGCCTTGTAGTATTTGCCCATTGGCCCGTTCTACAGCACCATTGCTTTGTGGATGCGCCACAGAAGCAAAGCACACCTTAGTTCCAATCTGATCGCAGTAGTCTAGGAAGAGACCACTAGCGAACTGAGAACCGTTATCGGTGATAAGGCGGTTTGGAACACCAAATCGAGCAACAATGTTCTTATGAAAGAACTTTTGTGCTGCTGATGCGGTAATATTGCGTACCGGTTCGGCCTCGATCCACTTTGTAAACGTGTCAATGGCTACGAACAGAAACTTGTACCCATTGACCGCTTGTGGCATAGGACCTACAATATCCATTCCCCAGACCGCGAAAGGCCATGCGAGGGGAATGGTTTGTAACGCATAGGTAGGTTGATGAACCTGTCTGGCATGAAACTGACACTGAGGACACATCTTGACCATATGCTTGGCATCATCGAGTGCCGAAGGCCAGTACAATCCTTGTCGAAAAGCTTTTCCGACCAGTGTTCGATATGACGCGTGTGCACCACATACACCGTCATGTATTTCTTTCAAGAGGGATTTTCCTTCCTCCTGAGATACGCAACGCATGAATACTCCTTGAGTACCCCTTCTGTACAAAACCCCATCTATGAGTTTGTACAGCCGTGCTTTTCGAATTAACCGATTGCTTTCGGTTTCGTCCTCGGGTAGGGTCCCATGTTCAAGATAGACTCTCAATGGATGAGTCCAATCCTGTTCCTGACCGAGGTCGGTAACGGAGGCTATTACCGGATCATCCTCAACCGAAGTCATGATTGAAGGACGGTCCAAGTGTTCAATGAACACTCCTGCCGGAGCGGATGTGCGTGAGTACCCAATTTTGGATAATTGGTCTGCGAGAATGTTGTCCTTTCGCGGGATGTATTGGACTTCGAAATGACTGAAGTGTGTTTCCAATCTCCTCACTTCCCCCAGGTAATGAGCCATTGTCTCATCGGAGGTGCTGTACTCCTTGTTTACCTGGTTTACGACCAGCTGTGAGTCTCCCCTCACCGCTAATCGACGGACTCCGAGGAATTTTGCTGCCCGGAGCCCTGCAAGAAGACCTTCATACTCTGCTGCATTGTTAGTCGCAACAAAGTGTAGTTGGATGACATACTTAAGCTGTTCGCCCTGGGGCATAACTAAGACCACTCTAGCCCCCGAGTGTTGAAAACTACGGGAGCCGTCAAAGTACATTGTCTAGTAATCGGGGAACTCCAGTTCCTCTGCCAACTGCACGGGTGGCTCAGGGTTGGTCCATTCGACCACAAAGTCGGCCAAAACCTGAGAATTAACCGCCGTCGGGGCGTGAAATGGATCTCGAAGGCACCGAGTTCGACCGCCCATTTGGCGATTCGACCAGATTTCTCTGGGTTTCGGACAATATCCCCGAAAGGAAAAGAGGAGGGTACTGCGATCTTGTGCACTTGAAAGTAATGTCGTAGCTTACGGGAAGCCATCAGTAGCGCGTAAAGTATCTTCTGGACCTCAGGGTAGCGCTCCTTAGGACCATGAAGTACCTCGCTCACATAGTAGACGGGTCTATGTATTCCTTCCCTATCTGCGATCAGAACGGCGCTGACCGCGTGCGGTGTGGCCGCCAGATAAAGAAGCAATGGTTCTCTTTTGTCGGGAGACACCAATACTGGCGGACTAGATAGATATGTCTTTACCTCCTGAAATGCTTTTTCGGCCTCATCCGACCATGTAAAATTATGATGCTTCCGCAAGGCTTTGAAGAAAGGCAATCCCCTTTCACCTAGTCGCGATATGAAACGACTTAAAGCCGCCATGCGACCAGCCAGGCGTTGAACATCCTTCATGGTCGAGGGCGATCTCATTTGTTCAATGGCCCTGATTTTCTCAGGATTAACTTCAATGCCCCTGGAACACACAAGGAAACCAAGGAGTTTTCCTGAAGAAACTCTGAAAGAACATTTCTCCGGATTTAATTTTATTCCAAAGCGATTCAAATTACAGAAGGTTTCAGCGAGATCGTCCAAATGAGACAATCTCTTGGTACTTTTTACAACCAAGTCGTCTACATATGCTTCGAGATTACACCCTATCTGGGAAAGAAAGGTCTTTTGCATCAAGCGCTGGTACGTGGAACTTGCGTTCTTGAGACCGAACGGCATTCCGACGTAGCAGTATGTGCCGAACGGGGTGATGAAGGCAGTCTTCTCTTTATCGTCTTCTACCATGCTAATTTGATGATATCCTGAGTAAGCGTCCAGAAAACTCATCAGTTCGCAACCCGCAGTGGAGTCGACCAGCTGGTCGATGCGGGGAAGGGGAAAGTCATCCTTCGGACAGGCAGCGTTGAGGCTAGTGTAGTCGACGCACATGTGCCACTTGCCATTTGACTTGCGGACCATGACCGGATTGGCGAGCCATTCCGGGTGATCCACTTCATGGATAAACCCGACCTGTAGGAGTTTGTCCAATTCCTCTCGGATGGCTTCCTGTCGGTCAGCAGCAAAACGCCTGAGCTTTTGCTTTATTGGTCGTTGTCCAGGTCGAATTGCTAACCTGCGCTCAATTACTTCCCTTGGGACACCGGGCATGTCGGACGGTTTCCACGCAAACACATCTGCGTTAGCCCGGAGGAAAGCAATGAGATCGAGTTCCTATTTGTCATCCAGAGCTGATCCGACCCGAATTGTCTTGGACGGATCACCTGGGTATAAAGGAATCAATTTGAGTTTCTCATCTGGTCGAGGAGCAGCCTTGATCGCGTCGGTGGCGACAGTGGCGACCTGAGCGTCCCGGAGGGGAAGCTGATCGACCATCTCCAAAGATAGCCGGTCGCACGTGAGTGCCACGTTGCGACTGCCTCGGACCGAGATGACACCATTGGGGCCAGGCAATTTCCCGTACTGATAAGCATAGTGCGTTGCCATCATGAACTTAGCGAGAGTTGGCCTGCCAAAGATTGCATTATAAGCCGAATCACAACCGATTACGTCGAAAGTAACCAATTCCGTTCGAAAGTTATCTGGTTCTCCCAGTGTGACCGGGAGGACCACTTGTCCCAATGGCATCATGGAGGGGCCTGGGATTATCCCATAAAACGGATGGATTATGGGCTTAATCTTCGAACGAGGAATTTGCATCTCGTCGAGTGCCTTGACCAACAAGATGTCAAGGGAGCTTCCTCCGTCGATCAGGACCCTTTCAACTCTCGCGTTGCTGATGATTGGGGTAATGACCAGAGGGAGCCTCAATGGTCGTGTTAACCCCACTGGACAATCAGTGCGATCAAATGTTAAAGGTGTATCCGACCAACGGGGGTATTGAGGTTCTCCAAGGGATGTCTCCGTTTGGTTAACCTCTCGGTAAAAGGCCTTAAACTGCCTTTTGGAAACGAAAGAAGAAGAACCTCCAAAAATAACGTTAACATGATTCTGAGGTACCTGGTAGGACATTTCCTCGTCTCCGTCGGCGTCCCTAAGTCCGCACGCCTGTTCTTTAGGTGGTAAGGTTGGCATTGGCCCAACTCCCTGGTAGAAGTCATCTAGTTGCTTCAACCAACTCCTGCAATTCTTGAGGTCGTGGCCTGCGGAGTTGTGGAGTGGACACCACTTCTTGCCTTCCTGCGGATTAGTGGACTTTTCTGGCTGGTCGACACTCCGACCACCAGAGGCAGTTTTATTTTTAAATGAAGGCTTGTTACCTTTGGTCGAAGGCGGCTTCTCTGCGACTGCGACCTCGCGGTACTGTCCAGAGCAGTTCCTCTTCGACTTCTTTGACTTCCCACCCGATGAAGATTCCGGCTTCTTGCTTGAATCTTCTTTCCTGGCGTCCTTGAAGCCTGGTTGAGGTGGTAGGTCCCCCTTGTCGACCATTCGATTCCATTCGACTGCTTCGGCTGCATCAGAATACCGATTGGCCATGTCGAACAGATCGGCCACTGATCGAGGAGGGTGGATAAGCAAGTCCTCGGTAAATCTCCGGTATCGAACAGCATGCTTAAATGCCCTGATTACGGAGCCATCAGATATGTTCGGGATGGTATTCCTCATCCCGACAAATCTCTTGACAAACTGCCAAAGTGTTTCGGTTGAAGTTTGCCGCAGCCGATGAAGGTCGTCCTCCTTACCCGGCTTTTGGTAACAATTTTGAAAATTGCTGAGCATAGCATCGCATAGCATTTCCCAATTGTAAATGGAACCCTCGGGCTGATTAAACAGCCAGGTTCTAGCCAGTCCTGCGAGGACTGTAGGCAGGTAGTTGGCCATGACCTTGTCATCGCCTCCCGCCGCTTGGATGGCAGTGATATAGATTTGAAGGAACTCGGATGGGTTCTGAGTTCCGTCAAACCTCTCAATGGCCCCTGGTCGAAACTTATCGGGCCAAACGACTGCTCATAGGCCAGGCGAAAAAGCTTTACAAGCAACGTAAGGACCGTGAATCGCCCTGTGATTCTCGGCTGGGTCTCGGGCGACCTCACGCAATGGCGAAGTTACTCGTGGTCCCAAACGAGAGTGAACAGGAACTCGATCCCTACTACGAGAATCCTGCAGTCGCGGTATCTGTCCTGTCGGAACGGTACGGGCGGCAGGTAACTTCATCGGCCGGAACCAGAATGAGGACAATCTCGTTCGCGGGAACGTGTTACTGATCGGGAAGAGGCCGTTGGGGTCGCCTCGGACGCGACCTCATCCAGTCTCTCCGCCAGGATCCTAAAAAAGGCCAATTTCTGCGCATCCATGACCGTAGGAGGAAAGTTACGCATGACTTCCGCGATAGATCGCAGTCGACCATGGGTACTTCTCCTAGGGGCACCAGGTGTTATCATTTCTTCGTCCACCGGGAAACGCTCCGGTGGTAAAGAAGGGGTCTGGTCACGTTTGCGACCACGCGACCGTCGAGAAGAACCCGGAGTAGCATCGTAATGAGTCTGCGCATCTTGAAGAGCCTCTTGGGCAGTTCTGCGTAGTTTGTTGTTTTGTTGCTCGAGATCTTGATCCTCCTTCTGTTTGCGATCTTGTTCTTCCCTAGCAGCCTGTTGATCGGGAGTTTCTTCCGACAACACAGCAAACTGCCTAGGGAGAGAGGTTGCCGATGGGGAAAACATCTCAGTTTGTTCCGAGTCGGACTCAAAATCAAAGAGATGGTGAAGGTTATCAGGGTCGAACCTTCTGGGGCTAATTTCGGGGTCGTCATCATCCTTCCCCTCAGCGGGGTCGTATGATGGGCCGGATTCATCGCCTAGCGCATTAAGAACCTCTGTGGGTTCTGACCTTGTGCTAGTTGCTCCCTGGTCGATTGACATGACCTGGAGAGACGATTCAACCTGTGGAAGATTCTGGCCTTCGACCTCCTCCGTCGGGATAATCCTCGAGATCGAAATCGTTCTCGGAATCATATGCTCCAGCCATGTTTCAGTGAACCTCCAGATTTAAACTAGGACGCCTTGAGAAAAGGCCCCACGGTGGGCGCCAGCTGTCGACGATTCGGACTCGGAGTCCTCAGCCGAACTTATGCAAAATTTGTAATAGTAAGACCTTTCAAGATGACCCTCCGGGAAGGTATGTAGAACAACGGTGAACAGGAGCACAGAGAGATTTATACAGGTTCGGGCCCTCGATGGTGGGAGTAATAGCCCTACGTCCTGTTAGGATTTCACTATAGGTGATAAAAGGTTACAAAATGGTAGAAAAACCCCTTCACAGGTGAAAGGTTTTTCCTATGTAAATGTACAGAATAAAGCCAGGAAGGCTTGTAAGAACTATCTAATTTGGGACGTAGACTTGGCTGTTTTTAGTGGTTGAGATGTGTTGTGTCTCACTTGTATCAGAAGTCTTGTTCTTCCAAATGGATCGGATCCCCTTGTTTGATGTATTTCGCCACCCTTTTATACTGGTCGAAAGGATGCCATGTCGTAACTGCATCAAACAGTTGTTTGGTCGGTTGGATGCGGTTTATTGAACCGCTCTTAACTTCCAAGTAGGTTAAGCACGTGTTATTCGTGAAATAACTGCTTGTATCAACCTCTTGGCGGTTAGTCTTCTACATGGAGGAATCTTCGGGATACTTGGAATATTCCCACTATAGGGATAACTGGTCAGATAAATTCCAAGTACCTTGGTCGAGAATGTTCTGACCGCGGGGTGTTGGCTGACCGCGCAACATCTTCAACATTCTGTTCGCGTATAACATACGAACTTCTGACCGCGCAAAGCCTGTGGTCTGATCGCACGAGGCTTGCGACCTGATCGCGCAAAGCCTGCAACCTTAGGCTGATGCTTCTCAGAATGACTTGAGTTCACACCGCCGGGCACGTGTCTGATTCGAATCTGTCTTGAGCCAACAGTGCATTTATTTGAACTGACTCGGGTGTCAATCCTCGTCAGGTAATTTTCCAGCATCTGTGTGAAGCTTTCGTTGGAGTGCTTCCAAGTGTGGAACTCTTCCGACTCTTCTATTATTTGACATGGTCGAAGAGCGCCAATGCCGCCAGATGCATCTATTTCCAGATTAGGGAGAAGAAGGAGTACCCCTTCCCACCCGTGCGCGATTCCGTGCACGGGTGGTATCAGAAGTGGTTCTATTATACCCCTCCGTCCAAGAGCGGGCTATGGTTTGTGAACTCGTGGCCGGAGAAGTCTAGCGAGTTGGATTCTGTTCCTGCTCTGAATGCAGAGCAGAAAAAGCAAGCCCAAGTGATTCTTCACTTAGTTCAACAAGGACTAACGGCTCGCGACATCATTCACGATTTTGTGAAGAATCGGGTGAGCCCCCTGCGTGAAAGGGCTCATCCGACTTGGGAGATTCAGTCCATGGCGGACAGCACCCTGGACTACAATAACGGTATGTCATCTAGCCAACAAGAACATACATTTCTTCTGAAAGAATGTGGTGTTTGCTAACTCGCTTGCTGATGACATAGTTTTGCCTTTGTCCGAGATTCAAAAATGGACAAATTACCTCCTTAAGGCATACAGCGCCGATGTGGAGGGTACTAGGCGATCACCTTGTCCCTAGAGTTTGATCAACGCCGGCGACGACCTCAGACAAGAGCGCCGAAAGGTACGACTTCTCTCATCAGGCTCTATTTGTTGATCACCTACACATCTTGTACTAACAAGGGCATTGGAATGACATATCTTCTGGGGAAGTTTGCCGAAGCGACACATCCAAGCGAAGGCATCGGTCTCCTGGGAAAACCGACGATGAAGAGAGTAAAGAAAATCTCTTCAAAGCCTGGAGCGAGGGAATCTGCCCCCAAAAAATCCAAGAAAATTCTCGGGGAAGGCTCCTCGCATAAAATTCCCCTTACAGCGAAAAAGACTACGATAAGATATCATGTGCCTCCTGTTACCCTAGGTACGAACCGGAATTATTTCTTCGTCGTACAGGATGAAGGGAGCGAGGATGAGGAAGACAACATTCCTCTAGTTCGCCGGAAGAGGAAGACGACTACTCCTCAAACCGGCAAAGTATTGTCTCAGCCTGTAGAGACAAAGACAACTACAGCGGGCCCCGCGACCACCGAAAATCTTGTGGTTGCGGGCGAAACCTCTGCACCTAAAGCCCTGGAGGCTTCAGGATTTGTAACATCCCCCCCCTTGGCAGAAGGGGCTGTTGTGGTAAGGTTCCTCACAGTCTGGTGTGTTATTACTCGTTTGTGTACATCCGTTAAGTCACGTTTGCACAGGAAGAAGAAATCCCCCCTATGACTCCTGCCAATCCTGGGATGACGAACACCCCGCTCCTGTCGACAGGAGCATGAACAATAGAGTAGGACACCGCGATCACCACCGATCTCATGGCCGCGGATGAAATTCCATCATCAGCGATTAATGTGATGTCCGGACCGTTGGATGCTTCCCTGCCGACCGAGCAGGTTACCCCGATAAGAATTCTTACCACTTAGGTCTTCATCATTCCTCATGTATGTGCTTACGGGTTGGTACACACAGGGAGAAAAAGACAGTCTTGTTCAAGAAAAGGAAGATCAGGACGAACGACAACTGTCCTCTTTTTCTCGGGGAACCGTCTTCGAAATCCCAAAAGCTGATGGGATTTCAATTAAGGCAAGAATTCCTTCCATTAAAACAGGATTGGATTGTGGCAATCAACCCTAAAGCTGACAGTTTCTCTTCTTGTTTGGGTGTAGAGATTCAGCGCCAAGCCCCCCAGTAGGCTTGGCGAGGGTTGAAGTTCCCTCTGCTACTACGGTCTCTGGTGAGGAGAGCTCTATCCTTCCGGTCCAGGAAGTCATCTGGGCCGTTGTGGAGGAGTTGGACACGGAGGCCCAATAGCAGTTATTAAAATCTGCGACCCCGGCAAGAAATGAGGTTCAGTAGGAAAGCTCATCTGTTGCTCCTGCTGGGAATAAGGCGAGTCCAGCAACTCAGCCTCCAATTGTCCCGAAGAACAAGTCATTCCGGGAATATGCTGAGGTATGTCGAACACCCTTCATGGTTTTTGAGCTTTGCATTTGCATAGGAACATCCAAGTTTTGTAGCTGATCTCCCTCCATGTCATAGGAACTGACCCGTGTGACGAGGATTGACACCCGAGTCAGTTCAAATAAGTGCACTGTTGGTTCAAGGCAGATTCGAGCCAAACACGTGCCTAGCGGCGCGGACTCAAGTCATTCTGAGAAGCATCAGCCCGAGGACGCAGGCTTTGCGCGATCAGACCGCAAGCTTCGCGCGGTCAGGAGTTCGTATGCTATACGCGAACAGAATGTCGAGGATGTCGCGCGGTCAGTCAATACCCGCGCGGTCAGCCAACATCCCACGGTCAGAGTACTTTCGACCGAAGTACTTGGAGTTTACCTGTCCGGCTATCCTTATGGCGGGAATATCTCAAGTATCCCAGAGATTCTTCCACGTAGAAGGATCAACCGTCGGGAAGTTAGTACGTGCAGTTATCCATGAATAACACGTGTTTAACCTACGTGGAGGTTATGAGCGGTTCTCTAAAAACTGCATCCAACCATCCGAACAACTGTTTGATGCAGTTATGGCATGGCACCCTTTCGACTAGTATAAAGGAGTGGCAAGATGCATCAAACAAGGGGGGATCGAATCATCTATTGAGAAGATAAACATCTCTGACACAAGTGAGATACGACACATCTCAACCACTCAAACAGTCAAGTCTACGGCTTAGATTAGATAATATTTACAAGCCTCCTGGGGCTTCTTTTTGTACACTTACATAGGAAAAACCTTCGCCTGTGAAGGTTTTTTCCTGCTAGTTTGTAAACCTTTCTACACATATTGAAATCCCAACAGGACGTAGGGCTATTACTCCCACCATCGAGGGCCCGAACCTGTATAAACCTTTTTGTGCTCCTGTTCTCCATTTTTCTACATACCTTCCCGGAGGGTCATCTTGAAAGATCTCGCTAATATAAATTTTGCATAAGTTCGGCTGAGGACTCCGAGTCCGAATCATCGACACCGTGTGGCGACCAGATCGATGGCTATGGTGGATAGCCTCGAGGCCGCACAAGAGGAAACGGATCGCCTGCAGCGGTGAGGAAGATGTTCTTTCATTTGCCCGAATGTCAACTTATCATGACAAATGTCTTTTTTGTCACAGAGAAAATGCCTATCTGATGAAGATCCTCATCGATCGGGAAAACCAGGAGTTCAGGGCGGCTACCACAATTTCATTCTTAGAGGACGAACTCAAAAAACTGTGGTCGCAGCTCTCCTGTAAGTAAACTTCCTACCAAAGCGAATTAATTTTGTCGCACGGACTGTTTGTAATGGATTTCTTATCGCAGCACAAGGCGATCAAATAAACCAGCTCGGTCAAGAGAAAAAGGACCTCTAGGCGACCATTGATTCTATTCGCAGGGAGAATAAAGACTTAAGCACGCCCCTCTCAACCAGCAATAGGGCTCAACAAGACATCTTCGAAAAACTGAAGATGGTGGCCGGTCTACTAAGGGCTGATGTGGTCGAAACCGCAGCAGACGACCTTAGCCTTAGTGACTGGTCCACGTTGGTCGCAACCCAACCGGAGTCACTTCTCGAGTATCTTCCTAAAGATACTAGGCAGCAAAAAGAGGCGATCGAAACAAGAGTCCGATTAGCAGCCTCTGCCATCCTCTATCGGTTCCGTCTTCACCATGGCCCAGACCTGGATCTGAATCCATTGGTAGGAGAGGCAGAGATCGAGAGTGAAGATCAACTTGAGGTTATCATGGAAGAAGTAAGTTAAACCTTTTGTAGATAAACTCTTGAATGAGCTTGGGATTATGTAAGTCTTTATACCTGTACAGACACAGTTTATAGAATGCCAATGTATGCATTTTTTGTTTCGAAAGGAAGCACTTCTTTTTGTTTCATATTGCGACCATATTCCCCTAGCCCCCGCCTGTGATTGTAATACTGAAGACTTAGTATTATAAGCACAAGAAAGATATGGGTGTAACGATGACCTGGGATATTCAACCAGGCCAACAATTATATTCAATACAATGCCCAACCTTGTTGCAAACCGGCAGCCACTCTGATGACCAAGGACATGCCAGCAAGCCCCGTGTGCGATGAGAAACGGCTTATTGAGGGGTGTCTTGTCTGGAAGTGATCATGAGATCGACCAGCGAATCCGATTAGGGTATTGTGGCGATATAACCATTGGCGACCAGCCCCCGAGCCAAACTCGTAACATATGGGCACAAAAAGGAAATACTCTACATATGAAACAACCAAAAGCACTTGTTTTATTTAATCATGATAATTGAAAAGGAAAAGGGATTGGATACTTACACGTAAAATTTACATAGTTGATCGATGTTCCAAGTATTAGATAAGATCCGACCATCCTCCATTGCTAACCGAGCTGATCCTGGTCGCGGCACCGAAACAACAGTATAAGGGCCTTCCCATTTCGGGGAGAATTTGTTGCGACTAGATTGGTCTTGTATTTTACGTAAGACCAAATCGCCCACGTGAAGACTACGTGGTCGCACCCTTTTGTTATGGTACTTGCTCAAAGCTTGCAAGTATACCGCGGATTTGATCAAAGCTCGATCACGTTTTTCCTCTAGGAGGATGAGATCTTGTGATCGCTGTTCGCTTTGATCAACTTGTTCAAATTGATCTGTCCGAACAGATCCAATACTAATTTCCATAGGTAACAAGGCCTCAGCCCCATATACCAGATGGAAAGGCGTCTCACCGGTGGCTCGACTAGAGGTAGTCCGTAGCGCCCACAGAACGGTATACAGCTCATCCGCCCAAGCCCCCGAGCGTGTCTTAAGGCGATCAAAAACACGCTTTTTGATGCCTTGCAATATTTTCCCGTTGGCACGTTCTACAGCACCATTGCTCTGTGGATGAGCTACAGAAGCGAAGCACACCTTGGTTCCAATCTGATCACAGTAATCCAGAAAAATACCACTAGCGAACTGAGAACCGTTATCAGTAATGAGACGATTTGGAACACCGAATCGAGCAACAATGTTCTTATGGAAGAACTTTTGTGCTGCAGTAGCGATAATATTGCGTACCGGCTCGACTTCAATCCACTTTGTAAACGTGTCAATGGCTACGAATAAGAACTTGTATCCATTGACCGCTTGTGGCATAGACTGACAATGTCCATCCCCCAGACCGCAAAAGGCCATGCAAGGGGAATGGTTTGTAAAGCATAAGCAGGTTGATGAACCTGTCTCGCATGAAACTGACACTGTGGACACATTTTGACTATATTCTTGGCATCATCGAGTGCCGAAGGCCAGTAGAATCCTTGTCGGAAGGCTTTTCCGACCAGTGTATGATATGACGCGTGCGCACTGCATACACCGTCATGAATTTCTCTCAAGAGGGTTTTACCTTCTTCCTGAGATATGCAACGCATGAATACTCCCTGGGTACCCTTTCTATACAAAACTCCTTCGATGAGTTTGTACAGACGCGCTTTTCGAATCAACCAATCGCTTTCGGTTTCATCCTCGGGCAAGGTCCCATGTTCAAGATAGACCCTCAATGGATGAGTCCAATTCTGTTCCTGTCCAAGGTTAGTAACGCAAACTGTTACCAGATCATCCTCGACCGAAGTCATAATCGAAGGATGTTCCAAGTGTTCAACGAACACTCCTGCCGGAGCGGATGTGCGTGAGGACCCAATTTGGATAATTGGTCTGTGAGAATGTTGTCCTTTCGCGGGATGTATTGGACTTCGAAATGACTGAAGTGTTTTTCCAACCTCCTCACTTCCCCCAGGTAATGAGCCATTGTCTCATCAGAGGTGCTATACTCCTTATTTACCTGGTTTACTACCAGCTGTGAGTCTACCCTCACCACTAATCGACGGACTCCAAGGAATTTTGCTTGTCGGAGCCCTGCAAGAAGACCTTTATACTCTGCTGCGTTATTGGTTGCAACAAAGTGTAGTTGAAAGACAAACTTTAGCTGTTCACCCTGAGGCGTATCTAAGACCACTCCAGCCCACGAGTGTTGAAAACTGCGAGAGCCGTCAAAGTACCTTGTCCAATAATCGGGGCATTCCAATTCTTCGGACACCTGCACGGGTGGCTCAGGATTAGTCCATTCGACTACGAAATCGGCCAGGACATGAGACTTAACCGCAGTGCGGGGTGTGTAATGTATATCAAAAGCACCGAGTTCATTAGCCCATTTGGCTATCCGACCAGATTTCTCCGGGTCACGGACAATATCCCCCAATGGAAAAGATGAGGGTACTGTGATCTTGTGTGCTTGGAAGTAATGTCGTAGCTTTCGGGAAGCCATCAGTAGTGCGTAAAGTATCTTCTGGACCTCAGGGTATCGCTCCTTAGGGCCTTGAAGTACTTCTCTTACATAGTAGACGGGTCTGTGTATACCTTCTCTATCCGCGATCAGGACAGCGCTAACCGCGTGTGGTGTGGTCACCAAGTAAAGAAGTAATGGTTCTCCTTTGTCGAGAGACACCAAGACCGGCAGACTGGATAAATATGCTTTCACCTCCTGGAATGCCTTTTCGGCCTCATCGGACCATGCGAAATTGTGATATTTACGCAGGGCTTTGAAGAAAGGTAGTCCCCTTTCGCCTAGTCGCGATATAAACTGGCTTAAGGCCGCCATGCGACCCGCTAGGCGCTGAACATCCTTGATGGATGAGGGAGACCTCATTTGTTCGATAGCCCTTATTTTTTCAGGATTGACTTCAATTCCTCTGGAACAAACAAGAAAACCAAGAAGTTTTCCTAAAGAAACCCCCCGAAAGAACATTTCTCCGGGTTTAATTTTATTCCAAATCGATTTAAATTACAGAAGGTTTCAGCGAGATCGTCTAAATGAGACAATCTTATGGTGCTTTTTACAACCAAGTCGTCTACGTAAGCTTTGAGATTACGCCCCATCTGGGAAAGAAAGGTCTTTTGCATCAAGCGCTGGTGCGTGGAACCTGCGTTCTTGAGACCAAAAGGCATTCTGACATAGCAGTAGGTGCCGAACGGGGTGATGAAGGCAGTCTTCTCTTCATCTTCTTCTGCCATGCTAATTTGGTGATATCCTGAGTAAGCGTCCAGGAAACTCATCAGTTTGCAACCCGCAGTAGAATCGACCAGCTGATCGATGCGGGGAAGGGGAAAGTTGTCCTTCGAACAGGCACTATTGAGGCTGGTGTAGTCGACACACATACGCCACTTACCATTTGACTTGCGGAACATGACCAGATTTGCAAGCCATTCCGGGTGATCGACCTCACGAATAAACCCGGCCTTTAGGAGTTTTCTAACTCCTCTCGGATGGCTTCCTGTCGATCAACAGCAAAGCGCCTGAGCTTTTGCTTTATAGGTCGCTGTCCAGGTCGAATTGCTAACCTGTGCTCAATTACCTCCCTTGGGACACCGGGCATGTCGGATGGTTTCCACGCAAACACATCTGCATTAGCCCGGAGGAAAGTAATGAGCTCGAGTTCCTATTTGTCGTCCAGGCCTGATCCGACCCGAATTGTCTTGGACGGATCATCTGGGTACAATGGAACCTGTTTAAGTTTTCATCAGGTCGAGGAGCAGCCTTGATCGCGTCAGCGGCGACTGTGGTGACCTGAGTGTCCTGGAGGGGAAGTTGGTCCACCATCTCCAAAGATCGCCGATCACACGTCAATGCCACGTTGTGACTGCCTCGGATCGAGATGACACCTTTGGGGCCAAGCAACTTGCCGTACTGGTAAGCATAGTGCGTTGCCATCATGAACTTAGCAAGAGTTGGCCTGCCAAAGATTGCGTTGTAAGCCGAATCACAATCAATTACATCAAAAGTAACTAATTCTGTTCGGAAGTTATCTGGTTCTCCCAGCGTGACCGGGAGGACCACTTGTCCCAATGGCATCATGGAGGGACCAGGAATTATCCCATAAAATGGATGGATTATGGGCTTGATTTTCAAATGAGGAATCTGCATCTCGTTGAGCGCCTTGACTAATAAGATGTCCAAGGAGCTACCTCCATCGATCAGGACCCTTTCGACTCTCGCATTACTGATAATAGGGGTAATGACCAGAGGAAGTCTCAATGGTCGAGTAAGCCCCACAGGACACTTAGAGCGATCAAATGTCAAAGGTGTATCT
This sequence comes from Pharus latifolius, assembly GCA_019359835.1. Classification (NCBI taxonomy): domain Eukaryota; kingdom Viridiplantae; phylum Streptophyta; class Magnoliopsida; order Poales; family Poaceae; genus Pharus; species Pharus latifolius. The sequence goes on from CM033323.1 coordinate 43,369,973, forward strand.
CACCAACGGGGGTACTGAGGTTCACCAATGGAAGTCTCCGTTCGGTTAACCTCTCAATAAAAAGCCTTAAACTGCCTCTTGGAAACAAAAGAGGAGGAACCTTCAAAAATAACATTCACATGATTGCGAGGTACCTGGTAAGACATCTCCTCGTCCCCGTTGGCATCTCTTAGCCCGCATGCTTGTTCTTTAGTTGGTAGAAGTCATCTAACTGCTTCAACCAACTCCTGCAGTTCTTAAGGTCGTGTCCTGTGGAGTTGTGGAGCGGACACCATTTCTTGCCTTCCTGCGGGTTAGTCAACTTTTTTGGCTGGTCGGCACTACGACCACCAGAAACAGTTTTATTTTTAAACGATGGCTTGTTACCTTTGGTCGAAGGAGGCTTCTCTCCGACCGCGACCTCTCGGCATTGTCCAGACCGACTCCTTTTCGACTTGTTTGACTTCCCGCCTGATGAAGATTCCGGCTTCTTGCTTGAATCCTCCCTTCTAGCGTCCTTGAGACCCGCTTGAGGTGGTAGGTTGCCTTTATCAACCATCCGGTTCCATTCGACAGCCTCGGCTGCATCGGAATATCGATCAGCCATATCAAAGAGATTGGCTACTGATCGAGGAGGATGGACGAGCAAATCTTCGGTGAATCTTCGATACCGAACGGCATGTTTAAATGCCCTGATAACGGAGCTATCAGATATGTTCGAGATGGTATTCCTCACCCCGACAAATCTCTTGACAAACTAACGAAGGGTTTCGGTCGAGGTTTGCCGTAGTCGATGGAGGTCGTCCTCTTTGCCCGGCTTCTGATAACAATTTTGGAAATTGCTGAGGATGGCATCGCACAGCATTTCCCAGTTATAAATCAAACCTTTGGGTTGGTTAAACAACCAGGTTCTTGCCGGTCCTTCGAGGACTGTTGGCAGGTAGTTGGCCATGACCCGGTCATCGCCGCCTGCCGCTGGGATGGCAGTAATGTAGATTTGGAGGAACTCGGATGGGTTCTGAGTTCCATCAAACCTCTCTATGGCCCCTGGTCTAAACTTGTCTGGCCAAACGACCGCACGAAGGCCGGGCGAGAAAGCTTTACAACCAACGTAAGGACCGTGAATTGTCCTGCGGCTCTCGATCTGATCACGGGCAACCTCACGCAATGGAGAAGCCACTCGTGGCCCCAAACGAGAGTGGACAGGAATTCGATCCCTATCACGTGAATCCTGCGCCCATCTGGACTTGTCTTGTCGAGATGGTACAGGTGGTGGGTGACTCCGCCTGCCAGAACCAGAGTTAGGGTGCTCTCGGTTATGGGAGCGTGTCACCGACCGGGAAGAAGCCATCGGAGTCGCCTCCGATGCGACCTCGTCCAACCTTTCCGCCAGGATTCTGGTGAAGGCCGGTTTCTGCGCATCCGTGACCGTAGGAGGAAAATTACGCATGACCTCCGTAATAGATCGAAGCCAACCATGCGTACTTCTCCTAGGGGCACCAGGTGTTACCGTTTCTTTGTCCGCTGGGAAACGCTCTAGGGGCAAAGACGGTGTCTGGTCGCATCTGCGACCACGTGACCATTGGGAAGAACTTGGAGCAGCATCGTAATGGGCCTGTGCATCTTGAAGAGCCTCTAGGTCTGTTCTGCGAAGTTCGTTGTCTTGTTGCTCGCGATCTTGATCTTCCTTTTGTTTTTGTTCCTGTTCTTCCCTAGCAGCCCGTTGATCGAGAGTTTCTTCCAATAAGGCAGTGAACTGTCTAGGGACAGAAGTCGCCGAGGGAGAGAACATCTCCGTTTGTTCTGAGTCAGACTCGAAATCGAAGAGACGATGGAGGTTATCAGGGTCAAATCTCCTCGGGCTGATTTCCTGGTCAACGTCATTCTTCCCCTTAATAGGGTCGTATGATGGACCTGATTCAACCTCTAACGCATTAAGAACCACAGTGGGTTCTGATTCTGCGTTAGTCACCTCCTGGTCGATAGACATGACCTGAATGGTCGAATCAACCTCTGGGACGTCCTCACCTCCGGTTTCCTCCATCGGAACAGGATCGCTAGGAGAAGGCATCGGAATGTGGGCATAATCCTCGATATCGAAATCGTTCTCGGAATCATATGCTCCAACATGATTCAGCAAACCTCCAGATGAAAATTAGGATGCCTTGAGAAAAGGCCCTACGGTGGGCGCCAGCTGTCGATGATTCGGACTCGGGGTCCTCAGTCGAACTTATGCAGAATTTGTAGGTTGTGAGACCTTTCAGGGTGTCCCTCCAGGAAGGTATGATGAATCAAAGTTAACTAGAGCACAGAGAGATTTATACAGGTTCGGGCCCTCGATGGTGGGAGTAATAGCCCTACGTCCTGTTAGGATTTCACTATATGTGGGAGAAAAGAGTTACAAAACTATGGAAAAGATCTTCACATGCGAAGATTTTTCCTGTAGGTTTATACAAGATTGTACTCAAGAGGCTTATGAAAGCTAACTAACTTAGTCTAGTGTCTTCGGTTAATCTTTTGATCTCTTGGTCCTTTTTTCTTCTTTTCCATTTGATGCATTGGCTTACCCTTTTATACTGGTCGAAAGGGTGCCAAGGCATAACGGCATCGAACAGTTACTCGGGTGCAGTTTTGGTAACTGCCCCTAACCTCCACGTAGGTTTAACACGTGTTATTGAGGAATAACTGCACGTATTATCCTCCTGACGGTTGTCTTCGTACGTGGAAGAATCTTCAGGATAATTAGGATATCCCTGTTGTAGGGACCAAGCAATTCCGCGTCTCCTGGTCGAAGGTGTTCTGACCGCGCGTTGCTTGTAATCATCTGACCGCGCATTATCTGCAGCCCTCTGTCCGCGTATTCGCATACGGGCTTCTAATCGCGTATTACCTGTGATTAGGGCTGGAACTTTAGCTCGCAGTTAAAGAGCAACTCGGGCTCGGCTCGGGTTTTGGCTCAGCTCAGGCTCGGCTCATTAACAAACGAGCTGAGTTCGAGCTGTATTTATAGCTCGGTTCAAAAACGAGCCGAGCTCGAGCTAGAGCCCAGCTCGCTCGAGCTCGGCTCGGTACTGAATTACTGCAACTGTGAATCTGTGAACTGTGATACACTCATACACACCCAGTAGCCCGAGTCACAAACTCAAAGTCCAGATCTAGGGTTCCTCCGTCGCCTGGTGCTCCTCTGCCGCCCTGCCGCCCGATGCTCCTCTGCCACCCGACGCTCCTCCGCCGCCCGAAGCTCCTCCGCCTGGCGCTCCTCCGCCCGAAGCTCCTCCGCCCGCCGCCCGAAGCTCCTCCTCCTGGCGCTCCTCCGCCGCTCGGCGCTCCTCCGCCGCCCGAAGCTCCTCCGCCCGGCGCTCCTCCTCCGCCCGGCGCTCCTCCTTCGGTTGTTTTTGTTGAATGTTCTCTAAGGAATTGTTTTTTTTTAAAACGAGCCGAGTTCGAGTCGAGTTCGAGCCCAAAACAACCGAGCTGGTCTAGCTCGCGAGCTGGCCGAGCCAGCTCGCGAGCCAGACCGAGCCGAGTTCGAGCTGATTTTTCAGCTCGGTGAGCTAAACGAGCCGAGCCGAGCCAGCTCGTTACCCAACCGAGCTCGAGTCGAGCCGGGGCCAGCTCGCTCGAACTCGGCTCGTTTCCACCCCTACCTGTGATCTGATCGCGTAAAGCCTGCGACCATGTGTCTGCGTTTCTCGAAGTAGCCTGAGTTCGCGTCAACAGATATTCGTCTGGTTCGAATCTGTCCTGAACTAGTCGTGTATTTATTTGAATTAGCTCGGGTATCAATCCTCCTCAACTGTCATTGTAATTTAAAGATACTGTAAAATAATGTAATATGATTGATATATTACACATTTACTATACAAATAACATAAAAACCCTGTCATATCAATGTAAGTTTACTATCCTATCAACAATCCCAACTTTTACGACCACTACCTTACATATGATGAGACTAACCAATAATTGTCGACGCCATCGCTTGATTGACAGAAATTCGAATTTTCCGCGCAACCAATGCAAGTGGGACATCATCGTCATTATCCTCAGCAATATTTCTCTCTTCACTGGTCTTACTCACAGAATTAGTACCAGATCCTTGTTTATTCACCTGTTTGCATGGAACATTCAATCTATTCTTGCATTTCCCAATTATATTCTTCACCTTCAAAACTAATTCAGCTCTGGCATTTTCAAGCTTATTGTCGAATTCCTTAATCTTCAAAAGTAATTCAGCTTGGCAATCTTCAACCTCCTTATCATAAGACTTTAGAGCTTCTATTACTCTATCCTTCTCCACACCTTCAATCGAAGACAACAAATCACCTAGATGGCTATCTATCATTGGAAACGAAGATGGAATATCGCGGCTCTCAACCGAAACACCAGCAATAATATTTTTGGTTTTCTTCTCTATGTAGCAACTGTCTTTGGCATTTCTGCACTGAAAATCATAACAACAAAGTATAAAAATTATGTCAATAAAGTTTATAATCTATGCTTGTTGTTAGATTTAAAATATGATGTAATCTGCAGTAAATCGTCAGCGATACTAACATAATCACTTCATTTACTTTCCAATTTTTATATTTGTTAACATTAAACTTATAGTCTAAAAATAATCAATTTACTGAGCTCATGCTACGACATTAAAGTGTGATTCTTCGTACAGTAAATTTATTGGTCAATATGCCTTCACAAATAATCGATCAAGATCACTTTACTGGAACAACAGTAAATTCTTATTAATACGTCAGTTAAGTTTTATAATTTAGACAGTAAATTTACTGGTTGAAATATCTTCACTGTACTAGACAACTATCAATTTACTAGTCGAAATATCTTCACTGTACTGACAACTATCCATTTACTGGTCGACATATCTTCACTGTACTCGACAACTATCAATTTACTGGTTGAAACATCTTCACTGTACTCGACAACTATCAATTTACTAGCAAGACAGTAAACTCCTTTTGATCAGGCCGTATATAAATCATAAAGTTTCATGTTTAGTATGAAAATTACTCGCATCCAGCTTTCTATAGTGCCTCCTGTTCTGTGGATCCTTGCGTAAAAGGTCAGCTACCTCCAGCTTGGTTATCAATTCACCATTGAAGAAGTTGACACGAGGCATCTGTTTGATACCAAACGGATGCCGACAATATAAATTGTCTAGATAATAAACCTGAAAAGTCATGGAGTAAACTAAGTGAATACATGGCTACCAACTATAGAACATAGCAATCAATATGTTATAACCACACTATTCACTTGTTTCTATGATGAAATTAGATATTTACCATTAAGAAAACACTGCACCCCTGGATGGTATTCCTCTTAAGGTTTCCATGCCAATGCCGTGAAGCAGCCCTCTTGTTGTTCACAACGGCCTGGCACCAGTCCATCTTACCAAAATTTTCTACATCTCTCACAAGGCTAGCAATTTTTTAGTTTAAGTAAAAGCAATTGGTGCACAACAAAAACTTGTTCATCAAGACGAGCATGAAACATTGCAGAAAGAACTTGTCAGCATCTCCACGCCTAATGCATTCGATGAGTTTATCCACATGGAAATTTTTATTCCTACCAACACCTAGCCGGTCCATAAAAGATGACATGTCGGCTTCCCTGTTTGCAATAGGTGCATCCATTGTTCCTTTCGGAAGACCAAGCACACAGTGGACGTCATGAGACGTGATGGCAAGCCTTTTGTCATTTGATACCACAATCTCCATCGAATAAGGATTGATTCGGTTGATTATCCACTCGATCAAATCCCTCGAACCAATCCTATCTACGTTGAAGTCAATCAAGCTTCCAAAACCAATCTCCCTCAACTTCTTCTTTTGTCTCTCATTCAACAACCTTACTAGATCGTATATCCTTTTTGGCTCACACCTGATATTGACGCAAATCTACAAAAAATAAAAACTATGATATTAAACATATCACATCACTACCTATGTAAAAATGATTTACTGCCATATCTTTCTCGCAGTATCTACTATAATAACAATATACATTACACCATGAATTTATCAATTTACATGTATCTATTTGTGGAATGTATATACCATAATCAGTAAATTTCCATATCAATACCGGTAAATTACAACATATAATACAGTAAATCATGAGAATTATTATCACTAATTTTAACTATAACATACATGCATATTAACTAAATGAATTCATGTATTCCGTAAAAAAGCCTTGGGCTTTTTCTCTACGAGAGACCGCTCAACAAAATCATCGTCATCATCCACCATATCTATGTCATCTTTGTCAATTACAGGGTATTCATTGCCCTTGTTTTCCTGTAAATAACGACAATACAAACTTACAAACTCAAATATTCTAACAGAAAACAAAAAAAATTACAAAACAGACATTACTGGGTATAGAAAAATAAAACCTCATTATTATCGGGATCTTCAGAGTCATGCTTTTCGTGCTCCTCGTCACCAAATGCCACTTCCCTGTCTCTCTTTTCTCTTGTAGCAATTTGGGGCTATCATACAAAAACATATTTATACAAACAAATAACCACACTACAATTCTGTTTAATGCATGCAAAAATAAACAAACCACCGTAGATTTTGCAGGGCTTCCTTGTGTCGGATCAAAGGATATCACCAAGGCGTTTTGGCTATCCGACACAACAACCTTCCTCAGCTTCTTAGGAACCTTGCCAGCAGCTTTTACAATGCCCTTTTGAGATGACATTGTTCGCAAAAAAATACTGAAAATAAAACTAATTAACATTCATGATATAACAAATTTATTGCCTAAATTGTACTATATGTTCTCATACTATCTTGCCTATGCAACAGCATCAATTTACTGCCGATTTTCTAGAAATGTATATAAATGTACTGTGCAGACAGTAAATTTATGGACTAATAAATGACAATTTACTGGTAGTAAATATAATTCTTATCTATATCAAATTTACAGTCATAAAAATACCAATTTACTGCCCAAAATGTACTCTCTGTTTGAGATAGAACGGCTATACGAACAACACAAATTTTTTGATGATTTACTGGTGAAGATCAAATTTAATGTCTGAACAACTATAATTTACTAATAAATAACTGAAAATAAATGGCTATTCGACCAACATTAGATTACCTTTGATTTAGTGGTAATGTAGTTAATTTACTGTCCGAGCAACTACAATTGACTGGTGATCAAGAATAAATTTACTAACAAAACTAATTCTTACTTATTGCAATATGGTATTGTAGGTAAAAATTAGTGTTCGAAGTACTACAGTTTGTGGATGATCAAATGTGACTTTACTGAAAAACCACTAATTGTTAACTATTTCAGGTAGGTAAAGTAGAAGAATTTACTGTTTGAACAACTGCGATTTATGGACGGCCAAATGTAAATTTACTGATAAAACTCTAATTTTTACCTATCTCAGGATCGAAATCCGAATCGGCAACACAGGAAGCGCCGTTGCGGTCCAGACGAGGTGTTCTGGAATCGTATGTCGGCAGCAGCGGAAGCGCGTGAGATCCGGTGACAAAAATACGACATACGGCTCGGTCGACTAGCGGAATTGCGATCGAGCGGCGAGTAATTGCGGGAGCAACGACAAGAATACCAAAAATTCGGCGATGGTGGTTTACTCCAAGGAATGGTGCCAACAGCATATTGAATCGGATGGTCTTGTATGTTGTGTCGAATGTTATGCAGTCTCCAAAGTGTTGGTAAGCAGAACAACAGCTTGCGTTGCTCCAAAATAAGTTACGGATTGTATCATTCTCATCTACATCGATGTCGTAGTAGAAATTTTCATTTTTTGCCTTCATCTCTCTAAGAAACATAATTAGATTGTCGATGTCATTTGCATTTTCTACCCTTTTGTTTTTTGCTTTCCTATTTTGATCAAATATTTACTAATATATTATGATAATAGTAACTAGTAATTTACATTATGATAAAAAATTAGTTCACATACCTATTCAATACATCCCTTGATGAGAACGGGACATTGTCTTGACCTCCATAGAGGTTTGTAAGCACTGACATAATCGCACCATGAGTGACATCACATGACTGTAGTTGTTTTACGATGCTCAACATTGATTCATCAAAATTCTTGTGTGATCTATGGAAAACAACTTTCGAGGGTGACAAATCAAGTGAGTGATTGTGGTTCACCATCAATATTGTTGTTGTCCATATCCCAGTGTTTATATCTTTCTTTATTTTCATCATTGCCTTGCAGTTATTTCTCCTAGTTTTCTTATTTCGTTGACGATTATCTCCTGCTGTAGAGCAATGCTTTCCCTGTCTTGTGCAATAATATTCACGGCTGGTATTGCTAGAATTTTTTTTGCCCTTTCGAATACCAAAACCAGCATAATACAAGTATTTTTGGTAATAATCATTCGTTTCTTCTTCAGTTTGAAAAGTCATTCCCACAGCTGGTATAATATCTTTGGGAATATCTGGTAGCTGTAATAAGGTAGTAAAATTACTTTTATATGAGCAGTGCTGATCAAAGACAGTAAATTTACAATATACGACCAGTAAATTTTTCATTAATGTGTACAAACAGAGAGGTCGTGGATAATTTGACCAGTAAATCTATTGAATACGACCAATAAAATGTTAGAACAAATACAGTAAATTGTAAATCTTTTTATACACATGAATGAAAAATTCATTGTCTTAGTAAGTTTTACTATCGGGGACATATCGACCAGTAAATCTTTACCTAACGATCAGTAAATATAAAATAATTCGACCAGTAAATCTATTGAATACGACAAGTAAAAAGTTAGAACAAATACAGTAAATTGATCAATAGTACTAGTAAACCGAGGTATCGTATTGTGTATTTCGACTTCAGATTGACCAGTGAAGATCAGTTAGCATATGACCAGTAAATTTATAAAATAAAGATAGTAATTTATCATTAATATGTATAAAAAGAAAGATCATGGACAATACGACCAGTAAATTGATTGTGCAAAGATAATGAATTTTTCAATACGACTAGTAAATCTACGTATCAAGGACAGTAAATCTAAAGTGCTGTAGTAAATCTCTTTATATAATGGACAATACGATTGATAAATTTTTCATTCATGTGTATAAACAGATTTACTAGTCGTACGACATATCGACCAGTAAATCTTTAGCTAACGATCAGTAAAATGTTTGCATAAAGAGAGTAAATTTACTGATGATCGTGGACAACACGACCAGTAAATTCATATCGACCAGTGTAGACGCACATCATACGACTAGTAAATTCATTGTATAATCATCGTATGGTAAATTTATTGTCTTTATTGAATGAATTTACTAGTCGCATTGATAACATTAATGCATATAAACAATGTTTATGAAAAATTTACTGGTCAATTTGTATGACAGTAATAATTCTAATACTAGTGTACATGTTACTTTTTCGTAGTAATTTGCCACCGTTATAGTTGGGAAGAGAATATACATACATGTGTATGGGCATGAGATGAGAAATCATCTTGTGTTGATCCTTATATTGAATGTGAAGGTGTTAAATTATTTGACTGTGTATTACAATGATCAAACAAAACTCTGCATGTTCTTTGTTGTTCTCTTGGGGGTGATGATGTATCCATTGTGCTGTAGTAAATCACTATGTGACAATTTAAGAAAGAATACGACCAGTAAATTACAATTAAAAATACAATAACTTAAGTAATTGGGATAGTAAATTACCTGTTTATTCTAGTTTGTCTCTGAATTTACTGATGATCAAAACTGGCGAAGAGGATGACGATCGCCCCTCTAATGTTTTGGTGGATTTTGGTATCTGATTATGTGTGGGATGAGAGTGGTTCTGCATTTTTTTACTGGGCGATATATGATTGTGGTTCCTATTTTTGAGGCAGTTCCTACTTTTTAGGGATAGTGTGCAGTTGTAACAAACCTCCCGTCGGTTTTTAGGAATAATCCAATTGTTCGATGGAAGTTACTACCGTCAAATCTATTTGATACCGTTTGTAAATTTATAAATCTTAGGGGTAGATGTAGAATAGTGTCTCTCTCTCTCTCTCTCTCTCTCTCTCTATATATATATATATATATATATATATATATATATATATATATATATATATATATATATATATATATATATATATATTTATATATATATATATATATAATTGGTTTTTATATTTTCTTTACTTTCTAGTACATGCTTCGTTATCTATAATATGTGTTTGAACCTGTGTAACAGTAATTACAAAGAAAAATAAGAAATGTACAAATTAGTATAACCTTCCAAATTTGGAATTCCTTATGATTTTTGTTCTTAATTGTTAATAATATCCAGATTATTTCCGTAATTGTACTCTCATCCATCTCATATCTGAGTCCGTAACTATCCAAATCCGTATCGGCCAAGATTTGTATCTTTCAAGATCTACATCTGTTTCTATATCTGATAAAAAAAAGGTTGCAATATGGCATAGCCACTATCTGTCCATATTCAATCAACTTTCACCCATAAATAGCACCATGATAGATGATATGATTATCAAACATTTAAAAAGAGGCCACTTTTTTTAGAACGCTATTTGGTGAGGATGGGTGTCATGAGAGACCCCATTCATCTAACATCAGATCGATATATAACATATTGATCCAAAAATAGAGAAAAATGACCTCACATAAGGATGGTTCTCATTTAAGTTTTTCCTTTTCTTAATTAGTGAACCTAAAGATAACTCCTAGCTACATTAGAGTTGAACCCTTTTGACACTCCCTCAAGACTCCTAGTGCTATAAGAAGGGGTGTAAAGTAGTTATGAATTATCTGTATTAGACTCTCTCCGGTCTAAAAAGACAGTCATTTTTTTACTGCACACTATTTTCAAGATACAACTTTGATCATTACTTTTTTACTATATTAAGTTACTAAAAATATATAAAATTGTAATATTATGAATGTATTCTTTATGACAAATATGCTCGAATAATTTTCTTTACCTAATCTAAATATTTATAAATATATTATTGATCAAAGTTAAAAATTTTGACTATCTACAATCAAAAAATAACATTCTTTTTAGACTGCGACAGTATGAATTATCTGATCATCAAATTAACAACATTCAAATTTGGTTAGAAAATTGCCATCCGAATAACATTTTTCTCTATGTAATTATGTATTTGAATCCAACAAAATCTGCATCTGCATTAGAGACCAATAAAATCTGACATGGTTCGATAAAAATGATATATTTTCATATTTGAATTCAATTTAAATTTTATTTGTATCGAAAATGTATGCCAAACACTACTACAGAAATGCAGTCCACTAACCCCTATCTTTTAACGGTTGTATGCAATCTGAAAGAAAACTATTAGTGTACAAGGGCCGCAGTGGAGAAGAGCTTTTTTACTAACGGTTACGTTCTGAGAAACCGTTAGTAAAAACCACTTTACATATACTAACAATTCATAATATAATAACTGTTAGAAGAGAGAAAATTTTACTAACGGTTTGTTTTTTGTAACCGTTAGAAAAACTACCTTATTTATTCTAACGGTTATTATTGTATGAACCGTCAGAAGAGAGGAAAGTTTACAAATGGTTTGTTTTTTGTAACCATTAGTAAAACCACTTATTTATTCTAACGGTTGTAACCGTATGAATCATTAGAAGAGGGGAAAGTTTACTAACGGTTGTGTTTTGGAACCGTTAGTAAAAGTTCCACTACAAAGATTAATTAACCCACTCAACCCTTGTTGACCATCTCGATCTCTCTATTACTTTCGTTCCACACTCCAAGCTAGAGTGACCTGGGCAAGCTAGCTGGAAGGAAATTAATTTGATCCATCTCAGTAATGTAAACTTCTCATCACCTCTCTCTCTCTCGATCACTCTCTTACTCTCCCCCTCTCTCTCTACTTCCAATTAAACTAGCTATAGCTCCAAGCTAGGAGATTACCTAGGTAGCTATAGCTTGCTGAAGTTAAGCTAGGAATGATTTATGGCTGAAGTTAATGCTCTTACAATTAATGCATCAAGTTAGGGTTTCATATATCAATTGTAAGTAGCTGTATACATATAGCCTAATTGACCATGTTTCATGCATGCACGCCTGAGTCATTAATTATTTTTCAATTTGTCAATTTTGTGAATTGTAGATGGACCGAGAATATTGGATGTATGGAATAAAACATACTACTCTTGAGTATTTAGAGGTTATGAATGGGCTTATTAAATTTGCTGAGCAAGAAAAGGGAAAGAAGGGAGAGAATCGAAAGATATGCATTGTCCTTTGCATAGATTGTATGAACTTAAAGAGGTTCAACAACTCTGATCAGATTAAGAGTCATTTGATTCATCGTGATTTTAATGCACGATATACCCATTGGATATGGCATGGCAAAGATCTTGAGGAAACGAGCACCGCTACCAATCAGCAGGACCCAGAAGTAGATTGGAGTAATGATGATCATCAGAACTTTGATAATGTTCATTCGGATGTGCATGTAGATGATGACAATTTAGATGAAATGTTGCGTGATGTAGAAGAAGATTACAACGAAAACGACTTTGGTAAATTTGAGAAATTGATTGTTGATTCTGAGAAGTCTTTGTTCCCTAGATGTACAAAATTTACAAAGTTGTCTTTTGTGCTGAGATTATATAACTTGAAGGCAAGCAACGGTTGGAGTGATAAGAGTTTCACGGCACTATTAGATCTTTTAGCTGTCATGCTTCCAGAGTGAAATTAGTTACCAAGATCAGTTTACCTAGCAAAAAAACTATTGTGTCCGTTGGGAATGGAAATCAAAAGAATACATGTATGCCCAAATGATTGTGTATTGTACCATAACGAGTATGAGGATTTGTATGTTTGTCCTAGATTCAGTGCATCACGGTATAAGCATAGGGACCGAATTTATCACAGTGAATGTGATGAGGTAAAGAAAGGGCCTCCAACCAAAACTGTGTGGTATTTTACTGTGATTTCGAGATTGAAACAGTTGTTTGCAAATCCAAAAGATGTAAAGTACTTGTGTTGGCACGTTGAAGGCCGGAAACAAGATGGAAAACTAAGACATCCAGCTGATTCTATTCAATGGAGAAACATTAACAGAACATTTGGTGAGTTTGGCGGTGAAGTGAGGAATATAAGGTTTGGGCTGAGTACAGATGGTATTAATCCACACGGAAATATGAGCAGTCGGCATAGCACTTGGTCGGTTCTTTTATGCATCTGCAATCTTCCTCCTTGGTTATGTATGAAGCGCAAGTACATCATGATGTTGTTACTAATCTCAGGACCCAGACAACTCGGGAATGATATTGATGTGTTTCTAGCGCCTTTAATCGAGGACTTACAGAAATTGTGGAGAGAAGGGGTGCAGGTGTGGGATGCATATAAGCGAGAGAATTTCATATTGCAGGCCATGATATTTTGCACCATAAATGATTTCCAGGCCTACGGAAATTTGTCGGGGTATAGTACAAAAGGAGCCAAGGTTTGCCCTATTTGCCTAGATGAAACTGAGAGTATGTGGTTGCAAAACTGTAGGAAAATAGTGTACATGGGTCACCGTAGCACTACTACAGAAATGCAATCCACTAACCCATATCTTCTAACGATTATAAGCAATCTAGGAAAAATCCGATAGAATAGGACGACAGCGGTGGAGAAGAGGCTTTTTACTATCGGTTATATTCTGGTACACCGTTAGTGAAATACAAATATTTTTTTACTATCGGTCATTACTGTACCAACTGATATAATATATGAAATAGTACTATCGGTTTGTCTTTCGTAACTGATAGTGAAATTACGGACTTTATACTATCGGTTCATACTATACCAACCGATATAATAGAGTAAATTTTACTATCGGTTTGTCTTTGGTAATTGATAGTGAAATTATGAAATTTATACTATCGGTTACTAGTGTACCAACCGATATAATAGAGTAACTTTTACTATCGATTATCTAAAACAAACCGGTAGTAAAATGACGTCATATAAACTAATGGTTATGACAGTGGGGACCTTAGTTTACTATCGGTTGTGTTTTTTGAACCGATAGTAAAATTGTACAACTTATCTGGACCCCTGCTCTGTGCTCTGCATCCTCGATTCATTTCTACCGTACGTGCATCCACGCTCCAAGCTAGAGTGATCTGGAGAAGCTAGCTGAGAGGTTGATAATTCGATCCCCCTCGGTATTGTCATCTTCTCATCACCTCTCTCTCTCTCTCTCTCGATCACTCTTTCACACTCTCCCTCTCTCTCTCTACATGCAATTCATTAAACTAGATACATGTAGCTCCAAACTAGCTAGAAGGCTAGGTTGGCTAGCTAGCTATAGCTTGCTGAAGTTAAGCTAGGAATGATTTATGGCTGAAGTTAAGCAGCTAGCTAGCTGGCTCTTCCAATTAATGCATCAAGTTAATTAGGGTTTCATACATATCCATTTAATGTAATTAAGCAGCTGTACACACATATGGCCTAGCTAATTGAGATGTTTCATGCATGCATGCCCTGAGTCATTAATTATTTATTTCAATTTGTCAATTTAGTGAAATAATTGTAGATGGACCGAGAATATTGGATGTATGGAATAAAACGTACTACTATTGAGTATTTGGAGGGTGTGAATGGGTTTATTAAATTTGCTGAGCAAGAAAAGGCGAAGAAGGGAGAGAAAGATATGCATTGTCCTTGTATAGATTGTATGAACTTAAAAAGGTTCGGCAACTCTGATCAGATTAGGAGTCATTTGATTCGTCGTGGTTTTAATGCACGCTATACCCATTGGATATGGCATGGTGAAGATCTTGAGGAAACAAGCACGCTACCACTCAGCAGCACCCGGAAGTGGATTGTAGTAATGATGATCATGATCAGAACATTGGTAATGTTCATTCAGAAGTCCATGTAGATGACGACAATTTAGATGAAATGTTACGTGATGTAGAAGAAGATTACAGCGAAAATGATTTAGCTAAATTTGAGAAATTAATTGTTGATTCTGAGAGGCCTTTGTTCCCCAGATGTGCAAAATTTACAAAGTTTTCTTCTATGTTGAGATTATATAACTTGAAGGAAAGCAACGGTTGGAGCGATAAGAGTTTCACGGCGCTATTAGATCTGTTAGTGGACATGCTTCCAGAGGGAAATGAGTTGCCAAGATCGGTTTACCAAGATAGAAAACTATTGTGTCCGTTGGGAATGAAAATCGAAAGAATACATGCATGCCCAAATGATTGTGTTCTGTACCGTAACGAGTACGAGGATTTGCATGTTTGTCCAAGATGTGGTGCATCGCGGTATAAGCATGGGGACAGAATTTATCACAATGGATGTGATGAGGTAAAGAAAGGGCCTCCAGCCAAAACTGTGTGGTATTTGCCTGTGATTCCTAGATTGAAATGGCTGTTTGCAAATCCGAAAGATGCAAAGTACTTGCGTTGGCATGTTGAAGGTCGGAAACAAGACGGAAAACTAAGACATCCAGCTGATTCTATTCAATGGAGAAACATTAACAGAACATTCAGTGAGTTTGGCGGCAAAGTGAGGAATATAAGATTTGGATTGACTACGGATTGTATGAATCCACACTGAAATATGAGCAGTCGACATAGCACTTGGTCGGTTCTTTTATGCATCTACAATCTTCCTCCTTGGTTATGTATGAAGCGCAAGTACATCATGATGTCATTACTAATTTCAGGACCCAGACAACCCGGGAATGATATTGACATGTTTCTATCACCGTTAGTCGAGGACTTACATAAATTGCGGAGCGAAGGGGTGCGGGTGTGGGATGCACATAAGCGAGAGAATTTCATGTTGCGGGTCATGATATTTTGCACCATAAATGATTTCCCGGCCTATGAAAATTTGTCGGGGTATAGTACGAAAGGAGGCAAGGCTTGTCCTATTTGCCTGGATGAAACTAAAAGCATATGGTTATCGAACTGCAGAAAAATAGTGTACATGGGTCACCGCAGATTCTTTCCGATGCATCACGCCTACCGTAAGAAGAGGAAGTCATTTAATGGGAAGCCTGAGAAAGGATCAGCCCCAGTTTATATGACTGGTAAGGAGCTTTACTTGGGCGTGAAGGACATCAAAGTTGAGTTTGGTAAATGTTCTAAACCTCCAGGAAAAAATGTTTGGTAGAAGAGATCGATTCTTTGGGATCTGCCATATTGGGAGCACTTACAAGTTCGACATTGCATTGATGTCATGCACGTAGAGAAAAATGTTTGTGACAGTTTGATTGGTTTGTTGTTGAACATTCCAAGGAAGACGAAAGATGGCATCAACGTTCGCAATGACATGCTCGACATGGGCATAAGGACTGAGCTTGCATCATTGGAGAAGGGAAAGCGTACATACCTCCCCCCGGCCTGCTATACTTTGTCAAAAAGAGAAAAAACAGAACTCTGTCAGTGCCTATATGGTGTCAAAGTTCCATGCGGGTATTCTACGAACATGAAAAAACTTGTGTCCATGAAAGTCTTGAAACTGGTTGGTATGAAGTCTCATGATTGTCATGTACTGATGTCACAAATACTTCCCATTGCTATCAGAGGCAGTCTCCCAGTCAAAGTTAGAGAGACAATTACAAAGCTATGTTATTTCTTTAACACAATATCTGGCAAGGTAAGCGTGTACTCCTTGCAAGTTAATTAGCTCCATTCGTGGAACTTGTCAAATTTTTTGGATCTGAATATTTGCTACAACTTTGTCCTTGCAGGTAATTGATCTGGATGGACTAGACGATTTGCAACGCGATGTGACTACAACTCTTTGTCAGCTGGAGATGTATTTCCCTCAATCTCTTTTTGATGTTATGGTCCATCTAATTGTTCACCTTGTCAGAGAAATTAAGTTTTGTGGACTCGTGTTCCTGCGCTACATGTATCCATTTGAGAGCAGTATCATTGAAGGTTATGCCGCCGAGGAGGTGATCGAATTTTGCACCAACTATATGGCCGGGGTTGACCCAATTGGCGTTCCTACGTCCCGGCATGAGGGCAGGCTTCAGGGCATTGGAACGATTGGATTTAAATCAGTCATCCCCTTTAGTGATCTGTATGCAAAAGCCCATTTTTGGGTCTTACAGCACATGACGGGGGTGGAGACATACATACACAAGCACAAGGAAATGTTACGGAAACAGAATCCTTCGAAGCTAGAGATTTGGGTCACCAGAGAACATAACAGGAAGTTTGCTGAGTGGATCAAAAATAGAGTCCTGCAAGCTTATGAGGGCAACATAGATGAAGTTGTTACATAGTTGGCCAGAGGGCCTAGATTTACTGTAGGGACTTGACAGGGGTATGACATCAATGGCTATTCATTTTACACAAGAACTCAGGACGAGAAGAGTACTATGTAATGTAGTGGAGTGACACTACTTGCTATTTCGGAGGATGCCAGGGCAGTAAGGGCACTCGACTCATATTGCGGTGTTATTGAGGAAATATGGGAGCTCGATTATGTATTACTTAAGATTCCTCTGTTTCGATGCCAATGGGTCAAAATCTATCGATGTGTTAAAGTCGACAATTATGGGTTTACTCTCGTCGATCTCAGTAGAGTCGCACACCAAGATGATCCATTTATACTTGCTGAGCAAGCCACACAGGTGTTTTACATCGTTGACCCAGCCAACCCAAAGTTGCACGTTGTCCTTCACAGTAAGAGACATATTGTTGGGGTCGAAGACGTTGTGGATGAAGAAGAGTATGATCAGTTCGACGAACTACCACCATTTTTAGATGGAATTCTTCAATCTGTCCCTACCGAAGATATTGACGAAACAAGTTACCTGTGAGACGACCACGAAGAAGGATTATGGGTGGACAACCATTCTTGACTAATTTACAATATGTAAGTGACGTATATTACTTGGATCTTTAATCGAAGAATTCTTCAAATCATTTTTCAAAAATTCTTTGGGAAAACATATGTGATGCATTGAGAATCATTTATGCAAATTTTCATTTCAATTGGAGTACTTGATTTGAGCAATAATTGATTCTTTTCACAAATCAATATGAAAACTGCAAATTTTCATTCCATGATTGGTCTTTACTGTTAATTTATTTCAAAATTATTGGAAGTCATTTGCTTGTGGTTTCAGGTGTCTTTACAAGTGCAAAATGATGTACTGAGACCCATCTATAATTGTTCTCAGGAAAACCCCTTAGGGTCAATAACACTGTATTCTACTATCGGTTTCAATTTCCAAACCGATATAAAATTAATCTCTACTATCGGTTTATTGTCCATAACCAATAGTATTTCATATTGTGTTATGAGATCCTGTTCTACATTTTGGTTTGATCTTGTACAGTGGATTAATTTACTATCGGTTAATAATCATAAAACCGATAGTGAAATACAATGGCAATAAAGATCATTTGAACATAACTCTTGATTGTAAAATCCTATTTGGAAAAATTTTTCAGAAAAATATATTTCATGCAATGAAAATCATTTCTGTAAATTTTCATTTCAATTGGAATTGATTTGAGCAATAATATATTCTTTTCACAAATCAATATGAAAACTGCAAAGTTCAGATTCCTCGTGGTTTTTGGCTGGTTTGTCATTTTGATATCTCCATCATGATTGGCTATTCGAAGAAAGTTTCTATATGCATGATTCCTTATGTTCCATGATTGGTCTTTACTGTTAATTTATTTCAAAATTATTGGAAGTCATTTGCATGGGGTTTCAGGTGTCTTTACAAGTGCAAAATGATGTACTGAGATCATCTGTAATTGTTCTCAGGGAAATCTTTTAGGGTCAATAACATTGTATTCTACTATCGGTTTCAATTTTCAAACCGATATGAAATTAAACTCTACTATCGGTTTATTGTTCATAATCGATAGTAATTCATTTTATGTTATGAGACCCTGTTCTTAATTTACTATCGGTTAGTAATCATAAAACCGATAGTGGACAATGCCAACATTCCAAACCCTAACTTCCATTGTATTTACTATCGGTTTGGTGATTATGAACCGATAGTAAAGATTCATATATTAGGTTAACCTCGCATGATTTTCCCTTCAGTGCAACTGATCACATTCCAAATACTCGCACGCGGAAAACCCTAGCCTCCCCAACGTTCGCTTTTTCGCTCCTCTGCGCCACCATTGCCGATCGCAATTGGGTTCTCCACCGCCTCCGGCCACTGCATCGCACCACCGCCTCTGGCCACTCCACGAACGACTGTAAGTGTTCTTGACCAAACCGCTCGCGTCAATTTCTTAAATTTATATGCAATAGTTCATATGTAGTTCAATGGATTACAAATATAAAACTAGATGAAAAGTGCATGAATTACAAACTTGATAGCTATGAGAATTACAGACTTGATGAAAATCACTAGCAATTTGTCGTACAGTGTCGTCCACTATCGGTTTCTTCTTTAGAACCGATAGTAAATACCATAAACTGAATTTTCTGTTAATTATTTCTCATTTTCTAATTTTCATCTGAAATTTCAGTTCATTTAAATTTTAACGTACTTTATGTTCCTGCAGAGAGACTAGCATAGTTTGCACTGCTAATCTTATATATTTTCCTCAATACAAACTTGAATACTATCGGTTTTTATTGTCAAACCGATAGGAAATAGAGTATGTCATAGTTTGCACTTCTAATCTAAATTTTCTGCTAATTATTTCCCATTTTCTAATTTTTATCTGAAATTTTGGTTCATTTAAATTTTTACAAACTTTATGTTCCTGCAGAGAGACTAGCATAGTTTGCACTGGTAATCTTATATATTTTCCTGAATACAAGCTTGAGTACTATCGGTTTTAATTGGAAAACCGATAGGAAATATAGTATGTCATATCGGTTTGTTATTGTCAACCGATAGTACATTGAAAAGTCTGAATTTTGCAGAGTTCATATTTCATTTATGAAAAGAATCAACTATTGCTCAAATCAAATACATTTGAAATGAAAATTTAAAGAAATGATTTTCATTGCATGAAATATATTTTTCTGAAAAAATTTTCCAAATAGGATTAATTTTACAATCAAGAGTTATCAAATGATCTTTATGTTAAGCAAGAAGGTATCAGTTTGACAACCCTTTGCAAATTGAGTTTACAAATCCATTTTAAATCTATTTTGAAGACCATGTTGATAGGAATTGATGATTTTAGGCCTTTTGAATGAAAATTTGACATTTTAACAAAAAGAGGTCGTTCATCATTGCCATTCCATTTTAGTTATGAACTTTGTCATGTACCTTTCTTCATATCAATTGATGGTCTGTTCATGGAATTTTTGGTAAAGCCATGTCGGCATCTTCCTCGGCTGATAGTAGTGATTCGGCAAGGGCGAACGTAGATGACACTGCCTCGTCCCAGCGCAAGAGGAAGGCTCGAGGCGCGATGATGTTGTGCCATTTGGCCAAACGCGCGGATCTTTCATGTGAGTTCAACCAGTTCGAGAGACCGATCGGGAAGAACGCCGGCCAGTACATTGCCTATGTTGGTTTGTTGGCGAAGGAAAGGGTGAAGATCACCGTCCAGAGCTGGAAGGACATTAAGGCCGACGAGAAGGATAGGCTATGGGTGGAAGTGAAGATAAAATTAATCAAAATCACTGAACTCTTGAGTAATCACATTCCCGTGGTTTATCCCAGAGATTAGGTAAGTCCTGCTTATATGCACCATTTGAAACAGGCCAAGTGGAACATCCCCGACGATGGTCCCAAGATAGCTTGCTTGAAGGACATGAACAACACGTGGAAAACCTTCAAGAGCGTCCTCGTCAGTACCTTCCTCGCTAAAGGCAAATCTCCATGCAAGAAGTACCCCTTCATAACGGAGGGGGTATGGGAGAAATTCACCCAACAGAAGGGGACCCCTGAGTTCAAGGTATGTATGGCTCCTTTGCTTGGTTACACCATTGTATGCAATAACCAGCGGTGCATTATTTTCTTGTTTCTGGTACGAAGGCCCCTAGCGAGAAGAACAAGGCAATCCAGAGGAGGAACGACCACCCGCACCGGCTCGGCTCTCGCGACTATGCGGGGAAGAAGGAGCAGTGGAAGAAGGCTGAAGACGAGGCGTCGAATTTCGTCGACTCCCCTAACCTACAACTCTCCGAGATCCGCGATCCGCGATGCAAGCGCTGGTGGCTGGCCAGAGGGACCGTGTCGTCCACGGGGACTGTGGAGTTCCCAAACCCCAGGGACGTCGAGGTCGTGCAGCGACTCGTAAGTTGGCTAACTTCCTAGATGGAATCATAGAGTGTGGTAGAAAAAACTATGATCACTAGTGTGTGCACAAGTTTGTATATATTTTTTCCTCACAATGGAGCTCTTTGAATGTAACATATCTCTTGCTCGAAAGAGGCAACCGAGGGATTGTTCACTCCCCATAGGGAGAATGACATCCTTACCCGGGCTC
This sequence comes from Pharus latifolius, assembly GCA_019359835.1. Classification (NCBI taxonomy): domain Eukaryota; kingdom Viridiplantae; phylum Streptophyta; class Magnoliopsida; order Poales; family Poaceae; genus Pharus; species Pharus latifolius. The sequence goes on from CM033323.1 coordinate 43,391,408, forward strand.
TAGGGAACAAGGAGCATCCAGGGCGGACGCGAACCGTGAGGTGTGTGGTGCCATGGGAGGAAGGCTTCTCGGAGCCCGAGCAAAAGGCGAAGAAGGCTCGCAGCTGGAAGGAAAGGGAATCGGAGCTGTCTCAGAAGATACGGTCAGATGTGACTGCACAATTCGCGGACATGTTCGCTCAAATGAACGAGAAGTATGAACGCCTCAGCCGAGTTGTGCAGTCCAAGGGTTTAGATCCAGCTGCCGAGGTCGACGCTGCCAGGCCGAGTAGTTGTGGCTCGAAGGTTCACATGGATCCTGTGGACCTGATTGAGGTATTGCAACTCTTGAGCTATATATGCAGTTCGGTTGATGCCACTCCCGTTACGTTAGAACTGTTTTGCTAACCTGTTATAATTGTTGCAAATTGCAGAAGCCAGAGAGCTGTAGCCTATTGATCAACATAGGCGACAAACCTGTAGTGGTTGCAAACGGGGTCGTATATCAGTCTTGGGAGGATGTCTGGATCCACTGCGTACCTCTGGAGCCTGGATTCGCAAAGGTACAGGTGGACATGGACCTCCTGGGCTACAGCTCTTTTCCGTTGCCCGTCCCAACGGACGAAATACGGAGAAATTGGCGAGGCATTGGGCTCGTACATACAGTGGCCCAAGAAGGGTGTTAGACTACAGGAGGTAAACCCTAGCCATTCTAGCTTACAACTCAGTTAATATACTCAATTTGTAAAATTTAACTTATGCGTTCGTAACTTAAAGTGGACGATGGATGCCAGCTCACTTCCTGAGGACACCACCCCCAGCACAACGCATGACTGAGCTCCTTCGGCCCCCATGCCTCCTCCGACAGCCTCAAACCCTTCGCCATCAAATGAGGCCGGCGGCACCGCGCCCCAACCTTCGAAGGTATACACTAGCTCCTCACCCAAAGGCAAGGGCAAGGCCAAAGGCAAGGCTAAACAAAGCCAGCAGGGTACGTTCAAGAACGGGTTCCCACTCTTGTCGGAGTACCTTCTGCGCAATATGGATCAAATAACCAGAAGTCTCCACGAGTGGTACCTGACCCGGTCTAGGCGCCACATCAACTTCTTGGTTCACTTCAGGCCAGGTCATTTTCACTGTGAGGTCGGGAGCATATCGGTGGCCCATGAGGATTTGTTCGACCTCCTCAACTGGCGGGAGCTTGATATGTCCATCATACGAACTGGAGTCTTGTGAGTTTGCTGTTGTCTGAAGTTATTACAGTTCATTTCATAAATCTAATCACTTTGTATGCACTACTTACTAATGTCTACTTTGCATCCAGGTGCATGTATAGGCTGGTGTCGATGAGGGCATGTGGCAAGGTGGGTTTCCTCGACCCAGACAAAATAAGCCTCACGATGCTAGAGCACGACCAAGCACATGCGGAGGAATACATATCAAGGGCACTACTAGCGCAGCAGGACCGAGAGTTCATTCTTGCGCCGTACCACCAAAGGTTAGTGCATTTCCTACTAATTTAACTCATTCTTGTATGTTACGCCTAACATATGTATGAAACGGTTCGCTTATATATGCAATGTAGGGGCCACTGGGTCCTCGCCATCATTTGCCCATGGATGAATGAGGTCTATTACCTTGATTCGATGAGAGACAGGGTGGCGCATGTTTTCACCCTCACATGGCACATAGACGCGTAAGTAACACAATTGTTTTAAATTTTTCTCTGACTAGCTAATAAATGATAACATATTAACCAGCAATGCTAAATTAAATACAGGGCTTTCAAAAATTATGTTACTGCTAGAGGGAGGCATGACGCGTCGAAGGGCACAACAATTTCTTGGAAAGAATATGAGGTAATTAATACGGATGGAACTACTCATGATGAGTCTTTTAATTTAAGCTTAATTAGTTCTTTCAAGTTAATGTGGGTTTATATCTTTACATATGCAATTATCCCAGTGCCATCAGTAGCTACAATCGTGGGAATATGGCTTCTACGTCATGAGATTTATGTATGACCTGATCAGGAGAAACTTTGCCCAATTCCCTAAGGTAATCATTTTTCCTGACTCAAAGTCAAACATTGGATGTCTCTTACGTTCCTAACGTCATACACGCATGCAGAGCGCCATGTTGAAAGAGCAACATGAGTTGCCTCAATTGAAGGAGCTGCAAACAATTTGGGCTCAATATGTGATGGAAGAAGTGGCTATCAACGATCCATCGTAAATGACTTGTGTAATATATATTGAATGTGTTGATTGGTGTATGTGTGTAAATTCATCGGTGTATTTGCGAATAAACTCAATATGTGAATAAATTCATTGGTGTATTTGTGAATAAACTCAATATGTGAATAAATTCATTTTGTCCAGTGCATGTGTATATCTTTGCATTAGTGTATTTGTCAATAAATTAAATCTGTTGTATTAGTGTATCACTGTATCACTGTATCTGTTAATGATCCTTTGTAATACTATCGGTTCATATCCTACCACCAATAGAAGAAACTTATGGTACTAACCGTGTCGAGTTTTAACCGATAGAAAAAACTTATACATTACTATCGGTTTCCAGTGAATAACCATTATAAGAAATATAACATCACTATCGGTTGGGATCATTGAGCCGATAGTAGAATTGTCGATAGCGATTACTAAACGTTGGAGGTGAAGGTATTTTACTATCGGTTTTTAACCGATAGGGTTGTGCAACGTTTCTTCTATCGTGCCGATCACTAGCGGTAAGAGACCCGATAGTAGATTTGATTTTGAACCGATAGTGAAAAGCATTTCTGTAGTAGTGTAGGTTTCTTCCGATGCATCACGCCTACCATAAGAAGAGGAAGTCATTTAATGGGATGCCTGAGAAAGGATCAGCTCCAGTTTTGTGACAGGTAAGGAGCTTTACTTGCGCGTGAATGACAACAAAGTTGAGTTCGGTAAATGTTCTAAACCTCTAAAAAATAATGTTTGGAAGAAGAGATCGATTATTTGGGATCTGCCATACTGGGAGCACTTACAAGTTCAACATTGCATGATGTCATGCATGTAGAGAAAAATGTTTGTGACAGTTTGATTGGTTTGTTGTTAAAAAGCTTTCTTCTAACGGTAAAAAACACACTTCTACTAACGGTTTTTGTACCGTTAGAGATAGTCACGATAGAACAAGACAGGTCATTTTCTAACAGTAAATAACCGTTAGAAGAAGTGCACTATTCTTACGGCATTTTCGGTGACATCTGGTAGAAAAACCGTTCTAGTCTGACGGTTATGAATGAGTTTACCGACAGAAATACTACACTCTTCTAACGGTTAATTAAGAGTGTACCGTGAGAACAAAAGATAGTATTCTCACTGTTGTGTACGAGTTTACCGTCACAACAACTAACGCTCTTCTAACAGTTAATTAAGAGTGTACCGTGAGAAAAAATTATAGTACTCTCACGGTTGTGTATGAGTTTACTGGCAAGAAAAGTTACACTCTTCAAACGGTAAAGTAAGTGTGTACCATCAGAAAAAACGTTAATATTCTCACGGTTGTATGGTAGTTTGCCGTCAAAAAAACTTATATTATTTTGACGGCTAATGAGGAGAGTACCGTTAGAAAATGTTGCTGTTTTCTCACTCTGTTTGCTATTTAGCCGTTACAAGAGTACATTCACATATACAGTACAGATGCAATACAGTACAGATTGCATACACAATACAGTACAGATGCAAAGAAGGGTACATTCACATATTCATTGAACAGATTGACACATTAGACAGTTATTCACATTTATTCACATATATACGAACCAATACAAATTGCAATCCAATATGGACAAATACTAACCAATAAGACTATATATAAACAATCTATGCACAGAGTACACGAAAAAGAGAAAATTGACAACAAGTGAGCGAAAAGCTTGTCATGGCGGTTGGTTGGGCGCAAATTCCTCCATAACATATTGAGCCCAGATTTGTCGGCGTTCTCTGATCTTTGCATTGTCGTATTGGTCTTTGGACATGGCGATCTGCAAGCATGTGTGAATACTGAGTAACTAACTTCCTAATTTTAAATGTGACACCCAATTTTCAAATTTGAGTTAGCTATCGATGGTTACCTGGGGGAATTGGGCAAAGTTTGTCCGCACCAGGACGTACATGTAGCGCAACACATAAAACACGCATTCCCACGATTGCGGCTGCTGATGGCACTGAGATAATTGCATATGTGAAGACATGCTAGCTATTATTTCCATAAACTAATTAAGCATAAACAAAAAGTCTCGTGAGTACCTCATAATCTTTCCAAGCTATTCGGGAGCCCTGCGGTGCGGCATGCCACCCTCCAGCAGACACATATTTCTCAAAAGCCCTGCATTTCAGTTAGCATTGCCGGTTAATGTATTATCATTAGCTAGTGAGGTCAAAATTTAAATCAAACATGTTACTTATGTTGGATCTAGGTCGATCTAAGATATCTAGGTTTTGATGATTAATGACAATTTGGATAAATCCATGATGATTAATATTGATCTGGATAATGACAGCTTTGAGGATTAAATGACAACTTAGATAAATCCTGATTTAACACAAGTAAATTGAATTGATTATTGATGAACCCTGAAATGGATGTTTCCTTAGTTGTGAGTTTAATATTGATGCATATGTAGAGGGGGAGCTCGGTGGTTGCATCTGTCGACGATTCGGACTCGGAGTCCTCAGCCGAACTTATGCAGAATTTGTAATTGTGAGACCTTTCAAGATGACCCTCCGGGAAGGTATGCTGAACAATGGTGAACAGGAGCACAGAGAATTTAGACAGGTTCGGGCCCTCGATGGTGGGAGTAATAGCCCTACGTCCTGTTGAGATTTCACTAAGTATGGTAAAAGGTTTACAAATGGAGGGAAAAGTCCTCACAGGCGAGGATTTTCCCTGTAAGGGTGTACAAGGAGAAGCTATAGGAGACTCGTAAGTGTTGTTTAATCTAAGCCGTAGACTTGGCTGTTTGAATGATCGAGATATCTTGTATCTTGATTATTCTTTTGAGTCCGGTTCTTCCGAAAAATGTCTTGGATCCCCCCGTTTGATGTACTTTGCCACTTTTTTATATTGGTCGAAAAGGTACCATATGAAGAAAACTGCATCAAACGGTTAGATGCGGTTGTTGGAGAACTGCTGTTAACTTCCACGGAGGTTATTAACACGTGTTAATCATGAATAACCGCATATAATAACCTATGACGGTTGGTCTTCACGTGTAGGAATCTTCGGGGTACTTAGAATATCCTGTTGTATGGGCAACCGAATAGATAGATCCCAAGTATCATGATCGGCAGATGTTCTGACCGCGGGACATTGGCTGACCGCGCAATATCCCGAATGTGTAGTTCGCGTATAGCCTACGAACTTCTGACCGCGCAAGGCTTACGGTCTGACCGCGTAAAGCTGGCGATCACATAGTGACATCCCTCAGAACAACTTGAGCTCGTATCGCCAGATACACTCTTGACTCGAACCTGCCTTAAACCAGAAGTCCAATAGAAGTGGTCCGGGTGTCAATCCTCGTCAGCTAGCCCCCAAATTCGAAAGAAACGAAATGACGTGTTTATTTCGAATTTTAAGACCATGCATTGAATTTTTAACCCGGCCCTTTAACTTCTCCACTTAGTGGTGCACTAAGTGAAAACGGTTGGTTTTTCAAGACGGGTTCTGACATTACGTGACGGGCAATGATAGCGCCGTAGAATTGTTTTTATCTCGAGGTAAAATTGTAAATGCTTTGACGAAACCCGAGGCGCCTGGAATGCAAACCGTCACCCAGGCGGCTATAAATACCAGGTTCTTGGATTTGTAAAGCTTCACAATTTCCCTCCACACCTAAGTCCTTTTCTTGTTATCCTGTCTTCTTCCTTTTCACATACTCCTCCCAATGGCAGATCACGATATCATCGAGATTGAGAGTGATGAAGAGGAAGTTGTCGAACAAGGGTCTCAAACGAATGAAGTCCTGTCTCCCTTAAGGAAGAAACCCAAGGTTGACGAAGGATCTTCCAGTGGAACAAAGGTGAAGAACGTAGCGGGTTTCTTTCTTCCTTCAGTTCCTTTGACCCTCCCCGTTCATGCCTCTCGGCAAGTTAGGCCTTTATCCTTAGAGAAAGATCCCATCACATCCAATTCTCCCATCCTTTTGGGTGATCAACATCCTGGTCGGCAAGCGGTGACTATCCCTCGATCAGATGATTGCCATATTGGGTTGGCGAAGCAATCTTCTGATGGGAAGGTTGCTCTTCCACCATATGATGATCTTCCTCCCAAGATGGGTGTATCAACGGGTTATGCACCGGGACAGGTAACAATTCTTCTCCCTTTTTGCTGATAATTTTAGTTAGTATGACTAACTTTTGCAAAATGCAGGAGGTAGGAGGCACCAGCGATCAGCCTTCTGCTGCTCCATCTCTTCCTTCCGGACAGACCCTTCTGGAAGAGAAGAATGCCCTGGAGAAGAAAACCGAGGAGATGGCCTCGAAGATTCTGCGTTTAGCAAAATGTCTTGATCGATCCCGAGAAGAGGCGCACCATTTCCATCGAGAGAGGGACTTCGCTCAGCAACAGCGAGAACTCTCTGACTTGATTAGGGACAATAGTGCGTCTGTTGTTAGGGACGATATAGATAGACTTAGGGTAGTTGCTAGTTCCCTGGGGGTTGCCAGTGTAAATCCTACTGTCAACAACATGTCCCTTGGGGAACTTTGTAAACTTCTTTCGGAACAGGTCGATGCTTTTATCGACCGTATCCCTTTTGTATGTAAAGAATGTAATAAATAAGTTTCTTTTATTCATATGAACATTCTTCATACCTTCTGTGTGAAATTATGGCCAAAAGCTTAGTCCGCGACCATTCATACACAGGAAATTTCAGTTCTGCGATTAGAATCGCGCTTTAAAAGATCACCATGACCTGCCCTGATGCCGCGATCAGACTTAAGGCCGCGGTTAGAACTGAATTGCGACTAGAGTCGAACGTTCGGTTAGACCATTACTTCGACCAGAAACGAAGTTAAATAACATGGCTTTAACCAAACCATAACCCAGTTAGAATATATCCGTACGTCAAAATTTGAGTTACATGATATTTTTCACAAAAAATGTTTAAGTAAAAAGAAAGGTAAATAACCCTCAAAAAGCCTTAGCAGACTTCTCGAGTTTTAGTCCTTTCAGCTTCCGAAATAAAGAAGTCTTTTTATTTCAGATCCGATACCCGAAACGCTTTAAAGGGTTTATCATCGAATATCCATTATGGGAAATGAATAAAATATTTAAGAGGACGCTTGAGTGGAACGTTACTCACAGAGGCGTGACTCCTCGAGTTTATAAAAGCAGTAGGTAGCTTCTTGAGGAAGCTATTCAGCCGCGAAAAACCCTTAGAGTTCCCGCCGCACAAAACCCTCATCTTCTTGCCTTCATCTTCCACAAAATCATCGACTTTTTTGACCAATCTTCCTCAAAAAATGGCATCTTGGAGCAGATCCAACCACCATTCTGAGGAGACTCTGGTGGCGTTGGAGAAAGAGGAGATCCTTCCATCGCGGCTGCTGATCAATTGGCGGCCTGCGGAGAAGGACCAAGAAACTCCAATCGTCCGAGAGGGCGAGTTGGTAATCTTCGAGGAGTATCTGCGCTGCGGGTTCCGATTCCCTGAGAGTCGGTTCCTAAAGGACATCCTCGACCATTATGGGTGGGAACTCATCAACCTCCACCCAAATGCGATGCTGATCCTGGCGGTGTTTCAGCATCTTTGCGAGGCCTTCGTCAGAGTATATCCTACCGTGGACCTCTTCCGACGGTTCTACTTCTCGGCATGGTCAAAGAGCACCAATGCCGCCGGATGCATCTACTTCCGGCTGAGGGACAAGAAGGAATATCCCTCCCCACCTCTGCGGGATTCGGTGCACGGGTGGCACCAGAGGTGGTTTTACTGCTCTCCGCCGTCCGAGAGTAGTTTATGGTTTGAGAACTCGCGGCCAGAGAAGTCAAGCGAGTTGGATGCTCCCCCGACGCTGGGTGTGGAGCACCTGAAGTACGCCGAGCTGATTCTTCACTTGGTGGGTCAAGGGTTGACAGCGAGGGATGTCATCCGAGACTTCGTGAAGAACCGAATGAGCCCCCTGCACGAAAGGGCTCATCCTGCTTGGGAAATCAAGTCCATGGCGGATGGAACCCTGGACTACAATGAAAGTATTCGACCTTTTAGCACTGTGCTTTGTCATTTCTGAAATTTATGTTTTCTGACTTGAATTTGGGAACAGTTCTGCCCTCAACCGAAATTGAGAGGCGAACTAATTCCCTCCTTAGGGCCTACAATGCTGATGTAGAGGGCCCTAAGGGATCACCTCGCCCGCAGAGCTTGATTCATGCCGGTGATGACCTCAGACAGGAGCGCCGAAAGGTAATTTCCTTGTCCAGCTTTGGTTCTGCAGGTCTTGTGTGTGTCCAGCGCTAATCCATTGTAATGGACTGTAAACTAGCTCCTAGGGAAGTTTGCTGATGCGACGTTCCCAAGCGAAAATGTCGGCTCTCTGGGGAAGCCGACGGCGAAGAATGTGAAGAAGGTCTCTCAGAGACCCAGGACAAAGAGTCCTGCCCCCAAGAAGACCAAGCTGAACCCTAGGGAGGGGTCTTCACGAAGCATTCCTCGTCCCGCAAGAAAGACTGCGGTAAGATATCGCATTCCTTCTACTTTTTCAGGCGCGACATGGAATCACTTCTTCGTCGTACAGGGAGAGGGGAGCGAGGAGGAAGAGGACGATGATGTGCCTCTAGTCATCAAAAGGAAGAGGACCGGGGAGTCCCCTGCTGGTGACACCCCAAGCTGTCCCGTAGCGACCACAGCTACCGAAGAGGTGGCCGTGGCTGACCCTGCGACCACCGAAGATCTTGTGGTCGCAGGTGACCTTCCAATTCCTGAAGCCCCCGAGATTTCAGGGTCAATTATCTCTGCTTCCCTAGTCGAAGGGACGACCAAGGTAAGGAATCTTTTCGACCGTTCCTTCTATGACTCTTTCTGCATATTTGACAAGTTAATGTACATACAGGGAGGAGAGCTTCCCCCTGGGACTACTGGGGGTTCCAGGGAGGAAAATCCTCCTCCTCTGCGGACAGAGGAGGAGGTAGATGAACAAAGGCCAGCTGTGACGGTTCTAGCAACTCTGGAATCGCCAAGGCCTTCGGATGGAGCTCCACCAGTTAGTCCGGTGGCCCAGGTAAAGACCTTTCTATGTGTTTTCATCTTTTTTCCTAGGAATATGCTCGTAACAGAACATTTCCAGGGAGGTGCTACCTTGTTTACTATAAAGAAGGCGAGAACCGGAGATGGCTCTCCTTTGCAAGGGGAATTTTCCCAGAAGTCCCAGGAACGAATGGGATTTCAAATAAGGTAAGAACTCTTACTTAACAGTAATCTTAGATGAAAACTGCCTGACCCATTCTTCTTGTTAGGCAAAAGAAGACAGCGCCTACCCCTTCAACCGCCCCTGGGGAGGTTGAAATTAGGGCTGATGAGGGAGCCTCTAATGAAGAGCGCTCTGCTCCCGTGGTTCAGGAAGTCGTCCGGACCGCGGGAGGTGAAACAAGTACAGGGACCGGGTCACAACCAGTGGCCTCTGGGGGTGGTGTTCAGACGGCACTTCCCCCAACTATCCCTGTCGCTGGCACTTCCGGTGCGCTAGCAAGGATTCCTGCTAGCATGGATGCTGCCGCTTTAAACAAGTTTATGAAGGTATGATCACCCCTGTTTCGGCGCTTGAACCGCCTTTAGAGTATATTTAACTCTCTTGCTTTGTATCACAGGGCTTGTCATGGGTGACGAGCCAGTCGCATGCTGCAATGGCTAGCATGGCGGCTGTTCAAAAAGATCGTGACGGCTTGCGCAAGTGAGGATCGTCACTCTTCTGTTAATATAAGTAGGCTTTATCTGTGACTGACTTGATTTTGCTGCAGAGAGGTTACATTCTTGAAGAAAGAGTTAGCCAAGATGAGGCTGAACTCAGTTACAGAGTTCAAGAGACTACGGACTGAAATCAATAAACTTCAGTCTGAGAATGCTGGTAAGTCGATTCTCAACTTGAGAAGACTTAAAGCCATGCCTTGTTAATAACCTCCTTTCTCTGTACAGCGCAAGCAGGTCGCATTATACAACTCGGCCAGGACAAGATGATTCTCGAGTCCTCGATCAACCACACCGACCGAGCGGTCAAAGAGTTGAGCCTACTGGTCTTCGAAAAACTGAAGGCCGTGGCTAACCTTTTGAATACCAACGTGGTAGAGTTGAAGAAGGACGACCCAAGTGTCAGCGATTGGTCATCACTGCTCACAACTCAAGCAGAATCACTGCTTGAATATCTCCCTGGAGATATACGGTGACGAGGATTGACACCCGGGTCACTTCTAATGAACTTTTGGTTCAAGACAGGTTTGAACCAGACATGTATCTGGTGATGCGAACTCAAGCTGTTCTGAGGGGCATCACCATGAGGTCGCAAGCTTTACACGATCAGGTCGCAGCTTCACGCGGTCAGACCGTAAGCCTTGCGTGGTCAGAAGTTCATAGGCTATACGCGAACTACACATTCGGGATATTGCGCGGTCAGCCAATATCCCGCGGTCAGAATATCTGCCGATCAAGATACTTGGGATCTATCTATTCGGTTGCCCATACAACAGGATATTCTAAGTATCCCGAAGATTCCTGCACGTGGAGAATCGATCGTCAGAAGGTTAACACATGCAGTTATCCATGAATAACACGTGTTTAACCTGCGTGGAGGTTAAGAGCAGTTCCAAAAAACCGCATCCAACCGACCGTGCAACCAATTGATGCAGTTTCCCCCACATGGCACCCTTTCAAGCAGTACAAAAGGATGGCATGGAGCATCAATCAAGGGGGGGATGGAAACCAAGAGATCATCCGAAACATCAACAGAGAGATCGGAAGATCAAGAAATCCAAAATCATTTAAGTTAGCCAAGTCTACGGCCCACCTCATATAGCATTTTAGTAAGCCTTCTTTAGCTTATCCTTGTACACTTTTACAGGGAAAATCCTCGCCTGTGAGGACTTTTCCCTCCATTTGTAAACCTTTTACCACACTTAGTGAAATCTCAACAGGACGTAGGGCTTTTACTCCCACCATCGAGGGCCCGAACCTGTCTAAACTCTCTGTGTTCCTGTTCACCATTGTTCAGCATACCTTCCCGAAGGGTCATCTTGAAAGGTCTCACAATTACAAATTCTGCATAAGTTCGGCTGAGAACCCCGAGTCCGAATCGTCGACAGCTGGCGCCCACCGTGGGGCCTTTCTCAAGGCGTCCTAATTGAAATTCGGAGGTTCACCGAAACATGGCTGGAGCATATGATTCCGAGAATGATTTCGATCTCGAGGATTATGCCCATATACCAATGCCTTCTCCAAGCGATCCTGTTCCGATGGAAGAGGTCGAAGGCCAGAATCTTCCACAGGTTGAATCATCTCCCCAAGTCATGTTAATCGACCAGGAGGTAACAGGCACAAGGTCAGAACCCACAGAGGTTCTTAATGTGCTAGGTGATGAGTCCGGCCCGTCATACGATCCCGCTGAGGGAAAATATGATGGTGACCCTGAAGTTAGCCCAGGAAGGTTCGACCCTGATAACCTCCACCGTCTCTTTGATTTCGAGTCCGACTCGGAACAAACCGAGATGTTCTCCCCATCGGCGACCTCTCTCCCTAGGCAGTTTGCTGCGTTATCGGAAGAAACTCCCGATCAACAGGCTGCCAGGGAAGAACAAGATCGCAAACAGAAGGAGGAGCAAGATCTCGAGCAACAGAACAACGAACTACGCAGAACTGCCCTAGAGGCTCTTCAAGATGCGCAGGCTCGTTACGATGCTGCACCGAGTTCTTCTCGACGGTCGCGTGGTCGTAGACGCGACCAGACTCCTTCCTTACCACCGGAGTATCTCCCAGTGGACGAAGAAACAATAACACCTGGTGCCCATAGGAGAAGTACCCATGGTCGACTGCGATCTATCGCGGAAGTCATGCGCAATTTTCCTCCTACGGTCACGGATGCGCAGAGACCGGCCTTTTTCAGGATCCTGGCGGAAAGACTGGACGAGGTCGCATCCGAGGCGACCCCAACAGCCTCTTCCCGCTCAGTGACACATTCCCGTGAACGAGATGGTCCTCATTTTGGCTCTGGCCGACGGAGTTACCCGCCGCCTATACCGTCCCGACAGGACAAATACCGGCGAATGCAGGACTCTCGTAGTAGGGATCGAGTTCCCGTTCACTCTCGTTTGGGACCACGAGTAACCTCGCCATTACGTGAGTTTGCTCGAAACCCAACCGAAAGTCGCAGGACGGTTCACGGTCCTTACGTTGGTTGCAAAGCTTTCTCGCCTGGCCTACGAGCAGTCGTTTGGCCCGATAAGTTTCGACCAGGGGCCATTGAGAGGTTTGATGGAACTCAGAACCCATCCGAGTTCCTTCAGATCTATATTACTGCCATCCAAGCAGCAGGAGGCGATGACAAGGTCATGGCCAACTACCTGCCAACAGTCCTCGCAGGACCGGCTAGAAGCTGGTTGTTTAATCAGCCTGAGGGTTCCATCTACAATTGGGAAATGCTATGCGATGCCATCCTCAACAATTTCCAAAACTGTTACCAAAAGCCGGGTAAGGAGGACGACCTGCATAGACTGCGGCAAACTTCGACCGAAACACTTCGGCAGTTTGTCAAGAGGTTTGTCGGGGTAAGAAATACCATCCCGAACATATCTGATGGCTCCGTAATCAGGGCATTTAAGCATGCCGTTCGATACCAGAAATTCACTGAAGACTTGCTTATCCACCCTTCTCGATCAGTGGCCGATCTGTTCGATATGGCTGATCGATACTCCGATGCAGCCGAGGCGGTCGAATGGAACCGAATGGTTGACAAGGGGGACCTACCGCCCCAACCAGGCTTCAAGGACGCCAGGAAAGAAGATTCAAGCAAAAAGCCGGAGTCTTCATCGGGTGGGAAGTCCAAAAAGTCGAAGAGGAACCGCTCTGGACAGTACCGTGAGGTCGCAGTCGCGGAGAAACCATCTTCGACCAAAGGTAATAAGTCTTCTTTTAAAAGTAAAACTGCTTCTGGTGGCCGGGATTCCGACTGGCCAGAAAAATCAACTAATCCGCAGGAGGGCAAGAGGTGGTGTCCACTCCACAACTCCGCAGGCCACGACCTCAAAAACTGCAGGAGTTGGTTGAAACAGCTGGATGATTTCTACCAAGGAGCTGGCCCAATGCCAACCTTACCGCCTAAAGAGCAGGCGTGCGGGATTAGAGACGTCGACGGAGACGAAGAAATGGCTTACCAGGTACCTCAAAATCATGTTAATGTCATTTTCGGAGGTTCCTCCTCTTTCGTTTCCAAAAGGCAGTTTAAAACCTTTTGCCGAGAGGTTAACCAAACGGAGACATCCCTTGGTGAACCTCAATATCCCCGTTGGTCGGATATGCCTTTGACGTTCGATCGCGCTGACTGTCCTGTGGGGCTAACTCGACCATTGAGGCTACCTCTGGTTATTACCCCAATCATCAGTAACGCGAGAGTCGAAAGGGTCCTGATTGATGGGGGAAGTTCCCTTGATCTTTTATTGGTCAAGACACTCGACGAGATGCAAATTCCTCGTTCGAAGATCAAGCCCATAATCCATCCGTTTTATGGGATAATCCCAGGCCCCTCCATGATGCCATTGGGACAAGTGGTCCTCCCGGTCACTCTGGGAGAACCAGATAACTTCCGAACAGAATTGGTTACTTTCGATGTAATCGATTGTGATTCAGCTTATAATGCAATATTTGGCAGGCCGACTCTTGCTAAGTTCATGATGGCAACGCACTATGCTTATCAATGCGGGAAATTGCCTGGCCCCAAAGGTGTCATTTCGGTCCGAGGTAGTCGCAACGTGGCGCTCACGTGCGACCGGCTATCTTTGGAGATGGTCGATCAGCTTCCCCTCCGGGACGCTCAGGTCGCCACCGTTGCCACCGATGCGATCAGGGCTGCTCCTCGACCAGATGAGAAACTCAAACAAGTTCCTTTGTACCCAGATGACCCATCCAAGACAATTCGGGTTGGGTCAGCCCTGGATGACAAATAGGAACTCGACCTCGTTGCTTTCCTCCGGGCTAATGCAGACGTGTTTGCGTGGAAACCGTCCGACATGCCCGGTGTCCCAAGGGAAGTAATTGAGCACAGGTTAGCAATTCGACCTGGACAATGACCAATAAAGCAAAAGCTCAGGCGTTTTGCCACCGACCGATAGGAAGCCATCCGAGAAGAGTTAGACAAACTCTTACAAGCCGGGTTTATCCGCGAAGTGAATCACCCGGACTGGCTCGCCAATCCGGTCATGGTCCGCAAGTCAAATGGCAAGTGGCGCATGTGCGTCGACTAGACTAGCCTCAACAGTGCCTGTCCGAAGGATGACTTTCCCCTTCCCCGCATCGACCAGCTGGTTGACTCCACTGCGGGTTGCGAACTGATGAGTTTTCTGGATGCCTACTCAGGATATCATCAAATTAGCATGGCAGAAGATGATGAAGAGAAAACTGCCTTCATCACCCCGTTCGGCACATACTGCTACGTCAGAATGCCGTTCGGTCTCAAGAACGCAGGTTCCACGTACCAGCGCTTGATGCAAAAGACCTTTCTTTCCCAGATAGGGCGTAATCTCGAAGCATATGTAGACGACTTGGTTGTAAAGAGCACCAAAAGATTGTCTCATTTGGACGATCTTGCTGAAATCTTCTGTAACTTGAATCGCTTTGGAATAAAATTGAACCCGGAGAAATGTTCTTTCGGGGTTTCTTCAGGAAAGCTTCTTGGTTTTCTTGTGTGTTCCAGGGGCATTGAGGTTAATCCTGAGAAAATCAGAGCTATCGAACAAATGAGGTCGCCCTCGACCATGAAGGATGTTCAACACCTGGCTGGTCGCATGGCGGCTTTAAGTCGCTTCATATCGCGATTAGGCGAAAGGGGACTACCTTTCTTTAAAGCCTTGCGGAAACATCATAACTTCACGTGGTCCGACGAGGCCGAAAAAGCGTTTCAGGAGGTAAAAACATATCTGTCCAGTCCGCCAGTATTGGTGTCTCCTGAAAAGGACGAACCATTACTTCTGTATTTGGCGGCCACCCCACACGCGGTCAGCGCAGTTCTGATCGCGGAAAGGGAAGGAGTACACAGACCCGTCTACTATGTGAGCGAAGTACTTCATGGTCCTAAGGAGCGCTACCCTGAGGTCCAGAAGATACTTTACGCGCTACTGATGGCTTCCCGTAAGCTACGACATTACTTTCAAGCACACAAGATCACAGTACCCTCCTCTTTTCCTTTAGGGGATATCGTCCGAAATCCAGAAAAATCTGGTCGAATCGCCAAATGGGCGGTCGAATTCGGTGCCTTCGAGATCCATTTCACCCCTCGCACGGCGATTAAGTCTCAGGTTTTGGCCGACTTTGTGGTCGAATGGACCAACCCTGAGCCACCCGTGCAATTGGCAAAGGAACTGGAGTGCCCCGATTATTGGACAATGTACTTTGACGGCTCCCGTAGTTTTCAACACTCGGGGGCTGGAGTAGTCTTAGTTACGCCCCAGGGCGAACAGCTTAAGTATGTCATTCAACTACACTTTGTTGCAACCAACAACGCAGCAGAGTATGAAGGTCTTCTTGCAGGGCTCCGGGCAGCAAAATTCCTCGGAGTCCGTCGATTAGTGGTGAGGGGGGACTCACAGCTAGTCGTAAACCAGGTAAACAAGGAGTATAGCACCTCCGATGAGACAATGGCTCATTACCCGGGGGAAGTGAGGAGAATGGAAAAACACTTCAGTCACTTCGAAGTCCAATACATCCCGCGAAAGGACAATATTCTCGCAGACCAATTATCCAAAATTGGATCCTCACGCTCATCCGCTCCGGCAGGAGTGTTCATTGAACACTTGGACCATCCTTCGATCATGACTTCGGTCGAGGATGATCCGGCAATAGCCTTCGTTGCCAACCTCGGTCAGGAACAAGATTGGACTCAACCATTGAGGGTTTATCTTGAACATGGGACCCTACCCGAGGATGAAACCAAAAGCGATCGGTTAATTCGAAAGGCGCGTCTGTACAAACTCATAGATGGGGTTATGTACAGAAAGGGTACTCAAGGAGTATTCATGCACTGTATATCTCAGGAGGAAGGAAAATCCCTCTTAAAAGAAATACATGACGGTGTATGCGGTGCACACGCGTCATACCGAACACTGGTCGGAAAAGTTTTTCGACAGGGATTCTACTGGCCTTCGGCACTCGATAATGCCAAGCTTATGGTCAAGATGTGTCCACAGTGTCAATTTCATGCAAGACAGGTTCATCAACCTGCTTATGCATTACAAACTATTCCTCTCGCATGGCCCTTCGCGATCTGGGGAATGGACATCGTCGGTCCTATGCCACAAGCGGTCAATGGGTACAAGTTTCTGTTCGTAGCCATTGACACGTTCACAAAGTGGATTGAGGCCGAACCAGTACGAAATATTACTGCATCAGCCGCACAAAAGTTCTTTCACAAGAACATTGTGGCACGATTTGGTGTTCCAAACCGTCTCATCACAGATAACGGTTCTCAGTTCGCTAGCGGTCTCTTCCTAGACTACTGCGATCAGATTGGGACCAAGGTGTGCTTTGCTTCTGTGGCACATCCACAAAGCAATGGTGCCGTAGAACGGGCCAATGGGCAAGTATTGCAAGGCATCAAAAAACATGTTTTTGATCGCCTCAAGACCCGCTCGGGGGCTTGGGCAGACGAGCTTTATACTGTTCTATGGGCACTACGGACTACTTCTAGTCGAGCCACCGGTGAGACACCCTTCCATTTGGTCTATGGGGCCGAGGCTGTGTTGCCTATGGAAGTTAGTATTGGATCTGTTCGCACGAATCAATTCGAACAGGTCAACCAATCCGAACAGCGATCGCAAGATCTCATCCTCCTGGAAGAATGGCGTGATCGCGCCCTGATCAAGTCCGCGGTATACTTGCAGGCTCTACGCAAGTATCACAGCAAAAATGTGCGACCACGTGATCTCAACGTTGGCGACTTGGTTTTACGAAAAATTCAAGACCAGTCTAACCGCAACAAATTCTCCCCAAAGTGGGAAGGACCATACACTGTCGTCTCAGTGCCGCGGCCAGGATCTGCGCGGTTAGCCATGGAGGATGGTCGGATTTTGTCCAATACTTGGAACATCGATCAACTTCGCAAGTTTTACGTGTAAGTACCACATCCCTTTTCCTGTTCAATTAGCATTTTTTCATAAAAAGCATGTCTCGTTTTCATACAATAAGTGTTTTCCTTTAAAGCCCAAATTATACAAATTCGACCTGGGGCCTGATCGCCGGCGGTTAGGTTATTACAGCATTTTTTCAACCGGATTCGCTAGTCGATCTCATGATCACTTCCAGATAAGTTACTCCTAAATAAGCCGTTTCTCAACGCACACGGGACTATCTGGCTAGTCTTCGGTCATCTGGGTGGCTACCAGTTTGCAATAAGGTTAAAATGTTACTTTAATCTTGACCATCGGCTTGAAGCACATATCCCTGGTCATCATACTTATGTTTTCCCCTCTGCTTAAAATACTAAGGCTTCAGTATTCATAAAACAGAGGCGGGGGCTAGAAGGATATACTTATAGTATGAAACTTATGATGTGAATATGCGCTTTCTTTTAAAAAAAATATAGTTTTACATACATGGCATTGTAATTACAATTGTTTGGTTACAAAAATAAGGATCACTCGATCCCCAACTCAGTCAGGAGTCTATCTACTAGGGGCTTGACTTCCTCTATGACTGCATCGAGCAGCTCTTCACTCTCGACCTCAACCAGACCCACCAATGCGCTCAGATCTGCATCTGGGCCATGGTGAAGTCGAACCCGGCTGAGTACGGCTGCTGCGGCTGATCGAACCCTGTTTCTGATCGCCTCTTCGCGTCGCCGTATATCTCCAGGGAGATACTCAAGCAGTGAATCCGCCTGGGCAGTAAGCAGCGATGTCCAGTCACTTATGCTGAGGTTGTCTTGCCTCGGTTCTACCACATCGGTCTTCAAAAGATCAGCCACGGCCTTTAGTTTTTCGAAGATCCGGAGGCTCAGTTCTTTGATTGCCCGATCGGTGTGGCGAATCGAGGATTCAAGAATCTCCTTGTCTCGACTGAGCTGCGTAATTCGACTCGCTTGTGCTGTACAGAGAAAAGAGATTATTTGCATATTATGGATTCAAGTCTTCCTAATCAGGAATCGACTTACCAGCATTCTCTGATCGAAGTTTGTTGAGTTCAGTTTCTTGTTTCTTAAACATTGAAACTGAACCGGCCACCTCTTTCTTCAAAGATATAACCTCTCTACAGCAAAGTCAAGGCAATCACAACCAAGATGCGCCCATGCTAACCAAAGGGTAATGGTACTCACCTGCGCAAGCTGTCGCGTTCTTTTTGAATGGCTTCTGTACTAGCCATCACAACACGCGAATGGCTTATTAGCCAGGATAATCCCTGTGGTGCCAAAGAAGAAGATCAAAGGTGTCCTAAGTATAATTCAGGCACGAAAGCAGAATTTTATTATACCTTCATAAACTTTTGTAAAACAGCATCATTCAGTTCAGAGGGAATCCTCGCTAGAGCCTCCGACGCGCTCACTACAGGGACAGTCGGTGGGAGTGCCGGCTGGACGCCACCCCCAGTAGTCATCGGTGGTGACTGGGTCCCTACATTTATTCTTTCCCCTGCGGTCTGGACGACTTCCTGGACCACAGGGGTGGAGCGTTCTTCGTTGGAAGCTCCTGCACCAGCTGCGACTTCAACCTCTCCAGAGGCGGTTGAAGAGCTGGGCGTCGTCTTTCTTTGCCTGACATGAAGGACAATTTGAGCAGTTTTTATTTAAGATTATTACCAAATTTAAGGTTCTTACCTTATTTGAAATCCCATTCGCTCTTGGGATTTCTGGGAAAGTTCCCCTTGGGAAGAAGAACCGTCATCGGTTCTTGCCTTCCTTATGGTAAATAAGGCAGCACCCCCCTGGAAATGTCATGTTATAAGCATATTCTTAGGGAACAGGTAAAAACACATAGAAAGGTCTTTACCTGGGCCACCGGACTAACTGGTGGGGCTGCATCCGAAGGCCTTGGCGATTCCAGAGTTGCTGGGACCGTCACAGCCGGCCTTTGTTCATCTACCTCCTCCTCTGTCCGCGGAGGAGGAGGATACTCCTCCCCGGAACCCCCAGTGGTCCCAGGGGGAAGCTCTCCTCCCTGTATGTACATTAACTTGTCAAATGTGCAGAAAGAGTCATAGAAGGAACGGTCGAAAAGATTCCTTACCTTGGTCGTCCCTTCAACCAGGGAAGCAGAGATAATTGACCCTGAAACCTCGGGGGCTTCAGGAATTGGAAGGTCACCTGTGACCACAAGATCTTCAGTGGTCGCAGGGTCAGCCATGGCCACCTCTTCGGTAGCTGTGGTCCCTACGGGACAGCTTGAGGCGTCACCAGCAGGGGACTCCCCGATCCTCTTCCTTTTGATGACTAGAGGCACATCATCGTCCTCTTCCTCCTCGCTCCCCTCTCCCTGTACGACGAAGAAGTGATTCCATGTCGCGCCTGAAAAAGTAGAAGAAATGCGATGTCTTACCGCAGTCTTTCTAGCGGGACGAGGAATGCTTCGTGAAGACCCCTCCCCAGGGTTCAGCTTGGTCTTCTTGGGGGCAGGACTCTTTGTCCTGGGCCTCTGGGAGACCTTCTTCACATTCTTCGCCATCGGCTTCCCCAGAGAGCCGACATTTTCGCTTGGGAACGTCGCATCAGCAAACTTCCCTAGGAGCTGGTTCACAGTCCGTTACAATGGATTAGCGCTGGACACACACAAGACCTGCAGAACCAAAGCCGGACAAGAAAATTACCTTTCGGCGCTCTTGTATGAGGTCATCACCGGCATGAACCAAGCTCTGCGGGCGAGGTGATCCCTTAGGGCCCTCTACATCAGCATTGTAGGCCCTAAGGAGGGAATTAGTTCGCCTCTCAATTTCGGCTGAGGACAGAACTGTTCCCAAATTCAAGTCAGAAAACATAAATTTCAGAAATGACAAAGCACAGTGCTAAAAGGTTGACTACCTTCATTGTAGTCCAGGGTCCCATCCGCCATGGACTTGATTTCCCAAGCAGGATGAGCCCTTTCTCGTAGGGGGCTCACTCGGTTCTTCACGAAATCTCGGATGACATCCCTCGCTGTCAATCCTTGACCCACCAAGTGAAGAATCACCTCGGCGTGCTTCAGGTGCTCCACGCCCAGCGTCGGGGGAGCATCCAACTCGCTTGACTTCTCTGGTCGCGAGTTCTCAAACCATAAACTACTCTCGGACGGCGGAGAGCAGTAAAACCACCTCTGGTGCCATCCGTGCACCGAATCCCGCAGAGGTGGGGAGGTATATTCCTTCTTGTCCCTCAGCCTGAAGTAGATGCATCCGGCGGCATTGGTGCTCTTCGACCATGCCGAGAAGTAGAACCGTCGGAAGAGGTCCACACTAGGATATACTCCGACGAAGGCCTCGCAAAGATGCTGAAACACCGCCAGGATCAGCATCGCATTTGGGTGGAGGTTGATGAGTTCCCACCCATAATGTTCGAGGATGTCCTTTAGGAACCGACTCTCAGGGAATCGGAACCCGCAACGCAGATACTCCTCGAAGATCACCAACTCGCCCTCTCTGACGGTCAGGGTTTCTTGGTCCTTCTCCGCAGGCCGCCAATTGATCAGCAGCCGCGATGGAAGGATCTCCTCTTTCTCCAACGCCACCAGAGTCTCCTCAGAATGGTGGTTGGATCTGCTCCAAGATGCCATTTTTTGAGGAAGATCGGTCAAAAAAGTCGATGATTTTGTGGAAGATGAAGGTGAGAAGATGAGGGTTTTGAGCGGCGGGAACTCTAAGGGTTTTTCGCGGCTGAATAGCTTTCTCAAGAAGCTACCTACTGCTTTTATAGACTCGAGGAGTCACACCTCTGTGAGTAACGTTCCACTTAAACGTACTCTTAAATATTTTATTCATTTCCCATAATGGATATTCTATGATAAACCCTTTAAAGCGTTTCGGGTATTGGATCTGAAATAAAAAGACTTCTTTATTTCGGAAGCTGGAAGGGCCCAAACTTGAGAAGTCTGCTAAGGCTTTTTGAGGGTTATTTACCTTTCCTTTTACTTGAACATTTTTGTGAAAAATATCATGTACTTCAAATTTTGACGTACGGATATATTCTAACTGGGTCATGGTTTGGTTAAAACCATGTTATTTAACTTCTTTTCTGATCGAAGTAATGGTCTAACCGAACGTTCGACTCTGGTCGCAATTCAGTTCTAACCGCGGCCTTAAGTCTGATCGCGGCATCAGGGCAGGTCACGGTGATCTTTTAAGGCGCAATTCTAATCGCGGAACTGAAATTTCCTGTGTATGAATGGTCGCGAACTAAGCTTTTGGCCATAATTTCACACAGAAGGTATGAAGAATGTTCATGTGAATAAAAGAAACTTTATTTATTGCATTCTTTACATACAAAAGGGATACGATCGATAAAAGCATCGATCTGTTCCGAAAGAAGTTTACAAAGTTCCCCAAGGGACATGTTGTTGTCAGTAGGATCTACACTGGCAACCCCCAGGGAACTAGCAACTACCCTAAGTCTATCTATATCGTCCCTAACAACAGACGCACTATTGTCCCTAATCAAGTCAGAGAGTTCTCGCTGTTGCTGAGCGAAGTCCCTCTCTCGACGGAAATGGTGCGCCTCTTCTCGGGATCGATCAAGACATTCTGCTAAACGCAGAATCTTCGAGGCCATCTCCTCGGTCTTCTTCTCCAGGGCATTCTTCTCTTCCAGAAGGGTCTGTCCGGAAGGAAGAGATGGAGCAGCAGAAGGCTGATCGCTGGAGCCTCCTACCTCCTGCATTTTGCAAAAGTTAGTCATACTAACTAAAATTATCAGCAAAAAGGGAGAAGAATTGTTACCTGTCCCGGTGCATAACCCGTTGATACACCCATCTTGGGAGGAAGATCATCATATGGTGGAAGAGCAACCTCCCCATCAGAAGATTGCTTCGCCAACCCAATATGGCAATCGTCTGATCGAGGGATAGTCACCGCTTGCCAAACGGGATGTTGATCACCCAAAAGGATGGGAGAATTGGATGTGATGGGATCTTTCTCTAAGGATAAAGGCCTAACTTGCCGAGAGGCATGAACGGGGAGGGTCAAAGGAACTGAAGGAAGAAAGAAACTCGCTACGTTCTTCACCTTTGTTCCACTGGAAGATCCTTCGTCAACCTTGGGTTTCTTCCTTAAGGGGGACAGGACTTCAATCGTTTGAGGCCTTTGTTCGACAATTTCCCCTTCATCGCTCTCAATCTCGATGATTTCATGATCTGCCATTGGGAGGGGTATATGAAAAGGAAGGAGGCAGGATAACAAGAAAAAGACTTAGGCGTGAGAGGGAAATTGTAGATCTTTGCATGTCCAAGGGTCTGGTATTTATAGCCACCAGGGCGACGATTGGCCTCCCAGACACCTCGGGTTTCGTTAAGACATTTACAATTTTACCTCGAGATAAAAATGTCTCTACGGCGCCATCATTGCCCGTCACGTAATGTCAGAACCCGTCTTGAAAAACCAACCGTTTTCACTTAGTGCGCCACTAAGTGGAGAAGTTAAAGGGCCGGGTTAAAAATCCAATGCACGGTTTTTTAAATTCGAAATAAACACGTCTCTTCGTTTTCTTCGAATTTGGGGGCTAGCTGACGAGGATTGACACCCGGGTCACTTCTAATGAACTTTTGGTTCAAGACAGGTTTGAACCAGACATGTATCTGGTGATGCGAACTCAAGCTGTTCTGAGGGGCATCACCATGAGGTCACAAGCTTTACACGATCAGGTCGCAGCTTCACGCGGTCAGACCGTAAGCCTTGCGCGGTCAGAAGTTCGTAGGCTATACGCGAACTACACATTCGGGATATTGCGCGGTCAGCCAATATCCCGCGGTCAGAATATCTGCCGATCAAGATACTTGAGATCTATCTATTCGGTTGCCCATACAACAGGATATTCTAAGTATCCCGAAGATTCCTGCACGTGGAGAATCGACCGTCAGAAGGTTAACACATGCAGTTATCCATGAATAACACGTGTTTAACCTGCGTGGAGGTTAAGAGCAGTTCCAAAAAACCGCATCCAACCGACCGTGCAACCAATTGATGCAGTTTCCCCCACATGGCACCCTTTCAAGCAGTACAAAAGGATGGCATGGAGCATCAATCAAGGGGGGGATGGAAACCAAGAGATCATCCGAAACATCAACAGAGAGATCGGAAGATCAAGAAATCCAAAATCATTTAAGTTAGCCAAGTCTACGGCCCACCTCATATAGCATTTTAGTAAGCCTTCTTTAGCTTATCCTTGTACACTTTTACAGGGAAAATCCTCGCCTGTGAGGACTTTTCCCTCCATTTGTAAACCTTTTACCACACTTAGTGAAATCTCAACAGGACGTAGGGCTTTTACTCCCACCATCGAGGGCCCGAACCTGTCTAAACTCTCTGTGTTCCTGTTCACCATTGTTCAGCATACCTTCCCAAAGGGTCATCTTGAAAGGTCTCACAATTACAAATTCTGCATAAGTTCGGCTGAGGACCCCGAGTCTGAATCGTCGACATACGGCGACGTGAAGAGATAATCAGGATGAGAGTCCGATCAGCCGCTTCTGCCGTACTCAGCCGGGTTCGACTTCACCATGGCCCAGATGCGAATCTTTGCACGCTGGTGGGACCGGTTGAGGTCGAGAGTGAAGAACTGCTTGACGCCGTTATAGAAGAAGTCAAGCCCTTCGTTGACAAACTCTTGGCTGAGCTGAGGATCGAATGATCCTTATATTTTGTAACCAAACAATTGTAATTACAGTGACATGGAATATGCTATTTTTTTTTTAAAAGAAAGTGCATATTCACATCATAAGTTTCATACTATAAGTATATCCCTCTAGCCCCCGCCTCTGTTTTGTGAATACTGAAGCCTTAGTATTTTAAGCAGAGGGGAAAAACATAAGTATGATGACCAGGGATATATGCTTCAAGCCGATGGTCAAGATTAAAGTAACATTTTAACCTTATTGCAAACTGGTTGCCACCCAGATGACCGAGGACTAGCCAGATAGTCCCGTGTGCGTTGAGAAACGGCTTATTTAGGAGTGACTTATCTGGAAGTGATCATGAGATCGACCAGCGAATCCGGTAAAAAAAAAATGCTGTAATAACCTAACCGCCGGCGATCAGCCCCCAAGTCGAATTTGTATAATTTGGGCTTAAAGAAAAATACTTATTGTATGAAAAGAAGACATGCTTTTTACGAAAAGATGCTAATTGAACAGGAGAAAAGTGATTGGAATACTTACACGTAAAACTTGCGAAGTTGATCGATGTTCCAAGTATTGGACAAAATCCGACCATCCTCCATGGCTAACCGCGCCGATCCTGTCCGCGGCACTGAGATGACAGTGTATGGTCCTTCCCACTTTGGGGAGAATTTATTGCGGTTAGACTGGTCTTGAATTTTTCGTAAAACCAAGTCGCCAACGTTGAGATCACGTGGTCGCATCTTTTTACTGTGATACTTGCGTAGAGCCTGCAAGTATATCGCGGACTTGATCAGGGCGCGATCACGCCATTCTTCCAGGAGGATGAGATCTTGCGATCGCTGTTCGGATTGGTTGACCTGTTCGAATTGATTCGTGCGAACAGATCCAATACTAACTTCCATAGGCAACACAGCCTCGGCCCCATAGACCAAATGGAAGGGTGTCTCACCGGTGGCTCGACTAGAGGTAGTCCGTAGTGCCCATAGAACAGTATAAAGCTCGTCTGCCCAAGCCCCCGAGCGGGTCTTGAGGCGATCAAAAACACGTTTTTTGATGCCTTGCAATACTTGCCCATTGGCCCGTTCTACGGCACCATTGCTTTGTGGATGTGCCACAGAAGCAAAGCACACTTTGGTCCCAATCTGATCGCAGTAGTCTAGGAAGAGACCGCTAGCGAACTGAGAACCGTTGTCTGTGATGAGATGGTTTGGAACACCAAATCGTGTCACAATGTTCTTGTGAAAGAACTTTTGTGCGGCTGATGCAGTAATATTTCGTACTGGTTCGGCCTCAATCCACTTTGTGAACGTGTCAATGGCTACGAACAGAAACTTGTACCCATTGACCGCTTGTGGCATAGGACCGACGATGTCCATTCCCCAGATCGCGAAGGGCCATGCGAGAGGAATAGTTTGCAATGCATAAGCAAGTTGATGAACCTGTCTTGCATGAAACTGACACTGTGGACACATCTTGACCATAAGCTTGGCATCATCGAGTGCCAAAGGCCAGTAGAATCCCTGTCGAAAAAGTTTTCCGACCAGTGTTCGGTATGACGCATGTGCACCGCATACACCGTCATGTATTTCTTTCAAGAGGGATTTTCCTTCCTCCTGAGATATGCAGCGCATGAATACTCCTTGAGTACCCTTTCTGTACATAACCCCATCTATGAGTTTGTACAGACGTGCCTTTCGAATTAACCGATCGCTTTTGGTTTCGTCCTCGGGTAGGGTCCCATGTTCAAGATAGACCCTCAATGGATGAGTCCAATCTTGTTCCTGACCAAGGTTGGCAACGAAGGCTATTGCCGGATCATCCTCGACCGAAGTCATGATCGAAGGATGGTCCAAGTGTTCAATGAACACTCCTGCCGGAGCGGATGAGCGTGAGGATCCAATTTTGGATAATTGGTCTGCGAGAATATTGTCCTTTCGCGGGATGTATTGGACTTCGAAGTGACTGAAGTGTTTTTCCAATCTCCTCACTTCCCCCAGGTAATGACCCATTGTCTCATCGGAGGTGCTGTACTCCTTGTTTACCTGGTTTACGACTAGCTGTGAGTCCCCCCTCACCACTAATCGACGGACTCCGAGGAATTTTGCTGCCCGGAGCCCTGCAAGAAGACCTTCATACTCTGCTGCGTTGTTGGTTGCAACAAAGTGTATTTGAATGACATACTTAAGCTGTTCGCCCTGGGGCGTAACTAAGACTATTCCAGCCCCTGAGTGTTGAAAACTACGGGAGCCGTCAAAGTACATTGTCCAATAATCGGGGCACTCCAGTTCCTCTGCCAACTGCACGAGTGGCTCAGGGTTGGTCCATTCGACCACAAAGTCGGCCAAAACCTGAGACTTAACCGCCGTGCGAGGGGTGAAATGGATCTCGAAGGCACCGAATTCGACCGCCCATTTGGTGATTCGACCAGATTTTTCTGGATTTCGGACAATATCCCCTAAAGGAAAAGAGGAGGGTACTGTGATCTTGTGTGCTTGAAAGTAATGTCGTAGCTTACGGGAAGCCATCAGTAGCGCGTAAAGTATCTTCTGGACCTCCGAATTTCAATTAGGACGCCTTGAGAAAGGCCCCATGGTGGGCGCCAGCTGTCGACGATTCGGACTCGGAGTCCTCAGCCGAACTTATGCAGAATTTGTAATTGTGAGACCTTTCAAGATGACCCTCCGGGAAGGTATGCTGAACAATGGTGAACAAGAGCACAGAGAATTTAGACAGGTTCGGGCCCTCGATGGTGGGAGTAATAGCCCTACGTCCTGTTGAGATTTCACTAAGTATGGTAAAAGGTTTACAAATGGAGGGAAAAGTCCTCACAGGCGAGGATTTTCCCTGTAAGGGTGTACAAGGAGAAGCTATAGGAGACTCGTAAGTGTTGTTTAATCTAAGCCGTAGACTTGGCTGTTTGAATGATCGAGATATCTTGTATCTTGATTATTCTTTTGAGTCCGGTTCTTCCGAAAAATGTCTTGGATCCCCCCGTTTGATGTACTTTGCCACCTTTTTATATTGGTCGAAAAAGTGCCATATGAAGAAAACTGCATCAAACGGTTAGATGCGGTTGTTGGAGAACTGCTGTTAACTTCCACGGAGGTTATTAACACGTGTTAATCATGAATAACCGCATATAATAACCTCTGACGGTTGGTCTTCACGTGTAGGAATCTTCGGGATACTTAAAATATCCTGTTGTATGGGCAACCGAATAGATAGATCCCAAGTATCCTGATCGGCAGATGTTCTGACCGCGGGATATTGGCTGACCGCGTAATATCCCGAATGTGTAGTTCGCGTATAGCCTACGAACTTCTGACCGCGCAAGGCTTACGGTCTGACCGCGTAAAGCTGGCGATCACATAGTGACGTCCCTCAGAACAACTTGAGCTCGTATCGCCAGATACACTCTTGACTCGAACCTGCCTTAAACCAGAAGTCCAATAGAAGTGGTCCGGGTGTCAATCCTCGTCAGCATCAATCTTGTGCTAAGTATAAATTGGAATGTCATGAGATAAATCCTGAAGTTTGATGGCTCCTTATTGAGGTTTTGACATCGATGCATATGCTGAGGGGGAGCTCGTCATATTGGTCATATGATCTTATTGTCATCATGACGTGAGTAGTATAGATCATGTGCGTATGTCTTTATCATATACGAATCTATATGATTGTAATTCATCTCATACTCATCTATTGATTGTTGAATATGGTTTTGTCATTTCACCAGAAAGAGAAATTATTGAGCTAACTCCTGTGTAGAGTAATTTCTCTGGTGGTGATTAATGACGACCTATATATGAGACTAACGTTGTGCGTTGAGTGTATGTGTTGTAGTCTTAGATTAGTCGCGAGATGAAAGCAAGCAAGGGCGTGAAGAGGGTGATGCCAACATGAGTCATCTCGAGCGAGGTCGAGCTTTGCGAGGACAAGCGTCAAGTGGTCGAGCTTCACGAGGTCGAACTTCACCGAAGGTAAAATCCAAGATTAAGGATTATTTTCTTAGGACTTTACTGGTCATAGTGTTTGGAGACAGACTGGATTGATAGGATTCATTGCTAGTTTGACCGTACTATTAAGAGGAGTCGAAAACTAGTAGCTTGAATCTATCTTGTGCGAAAGCTCAAATGCATTCATATCATCTTGCACTAGTGTTTTATCGCCTCTTGCATTGCTAGAGAGTCTAAGTGTAGTTTGTGGTGCATTAGAGAAAATGCTTTGAAAACTGCACTTAATCTTGATCGCCAGCTATTTAAATTGGTTTATTTTCTAGAGCTGGTCGTGGTTGTACTTGCACATTCTGATCATATCATTATTTGATACGTGGTCGTGGTTGTGTCGCCGGTTTGGCGTTTTTCTGTTTAGGGTTTGGTCGTGGTTGTAGGAGTTCGAGCTGGTCGTACCAGACTTCGGCTCGCTTGCGTACGCTCGACCAAATCCACGCGACCACCTGTTTTCGATCGGATATTTGACCTGTGGTTTTAGTTAGTAAATCATATTGCTCGTGGTCGTCGCTGAGTGTCAGCTGAGATATCCGCGAGAAAACAGCAAATCCGTATGTGCAAATACCCTAAATTGCATTAGAGTTGATTTTTGGGTTGGATATTTTGGCATAGGAAGATTTTTGAGTTTCCTAGAATTTTCTAGACATTTCTAGGTCTTGCGCCTGTTGACAAAATTGTAGTCCCTTGAGTTATCTTTCCAACAAGTCAAAAATCACCTCAATCGGATCTCTATATCAAAAGTTGTGCTTATTTTACTATAAATGTGCAGTGGCCAGACTTTGTCCAGCCTATACAGTTTTTCAGCCATGTACAACGTGTAACCAGAGACGTTTGCATCCATCCGAGGGCTTTGTCCGGGATGGCCGGACTTTGTTCGGTATGGCCAGACATTGTCCAACCTGTACAATTTGTTTGAGCCGAGTGAAACACAGACAAATATATACGTCCGGGGCTTTCGTCCAACATGGCCGGACATTGTCCGGTATGGTCGGACAATGTCCGGCCTTTACAAAAAATCCCCCAAAGGTAACTGACGTTTTGCAACGGTTGAAATTTGTTGTACTGGCCGGAAAGTGTCCGGCCGGTACAACAAATTTCTCCTGTTCATGGCAAACGGCTAGTTTTCTTTGAGGGCTATATATATCTTGTGTTTGCCTTCATTTGCGCCTGCTCAAGAAGTTGTTTTCACTGTTGAAAAGCTAACCAAGTTCATTGCATATGTGTTATTGCATCTAGAGGCTAGATTTGAGCCCAAATCTTGAGAGGATTTGAGAGAGTAGCATTTTGGAGAGGTTGTGAGTGTTTAGTACACTTCATCTCCATTTGCAAACTAGTGCTAGAGTGTTGAGCATCTCATTTGCATCATTGAGCTTCTAGCACGTGATCTTTCAAGCAAAAGTGCATCCAACTTGTTACTCTTGGTGATCGCCTTCGCCTAGACGGTGTCGGAGGAGAGTCACGATCTCTCCATTGAAGTTTGTCGGAGAGGCCGACAAGAACTTGTGAAAGGTGTGGTGCTCGCCTATCCGGTATGGAGAAGGAGCAACCCTAGTGAGATATCCTTCGTGGATATAGAAGTGATGCTCACGCGTGAGCGCTTTAATGAGGAGTAGGGGAGACCGGGCGAGTCTCTGAGACCTCGGTAAAAATCATTGTGTCAATTGTCTTTCTTTTGTATATCTTGTATTCATCTTGACACAATTGCTAAATTTACCATTGTTGCATTAGTTTCATATTTACCTTGAAATAATTGTTTACATTATTCTAGTTGCAAGTTGAATTGTATTTTCATATTGATTAATTGCAACTAGTTGTTAGAGTGTTGATAAGCCTCATTGCAAATCTAAGTTTCATAATCATTTGTTAAAATTGCTTAGTGGGGAAAGAAATCTTAAAAGTCTCCTATTCACCCCCTCTAGTCGGCATTCTTGATCCTACAATTGGTATCAGAGCAAGGTCTCTCATTTATCGGCTTTACCGCTTAGAGAGAAAGGATGAATTCGATAGAGAATTTTGGGTTGTTAGCTCCCCACTTTGACGGCTCAAATTATTCACGTTGGAAAATTATGATGAGTACTCATCTTGAGGCGTTAAACTTAAAATTGTGGAGGTTAGTGCAAAAGGGTATAACAAATTCGTCATCTTCGGATAAGCAAATTCATCTCTTGAACACAAAAGCTAAAGATGTGCTTATTGAATCACTTAGCCATGACGTGCTCGAAGTAGTGAGTGAGTGTTCGACCGCTCACGATGTTTGGATCACTCTTGAGTCCTTATTTGTGGGCACATCTAGCTTTGCACATGCTAAGATGCACCTATTATTGCAGGACTATGAGGCATTTGTGATGTTGGAGCATGATACACTCTCCACCACATATGATCGCTCAATCAACATCACAAATGAGCTCAAAGCCCTTGGTGCTAATATTTCGGATCTAGACATTTGCAGGAAATTACTCCAAGTGTTGCCGAAGGATCACTATAATGACTTCACTACTACTCTTGCGAACGGTGATCTTTCCGACACTTCACCGAGAGAGCTCATTGACATGCTTATGTCAAATGAGGTAATGTCCAAAGAAAAGGACATGTGTTCCACCTCCGAGCATATCAAGGACGACGATTTCAATGCGGACGATTGGGAGCTTTCGAGCGAGCTCAAGGACATAAACGATGAGGTTTGCCCAAGCAAGACCAATGCTAAACCTTGCAAGAAGAGTTCAAGGAAAGCTAGAAAGAAAGCGTCGAAGTCAAAGTCTTCATCTCAAGACAATTCTTTATGACCTACGGCATGCGACTCGACGGTATCAAACTCGAACCTCTCTAACAATGAGCTTATGGATATAATTGTAGAGCTAAAATATTTGCTTGGCAATATGACTAAAAATTTTAGCACTTTAAAGAATAACTATTCATCCTTAAAAGTGCAATATCAAGAATTAAGAAATTCTCATGATTCTTTACTTGCCAAGAATACTATTAGCTCAACATGTATATTAGATGTTAGAGTTGCTTGTGACTCCTCTATTGATCCATCTTTAGAGTCACACACTTCTACTCCACATGCTAGTAATAATTCAATTGTTGATTCATGGTTAGATTCAAATGCTAGTCTTGTGGACACTAGTACTTCATGTGAAAACTTATCTAATGATTTAATTATTGATTCACATGCTTGTACGGATGATACTAGTATCTCATACCATGATTCTTCAAGTGACTCATCATTATGCCATGGTATTAGTACTAGGAGCTCCTCATTTGATATGCCTAGCTTATCTAGCGATGTTAGTGCTATGCCTTCTAGTTCATCTACTAGTGATGAAATGTCGTCATGTTCTTCATAAGTCATGTATTAACATGGAATCATCTCAAGAACGTAAAATTGAAAATGATGAACTAAAGACTAAAGTAAATAGATTGAGCAAAAATCTTACTAGATGTAATGTGGGTAGTGCTATGCTTGTAACATAAATATTCATTTTAAAAGGGAAAATTAAATCACGCTCACCCATCTAGTAGGAGGAATCATATAATTCATCACACTCATACAAATTCATTCAAAAAGCCCTCTCGTACTTCATCTTTATCATATCACTCAATAGGGAAACATTCGCATGAGTGTGCATCAAACTCATTTAAAGATGTTTCTTTTGACTCTTATTTGATTTCTTGCTCTAGAAAGGGTTTATTCGCAAAACTATTCATTTCTGTTTTCAAAAACCTAAAGATAGAGCCATTTGGATACCAAAAGATTTATGCGACAAGACTAGAGGGCCTCGTATGGTTTGGGTACCAAACAGGGCTTAGATCTTTTTGATGTGGTTCATAAAATCTTTTGCATTGCTTTTTCTCCCTTTATTCTTTGATTGTTCTAAATCATTATAGCCAACTATGCAAGAGAATAAAAAAATTTGAAACTTATGCTGTTGCCTCATTTAGGGGTAATAATTTAAAAATGCTTCCGTTGTCTATTGCACTCCCATGTGTGAGACTTTTCTAAATTGAAAGCATATGTTTTCAAAAATGAGTTCATTTTGTCAAAACATCAAATTTTCATTCAAAAGCCTAAAAATCATCAATTCCTTTCAAAATGGTCTTCAAATGTATTTAAAAGGTTTTTAGAGGCTTGGGATGAAGAAATGATGTTAAAAAGTATTTCCATTAAAAACTAACCTCAAAATGATCTTCGGGTATCTTGTTTTTCAACAAAATCATTTTCAAACTCAAATCAAAATCTATTTGAAATTTGCAAAAACTTGATTGACAAAACACTTAGATATTATTATCCCGAATAAGTTTGAAATTGAAAACTTTCTCAAAAGAGTTCTCGTTTGGAAGTTATGGGTATTTGAATCTCATTGAAAAACTTGCTTTGACCCGAAATACCCTAAAATATGCAAAACATGAGTTTCGCTATTTTTATTGTCTTTATTTGAGAGCCTCAGCTCAAAATGATTTGAATAACTCATGTAAGCCCTTTCATGTCAAAAATATCATCAAAATCAAATTTGAACTCAATTTGCAAAAAATTTGTCAATTTTTAACATTCTTGCTTAACTCAAAGTTCATTTGACAATAACTTTTGATTGAAAAATCCTTTTTGGAAAATTCTTTTTGGAAAATATATTTAATACATTGAGAATCATTTCTGCAAATTTTCATTTCAATTGGATTTGATTTCAGTAAAATTGACTCTTTTCACAAATCAAATATGAAACTTGCAAAATTCAGTTTTCTCATGGTTTTGGGCTGATTTGTCATTTTCATATCTCTATATTGATTGGCTATTAGAAGAAAGTTTCTATATGACATTTTATCCTCTAGGATTGGTCTTTCTTGATAATTTATTTCAAAATTATTGGAAGTCATTTGCATAGATTTTCAGGTCATTTTAAAAGTGTAAAATGATTTTCTCAAACCTGAAATCTGAAACTTTAAATCTGACCAACATTTGTCTTTTTCATATCTTATTGTTGAATCATATCTTGGCTTCACTATAAAAGGAAATCTTGTTCCTCATTGTATTATCTATCTCCAAAATTTATTTTAGAATTTTTGGAACTTGCTTGCATATGTTTCGATGATTATAAAGAAGCTAACATGTTTAAAAAAATTTTAGTCAAATTGGATGTCACCTCTTCAATCCTTCCATTTGACCAAAATATTTGATTCTTGTATCTTCATGGAAAGTGCTTGTGTTGATGTGTTTTATCTCTATGAAACTTTTCATGAGCTTTGATGATCATTTGGATGGGTTCTCGATTTGACTTCATTTGGATCATTTGTTTATCTTTAGAACTCATTCGTTTAATCCATAAACTATTTGGTAAGATTCTTAAATGAAATCAAATCAAATTTGTGCCAAATAGCATTCTCTTTCATGACATGGTCTTGAATTAAATATATTTCAAACAATCTTTGTTTTAGGCCATAAAGGAGTTCATGATTCTCATTTTTGTATTGATCTTTGTTGAACTCTCTTGTTTTTCACAAATAGATCATTTCCATCTCTTGCACAAAATTCATGATAAAACTTGGATGACACATTTAGGGGAGCAACTTCAAAGTCACTGAACCTTTGTATACCCTAATTGTACACATGTATCACATTTTGCAAGTGTTTTGGTAAAATGGGTCATTTTCGAGCAAAAAGGTAAAAAGAGCTCAAAACATTCAAAATATTCAAAATTACTACAAAACCTTCATAAATACATTTCAAATATGGTTCCAAAGGTTTTGAAAGTGAAACAAAAGAGTTTCGAGCTAAAATGCAAAATTTCGACAAAATTGAAGTCTTCGGGATCTTGTTTTGGCCCAAAACGATTTATTTCCATAAAACAAAATGGGTTGAGATTTGATCAAAACTTTATACATGAAACATTTAGAACTCACTCACCCGAAGATAGCTCATATTGAACTTATTCCCAAAAGGACTATGATTTTCAAATTATCACATATCCTAGGTCGCCCGAAAACGGCTATCGACCCGAAAATACCCAAAAGTGCATTTTTGCGAATTTTGCTATTTGGACTGGACCTTCTCCCATGTCTTGGTTTGGAATAGTATTTCAAACTCATCCATGTCCAAACATTTCAAAAAAAAATCCAAGTTTCATCGAAAATTGAAGTTTTCGGGAAAATCATTTTTGTTTTACCCGTTTTACCCCAAATCACTTTTGAGGAATAAAATTCAAGATCTTATTGAAATCAAATCATTCAATTGGTATCCAACTAAGTTCC
Organism: Pharus latifolius; assembly: GCA_019359835.1. NCBI lineage: Eukaryota > Viridiplantae > Streptophyta > Magnoliopsida > Poales > Poaceae > Pharus > Pharus latifolius. The sequence goes on from CM033323.1 coordinate 43,425,657, forward strand.
TAACTTGCCATTCAAATCTATTATGGAACTTGATGTCATTTTTGAAGCAAAATTGCGAAAATCACAAATTTAAGAAGTTTTCAGGCGTTTAACTGAGCCGTTCGGACGTTGTCCGCCCCTACCGGTCTTTGTCTGGCCCTAGCACACACTGTCCGGACTATGTGAAGTTGGATGATTTATGATTCTTTTTCAGCTGATTCTTTTGCCTCCTGGTTTTGTCACATCCTTGCTCTAATTTCTTCCCATATCTTTGCATTTGATCATGATTCATATGATGGGGTTTGAAATGCTTTTAATTGTGTTTTGCATATCAAAACAAAGATCATTTTCATGATTTTGGAGCATATTCAAATGAATTTGAGATTTGAGTTTCTTTTGAAAATTTGAACTCCTCACTAGGTCATATGCTTTTATCTCAACCTTGTGACCTTCTTTTGGCATATTCCTCATTTGTATGTATTTTTGTGTTAAATGCCAAAAGAAGTGAATTTTTGAGGATTGAATCTATTGTTTCCAATTGAGTTGGTTTAAAAGCTCCAAATCTTTTCTCATATCAAATGCTTTCCAAAATTGAAAGGTTAACACAATCATCATCAAATATTCAATCGAGACATTATATTCTTGTGTGTCAAATAGATATTAATGACATGACTTTTGATTATACTAATGAATCCCTCTATCAAGAATTTTTGTGAGATGATGTTTAGGGAAAGCGAGATAATTCAAGAGCAAAGTTACTTTCGTGCACGACAAAACAAACAACTCAAGAACAGAATGTTCAAGAGTGAATTCAAGCATGTGAAGAAATTGTAGGATCAAGGATGCCGACTAGAGGGGGGTGAATAGGAGGCTTTTAAAACTTTAAATAATTGCAAATCAAGAGCAAATAAAAATATTAGCAAGAAGAAAAGAGAACTAACACAGTGATTTTTACCGAGGTATCGGAGACTCGCCCAGTCTCCACTAATCCTCATTAAAGCACTCAAGTCACTTGAGTTTTGCCTCAATACCCACGGAGGGTATTATCAACTAGTGGTTGCTCCTTGTCCACTCCGGAAAGGCGAGCACCGATGCCTTGTACACTTTTGCCGAGCCTCTCCAACAATCTCCAAACTGGAGAGGTCAAGGGCCACGCCTCCGAACCGTCTAGGTGAGGGCGCTCACCAAGAGTAATAGGCAGTGAGGTCTTCTCTAGACCTCCAAACACGCACCGAGAATCTACGAGTATGCAAATGCAAATGAACTGAAACTCTCAGTGGATCAGAAAACACTCAACTTGATCAACAGATCAAGATTTTTATGTAGAAAACTAAAGCTCAAGAGTGTATAAGAGAATGATGCTACTTGTTGTATAAAACTCATGCCCAAAGCCCCTATTTATAGCCACAAGAATCAAAAGAACCGTTGGAGCTAGGGCTGAAAATCAGCAACACTAACTGACAGTCAGTTTCGTGTACAACGGCCGACAAAATTTACGGATAAAAAATAGCTAGCCGTTTGTGGTCGTTTATGGAAACATGAAACCCACAACTGACAGTCAGTTCGACCAAAACATTGACCAGATCAAATAGAAACTCAAATAAAACGGTTCGAGATCGAAATGCAAACTGACAGTCAGTTTGGACAACTGACAGTCAGTTTAGTTCAAAAAATTTCAGCTCAAAAAACAACCTCTCTGGACAACTGTCAGTTAACAAAACTGACAATCCAAACTGATAGTCAGTTTAGCAAACTGACAGTCAGCATGGATAAAAACAGCTATAACGTTTAATCCAGAGATCCGATTGAAGTGTTTGATAGCTTGTTTGAAATATATTTTAAAGTGCTATCTTTTTGTCAACAGAAGAAAAAGCTAGGTCTACCTAGATCTTTCAAGAAAATGCAAAATCTTCTCTGCTATCAAAAACTCAACTGAAAAACCAAATAACTGACAGTCAGTTAAAAACATCCATAACGTTTGATCCAGAAATTCAAATTGAGAGTTTAATAGTTCGTTTGAAAGATAATTTAAAGGGCTACATTTTTGTCAACAGAAGCAAAAGCCAGATCTGCCCAGATCTTTCTATAAAATTGAAAAACTCTTCTGTTATCAAAAACTCAACGGAAAATCCAAATCTTTCAAAACCAAAATCAAATCAAATCCAACCAAAAATGATGCAATCCAATGACCTAGTAGTTTCTCGGTTCATGTTGAAGATTTAGAGAGGACTTGCAACTCCTCTTTATAGTACAGTTAAAACTAAGCAATAAAGTGACGAGGATTGATATCCGAGCTAGTTCAAATAAATACACGACTGGTTCCGAGGAGCACAGTCATTTGGTCGCAGGCTTTACGCGATCAGACCGTAGCTAGTGCGCGGTCAGGGGTTCGTATGCCATACGGGAACAGAAGACTGCAGATAGTGCGCGGTCAGGTAATAACAAGCAACGCGCGGTCAGAACCTCTTCGACCAGGGGACGCGGGATTGTTTTGTCCTTACAATAGGGATATCCCGAGTATCCCAAAAGATCCTTCCACGCATAGAGGCAACCGTCAGGAGGTTAATACGTGCGGTTATCCACGAATAACACGTGTTAAACTTGCGTGGAGGTTAAAGGCAGTTGGCAAAACTACATCCAAGCAACCGTTCGATGCCGTTATGACTTGGCACCCTTTCGACCAGTATAAAAGGGTAACCCAGTGCATCGAACAGGGGATCGGACAACCAGATGATCAGAACATCGAATCAAGCAATCTAACACTCAAAGGATCAGAAGATAGTAGTCTAAGTTAGTTAGATTTCGCAAGCCTTCCTGGCATTGTTTTGTATAAACATATAGGAAAGATCTTCATCTGTGAAGATACTTTTCCCTAGCTTTGTAACATTTTCTACTATACATAGTAAAATCCCAACAGGACGTAGGGCTATTACTCCCACCATCGAGGGCCCGAACCTGTATAAATCTCTCTGTGCTCCAGTTATCTTTGATTCATCATACCTTCCCGGAGGGACACCCTGAAAGGTCTCACAACCTACAAATTCTGCATAGGTTCGACTAAGGACCCTGAGTCCGAATCGTCGACAACTGGCGTCCACCGTGGGGCATTTCTCAAGGCATTCTAATTTTCATCCGGAGGTTCGCTGAATCATGGCTGGAGTATATGATTCCGAGAACGATTTCGATCTCGAGGATTATGCTCACATTATGATGCCTTCTCCTAGCAATCCTGTCCCGATGGAAGAAACCGGAGGCGAGAACGTCCCAGAGGTTGAATCAACCCTCCAGATCATGTCTATCAACCAGGAGGCAACTAACGCAAGGTCAGGACCCACTGAGGTTCTTAATGCGTTAGAAGACGAATTCGGTCCGTCATATGACCCTGCTGAGGGGAAGGATGATGTCGACCAGGAAATCAGCCCGGGGAGGTTTGATCTTGATAACCTCCATCATCTCTTTGATTTTGAGTCTAACTCGGAACAAACCGAGATGTTTTCTCCCTCGGCGACCTCTCTCCCTAGACAGTTCGCCGCCTTATCAGAAGAAACTCTTGATCAACGGGCTGCTAGGGAAGAACAGGAACGCAAGCAAAAGGAAGATCAAGATCTCGAGCAACAAGACAACGAACTCCGCAGAACTGCCCTAGAGGCTCTTCAAGATCCGCAGGCTCGTTACGATGCTGCTCCGAGTTCTTCCCAATGATCACGTGGTGGAAAACACGACCAGACACCCTCTTTGCCTCCGGAGCGTTTCCCGGTGGACAAAGAAACGGTAACACTTGGTGCCCCTAGGAGAAGTACGCATGGCCGCCTTCGATCTATCGCGGAGGTCATGCGTAATTTTCCTCCTACGGTCACGGATGCGTAGAAACCGGCCTTCACCAGAATCCTGGCGGAGAGGTTGGATGAGGTCGCATCTGAGGTGACCCCTACCGCCTCCTCCCGGTCGATGACACGTTCCCACAACCGAGAGCACTCTCACTCTGGTTCTGGTCGACGGAGTCACCCGCCATGTATACCATCCCGGCAGGACAAGTCCAGGTGGGCGCAGGATTCTCATGATAGGAATCGAGTCCCTGTCCACTCTCATTTGGGGCCACGTGTGGCCTCTCCGTTGCGTGAGGTTTCCCTCGATCCGATCGAGAGTCGCAGGACAATTCACGGTCCCTACGTTGGTTGTAAAGCTTTCTCGCCCGGCCTTCGTGCGGTCGTTTGGCCAGACAAGTTTAGACCAGGGGCCATAGAGAGGTTCCATGGAACTCAGAACCCTTCTGAGTTCCTTCAAATCTACATTACTACCATCCAAGCGGCAGGAGGCGATGACCGGGTCATGGCCAACTACCTGCCAACAGTTCTCGAAGGACTGGCAAGAACCTAGTTGTTTAACCAACCCGAAGGTTCGATCTATAACTGGGAAATGCTGTGTGATGCTATCCTCAGTAATTTCCAAATTTGTTATCAGAAGCCGAGTAAAGAGGATGACCTCCATCGACTACGGCAAACTTCGACCGAAACCCTTCGTCAGTTTGTCAAGAGATTTGTCGGGGTGAGGAATACTGAAAGGGATCTAGGATATCGACTAGAGGGGGGTGAATAGGCGATTTTAGCAATTTAGCAATTAATCAAACAATTTATAGATAATGAGAGCAAATAAATAACACAATATGAATAAAGCACAATTCCAACACAAAGATATATCCCGTGGTCTCGGTGATTTGCCGATCACCCCTAATCCACGTTGAGGCAAACTCAAATCTCTAACCGCTCCTCTATCTAGTCAATCTTCTCTCGAGAAGAGATCTAGATCTTGAGCCGGATTAGTGTGATGAGTTATCCAAACCTCGTTTTCACTAAAGATGCACTTTACCGCTCCGGCAAGGTGTGCTCAACCCTTTCACAAGACGTTTTGAGGCTTCTCCACAATCTTCCTTGAAGAGCTCTCCAAAACCCTTCTCCTAGCCGTCTAGGAGCCGGCAAGCTCCAAGAGTAACAAGCCGGTGATGATCACTTAGCCTTCTTCTAGTGCCACAAGATTGATTGAATAATCCAAATGCAATGCACTAGAAGATCTCAAATGCACACTCTCACAAATTCGAGAATTTGAACCCTAGAGTGTATGAAACTAGCTTAGGCTCTCAAGGATGATGACAATGCTCAAGATTTTGCCAAAAGTTATGAACAGGGCCGTGCATGGGAGTATATATACCCCCCACAATTAATATAACCGTTACAGGCCGTTGGGAGAAAAAGATCACCTGGCGGTCAGACCGCAGGCACAAGCTCGGTCAGACTGCCGCAATTGTAACGGCATTAAACAGGCGCAATAAATGCTCAACTGCCCTTGTCAGGCACACAAACGGTCAGACCGTGAAGCTGTCCAGAGACGACCTAGTTTCTGGACACCTTATACGGTCAGGCCGATATATACGGACAGACCGGCCATACGGTCAGACCGTAGTACAAAAACACGGTCAGACCGATTTCACGGTCAGACCGGTCTAATAAAACGGTCAGACCGTAATAGCTCAAAACAACAGAAAGATAGTTCATGAAGTTCCAGGAGACTGACCTAGGTCTTAACTACGGACAGACCGACCTTATAAGGTATATACTATACTAACACATAACGTCGGTCAGTCCGAGAATTCTAATCGGTCAGTCCGTGAATTCGGTCAGACCGGTCCAACAAACGGTCAGACCGACTTAGACAGTGCTGAGCAGAATTGAGCTGAAACAGGCATTTTCAAAGGATGTGACCTTCTAGTATGCAATGCAAGTTGATTTTATGATTTGTGGCACATTGATGAAGTATTTTGTGATACACCACATGCTCCTCTTAATAGAACGGCAATTATCCTAAAATCCGGTCAAAATTCTTCTCTAATCACCTTACACCGGTAAAAGGAAAAGACCCTATTCTGTACCTTTGCCTTTTTGATCAATGCGCCCTTTCTTCATCCTGAGGCTCTTTCTTTGCCTTTCATTAACCTGTCTTTTAAATATCTTCTTGACACAACTAGGCAGGTAACGTTAGTATAACATTTGTAGTTGTCATTAATTATTAAAACACTCTATAGGGGCCTAGAAGCTACAATCTCCCCCTTTTTGGTAATTGATGACAACATAAAGAGTAGATGAGAGAGTTTTAAGCATAAAGTGAATTTTACAATAAGCATCGAGGAATAAGACACTCCCCCTAAATGTATGAATAAGAGAATTTTGGCATTTTAGTGGAGTTCAAACATGTGAATAAGGAGCTATCTTGATCCATTCATTATATATGCATGAGGTATCACAAATAAGACATTCAATTCTACACATGATATCATCATCACAAGGTCATATGAAAATAACATAAGCATATCTCATATATCATGAAGTAACACTCTCATACAAGAGTCATCCAACATAAATGACATCCACATAGATCATAAAAGAGATATTTAGCTAAACAAGTTAATTAAAACTTTACACCAAAAGTTTTCAACAAAAATTTTCATTTAAGGTTCATCTCTCAACATCTCTCCTATCCTATTCTTCTACTCTCTTCTCTCTCTCTCCCTTTGGCATCAATTGCCATAAAAGCTAAGGAGCGGCTGGAGCATCATCATCGGGATGAGGAGGAGTCTGAGGGAAACGGGTGTAGAAGTGAGCGGAGAAGGAGTCGAAGCGCTGCTCGAACTGATCCTGGCGCGACGAGAAAGTCTGGAACTGATCATGCAATGCCGCCAAGTCCGAGCGAGCGAGCTCAAGCCCCTGGAGAAGAGTAGCAAACTGATCCATCATCGGCTGATGGAACTGCTGCTGGAACTGTGTGAACCAGGCGGGGGCTTGGCTAGACTGAGCTGCCTGCTGAGCCTGAGGTGGAGGAGGAGGAGGCATAGGCTGAGCCTGCTGCTGCTGATGCTGTGCTCCGTGGCCTCGAGCCAAGACACGCGGGTTGACACTAAACGGCTTATAGCCAAGATGTCTGATGTCGCAAGAACCGCGAGGAAACTTTGTCTTCTGGAGCAGCAAGGACATGATAAACGGAGCATAGTAGAGATTCGGCAGAATGGTCGCCGAGACATCCTCAATTGTCTTCAATATAAAAGAGACAATGTTGATCCGATGACTCTTGAGGATGTGGTCGATGAAGTTCCAGTAGTAATCCCGGACCGCCTCTCGGTTTCCACTCTTTGGATGGATCGTGGCTCGTACGATCTTGTTGACGACAGCAGGGAGGACTTTGAGACCTGTAACAGTGCCAGGTACAATCCGCTGTCCACCTCCCGGCTGCTCATCAAACTGGAGCCAGTCATCCTCATGGAGGTAATCCTCATCCTCCATATCAATCCCCTCCTTCATCTCCTCATAATTTAACTTGTTTGCCGCAGCAAACTCCTCAAAGCTGGCCTCATACCACCTAGAACCTGTCATTCATATGATCTGCTGGTCCGCCCATCTGATCTCAACTGTAGCATAGAACTGTCTGATGGCAGTGGCCTTCCATGGGCACTTGTGCTCCACAAAGTCATACAGCCCTATATCTTTGAAGATCTGCACCAAGGGAGCCATGATGGGCTGATTCACAACATAAGCCCATTCGATCCATTTGTGTTCGAAGATATTCTTGTGGATCAAATGACCGTAGAAGGCATCCTGCTGTGTCATAGTGTGGAAATGAGGAGTAGAGGCGTCATTCTCATGATTATAGGCGTAGATGGTCCTAGCCTTTGTATAGTCGCTTGAGGTCCAATTCCTCTTTGGGCCTTGATAAGCGTGGACGTTTATTTCATCGTCCTCACTCTCGATGTCCATGCCCCTGTGAGAAGATCCACCATGATGAGACGACTGTTCTGTCTCTAAATCACCGGCCGAGGGCACCCAATCGTCATCGTGACTGTCGCTGCTACTCGAGGGTAGAGCCCTTTTTGGCCGCTTAGCCAATTTCTTCTTGTTTGTCCGGATGGAGGCAATGCCTTGAGTACCTCAACCACTATAAGATTTGGAAGATACGCATTAGGTAAGATACAGGAAACAGGAAAGCATGACGAGAAAGGAGATGACAACAGAACTGCACATCCTGGCTCTGCTGTTGCAGTCGGTCAGACCGAAACAGGGGTGGTCAGACCGGCGCAATCGAAGAGATAGGGTTTGACATGATTCGTGAGGTTTACTTGATTTTAGGGTGCAATGAAGACAAATATGTGTGTGAGAATACTCATTGCATCAACTGGATGAATCAATTTCAGGATATTGACAGAATTTAAACAAGATTCACCACATTTTACCCTAAACCTCAGGATGAACAGAAGAGAACAGGAAAACGAAGAAGAATCTGAGCAATGTACCTAGAAGACATGATTTGGTGATGATCTTGAACCACGGTTTGTCCGAGCTTGACGAGGGTTTGACCGGAGAGAAAGAATCCAAGGATTTGAGGCGCACGTGAAAGAGACAGGTGGGGAAGAAAGTGAAAAAGGACAGGAGATTCGGGATAAAAAGGTCTCTGGTCATGGATTTTTGGTCAGACCGTAGAAAAGATACTGGTCAGACCGCTGGAAGCAGAAATCTAAGATGCTCTCTGGAGATTCATTCGGTCAGACCGCAATTGGTTCGGTCAGACCGCTGGAAGGACTAAAATTCTTGGAGGATTTTGATTGATTTGAAGCTCAAGAGATTTGGATAGAGAGATATAAAACTATAAGATGATTACAAGAAAGATATGGGCAATATCACCAAAGGGGAAGTATTTATCTTACAACTTAACATAATTTTGGTTCATTTCACTCAATTGCCGAAAAGGGAGCCTAAAAAGCTCTAAAAGAGGAAGTTCAAGCAACCAAGTGATACTCTAAGCACATTTCATATGAGTTCAACATTTCAAGCCACATTTGAGATATCAATGACGTTAAGCTCATTTCGAAGTTTGCAAAAACGACTTTCATCTAAGGGCTTAGTGAATATATCCGCTAATTGATCTTCGGTTCTCACATTATCCACCACCACATCACCTTTGCTAACATGATCTCTAAGAAAGTGGTGTCGGATATCTATATGCTTGGTCCGAGAGTGTTGAACCGGATTTGTGGCTATTTTCACCGCACTCTCATTATCACACAAAAGAGGCACTTTTTCGAATTTTGTTCCATAATCCAACAATGTTTGCCTCATCCAAAGCAATTGTGCACAACAGCAACCTGCGGAAACATATTCCGCTTCGGCGGTTGATAAAGCTACAGAGTTTTGTTTCTTAGAGGACCAAGATACTAAAGATCTTCCTAACAGTTGACAACTGTCAGAGGTGCTTTTTCTATCCACTTTACATCCCGCATAATCGGAATCAGAATATCCAATTAATTCAAATTTTGCACCTTTAGGATACCACAACCCTATGCTAGATGAATATTTTAGATACCTCAAAATGCGCTTAACAGCCATTAAATGACTTTCTTTAGGAGAGGCTTGAAATCTTGCACACATACAAACACTAAACATAATATCGGGCCTAGAAGCAGTAAGATACAATAGACTACCAATCATAGATCTATAAAGCTTTGAGTCTACCGGTTTACCTCCTTCGTCAGAGACAAGGTGACCGTTTGTAGCCATTGGTGTCTTGATTGGCTTTGCTTCTTCAAGTCCGAACTTCTTGAGTAGGTCCTTCACATACTTGCTTTGACTGATGAAGGTTCCTTCCTTGAGTTGTTTGACTTGTAGTCCGAGAAAGAAACTTAGTTCACCTATCAAAGACATCTCAAATTCCCTGGACATCATATTACCAAATTCCTCGCAAAAATCTTGGTTAGTAGATCCAAATATGATGTCATCAACATAAATTTGACATACAAAGAAATCATTCCCAATTTTCTTAGTAAATAAGGTGGTATCAACTTTCCCAATTTTAAAGCCTTTTGAAATTAAAAAGTCTCTAAGGCTGACTCCAACCCACCGACGCTTCGCTTGGCGCTTCAATAGAATATTCTCCAGCATATTCTGTGCCACGTATGCGAAGCACCATCTGAAGCACCACCCTTCTCCAATCCACCGGCGCTTCGTGAGACGCTTCGTACGGGCCCACGAGTAAATTAAAAATATACCACGAGTAAAACATCAATAACTTTTAATTTAAAAATCAAATATATGCCGTATTTGGTCTCTATATGAAGATAATTTAAAGATATACAACTTTCTCAATATAATCAACATCTAATTTGAACTATATTAATGTATAAATCAAGAAAGAAAATTATATACAATTGATTGCACGAAAAACGAGACCAAAAAAAACAGCGGGCCCGCATGCAGAGCTTGGCTTTGACGCCTCCGCAGGCACCTTCTCTCTCCAGATTCTAGGGAAAAAATATTTATTTAATTGTGGGGCCCGCGTGCAGTGCATTGAAGCGTCTGCGATGGAGAGAGCCTAAGTCTTTCATACCAAGCACGCGGTGCTTGTTTAAGACCGTAAAGAGCCTTGGAGAGTTTATACACATGATTCGGCTTTGTAGGATCTTCAAATCCGGGAGGTTGTTTAACAAATACTAATTCATTAATTTTTCCATTTAAAAATGCACTTTTGACATCCATTTGATAAAGTCTAATATTATGAGATGAAGCAAAAGCAAGCAAGATTCTAATAGCCTCAAGTCTAGCTACGGAAGCAAAGGTTTCACCGAAGTCCAAACATTCAACTTGAGTGTATCCTTGAGCCACCAATCTTGCCTTGTTTCTCACTACCACTCCGTTTGCATCTTGTTTATTCTTGAAAATCCATTTGGTTCCAATGGCATTATGCTCATCCGGATTTGGTTCTTCTACTAATTCCCAAACACTGTTGCGGGTGAAGTTGTTTAATTCTTCGTGCATAGCATTCACCCAATCCGGATCTTTTAATGCTTCATCTACAAGTGTGGGCTCAAAAGAGGAAACAAAGGAGTAATTTTCACAAAATGAAGCAAGACGAGAACGAGTTTGAACACCCTTACACAAGTCACCAACAATTTGATCGACGGGGTGATCTTTGGAAATTGAGTGATGAATTCTTGGATGGTCAACCGGGATTTGTGAGATAGAGGTAGAAGGTACTTCCGGTTGTGGTTGAGAGGAGTCTTCCACATTGACCACTTCAACTATTTGATCTTCGTGTTGAGGAGTTGATGAAGAGGGGATAGCCTGAGTGGATGGATCTTCATCTTGATCACTATCTTCTTTCGGCTTGATATCCCCAATGGTCATGTTCTTCATTGCCACTCTCAACCCTTCATTATCTACATCATCCAAATTGTCTTGCTCCTCTTGAGAGCCGTTAGTCTCATCAAATTCAACATCATGTGTCTCCTCAACCAAACCGGAGTTTTGGTTGTAGACACGATATGCTTTGCTATTTGATGAGTATCCTAACAAAAATCCTACATCACATTTACTTTGAAATTTAGATAAGCGTGTACCTTTCCACAAGATATAGCACTTACACCCAAATACACGGAAATAGGAAATGTTTGGCTTCCTTCCAATGAGAAGCTCATAAGGAGTTTTCTTTAGTAGTCGATGGCAATAAAGACGATTTGATGCATGGCACGCGGTGTTGATTGCTTCGGCCCAAAAGGTGTCCGAAACATTGTACTCCGAAAGCATAGACCTTGCCATATCTATCAATGTCCGGTTCTTTCGTTCGACTACTCCATTTTGCTCCGGTGTATACTTGGCCGAAAACTCGTGTTTGATGCCCTTTTCATCACACCAATTTTCAACCTTGGTATTCTTGAATTCGGAGCCGTTGTCACTTCTCACTTTCTTGATCTTGAAGCTAAATTCATTTTCGGCCCTTTGAGCAAAGCTTTTGAAAGTGTTAAACACAATTGACTTATCATGTAAAAAGAATATCCATGTATATCTAGAAAAATCATCTACAACGACAAGGCAATAACTATTGCCACCAATGCTCACAAAAGTAGTTGGTCCAAATAAATCCATATGCAATAATTCAAGTGGACTAGAAGTTGACATGGTGCTTTTAGTTGGGTGTGAGTTTGCAACTTGTTTTCCGGCTTGACAAGCACTACATAATTTATCTTTTTCAAACTTTACATCTTTTAATACAACAACTAAATCATGTTTAACTAGTCTATTTAATTGTTTCATTCCAACATGCCCAAGCCTTCTATGCCATAGCCACCCTTTAGAAGATTTAGTAAACAAGCATGTACCAAGATTAGCATCATTTGAATTGAAATCAACTAAATAGAGGTTGCCATGTCTAAAACCTTTGAAAATCAACCTATTATCATCAATACTAGTGATAATCACCTCTTTTGGATAAAATGCACATATAAATCCAAGATCACAAAGTTGAGCTACGGATAAGAGGTTGATGTTTAGAGATTCAACAAGCAATACATTAGATATGGAGAGGTCATTTGAGATGGCAATTTTACCTAAACCTTTTACCTTTCCTTTGCTATTGTCTCCAAACGTGATCTTGTCATATTCCGCACCTTCGTTATTTAGAGAGGAGAACATGTTGTGATTACCGGTCATATGTTGAGTGCATCCACTATTGAGCACCCAATGTTGTCCTCCGGCCTTGTAATTTACCTACAAAACAAGGTTAGGTCCTTTTAGGTACCCAAATCTTTTTGGGTCCTTGGAGGTTAGTTACCAAGGATTTTGGGACCCAAACGGCTTTCTTTTTGGCACCAATGATTGGGGTTCCAACAAATTTGGCTTTAATGTCGCCATTGTTCATTTTCTTTAAAACATAGCAAGAATTGAATACAAGAGATGAATTAATTTTGCTAGCATGGCAATTCTTTTCAATGTGACCTAAACTTTTACATTTGTTACAATATCCCTTTTCTTTTACAAAAACGGTTTTAGATGGAACAAAAGCATGTTTACCCTTTTTGGGAATGTAGCCTAGTCCTTCTTTTCTTAAGGAAAACCTTTGACTATCTAGAAGATGTCTTAATTTTGATTCTCCTACATAGAATTTGGCTAGGTCATTGGTTAGTTTTTCAATTTTGTCCTTAAGTTCATTGTTTTCAAGACTAAGCACATTATCATCAATTTTAGGTCTAGATGGGAATTCAATTAAATCTTCACAAGAAGTAGATATGCTAGAAGTAGACATCATGGGCAAGTCATTCAAAATATTGCAAGTGATGCCTATCTCATTACCCGTTTTGTTGGCTTTATGAGTAAGTAGTGAGTCATGAGCTTCCTTAAGCATCTCATGAGTTTCCTTGAGACTCTCATGAGATGTGTTTAGCTCCTCATAGGAATTTTGAAGAGTTTTGTATCTTTTCTTCAATTTCTTGAATTTTTCTTTCTCTTTACTCATATAGTCATCAAAACCGGTGATCATCTCAACTAGGTCATCATAAGTGTATTCATCTTCGTCACATGATACCTTCGATTCTCCTTTAGCCATGAGGCAATGAGGAGTGGAGAATAGAGATGGAGCTTCCTTGATAGCTACCCCGGCGAGTCCTTTGGGTGATGCTTCATCTTCATCATCGGAATCGGAACTTGAAGCATCCGAATCCCATTCAATGAAGCAAACTTGTCCATCCTTCTTCTTCTTATAATATTTCTTGAAAACCTTCTTCTTGCTTTCTCCTTCTTTTTCGTACTTCTTCTTCTTCATTGATTTTTCTTCTTCCTTATTTTTGCATTGTGTGGAGATGTAACCCTTTTCACCGCAATTGAAGCATCTTCTCTCTTCAAATGGGTTCCTCTTGGATGATTGTCCTTTCTTGAAGGACTTTCCTTGATATCTCTTCTTCATGAACCGCTTGAACCTTCTCACAAAGAGAGCCATTTCCTCATCGGTGTCTCTCTCATCGCTTTCCTCTTCATTGTCTTCCCTTTTGGAAGCTTGAGCTTTTAGTGCTATGTTCTTCTTCTTGGAGTCGGAAGCCTCATCTTTCACTTCTTCTTGAGATTTGTTGAATATATCATGAGTGAGAATCTCACTCAAGACTTCCAACAGAGTTACACTCTTCAAGTTCGAACGCACAAGTAAGGTTACAATTGTATCATATTTAGAAGGTAAAGCTCTAAGAAACTTATGACAAAACTCCACGTTTGTGACATCCATACCAAGCCCTTTTAACTCATTTACGATGTTATTTAATCGGTTAAACATCTCCGATACATCTTCATTGGGCAACATGGCAAACTTTTCAAATTGGCCCTTATGGATAAATAGTTTAGCATCCTTGACCATCGAGGTTCCTTCATGAATATCCATAAGATTTCTCCAAATATCATGGGCCATTTCAAGTTTACAAATTCTATTAAATTCACCTAGATTTAGAGCACTATAAAGAACATTCATGGCTTGAGCATTTGCTAAGGCATTATCTCTATTTAAGTTGGTCATGTCATCATCATCAAGAATTGCAAACCCCTCATCCACTACTTTCCAAATCTTTCCACCCATGACTTTAAGATAGACCATCATTCTAGTTTTCCAATAAGTATAGTTAGATCCATCAAAGAGTGGTGGTTTACCAATATTGATCCGACCCTCACTAGCCATTCTTATCCTACTCCGGGATGGTTAAATCCTCTAAAATGGATTCCTCGCTCTGATACCAATTGAAAGGGATCTAGGATATCGACTAGAGGGGGGTGAATAGGCGATTTTAGCAATTTAGCAATTAATCAAACAATTTATAGATAATGAGAGCAAAAAAATAACACAATATGAATAAAGCACAATTCCAACACAAGGATATATCCCGTGGTCTCGGTGATTTGCCGATCACCCCTAATACACGTTGAGGCAAACTCAAATCTCTAACCGCTCCTCTATCTAGTCAATCTTCTCTCGAGAAGTGACCTAGATCTTGAGCCGGATTAGTGTGATGAGTTATCCAAACCTCGTTTTCACTAAGGATGCACTTTACCGCTCTGGCAAGGTGTGCTCAACCCTTTCACAAGACATTTTGAGGCTTCTCCACAATCTTCCTTGAAGAGCTCTCTAAAACCCTTCTCCTAGCCGTCTAGGAGCCGGCAAGCTCCAAGAGTAACAAACCGGTGATGATCACTTAGCCTTCTTCTAGTGCCACAAGATTGATTGAATGATCTAAATGCAATGCACTAGAAGATCTCAAATGCACACTCTCACAAATTCGAGAATTTGAACCCTAGAGTGTATGAAACTAGCTTAGGCTCTCAAGGATGATGACAATGCTCAAGATTTTGCCAAAAGTTATGAACAGGGCCGTGCATGGGAGTATATATACCCCCCACAATTAATATAGCCGTTACAGGCCGTTGGGAGAAAAAGATCACCTGGTGGTCAGACCGCAGGCACAAGCTCGGTCAGACCGCCGCAATTGCAACGGCATTAAACAGGCGCAATAAATGCTCAACTGCCCTTGTCAGGCACACAAACGGTCAGACCGGAGCCTATTTCGGTCAGACCGTGAAGCTGTCCAGAGACGACCTAGTTTCTGGACACCTTATACGGTCAGGCCGATATATACGGACAGACCGGCCATACGATCAGACCGCAGTACAAAAACATGGTCAGACCGGTCTAATAAAACGGTCAGACCGTAATAGCTCAAAACAACAGAAAGATAGTTCATGAAGTTCCAGGAGACTGACCTAGGTCTTAACTACGGACAGACCGACCTTATAAGGTATATACTATACTAACACATAACGTCGGTCAATCCGAGAATTCTAATCGGTCAGTCCGTGAATTCGGTCAGACCGGTCCAACAAACGGTCAGACCGACTGAGACAGTGCTGAGCAGAATTGAGCTGAAACAGGCATTTTCAAAGGATGTGACCTTCTAGTATGCAATGCAAGTTGATTTTATGATTTGTGGCACATTGATGAAGTATTTTGTGATACACCACATGCTCCTCTTAATAGAACGGCAATTATCCTAAAATCCGATCAAAATTCTTCTCTAATCACCTTAGACCGATAAAAGGAAAAGACCCTATTCTGTACTTTTACCTTTTTGATCAATGCACCCTTTCTTCATCCTGAGGCTCTTTCTTTGCCTTTCATTAACCTATCTTTTAAATATCTTCTTGACACAACTAGGCAGGTAACGTTAGTATAACATTTGTAGTTGTCATTAATTATTAAAACACTCTATAGGGGCCTAGAAGCTACAAATACCATTCCGAACATATCTGATAGCTCCGTTATTAGGGCATTTAAACATGCCGTTCGATATCGGAGATTCACCGAAGACTTGCTCATCCATCCTCCTCAATCAGTAGCTGATCTCTTTGATATGGTTGATCGATATTCCGACGCAGCCGAGGCTGTCGAATGGAATCGAATGGTCGATAAAGGTAACCTACCACCTGAACCAGGTCTCAAGGATGCTTGGAAGGAAGATTCAAGCAAGAAGCCGGAATCTTCATCAGGCGGGAAATCGAAGAAGTCATAAGGAATCGCTCTGGACAGTACCGAGAGGTCGCCGTTGCAGAGAAGCCTCCTTCGACCAAAGGTAACAAGCCTTTGTTTAAAAATAAAACTGCTTCTGGTGGTCGTAGTGCCGACCAGCCAGAGAAGTCGACTAACCCGTAGGAAGGCAAGAAATGGTGTCCACTCCACAACTCCGCAGGCCACGACCTCAAGAACTGTAGGAGTTGGTTGAAGCAGTTAGATGACTTCTACCAGGGGGTTGGACCGATGCCGACCTTACCGACTAAGGAACAAGCATGCAGGCTAAGAGACGCCGACGGGGACGAAGAGATGTCTTAGCAGGTACCTCATAATTATGTTCATGTTATTTTCGGAGGTTCCTCCTCTTTTGTTTCCAAAAGGCAATTTAAGGCCTTTTATCGAGAGGTTAACTAAACGGAGACATCCCTTGGTGAACCTCAGTACCCCCATTGGTCGGATACACCTTTGACGTTTGATCACTCTGATTGTCCTATGGGGCTTACTTGACCATTGAGGCTTCCTCTGGTCATTACCCCAATCATCAGTAATCGACGGAGGAAACTCCTTGGACATTCTATTGGTCAAGGAGCTCGACGAGATGCAAATTCCTCGTTTGAAAATTAAGCCCATAATCCATCCGTTTTATGGGATAATTCCTGGCCCCTCCATGATGTCGTTGGGACAGGTGGTCCTCCCAGTCACACTGGGAGAACCGGATAACTTCCGAACAGAATTGGTTACTTTTGATATAATTGATTGTGATTCGGCTTACAATGCAATCTTGGCAGGCCAACTCTTGCTAAGTTCATGATGACAACGCACTATGCTTATCCGTGCGGCAAGTTGCATGGCCCCAAAGGTGTCATCTCGATCTGAGGCAGTCGCAACGTGGCACTGACGTGTGATCGGCTATCTTTGGAGATGGTGGACCAACTTCCCCTCCGGGACGCTCAGGTCGCCATAGTCGCCGCTGACGCGATTAAGGCTGCTCCTCAACCAGATGAGAAACTCAAACTAGTTCCTTTGTACCCAGATGATCCATCCAAGACAATTCAGGTTGGATCAGGCCTGGATGACAAATAGGAACTCGAGCTCATTACTTTCCTCCGGGCTAACGCAGATGTGTTTGCGTGGAAACCATCTGACATGCCCGGCACCCCAAGGGAGGTAATTGAGCACAGGTTAGCGATTCGACCTGGACAGCGACCAATAAAGCAAAAGCTCAGGCGTTTTGCTATTGACCGACAGGAAGCCATCCGAGAGGAGTTGAATAAACTCCTAAAGGCCGGGTTTATTCGCGAGGTCGATCACCCGGAATGGCTTGCAAATCCGGTCATGGTCCGCAAGTCAAATGGTAAGTGGCGCATGTGCGTCGATTACACCAGCCTCAACAGTGCCTATCCGAAGGACGACTTTCCCCTTCCCCGCATCGACCAGCTGGTCGAATCAACCGCGGGTTGCGAACTGATGAGTTTTCTGGACGCTTACTCAGGATATCATCAAATTAGCATGGCAGAAGAATATGAAGAGAAGACTGCCTTCATCACCCCATTCGGCACCTACTGCTACGTCAGAATGCCGTTCGGTCTCAAGAACGCAAGTTCCACGTACCAGCGCTTGATGCAAAAGACCTTTCTTTCCCAGATAGGGCGTAATCTCGAAGCATATGTAGACGACTTGGTTGTAAAAAGCACTAAAAGATTGTCTTATTTGGACGATCTCGCTGAAACCTTCTATAATTTGAATCGCTTTGGAATAAAATTGAACCCGGAGAAATGTTCTTTCGGGGTTTCTTCAGGAAAACTTCTGAGTTTTCTTGTTTGTTCCAGAGGAATTGAACAGATAAGGTGTCCCTCGACCATGAAGGATGTTCAATGCCTGGCAGGTCCCATGGCGGCCTTAAGTCGGTTCATATCGCGACTAGGCGAGAGGGGACTACCTTTCTTCAAAGCCCTGCGAAAACATCACAATTTCGCATGGTCCAATGAGGCCGAAAAAGCGTTTCAGGAGGTGAAGGCATATTTATCCAGTCCACCAGTCTTGGTGTCTCCCGACAAAGGAGAACCATTACTTCTCTATTTGGCGGCCACACCGCATGCAGTCAGCGCTGTCCTGATCGCGGATAGAGAAGGAATACACAGACCCGTCTACTATGTAAGCGAGGTACTTCATGGCCCTAAGGAGTGATACCCTGAGGTCCAGAAGATACTTCACGCACTACTGATGGCTTCCCGTAAACTACGACATTACTTTCAAGAACATAAGATCACAGTACCCTCATCTTTTCCATTGGGGGATATTGTCCGCAATCCGGAGAAATCTGGTCGGATCACAAAATGGGCTGTCGAGCTCGGTGCCTTCGATATCCATTTCACGCCCCGCACTGCGGTTAAGTCTCAGGTCTTGGCCGACTTTGTGGTCGAATGGACCAATCCTGAGCCACCCATGCGAGTACCCGAGGATTTGGAATGCCCCGATTACTGGACAATGTACTTCAACGGCTCTCATAGTTTTCAACACTCGGGGGCTGGAGTGGTCTTAGTTACGCCTCAGGGCGAACAGCTTAAGTTTGTCTTTCAACTACACTTTGTTGCGACCAATAACGCAGCAGAGTATGAAGGTCTTCTTGTAGGGCTCCGGGCAGCAAAATTCCTCGAAGTCCGTCGATTAGTGGTGAGGGGAGACTCACAACTGATCGTAAACCAGGTAAACAAGGAGTACAACACCTCCGATGAGACAATGGCTCATTACCTGGGGGAAGTAAGGAGGTTGGAAAAACACTTCAGTCATTTCGAAGTCCAATACATCCTGCGAAAGGACAACATTCTCGCAGACCAATTATCCAAAATTGGGTCCTCATGCACATCCGCTCCGGCAAGAGTGTTCGTCGAACACTTGGAACATCCTTCGATTATGACTTCGATCAACGGTAACAGTCTGCGTTACCAACCTCGGACAGGAACAGGATTGGACTCATCCATTGAGAGTCTATCTTGAACATGGGACCTTGCCTGAGGACAAAACCGAAAGTGATCGGTTGATTTGAAAAGTGCGTTTATACAAACTCATAGAAGGAGTTTTGTATAGAAAGGGTACTTAGGGAGTATTCATGTGCTGCATATCTCAGGAGGAAGGTAAATCTCTCTTGAGAGAAATACATGACGGTGTATGCGGTGCACACGCAACATATCGTACGCTGGTCGGAAAAGCTTTTCGACAAGGATTCTACTGGCCTTCAGCACTCGATGATGCCAAGAATATGGTCAAGATGTGTCCTCAGTGTCAGTTTCATGCAAGACAGGTTCACCAACCTGCTTATGCGTTGCAAACCATTCCCCTTGCATGGCCTTTCGCGGTCTGGGGAATGGATATTGTCGGTCCTATGCCACAAGCGGTCAATGGATACAAGTTCCTGTTCGCAGCTATTGACACATTTACGAAGTGGATTGAGGCCGAACCAGTACGCAATATTACCGCTGCTGCAGCACAAAAGTTCTTCTATAAGAACATTGTTTCTCGATTTGGTGTTCCGAATCGTCTCATTATGGATAACGGTTCTCAGTTCGCTAGTGGTCTTTTTCTGGATTACTGCGATCAAATTGGAACCAAGGTGTGCTTTGCTTCTGTGGCTCATCCACAGAGCAATGGTGCCGTGGAACGTGCCAACGGGCAGATATTGCAAGGTATCAAGAAACGTGTTTTCGACCGCCTTAAGACTCGCTCAGGGGCTTGGGCAGATGAGCTCTACACCGTTCTATGGGCACTACGAACTACCTCTAGTCGAGCCACCGGTGAGACGCCCTTCCATCTGGTCTATGGAGCTGAGGCCGTATTACCTATGGAAGTTAGTATTGGATCTGTTCGGACAGATCAATTCGAACGAGTTGATCAGGGCGAACAGCGATCACAAGATCTCATCCTCCTAGAAGAAAAGCGTGATCGTGCTTTGATCGAGTCCGCGGTAGATTTGCAAGCTTTGCGCAAATATCATAACAAAAGGGTGCGACCATGTAGTCTTCACGTGGGCGATCTGGTCTTACTAAAATACAAGACCAATCCAATCGCAACAAATTCTCCCCGAAGTGGGAAGGCCCTTATACTATTGTTTCAGTGCCGCGATCAGGATCAGCTCGGTTAGCGATGGAGGATGGTCGAACCTTATCCAATACTTGGAACATCGATCAACTACGCAAGTTTTACGTGTATGTATCCAATCCCTTTTCCTTTTCAATTAGCATGATTTAATAAAATGAGTTCTTTTTGTTGTTTCGTATGTCAAATATTTCCTTTTATGCCCATGTGTTACAAATTTGGCTCAAGGGCTGGTTGCCAGCGGTTATATCGCCACAATGCCCTAATCGGATTTGTTGGCCGATCTCATGACCACTTCCAGATAAGACACTCCTCAATAAGCCGTTTCTCAACGCACACGGGGCTTACTGGTATGTCCTTGGTCATCTGGGTGTCTGCTGGTTTGCAACAAGGTTAGGCATTGCATCGAATATAATTGCTGGCCTGATCGAATGTCCCTGGTAGTTACACCCATATTTTCCTGTGCTTATAATACTAAGTCTTCAGTATATATAATCACAGGCGGAGGCTAGGGGAATATGGTTATAATATGAAACAAAAAGAAGTGCTTTCTTTCGAAACAAAACCAAAAAATGCATGCATTGCATTCTATGAACTGTATCTGTACAGGTATAAGGATTTACATAATGCCGAGCTCGATCCAGAGTTTATCTACAAGAGGTCTGACTTCCTCCATGATAACCTCAAGTTGGTCTTCATTCTCGATCTCTACCTCTCCTACCAATGGGTTTAGATCCAGGTCTGGGCCATGGTGGAGACGAAACTGGCAGAGAATGGCAGAGGCTGCTGATCGAACTCTTGTTTTGATCGCCTCTTGTTGTCGCCTAGTATCTTCAGGAAGATACTCGAGAAGTGATTCCGCTTGACCTGTGACCAATTTGGACCAGTCACAAAGGCTGAGGTCGTCTACCGCGGTTTCGACCACATCAGCCCTTAGTAAACCGGCCACCATCTTTAGTTTTTCAAAGATGTCTTGATGAGCCCTGCCGCAGGTCGAGAGGGATGTGCTTAAGTCTTGGTTCTCCCTGCGGACAGAATCGATGGTCGCTTTGAGGTCTTCTTTCTCTTGACCAAGCTGGCTTATTTGATTGACTTGCGCTGCAGTAAGAAGGTCGTTATAAGCAATCCGAACGACAAAACTAATTCACTCTGGTCGGAAATTGACTTACATGCATGAGAGCTGCGATTGCAGTTTGCTGAGTTCAGCCTCTATATATGAAATTGTGGTGGCCGCCTTGAGCTCATCATTTTTCCGATCAACAAGGCTCTTCTTCAGAAAGGCATTTTCTCTGCAACAAAAGAGATGATTGTTATGACGGGTCTGTGATCAGGCAAACCAAAGAACATCTTTCTTACTCCTGCAAGCGATCCTTTTCCTCTTGCATGGCCTCGATGCTATCCGCCATAGCCATCGATCTGGTCGCCATGCAAGTCAATTCCTATGTCATGGAAGCGAATCAGTTCCAAAATCTGAGTAATTCTATGCAAACCTCAGATACCATGAGGGGTGTTCGACATACCTGAGTGTATTCCCGAAATGACCTATTCTTCGGGATGGTTGGAGGCCGAGTCGATGGACTCGCCTCATCCCCGGCGGGATCAGCAGATGAATGTCCCTGCTGAGCCTCGGTCGCATCCAACTCGTCCACAACGGCTCGGACGACTTCCTGGACCGGAGGGATAGAGCTCTCTTCACCAGAGGCCTCAGCGCCAGAGGGAACTTCAACCCTCGCCGAGGCTGTTGGGAGGTTTGGCGTTGAGTCTCTACGCCTAAGCAAGAAAGGAAACCGTCAGTTTCACAGATGGTTGCCACAACCCAATCCGGTATAAGCAGAAGGGAATTCTTACCTTAATTGAAATCCCATCAGCTTCTAGGATTTCAAAAACGATTCACCCAAGAAAAGAGGACAGTCGTCGTCTGTTCTGGTCTTCCTCTTTGTGAACAAGACCTTGTCTTTTCCTCCCGTGTACACCAACTTGTAAGCACATATAGGAGGAGTGATGACGGTCTAAGTGATAAGGATTCTTACCGGGGTAACCTGCTTTGTTGGCAGGGATGCATCCGATGGTCTGAATGTCTCATGAACCACCGGTGCTGGCATCTCATCCGCGACCATAGGATTGGGAGTGGTCGTGAGATCTTGCTTTGTTATTCCCGCCCCTGTCGACAAGAGCGGAGAGCTCGCCTCCCTAGGACTAACAGGAGTCATGGTGGTGTGGCTCTCTTGCAGTCTCTCCCGGTGGCAGAACATATCAATTTGTGTTTCAATCTCTTTCTTAAATTCATCACCTGCCATGATTAGTAGAAAACAAGAAACACACAAAAGTATATTTCCCTATCAACTACTAGGTGGCGGACAAAGAACAAAAGCCACTCTTTCTCAAGCTTCTTACCTAGCTCTACAAGTTCTTACTGAAGCAAACAGGCGGTGCAACCGGTGGTTGGTTCTTGATAACTTAAACTCGAGTGTGAGCAAAGCGATTGTAAGGTGCCACACCTGTATGGTTAGTAGATGGTGGAGTTTGGATAGGCTATTATATGTGTAGCAACAATTCAAGATCAATAATGCAAGATTGAAAATTAGTCCAAAATATAGTCAATGTGCTGGAACTAGCCTAGATTCAGACCTAGCTCAAGCAAACAACTAGCAACATAAAGGACTAGAACCAAAAGATGCACCACAGAAAATTCTCCTCTTTTGCTACACCCATTTTTCTTCTCCGATTTTTTTTTGTGCAGCCCTTTTTTTTTGCACTTGCCTTTTTCTTACTTCTTTTCTTTTTATGAATAGTGCGGCTTTTGTTGCACTTTGCCTTTTTTTGAGCTGCACAATTAGGACAGAAACGTTGTTTAGCAATTTCGGACCACAAGAACTCCAAATTAGAGGATTTAGTCAACACCAAAGTTGTAGAGGATCATTTTATGTTTCCAACAAGTATAAGAACGTCAAAAACAGTGTTGGAAATCAAAAGATATGGCAATTTTACCAAAACTATCTCAGATTGAGTAATTTGAATCCGAATTGGACTTATTAGAGTTTGAAGATTACACAATTAACTTTGCCCAAATTTTGGTGTGATGAAAACGGCTGGATTTGAAGATTATCCCAACTAACTTTTTGTGGGATTTTTTGCAGTGATTCCAGAAACTATAAATTTATCCCAATCCGAGGTTCGAATGAAAGAATTATGATGAAAATACCTAAACAGATCAATTAGATTCAAACTCTACACCGTCAACATTAACGGCCCAATATCTCATAGATGGAAGCCGAATCTGACTTTGACCTCAACAGCAAAGTTGTAGAGTATGATCTGATGTTTTCAGAAAGTACAAGAATGTGAAAATCCGAGTTTGTATGAAGAAGATATGATGAAAACAACAAACTGGACAGTGGCGGATTAGAATTGGACACCACAATGAGGAGATCGATGTGGAATTCGACTCCCCGACGAGATGCAAGACTAAAACTAGACTAATATTAAAACTAAGAACCAGCACTCGACAACGATGGACAAAAATTCAAAGATGCAAACTGACAAGAACGATGAAAGGCTAATGACAATGGTTTGGACAGCGGAAAATAAATCTTTTTGTAAGGCAATTTTCTAGACTCTAGTTATGAAATCAATCTACTAAACAAAGATAGATAAATTCTCACAAGTCAACCGGAAGCTCTGATATCAACTGATGTGAATGGTGTTCCGATCTTCCTATAGGTAGAGGTAAATCGATTGATGGAAAACTCAACGTTGACGATCCGGCTACCAACCAAACAAGACTAGACGCCCTGGCAATCGCTAAACCACACTCACGAGTCGTTATCAACCGTGCCAAGACGCGGCTGACTTGATCACGAGGATCGATTCCTGCAAGCAACCGAAGAACAAGCAAGAACAAGAAAAAAGCAATCTGAAATTGCAAATATGGATGAAGCACACGATAAATTTGAGGTTGTGTAACTTGTAGTTGTTAGTCTAGCTGACACAATAATACAAGGATGAAGTTTCACACATGAGGAAAACTAATCTAAACAAAACCTAAGGAAGAACGGGAAGGGTGACGGCCATATGTAATAGGGGTGGCGGCCAAGGAGGTGGACGTGAAACCCTAGGGGTACACGGGCCTTGGGCCCAAATTAGAGGTGGCACAACACCCGGCAGAATCTGTCCGCGAATTGTTTCATCGATTGCGGGCGATCCAGACGGAGTTTCGCAGTGGGGCCAGATCCATTGGAAAGGTGGCATCGTGAGCTTCTCCGTAAAGTGCTCATTAACCCCAAACGGACTCCGTACGTGGCCTGGGCATTCGTTTGAAGTTGGACTACTGCTGGATGGCCGAGCTGGACTCGCGAATGAGTTGGGCTTGATCTTGGGCTGGGCTTGATGCGTCGTAAGTTGCTCCACCTTTGATGTAGCTCGTTGATCCTCTGGCGTGGGCGTAGTGAAGGGCCCAGCACATGGATTCATGCCGACTCGTCGTTCTCCTTGATCTTCTCGTGGCGGTGAGGAAGTAGTGGAAGGAGTGGATGGAGCCATGTTCATATCCGAGCTAGTGATGTCCTCGTCACAGCGTGGCTGAGGAAAAGGGGAACCGCAGAGATCTAAAAGAAGAGAGAGAGAAAAGTGGCTCCGCTGGCGGCGTATGGCCTAGTCGTCGCTGGGGTGGTGGTAGGAGGTGTGGATCGCAAGGAGGGAGGCAGAAGAAGAAGATAACAAAACAAAAACCAAGCTTGAAGAGAAACCATGGCCGGCGGCTGGGGTTTAGAGAAGAAAGGCGATTTTGCAAAAAGGCCCTCGGGGTTTTAGAAATCACAAAAAGGTCCTCCTCTAGTTAGGGTTTAGATTTATGAGTATTAGCCATTTTGAAAATGGGTGTTTGAGGTTTTAGAAAATTACAAGAAAGTCCTTGGCTGCTAGGATTTGAGATTTTGGGCCCTTGGAGACTCCGATTTCGGCACAGTCAGTTCCTACGCATCCGTAGGAACGCGTGCTTCTATTAGGAATCGATCGAGGGTCAAGTAAATTCAAAGAGACGTGCTCCATCAGCCGAAATTCACCCAAATCGCATCGACCTGCAATAAAATCATAAAACAAATAATACAGTCGATTTGATGATAAAGATATGTACTATCAATGCAAATGCCGCCTTATGTCACTAAATGTGCATGATCAGGGGGTTAAACATATAGAAAATATGCCCAAATATGACAATTATCATTCATCTCTTGAGAGGATAAAACTCTAAGCATCCGAAGATCTGGGATGAAAGCATACAGTAACTGCAGTTTGCTTTTAATCGAGCAGTGCATGGTTCAACTGGAAAGTCACCTTTTGAGGTCTGTTTGGGATTTCTACCACAGAGTCTATTTGACATAGAGTTTGTCATCCCTACCTCAACGCAGAATAGCAAGGAAGAATCTGATCAAGATCGAGCGCAAAAGTTTCTAGAAGGTATTCAACGACTTCATGGTGAAGTTGAACAGAACTTGCTGCGAGCTCAACTCAAGTACAAGGCGCGACATGATCGGCACCAAATTAATGCTCAATTCCAAGAAGGTGGTATGGTATAGTTACATCTGAGTAAGGAGAGACTTAAAGGTGAAGGTAAAAAGTTCAAACCCATCCGTTATGGTCCTTTTCGGATTTTGCAGAAAGTTGGTACTAATGCTTGTCAGCTTGAGTTACCTCCGTACATGGATATTTACTCGGTCGTCAATGTTGGACACCTCAAACTCTTTGAGCCTTCAATGTTGGATGACGAGCCAGATACCATAATACCATCTATTGAAGACTTGGTCTATCAACGAGATGAACCTCTATCTGACGACGTGATCTTGGAGAAGAAGGTGACGATCACCCGTAGCGGTATACGAGAGTCTTTTCGAATTGGACAGAAAGGTCAACGAGCACATGTGGCAAAGTGATACACCCGAGAAGATGGTCAATCTAAATTTCCACATCTCCAGTTTTGATCATAGTCGCAACGAGAGTTGGCTCCTTCTCAACAGGGGAGTCATGATCCGGGTGGATCTTCAGGTCAAGTTCAGAAAGTATTCGCGACCACGAAAAGAAGCACGACCTTGAGAAGGATTCGATCTCTGGTCGGAATTGTAGTCCGATCCACATACATATAACTGAGTCCTATCTGTTTAGGATTAGTTAGTTGTCTGAGTCTAATACGTTTAGGTTATTAAGTCTGATACGTATTCATACGATTGGACTATAAATACTTTGTAATAAATCTAATTTAGAACATCGAGTCTAGATTGAAGTCTTAGACACATAGTTCCTCAACGTAGGCGAGTGGGTCCTAACGTTCGAAGTGTATAGTACTCTTTGAAATAAAGAGTTGTGCAATTATTTTGAGCTGTGTTTTTAATCAACCTTTGGGTTTTGGCAATTTCAAGTAAAATCCCGTTATTCCGCATATTAGTATATGGGTGAGTCTATTGCGAAAACCAAGACTAGGTCTCAAACGGATCAATTGCATCAACTGTTTTAGGTCCTATTTTCTTACATTTAAGTTTAGGAATAGCAACTTTAGCTAAACACCCACATACACGTAAGAAATTTAAATTTGGAGATGTACCTTCCCAAAATTCATGGTGTTTTATTTTTACTTTTAGATGGTGTCCTATTCAAGGTAAAACACGTAGTAAGAAGTGCCACAAATTTACAGGTAAACCAGAAGTAAAAAGTATTGCATTTATCATATCTAGAAGAATGCAGTTTGTCCTCTTGGCGACTCCATTTGATTGAGACGAGTATGGAGTTGTTACTTCATGAACAATGCTGTGTTCTTGATAGAATGCCTTTAAAAGGTTTGAGGTGTATTCTCACCCTGTGTTGGACCGAAGAATTTTAATCCTCTTGTCCGGTTGGTTCTCAACATCCACTTTGTAAATCTTAAACTTGTCAATAACCTCATCCTTAGATTTCAAAAGATAACAATAACAAAACTTAGAACAATCGTCAATAAAAGTGACGAAATAACGATTTCCTCTTCTATTTGGAATACTTGTAGAATCACACACATCACTATGAATCAATTCTAAAATTGTACTGTCACGAGTTACTTGAGGAAATGGTTTTTGGGTTGTTTAGATTCAGACAACTTTGAAAATTAGATGAATAATCTAATATGAAGCTAGGAATTAAGTCTAATTTTAACATTTGAAGGTGAAGAAATATAATTAATTTCTTTACCACAATCAGAACCAATGGATAACTTAAACAAGCCATTCGAAATATAACCTTTTCCTACAACTTGATTTTCTTTGGTCAAGATTAATTTATTCGGTTCCAAAACTATTTTATAACCCCTCTGAACCAAACAAGAAACACAAAGTAATTTTTTACGAACTTGAGGAAAAAATAAAACATTATGTAAAACAAGAGTCCAACCTGAAGCCATTAAAAGATTAACTTCACCATGACCTTGCACACGCAAAGAATTGTTGCCAAGAAATAAATTACCACTGCTTGAGCCCTCATAGGTGGAGAAAAAATTGTTATTACAAGCATGAACATTAGCTCTTGAATCTAACTGTGGTGGACCAAGATACTAGATAGGGCCCGATATATGTAACAGTGATTAGTGATTTGTCGGGGAGATCATAGGGTATGGCGATAGATGCGGAGTAGACGTGACATAGGGATTTTATACAGATTTAAGGACAAAAAATTATCCCCAACCTTCTATCAATACCCGCCTCTGTATCGTCCTAAGGGAGGCCACTAAAGGGGATACCAGTTGAATATATACAATGATGGACAATATGTGTACAAAGAAAGATTATACGACACTCGCAAAGCACTCGGGAGTATTCACGAGTGGTTTGGTGGCTAACTTATACAAGAGATTTATCCTAAACTCAGAACTCGAGAGCTGCTCGACAAGGATGAAGACGACCTCTTGGAGCCATATCCCGATTTGAGAAAGTTGATCTCGGGTTGGACGATACAGATCATATCCCAGTCTTTCAAAAAGGCTTCTCTCATATCTATTCTTGTTGTTATCTGATTCTTCTTCTCGTTCTCCCTCTCTTGGTTGGGAGGTCTTTCTTTATAATGTGAGATCCGGTTGTATCCGAGTGTGATACTGGGATATGTGCAATCTATTGAGGTCCTAGCTCTTGGAGTATTTCTTTTAATCTAGAGATATATCTTATCTAGGAGGACCATAACCTTTTTAGGAAAAGTCTCTCGAGAGTGCAAATTGTGCTACGACACTAACCACCAATCGAAGTCACTAGAAATTAAAGCAAAGGAAAATTTTGTTTTCTACTAGATAAACTTGTGGTTCAAAAGGTACGAGAAGGCATGAAAGATATTCAAGTAGAGTGCAGAAAATAAAGTAAAGAACTTGAAAAGTTCTACGAAATGTTGGACTAAAGAAATTTGCCAAACATTTTCTTTGGGTTCAAAGCACCCCATTGTTGGTCTTAGATTGTTAGCTGCGATATAAAAGAAAATGATAAAGTTAGTTGATAAAATATAGAGAACAATAATAATATAGAATAGAACAATAGAAAACCAAGAAACTCTATGGGAGATATGCAAATCTTGCAGTGCCCTTAGGAACAAGTGCGTTCTTTACGTGTAGGGATTGTCACAAATTCAGATCCAAAATACAACCCAAGATGCTGTCCCGTTAGCACGGTTGTGGTTTCGCCGTATCACCTAACTCATCGTGCCAAATTAGAAGTAATAGATAAAAGTCTAAGAAATAGAAATAAGAGATTTGTTTGTGAGCTATTCAGAAGAGAGGAAGAGTGTCTTTCTTTGGTTTTGTACTACATCAGGGTTGCAAAACATAGCTATAAAAGAGAAGGAATTAGTTCGTTGGAGACGTTGCCCAATCCTCAGGAGTAAACCAAGTCTTATGAATAGGAGGCATTCGGCAACAACTTTTCAAAACTAACAAACTGCTCAAGGCAACGTCGCCCATAATAATAGCTCAATTAGTATGAACAAAACACCTCAAAACTGGATTAGTCAAAGCAAGCTGAGTTTATCTAGAGAACAAAGAAAACAATAATTTTAAATTGTACTAACAGTATGTCACATAAGTAAGTATTTGTAAAATTGTAGCAGTATGTACAGTACTATCTATCCAAGGAAGAGCTTATTTTGATACCAAAAACGAGATGATGACTAGCAATACATGTTCGCTTATGTACATGCCTCCCTTAGTGCGTCTGCTAGCTGCATGAACGATTTGTCAATTTTAATTTGAGGTTCATTCTATCAGTATTATAATACAGATTTATATGAAAAATCATATTCCAAACAAATTTTATTTTTATTATAATATTTAAAGATGATATATCTCTATAAAACTTAGTTAAAATTTTAAATTATATAAAGACTAGTTATGTAATTATGAGGGATTTTGACTAGTTTAGAAGAAATTTGGATGGTGGTTTAATTCTTCTGTGAGTAGCATGCGGAAGTACCATTAACTAATTATATATACATTCGACATTAACACAATGCACATGAAAGAGAACATGTCTAAGCATAATGTAGGAGCACACGGTACGGGTTAACTAGCACAAGGAGTAAGAGAAACATTCAATATTACAGCTGCTTTGGAGGCTTGAAGTAGCCATAGGCAGCAAAGAAGGTCTGCAACACGGTCATGGTGAGTAGCAACACCGCGGCAAGTAGTGATGTGGTCACCCACGGGTTGGTGTAGTAGTTGCGCACCAAGGCCGTGCGCCACCTCGGCCACGCGGAGCCTTGGTACTTGTTCACCTCCTCAATCACACCGGCCAGGTAATTGAGGTCAGCAGGGTAGTGGACCTGCGTGCAAATGCGGTCGAAGAAGCGTGTCGAGTCTCGCTCACCGTTCATTTGGTTCACAAGTATGCCGCTCAGATGTAGGAGCCTCATATCGTCGGGTGTCTTGACAAGGCAGTCCATGAAGACGGCGTCGGCAGTGACATGGCCTGGTGTGGCAGGGTAGGTTTGCTCGAATGCGATCAGGTTTCGAAACAGTGACTCGCTGTAATCATACAGTTGCAAGGTCGGGATCTCTAGGACAGCGCCACTGAACCTTATTTCCAGGAAGCTCATGGCGTTCTTCCTCTTCTTGAACCTCACCCCAGCCTCCTCTAGCTCCTTAGCGCACGGCATCCATTGCGGGAGCTCCAAAGACAACACATATTGATGGGCCAGCTGAGAATTGTCAGGCATCCTCTCTGCAGGGAGGCCAATCGATATAGGTATGAGGTGCAGCAGGTGGTGCACGTTGTGCCATGCGAAGGAAGAGAGGTTTAACTTGTGGGGATGGAAGGAGCCGAACAGCCATCGGTCTCATTAGGCTCACTGTTGAGCTGCTCAAATATAGCATGGATAACGAAGGAAGGGATCTGGTTCTCGAGAAGCACGAGGTCGCGCCTCACTAATTGCCATACCCAACATCTTCCGAACACCTGAGTCCAGTCGTCGTCTACGTTGTAGTTATCATGGTGGCTACTGCTTTCAACTTCCCCTTTTGCTATACGTGCATATTTGAGCAAGAGGTGGAGGATGAAGCAGCCGTCAAGCAGCATCATGAGAGCCAGTTCATCACTTCGAACGACCTCAATGTCCTCCGGATATGACGCCAGGATTCGCGGCTTGAGATGTTTCAATGTATCCAAGCAGCGGCGCAGGAGCGTCGGGGTCCTTGTGGGCTCTTGGAGAAGGTGGTGCCTGGCGATGAGCTTGCGCACACAGCACCATTTGTAGGCCTGGAGACACCGCATGCTGGACCTATTGTCTTGGTGCAGGTAGCACGGGCCAATGCAAACGGCGACCGGGGTACAATAGATCTCTTCATTGCCCGTTTTAATTTTGCCGGGGACTTTGTAGATGGTCGGCGCTTGCCTCAACTATGGGGGTGCATATGTCGGCGACCACACCGATGAAGCTGGCGACCCCACCCCCACCATCATCCAGGTCACGAGTGAATTATATAATAACCAGACCAAACATAAATAAATATCTCAAAGACTCAAACAAATGCTTACGTTACGTCTACACTATTCTCATTTTTACATGTACATACTCAGATAGCATTACGATTGGACAACACGTGCACACTTACATTGTTCTGATTCAAAACAGAAAAGAGGAACAACATAAAAAGAATAAAAATGCTGAACCAGACGAAAGCTTGTATAGTTGTATAGCATATCGAAGAGGAGCCCATCCAGAAGAGCTTCCTTATTTCACCAAGTCTA
The DNA here is from genome assembly GCA_019359835.1 of Pharus latifolius. NCBI lineage: Eukaryota > Viridiplantae > Streptophyta > Magnoliopsida > Poales > Poaceae > Pharus > Pharus latifolius. The sequence continues at coordinate 43,457,366 of CM033323.1, forward strand.
GAACCAGTATCTTGAGTGCATTTTAATTTGAATGCCTCATCTGTTTACATAACACAAAGTGTTCATCCAAATTCCCTTATTTACTCGTACCTGCACTAGCTAAGATATGGCGCATACAAGCAACATCAGTTCTTATGCTGCATTCTACCGCTCTCAGCACCAGCATAAGGATCAACAATAACATTAATCACTGCAGGCTTTCTGGCATGGAAGGATTCCGAAAGGGCAGATTTGAGCTCGTCAGGTGTCTCAGCAAGATAACCTTTCCCTCCAAAAGCTTCAATCATCTTGTGGTAAGCTGCAGCAGGAACAAAAGAAGTTGGGGCAGGGTCATCTTTGTGGGGCCCAGTTATCTCATCAGGGCTTCTTCGGTCACCTCCATAGACACCATTATTGTTGAAAACGATTACTACAACTGGCAGCTGGTACCTCACCAATGTCTGCAGCGTGAACAGAAAAAGATACCTAATTAGGAGGCCTCATTTGGCATAAGCTAGTGAAAAGAAGCTATTTCACGCAGCTAGTTCAACACAGGACAATCCATTCAAATGCAACTAGTTAGCACGAAGATAAACAAAAAAAAAAAAGGCTAACCAATGAAGGTCACATAGACCAACCCGAGGTTTGAACTTTGGAGATATCATGTCAAGCATGTACATGCATTGTTATCTAGTCGTCGAGTCGACCGGCCGCCACCAACTTGCGCTATCGACTCAACTGGAGGAAGCAAGTCGAGCGACTTGGTCATCTGGTCGACGACTAGTCGTCGTCGAGGGTGTTTAGACGTCGAAGGCCCACAGGTAGTGAGAGAGACAAGAGAGGGAGAGGAGCGCGAGAGAGAGAAACATATCTGAGTTAGATCCCGAGACCACGAGAGAGAGATCGTGAGAGAGAGCGCACCCGTCGCTGTCCTCGCAATTGTTGCCCTCGAGCATCTGCCACTGTCTCTGTCTCTGACCCATGAGCCATCATCGTCACCTCCTCTGACCCACGAGCTGTCCGCCGCCATCGCAAGCCCTCCGTTGTCGCCGCCTCTGACCCTCGAGCAGTCTACCACCGTCGCAAGCTTTGCTGTAGCCGCCTCTGACCCTCGAGCTGTCCACCGCCGTCGCAATCCTTCCACCGTCGCCACCTCTATTTCCATCGAGCCGTTTGCGGCCTCTGACTTGGTTTGTGCTGAGTTTGTGTGTTGTAATCGTTGCCCTCTGACCCGGAGTGAGGGCTGAGGTTGAGCTGAGTTTGTGGCTTTGTTGTTGTTGCTATTTGTGCTGTGAAGACTGTGGAGCAAGCTTATTACTGATGCTGTTTGTGTTGTGAACTTCACTGCTTATTCAACCTCTTTTGCTTGAGGTGTGTTGTTCCATATCCAATGGCAAACCAAGGTTCAGCCACTTCACATCCGATTGAAGCAGCGGTAGAGCACAGTATGATGCATCTAAGGATCCTCAACGGAAGGCTAAATCCAAAGACCCGAGGTGGAAATACAGGTTTTGGCCAGACTTGTCGAACAAGTATGTCGTCCAATGTTCTCTTTCACAAGCATATGAAACTTGCTGATTCATATACTTAATCATTAAATCTTAATGTCGTTTTAATTTGCTGTTATATAAGGTAATTTTGTCGACTAGTTAACTAGTTGAGTGACTAGTCAACTTGTCGACTAGTCGGTCCCATGGTGACTTGGATCGGCTGACCGATTTGATAATCTTGTGTACAGGTTCTTGCTATAAAATAGGTTCCACTATATAATAACAAATTTAGGTTTTTGAAATGGTCAGGAATCCTACTAACTCTCATGTGAGGTAGACAAGCATTAGGCCAAAAAGGCCCTTACTCTTTTGAATACATCTATGTGTAGTGTGAAGATAGTCCATTTGGCAGATAACTAACAATTCATCATATATTTTGCTTCGATCCTGACATCTTCCAATCTCGAGTCATCCACTGGTCTGAAGATTATTATCAAACCAGACAAATGTTAAACTGCTATTGATATTCCTAGCAAAACATTTGAGCATAACAAGCTAGAGCCTACAGTTTAGAAGTGCATTCACAAAATCCCTCAAAGGGCTAAAACTCTAAATATAAACCAAGCCTACCCCATCTCTTAAAAATAGTATCAAACCACTCAAATTGCATGTAGGGGCATCACACAACAGAAGTAAAAGAAATGCCTTAGGACTAGGGATGGTTTTACCTAAACAGATGGGATTTCATGAAATAAATCCTAGAATCATACAATGTCATGTTTTCAACAATTTTACCAAAATTTTTCCCCTCACCCAACACACATCCACTTTTGTGATAATGTGTGCAATAATCTACAGTCTATAGGAAATGACAAGTTTACCATAAAAGCAAGATTATTTGGTTGATCAATTAGAAACCAAAGCACCATCACTGCCTTGCCTAAAATACTGAAATTGTGGCCCCATTTGATATGAGTAGTTCCAAACAGATGGTAGCTACCATGTGTTTGAAACTCCATAGTAATTTATAAGTTTATCTTGTGCCAAGATCAATATTGGATAACTGAAGTACAATTAAGATCCAGATATGTGCTTTCTGTGAGATGTATTGAGCCCTTGTACAAGAATGTACATTTTAACCCCTCAGTTGTGTGACTTGTGCCCAATTCATGCAACTCTGATAAAAACAACATATATCAGATGCCAAAAACATTCTTAACACTGGCCTGAGCTCCAGCATTGAGGAAGTTACTGAGTTTACATTATCAGGCACATAAATTGATTTCTTTTAAAAAAAAGGAGACACACAGTTGAACCCAATTCTACATCAAATTGAGTTGTACAATATGGAACCATTTATCTTCATGTCGGGAAATGTAGAATATGGAACCATTTCTCTTCATGTTGTAGACTACTTGCAATATTGGCCTGATTGGGTTGAATTAATAGAAGAATTCCCTCGTTCTGGCCAGCCATAGAATTATGTCCCTTGCTAGGAAAACCATCATAATGGTCATCCATCCATATTTGATAAAAGGCATATTATCTACCTTGCAGATATGTATGTTGCAACACAAACCAGAACAATTGTAAATGTTAAAAAATCTGCGGCACATCATCTACATATCATGTCAGCTTTTCATGTTTCCAAGAGAGATTTTTTCTCATGTGTCAAATTTGATTGAGACTAATAATCGAAGGATTATCACAGTTAGCAATGTAAAGATCTACTATTTGTTGTGGAGCTCTACCAAATATCTGAGCATCATTGACAAAATCATAGCATGAGTGGTCAAATGTCCTTTTTTTTCTCTAACCCAAGAATGCAAATTTGTGCCCACAATAGCCTAGGGAAAAAAAAATCATGTGCGTTAATAAGTGAATGCTATTTAAACCAGATAAGGTGAGTTACAACTATTCAATTACTATTGTTGGAAGACTAGAGCATTGATGTAATGATATGTTTAGTCATACCTCAACCTCCATTGCACTGAATCCAAATCCTGAATCACCCTCCACAGCAACCACGAGGCGCTCAGGCGAAGCCACAGCAGCTGCAACGCAGAACCCTAAGCCAACCCCCATTGTCCCCCATGTCCCCGCGTCCAGTCTCGTCCTTGGCTCGTTCTGCATGAGCACAGCCCTGCCGACATCCATGGTGTTCGCTCCCTCCGAGACCAGTATCGGTGCAGGGCTCCCCTCTGCGAGTATTGCATCCCTGATAATCCGCATAGGTGTCAGGAAATTAAATGGCACAACATCCTTCGCCAACTGTGCCTCCATCCTCGTCACATTCTCCTTCGCCTTCTTGGTGATTGCCTCCACCCAGGGATGCGACCACGCCAAGCAGAAAGGCTGGTCCTTGATCTCCTTATTGATCAACTCCACAACCTTCTTTGCATCCCCAACCAACCCCACATGGGGCTTCCGGAGCTCAATCTCCTCCTCACAGACATCCACAAGTATGAACTTCACATCCTTGGACCACCTCGGTGGCTCACCGAAGTGGAGCAGCCAATTGAGCCGCGCGCCGATGACCAGTGCCACATCGCACTGGCCAATGGCCAGCGACCGTGCTGCTGTCGCGGCGAGCGGGTGAATGTCGGGCACGATCCCCTTCCCCATCGGCGTGGGGAGGAATGGGATGCCCGTGGTATCCACGAGCCTCTGCACCTCCTCCTCGGCACGAGCGTACGCCGCACCCTTCCCGACAACAATCAAAGGCTTCTCCGCGCGCCGCAGCAGCTCCACCGCCTTCTCGATGTCTGCATCTAGGGTTTCGCGTTTTTGGGGAGAGGAATTGGGTGAATCCGCGGCGGCGGCGGCTAGGAGGGTTTTAGCCTCGGATTCAGAAATGGTTTGGTGAAGGACATCGGAGGGAAGGTCGAGGTAGCAGCCGCCAGGGCGGGCGGACGTGGCGGTAGCGAGGCACTGGAATACGAGGCGGGGAATGTCGGAGATAGACACGGCCTTGACGGCGAGCTTAGCGAATGGCTTGGCGGCAGTGATCTGGTCGAGCTCCTGGAAATCGCCCCTGCCGAAGTCAGCCTGATCGCAGGAGCCAGAGACCATGACGAGCGGCCAGGCGTTGGTAGAGGCGTGGGAGAGACCCGCGAGGCCGTGGACGCAGCCGGGGCCAGAGACGGTGAGGAGGAGACCCGGGGACGCGGTGAGGAAGCCGTAGGCCGCCGCGGCATAGCCCGCCGACTGCTCGTTGCGGAAGGCGATGAAGCGGACGCCCGCGGCCGCCGCGCGGGAGGCCAGGGCCGTGACGGGTATGCCCACCACGCCGAACATGTGCCGCGCGCCGGCCTTGGCAAGGGCGCGCCCCGCCAGGGTGTTGCCGTCGATCACCGCCGCTGCGGCGGGGTCTTGTGTTGGCTCGGACGCCATGGTTTTGCGTTTGCGTTTGCGCTCGTTGGGTTTAACTACCGCGGCTGTCTGAGTGGTGCTTTTCCTCCGGCGTGTGGTGGAGGGAGTGAGACACGTTATAATGTCGGAGGTTGGTATGATGTCTCGCGGGGAAATATTATGTTTCTAGTACTTTATTCTTCAAAGGAAGTGAGGTGGCAGACAGCTGTGGAGGGCGGCTACGGGAGTGGTGGGGTCATGGGGTTGTAAGCTATTCAGAGGAGTAAGGATGTCTCGCGGGTGTGTCTATATATTTTTCATGTATGTTGCAGATATTTGCCCGAGTATTCCGTTCCCAATGAGAAAAGCTTATTTTGTACACTTATATATAAATAATCTTTTAAAAAAAATTGTAATCTAATCTAATATTCCAAAAAATTACAAAATAATCTTTTTTAGAAATTCAATTGAATCTGAATGTAACACGTAACAGTAGAAGTGCGACAAACTTCTCTATCACACAACTATGTGAGAGAGAAAAATTAGTGAAAGAGAAGTCTGGGAGTGTGGTAGTAAAATTTTCAAAATTTTTTATTAATTTAAATTCAAAGTTTTGTACAAAAAATTTGAACTCTTTGTATAATTAGATTTTTTTATTTGGATTTCAAGTATATAAGTTCTTTTAATATCCGAACAAGATTAATTAGAACTATTTGACTAATTATTTGTTCATTCTAGTGAAATAATATACAATAACACAGAAGTCGAACATATCAATGACTCAACATAATAACTCAATCAATATATATATATATATATATTAAGAGGGTTTAATTGTTTTTATTTTAATAGTAGATGAATTTACATACTCTAATTGTAAATAGGAGAATTTAATTGTAAACAAAGTGATAATTGAGAATAACTATTGCCATTTTACTTTTTTATATCTTAGCTGGAGCTGCCTCAACATGAGTAAGACGTTGGCATGTGCAAGCCTATAGCCTAGTGATGAACAAGTTTAGCTTTATATATCCAATTCAATTACTTTGGAATCTAAATGAAAAGCCAAATCAGAATAAGTAAATAACCTAAATAACTAAAAGTCATAGTAGTTTCGATTCAACTAGGTATACTATTTTAGTTTAGTCAGTACAATCCTATCACCTATTAACCTATACTCCCATAAATCCTTCAATTGTCACATCATGATCTCTTTTTTTTTCTTTTTGGCTCAGGTGGCACACATTTAGCTTCCATCAATTCTACACAAAAGTCCGGGCAATCTTACTAAGAAAAACAATTGAGCCAATGCCCTTGAAAAAAATATATATTTTATTTTTGTTCATGCAAAAGAATAAATGTTCTCACAATGGAAATATTTTGCTCTCGGAAGAACATCTTGCATAGTTGCAACAGAAACAATCAACTCAATTCAATCCAAACTAATTGAAATTTGTATTTGATCCAAAAATCTAGTTTTAGTTCATCACATTTACGAGATTCATGCTATCTCATACATCATAAGCAGTTCATTTAGAACTTCAAAACAGTGGAGGGAGAAGAGAGACTACTGTGGTTGGAGTTAGAGCTAAGCTGAGGAAGTGGTCATGAGTGGAGCTTAGCTGGATTGGTATCGTAGTTTGTTGATGTTGAAGTTGGTGATGTCATGCAATGGTGGGCGTTAAAGAACCAGGCCACAGCTGCGGCTGCTGTAGAAGGGGGATTGAAGCTTGAGACGCCGTGTGTGAGGTTGAAGGCCACGTTGCCATTGATGTCGACGAAGTGGAGCACAGTGGCGGTGAGGTGAAAAATTGAACTTGCCTGTTTGCCCGCGAGACGTGGTCAGAGGCTAGGACGAAGACAATGAAGCAAATTGGGGCGGCGGTGCGTGTAGGATCAAGAATGCCGACTAAATGGGGTGAATAGGAGGTTTCTAAAAATTCTTTTCAACTAAACAATTTGCACAAGACGTTTAAGATAACCTAGATTTCGCAAAGGGTTACAAACAATCTAACATCTAGTTGCAATTAATTAATATGGAATACACAATACAACATGCAACAAAATTAATTTAAACAATTGTGTCAAGGTAAATACAAAATGTATAAGAGAGAAACAATTGACACAATAATTTTTACTGAGGTCTTGGAGACTCACCAGGTCTCCTCTACTCCTCGTTGAAGCACTCACGCGTGAGCCTCGCTTCTATATCCACGAAGGATATCTCTACTCGGGTTGCTCCTTCTCCACACCGGATAAGCGAGCACCAATACCTTTCACACATGTTTGTCGGCCTCTCCACCAAACTTCAACGGAGAGATCATGACTCTTCTTCTCGAACCGTCTAGACAATGGCGATTGCCAATAGTAACAAATCGAACGTGCTTACACTAGCACTAGCTTGCAAATGATGAATGGAAGTGCACTAAGCACTTTTAGCTTCTCACAAATGCTTCTCTCTAATTACTCTCAAAGATTTGGCTCAAATCTTGGCTCTAAATGCAATAGATTGATTCCAAAGAGTTTGGCTAGCTTATACACAGGAATTTCGAGTTCTTGAGCACCCTCAAATGCTGGCCAACACGAGGTATATATAGCCCTTCAAAGAAACTAGCCGTTTGTAACAAACCGAGCCAATTTTGTACAGGCCGGACATTGTCCGGCCAGTGCAAGTCAAGATGACCATTGCAACATATCAGTTACCGTTAGGCTATTTTTGTGAAGGCCGAACAAATGATCTTTTGTCCGGACAAAAAGCTCGGACATATGCATTTGTCTCTGGTTACAACTTAAATAAAACTCTCAAGTTTTATATAGGCCGGACATTGTCCAGCCATCACAGACAATGTCCGGCCTTCCTCGGAGAAAAAGTCCAGGATATATCTATCTATCTTTGTTTTCGATTCGCATTTGCCACTAGAGTTTTGTACTGGGCAGACAATGTACAACCATCACAGACAATGTCCAGCCTGTGCAAACCAAAAACATAACTTTACCAATTTTACTCTAAACTCAATTCTGGTTATATGCAAATGCAGATTATTTGTTTTCTCGCAGATATGTCTGCTGACACTCAGCATAGGCCATGACCAATTGAATTAGGAACTTAAAGCTACTGGTCGAATATCTGGTCGAAAACAGATGGTCGAGTGGATTTAGTCGAGCGTACGCAATCGAGCTGAAAACTGATACGACCAGTTTGAACTCCTACGATCACGACTAGCTCCAAACAAAGATATGATCAGAAAGTGCAAATACGACACGACCATCTCTAGTAATGAAATAGATTGCTTTAGCTGGCGACCACGACTAAGTGCAGTTTTCAAAACATTATCTTTAATGCAAACAACTACACTTTGATTTTTTTTAGCCATGCAAGAGGTGATTAAGTACTAGTGCAAGATGATATGAATACATTTGAGCTTCCACACTAGATCGACTCAAGTTACTAGTTTCCGACCCCTCTTAATAGTACGGTCAAACTAGTAAAAAGAAGTCTTATCAAATCGATCTATCTCCAAACATCGAGATCAATAAAATCCGAAGAAAACAATCCTTAATCTTGGATCTTACCTTCGGTGAAACTTGACGTTGTGAAGTTTGATCTCACGAAACTTGACCTTGCTAAGTTTGATCTCGCTCAAGATGACTCATATCGACATCATCCTGCATACGCCCTTGCTTGCTTTCATCTTGCAATATACCTTGAGACTACAATACATACGCTCATTGAACAACGTCAGTCTCATAGTTAGGTTGCCATTAATCACCAAAGAAATTACTCCACAAAGGAGTTAACTCAACAATTTTTCTTTTTTGATGAAATGACAAAACCATTTTTAACAAATCACAAATGAGTTAGAGATGAAATACGCAATCATATAAATCCATATATGATAAGAAATACGCACAACGATCCATACTACTCATGTCATAATAAAGATAAGCATAGGCTTGATGCAAGCACAGAGACATGATGAGTTTCCCCTCAACATATGCATCGATATTAAAACACGACAGGGAAACATTAACTTAGCACAAGCATAGATAACTAATATGAAGAGCTCCCCCTCAACATATGCATTGATATTAAACCTACATTAAAAGAGACATCCACTTCAGGGTTTAACTAATCATATTTCAATTTACTTGTGCTAAAACAGGGTTTATCCAAAATGTCATTGATCATCATAGAGTTTATCCAAATAGTCATTAATCATCAAAATCATCATTATCCAAATTGTCATTAATCATGATAGAGTTTATCCAAATAGTCATTAATCATCAAAACCTAGATCCAACAATCTTCCCCTTTTTGATTATTGATGACAACAACCTCCATAAAACCCAAATTAGATAAAACCCAAATTAGATTCTTCAGCTCCCCCTTAATATATGCAATAATATGTTGGATCTGAGCAAAAAATTTAATCATTTAAGTCAAGAGATATGTATGAAAATTGAGCACGAGTTCAATCAAGTCATCTTCCAAAACATCAACTATCTCAATTATCTCTCCCAAGTATCAATATCGATGATCTCAAATAATCAATATCAAATATCTCTCCCCCTAAAACTCACTCCCCAAATATTAAGTGTCAACTATCCCAAATCTCTTATCTCACCCAATTCTCTCTCCCCTATCCAAATATCACTCTCAAATATCTCATCTTTCCCAAATCTGTCTCAAATCTCTCCCCCTTTGTCATCAAGCACAAAAAGGAAGGGGTGAGAACTCAAATCTTAAAGACATGTTGATTTTTACTTGGAATTGTTTTTATTTAAAAATAAGATCTCAAGAAAGATGTTGTAACATCCTGAGTTTTGGGGTGAAAAGTTTCTTTCTTAAAAGTCCTGCATGCATGTATCCCTGTAGTAGTAGCCAGATCAGTTGAACTCTAATCTCTCCCAAACCCTAAAAATCTCCAAATCTATTCTCTAGATCCAGATCAAGATCTGACCATCCAGATTTAACCTACCAGTTACCCTGAAGATAAAAGTCTTCAGGAGCCAGATCAAATTCTGACCCTAACTCTCAGTATCTAAGTCTCTTTCTGTTTTCGAAAACAGGAAATTCAGATTTACCCTAAGTACCCCAGATTCCAGATAACTGAGTTATCATGGGTTAACCCTATCCAGACTTATGTATCTATTGGAATATGTTCCTAGGTATACCCTCAACTTACTCCAAAAAGTTGGGAACCAGATTGTTTCATCTAAACACTTTTCGCAGTTTAGTCCAAATTTTACTGCGGATAAGTCCTTTTCTGTTTACCTGGAAGCCTGAAAAGGCTAAAATTCACAAATCAACTCAAACCTCAGAATTCCTTCAGGGAACACCTCCCAAATGCTATTTGATACATATTTCCCTTCTGTCCAGACTTCAAAATCTCACCCCAATTACCAGAATTCGAGATCGACAAAATCCAGATCTGTTTTACCCAAATTTTACCCTATTTTCGAAAATAGGTGAAATCCCTCAAACCTTATCAAATTTTCTCCAAATTTGAGCTGGATAAGTACTAATAGAAATGTTATACTCAGCCATGAAATCAAATCTCAAATTAACCACCTCTAAGACAGAAATTACAAATCAGTCCAGATTTCAAATAAGAATCATTACATTTTGGTCCCTGGTTCGACCAGAGGCACTGTACACGACCAGCAGCCGTGCACGACCGCGACCACCGCGCTGCCACGCCAGGAACTTCATCGCCGGTGAAGTCCCGTGGTCGCCACCCTTGCCACTGCGTTCCTGCCACGCGTGCGCACGCCGTTCGCCACCGTGGAGCCACCACGGCCGCACCAGCATCGCCGATTTTGCCCGCGCGCGCACGCCATTGCTGCAGCCACTGCAGAAGCTTTGCGCCACGTCGCGCGCATGCCTTGGGGGTGCATCACTTCGCCTTCACCTCCACCAGAGCAGCAGCGCAGCTGACACGACCGGTGAAGACGTCGCTTCGCCGCCTGTCATCGCCACCGGTCACTTCCCAGTCGATTCAAGCCGGCTTCAACTCCCCGTGCGATTGTAGACGTTGGGAGCCCCCGCAGCCTCGCCTATTTAAACCCCCCTGGACTAGCAACCATCTTACACACCTGCACACCAGCAATCAGTCAAACTTGCTGTGTCTTCTTCTTCCCCGGCGAGCAGCGAAGGAGGAGCACGGTGCCAAGCTTCTCCACTGTTTCATTCTCCAATCCAACACCCCCAGTGAGCTTCTCTCATCCCCCTCATGCTTCTCGAGCTTGGAATTTAGTCTAAATATCCTCAGTCGCCGGCAATTTCAGTTTTATTCCAGTAGCTCCGGCGAGCAATTAATCCTCAACCAGATCGATTCAACCTTCGAACTAGTAATCAAATATGCTCAGTAGACCTTGCTTAACATCCCTAAGCAACCAAAATCGACAGATTTGCTAAAATGTGAAAAACCCCAAATTGGAACTTTGCTTGTGAACTGAGCTTGCTGTTCAAGCTTTTCTGGTGCATTTCTAGTTAATCTAACTTCACCAGTAGCTTACTTATGCCCCAGAGACCCTCCTCAAGCAAGGAATTAAGTTTATTTGCCCTAGATCAAAAATGCCCAAATCAGGTTTGAGTTAATCTTTTCTCCGGCCAATATTCCCTAAATCCAGCCAATCCAGCCATAGAAACCTTGCCATCTAGATGTTTTGGACCATTTTGAGCAACTTTGTCTTCTACCACGACCCCTAATTCGGCCTAGAACAGGAGTTATGGCTATGCCCTAGTTGCTGCACTGTTGGTGCTGCAGGTACTCCAGGCCAGTCAACTTCTTCGCTGGTTTTCATCATTTTCCAGCCATTTTCAGCCTTGGATCCTGTTGAATGAATTGTTCCTGTTATCAATGCCTACCTCCCAGACAAAGTGGTGCATCATTTGGAGCTTTAGATCAAAAGATATGGCAAGCCCTAGTTTCTGGCCATGTCAAGATCAATGCCAGAGCATGTCAGCCAGTGGCATTAGCTCTTTTCACCTCTTTTCAGTTGTGCAAACTGGAAATAACCTTGTCCCTTAGACTTGTGGAGTTGTGCTCTACATTTTATTCTACTGCCACAAGTTGAGATAACCCCTCTATCATCCATCGACCCTATGTCGATGCCTTGAACCGAATGTCGACCTAAAGACGTTCGCTGTTTTTGAGCGAACCAGTCGCAACCTTGATACCATTCTGATATTTTGAGACATTTGGAACCTTGTAAACCTCCAACAACTAACCTAATCCTAATCAATTTCTAACCTAATCATCTCAGAATCATCAAGACTTCATCTTTGCATTATTGCATATAGTATAATAATGTATTGAAAAGATTGTGATTATTGGTTATTTGTTTGATTGGAGAGCAGATCAAGAGCCCCAGTTCGAGGACTTCACTGTTGACCCGACATCAGCTGCTGTATTTTACGACGCGGAAGGCAAGTCATATCCTTGGTCATCTTGAACCTATATTTTAAATGTTGCTAAAACATAACCTTGAATATAGGTAATATTGCATGTGAAAGATTGAGAATGGTTGATTTATGAATTGGCAGTACTAGACTGGTTATCTGTGAAATGTGAAATAAACAAGTTTTGAGCCATGAACTATTATATGTATCTATATACTTATATTCATGAAATAAAACCCCTAGCCGTGACCAGAAAAATGGTGTGGATGGCTGTAGCACTGGAGGTGCTAGACTGCAAAGGAATGCAGGCACTGAAGGTGCAGGGTTGTGGATGGTCTGGTCATTGGCATATAAGGACTAGAACCTTGTGTTGTGCGTCTAGTGGCATGAACAAACGTACTAACCGCAAGCCTGGTATGGGACAGGCCTGGACAAGTACTTATGTGAATCGTACATGAAACCCCTGCATGAGATGGAAAGTAATACACTTAACTCACGGGGTTCAGCTCCTCCACGTATCACTGAATGTGATTTGATCAAGCACGTTGACCCAGTAATGGGAAGAGGCTTTTGGGTGGGGGTATAGCCCGCCACAACTGCGGTTTGTGTGAAGAAAACTGCAGGGTCAGGGGTGAATTGTAAGTGAAACATAACAAAAGTTCCTGTTATTTCCACCTTGCCGCTCACAGTATGAAGTGAGTCAGGGGTCCAATCATTCTGATAGGATGGGCTTGAAAGTGGAATATCTTGCGGGTAAATTGGTACCTCTCTGCAGAGTTAGAAATGTATTCGAATACTTCGTGCTCCCGAGTTTTAGGAGTCTGCTGCGGTGGATTAAATCCACGGGGTGTGACACAAGTATTATTTTTTTTTAAATAAAATATATTAAATCAAGATTACCCAAATGACATGTGTTGTCATGATAAGGAGTGCTGCCGTGGGCGGTCATGTGTTGACGAGTCGCAGTAGTGCTATAATTTAGTGAACATGAATGACGATATTATATTATAGAAAGGTGCTGCCATGAGTTGAGCCAGGAAAGAGAAAGATTATTTTACAAATATCCATAATTCTTGACTAGTCTAGGTTCATATCATCTCTACTATATGTATCTACTCTTACCTATGACTTGCTGAGTACGAAAGTGCTCACTCTTGCAACTTACAATTCAGTAGATGGAGCGTTCTACAACCAAGACGAAAGCATGGAGTACTTCGTGGATCCAGAAGGAGGAGCGTCAGTCCCGTCGTTTCCCTGATGTGTGTTGTTCTGCCGTCCACTTCTCGTTGTGGGTGGGTCACCTACCTTCTGCTGTGTAGATGTTATTTTGCTAAACCTGTATGCCGCGAAGGCATTGTAACCTCCTTATGTAATATTAAGGCCAGCAGGCCACACTGCTTAAATATTTTGTAAGTGACTCTGTTGCAATATGATATACTCCTGTGCTTGACTTATCCTGGGAAGTCAAGGGTATGTGTATGCTAGGCATATAAGGGACTAGCTGCAGCGAGCTAGGTCTCTACAGGAGTAGTCGTTGTCCCAGTTTCGGGGCGCGACAGATGTTGCAAATAGTTTTGAAAATATACTCAAGGTATGTAGAAGGATAACAAGACAATCAACACACAATGGATATATCGATGACATTTAATCTATTTCTAATCATCCAAAATCTAGATGAAAAATATCCGCTAGATATATGATTGATTTCTATATCACTTTATGCCACAAAGTCTCTTATACAGTGATGTCGTATATCAATATTCTCTATCAGAGAGTTTTGAATCAAATTGTTTACTATCTTTACGGCACACTGTCATTACCTCATAAGAGTGGCATCTTTTCGAAAGCAATTCTAAAATCCAACAAGATTTGTTTCATCCACAAATATTAAGCACAACAACCACTGGATGTATTCTTTCGATTTGATCTTGCAACTCATATAATCCAAATCCAAATAATCAACTAATTCAAGGTTTGTATTTTTCGGATATCAATGATCTATTCTAGGATTGCATTTCAAATACCTAAGGGTTCTCATTTTGGCAAACAGATGATATACCTTAGGATATGATCGAAATCTAGCATATAAGCAATCATTAAATATGATGTTGAGCCAAAATGCAGTAAAATAAATCAAACTATCAATCAAAGATCGATAGAGTTTAGAATTGACCGCTTTTTCATTTTCATCCATGTCGAGGTGTCCATTTGTAGCCATGAGAGTTGTATAGCTTCAGCATCTTCCATCTCGAGGCTCTGAGCAAGTTCTTCACATGCTTGATTTGACTCATGAACATTCTGTTCTTGAGTTGCTTGATTTGTCGTGCGAGGAAGTAACTTAGCTCTCCAATTATTTGCATCTCAACTTCCCTAATCATCATTTCACAAAAGTTTTGACAGAAAGATTCATTAGTAGAACCGAAAGCAATGTCATCAATATATTTGACATACAAGAAAATAATGTCTCGATTAATTTTTGATGATGATTGTGTCAACCTTCTCAATTTTAAAATTGTTTGACATAAGAAGAGTTTTGAAGTATTTGTATCAAACTCAAATTGCAATGAGAGATAGAAACAACAATTTCAATCCCAAAAAAAATTTCCCTTCTTTTGGCATCAAACTCCAAAATCACACAAATGAAAGATATGCCAAAAATGAGGTTTGATGAAAACAATTTTAGATCACAAGGTTAGGAGCAAAGCATATGACATAGTGAAGAGTTCAAATTTCCAAAAGAAACTTAAATATTGAATTCAATCGAACATGATCCAATATCAAGAAAATTGTATTTATTTGATATGCAAAATCACAGTCAAAAGACATCCAAATACCAGTATATGAATCACGAAGAAATGCAAAATAAGGAGAGAAAGGGAAGCAATGATCTCACAAAGCAGGGAGTAGTAGAAGAAGCTAAAAAATTCAGTAACCATCCAACTGCACATAGGTCGGACACTATCTACTAGGGCCAGACAAAGTCCGGATTGGGTAGACAGAGTCCAGCTCTGGGCGGACAACGTCCGAACGGTTCAGAATTTTTGCCTGAAACTCTGAATTTTGAGATTTTTCAAATTCTCTTGAAAAATTGAATCAAGTTCTAGAATAGATTTGAATATTGACAGGAACTCAGATGGATAGCATTTAGAAGGATTTGATTTGAAAAAGATCTTGATTTTAATTCGTCAAAAGTGATTTTGGGTTAAAACGGGTAAAACCGAAACGATTTTCATGAAATCTTCAATTCTTGATGAAACTTGGATTTTTCTCAAATCCTTGGACTTGGATGAATTTGGAATGCTATTCCAAACCAAGACATGGAAGAAAGTCTGGCCAAAATAGCTCAAATGACAAAATGCACTTTTTTGGTGTTTTCGGGACGATAGTCGTTCTCGGGCGACTTAGGATATGTGATAACTTGAAAACTATAGATCTTTTGAGAAAAAGTTCAATACGAGCTATCTTTGGGTGAATGAGTTCTAAGTGTTTCATATAGAAAGTTTAGGTAAAACTTAACTCATCTTGTTTTATGAAAATAAATCATTTTGGGCCAAAACAAGATCCCAAAGTTTTCAATTTTGTCGAAATTGTGCATTTTAACTCAACACTCTTTTGTGTGACCCCAAAACCTTTGAAAACATATTTGAAACGTATTTTTGAAGGTTTTGTGGTAATTTTGAACATTTTGAATGTTTTGAGCCCTTTTTCACCTTTTTGCTGGAAAATGACCTTTTTTACCAAAACACTTGCATAATTGATACATGTGCACAATTAGGGTTTACAAGGATTCAATGACTTTGAAGTTGCTCCCCTAAATGTGTCAACCAAGTTCTGACATGAATTATTTGCAAGAGATAGAAATGATCTATTTGTGAAAAAACAAGAGTTTACCAAGAATCAAAACAAAAGAGAAGATCATGAACTCACTTCTTTATGGCCTAAATCAAAGAATGTTTGAAATAAAATCAATTTAAGGCCATGTCATACTATGAACATACTATTTGGCATAAAGTTTATTTACTTTCATTTTTGAAGTTCTTACCAAATAGTATTTGGATCAAACGAATGAGTTCCAAAGATAATCAATAAGAATCTAAATGAACTCAAAACGAGAAAACATTCAAATAAACATCAAAACTTATGAAAAGTTTCATAGAGATAGAACACATCAACACAAACACTTTCCATGAAGATCCAAGATTTAAATATTTTAGTCTTTTGAAATAATTTGAGAAATTAACATCCAATTTGACTGAAATTTTCTTAAACACGTTGGCTTCTTTATAATCATAGAACCATGCGCAAACAAGTTCCAAAAATTCCAAACTAAGTTTTGGTGATAAGTGATACAATGAGGAACTAGATTGCCTTTTATAGTGAAGTTAAGATTGAATCCAACAATGTGATATGAAAAAGACAAATGTTGATCAAATTGAAAGTTTCAGATTTCAGGTTTTGTGAAAATTGTTTTACACTTGTAAAGGCACATGAAAATCCATGCAAATGATTTCCAACAATTTTGAAATAAATTATTAGTAAAGACCAATCATGGAAGATAAAATATCATGTAGAAACTTTCTTCAAATAGCCAACCAATTTAAAAATATAAAAATAACAAATTAGCCAAAAACCACAAGAAATCTGAATTTTGCAGTTTTCATATTTGATTTGTGAAAAGAATCAATTATTGCTCAAATAAAATCCAATTGAAATGAAAATTTGTAGGAATGATTCTCAATGCATCAAATATATTTTTCAAAAAGAATTTTCAAAAAGGATTTTGCAATCAAGAGTTATGGTCAAATAATCTTTGTGTTAAGTAAGAAAGTTGAAATTTGACAAACTTTTGCAAAATGAGTTCAAATTTGATTTTCATGGGATTTTTGACATGAAAGAGCTTACATGAGTTTATTCAAATCATCTTGAGCCGAAGCTCACGAATAAAGACCATAAAAATAGCTAAACTCATGTTTTGTAGTTATAAGATATTTCGGGTCAAAGCAAGTTTTCTGGTGAGATTCAAATACCCATAAATTAAAATTCTTTTGAGAAAGTTTTCAATTTCAAACTTCTTCGGAGTAAGAGTATCTAGGAGTTTTGTAAAGCAAGTTTTGGAAAAATCCAAATAGATTTTGATTTTCTCTCGAAACTGATTTGGTTGAAAAACAAGAACTCGAAGATCATTTTGAGACTAGTTTCTGATAAAAGAAAATTTTTGACATCATTTTTCATCCAAAGCCTCTAAAAACCTTTTAAATACATTGTGAAGATCATTTTGATAGAAATTGATGATTTTTGGTCTTTTGAATGAAAATTTGACATTTTGACAAAAGTAGTTCAAACACTTATAATTGCAATTTTGAAATATTTCACATGTATGGGTGCAATGAGCAACGGAAGCATTCATAACTTAGTACCCCTAAAGATGTAGCATCATAAGTTTCAAATTTTCATTCTTTTGCATAGTTTTCCATGAAGATTTAAATAACAAAGAATAAATGGAGAAAATGCAATGCAAATATTTTTATGAAGCACATCAAAAAGATTTAACCCCTTTTGGTACCCAAACCATACGAGGTCCTCTAGGCTTGTCCATAAATCTTTTGGTATTCAAATGACTTTATCTCTAGGTTTTTGAAAATGGAAATTAATTGGTTTTGCAATTAAACCCTTTTGAGAACAATAAATCAAATAGGAGTCAAAAGAATCAACTCTAAAAGAATTAGATACACACTCATGCGAATGTTGCCCTTTTAAGTGACATGAGGAACATGAAGTTCGAGAGGACTTTTTAAATGAATTTGTATGAGTGTGATGAAGTCTGTAATGCCTCTTACTAGGTGAGTGTGCATGATTTAATTTTTTCTTTTTAAATGAATATTTATGATCTAAAGGGGGGTTCAACAAGCATAGCACTACTCATATGATATCTAGTAAGGTTATTGTTCAATCTATTTATTTGTAGTCCCAAGTTCATCATTTTCAATTTTAGGTGCTTGAGATGATTCCGTGTTAACACATGAAATATGATAAGAACATAACGGCATATCATCACAAGTTGATGAACTAGAAGGCATATCACTACAATCACTAGATGAGCTAGGCATATCAAATGAAGAGCGATTAGTACTAACACCATGGCATAACGATGAGTCACTAGATGAATCATGGTATGAGTTACTAGTATCAACCGTACAATCATGTGAATTAATAAATTTATCATTAGACATATTATCACATGAAGTACTAGTGTCCACAAAGCTAGTATTTGAATCTAACCATGAATCAATGATTGAGTTATTGCTAGCATATGAAGTAGAATTATGCGACTCTAAAGATGGATCAATAGGGGAGTCACAAGAAACTCTAGCATCTAATATACATGTGGAGCTAATAGCATTCTTGGCAAGTAAAGAATCATAAGTGTTTTTCAACTCTTGATGTTTCACTTTCAAGGATGAGTAATTATTCTTTAAAGTGCAAACGTTTTTAGTCAAATTGCCAAGCAAGTCTTTTAGCTGTACAATCATATCTATAAGATCATTATTAGAGAAGTTAGAATTTGATACCGTCGAGTCACATGCCATAGGGCATATAGAATTGTCTTGAGATGAAGAGTTTGATTTCAACGCTTTCTTTCTAGTTTTCCTTGAGTTCTTCTTGCAAGATTTTGCCTTAAACTTGCTTAGGCAAACCAATTCGTTGACGTCTTTGAGCTCGCTGGAAAGCTCCCGATCCTCCACAATGAATTCATCATTCTTGATATGCTCAGAGGTGGAACATATGTCCTTTTCCTTGGACATAGCCTCATTAATTTGACATAAGCATGTCAATGAGCTCTCTTGGTGAAGTGTCGGAAAGGTCACCGTTAGCAATATTGGTTATGAAGTCTCCGTAGCGACCTTCTGGCAACACTTGAAGCAATTTCCTACAAATGTCTAGATTGGAAATATTAGCACTATGGGCCTTGAGCTCATTTGTGATATTGATCAACCGATCAAATATGGTGGAGAGTGTATCATGCTCAACATCACAAATGCCTCATAGTGCAGCATTAATAGGCGCATGTTAGCATGCTCAAAACTAGATGTGCCCACAAATAATGGCTCAAGGGTGGTCCAAACATCGTGAGCGGTTGAACAATCACTCACTAGTTCGAGCACATCATGGCTAAGTGAATTAAGGAGCACTTCTTTAGCCTTTGTGTTTAAGAGGTGAATATTCTTATTTGAAATCAATGAATAAATCATATCCTTTTGCACTAACCTCCAAAGATTTAAATTCAATGCCTCAAAATAAGTACTCATAATAATTTGAGCCATCAACGTGAGGAGCAATCAAACCAAAATCCTCTATCGAATTCATCTTTTCTCTCTAGGCGGTAAAGCCAACAAATGAGAGACCTCGCTCTGATACCACGTGTAGGATCAAGGATGCCGACTAGAGGGGGGTGAATAGGAGACTTTTAAAAATTCTTTTCAACTAAACAATTTTTACAAGACGTTTATGATAACCTAGATTTCGCGAAGAGTTTACAAATAATCTAACATCTAATTGCAATTAATCAATATGGAATATACAATACAATATGCAACAAGATTAATTTAAACAATTGTGTCAAGATAAATACAAAATGTATAAGAGAGAAACAATTGACACAATAATTTTTACCAAGGTCTCGGAGATTCGTTCGGTCTCCCGTACTCCTCGTTGAAGTGCTCACACGTGAGCCTCACTTTTATATCCATGAAGGATATCTCCACTCGGGTTGCTCCTTCTCTACACCGGATAGGCGAGTACCAATACCTTTCACACGTGGTTGTCGGCCTCTCCAATAAACTTCAATGGAGAGATCGCGACTCTCCTCCTCGAACCGTCTAGGTGATGGCGATCGCCAAGAGTAACAAATTGAACATGCTCACTTGAATGAATCAAGTGCTAGAAGCTCAAATGATGCAAATGGATGCACACACACTAGCATTAGCTTGCAAATGGTGAACGAAGTGCACTAAGCACTCTTAGCTTCTCACAAATGCTTCTCTCTAATTGTTCTCAAAGATTTGGCTCAAATCTTGGCTCTAAATGCAATAGATTGATTCCAAAGAGTTCGGCTAGCTTATACACAGGAATTTTGAGTTCTTGAGCACCCTCAAATGCTGACCAACACGAGATATATATAGCCCTTCAAAGAAACTAGCTGTTTGCAACAAACCGAACTAATTTTATACAGGCCGGACGTTGTCCGGCCAGTGCAAGTCAATATGACCATTGCAAACGTGTCAGTTACTGTTGGGCTATTTTTGTGAAGGCCGAACAAATGATTTTTTGTCTAGACAAAAAGCCCGGACAGATGCATTTGTCTCTGGTTACAACTTAAATAAAGCTCTCAAGTTTTATATAGGCCGGACATTGTCCGGCCATCACAGACAATGTCCTGCCTTCCCTGGACAAAAGTCTCCGGTCATATCTATTTGTCTCTGTTTTTGATTTGCATTTGCCACTAGAGTTTTGTACTGGCCAGACAATGTACAGCCATCACAGACAATGTCCGACCTGTGCAAACTGAAAACAAGACTTTACCAATTTTACTCTAAACTCAATTCTAGTTATATGCACATGCAGATTATCTGTTTTCTCGCGGATATGTCTGCTGACACTCAACATAGGTCGTGACCAATTGAATTAGGAACTTAAAGCTACTGGTCGAATATCCGGTCAAAAACATATGGTCGAGTGGATTTGGTTGAGCGTACGCAATCGAGCTAAAAATTGGTACGACCAGTTTGAACTCCTATGATCATGACCAGCTCCAAACAAAGATACGATCAGAAAGTGCAAATACGACCACGACCAACTCTAGTAATGAAATAGATTGCTTTAGCTGGCGACCATGACTAAGTGCAGTTTTCAAAACATTATCTTTAATGCAAAGAACTACACTTTGATTTTTTTAGCCATGCAAGAGGTGATTAAGTACTAGTGCAAGATTATATGAATGCATTTAAACTTCTACACTGGATCGACTCAAGTTACCAGTTTTCGACCCCTCTTAATAGTACGGTCAAACTAGTAAAGAGAAGTCCTATCAAACCATGCTATCTCCAAACACCCAGACCGACAAAATTCTAAAAAACCAATCCTTAATCTTGGATCTTACCTTCGGTAAAACTTGACCTTGTGAAGCTTGACCTCGCAAACTTGACCTTGCCAAGCTTGACCTCGTTCAAAATGACTCATATCGACATCATCCTCCATACGCCCTTGCTTGCTTTCATCTCACAATATATCTTGAGACTACAACACATACGCTCATTGAGCAACGTTAGTCTCATAGTTAGGTTGTCATTAATCACCAAAGAAATTACTCCACGAAGGAGTTAATTGAACAATTTCTCTTTTCAGTGAAATGATAAAACCATTTTCAACGAATCACAAATGAGTAAGAGATGACATACGCAATCATATAGATCCATATATGATAAGAAAAACGCACAACGATCCATAGTACTCATGTCATAATAAAGATAAGCATAGGCTTGATGCAAGCATAGATGACAGACACGATGAGCTCCCCCTCAACATATGCATTGATATTAAAACACGACAAGGGAAACATTAATTTAACACTAGCATAGATAACTAATATGAGAAGCTCCCCCGCAACATATGCATTGATATTAAACCTACATTAAAAGAGACATCCACTTCTGGGTTTAACTAATCATATTTCAATTTACTTGTGCTCAAATAGGGTTTATCCAAATTGTCATTGATCATCTTAGAGTTTATCCAAATAGTCATTAATCATCAAAACCATCATTATCCAAATTTTCAGTAATCATGATAGGGTTTATCCAAATAATCATTAATCATCAAAACCATCATTATCCAAATTTTCATTAATCATGATAGGTTTATCCAAATAGTCATTAATCATCAAAACCTTGATCCAACAGTGCGCAGCTAGGTGGCGAAGATGATGGCAGCGGCTACAAAACGAGTCTTGGGTTTTGGTGGCGAGGTGTAGTTGTGTGTGGTGGTACACAGTAATAACGGTAATTTTCCATCATTATTTCACTTAAAACTTATTATTTTATCCCACTTTATCTTAGATTTTGTTTATAATTAGTTTAATAGAAGTCTAGATACTTTCCATCTACCCTAATAAAAAAGGGTCTAATTAGAGTCAAATGGAGCTCCATATGATTTACAATATAGCTTGCACGAGCCATATAAGCAACCCATATGAGCTTACCCTAGAAAACCATAAACAGAGCCACATATAGTTTGTTATACGGGTTGGCTAACCCATATTGTAACCTGTACGAGTCTCTTTTTGGTAAGAATTAAATCACTTTCATTTTGAATTTTTTGGGATTCTTTATTTTTTTTTCAATTATTATTGGTTTCCTAACAAATTTAAGATCCTCAAAACCTACATAAACAATTCTTGACCACTTATCACCATAACACAACACGATCAATTTTTTATTCTCACCATACCATCTAGTTTTTGTGCAATTCCAAGACAATTTTTGGGGTTTCATGGAGAGAGGAGGCTGCCATAGAGAGAGGTGGTTGCCACGATGACGGCTCTTTTGAGGAAGATCCAACCGCTCATCTGGGTAAACAAGCTTGGGGAAGGTTATGCTTCATCCATGTCAAATGATATCCTATCATCTAAGGAGGAAAACCACGAGATGAATGACAACGTAGAAGAAGAGGATGAACAAAGCGACGAACTATCTGCCTACCTCTTGGACAAAACGAGATGATGATGAAAAAGATCATCTCGGAGAGCATGCTTGATCAATCTTCCTCAAGCATGAGCAAGCTCAAATGAACCAAAGAGTCTCTAAATCCAATGTTGAAATCAAAAATTATGTCTGTTTTTCTAAGAGTTGTACAGTTCCTGAGATAGGACCGGATGTCCGCCCGGTATAGGAATGGATGTCCAACACTGTTTATTCAGTACTATGCATCAGACGTCTGCCATAGGGTAGGACGTTTGTCCCCTATAATGGCTAGTTTTATAACTGTTAGAAGCTAGCCATTACATCCATACCTGATGTCCAACTGGACAAGTCAAGACGTATGTCCATACTGTTGAAATTTTCATCACATAATTTTCAATGGTTAGTTTTTCTTGTAGGGCTATAAATAGATGACTTGGGGCTTTCATTTGCAATATTTAACACTAGAATTCATTGACATATAGTCCAAATACACTCTAGAGTATCCAACTCTCATACATTGAAATAAAGTGAAGATATTTAGTGAGTTTTGTGCATTCATTGAGCATACTGTGAATTGAACCTCGTGTTGGTTTTTCCTTACATATTTGAGCTTCTTGACACTTAATTGGTATCAAGTGAAGTGTTCCTGCCTATTACTCTTGGTGATCATCGCCACTTTGATGGTTGTGGGAGGCCGGAGATTTTTGCATCGACAAAAATTGTTGGAGAGGCTCAAAGAGGAATTGTGAAGGTTTAGTACTCGTCTATCCATAGTGGAGAAGGAGCAACCTTGTTTGAATCGAAGTAAGATTCGTGTGAGAGGGCTTCATCAAAAAGTACAAGAGACAAGCAAAGTCTCCGAGACATCAAGAAAAAAATTCATGTGTCACTTAGTTTATTTCTTGCACTTCTTTATTCAATCTTATTTAACTTGAAATTCATTATTCTTGTATGTCATCTTAGAAGTGATTAATTAAAATTATTAATTTATGCCTTACTTTGTAAAACCAATTTTATTTCATTCTTGCAAAAAACATATTTGTGCAAATTGTGTTCTTTTATTTATGTAAAAATCAGATTTAGCCAAAAAAAAATTTTAAAAGACATTTTCACCCCACCTCTAAATCGCCATTGTTCATCCTACGCCCACAACCCTCCATGCAACAATTTATTTATTTCACACCTCCAAAAGAATAAAGAACATGCAAGTGAAGTAATTTTTCTTTATACTTAATAAAGACCATGCATGATGCAACTTTAGGACTTCTTCCAATCACGGTGCCTGCACTTCAATTTTTTCCTTCTGTGCTTACTGTATTTTAGGCAGGATGCCAAAATTTCAAAATTATTCATTTATTTTTTAAGTGAGTTTTTTTTTCAAAATTTAATATTTGTTATGTTATCAAGATTTAGAGAGTTGGTGGTTTGAGTCAAGGAAGCGATTACAAAAGAGGAAAAGGAAAACTGCAGACTCCCTGTTCACCATCATCATTTGGGCCATCTGGCGCGAGAGGTATAGAAGGATCTTCCAGCAAGTAGCCAAAAACACAACACAACTCAAAAAGCTGAAATCAAGGAAGAATGGAGGGAGTGGAAACAGGTAGGTTTGGCCGAAGCAGGCAACTCATAAAGTAGTAGGAGCTCAGGTTGTAAAAAAAGAAAATTGTAGTATCCTGTTCACGTATTAGAGTACTGTGCACGTAGTAGTAGTTGAGTTGCCTTCAGTAGCTCCGGTAATTAGGCAGTTGTCAGCTTTCACGTCATAGAAACATACATTCATGTGGGTGCTGATCCAGATGCCTCTTGATGTATATATTGTTTTGTATCTCTCTTTAATGAAATATGCATAAGCATACTCAAAAAACATACCAGCACATCCGGCAAGGAAAAAGAAAAGATCAAAAAATAAAAAAAGGAAAAGGGATCGAAAACTCTCGCAGAGTTCCATTAGTGATAGGCATGATAAAAGTTTAAAGAAAAGAGGAAGCCCTTGCCAAGTTTTGCCCAAACCAGCCGCCGCTCCGTCCCTTACACCGGCGCTCTCATCAGTGCACTGGGGAGGGGGCGTAGTAAGCATGTTTGGCTAATTTTTTCAACATTTGATCAATGAAAGGTAATGAAAAGTGATCCTTCGTAGTGGTGCTATTCAATTTACAATAATCAATACACATGTGTCATCCAATGACAAGTCTATTGGGGATCAATTCATTATTAGCATTCTTGACCATAGGCATACCTCCTTTCTTTGGAACAAATGAGCAGGACCAACCCAATTACTATCAGAAATAGGATAAATGGTACCTGCATCTAATAATTTTGAAATTTCAGCTTTAACAATTTCCTTCAAGTTTGAGTTTAGTCTACGTTGATGCTCAATGGAGGTTTTAGAATCATCAACTAGAGAGAACCTATGCATGCAAATTTCAGGGCTAATTCCCTTGATATCCTCAATTGAATAACCTAGAGCTTTACAATGCACACGAAGTAAATAAATCAATTTTTCTAGTTGCGAATTTGTCAAGATTGCATTAACAATGACAGGTTGCATCTCATCAATATTCAAAAACACATATTTCAGCGAAGAAGGAAGAGTTTTAAGTATAGATTTACTTACCTTTTCCTTACCTGTGACGTCGGAATCTGAGATGTCCTTTTTGGATTGTTCTTTTGTTAGTTCGTCCTCGTTTTGTTTGTCTTCTTTGCTGCTGTCCTTTTTTTGTTTTCGAATTTTTCATCCGTTCCTTCTCCAAAAGTGAGTCGATGTGGCAACTCCTCTTCTAGTACTTATTCTAGATCATCCACACTGCAAATTTTGTCCTCATACATAGGGCAGTCAACAAGTTTAGACATTTTAAATAAAATTTTCTCCTCCCCTATGCGAAAAGTAATACGTCCCTTATGAACATCAATGAGGACACCTGCTGTCTGGAGCATTGGTCGTCTCAATATAATAGATATAGCAAAATCTTCATCCATATCGAGAACGATAAAATCAACTGGAAGATAAAATTTACTGACTTGGAGAGGCACGTCTTCCAGGATTCCCTCTGGATGCTTAATCGAACAATCGGCAAGTTGCAGAACCATGCGTGTAGGCTTGATCTCACCCATGCTCAAACGTTATGCGATGGTGAGAGACATCACACTAACGCTTACGCCTAGGTTGCAAAGAGTTCGATTTATGTGTACCATACCTATGTTGCAAGGGATGGAGAAGCTCCCTTGATCCCGTAGCTTTGCCTGTATCCTATTCTGAAGCAAAGCACTATAATTCTCGATCAAAGCAATAGTTTGAAATTCACTCAAATCCCACTTTTTTTACTATGTCTTTCAAGAGTTTTTCATAAGAAGGCATTTGAGTTACTAGATTTGTAAAAGATATAGTCACATTAAGCTTTCTCAAGATTTCCACAAAATTTTCAAATTGCTTATTGAGGTTTGCTTTTACATACCTTCCCGGGAAAGGTGGAGTTGGATTATAAATACGTGTTATCTGATTTTCTCCACTTTCTTTTTCTTTTGGTTCGTCATTCTTGTCGTCATCCTTTGCCGGTGGTATTGGTATTTCCTCTATTTCGCTTGCCGACGCAGGTTCGGTTTGCGGTGTTCGTTTTGGTAGCTTTGTTCCACACCTTAAAATCACTGCATTAGAAACAAGAGGGTTAGAAAAAGTTATGGAATTTATTTGTTCAGAATTGTGAGGATTGATAGGTTGAGAAGGAAGAGGGTTATTGTTTTTCGGTGCAGGATTCGCCAATTGTGCAATTTGAGTCTCGAGCATGCGGACGTGTGTTGTGATGGAGTCTATCTTTTGGCTCATGGACGTCTACTCTTTCTCTTGATTTGCTAGAAAGTTCTCTAGCATGCCCTCCATGTTTGACTGCTCGGGTTGTCATTGGTTTAGTGGCCGATAAGGTTGCTGAATTTGTGGTTGAAACAGCGGCCTTTGAGCTTGATATTGGGGATTTTGTTGGTGTAGTTGCTGCTGTCCAAAACTTTGTTGGTGGCGTTGAGGTTGCTGATTTTGTCCTGAGCATGCAAAGTTTTGATGGTTGGGCTATCCAGGTTTATATGAGTTAGGAAAAGTATTACCTTGACATTGTTGCATACCCTGAAAAGCATTTGCCTGTTCCATGGATGGGTTAAATTGACATTCATGACCATAGTGGCCTTGTATGCCGCACAGTTCACATATAGATGTAATCGCATTAACAGACGAAGTAGCATTTGATCCAAGAATAGTCAGTTTATCAGTTAAAAGTGCTACCTGTTTGGCTAATTGCGACATCACACTTACATTCATGTTGTTGGTCGGAGCTTGTTAAGCAGCTCGTTCGGTTCCGCATTGAGTGTAGTTTTGAGTGATTCCTTCGATGAGGTTGTATGCTTCATCTACACTTTTGTTCATTAGTGCGCAGCCAGTTGCTGCGTCTACGGCCATCCGAGCATTGTAGTTCAATCCGCTATAAAACGTTTGAACTACAAGCCACTTCTCAAGTCCGTGATGCGAACATTTGAGCAGCAAATCCTTGTACCATTCCCAAGCGTCGTAAAGCGATTCTCCTACCTGCTAAGAAAAAGATGCAATCTAGTTGCAAAGTTGAACAATTTTAGCAGGAGGGAAAACTTACCAAGAAAAGCTCGTGAAAGTTCGTCCCAAGTAGTGATCGACACAGGAGGAAGAGTGTATAACTATGCCCTCGCCTTCTCGCGAAGTGAGAAAGGAAAGAGTCTCAATCGAAGTGCATCTTGTGTTACTTCATGAATCTTGAAAGTATCACAATGCTCAAGAAACATATGCAGATATAATGATGGATCTTCAGTGGAAAGACCGTTGAACTGATTTTTTTGAACCAATTTTAATAGCGCAGGTTTAATTTCAAAATTATTTGATGCAATCGGTGGTCTAAGAATACCTGATTACATACCCATGCTGAGCGGGATTGCATAATCTTTGAGTCTCTTTTGGTCCTCCATTGCTAGTTGTTCTTTGATGTCTTCAAAAGTTTTTGAATTTTCCTCCAATCTTACCTGCCTTGCTCATACCGAAGTTGGTGCATGGTTTTGATAGGGTTTTCCGAGCTATCCATATTTGCACTACTCACCTAAAAGTTAGTGATGCAAAAGAAAGAAGAAGAAGCAAAAGAAAAATAGAAGCAAGATGGAAAAGTAAGATTGACTTATATCAGCTAAAAATTAATATAAAAGATAAATTATCGCTGTTCCCTGGCAACAATGCCAAAAATTTGATCACGACCGAAGGGTTCATGATTTGGGTAATAACCGCAAGTGGATGATTGAACGTTGAGTACTTGAGGGTCAAATTCCACGAGGAACAAGCGTATTCGTCTTTCTATCTTAATAGTTAATTGAATAAGTCTAAACGAGTTTTGGGGGTTGTTTTGTTACAACTAAGCCTACTACTAAAACTATCAATCTAGGATTTAAAGCAGTAAATTGTAAATATGAAAATTGGATTTATAAAGCTGGAATAAAAACCTAGCATTTTGGGAGTTCCATAACCATCCGACACAATTCTATCCAAGGTCTGAGGATTGTAAATTAATTTCAATCGTTTTCCAAGACACATTAAGTTTTCAGTTCGGGGCCCTGGGTCAATAGTTAGAGGATCGCTTCCATTGCGACATTTGGCGAGAGCCTCTCTCCTGTTCAGGATCTTGCGTCAAAGCGCTAAGGACTCAAGAACTCCCCTAAATTCTTGCTAAGACTCACTATTATGTCTATTGCCTTAATAAGAATTTAGGGTTTAGAGGAAGAAAACATCAGGAAATAATTCCAAAACTTGAGATCAAGACCGAGGAAAAATTATGCCTTCCAGATTAAGTCATCCCTAACCCTAGAAGGGAACTACTCACAAAAAGCGACAATAACAATAAGAAATAAATAAAAACTTATGTTGATTGCTTTGGAATTGAAGTTGCCGTTCTTGCCGGCTTACAAAAGCAATAAAAATAGAGAATGGAGCTCTTCTAAAAAAATTAGACTAAAGCTACTCTAAAAACTAAGGCCTAATGGCTACTAAACCTAAGAAAACATATCTAAAAAGACATCTAAAAAGCATGTCTAATTGAGCCAAAAACTTCTCTATTTATAGTACATAGGTAAACGTGTCTAAAAATAACTCTTTGACATACAGGCGATGAAATCTAGCTTCAAACTGTGCGAGAACGGACGAATCCGAGTTAAAACCGACCAGATTCGACCAGTTCTAGTCCAACTTGGCCAAAACCAACCAAAACCGACCAGTTTGAGTACAACTCAGCCAAAACCGACCAACACCGGATCCAACTCGACCAGATTCGATCAATTCCGATTCAAACTCAATCAAACCGACCAAATCCGAGTCCAATTTGACCAGTTTTGACCGCAAACGACCAAAGCCGACTAAAACCGATCAGATTCAACCAGGATTGCACCTCCAAAACCGATTTGAACATGACCAGGACACGTGGTGCAATCTCGACCGCATGCGCGTTGAAATCGAAGCCGACTCGAACATGAATAGGTGATCGTAGTCGACCAGGACTCCTTTTCGACCAGCCACTCGAATTAGACCAGGACTCAGACTCGACCAACTGTGTACGGACGTTGATTTTCCCGCCAAAATGGGCTCGACCAGGAGTCACTTGTGTTGTACTCGACTAGGAGGCCTTTTCTTGTCCCTTTGGTTTTCTTGGTCATAGGAGCCTCAAATGTGGTCGAATTGGGCCCAAATTTGGCATGATTGATCCTTGAACTTGATGAAGACAACCGTGAAAGCAACTTGTAAAAATAATCAAATTTTACACATAAAATGTCACATCAAAGGAGTTTTTAAGCATGAATTTGCACATTTTGATGCTAAACTTAGGATGAAAATGCTACCAAGTTAGCACTTATCAAATTCCCCCCAAGCTAGCATTTTGCTTGTCCTCAAGCAAAGAATGTGAACAATTTTTCCAAAAATTTGGATGCCTAGGTTAATCTAATTTTTAATAAACAAGCTTTGATAATTCTCATCACATCTATGCATATGAGACAATTGATCTAAGCAATTTAAATTCTCAAAATGCGAACATTCAGATTATCAAAATTCAATCTTAGAAAAGAGAGAACTTAATCAATCAAATAGTCTTGACAATCTTCTTTCATATAGGATTTAGAATAAACTATGCAAAAAAAAAACACTCGTTGTGCTACAATTTATACAAAGTTTGCTAATTTGCACTTTTTTAGAGAAAAATTAAAGCATTTAAAATAATATTTTTATTTTATTTTATTTTTATATTTTTTCCTCTTCAATTTTTTCGTGCACTTGGCTAGAATGTTTTTACTGGATCATTCCATCGCGGCTAGAGGAGACACAGCTGAAGGTGCTTACTTAAGTGCATTTACAAAAAGGCAGCTTTGTCGATTTCCCGAGTCCCTGTAAGCAATCTCCATACTCCGTATACCTTCCCTTCACCAGCTGGTCGAAGATTTACCACTGCCTGCCCCCAGCGGGTCGCATGTACGTTAGATAAGACTAGACAAAGCCACAGCTGAAGCAACCGTTATTATTATTTTTAAGTGAAGGGCAATTAGCAATCTAAGCATAAAAAGTTACATAAGATAGTTAATTCCAAAAAATAGTATATTAGAAATCTTCAATTTGGAAGAAGTCGAGTACTATCTAATAGATAAGTTCAAACTTTAATGGTCAATTTAAGATAAAGACTGAGCATAAGCAATTGAAATTTTTAATAAAGCTAAGTTCAATCGATCATATACAAAGATGTGATAGAATAGTCATCTAATAAAAAAAAGATCATCTTCAAAACCAGGCTTTCCAAGTGATAAATCTCTTTTTTATTTCATTTTGCAATTTATGATGGCATGATGATGGAATGATGATTCACAGAAAACTAAGCAAACAGTTAATCGAACATCCCCAAAGCTAAATCAGACATTGTCTTCAATGTATGGAGATTGATACAGATTACCGTTTGCGGTCGTGGTGTCTGGAGGTAGATGTTGTGGAAGATGCCACGATGGAAGAGAATGTTGCGGTCCACACAACTCCAATGGTGCAGTCCAAGGCGTCGCAAGTGAAAACCTAAAAAGAAAAGCAAAAAGAAACAAAAAATAAAAGGAAAATAAAAAAAACTTGCGTACTATTGAGATCACGAGTTGGAGTCCGGTGGAGAAGAATGGTAGAAATGTGGGAATGTATAGGATGGATAGGTAGGAGGTGGATAGTGTTGGGGTATTGCGAATACCCCGGCAGGTTTTGTGAACGATCCTAGTGAAGATTACGCGGTGCGGGTTGACCGGATGACCGGTCCTCTCCCGCCGGACAAACACAAGAAATGACACGAGGATTTATACAGGTTCGGGTCCCGGTGGGGGCCCTAGTCCTG
This sequence comes from Pharus latifolius, assembly GCA_019359835.1. NCBI lineage: Eukaryota > Viridiplantae > Streptophyta > Magnoliopsida > Poales > Poaceae > Pharus > Pharus latifolius. The sequence continues at coordinate 43,488,726 of CM033323.1, forward strand.
TCGGTGCGCTCCCGACCGGATTCGGCTGGGGAGGCTCTCTCCGGGGGAGAGGCTTCCGGAGCACACCTGTGAGTTTAGCTATTCCAATCAATATGAATCACTTTTTTACAATTGACGGGTACAAGGGCTATTTATAGCCCCAAAAAGAAGCAAAAAGACCTATCTACCCTGGAAGCCACCGTCGGATTGAGGGGTAGCGACGTCCTTCTCCCGGTCAAACGTCTTGGATGCTTGACATGTGGTCGCTGATTCCCGAGGCGCTCCTCGCATGACCTGCACGTGATAAACAACTTGAGACTTTACCTTTAGAAGGGCGATGAGGCCCGGGACATGCGCCGGAGGCCAGGTCCCGGGAGCTGAAAGGCGGCGCCCGGGGAGGCCCCGGAGGCCATGTCCCCGGGCAAATGGCGGCTCCCGGGAACGGCGCCGGAGGCCAGGTCCCGGGGGCCAAAAGGTGGCACCCGGGACCGGCACCGGAGGCCACGTCCTCGGGAAAATGGCGGCGCCCGGGACCGGCGCCAGAGGCCAGGTCCCGGGGGCCAAAAGGCGGCGCCCGGGACCGGCACCGGAGGTCAGGTCCCGGGGGCCAAAAGGCGGCGCCCGGGGAGGCACCGGCGGCCAGGTCCCCGGGCAAACGGCAGCGCCCGGGACCGGCGCCGGAGACCAGGTCCCGGGGGCCAAAAGGCGGCGCCCGGGACCGGCACTGGAGGCCAGGTCCCGGGGGCCAAAGGCAAATGGCGGCGCCCGGGACTGGCGCCGGAGGCCAGGTCCCGGGGGCCAAAAGGCGGCGCCCGGGACCGGCACCAGAGGCCAGGTCCCGGGGGCCAAAAGGCGGCGCCCGGGGAGGCACCGGAGGCCAGATCCCCGGGCAAACGGCGGCCCCGGAGGCCAGGTCCGGGGGCCAAAAGGCGGCGCCCGGGGAGGCACCGAAGGCCAGGTCCCCAGGCAAACGGCGGCGCCTGGGACCGGCGCCGGAGGCCAGGTCCCGGGGGCCAAAAGGCGGCACCCGGGGAGGGACTGGAGGCCAGGTCCCGGGAGCCAAATGGCGGCGCCCGGGGTAGGCCCCGGAGGCCACGTCCCCGAGCGCATGTGACGCAACTTACCTGGACTTAGTCCCGCAGAGATTTCCCCCAACAGTAGCCCCCCATGCCCCCCGGGGACGATGCTCGAGTCCCCGGTGGGTATGGTACATGTCACCGGGAAAATCTCCGGACCAAGCCACCGGAGCCGTGACGCTTTGGCTTCCGTGCCCCGCGCTTAAGGCCGCGCCGCTTCGCCATAAATGCGCTCGCGGTTTGAACTGGCGCCTCGATTCGCGCGCCAATCCCTTCGTTTGCCACGCACGGTTTGAACTTCGACGGTCCAGATTGCTCCGTGGGGTGCCACGTGGCGCTCATCTGGACCACGGCTCGCCCCTATAAATAGGGCCTTGGGGGGCCCGGGAACTTCATTCCAAACTTCTCATCCCTAGCGAGTTTAGCTCTCCCGGTAGCTCTTTCCCGGTAGCTAGCGCCCGATAGCCAGCGTCCGGAACTTTTAGACGTAGCCTCCTGAAAAGTTAATCTCCGGAAAAAACTAACCTGATGGCACCGAAGGGTCGAGCGAAGACGACCGAGGTGCCCCCGGAGGAGGTCGCTCCAGACTTCCTCTGGGCGTCCGAGTTCACGGCTGAGGACGCCGAGTCCATGGTCGAACGTGGAGTCGTGGAGGACGGGGACATCCGGGTCCCCGTGAAGAAAGACGGAGCCCCCCGCCCCAGGCCCGGAGAGGTCGTGGCCTTCGAGGCCTTCCTGGAGGCGGGGCTCCTGCTCCCGGTGCATCCCATGCTCCGGGAGTTTTTGAAGGAGTATGGGGTGGCCCTCAACCACCTCACCCCGAACGCGATCGTCCGGATGGGCCTCTTCATTTGGCTCTACGAGACGGCGACCGGGCGGGAGCCCACCCTACGCGCCTTCCGGTACTTCTACGAGCCGGCGGCGAGGAGCTCCCACCTGGTGAAGGGGGCACCCAAGTCCCCCTTCGGCTCGGTGATGGTGCAGATGCTGCCATCCCGGGTGGCCGATTACCCGGCGGTGGCCTCCCGGGACCACTGGGGCGACTGGATCTGGAGGTGGTTCTACCTCTGGGTCCGGGACGACGAAGTGGCGTACGCCCCGGAGCCCCCCACTTACAGCGGTCGTCCGCGCCGAAGCCTCCGGTGTGGACGGACGAGGAGCTCGAGCTCCTCGGCAAGGTGATCATCTCCCGGAAGACCCGCTCTATGCGGGACGCCGCCGAGGAGATGATTCTCCTGAGGATCTCCCCCTTCTCACACGGGAGAAGGGGGATCGGCATGGGCCCGGAGCAGCGGCCCCCGGTCAAGCCGGTGACCCGACGTAAGGCCGTTACCTGCGCCATTGCATTTACAAATTTTTGGAAATTTGACTAACTCTTTACCTCTTGTAATCCGGCCGTACCCAGCGGCGCGGGAGAAGGCGGAGAACCTCCTGGGGAGGTACTTCGCCGACGAGCACGAGCGCGTCGTGCGCCTCGTGGGGGAGGGCCCTCCCCGGAACTTGGTAGCTGAGGCCTAAGGGCTGAAGCTGCCGGAGAGGAAGCCCCTCTCCACCCCCGGGTCGCACAAGCGGGGGAAGGACGCGGCCGGGGGCTCTGAGCCTAAGAAGGCCAGAGTCCAAAAAGCCCCCGGCCCGTCGACGACGCCGGCGGCGACACCGGCGAAGCCCCGAGATGAGACCCCCGGGACCAGGCGCCGGCCCGGAAAGAAGCAACACCCCCTCCCCCGAAGAGCCCCGTCGAGGCCCGGGGGAAGGAACCGGCCGTGGGCGGGGTGGTGTCCGATTCGGCGGACTACGCCCTGTCGCCGCCTTCAGTAGCAGTCCTCCCGGTGCCCCCAGCACCCTTGAAGCCGGAGAAACCGGAGGTGAGGTTCGCGGAGACCTCGCCTCCGTGGGTGGAGTTGCCCGTGGACGAGGGAGGGAGCCCCTCGGTCTACGAGGTCCCCCGGGAAGTGGAGGTTCCGGGGGCCCTCCCGCCCGGGAAGGGGAAAGGTCTGATGATCCCCCCCGGAAAGGGACCCCCTCCGAAGCGTCCTCCGCCACTTCCTCGGGGGGCACTTCGGCGACGAGGACGACGACGACCGCCACCCCGACCGAGGTCATGCCGGGCACCCAGGTCCGGGAGCCCGTTACCGGCCGCGGCGGGACCAGCGCCGGGCGGGAGACCGCCCTGCTTTCCGCAGGGGAGGTCGAACGTTACGTAGAAAGCCTGCAGACCCCAAAGGTCCAGGCCTTCGTCGCGGGGGGGACGCTCCACGAGCGCTTCGCGGAGCTCCGGTCCCTTCAAGCCCAGGTATTCACCCGAAGCGGTTGTCGCTTTCTCTTGGTTCCCTGCATCCAAAATTTTTCTAACTCTGGAATTTATAGTGGGCGGCGATTACCTGGTGCGTTGAGCAGCGCGTCGTCCGGCTGCTCAAGGACGAGGAGGACAGGGCCGCCGCCTACCTGGGCCAATGGGACGAAGCTCTCCGGGAGCTGGCCTGGGTTCGAGCCAAGGTCCACGTCTCGGAGACCGTCAACGGCCGCCTCCGGGAGGAGGCGAAGGCGAGGGAGGAGGCCTTCTGGGAGCTCGAGGGGTCGAGCGTCCGGGCGGTAGTGGACGCGGGCCGCTCCGTCCGCTCGGCCCTCGAGAGCCTTGGCGTAAGGCCAATAGAAACCCTGTCGGAGAGCCTTGGCCGCGATGGCACGCGGGGCTAGGTGAGAACCACAGCTCCCCGCGTGGATGTCTTCGAGAAGCTGCAGTCCTTCCGGCTAGGGGTGGAAACGAGCCGAGTTCGAGCGAGCTGGCCCCGGCTCGACTCGAGCTCGGTCGGGTAACGAGCTGGCTCGGCTCGGCTCGTTTAGCTCACCGAGCTGAAAAATCAGCTCAAACTCGGCTCGGTTTGGCTCGCGAGCTGGCTCGGCCAGCTCGCGGGCTAGACCAGCTCGGTTGTTTTGGGCTCGAACTCGGCTCGTTTTAAAAAAAAACAATTCCTTGGAGAACATTCAACAAAAACAACCGAAGGAGGAGCGCCGGGCGGAGGAGCTCCGGGCGGAGGAGGAGCGCCGGGCGGAGGAGCTTCGGGCGGCGGAGGAGCGCCGGGCGGCGGAGGAGCGCCAGGCGGAGGAGCTTCGGTCGGCGGGCGGAGGAGCTTCGGGCGGTGGAGGAGCGCCGGGCGGCGGAGGAGCGCCGGGCGGCAGAGGAGCACCGGGCGGCCGGGCGGCGGAGGAGCACCAGGCGGCGGAGGAACCCTAGATCTGGACTTTGAGTTTGTGACTCGGGCTACCGGGTGTGTATGAGTGTATCACAGTTCACAGATTCACAGTTGCAGTAATTCAGTACCGAGCCGAGCTCGAGCGAGCTGGGCTCTAGCTCGGGCTCGGCTCATTTTTGAACCGAGCTATAAATACAGCTCGAACTCGGCTCATTTGTTAATGAGCCGAGCCTGAGCCGAGCCAAAACCCAAGCCGAGCCCGAGTTGCTCGCGAGCTGCGAGCTAAAGTTCCAGCCCTACTTCCGGCCGGGGGAGGCAGTGCAGGAGGGCGGAAGCCCCCCGCTTGTAGAGCCTCCCCTCCAGCAGGAGATATGCCCGGGCTTTGGCCTGGAGGCGTTTAGCCTCGGTCTTACTAGGAGGGTCCCCCTCCCCCTTGATAAAGGAGGTGAGGGGTTCCATCCATGACGGAGTCCGGGTGATCTCGGTGACCTCCGGGACATGAGGCTCGTCGCCCGTGTTCGGGGAGGCCATCGAGGGCTTCGTGATGATTTCCAAGAAGGCCCCCTTGGGGAGCGATTCCCGAGCGCTTGCCGCCCGGGCCAGGGCGTCGGCCCAGTCATTGTCCCTTCGAGGGATATGCCGGGCCTCGAGGCCGTGGAAATGCCTCTCCATCTTCCGCACCTCCTGCAAATAAAGACTTAAGTTTGCGTCATGGCACAGGTAAGACTTGTCCATTTGGCAAACTATGAGCTGAGAATCTCCCTTGACTAGGAGGCGCCGGATCCCCAGGGAGCGCGCAAGGCGCATCCCGAGGAGCAAAGCCTCGTATTCGGCGACGTTGTTGGTTGCGGGGAACTCGAGCCGCGCGGCGTACTCGAGTTCCTTCCCCTCGGGGCTCCGGAGGACTACTCCCGTGCCAGCCCCGGCGAGACACAGCGACCCATCGAACATGAGACTCCAATGATCACTGCGTCGGGGCGGCACAGGGAGGTCTTCGTCCCCGGACCCAGAGGCAGGAGTTCACTCTGCGACGAAGTCGGCGAGGACCTGTGACTTGATGGCGGAGCGGCCGGTAAGGGACAGGGAGAAGGGGGCGAGCTCAGCCCCCCACTTCCCAATCCGGCCGGTGGCTTCTTTGTTCCGCAGTACCTCCCCCAGGGGGAGGGACGATGGGACGGTGATGGGGTGTCCCAGGAAGTAATGGCGAAGCTTCCGGGACGCCATCAGGAGGGCGTAGCAGATCTTCTCCATTTCCTTGTACCGAGTTTTGGCCCCTTGGAGGGCCTCACTCACGTAGTACACGGGACGTTGCTGCCCCCTTGCTCCTTCACCAAGACCGCGCTGACGGCGACGGGGGTCGCGGCAAGGTAGAGGAACAAGGGCTCTTCCGGAGATGGGCTCATGAGCATTGGAGGGCTCGTGAGGTACTTCTTGAGGTCGTCGAACGCCTCCTGGGCCTCGGGGGTCCAGCGGAACCCCTCGAGCCCTCGGAGGATCTTGAAGAACTGGAGGCCTCGCTCCCTAGACCGGGAGACGAAGCGGCTTAGCGCAGCTAGGCGGCCGGAGAGCCGCTGGACGTCCTTGATGGAGCGCGGCGGGGGCATGTCTAGAAATGCCCGGATCTTCTCGGGGTTTGCCTCAATGCCCCGCTGGGACACGAGGAAACTAGGAGCTTCCCCCCGCGCACCCCGAAGGCGCATTTCTCCGGGTTGAGTTTGAGCCCGAACGCGCGGAGGTTGTGGAAGGTTTCAGCCAGGTCGTCGATGTGGGAGGCTGCGCGGGGACTCTTAACGACCTCATCGTCTACGTAGACTTCGACCTTGCGGCCGACTTGGTCTTTGAAGACCAGCGTCATGAGGCGCTGGAAGGTTGCCCTCGCGTTCTTGAGCCCGAAGGGCATTTGGACGTAGCAGAAGGTTCCGAGGGGAGTTATGAAACTCGTCTTTTCCTCATCCCCTTCCGCCATCCGGACTTGATGGTAGCCCGAGTAGGCGTCTAGGAAGCTCATGAGCTCGCACCCCGCGGTGGAGTGGATGAGCTGGTCAATCTGCGGGAGCGGGAAGTTGTCTTTGGGGCAGGCGCGGTTAAGGTCGGTGAAGTCCACGCACATCCGCCACCTACCGGTTGACTTCTTCACGAGGACGGGGTTCGCGAGCCACTCGGGGTGCAGGACCTCCTGAATGAACCCCGCCTCTCAGAGCCGGGTGATCTCCACCTTGATTTCCTCTTGGCACTCGAGGGAGAGTTTCCTCAGCTTCTGTTTGATCGGGGGGTGACCAGGGGCCACTGCGAGCTTGTGCTCGATGACCTCTCGGGTGACGCCCCGCATGTCCGAAGGCTTCCACGCAAAAACATCGGAGTTTTCACGCAGAAAAACCGCAAGTTGCGCTGCATGCTCCTCAGGGAGCTCCGCCCCGATCCGGACGGTTTTGTCTTCGTCGCCCGGGGATAGCAGGACCTTCCGGAGGCCCCTTTCCGGATGAGGCTTGAGGAGGGGCCTCCTGGGCGGCAGCGCAGCGACGTCTGGATCCGGGGAAGAGGCCTCCCCCCCGGGCGTCTTTATGAGGTTGACACTTCCGATTGTCGCCGTAGCGCCCTCGTATAGAGCACGGGCCATGTCTTGGTCTCCCCGGACATTGATCACGCCATGCGGCCCAGGGATCTTAATGCAGAGGTAGTTTTGATGGGTGGCAGCCCCCAGCCGGTTGATTGTGGTCCTCCCCATAATCGCGTTGTAGGAGGAGGGGTGGTCCACTACGTCGAAGCGGACCAGCTCGGTCCGGTAGTTCTCCGGGGTGCCGAATGTCATAGGGAGGTCTACCTTGCCCACGGGGTGGATTGCCTTCCCCGGGACGAACCCTTGCAGGGGCCCTGCCGCGGGCTGCAGGAGCTTCTCATCCACCTGCATCTCTTTGAAGGCCTTCAGGAATAGGACGTCGGCGGAGCACCCGCCGTCCACAAGGATGCGGGCCAGGTGGCAGTTGTAGATTGTCGCGGAGACGATGAGCGCGTCGTCGTGGGGGAAGCGAACCCCTCGCGCGTCTTCCGCCGTGAAGGTGAGGGGGATGTCCGACCACTTAGGTGGCGGGGACGCGTGTAGCACCCCCACGACCTTGACCTCGCGCGTGTACTCCTTACGCTGGCGCTTAGAGTCCCGCCCGGAGGCGGACCCTCCCACGATGACGTTGATGTGGCACTGAGAAGTTTGAAAGGGGAGAGCTTCTGAAGGCTCCCCCTCCTGCGTCTGCGTCTGCTGACCCCCTGCGGGAGCGGGAAGGGCCGGAACATCTGGACGAGGGAGCAAGGAATCTGGAGTCCCCCCCCTGCCCGCGTTGATCGTGGAACACCGCGAAGTGCTGCAATAGCTGGCTGCAGTCTCGGGTAGCGTGGGTACTAGACCCGTGGAAGCTGCACCACGGTCCTTCCCGCCTTCTCCCCGTGGGACCTTCCGGCCGCGCGAAGACTGTCCTCCCCCATGGCCCTTCGGCTTGGGGAAGGGGCGGTTGCCCCTCGGGGGGTCGCGCGAGCCGCCTCCGCCCTCGAGGACAAAGGTGTCCCGAGGCCGTGGCTCGTTACGCCCCCCCTGTCTGGGGCGCTTGAGGGGATCCCTGGCCCCCCGGTCGGCGGGGGCGGGAGCCCCCTGGGTCTTCTTCCAGATGTCGTCTTCCTCCGCCCGAGCGTACTTTTCGAGTACGTTGAAGAGCTCGTCGGCGGAAGAGGGGCAGCTCCGGGAGAGCCTTCGGTGGAGCTCCCCCGGGAGGATGCCGCTTTTGCAGGCTTCGATGACCGTAGAGTCGGGGACATGGGCCACTTTGCTCTTCACCTGAGCAAAGCGCTTGAAGAAGCTTCTGATGGTTTCCCCAGTCCTCTGCCGGACAGTGTATAGCTGCGAGGAGTCCAGGGGCGCACATAGTTCCCCTGGAAGTTCGCGCAGAACTCCCGCTTGAGCTGCGTGAAAGACTTGATGGAGCCGGCCTTCAGGTTGTAGAACCAGGAGCGGGCGATGCCGGTGAGGTAGAGGGGGAAGACGTTGCATTGTACCGTCTCGTCCCCCCCGGCCGCGGAGATGGCTGTAGAGTAAACCTGCACAAATTCGTAAGGGTCCGCCTCACCGTTATAGTGCTCGATGTGCGGAGGGCGGTAGGGCCGCGGCCACCGGATGCTGCGAAGTCTTCGGCACAGGGGCTGGTTAGCCCCCTGCACTTCCCGGGGAGAGTCCCGGTCACTGTCTTCTTGGACGGGACCCTCGTTGTTGGAGTCAGGGAGCGGTCCAAGAGGTCCGCCGGAGTGGCGGTGGCGACGCTTCTCTTCTGGACCGGGGCTGAGTTCCCAGACGTCCGGGCTCTCCCCCGGGGAGGCTGGGTCTTCCGCGGGTCTCTTCCCCCAACCGGTGCGAGAGCGAGGCTCCCCGCGCCTGCGGCCGGGGGGAAGTTCTTCCCCGCGCTCGGGTGGATGCATTCACTCGACCTCCCCCCGGTGAAACGGACCTGTTCCGCCGAGGGAGGGAGCTTATGCACTGTAGCTACCGGCCCGAAGGCTTCCGGGGCCGGCTGGTGGGAGCCCCCTGCGAAGACCCCCGGGACCAGAAAGGGGGAAGCCCCTGTATTATCCGGAACCGGGGAGGGGGCGCCCACGGCGACGTTTGGAACCGAAGTGGAGGGGGCCCCAGTGGCAACAACCGGAACCGGAAAGGGGGAAGCCCCTGTAACATCCAGGACCGGCGAGGGGGGAGCCCCCGCGGCGGCGTCCGGGACCGGGGAGCCGATGCGGGGGGAAGTCCGCTGAGGCACGGGAGCTGCTCTGTCGACCGCCCCCGGTGCGGTAAACGCGACGCGAGGGCGGGACTGGCTCCCGGCGTAGGGAAAACCCCCGGCATGAAATGGGCTCCCGGCCCCGGGAATGGGCCTGGGACGGGGTACCCCCCTGGTCCCACGAAGGGCCCTGGCATGAAGTAGCCCCCTGGTACTGGGAAGGGGCTGGACGTATAGCCCGCAAGGGGAGGGAATCCCCCGGCGGGGTCATACGGGGCGGCCAAACCCCCGGAGGCCGAGGGGCCGCTGGGTAACCCATGAACGGGGGCATAGTCCCCGGGTATGGGTGCGACGCAAATGTGGGGGCCGGAGGCCGCGCCAACACGCTAAGCAGCTCATCCATAGAGCGCTGGGCGCGGAGCTGGCCCTCCATGAGAGCCTCAAGCAGGGCGTCCCGGGGAGCCGGGGGAGCCGTCGGGGGGAGACTGGTCCCGGCCTAGGTCCCCGCGGTCACCGGGAGCGAGCTGGAGGTGGAGGCACCTAAGTTAAGAGGAAAGGAGGGAGGCGGTACCTGGGCTTGGCCACCTCCGGGAGGAAGCGCCGGGACAGCAGTGTCCCGGATGGGCGGCGCCGGGTCTCCGAGACTGGCGTCAATGGGAAGGGTGCGAGCCCTTGTTCTTGGGGGAGCCATGGCGCCCTGTCACAAGTCCCCATGGTCGACGCCAACTGTCAGGGTATTGCGAATACCCCGGCAGGTTTTGTGAACGATCCTAGCGAAGATTACGCGGCGCGGGTTGACCGGATGACGGGTCCTCCCCCGTCGGACAAACACAAGAAATGACACGAGGATTTATACAGGTTCGGGTCCCGGTGGGGGCCCTAGTCCTGTCGGTGCGCTCCCGACCGGAGTTGGCTGGGGAGGCTCTCTCCGGGGGAGAGGCTTCCGGAGCACACCTGTGAGTTTAGCTATTCCAATCAATATGAATCACTTTTTTACAACTGAGGGGTACAAGGGCTATTTATAGCCCCAAAAAGAAGCAAAAAGACCTATCTACCCCGGAAGCCACCGTCGGATTGAGGGGTAGCGACGTCCTTCTCCCAGTCAAACGTCTTGGATGCTTGACAGGTGGTCGCTGATTCCCGAGGCGCTCCTTGCGTGACCTGCACGTGATAAACAACTCGAGACTTTACCTTTAGAAGGGCGATGAGGCCCGGGACATGCGCTGGAGGCCAGGTCCCGGGAGCCGAAAGGCGGCGCCCGGGGAGGCCCCGGAGGCCACGTCCCCTGGCAAATGGCGGCGCCCGGGACCGGCGCCGGAGGCCACGTCCCGGGGGCCAAAAGGTGGCACCCGGGACCTGCACCGGAGGCCATGTCCCTGGGCAAATGGCGGCGCCCGGGACTGGCACTGGAGGCCAGGTCCCGGGGGCCAAAAGGCGGCGCTCGGGGAGGAACCGGAGGCCACGTCCCCGGGCAAATGGCGGCGCCCGGGACCGCGCCGGAGGCCAGGTCCCGGGGGCCAAAAGGCGGCGCCCGGGACCGGCACCGGAGGCCAGGTCCCAGGGGCCAAAAGCCGGCACCCGGGGAGGCACCGGAGGCCAGGTCCCCGGGCAAACGGCGTCGCCTGGGACTGGCGCCGGAGGCTAGGTCCCGGGGGCCAAAAGGCGGCGCCCGGGGATGGACTAGAGGTCATGTCCCCGGGCAAGTGGCGGCGCCCGGGATCGGCGCCGGAGGCCAGGTCCTGGGGGCCAAAAGGCGGCGCCCGGGGAGGGACCAGAGGCCAGGTCGCGGGAGCCAAATGGCGGCGCCCGGGGCAGGCCCCGGAGGCCATGTCCCCGGGCGCATGTGACGGAACTTACCTGGACTTAGTCCCGCGGAGATTTCCCCCAACAGATAGAGTTGTGGGGAAACTCTGTGGGTGTGAAGATCGTCCTCGTAGTGGGTACATGCGCATGGAAATGTGCCATCCGGTAGGATGTGACTTGCGTGTACATGATAGTCGTAGATGCGGTTCACATGGCCCTCGAGTTGGTTGATCTTGGAATCCATCGTAGCCTAAATTCAGAGAGAGTAGTGCACAAGGACTCTATGGACACATGCAGAGCAGCAAAATTTGGCATTGCCGGTTGGTTAGACTCGGCAGCACATGAGGAGTTAGAATCAGATGAGCTAGATGGGAGCATGCTCCAATTTCGCTCATTAGATAAACAAGTCCGATAAATATTGGGCAAAAGGATAGAGGGAATTCCATTAATAATCCAACTATATGAATTTTCTTACCTCCTACAAAACCCCATTGAAAACAATGCATTCAAATCTAAGGTAGTTGCGAGCACAGATTCTTGATAATCAGAAGCATCAAACCCTAGGGTTTTTTCTATGTGAGTGATTAAGCCACCTAAGATAATTGGTGAGGTTTTGCGTAAATCCTTCCCAATACTTTCAAGGCGATGGGCAAAGTAGGCTGCAGATGAAATATGAATTTTGCCTAACATAGCCCACAAAAATTCAACCTCAGTTTCTAAAACTTTATCCTGATTACTATCACGGCGAAAATTGTCCCTTCCATGAGACGCTGCAAATAGGGAAAGCTAGGATTGCAAATTTTGGCGGCCTTTGATTTACCGGGTCGAAAAAGATGTTGCCCTTCCTCGACTATATCACTCCAAAATTTACCGGGGGTGCAAATAATTGAAGCATGAAAAGTTCCCCTGGGTTTCAACCATAACAGATTTGCAAATTTATATATAGAAAAATCATAATTCACATTTGCAAATCTAAATCTATCACCTTCATTTTCATCGGGAGGAACACGTATGGTGTTTTGTTCAAAGGAGGATAGAATCTCCCAAACGACTTCACGAAAAGTCAGAATCGGAACCCCTACAAGTGTGTCCCAACCCATATTACTAAGTAGGCATTTAACATCATCTTCTATACCTAGAGATCTAGTGGCATGAACATCTAAAAATCTAGTAGGCCACAAAGGTCTCTTCTTTAAGTGCACAAATCTAGCAAGATGATAAGGGTTTGTAAAGTAAATATGCGGAAAATCTGGATCAGAGAATGTTTGTGGAGACATATCGCGTTTGCGCTTCGTAACCTTCTTGATGTTGCGTCGAGGTGTCGTCATTGCCATAGAAAACTTCAAATCTGGGGGTGTCGAGGCGCAAGGAGTCAGAATTTGTGATCGGATTGAAGTTTGAACGGTTGGATTTGGATTTGTGTGGCTAAGTGTGAAGAGGTTTTGAGAAAAAGTTTGGCTAAAACAATGGATGGGTGCTGTTTGGAGAAGAAGGGTGAAGTTAAATAGGGTGGTAGGTTGAGTTAGAAAAAGTTTTGATAAGAAAAAGGAGTTTGAAAAGAAAAATAACTGAATTCGGGCCAAAAACCATAGAGAATCCGAGCCCAACATGAATTCGGGCACAAGGCATTTTCCAGATCGTGCCCAGTTCTGTTTCACCCGCATTCGACTAGCTGGTCGAACTGACAAATTTCAACCACGGTTCCGTGCCGTCCTTTGGTCGTTTGAAAGATTGAAAATTTGGTGCTTTTTGAACATGTGGTCGCACCAACATGTTATGACCACCGGCACGGGTCGTGCTCGGTTCAGCCAAAAAAGAAAAAATTGTTTTGTTTTTATAAATCAAAAAATAAAAACTCGGCACTGGTCGTGGTCGTGGTCGTGGTCGAATCGGTGAAAAAAATAAAAACTCAAAAAATATTTACAAATCAATCCGAGCATGGCACTGGTCGTGCCCGACTCGGTAGGTTTTAAAAATTTAAAAGTTTAAGGAAATTTTGACCGGAACCCGGCACGAGTCATGCCTGTGGTCCTGGTCAAATCGGGTGAAAAGAAAATTCAAATATTTACATGTTTGACCTAATTGAAGCAGCACTGGTCGTGCTAGTGGTCTTTGTCGACTCGGGCAATAACCTAGGCTAGCACATGTCGTGCTTCTGGTCGTGGTCGATTCGGCCAGAGTTAATTTTTTTTAGTTTTTTCAAAATTTTCTGCCCTAGTCTACGAAAAACAAGTTTTGAGTGGTCAAATGGCATCGGAATTGAGTGATTTTCACGCCGCTGTGTTCATCAAAGAGAGAATTACATGTTAGTATGCCGGGTTGCCTCTTGGCTAATGCTGGTTTAATTTCCCACTCGACAAAACGTTCTCAGTCGTTCAAAAATATATATAATCGAAAGAATTGACCGAGTTCAGCGTACTTACCTGGTCTCCCACATTGTAAAGCTTGATACGGTGCATGTTTACCTTGAAACTGGTGCCATTGTGTGCTCGAAGCACTACAACACCATAGGAAAAGACCTTTTCTATCGTGTATGACCCAGTCCATCGCAATCTTAATTTTCCTAGGAACAATTTCAACCGAGTCTTGAATATTAAAATCAAATCACCTAGTTTGAACTCACGGTAGAGGATCCTTTTGTTGTGCCACTTCTTTGTGTTGTCTTTGTAAATCAAGGCACTTTCATAGGAATTGTTCCAAAGCTCTTCTAGTTCATGCAATTCAAGTATTCGCCTTCGTCCCGCTTTGTCAAAGTCCCAAATGAGTTCTTTTAACACCCATAACGCCCTTTGTGAGAGTTCAACAGGCAAAAGGCAATTTTTACCAAATACATGTTTGTAAGGCGTCATACCTAGCGGATCTTGAATGCAGTGCAATATGCCTAAAGGACATCAGGAAGCTTGAGTGCCTAATCTGTACAAGACGTTCCTACCACCTTCTGCAAAATCATCTTGATTTCTCTGTTTGAGACTTCAACTTGTCCACTTGTTTGAGGGTGATACTCCATATTTCATGAATAATTTTTGAAATTAGTAATTAGTGGAATGCGCACCGCCATTACTAATTACTGCCCGCGGGTACCAAATCGGGGAAAGATGACTATTTTGAAAGGCTTTATCACATGTTTTGATTCATTTGTTGGTGTAGCAATAGCCTCTACCCACTTTGAAACATAATCAACCACAACTAAGATGTAGGAGTTGCCCATATAAGATGGAAGAGGTCCCATATAATATACTTCCAATACATCAAAAAGCTCAATTTCAAGAATTTTTGTTAAGGGCATTTCATGTCTTTTACTGAAAGTTCTAGTATGTTGGCAAGGATCGCATTTTTGCACAAAATTGTAAGCATCTTTAAATAAAGAAGGCCAAAACAAACCGGATTGCAATACCTTAGCTGCTGTTTTTGAAGCTCCGGCGTGTCCACCACATGGAGATGAATGACAATGTTCAAGAACTCTTTGGATCTCGTGGTCGAGCACGCATCTTTGATATATGTTGTCAACTCTCTTTTTGAAAAGATTTGGATCATCCCAGTAGTAGTGTCGGATGTCATGGAGGAAGCGCTTTTGTTGTCTACTCATCAACCCTGAGGAAGTTCATGGTTAAATAAATAATTTGCAATATCAGCATACCATGGTTCTTGTTGAATCAAGTAAAGGTGCTCATCGGGTAAAGCATCATTGATGTGAACGTCGGCGGTGTCGGTGAAGAGTCACGAGAGATGATCGGCGACAACGTTCTCAGCACCTTTCTTATCTTTGATCTCCAAATCAAATTCCTGCAGTAGTAAGATCCATCGTGCAAGTCGTGGCTTCGTTTCTGTGTTGGTCAAAAGATACTTAAGAGCAGCACGATCAGTATGCACAATAACTTTTGAACCAATTAAATATGGACGAAATTTGTCTAGGGCATAGACTACAGCAAGCAATTCTTTTTTGGTCGTATTGTAATTACTCTGAGCATCATCCAAAGTTTTGCTTACGTAGTATATAGCATGTAAAATTTTGTTCATTCTTTGCCCTAAATAGCGCCAATTGCATAATCACTAGCATCACACATCAATTCAAAAGGTTCTTTCTAATTTGGAAGTTGTATGATGGGACCACCAGTTAATGCACGTTTCAATTGATTAAAGTCATCATGACATTTATTATCAAAATCAAAAGGCACATCTTTACCTAGCAAATGAGTGAGAGGTCTAGCAATTTTGGAAAAATCCTTAATGAAACGACGGTCAAAACCTGCATGTCCCAAAACTGCATATGCCCTTCACGTTGGTTGGTGGTGGAAGACTTGCTATGACATCAGTCTTTGCCTTGTCGACTTCAATCCCTCATTCAGAAATTACGTGGCCAAGTACCACGCCTTCTTGAACTATGAATTGGCACTTTTCCTAGTTTAGCACTAAGTTGACTTCTTCACACCTGTTTAAGACTCGAGAAAGATTATGCAGACAGGCATCAAAGAGGAACCATAAATGTTAAAATCATCCATAAAGACTTCTATTATTTCTTCGATCAAATCTGAAAAGATAGCCATCATACAACATTGAAATGTTGCAAGCACGTTACATAACCCAAACGGCATGCACCGGTAGGCAAAAGTACCAAGGGACATGTAAATGTCATCTTATCTTGATCATCAAGATGAATTGGGATTTGGAAAAAACCCGAATACCCATCAAGAAAACAAAAGTAAGCATGTTTGGCTAATCTTTCCAACATTTGATCAATGAAAGGTAATGGAAAGTGGTCCTTCCTAGTGGCGTTATTCAATTTACAGTAATTAATGCACATGCGCCATCTAGTAACAGGTCTAGTGGGGATTATTTCATTGTTAGCATTCTTAACCACAGTCATACCTCCTTTCTTTGGAACCACATGAACATGACTAACCTAATTACTATCAGAAATAGGGTAAATGATACCCGCATCCAATATTTTGAAATTTAGTTTTAACAGTTTTCTTCAAGTTTGGGTTTAGTCTACGTTGACACTCAACAGAGGTTTTGGTTTCATCAATTAGAGAGATCCTATGCATGCAAATTTCAGGGCTAATTCACTTGATATCATCAATTGAATAACCTAGAGCTTTATACGATGCACAGGAAGTAAAGAAATCAAGTATTCTAGTTGCGAATTTGTCAAGATTGCATTAACAATGACATGTTTCATCTCATCATCATCCAAAAACACATATTTCAACGAGGAAGGAAGAGTTTTAAGTGTAGATTTACTTACCTTTTCTTACCTATGATGTTGGAATCCAATGTCCTTTTTGGATGGTTCTTTTGTTGGTTGATCCATTTGAGACCTAGCCTTGGTTTTCGCACTAGGCTCACCTAGATTCTAATATGCAGAATACGGGATCTTACTCAGAATTACAGAAACCCAAGTTGATCGAAACACTGTTCAAATATAGCACAACTCTTTATTGAAAAAAGGAATCTTGTACACGTCGAACAATACGACGCACTCGCTTACATTGATCAATGAACTATAAGGTCTATGCCTATGTTTTTTTATAACTCGATACTAGTCCAAAGTATTTATAGCCTGATCAATTGAGATTGTATCAGACTCAGACTCTACTAACTAACCCTAATCATATAGAACTTAGTTATGTATATTGATCGGCATACAATCCAAACTGACAGAGAGATGGAGTTCTTTACGTACTCGACCTTAACTATATTGCAACTCGGGCTTGCGGCCTTGCGACTGCGACCTTGGGTGGCCCGCAGATCCTCCCGGATCATGACTCCCTTGTTGAGAAGGAGCCAACTCCCGTTGGTGACCATTGATCAAAACTGGAGATGTGGAAACTGAGATTGTCCATCTTCTCCGGGGTGTACCACTTTGCCGCACGCGCTTGTTGATCTTTCCATCCGATTCGAAAAGACTCTCATGTGCCGCTATGGGTGGTTGTCATCTTCTCCAAGATCATGTCGTCATGTAGAGGTTATTCACGTTGATAGACCAAGTCTTCAACAGATGGTACTATGGTATCGGCCTCATCATCCAGCATTGAAGGCTCGAAGAGTTTTAGATGCTCAACATTGACAACTGAGTAAATATCCATGTACGGAGGTAACTCGAGCTGACAAGCATTATAACCAATTTTCCGCACAACCCGAAAAGAACCATAACAGATTGGTTTGAGCTTCTTACCTTCACCTTTAAGTCTCTCCTTACTCAGATGTAGCTAGACCATATCACCCTCTTGAAATTGAGCTTCAACTCGGTGCCAATCATGTCGCCTTGTACTTGAGTTGAGCCTTCAGCAATTTCTATTCAACCTCATCATGGAGCCGTTGAATACCTTCCAGGAATATTTGTGCTCAGTCCTGATCAGATGCTTTTCTTGCTGTTTGCGCTGAGGTAAGGATTACAAACTCCATGTCGAATGGACTCTGTGGTAAAAATCCCAAACAGACCTTAAAAGGTGACTTTCCAGTCGAACCATGCACTACTCAATTAAAAGTGAATTGCAGGTGCGGTATGCTTTCATCCCAGGTCTTCGAAAGCTTAGAGTTGAAGCCCCTCAAGAGATGAATGACTGTGCGATTTACCACCTCGGTTTGACCATCAGTCTGAGGATGAAACACAGTACTCATCTTTAGCTTTGTGTCCATCATCATCCAAAGCAATCGCCAAAAGTCAGAAAGGAACTGGGTATCACGATCAAACACAATCGAATTCGGTAGTCCGAAGTGTGTCCAAACGTGCTGAAAGAATACCCGCACTGCTTCTTCTCTCATAATAGTCTTCTTACATGGTATAAGAACTATCATCTTGGAGAACCGATCAACGACCACAAAGAGATAGTCGTAGCCATATCATTGCCATATTGGGTCTTAGGCAATCCTGCCAAGAAATTCTTGGATATGCTTTCCCATGATCGCGACGGAACTGGCAAAGGAGAGTACAAACCTAATTTTCAGTTAGCCGATTTTGAGATGCTGTAGAGACCACAGCCTCGAACAAAACGAGCCACATCTTGTTGCATCCATGACCAGAACACATATCGATGAAGATTTTGCAAAGTCTTCGTAACCCCAAAGTGACTAGCAACCTTCGATGTATGCGCTTCTCACAGCCATTGAATTTGAGGTGCTCCCCAAGGTATACAAAGTAAATTGCCTTTGTATAGAAGTCCTTATCAATGAACAAACTCTGTAGGTTTTCTTGTTTTGAGCTCAGCCAGTGCTGATCGAAAATCAGGATTTTCACTGTACATTGTGGCATAGTCCTTGTGACATGAGAGCTCGATCTACATCTACGCTGATAAGAAGAGGGTCATAACTGGTGGTCGCGACAACATGTTCACCAATTTGTTGTGTACGCCTTTCTTGTACTTAATCACCAGATTGACCTGTTGTAGATACGACATCCACTTCATATGTCAAGCTTGCTGTAGCTTGGATTGAGTTTGCAAGTATTGCAAAGGTTGGTGGTCGGTGTGAACAACAGTCTCTTTACCCAAAAGGTAACACCGCCAGTGTTTTATGGCTTGATGCAGTGCACACAACTCCTTGTTGTAAGTCGGATAGTTCTTCTGAGTTCCCTGGAATAACTCAGAGTGATATACTACTAGTTGACCTTCTTGCATGAGCACTGCGCTCATTGCATAACCTGAGGCATCGGTTTCTAGCACGAATGACTTTTGTAGATTCTGCAAAGCTAGAACAGAAGCTTCATTGATCTTCTTCTTCAGCAAGAGAAACGTGTCCTCATGTTTCCATGTCTACTCGATCTTATGGTCAATCCTAGTTAATGCATGCAATAGAGAGGCCATAATCGAGAAGTGTCATATAAACTTCCGAAGGTATTGGCATGCTCCCACAAAACTATGCACTTTCGTAACAGTTCGCGGTGGCGTCCACTCTCGAATTACTTTTATCTTATCAGGGTGGATTTGCAATGTTCCCTTGCCGACCATGAATCCCAGGTAAAGTAGAGTTTGCTGGTCGAACTCGCACTTTTTACGGTTGAGGCGAAGTTGTTGTCGCTGAAGCTGTTCGAACACCTTTTCCACATGAACTAGGTGCTCGTCCCACGATTGACTATAAACCAGTATGTCGTCGAGGTAAACGATCACAAAGTCATCGATGAACTGTCGCAATACGTCATTCATGAGACAGATGAAAGTAGCTGGGGTGTTACAGAGCCTAAACTACATGACCAGCCATTCGAATAGACCTTGTCGTGTTTTGAACACGGTTTTCCCATTATCCTCTTCTCAGATACTGACTTGATGATAACCTGATTTTAGATCCAATTTTGAGAAGACAGTCGCATACTTCAATTGGTCCAGCAAGTCATTAATACGCAGAAGGAAGTACCGGTTCTTGATGGTGATCTTGTTTAGTGCTCGATAATCAATGCACATCCACCAAGTCCCATCTTTCTTTGGCACTAACACCACAGGAGAACCACAAGGTGAATTACTTGGTTGAATTACACCGTCATTTAACAAGTCACCAAGTTGTCTTTTGATCTCTTCATTCTCCAATACCGAGTTGCGATACATACTCAGATTGGGAAGTGTCGCATCAGACACAAGCTGAATTTCATGCTCAATTAGACGTTTCGGTGGACGACCCTAGGTACTTTTGAACAGATGACTATATTTCTCCAGTAGTCCCGACAAACGACCAGAATCTTCTCAGCACGCCAACAACAATGCTTCTGGAGTACTATCACCTGGATCAACTGGCTGAATCATAAAAAGAACATATTTATGACATGCATTGACCGTTCGTTTGGCCTGATTTGCGGTAATCAAGTTCGAAGTGTTGACACATTCCTCTCTACTGATAACGAACTTAACTATGTTTTTGGTGAGATCGTACTCTTGTGCCCTTCAATGGTAATGAGTGTCTCGATCGTATAAGAACGGACTTCCAAAGATCACCTAACAAATATCGATAGGAACAACGTCGCATTGCACCTCATCGATATACTGGGCAGAGATCGCAAACTTCAACACACATTGACTTGTGATCTGCTGGCTCACATCAGATGTAAACCAACCTAGCGGATATGGTCGCGAGTGTGTGGTTTTCTTCAAACCAAGTGGCCAAACTAGTCAAGCGGAGATCAGCTTCTTCTTACTTCCGGGATCGAATCTCGTTGCGACCACTTCGTGCTTCACTTGGATGTTGATAGTGAACATGTCCTCCATTGGGTGATGGTCGTTTGGTGAATCTGAACCTTTCTCCTTCAGCATTGCCATCAGAGACAAGGTCGTATCTGCCTCATCAACTGAATTCACTCGGACAACTTCTGCTGGTGGAGCTGCAGTAGTTGTGGCTGTTCTTTTTCCTGGTCCATACTTCTTTGGTTGAAGTTTAGGATGAAGCTTGTAGCATTTATCTTTGATGTGTCCCATGACGACAATTCTCGTTAAAAGTACCCGTGCCTGACTTTGAAGCGTTCTTCTTCGAACTCGGCTTTCTTTTTGTCGAGGTCGCACTTTCCTTTGTGCCTTTGTCACTGCAGGATTTGTTCTTCTTCTCGATCGCCATCGCAGTTGTGCTTGCGGTCATGATATTCTGGACGCCGAACAGGCTTAACTCAGCACTGATAGATTTCTGAAGTCCAAACCTGTATTTTTGAAACACTTGAAGATCAAAGAGCAAGATGCCAATGACCATTGCTTGTCTTTGAAATTTCGTAGTATAATCCTGGATGGATTGATCACGCCGTTGATAAAACTTGTGCCAACAATCCCATCTCTCTTCGAGATAACCCATTGGGTAGAACTCTTGTTGCAAGAGTCTTTTGAACTGACCCCATGCAAGGTTGTCAGCTTCACCACTGGTGACAAGGGCCTTCCACCAGGTCTTGGCGTGGTCCTTCATCTTCAAAGGTGCAAACTTCACCTTTTGAGTGCTACGGAACCCTTTCAGGTCAAAGTAGGTCTCAAACTGATCGATCCATGAGTTTAGCTTCTTGGCATCGATTATCCCATCATATATGGGTATGTCTACCTTAGCTTCGATCTTGAAAGATTCGACATCTAAGGAAGTGTTGGCGAGGTTGTTGGCCTTATGGTTGCCTTCGTCTGGCCTACGCAAGTATTTATCAATCTTCACACCCTTAACCTTGCCTTTTGAAGCATCAACTTCAGAAGGTACAACCATGGCCTGCTGCTTAATCAAAGCAAGCACAATATCCATGTCAATGGAGAGCTTAGCCACTTGTTCGGCTAGATTAGCTTGAATGGAGGTTTCTTCAGACATCTTCGTAGACGTGACTATAGGTACCATCGAATGTTTGCCTTCAGTTGCAAGAGTTTCTTGCGGAATTTCGCTGGAGGTTTTGTAACCTTGGTAAGTCTTCACCATCCATAGGACAAAAAAGTTGCTCAGATACTAACTTGATCCGTTTGAGACCTAGCCTTAGTTTTCGCACTAGGCTTGCCCAGATTCTAATATGCGAAATACGGGATCTTACTCGGAATTACCGAAACCCAAATTGACCAAAACACCGTTCAAAGATAACACAACTCTTTATTGAAAAAAGGAATCTTGTACATGTCGAACAATAGGATGCACTCGCCTACGTCGATCAATGAACTATAAGGTCTATGCCTATGTGTTTTTTTATAACTCAATACTATTCCAAAGTATTTATAGTGCGATCAATTGAGATCGTATCAGACTCAGACTCTACTAACTAACCCTAATCGTATAGGACTTAGTTATGTATATTGATCGGCATACAATCCGACCTAAGAGAGAGATGGAGTTCTTTACGCACTCGACCTTAACTATACTGCAACCCGGGCTTGCGACCTTGCGGCTGCGACCTTGTGGCTGCAACCTTGGACTGTGACCTTGGGCGGCACTGTGACCTAGGGAGCTCGTAGATCCTCCCGGATCATTGGTTCGTCCTCGTTTTGTTTGTCTTCTTCGCTGCTGTCCATTTTTTTTTCATTGAATATTTAATTTGTCCTCCAAAAGTGAATCGAAGTGGCAACTCCTCTTTCAGGACTTCTTCTAGATCATCCACGCTTCAAATTTTCTCCTCATACATAGGGTAGTCAACAAGTTTATACATTTTAAATAAAATTTTCTCCTCCCCTATGCGAAAAGTAATTCATCCCTCACGAACATCAATGAGGGCACCTGCTGTTCGAAGCATTGGTCATCCCAATGTAATAGGTATAGCAACATCTTCATCCATATCGAGAATGACAAAATCAACTGGAAGATAAAATTTACCGACTTGAAGAGGCACGTCTACCAGGATTCCTTCTGGATACTTAACCGAACGATCGGCAAGTTGCAGAACCATGCGTGTAGGCTTGATCTCACCCATGCTCAAATGTTGTACGATAGCTAGAGGCATCACACTAACGCTTGCACCTAGGTCTCTAAGAGCTCAATTTATGTGTACCGTACCTATGTTGCAAGGGATGGAGAAACTCCCTTGATCCCGTAGCATTGCCGGCATCATGTTTTGAATCAAAACACTACAATTCTCGGTCAAAGGAAGAGTTTGAAATTTACTCAAATTCCTCTTTTTAGTAAGTATGTCTTTCAAGAATTTTTCATAAGAAGGCATTTGAGTTAGTAGATTAGTAAAAGGTACAGTCATATTAAGCTTTCTCAACATTTCCACAAATTTTTAAAATTGCTTATTGAGGTTTGCTTTTACGTACCTTTCGGGGAAAGGTGGAGTTCGATTATAAATACGTGTTACCTGATTTTCTCCACTTTCCTTTTCTTTTGGTTCGGCATTCTTGTCGTCATCCTTTGCCAGTGGTATTGGTATTTCCTCTATTTCACTTGTCAACGCAGGTTTGGTTTGCAGTGTTCGTTCTGGTAGCTTTGTTCCACTCTTTAAAATCACTGCTTTAGAAACAAGAGGGTTAGAAAAAGCTATAGAATTTATTTGTTCGGAATTGCGAGGATTGATAGGTTGAGAAGGAAGATGGTTATTGTTTTTCAGTGTAGGATTCGCCAATTGTGCAATTTGAGTCTCAAGCATGCGGATGTGTGTTGTGATGGAGTCTATCTTTTGGATCATGGACATCTACTCTTTCTCTTGATTTGCTAGAAAGTTCTCTAGCATGCCCTCCATGTTTGACTGCTCAGGTTGTCGTTGGTTTGGTGGCCGATAAGGTTGCTGAATTTGTGGTTGAAACGACGGCCTTTGAGCTTGATATTGGGGATTTTGTTGATGTAGTTGCTGCTGTCCAAAACTTTGCTATTGGCGTTGAAGTTGCTGATTTTGTCCTGACCATGCAAAATTTTGATGGTTGCGCCATCCAGGGTTATATGAGTTTGGAAATACATTACCTTGACGTTGTTGCATACCCTGAAAAGTGGTTGCCTGTTCCATGGATGAGTTAAATTGGTATTCATGGCCATAGTGGCCTTATATGCCGCGCAGATTACATATAGGTGTAATCGCATTAACAGATGAAGTAGCAGATGATCCAAGAATAGACAGTTTATCGGTTAGAAGTGCTACATGTTCGGCCAATTGCGACATCACACTTACATCCATGTTGTTGGTCGAAGCTTGTTGAGCAGCTCATTCAGTTCCCCATTGA
The DNA here is from genome assembly GCA_019359835.1 of Pharus latifolius. NCBI lineage: Eukaryota > Viridiplantae > Streptophyta > Magnoliopsida > Poales > Poaceae > Pharus > Pharus latifolius. The sequence goes on from CM033323.1 coordinate 43,512,101, forward strand.
GTGTGGTTTTGAGTGATTCCTTCGATGAGGTCGTATGCTTCGTCTACACATTTGTTCATTAGTGCACCGCCAGCTGCGGCGTCTACGGCCATCCATACATTGTAGTTCAATCCGCTATAAAATGTTTGAACTACAATCCACTTTTCTAGTCCGTGATGCGGACACTTGAGCAGCAAGTCCTTGTACTGTTCCCAAGCGTCGTAAAGTAATTCACCTACCTGCTGAGAAAACGATGCAATCTGGTTGCGAATTTGAGCAGTTTTAGCAGCAGGGAAAAACTTATCAAGAAAAGATCGTGAGAGTTCGTCCCAAGTAGTGACCGACATAGGAGGAAGAGTGTATAACTATGCTCTCGCCTTCTCACGAAGCAAGAAAGGAAAGAGTCTCAAACAAAGTGCATCATGTGTTACTCCATGAATCTTGAAAGTATCACAATGCTCAAGAAACATATGCAGATATAATGATGGATCTTCAGTGGAAAGACCGCTGAACTGATTTTTTTGAACCAAATTTAATAGCGCATAATCCTTGAGTCTCTTTTGGTCCTCCATTATTGGTTGTTCTTTGGTGTCTTCAAAAGTTTGTGAATTTTCCTCCAACCTTACCTGTCTTGCCTCATACCAAAGTTGACACACGGATTTGACAGGCTTGTCCGAACTATCCAGATTTGCACTACTCACCTGAAAGGTTAGTGGTGCACAAGAAAGAAGAAATAGCAAAATAAAAATAGAAGCAAGACTGAGAAATGAGACTGACTTATATTAGCTAAAATTAATCTAAAAAGATGAATTACCGTTGTTCTCCGACAACAGTGCCAAAAACTTGTAATAACCGCAAGTGGACAGTTGAATGTTGAGCACTTGAGGTTTGAATTCCACGAGTGAACAAGCGTATTCTTCTTTCTAGCTTAATGGTTCACTGAATAAGTCTAAACGAGTTTGGGGTTGTTTTGCTACAACTAAGTCTACTACTAAGGCTATCAATCTAGGGTTTAAAGCAGTAAATTGCAAGTATGAAAATTGGGTTTATAAAGCAGGAATGAAAACCTAGGGTTTTGGGAGTTCCATAATGGTCCGACACAATTCTATCAAAGGTTCGAGGATTGTAAGTTAATTTCAATCGTTTTCCAAGACAAATTAAGTTTCCAGTTCGGAGGCCTGGGTCAACAGTCAGAGGATCGCTTCCACTGCAACATTTGGTGAGAGCCTCTCTCCTGTTCAGGATCCCGCATCAAAGCGCTAAGGACATAAGAACGCTCTTAAATTCTTGCTAAGACTCACTGTTATGTCTATTGCCTTAATAAGAATTGGGGTTTAGTGGAAGAAAATATCAGGAAATAACTCCAAAACTTGAGATCAAGACCGAGAAAAAATCATGCCTTCCAGATTAGGTCATCCCTAACCCTAGAAAGGAACTACTCGCAAAAAGCCATTAGAATGCGAAAATAACAATAAGAAATAAATAAAAACTTACTTGATTGCTTTGGAATTGAAGTTGCCGTCCTTGACGACTTACAAAAGCAATAAAAATAGAGAAATAGGCTCTTCTAAAAAATTAGACTAAAACTACTCTAAAAACTAAAACCTAACTACTTCTAATCCTAAGAAAATAGATCTAAAAAGACATCTAAAAAGCATGTCTAATTGAGCCAAAATCTTCTCTATTTATAGTACACAGATAAATGTGTCCAAAAATAACTCCTTGACGTGGAGGCGATGAAATCTGGCTTCAAACGGTGCAAGAACAGACGAATCTGAGTCAAAACTGACCAGATTCAACCAGTTCTAGTCCATCTCAGCCAAAACCAACCAAAACTGACCAGTTTGACTCCAACTCGGCCAAAATCGACCAAAACTGGATCAAACTCAACCAAATTTGACCAGTTCCGATTCAAACTCGATCAAATTGACTAAATCCGAGTCCAATTAGACCAGTTTTGACTGCAAACGACCAGAATCGACTAAAACTGACCGGGTTCGACTAGGATTGTGCCTTTGAAACCGAGTCGAACATGACCAGGACACGTGGCGCAATCTCGGCCGCATGCGCGTCGTGACCGAAGCTGACTCGAACACGACCAGGTGATCGTATTCGACCAGGAGTCCTTTTTTTTTATGACTAGTCACTTGAATTCAGCCAGGACTCGGACTCGACGAACTGCACACGGACGACGATTTTTCCGCCAAAACGGGCTCGACTAGGAGTCTTGTTGGTGTTGTACTCAACCAGGAGGCCTTTTCTTGTCCCTTTGGTTTTCTTGGTCGTAGGAGCCTCAAATGTGGTCAAATTGGGCCCAAATTTTGTAGGATTGAACCCTGAAACACGATGAACACAATCGTGAAAGAAACTTGTAAAAATAATCAAATTTTACACATGAAATGTCACATCAAAAGAGTTTTTAAGCATGAATTTGCATGTTTTGATGCTAAACTTAGGATGAAAGTGCTACCAAGTTAGCACTTATCACTATGCCCCAAGTGGCCAATGGATACAGATTTTTGTTCATAGCCATTGATACATTTACTAAATTGATTGAGGTAGAACCAGTCCGCAACATTACCACCGCTATTGGAAAAGAAATTCTTTCATAAGAACATAGTGACACGATTTGGTGTTCCAGTCATCTCATTACCGATAATGGATCCCAATTTGTTAGTGGTCTTTTCACTAGTACAGAAATGCAGTCTACTAACCCTTATATTCTATCATTTATTAGCAATTTAGTAGAAAACTGATAGAAAATGTGCCTCGCGGTCATAAAAGGCCAACGGGTGTATTTTTCCTATCGGTTTGTAAGAAACTTACCGATAGAAGAAGCAGTATGATTTACTCTAGCGGTGATGAACATATTTGCCGTTAGAAGAGATGCATAAGTACTGACGGGAGAATGTTGTGCGCCGATAGGACTGGTCGACTTCTACAACTAGACTTATTCTATCAGTACTGTATGTGTCTACCGACAGAATATCTCAAAAATTCCTATCGGCAATATGTAGTGTGCTGATAGAATCGTTCGCCTTCTACAAATATTTTTATTCTATCGGTAATTGATTCTTGTACCGTTAGAATATATCAAAAATTACTTAGAACTGTTCGTCTTCAAATAGTTTTATTCTATCGGTAATGAATGTTTATACCGTTAGAATATAGCAAAAATATTTTAGCACTGTTTTCCTTCTACAACTAGTATTATTCTATCGGCAATGTACGTATATACCGACAGAGTATGTACAAAAATTCCTATCAGTAATATGTATTGTGTCGATAGAACCATTCGCCTTCTACAGATGTTTTTATTCTATCGGTAATTATTTGTATACCATTAGAAGATATATAAAACTACTAACGGTATGAGGTTTTTGTACCGATAGAACTTATCTAGTACTATAAATACACGGGCATGTCTTGTCGTGGTATTGCTAATACCCCGGCAGGTTTTGTGAATGATCCTAGCGAAGATTACGCGGCGCAGGCTGACCGGGTGACCGGTCCTCCCCCGCCGGACAAACACAAGAAATGACACGAGGATTTATACAGGTTCGGGTCCCGGTGGGGGCCCTAGTCCTGTCGATGCGCTCCCGACCGGAGTCGGCTGGGGAGGCTCTCTCCGGGGGAAAGGCTTCCGGAGCACACCTGTGAGTTTAGCTATTCCAATAACAATGAATCACTTGCTTACAACTGAGGGGTACAAGGGCTATTTATAGCCCCAAAAAGAAGCAAAAAAACCTAAACTACCCCAGAAGCCACTGTCGGATTGAGGGGCAGGAACGTCCTTCTCCCGATCAAACGCCTTGGATGCTTGACAAGTGGTCGCTGATTCTCGAGGCGCTCCTTGTCGACGATTCGGACTCGGAGTCCTCAGCCGAACTTATGCAAAATTTGTAATAGCGGGACCTTTCAAGATGACCCTCTGGGAAGGTATGTAGAACAATGGAGAACAGGAGCACAGAGACGTTTATACAGGTTCGGGCCCTCGATGGTGGGAGTAATAGCCCTACGTCCTGTTGGGATTCCACTATAGGTGATAAAAGGTTACAAGATGGTAGAAAAACTCCTTCACAGGCGAAGGATTTTTCCTATGTAAATGTACAGAATAAAGCCAGGAAGGCTTGTAAGAACTATCTAATCTAGGCCGTAGACTTGGCTGTTTGAGTGGTTGAGATGCGTTGTATCTCGCCCTCCTTTCTCCCCTTTTGCTTGACACTCCATACCACCCTTTTATACTGGTCGAAAGGGTGCCATGCAGTAAACTGCATCAAGCAGTTGCTTGGACGGTTGAATACGGTTTTTAGAAAACCGCTCTTAACCTCCACGCAGGTTAAACACGTGTTATTCATGGATAACTGCACGTATTAACCCCCTGACGGTTGATTCTCCACGTTGGGGAATCTTCGGGATACTTGGAATATTCCCGCTATAGGAATAGCCGGACAGATGAATTCCAAGCACCCTGGTCGAGAATGCTCTGACCGCGGGATGTCGGCTGACCGCGCAACATCTCGGTCATTCTGTTCGCGTATAGCATATGAACTCCTGACCGCGCGAAGCCTGCGACCTGATCGCACAAAGCCTGCGACCTTGGGTTGATGCTTCTCAGAATAACTTGAGTTCGCACCGCTAGACACGTGTCTGGTTCAAATCTATCCTGAACCAACAGTGCATTTATTTGAACTGATTCGGGTGTCAATCCTCGTCAGCTAGCCCCCAAATTTAAAGAAAATGAAGGGACGTGTTCACTTTAAATTTAAAGAAATGCATCGGATTATTAACCCGACTCTTCAAATCCTTCACTTAGTGGCGCACTAAGTAGGACGGTTGGTTCCCCGAGACGGGCTCTGGGTATTATGCGACAAGTAACGATGGCGCTGTTGAAATATTTTTTACCGAGGTAAAATTGTAAATGCTTTTAAGAGCCCGAGGCATTTAGAACGTGAACCGTCACCCTGATGGTTATAAATACCGGGTCTTTGAATCTGTAAAGCTTCACAATCTCTTCTCACGGCTAAGTTCTTTCTAAAAAACATCTTCATTCTTCTCTTCATACACTTCCCGATGGCCGATCACAACATCATCGAGATTGAGAGTGATGAAGAGGAAATTCTCAAGCAGGAGCCTGAAATGCTTGAAGATCCATCTCCTTCAAAGAAGAAGTCCAAGGTTGAAGAAGGATCCTCCAGCAGAGCAAAAGTAGAAGATGAGCCATCATCTTTTCTTCCTGCAGCTTTCTTCCCTAGCACCCCTTGCTTTTGTTTGGGTGATCGATTTTCTAGCCAGCAAGCGGTGACTATTCGGCCAGAAGATCCTCAACTTGTGTTGGGGAAGCAATCTCTTGGTGGGAAGGTTGCACTTCCGCCACCTGGCGTCCATCTTTCCAGGATGGATATATCAACGTGTCGTGAGCAGGGACAGGTAACAATCCACATCTCCTTTTTGCTGATAGTTTATGGTTAGTATAACTAATCCTTGCAAATGTAGGAGATTGGAGGCCCTAGTGGTCAACCTTCTGCTGCTCCACTTCTTCCCCTTAGACAGACTCTTCTGGAGGAGAAGAATGCCCTGGAGAAGAAGACCGAAGAGATGTCTTCGGCAATTCTGCATCTGGCAGATTGTTTTGAACGATCTCGTGAAGAGGCGCACCAGTTCTGTCGAGAGAGGGACCACGCCCAGCAACAGCGGGAACTCTCTGACTTAATTAGGAATAGTAGTGTACCTCTTGTTAGGGACGATGTAGATAGGCTTAGATTAGTTGCTAGTTCCCTGGGGGTTGTCAGTGTAGATCCTACTGACAACAACATGTCCCTAGGAGAACTCTGTAAACTTCTTTCGGATCAAGTCGACGCTCTGGTCGCCGGTATCCCTTTCGTATGTAAAGAATGTAAGAAATAAAATTTTCTTTCTTCATATACATATTCTTTACATCCTCTGTGTGAAAACATGACCATAAGCAATGCCTTTACGATCACTCATACACAGGTAAAATTCAACTCTGCGATTAGGATCACACCTTTTACAAAGGCACCGCGACCATCTGATACCGCGATCAGACTTAGAGTTGCGGTTAGAAGTGAAAACTTATCGCGACCAGACTTGAAATTCGACTAGACCATCACTGCGGTCAGAATTGGAGCTTAATCGAAAGCATGGTCTCGATCATACCACAACCCGGTCAAAATATATCCATACGTCCAAAAATCAAGTCACAGGATATTTTCGTAAAAAGTTTTCAAGGTACATAAAGGAAAAACGTCCTCTGAAAAACTTTTCAGGCTTTTGCACTTTCAGTTTCTGAAACAAAGAAGTCTTTTTGTTTCAGATCCGATGTCTGGTACACTTTAACGGGCTCGCCAGAGACAGTATCCATTTTGGGAAATGAATAAAATACTCAGTGGAACGTTTGAACGAAACGTTACTCACATTAATGCGCCTTCTCGGGTCTATAAAAGGAGCAGATGTCTTCTCAAAGAAGCCACACAGCCAAAAATCCTCATCGTTTCCGCCGCACAAAACCCTCATTCTTCTCAGCTTTCGTCTTCCCCAAAAATCACCAACTTTTCCTTCGACTCTCCACCGAACAATGGCGTCCTGGAGTCGATCCATCCACCATTCCGAGGAGAGTTTGATGTTGTTGGAGAAGGAGGAGATCCTTCCTCCGCGGCTGTTGATCAACTGGCGGCCTGCGGAGAAGGATCAAGAAACCCCAACTGTCCAGGAGGGCGAGTTGGTGGTCTTTGAAGAGTATTTGCGCTGCGGGTTCCGATTCCCCGAGAGTCGGTTCCTCAAGGATGTCCTCGAGCATTATGGGTTGGAGTTGATCAACCTCCACCCAAATGCAGTGTTGATATTGGCGGTTTTTCAACACCTATGCGAGGCGTTCGTCGGAGTGTACCCCAGTGTGGACCTCTTCCGACGATTCTATTTCTCGGCGTGGTCGAAGAGCGCCAACGCCGCCGGATGTATTTACTTCCGGCTGAGGGATAAGAAGGAGTATCCCTTTCCACCCCTGTGAGACTCAGTGCACGGGTGGCATCAGAAGTGGTTCTACTGCACCCGGCCGAAGGAGAGCGGGCTGTGGTTTGAAAACTCGCGGCCAGAGAAGCCAAGCGAGTTGGACACTCTCCCGGCGATGAACTCAAAGTTCATGAAGTACGCCGAGGTAATTCTTCACTCAGTCGAAGAAGGGTTGACGGCTCGTGACGTCATCCGAGACTTTGTGAAGAATCGGGTGAGCCCCCTGCGTGAAAGGGCTCATCCGGCTTGGGAGATCAAGTCCATGGCAGACGGTACCTTGGACTACAATGAAGGTATTCATTTCTGGCATCGAAAACCTTCTTATGTTATTTCTGGAATGCCCCAGTTTTAATTTGTATTTGGGAACAGTTCTGCCCTCTGCTGAGATCGAGAGGCGGACTAACTGCCTCCTCCGGGCGTACAACGCCGAGGTAGAGGGTGCCAAGGGGTCGCCTCGCCCCCAAAGCTTAATTCACGCCGGCGATGACCTCAAACAGGAGCGCCGAAAGGTACATTTTCCACTTGGCCTCTGTTTTACAGGTCTTATGTCTGTCCGGCACTAATCCCATGAGAACAGCTTCTTGGGAGGTTTGCTGAGGCGACGTTTCCCAGCGAGAACGTCGGTTCCCTGGGGAAGCCGACGACAAAGAACGTGAAGAAGATTTCCTCGAGACCCAGGACGAGGAATCCCGCCCCCAAGAAAGTCAGGCTAAATCTTGGGGAAGGGTCTTCACGAAGCACTCCTCCTACCGCCCGAAAAACTGCGGTAAGATATCACATCCCTCGGATCTTTCCAGGTGCGAATTGGAATTACTTCTTCGTCATACAGGGAGAGGGGAGTGAGGAGGAGGAGGACGATGATGTCCCTCTAGTTCACCGGAGGAGGAAGATCGCGGGCTCTCCATCCGGTGACGCTCCAACCCATTCCACAGGAACAACTGCTATTGCAGAGGCAGCCGTAGCAGACCCCGCGACCACCGAAAGCCCTGTGGTCGCGGATGATCCCCTGGCCCCTGAAGCTCCCGAGGCTTCAGAGCTAGTTGCCTCTACCTCCTTGGTCGAAGGGACGACCGTGGTAAGATTCTCTCAGTCTTGTTTTCTCTAATTCTCCCTATGCGTTTGATGAGTTAATGCTTATGCACGGAGAAGAGCTTCCCCCTGCGACTCCTGTGAGTCCCAGGGAGGAAAATCCTCTACTTCTGCAGACAGGAGTGGAGGTGGTTGCACAAGATCCTGTGGCGGTTGCCCACGAGGTGCTGGTCCCAGAAGTCCAAGAGCCATCGAGGCCTTCGGATGCGACCCCGCCGACGGGACCAATTGCTCAGGTAAAGATTCCTCTCATTCGTCTTCATCTTCCCCTAGAAATGTGCTAACCGAAGAACATACCCAGGGGGGAGATGCCTTGTTCTCCAAGAGGAGGATCAGGATAGACGGCAATTGTCCCCTTCCTCGACGGGAGCCTCCCTTGAAATCTAAAAAGCTAATGGGATTTCAAATAAGGTAAGAATTTTTATCCTGATTGTATTTAAATGATGGTCATGAACTGTGATTGTTCGATTCTTCTTTCCTTTGTCAGGCGAAAAGAAACAGCGCCCAGTCCTTCAACCACTTCGGGAAGGGTTGAAGTCACTGCTGGTGCAGGAGCCTCCAGTGAGGAGCGCTCCGCCTCCTCGGTCTAGGAAGTCGTCCGGGCCGTGGGAGGAGAAACAGGCGCGGGGTCCCAGTCGCAACTAGCGGTGACTGGAAGCAGTGCCCAGCAGGCACTTCCGCCAACTACCCCTGCTGTAGGCACCCCCGGGCCTTCAACAAACCTTCCCATCAGTCCGGAAGATGCCTCCGTACAGAAATTCATGAAGGTATGATGAATCCCTCTCTGGGTGTCCTGAATTGTACATAGGACACCTTTAACTCCCTTTTTTGCATCATAGGAACTATCTCGGATGATGGCCCAATCGCGTGCTACGGCGGCTAGCATGGTGGCCATACAAAGAGAGCGAGACAGCTTGCGCAGGTAAGGATCATTACTCTTCAACTTGTGAAGATACAAATTGATTATGACCACTCCTTCTGTTTTATTACAGGAAAGTGGCATTGCTGGACAAAGAAGTGGCCACAGTAAGGCTTCATTCGATCTCGGTAGCTAGAAACCAAGAGATCGAGAACAATAAACTGCGGTCACAACTTGTTGGTAAGTCGATTCCTGATTAGGAAAATTTGTCTTCGCAATATGCAAGTAATCTTTTCTCTTGTTGCAGCGCAAGCGGGTCATGTAGAGCAACTTAACCAGGACAATAAACTCCTCTGGGACACTATTCACACCTCTGAAAAAGCGATCGAAAAGCTGAGCCGTTCTGTCTTCGAAAAACTAAAGGCAGTGGCTCATTTTCTGAAAGCTGATGTGGTCGAAACCACAAGAGATAGCCTCAGCCAAAATGACTGGTTTGCGCTAGTCATGGCCCAAGCGGAGTCACTTCTCGAGTATCTCCCTGAGGATACACAGCGACGAGAAGAGGTGATCAAAACCAGAGTTCGGTCAGTCGCTTCCGCTATCCTCAGCCGGGTTTGACTTCACCATGGCCCAGATGCAGATCTGAATCCATTGGTGGGACCGGTTGAGGTCGAGAGTGAAGGGCAACTAGAGGCTGTCATGGAGGAGGTTAGTCCCCTTGTAGATAAGCTCCTGATTGAGCTTGGGATCGAATGATCCCTATACCTGTACAGAAACAGTTGTATACAATGCAATGTATATGGAAATTCATCTTTGAAAAATGAATATATTTTTGTTTTATGTTGTTTCATATTATAAACATATCCCCCTAGCCCCCGCCTGTGATTGTAGGTACTGAAGACTTAGTATTACAAACACAGGGGAAAAGTGAATATAACGACCAGGGGTGTGTGATCAAATCAACAATTATGATCACTATAACTCCTAGCCTTGTTTGCAAACCAGTAGCCACTCGGATAACCAAGGACTTGTCAGAAAGCCCCGTGTGCGTTGCGAAACGGCTTATTTAGGAGTGACTTATCTGAAAGTGGTTATGAGATCGGCCAGCGAATCCGACCAGGATGTTATAATGATCTAACCGCGTGCGACCAGCCCCCGAGCCGAATTCACAGTGGATGGGCATAAAGGGAAATATTCATCATATAAAAGCAAAAAATTTTTAATTTTATGAAAAAATGCTAATTGAACAGGAAAAATGAGGTTGAGTACTTACACGTAGAACTTGCGAAGTTGATCGATGCTCCAAGTATTGGACAAAATTCGACCATCCCCCATGGCTAACCGCGCGGATCCTGGTCGCGGCACCGAGACCACAGTGTAAGGGCCTTCCCACTTCGGGGAGAATTTGTTGCGATTAGACTGATCTTGGATTTTTTGTAAGACCAGGTCGCCCACGTGAAGACTACGTGGTCGCACCCTTTTACTGTGATACTTGCGGAAAGCTTGCAAGTATGCCGCGGACTTGACCAAAGTGCGATCACGCCTTTCTTCTAAGAGGATGAGATCTTGTGACCGCTGTTCGGACTGATTAACCTGTTCGAATTGTTCTGTCCGAACAGACCCAATACTAACTTCCATAGGCAATACAGCCTCGGCCCCATAGACCAGATGGAAGGGCGTCTCACCGGTGGCTCGACTAGAAGTAGTTCGTAGTGCCCATAGAACGGTATAAAGCTCGTCTGCCCAAGCCCCCGAGCGACTCTTTAGGCGATCAAAAACACGTTTCTTGATGCCTTGTAGTATCTGCCCATTGGCCCGTTCTACAGCACCATTGCTTTGTGGATGCGCCACAGAAGCAAAGCACACTTTAGTTTCGACCTGGTCGCAATAGTCTAGGAAAAGACCACTAGCGAACTGGGAACCATTGTCAGTGATAATACGGTTTGGAACACCAAATCGAGCCACAATGTTCTTGTGAAAGAACTTTTGTGCTGCTGATGCGGTAATATTTCGTACCGGTTTGGCCTCGATCCACTTTGTAAACGTGTCAATGGCTACGAATAGAAACTTATACCCGTTGACAGCTTGTGGCATAGGACCGACAATATCCATTCCCCAAACCGCGAAAGGCCATGCGAGAGGAATAGTTTGTAACGCATAGGCAGGTTGATGAACCTGTCTCGCGTGGAACTGACACTGAGGACACATTTTGACCATGTGCTTGGCATCATCGAGTGCCGAAGGCCAGTAGAATCCTTGTCGAAAAGCTTTTCCGACCAGTGTCCGATATGACGCGTGTGCACCGCATACACCGTCATGTATTTCTTTCAAGAGGGATTTTCCTTCCTCCTGAGATATGCAACGCATGAATACTCCTTGAGTACCCTTTCTGTACAGAACCCCATCTATGAGCTTGTACAGACGCGCTTTTCGAATTAACCGATTGCTTTCGGTTTCGTCCTCGGGTAGGGTCCCGTGTTCAAGATAGATTCTCAATGGATGAGTCCAATCCTGTTCCTGACCGAGGTTTGTAACGGAGGCTATTACTGGATCATCCTCGACCGAAGTTATGATCGAAGGATGGTCCAAGTGTTCAATGAACACTCCTGCCGGAGCGGATATACGTGAGGACCCAATTTTGGATAATTGGTCTGCGAGAATGTTGTCCTTTCGCGGGATATATTGGACTTCGAAATGACTGAAGTGTTTTTCCAATTTCCTCACTTCCCCCAGGTAATGAGCCATTGTCTCATCGGAGGTGCTGTACTCCTTGTTTACCTGGTTTACGACTAGCTGTGAGTCTCCCCTCACCACTAATCGACGGACTCTGAGGAATTTTGCTGCCCAGAGCCCTGCAAGAAGACCTTCATACTCTGCTGCGTTGTTGGTCGCAACAAAGTGTAGTTGGATGACATACTTAAGCTGTTCGCCCTGAGGCGTAACTAAGACCACTCCAGCCCCCGAGTGTTGAAAACTACGGGAGCCGTCAAAGTACATTGTCCAGTAATCGGGGCACTCCAATTCCTTTGGCACCTGCACAGGTGGCTCAGGGTTGGTCCATTCGACCACAAAGTCGACCAAAACCTGAGACTTAACCGCCTTGCGGGGCGTGATATGGATCTCGAAGGCACCGAGTTCGACCGCCCATTTGGCGATTCGACCAGATTTTTCTGGGTTTCGGACAATATCCCCCAAAGGAAAAGAGGAGGGTACTGTGATCTTGTGCGCTTGGAAGTAGTGTCGTAGCTTACGGGAAGCCATCAGTAGCGCGTAAAGTATCTTCTGGACCTCAGGGTAACGCTCTTTAGGACCATGAAGTACCTCGCTCACATAGTAGACGGGTCTGTGCATTCCTTCCCTATCTGCGATCAGAACGGCGCTGACCGCGTGCGGTGTGGCCGCCAGATAAAGGAGCAATGGTTCTCCTTTGTCGGGAGACACCAATACTGGCGGGCTGGATAAATATGTCTTTACCTCCTGAAACGCTTTTTCGGCCTCATCCGACCATGTAAAATTGTGATGCTTCCGCAAGGCTTTGAAGAAAGACAATCCCCTTTGGCCTAGTCGCGATATGAAGCGACTTAAGGCCGCCATGCGACCAGCCAGGCGTTGAACATCCTTCATGGTCGAGGGCGATCTCATTTGTTCAATGGCCCTGATTTTCTCAGGATTAACTTCAATGCCCCTGGAACACACAAGGAAACCAAGGAGTTTTCCTGAAGAAACCCCGAAAGAACATTTCTCCGGGTTTAATTTTATTCCAAAGCGATTCAAATTACAGAAGGTTTCAGCGAGATCGTCCAGATGAGACAATCTCTTGGTACTTTTTACAACCAAGTCGTCTACATATGCTTCGAGATTACGCCCTATCTGGGAAAGAAAGGTCTTTTGCATCAAGCGCTGGTACGTGGAACCTGCGTTCTTGAGACCGAACGGCATTCTGACGTAGCAGTAGGTGCTGAACGGGGTGATGAAGGCAGTTTTCTCTTCATCTTCTTCTGCCATGCTAATTTGATGATATCCTGAGTAAGCGTCCAGGAAACTCATCAGTTTGCAACCCGCAGTTGAGTCGACCAACTGGTCGATGCGGGGAAGGGGAAAGTCATCCTTCGAACAGGCAGCGTTGAGGCTTGTGTAGTCGACGCACATGCGCCACTTGCTATTTGACTTGCGGACCATGACCGGATTGGCAAGCCATTCTGAGTGATCAACCTCACGGATAAACCCGGCCTGCAGGAGTTTGTCCAACTCCTCTCGGATGGCCTCCTGTCGGTCAACAGCAAAACGCCTGAGCTTTTGCTTTATTGGTCGTTGTCCAGGTCGAATTGCTAACCTGTGCTCAATTACTTCCCTTGGGACATCGGGCATGTCGGACGGTTTCCACGCAAACACATCTGCATTAGCCCGGAGGAAAGCAATGAGGTCGAGTTCCTATTTGTCATCCAGAGCTGATCCGACCCGAATTGTCTTGGATGGATCATCTGGGTACAAAGGAACCAGTTTGAGTTTCTCATCTGGTCGAGGAGCAGCCTTGATCGCGTCGGTGGCAACGGTGGCGACCTGGGCGTCCCGGAGGGGAAGTTGATCGACCATCTTCAAAGATAGCTGGTAGCATGTGAGTGCCACGTTGCGACTGCCTCGGACCGAGATGACACCTTTGGGGCCAGGCAATTTCCCGCACTGATAAGAATAGTGCGTTGCCATCATGAACTTAGCAAGAGTTGGCCTGCCAAAGATTGCATTATAAGCCGAATCACAATCGATTACGTCAAAAGTAACCAATTCTGTTCGGAAGTTATCTGGTTCTCCCAGTGTGACCGGGAGGACCACTTGTCCCAACGGCATTATGGAGGGGCCTGGGATTATCCCATAAAACGGATGGATTATGGGCTTAATCTTCGAACGAGGAATTTGCATCTCGTCGAGTGCCTTGACCAACAAAATGTCAAGGGAGCTTCCCCCATCGATCAGGACCCTTTCAACTCTCGCGTTACTGATGATCGGGGTAATGACCAGAGGGAGCCTCAATGGTCGTGTTAACCCCGCCGGACAATCAGTGCGATCAAATGTCAAAGGTGTACCAATGGGGATATTGAGGTTCGCCAAGGGATGTCTCCGTTTGGTTAACCTCTCGGTAAAAGGCCTTAAACTGCCTTTTGGAAACAAAAGAAGAAGAACCTCCAAAAATAACATTAATATGATTTTGAGGTACCTGGTAAGACATTTCCTCGTCTCCGTCGGCGTCTTTAAGTCCGCACGCCTGTTCTTTAGGTGGTAAGGTTGGCATTGGCCCTACTCCCTGGTAGAAGTCATCCAGTTGCTTCAACCAACTCCTGCAATTCTTGAGGTTGTGGCCTGCGGAGTTGTGGAGTGGACACCACTTCTTGCCCTCCTGCAGATTAGTTGACTTTTCTGGCTGGTCGACATTCCGACCACCAGAGGCAGTTTTATTTTTGAATGAAGGCTTATTACCTTTGGTCGAAGGCGGCTTCTCTGCGACTGCGACCTCGCGGTATTGTCCAGAGTGGTTCCTCTTCGACTTCCCACCTGATGAAATCCCCTGGTAAAATTTGTCCAATTGTTTCAACCAATTCCTGCAGTTATTGAGATTGTGTCCCGAGTAGTTGTGGAGCTGACACCACTTCTTGCTTCCCTGCAGATTAGTTTGTTTTCCCGACTAGTCGCTATCGCGGCCACCAGAAGAAGTTTTATTCTTAAATGGAGGCGTGTTACCTTTTCTCAGTGGTGGTTTCTCAGCAACTACGACCTCCCTATATTGTCCCAATCGATTTTTCTTGGACTTCTTGGATTTCCCACCTGATGATGATTCTGGCTTCTTGCTTGAATCTTCCTTCTTGTCTTCTTTCAGACCTGGCTGAGGCGGTAAGTTTCCCTTATCCACCATCCTATTCTATTCCACGTCCTCAGCTGCATCGGAATAACGGTCAGCCATGTTGAAGAGGTCAGCTACTGATCGAGGGGGTGGATAAGTAGATCTTCGGTAAATCTCTGGTATCAGACGGCATGTTTGAATCCCCTAATCACGGAATTATTAGATATGTTCGGATGGTATTCCTCACCCCGACAAACATTTTGACAAACTGCCGAAGAGTCTCAATGGAAGTCTGGCGAAGACAATGGAGGTTGTCCTCTTTTCCAGGCTTCTGATAGCAATTCTGGAGTTGTTGAGTATAGCATCACACAGCATCTCCCAGTTATAAAGTGAGCCTTCTGGTTGATTGAACAACCAGGTTCTCGCCGGTTCTTCGAGGACTGTTGGCAAATAATTTGCCATGACGCGATCATCCCCACCCATCGCTTGAATAGCGGTGATGTAGATTTGATGGAATTCGGATGGATTCTGAGTTCCATTAAATCTTTCAATTGTCCTGGGCTTGAACTTGTCCGGCCAGACCACCGTGCGGAGGCCTGGCGAGAAAGCCTTACAGCCGACATAGGAACTGTGGAGAGTTCTGCAGCTTTCGACATGATCGCAGGTGACCTCGCGCCGTGGTGATACACCTAGCGGTCCTAGATGAGAATGGACATGAATGCAATCTCAATCGCGGGAATTCCCAACTCGCTGAGCCTTGTCGTGCTGAAATGACCCTGGTGGTAATCGATTATGTCTGCCCTGACTGGAGTAAGAATACTCCCTTTCATGGGAGCGAATCGTAGACCGGGATGAAGTCGTTGGGGTTGCCTTGGATGCAACCTCGTCCAGCTTATCTGCCAGGATGCTAGCAAAAGCCAGTCTTTGCGCATCTTCAATATTGGGAGGAAAGTTATGCAGGACTTCCACAATAGAGTGAAGTCGTCCGTGCGTACTCCTCCTGGGTGGGCCAGGCGACATTGTTTCTTCATCCATCGGTGCATAGTCCGGGGCTAATGAAGGCATCTGGTCCCACCTACGACCATGTAGATGACGGGAAGAACTTGGAGCGGTGTCATAACTAGACTACGCATTTCGCAGAGCTTCCAGTGCAGCCTTGCGGAGCTCGTTATCCTGTAGTTCACGTTCCTCATCCTCCTTTTGCCTCATTTCCTGTTCCTCCTTATGCTTACGTTCCAATTTCTCCCTAGCCGCTTGCTGCTTGGGACTCTCCTCTGATAAAGCAGCAAACTCTTGGGGAAGCGAGGACGTAGAAGGACACAACATCTCTGTGGGATTAGAGACACCGACGGAGACGAAGAGATGTCCTACCAGGTACAACAAAATCATGTTAATGTTAGTTTTGGAGGTTCCTCCTCTTTTGTTTCTAAGCGTCAGTTTAAGACGTTTTACCACGAGGTAAATCAAGCAGAGGCCCCCCCTCGGCGAGCCTCAGTACCCCCGTTGGTCAGAAACTCCTTTGACTTTCACTCGAGTAGATTGTCCTATTGGGCTTACATGGCCATTGAGATTGCCTTTGGTCATCACCCCAATTATTAGCAATGCTCGAGTCAAACGAGTTCTAATCGGTTACCTTCGATGTAATTGATTGTGATTCGGCTCACAACGCTATTTTTGGCAGGCCAACTCTCACTAAATTCATGATGGCGACGCACTATGCTTATCAGTGCGGTAAGTTGCCGGGCCCCAAAGGCGTTATCTTGGTCCAAGGCCGCCGGAATGTTGCATTAACTTGTGATCGGCTATCATTGGAATTAGTGGATCAACTTCCCCTCTGAGACGTCAAGATTGCGACCACAAATTCGGATACGATCAAAGTTGCCCGGTGACCTGACGAAAAGTAAAACTAGTTCCATTATACCCAGATGATCCTTTAGAACAATTCGTATTGGCTCAGGCCTGGATGACAAATAGGAACTCGAGCTAGTTACTTTCCTCCGAGAAAACGTAGATGTGTTTGCGTGAAAACCATCCGACATGCCCAGAGTCCCAAGGGAGGTAATTGAGCACAGGTTAGTGATCCGACCTGGACAACAACCAGTAAAGCAAAAGCTCAGATACTTTGCTGTTGACCGGCAGGAAGCCATCCAAGTGGAGTTAGATAAACTCCAAAAGGCATGATTTATTCGTGAAGTCGACCATCCTGAGTGGCTTGCAAATCTGGTCATGGTCCGAAAGTCAAATGGTAAGTGGCGCAAGTGCGCCGATTGCACCAACCTAAACAGTGCCTGTTCGAAGGATGATTTTCCCCTTCCCCGCATCTACCAGTTGATCGACTCTACAGCGGGTTGCGAATTGATGAGTTTCCTAGATGCTTACTCGGGGTACCATCAAATCAGCATGGCAGAAGAAGATGAGGAGAAAATTGCCTTCATCACACCATTTGGCACCTACTGCTACGTTAGAATGCCATTTGGTCTCAAGAACGCCGGTTCCACGTACCAGCGCCTCATGCAAAAGACTTTTCTTTCCCTGATGGGGCATAATCTCGAGGCTTACCTCGATGATTTGGTTGTAAAAATCTTGAAAAGCTTGAATCATATAGATGATTTTGCTGAAACCTTTTGTAATTTGAACAAGCATGGAATAAAATTAAACCTGGAGAAATGTTCATTCGAAGTTGGCTCTGGTAAATTTTTGGGTTTCCTCGTTTGTTCAAGAGGCATAGAGGTAAATCCCGAGAAGATCCGGGCCATAGAGCAAATGAGATCTCCTTCGACTGTGAAGGACATCCAGAGTCTAACAGGTCGCATGGCAGCCCTCGGCCGTTTCATATCAAGGCTAGGCGAGAGCGGTCTGTCATTTTTTAAAGCTCTCCGCAAACACAATGGGTTTACCTGGTTGGATGCGGCCAAAAAAGCTTTTCAAGAAGTTAAGAAATATATGTCCAATCCGCTGATATTAGTCTGTCCGAACTTAGGGGAAGCTCTACTTCTTTACTTGGCGGCCACCCCTCACGCGGTCAGCGCGGTGCTGAACACAGAAAGAGAGGGTGTTCAACAACTAGTCTATTATGTAAGTGAAGTACTTCATGGACCAAAGGAATGCTACCCTGAAGTCCAGAAAATACTCTACACACTTCTGGTGGCTTCCCGTAAGCTACGACATTACTTTCAATCGCACAAAATTATTGTGCCCTCATCCTTCCCATTGGGAGATATAATCTGCAATCCGGAGAAATCTGGTCGTATTGCGAAGTGGACAGTGGAACTTGGTGAGTTCGACATCAGTTTCACTGCTCGCACCGTAGTTAAATCTCAAATCCTTGCAGATTTTGTGGTCTAATGGACTAATCCCGACCCTCTCGTGCAAGAATCTAAAGATTTAACGTGCACTGACCATTGGACGATGTATTTTGACGGCTCTCACAATTTTCAACACTCAGGGGCTGGAGTGGTCTTAATTACACCCCAGGGCGACCAACTCAAGTATATCATTCAATTACACTTTGTTGCGACCAACAATGCAACAGAGTATGAAGGTCTTATTGCAGGGCTCCAGGCAGCTAAGTTCCTCAAAGTCTGTCGGTTAGTGGTGAGGGGAGACTCACAGCTAGTTGTAAACTAGGTAAACAAGGAGTACGGTACCTCTGATGAGACAATGTATCATTACCTGGGGAAGTGAGGAGATTGGAAAAACACTTCAGGCATTTCGAAGTCCAATATATCCCGCAAAAGGACAATATTCTCGCAAACCAATTATCTAAAATTGGGTCCTCACGCACCTCCGCTCCGACGGGAGTGTTTGTTGAACACTTAGAACATCTTTCCATCATGACTACGGCCGAGGATGAATCGGTGATAGCCTACGTCGCCAACCTTGGACACGAAGGAGATTGGACTCAACTATTGAGGGTCTATCTTGAACATGGGACCTTGCCCAAGGATGAAACCGAGAGTGATCGGTTAGTCAAGAAAGCGCACTTGTTTAAACACATAGAAGGGGTTTTATACAGGAAGGGTACTCAAGGAGTGTTCATGCGCTGCATATCTCAAGAGGATGGCAAGTCCCTCTTGAAAGAAATTCATGACAGTGTATGTCGTGCGCACGCGTCATTTCGAACACTGGTCGAAAAAGCTTTCCGACAAGGTTTTTACTGGCCTTCGGCACTCGATGATGCCAAGCGTTTGGTAAAAACATGCCCACAGTGTCAATTTCACGCAAGACAAGTTCATCAGCCGGCGTATACCTTACAAACTATCCCGTTGACGTGGCCCTTCGCAGTCTGGGGGATAGATATTGTGGGTCCTATGCCCCAAGCGGTCAATGGGTACAAGTTTTTGTTCGTAGCCATTGATATGTTTACAAAGTGGATTGAGGCTGAACTAGTCCACAATGTAACCACTGCGGCAGAAAAAAGTTATTCCATAAGAACATCGTCACTCGATTTGGTGTTCCAAGTCGTCTCATCACCAACAACGGTTCCCAATTCGTTAGTGGTCACTTTTTGGACTATTGCGTCGATATCGGAACCAAAGTATGCTTTGCTTCTGTAGCTCATCCACAGAGCAATGGTGCTGTTGAGCGCGCCAATGGCTAGATATTACAAGGAATAAAGAAACGTGTCTTCGATCACCTTAAGGTGCGCTTGGGGGCTTGGGTAGATGAGCTCTACTCCGTCCTATGGGCACTACGTACTACTTGTCGTCGGGAAACGGGTGAGACACCTTTCCAACTGGTGTATGGCGCTGAGGCCGTATTACCAATGGAGATTCGTATTGGTTCTGTCCGGGTGGATCAATTCGATCAGACTGATCAACTCGAACAGCGTACCTAAGATATAACCCTCCTCAAAGAAAAACATGTTCGGGCGCTGATCAAGTCAGCAGTATATCTACAAGCCATGCGTAAATATGACAGCAAAAGGGTGCGGCCGCGTAGTCTTCACGTGGACCTGGTTTTACGAAAAATACAAAACCAGTCTAACCACAACATGTTTTCTCCTTAGTGGGAAGGCCCTTATATTGTACTATCAATACCGCGGCCAGGATCGGCCCGATTAGCTATGGACACTAGTACAGAAATGCAGTCTACTAACCCCTATCTTCTATCGGTTATTAGCGAAACAGCACAAAACCGATAGAAAATGTGCCTCGTGGGCAAAAAAGCCCGACGGATGTATTTTCCTTATCGGTTTCTAAGAAACTTACCGATAGAATAAATAGTATGATTTACTCTAGCGGTGATGAACATATTTGCCGTTAGAAGAGATGCATAAGTACTGACGGAAGAATGTTGTGCGCCGATAGGACTGGTCGACTTCAACAACTAGACTTATTCTATCGCTACTATATGAATATACCGACAGAATATATTAAAAGTTCCTATCGGCAATATGTAGTTCGCCGATAGAATAGTTGACCTTCTACAAATATTTTTATTCTATCGGTAATGTATTCTTTTACCGTTAGAATATATAGAAAATTGCTTAGAACTGTTCGTCTTCTAATAGTTTTATTCTATCGGTAATGCATGTTTATACCGGTAGAATATTGCACAAAATATCTTAGAACTGTTGGCCTTCTACAACTAGTAATATTCTATCGGCAATGTACGTACAGACCGATAGAGTATGTACAAAAATTCCTATCGGTAATATTTGTTTTGCCGATAGAACCATTCGGCTTCTACAGATGTTTTTATTACTAACGGTATTCTGTTTTCTTACCGATAGAAAATATATAATTGTATAAATACACGGGTATGTCTCTTTCATTCTCACAGTTCATCTGGGGCTCGTAGTCCTAACCCGTAAGCTCCATGGACGGCCGGCGCACCTCTACAGGGGACCGCTGCACCTCCGCACCTCCATCGACGCCCTCTAGACGTCGGCATCCCAAGGAAGGTACGTAAAATTTCTGCAATATTGTTAGATTATTCTAATCCGATTATGGCAATAATTCTGCTTTTTTTGTATCCTTCATTTTGATGTGTCTTCTTTTCAATATGATTATGATCTGTTCAGGTCCTTGGATGATGCTCGTGGGGGGCAACGTATTTCACGGTTCTTCATCGCAGTACGCTGCCTATGTTGGCTTGTTGGCGAAAGAAAAGGTGAAGATCACCGTCGAGAGCTGGAAGGACGTGAAGGGCGAGATCTTGGTTGGCTCGGTCGAGAAGATGCTTAAGCCCGGCGTGTTTCTCAAATCAGGACCTATAGAAAGCATCTTACATGTTTTTGCATGCACCAGCTTGTGGCCAGATGCTTACCTGCTTGGAGAAGAAGAATTGTTGTTATTTGCACAGCCATTCTACACCATCACTACACAGAACAACATCTTGGAAGGTAGGTTCTTTTTGTTAATGGAGTTGAGTTGAGTTGAGTTGAGTTGATCGAGTTTGAGTCCGAGGAAATCACCATTACGTACAAATGTATGTCGACGGCAGTTCCAGCTCCTCGGGCGTCTTCGAACTGAACTCCTATGGTTAAGTCCAATGTGGTTCAGACATTTGCTGTTTTGGATGAATGGATTTGTGATGTATCAGGTCTAACTTGTAGTCGGTAGTTGCATTGTGGCAACCTGCAAAGGTTCCCTTTTATGTAAAATGCATGTATGGGCCACTGGGTCCTCGTCGTGATCTGTTGTTAATTTCAGACGTGGCTTTTGTAATATACATCGAATGTGTGAATTGTTGTATTTGTATATTGTTGTATATTTGTGTATCATGTATTGCTAATTGGGACATGAACTTGAATGTGCAGGGAGCATTTGTGTATTTAATTGTATTGGTAGGTAGGTGTGTATTTGTACTGCTGTTTCAGACATGCACTTCAATTTGTGAACTGGCATGTGTATGTTTGTACCTAAATTTGTATTGGTGAACTGGCATGTGTATGTTTGTACCTGAATTTGTGAACTGGCATGTGTAATTTCTTTGGCAAGATGAAGTCCCAACTACCTACGAAAAGTATTTTTGTGTCTCCTAGTTAATCCACAAATTAGCATTTCTTGAAATATATTGCTTTATCTTCTAGTTAAGATCCGTTTGATGTAAGATCTGTTTGATGTTACATTGATATGATTCCTTGAATGTGAGAAATGGCATGTGCATGTTTGTCCCAGTTTGGTGACAGTACCTCCTCTAACGGTAAGTACACATATTTACCGATAGGAAAACATATATATTTGTTCAGTCATGCATATTCTAACGGTAAATACACATATTTACCGATAGGAAGCACATATATTTGTTCAGTCACGCATATTCTAACGGAAATGCACATATTTACCGATAGAAAAATACATATATTTGTTCAGTCATGCATATTCTAACGGTAAATACACATATTTACCGATAGGAAACACATATATTTGTTTAGTCATGCATATTCTAACGGTAAATGTACATATTTACCGATAGAAAAATACATATATTTGTTCAGGCATGCATATTCTAACGGTAAATACACATATTTACCGATAGGAAGCACATATATTTGTTTAGTCATGCATATTCTAACGGTAAATGCACATATTTACCGATAGAAAAATACATATATTTGCTTAGTAATGTATATTCTCTAACGGTATGTGTGTGTTTTTACCGATAGAATATGTGAGCGGCAAATTACCTAAGTTAGTCTGACGGTTATTTCATGTATTTACCGTTAGAAAAATGTCCATTATAAGGAAAACCCCAGTCGACCATTGCGGAGCTGCTCTTTAATTTGTTCTGTTGCACTCTGTGTCCCTCTGTTTGTGACGAAAGTTCCAGCTACACTGCTAGGGTGATCAGCGCAGGCTGGAGGGAAGTTGATTGCGCCCCTCTCTTTAAGGTATGCTTAATCGTCGACACCTATCTCTCTCTCCCTCTAGATCTCCCTTCCTCTCTACTTGCAAGCTAGCTGTATTGTGTAGTTCCAAGTTTGTAGCTCTAAGCTTGGGAGCTTGGTAGCTGGAAATGCGTCATGTTTTAGGAGCTAACTAGCTTGTATTGTGTAGTTAGCTAGGTTAATTAGTGTTAATTTCGTCAGGCTAGGGTTCAACACATGTATCTGTTGTAAGAGGCTGTACATGTACATATACATAACTTAATCGGGCAGGTTTCATGCATGGCTTACTCGTTAAATTTTGTTAATTGTAGATGGACAGGAAATATTGGATGTATGGAATAAAACGTACTACTCTTGAATATTTGGATGGTGTGAATGAGTTTATTAAATTTGCTGAGCAACAAAAGGAGAGGAAGGGAGAGAAAAATATGCTCTGTCCTTGTACAGATTGTATGAACTTGAAGAGGTTTAGCAACTCTGATCAAATTAAGAGTCATTTGATTCGTCGTGGTTTTAACGCGCGATACACCCGTTGGATATGGCATGGCGAAGATCTTGAGGAAACAAGCACCACTACTACCAATCAGCACGACTCGGATGTGGATTGCAATAATATCGATGATCATCCCAATTTTGGTAATGTTAATTCCGATGTGCACGTAGATGATGATGATGACAATCTAGATGAGATGTTACGTGATGTAGAGGAAGATTACAACGAAAATGACTTCTGTGAATTTGAGAAACTGATTGCTGACTCTGAGAAGCCTCTGTTCCCTGGATGTGCAACATTTACAAAACTGTCTTCTGTGCTGAGATTATATAACTTGAAGGCAGGAAACTGTTGGAGTGATAAGAGTTTCACGGCACTATTAGATCTTCTAGCGGACATGCTTCCAGAGGGAAATGAGTTGCCAAGATCTACTTACCAAGCCAAAAAACTGTTGTGTCCGTTGGGAATGGAAATCGAAAGAATACACGCATGCCCAAATGATTGTGTGTTGTACCGTAACGAGTACTCCAGTTTGCATGTTTGTCCAAGATGCGGCGCATCGAGGTATACGCGTAGGGACCGGATTGACAGTGAACGTCACGAGGTAAGGAAAGGGCCCCCGGCAAAAACTGTGTGGTACTTGCCTGTGATACCTAGATTGAAGCGGCTGTTTGCAAATCCGAAAGTCGCGAAGCACTTGCGTTGGCATGCTGAAGCCCGGAAACAAGACGAAAAACTGAGACACCCAGCTGATTCTATTCAATGGAGAAACATCAACAGAACATTTGCTGAGTTCGGCGGTGAACTTAGGAATGTAAGGTTCGGGCTGAGTACAGATGGTATGAACCCACATGGTAATATGAGCAGCCGGCACAGCACTTGGCCGGTTCTTTTATGCATCTACAATCTTCCTCCTTGGTTATGCATGAAGCGCAAGTACATCATGATGGCGTTACTAATCTCAGGACCCAGACAACCCGGAAATGATATTGACGTGTTTCTAGCACCTTTAATCGAGGACTTACAGAAATTGTGGAGCGAGGGTGTGCAGGTGTGGGATGCATACAAGAAAGAGAATTTCATCTTGCGGGCCCTGATATTTTGCACCATAAATGATTTTCCTGCCTACGGCAATTTGTCGGGGTATAGTACGAAAGGAGCCAAGGCTTGCCCTATTTGCCTAGATGAAACTGAGAGCATCTGGCTGCGAAACTGCCGGAAAACAGTGTACATGGGTCACCGCAGGTTTCTTCCGGTGCATCACACGTACCGTAAGAAGAGGAAATCATTTAACGGGAAGCCTGAGAAGGGATCAGCTCCAGTGTTTCTGACCGGTAAGGAGATTTACTCACGCGTGAACGACATCAAAGTTGAGTTCGGTAAGCATTCTAAACCTCGAGAAAAAAATGTTTGGAAGAAGAGATCGATTCTCTGGGATCTACCGTACTGGGAGCACTTACAAGTTCGACATTGCATTGACGTCATGCATGTAGAGAAAAATGTCTGTGACAGTTTGATTGGTTTGTTGTTGAACATTCCGGGAAAGACAAAGGATGGTGTGAAAGCTCGTCGTGACATGGTGGAAATGGGGATAAGGACTGAGCTTGCACCTTTAGAGAATGGAAAGCGTACATACCTCCCCCCGGCCTGCTACACGTTGTCCAAGAGCGAAAAAACAGAACTCTGTCGGTGCCTGCACGGTGTTAAAGTTCCATGTGGGTACTCCGCGAACTTGAAAAAACTTGTGTCTATGAAGGACCTAAGACTGGTTGGCATGAAGTCCCACGACTGTCATGTCTTGATGTCACAGATGCTTCCCATTGCTATCAGAGGCATTCTCCCAGTTAAAGTCAGAGAGACAATCACAAACCTATGTTATTTCTTCAACGCAATATCTTCCAAGGTAAGTACGTGCACTCGTACTATAAGTTCACTACCTCCATTTGTGGAGCTTAATGAGAAGATTTTTCTGATATGAATATTTGGCGCAACTGTGTCCTCGTAGGTAATTGATCCCGATGGATTGGACGCTTTGCAACGCGACGTGGTTACAACTCTTTGTCAGCTCGAGATGTATTTCCCTCCATCCTTTTTTGATGTTATGGTCCATCTGATTGTTCACCTTATCAGAGAAATTAAGTTTTGTGGACCTGTGTGCCTGCGCTACATGTATCCATTTGAGAGATTTATGGGTGTATTGAAGGGATACGTAAGGACTCGTCGTCGACCCGAGGGGAGTATCATGGAAGGTTATGCCGCCGAGGAGGTGATTGAATTTTGCACAGATTATATGGCCGGGGTTGACCCAATTGGTGTTCCTAGGTCCCGACACGAGGGTAGGCTTGAGGGAATTGGAACGATTGGATTCAAAGCTATCGTCCCCGCTCGTGATGTGTACGCAAAATCACATTTTTGGGTCTTACAACACATGACGGAGGTCGAGCCATACATACACGAGCACAAGGTAATGTTACGGTCACAGAATCCTTCGAAGTCAGACGTTTGGGTAAGCAGAGAACATAACAGGAAATTTGCTGAGTGGATCCAAGAAAGAGTCACGCGAGCTGCCGAGGGCTCCGTAAGTGAAATTGTGACATGGTTGGCTAGAGGCCCAAGATTCACTGTAGGGACTTGGCAGGGGTACGACATCAATGGGTATTCATTTTACACAAGAGCTCAAGACGCCAAGAGTAGCACGCAATGTAGCGGAGTGACACTGTTTGCTATTTCCGAGGATGCCAGGTCAGTAAGGGCGCTGAACTCATATTACGGTGTTATTGACGAAATATGGGAGCTCGATTACGGATTACTTAAGATTCCCCTGTTTCGATGCCAATGGGTCGAAATCCCTCGAGGTGTTCAAGTTGACAGTTACGGGTTTACTCTCGTCAATCTTGGTAGAGTCGGACACCAAGACGATCCATTCATACTTGCAAAGCAAGCCACACAGGTATTCTACATCGTTGACCCGGCCAATCCAAACTTGCATGTTGTCCTCCACAGCAAGAGACGTATTGTTGGGGTCGAAGATGTTGTCGACGAAGAGGAGTATAACCAATTCGATGAAATACCTCCATTTTTAGAGGACATTCAATCTATCCGTACTGAAGATATCGACGAAACAACGTATCTGCGAGATGACCACGAAGAAGGATTATGGGTTGAGAACCATTGATGATTAATTTCTATTTCAGGGATAAATGCCAAGCAAACAGCCCACAAGTTCTGCAGCAAGGTGAGGAACTTATCATTAATTCATCAGGCAGTACATTTTTCTTTAGAATTTAATGATAAGCTAGTTCACAGCATTAATACATCTCAAATTTACTCCACAGCATGAGTTCTAACATGTACAGTACCTTTATCCTGTAAATATTTAATTCTTCCCTTCAAATAGCACTTGCAAAAATCTCATCGCAGCCTCTTCAAAAATCCCTTTTTTCTGACGGTATTTTGTTATTTATACCGATAGAGAAGGACATCTTCTCTCAGGCACTTCAAAACGTTTTCTATCGGTATTGTTCTATTTTACCGTTAGAATAAATTCATTTGTCTCACGGTATTTGTTGTCTGACGGTTTTTTCCTGTTTTTACCGATAGAAGAATACTCTGCCGCTTCGAATTCTCAACCGTGTCGCCATGCGTCGCCTTGGAAACTCTATAAGTACCTCGCCATGCGTCGCGGTATTTTGTTGTTTTTCTAATTCTCGAACGGTTGGACTCCTCATCTTCTCTTTCACAATGGCAACCTCCATGGGATCGTCATCCACGGCCTCCCCGGTAAGAACTCTAAATCTCCTCGGTTTACCCCTGTATTGTTAATCCATGTTCAGTTCATTCTTGACCTGTTGATTTGCACAGGGAATGGTAGCCGTGGAAGACACTGCCAAAGTGAAGGCTGACCTGAGGGCCCTCCAGGAGGAGCACAAGCTCCTTACAGACAAGCACACTCAGCTACGGCTTGACCTTGACGATCTCTTCCAGCGCATTAAGCGCATGAAGACGGATGGTGACAATGCTAGGGCGAGGACGAGGCGTCTTCGCGAGGAGAAGAAAGCCGCGGATATGACCATCGCTGGCTGCGGTTTGACTATGAAGGATACCATAGCGAAGCTGACGGAGGTCGCAGGCCTTCTTGACGCGGTAGTAGTTGATCCTAGGGACAACTTGTCGCTAGAGGAGTCCTGCGTCCTGGCTGCAAGTCTAACTGACTCTATTCTACATGCAGCCAGGGCTAAGACCACCCCTTGACCTAGCATTTTGGGTTTTATTTTTTATGTAAGTGATAAAACAACAATGAATGAACAATTTCTTTTTATGTCAATTTTCCAATTTTCCGGCTATCTTCCCTCTTTCTTTAACATTCTGCAGCTTTCAACCACGGTCTGTTTGATGTTAAATTGTGTACCTTTTCATAACTCTGACGGTATTTTGTTGTTTTTACCGATAGAAAAAGGTCACACAAATCTCAAGCACTTAATCAAAAAAATTTTCTGGGGAAAATTGGGCTCACGGGATTTTTTTGTTTATACCGATAGAAAAGGGCACCTTTTCATTACTCTCACGGTATTTTGTTGTTTTTACCGATAGAAAAATGGCACCCAATCTCAAGCACTTTAAAAAAATTTTCTGTGGAAAATTGGTCTCACGGGATTTTATTGTTTATACCGATAGAAAAATGCAATCACTAATTCGAATATTTTTCCGGGAAATTTACTTTTTCTATCGGTATTATTTTGTTGTTTCGATAGAAAATTACATAAGTCTATCGGAATCATTTTGTTATACCGATAGAAAAGTTCCTCCGCTACTTTATTTCTCGTACACGGCCCTTTAGTTTCCCTCCACTCGAACAGTTCCACCTTAGAGCACTGCGTCTCTTTGAGAGCGAAGAAAACCCCAACCTCCGCCGTGAGCACTCACTTCCTCTCTCCCACACGACGATCGCCGGCTGGACACTGGTTCGTCACTGCCACCGGTTCTTATTTTCGTCCTTCGCCCGCCGCTGCTGCGTTCTACACCGCCTCTGCATCACCAGAACTGATCGCCGCCGTAAATACCCTAATTCGTCGTTCTATTTCCAGCATCTTCTTTATTTGATCCTAGTGTTTTGCACGTACTAATTCTTGGAGTTTTGCAATTACACTAGGGTTCCCTATTGTGTTGGCTTATGTACATTCCGCAGGCAATGTTGATTTTAATTAGGGTTTACATAATATGTTCCAGTGCTGTAATGAACCTGTTTTGAGATTTTAACTTCTCTATACTGCTGTATGTGTGATCAATTGTATCCAACTGCCATGTAATGCAGATTATATGTTGGAGGTGTTCTTACACATATTCTATCGGCAGCTCATGTGTTTACCGATAGAAAATTTTCTGCACAAGTAGTAAAACTTAATTTGGATCTGGAAGGACATGAGCCATGCAATGTACTAGTTTGGTTGGGAATTTTTACTCACTTCGTATGAATATATGGCAATGTGGATGGGTCTTCGATGTATATGTTTCAAATGCCTATATACATGACTTTTCCCAACCTAATAGCTGTGAAGTCCTGATGACTCACATACAGGCTAGGCTAAAGATTATGCACAGTAGCACTTAGATGCTTGTGTGCATATTTACGTGTGAAATAATAATGCTGGCCCATGAATATTAATTAGTGTAGCAAATCATCGAGAATGTTATGTGATGACAGTGAATGGTGGCTTGTCAACAAAATTCCATATGTAGAGAACATTGTTATGTTCTATCGGTATCTCACGTGTTTGCCGATAGAAAAATTGTCTTGTGTGGAGGTAATTGTTATGGTCTATCGGCAGCTCATGTGTTTACCGATAGAAAATATTTCTGAAGAGTTCAGTAAGTAATTTATGCATGTCTTTCTTTTTGTATTATTTTCCCTTTTGCCGCCCTAGTTAGTCTCCAGTCCTGGGCTGAGTTATGGAAGTCCAAGGCGAATTAATTGCCATATATATGGTTTGTTGAAGGTTTTGTAGGGCAAGACATGTCGTCGTCTTCATCGGATGGTACTAGTGGTTCGACTAGGGCCAACCCCATCGTAACTACTGAAGATGGGGCTGTTACATCCCAGCGCAAGAGGGTGGGGCGAGGCGCGACGACGTTGGGGCGTTTGGCCAAACGCACTGATCTTTCTTGTGAGTTCAACCAATTTGGGAGGCCGATTGGAAAGAATGCTGGGAGGTACGCGGCCTACGTTGGGCTGTTGGCGAAAGAAAGGGTGAAGATCACCGTCCAGAGCTGGAAGGACGTGACGGCGGACGAGAGGGATAGGTTGTGGGCGGAAGTGAAGGTTAAATGAACTGAAATCGCTGAACTCTTTCGTAATCACGTTCTCTTGGCTTATACTAAAGTTTAACTAACTCGTGATTAATTGTATGCATTTTTCGGAAACAGGCTAAGTGGAACATCCCCGACGATACACCTAGGACTGCCTGCTTGAAGGACATGAACGGAACATGGAAAACCTTTAAGAGCTGGCTCGTCAGTAACTTCCTAGCTGCGGGGAAATCTCCTTGCGAGAAGTACCCCTTCATATCGGAGGAGGTATGGGAGGAATTCACCAAGCAGAAGGGGACTGAGGAGTTCAAGGCCCTTAGCGAGAAGAATAGGGCGATCCAGAAGAGGAACGACCACCCGCATCGGCTCGGATCCCGGGGCTATGCGGGGAAGGAGGAACAGTGGAAGAAGGAAGACGAACAAAATCCTGTCATGGACACCCCTGAGTTGCCGCTCTCCGAGATCAGGGATGAGAGGTGCAAGCGATGGTGGAGGGGGAGGGGGTCCGTGTCGTCCACGGGGTCTGTGCAGTTCGCAACCCCTGGGGACGCCGACGTTGTGAGGCGAATGGTAAGTTGGCTAACCTCGTAAACTGTGTGCGCACAAGTGTATATAAGGCAATTTGTCTCACAAGGTACCTTCAAATGTAACAGATCTCTTTTGAGAAGGACGCAGCGGAGGGATTGTTTACCCCGCAGAGGGAGAACGACATCCTCACCCGAGCTCTAGGAAATAAGGAGCATCCCGGGCGGACACGGGCCGTGGGAGCCATTGTGTCGTGGAAGGCCGGTTTCGTAGATCCGGCTCCACCGAGGAAGAAGGCCCGCACCTGGAAGGAAAAGGAAGCTGACCTCTCCGATAAGATACGGGCTGAGGTACGGGAGGAGATACGGGCGGAGATGCGGGCTGAGATACGGGCTGAGGTACAGTCTGAGGTGCAGACCGAGGTCGCACAAATGAGGGAAGAGTTTGCACGGTTGAGAGAAACATTGCTGGCCAAGAGTTTAGATGCGGATCCCCAGGACGACGGTACCCCGCGGGGTCGGATAAGCAGTTGCGCTTCGAAGGTACTCGCGGATCCAGTGGATCTACTTGAGGTACTGCAAGCCTTCATCTGTGCACTTAAGTTGATGCCACTCCCATTCTGTTAGAGTTGTTTCGCTAACCTATTTTAATTGTTACAAATTTGCAGGGGCCGGAGGGCTGCATCCTACAGAATCACGTAGGCGCCGGGCAGGAAGTGGTTGGACACGGCTTCGTATATCCGTCTGGGCCGGATGTCCGGGTCCACTGTGTACCTCTGCGGTTGGGTTTCGCAAAGGTACAGGTGGACATGGCCATGCCGGGCTACAACGATTCTCCGTTGCCAGTCCCAACAGAGGAACTGCAGACACTTGCCGAGGCAGTGGGCTCCTACGTACAGTGGCCCAAGAAGTGTCTTGTAATACAACCGGTAAATCCTACACATTTTAGATTACATCCTACTCAGTACACTCAACTTGCATAATCTAACATACGTGCTCATTAATTGAAGTGGCCTGCCGCGGAGCTACCAGGGGACTGCGCCCCCAGCTCGGGGCATGAGGGCCGATCTCGTGCGAACCTGGACACATCAAAGACGGCCTCGACCCCACCCAGCGCATCCACGCCTCCACCTCGGAAGAAAGCCGCCATCACCTCGCCCTTGCCTTCGAAGGTACGCGCTCAGTCCCCGGCAAAAGGCAAGGGCGGCAAAGGCAAGGGCAAAGGGCGACAGGGACTGCCGCGGACGTTCACGAACGCGCTCCCACTCCTGTCGGAGGCATCTTTGCGGAAATTGGATCGATCAACCAGAGACCTCCACGACTGGTACCTACATCGAGCTCGGCGCAGCCTGAACTTCTTAGTTCCCTACAGGCCTGGGCAGTTCCACCGTGAGCCCGGGACTATATCCGTGGCACACGAGGATCTGTTCGACCTCTACAACTGGCGGGAGCTCGATATGTCCATCATACGGACTGGAGTCCTGTGAGTTTGCTGATGCTATGTATTGCTGTTTTCTAACTCTGTTTGCTAACTCTGCATTAATGTTGCAGTTCATTTGAATACTGAGTAACTTTCTGTGAAATTAATATTAATCTCGTCCTTCGCATGCAGGTGCATGTACAGGCTAGCATCGGAGGCTGCGTGTGACAAGGTGGGTTTCCTCGACCCAGAGAAAATAAGCCTCACGATGCTAGAGCAGGACGCCGCGCACGCTGAGCAGTACATATCCAGCGCGCTGATGGCGCAGCAGGACAGGGACTTCATTCTGGTGCCGTACCACCAAAGGTTAGTGCATTTCGTACTAATTTAACTCAATCTTGTATGTTACACCTGAGATGTACTTTGAGCTAGCGGTCCTCTTTTACGTACAATACAGGGCCCACTGGATCCTCATCGTGATCTGTCCGCCGAGGAACGAGGTGTACTACCTCGATTCGATGCGTGACAGATTATCGATGGAATATGTGCTCAAGGGGAATATGGGGGCGTAAGTAACTTATATGTTTGATTTAAATTTTGACCTCACTAGCTAATGATAATACATTAACCGGCAATACTAACTGAAATGCAGGGCTTTTGATAAATATGTGTCCGCTGGAGGGAGGCATGCCGCACCGCAGGGCTCCCTACTAGCTTGGAAAGAATATGAGGTACTCACGAGACTTTTTGTTTATGCTTAATTAGTTTATGGAAACAATATATAGCTAACATGTATTCGCATATGCAATTATCTCAGTGCCATCAGCAGCCGCAATCGTGGGAATGCGGGTTTTATGTGCTGCGCTACATGTACGACCTAGTGCGGACAAACTTTTCCCGATTCCCCCAGGTAAGCATCGATAGCTAACTCAAATTTCAAAAATGGGTGTCACGTTCTAAATTAGGATCGAAGTTAGTTACTCAGTATGCACACATGCTTGCAGATCGCCATGTCGAAAGACCAATATGAAAATGCAAAGATTATATATCTTCGACAAATCTGGGCACAATATGTCATGGAGGAAGTAGCGCCCAACCATCCAGCATGACAATTTTCTCCTTTTCGTGTACTCTGCATAGACTGTTCATATACATGTGAATAAATATATATATGTGAATAAATGTCCACATTGGATTGCAATCTGTATTTGTCCATACATATGTGAATAAATGTGAATAACTGCCTAATGTGTCAATTTGTTCTGTGAATTTACCTTGCATCTGTACTGTATTGTGTATCCAATCTATACTGTATTGCATCTGTACTGTATATGTGAATGTACTGTATTGTGAATGCAAATAAAGTACTGTATATGTGAATGCTCTATCGGTAAATTCATCAACAACCGAGAGACTACTGTCCTTTTTTCTATCGGTACAATCAAAATTAACCGTTAGAAGAGTTTGACCTTTCCTGCCGGTGAACTCATACATATCCGATAGAGTACTAAGCTTTTTTCTGTCGGTAATCTTGTAGTTAACCGTTAGAATAGTGGTACTTTCCAATCGCTATTGACGAGTTTTCTATCGGTAAACTTGTAATATGCCGATAGAATAGTGTGAGTTTTCCTGTCGGTAAACTTATAATTAGCCGTTAGAATAGTGGTACTTTTCCAGCCGCTGACGACGAGTTTTCTATCGGTACACTCCTAATATGCCGATAGAGTACTAAGCTTTTTTCTGTCGGTAATATTGTAGTTAACCGTTAGAATAGTGGTACTTTTCAATCCGCTAGCGACGAGTTTTCTATCGGTACACTCCTAATATGCCGATAGAGTACTAAGCTTTTTTCTGTCGGTAATCTTGTAGTTAACCGTTAGAATAGTGGTACTTTTCGAACTGCTGGACGTAAGAATACGACGGGTTTTCTATCGGTAGATTCATAATATGCCGATAGAATAGTGAACTTCTTCTGTCGGTTATTTACCGATAGAAAATGTCCAGTCTTGTTCTATCGTGTCTATCTCTATCGGTACAAAAACCGATAGTAGAAGGGTTTTTTTTACCGATAGAAGACTGCATTTCTGTACTAGTGGGAGGACGAGAGAATCTTGAACAATACTTAGAACATAGATCAATTATGTAATTTTTACGTGTAAGTTCCTCATTTTTTTTATCCTTTTCAATTAGCATGATTTGTTAAAAAATTGCGTGTACTTCTCTTTAAACTATGTTATCGTCCTTTTTCTCTTTTATCCTACCCATAACCAAGCTACACTCGGGGGCTGATCGCCGGTGACCATCTCACTATGATAACCGGGTCAGATTCGCAGGCCGATCTCATGGTCGCATCCAGATAAGACATCCCTATATAAGCCGTTTCTAAATGCACACGGGACTTACTAGCATGTTTCTGGCAATTTGGGTGGCTGCCTGTTCGTAATAAGATCCGGTGTCATAGGGAGATTAGTATCGGTATGGTCAGATGATCATATCTATGCCGAGACATTTCTTTGTAAACCGTTTCTAAATGTATAAGGAACTCCCTGGATATTTCTGATCGTCAAAAACCCATATTCTCCATGAGATTGTAATACTGCGTCTTCAGTACTTATAAATCTCAGGGGGGGGGGGAGGGGGGAGAGCTATGAGAACATGGTCATAACATAAAACGAAGTTAAGTACATTTCTTCCAATAAAAACCTAAGGCATGAATTTTTGCATAGTATAAATTCTATATTTACAAGTATCAGCAAAAAATAAAGGAATATTGTTTATTCAAGGTAAGCCTAATTCCTTCAAGAGGTCTTCGATTA
The DNA here is from genome assembly GCA_019359835.1 of Pharus latifolius. Taxonomy (NCBI): domain Eukaryota; kingdom Viridiplantae; phylum Streptophyta; class Magnoliopsida; order Poales; family Poaceae; genus Pharus; species Pharus latifolius. The sequence goes on from CM033323.1 coordinate 43,546,280, forward strand.
GAGGTTTGAGCATCTCCCACCACTGGACCCAAGTTTAGATTTGGGCCATGGTAAAGTATTAAATTGCACAGAATGGCAGAGGCGATAGATCTTACGTTGGTCTTCATTGCCTCTTCTTAACATCTTGTGTCTTCAGGGAGATACTCGAGAAGTGATTCAGCCTGCGCCGCGACCAAGGAAGCTAACTCGCTGAAGCTAGGGTTGTCCTTTCGGGATTCAACCACATGGGCTTTGAGCAAAGTAGCCACCATCTTTAGTCTTTCGAAGATGTTTGATTGCACACTACTGCAAGATAACATCATTGCCTTTAGGGCTTTGTTCTCTTTGCAGACAGTGTCAATCTTTGAACTTTGATGCTCGACGGTTGCCTGAAGATAATCTCTCTCTTGGGAAATAAGGCTTGTTTGATCCTCTTGTGCTACATGAATGTAGTAATCGAGTTTATAGCAGTTTGTGTAATGAAATAATCTCTTCAGGTCGGAGTTGAACTTACAGGAAAGCTTCGACTGTGCCACTCTATTCTCACTTCTGAACTTGCTTAATTTTAGGAACATCCAAGTTTGAAGAATCATATCCTACCGTATTTTAGGATTTAACCCGGGCAGCGACCAAGTACAAGAGTCACCTCCTACTGCACGTTGAGGACGCACAATGAGAGATCAGCCGGCTACGACAGTAAGTGTATTGTTCCTTGTTTATATCAACTTGGATTCTCATCTAAATGCATCTTATGGTCTTCCCTGTTGTAGAGAAAACACCCTTCTCCAAGGAAGAACACCTCGCAGCTATAGCCTCCTCCTGTTTTTCCCGATTAGGCATGCTCTTATTCAGAAGGGTGTTTTCTCTGCAACAGGGAAGACCATAAGATGCATTTAGATGAGAATCCAAGTTGATATAAACAAAGAACATTACACTTACTGTCATAAGCCAGCTGATCTCTCGTTGTACGTCCTCAATGTGCAGTAGGAGGTGACTCTTGTACTTGGTCGCTGCCCAGGTTAAATCCTAAAATACAGTAGGATATGATTCTTCAAACTTGGATGTTCCTAAAATTAAGCAATTGTAGAAGTGAGAATAGAGTTTCAGTCAGTTCTATGAAGTCATTGAAGGAACCATTCTCAGGTTCAGCCGAAGCCTGAGCCTCATGACTCATTTTTCCCTGAGCCACAGGGGCAGCAGGTGATTCCTCTTGCTGATCTACCCCCGTGGTCAGGATAGCGGTTTCCATCCCTTGAGTTCGAATGTCCGCTATTATTTCCTGGGGAGAGAGAAGCCCACTGGGCGCCCCTGCTGAAGCTTCATCGACACTTGTACGTGTTTTCCTCCTCTTAAACAGGACAGTGTCTTCTCCCCACACAATCACAATATGATGGGTGTCTGTAGGAAGGGGGAAATATGAAGACTGTGAAGTACTTACCACAGTAGTCCTTTCGATCATTAGAGGAGGGATTATCAACTCGGGGGCTTCGCAAACCTCAGGGTTGGGTATCTCCTCCGTGACCGTAAAATCTTCGGCGGCCATAGGACCTTGAGTCGCTGTTTCAATCCCCATGACGGGGGATGAAACTTCACCAATATGGGGAGAGGTGGGCCTCTCTGGAATGTTTATCTCCAGAGGGTCTGTTGCCTTCCTCTTGCGACGAATGAGAGGAACTTCGTCTTCCTCATCCTCGCTCCTGACGAGGATTGACACCCAGGTCACTTCTAATAAACTTTTGGTTCAAGACAGGTTCGAACCAGACATGTATCTGGCGATGCGAACTCAAGCTATTTCTGAGGGGCATCACCATGAGGTCGCAAGCTTTACGCAATCAGGTCGCGGGTTTCGTGCGATCAGACCGACAGCCTTGTGCGGTCAGAAGTTCGTATGCTATACGCGGACTGGACTGGATATCCGGGGATGTTGTGCGGTCAGCCCATATTCCGCGGTCAGAAATTCTCGACCAAGGTGCTTGGAGTTTATTCGGTTATCTTTATACCAGGATATTCCAAGCATCCCGAAGATTCCTCCACGTTGAAGACCAACCGTCAGAGGTTATTATATGCGGTTATTCATGATTAACACGTGTTAATAACCTCCGTGGAAGTTAACAGCGGTTCTCCAACAACCGCATCCAACCGTTCGATGCAGTTTTCTTCATATGGCACCCTTTCGACCAATATAAAAAGGTGGCAAAGTACATCAAACGGGACAACCAAGACATTTTTGGAAGAACAAAACTCCTAAGATAAGTGAGATACGAGATATCTCGATCACTCAAACAGCCAAGTCTACGGCTTAGATTAGACAACACTTACAAGTCTCCTATAGCTTCTTTTTGTACACTTATTGTAACACCCCAGTTTTTGACTATCTTTTCTGCTTACGAATCAGCATACCTTCTTTGGAAACCCTGATATTTTAACCCTATCTTAATCTTAGGTATGCCACTACCTTAACCTAAAAAGTTGGCTGCTAAACTTCATTGACCAGATCGTTTTCACATTTCAGTCCAAAAGCGTTTCAATTTAGTCCTTTTCAGAAGTTTTAGAAAACCCAAAAAGGCTAAAAGTCCCAGATCACCTCAAAATCCAGATCTGATCAAGTGATAACCTTTCTTTCATTTTTCTGAACATTTTTCCCTTCTGGAAGAATTCCAGAATCTCGACCAAAACCCTAGTTTCAGCCTCGACGAAAGTTCAAACCCTAATTACCCTAATTACCCTGTTTTACCCTGTTTTCGATTTTTGTCAAAACCACCAGATGTTATCGGATTTCATCATTTTTCCCGCTAGATGAGTCCAAGACATTTAGTAGCACTCATCTGCAAAATCAGAATTCAAATCGGCCCTTCAGATCTTCAGAATTGCAATTAGGCCCAAACTCCCGAGCCAAAACCTTCACAGATCAGTCCAAATAATTGCAAATAGGTCCAAAGTTCACAACCAGGTCCCTGTGAAGTTTTCAACCAGCAACCGCCAAATTGCCGCGTCGTTAACTCGCCGCCGGTGAAGCCCCTCGCGCTGCCACCTCACGGCCACGTAGCCACCAGCCGTGCGCAGCTGTACCGCCACCGTGGAGCGCTCAAACCCCACCGTGCCATCTTCTTCCTCACGCGCGCGTGCTGCTGCTGCTGCTGCCAGGAGCTTCATGCCACTTGGCCGCCATCCCGAAGATCATCACCACCTCCTGACCAAATCCTGTTTCCCCGTGATTCACCGTCTCTGGCAGAGCCCCGCCGCGTCCCGAAGTGCATCGATGACCGTCCCGGCGTCAGAAGAAGATCTCCCCGGCGATTGCTGCTGCTCCCGAGAGCCTCACCCACGGCTATATAAGCCCCCTCCCTTGCCCAGCAGTACCTCGCACCACCCCACAGCTTATTTGCTTTAGCCATAGCACCAAAGAGCAACCGAGCCCTCAGCGCCGCCGCGAAGCTCATCTTCTCCGGCGAGTCGTTTCTGGAGCTCACGGCGCCAGCTTCGCCCGAAGCTTCTTCCTCCAAACCAACACCACCAGTAAGCTCCCTACACCTCTCTCTTCGTACCGTAGCCATTAATTGGTCCCCAGCGCACCTCAACGCCGGCAATCACCGGAAAACTGAAAAACCCCTGTTCCCGCAATGCCTAACGATTTAGCCCGAATTAACCTTCGTGCCAATGATAGGAATTGACCAGTGCACCCATTTGAGCAAGCCTGCAAGCTTAGATTTCAAATTTGAGCAATAATCATGGCCTTTCCGAGGTTCGCGCGCCACCAGTGAGCTGGTCCTCGTCGCCAAGCTTCTCCGGCCACTCTCCGGCCGATTTAACCCCGCAAATAGATCCCTCACCTCACCCTCTCACTCCCTGAGCAAGGAATCAAGCTCAAACCTCTTAAATCAGAAACGCCCAATTTGGAGGTTGTCTTCTCCAGCGCCGGTCGCCGGAATTTATCCCCGGCCGATCTAGCCTCGCTCACCTTATCATTTAGATAGATCTCAACCCCCTGAGCAATTTTGTCTACTAGCCCGACCTCTGAATCGACCTGAATCAAAAGTTATAGCCATGCCAAGGTTGCTGTCCAGTGGCTCAGTTCATGTCCAGGCCACCGTGTTTGCTCACCGGATTTGGCCACCCTCCGGCCACTTTCTGTAACAGCCGCAAAATTCCATTCTTAAACTCTCTACTTCTCAGATTTTCTTTCCGGTCTAAATCTTCCGAAATTCTGTTTAATTATCTTTTTATTCCGATAAGCGAAATTCTTTCACCTGTTCAATCCTAAATCATCCCCCCCAATATTTTCTCATGCATGCATATTTTTAAGTTCATGGCATCATGATTTTACGCATCAAACAAATCATTTTTCCACATGAAATAATGATTTTCCTATTTGGAAATTGCATAAAGGAATATATTTAATTTAAAGTAATGCATTAAAAATTCTGTGAAAATATTTAATATATTTTATTTGCACAAGTAACCAGGTTCCACAACTTCCCATGCACTGACATTTTGCATTTCAGCCCTCCTATTTTCAGAAATTTCCAAACAAGCCCCTAGAATTGACAAAAACAATATTTTATGCACAATTACCCTTCTACCCTCACCCATTCCACAGTAAACACAGTGTAAAGACCTGCATGACCCTGTTAGATGCATTACATGTCAGCATGCCACTGTTACACCTCGTTTCCACCTGAATGTCATTCTTTATAAGCTTTGGCATGGCTGTAAAACAGCTCAAACCAGAATATTTTCACAAGTTCTTCTGTAGAGTGGTAGAGGAAACACTTAGACACGCAGAGCATTCAAGAGTTTTGAATTTGGTTGAAACATTTCACATAAAATATCAAAGGGGGTGATTTCTGCTCTTCAGCCGCTGGTTTGGCCGCGCTCCAGCGCCGGCCGCCATCACCTCGTCATCGTTCCCTCGCTGCAGACGTCTTTTGCTTGTCCGAGCTTGTCCATCAGGTGTGCCTCCTCACTCTCTTCCTTTTTCTCTTCTGGATCTCGGCGAAATGGTCGCCGGAGCTCCCTCCACCGGCGCTTCTTGTTTTTCCTGCCGCCGGCGAGCTCGTCTTCCTCGCGGCCGGCCGTGCGCCACCTTCTCCATTTCCGGCCACCAAACTCCGCCATTGTTGTGTTTTCTTGCCCCCTTAGTGTTCCTCCTCCGGTTGCAACACTTCCGCGGCCTTTTCCCCTCTCCTGTGAGCTTCGGCCGAAGCTCAACCGTGCAGCCGTGCATGTCCAAGCCCGCCGGGAAACCACGCCGTGTAACTCGCCGTGCAGCTCCCTCTTGCCGTGCCTTCTTCACCAAACCTTCTCCTCTAGCTGAGACTCCTCCACCCTTCGAATCTCAGCCCCAGCCGCGGCCTGGATCGTCGCCGGCGAACTCTTGGCCGTGGCCATGTCCTGTGTCGGCCGACTGACACTGCTATAGTGTTGTACTCTTTTCCGAATGTCAGCCGCAGCGACATGCCTTGTCGTTCTCTGCCTTCTGGACCTCCGATCAAAAATCCGATCGAGTCACTTTGTTCGCTTCACTGTCAACCTTCCAGATATGTGATCATTTCCTTGATCCGCTGTCCAGATTTCCGTTTTTCTGTTTTGAACTTCGTCGTTCCTCCCCCGATTTTGTCGCAGAAGTCTCCGATCGAAGATCCGTCTTCGCCATCAGATTCGCCTCAACTCAAATCTTCTGGATCTAAAAATTTTCTTCAGATCCGAGTCTCGGATCTTGTTTTCACCTTTTTCCAGATCCGATTTTACCCGGTTTATCCTAAAATTCTGCCAAAAGTGGTTTTTCTCCGTCCAACCTCCAAATCCAGATCCGTCTGAACCATCCTACCACAAATTGCTCCTGCCACATATTCTCCTTCAGGAACCACCTCAGATTCTAATCCTAAAACCTTGATCTGCCGTTTTCAGAAACTCCCGTTTTTCAGTCTTTTTCAGATCCAACTCCGAGGCTGTTTTGCCTAGACTTATTAGGTTTTAGATTTTGCATTTGTTAGTCTCATATTTGTGCATTTTGTTTGATCGGTGCTCTTTTCGTGTTTAGAAATCGCCCGTCCGGAAGCCGAGGAGCAGCCGATCGAGGACGTCGCTGAAGATCTTATCGCGGGACTTCAAGGCAAGTCACCACCACCTTGATCATGTTGACCCTATGTTTTCCAGTTAGCTAAGTATTTTGTTATTTGAGTATTATGCATGCTAATTAAGAAAACTGTGTATGTTCAAATATACCTGTTTAGCTATTGTCCCACATTGAATAGCCATTCCTGATTCTCAAGCCATGTGTATAATATTCTTGATGCCCTAGGTTAATGCTAAAGCATAACATTGGTAATATGGGTTATTCACATAAATGAGCAAAAAAAAAATGGTTTTCAAAACTAAAAATGCCTTTTAAAATGTCTATCCTAGAGAGGAGAGGTGTGTCAGTCGAAACATGGAAAATACTGTGATGCTTATGATGATGATGTGATAACATGGTAATGTTGTAAATATGAAATGTTGTGAATTGTGAAAAATGTGAATAGGGAAACTCCTCTCTAGAATAGCTTAAGGACCCACCAATTTGTGCTAAACATCCAATAACATGTTATCGTACCTCCACAAGCCTGGTATGGGACGGGCACGACCAAGTATCCTTGCCGAACTATCACTAGTACAGAAATGCAGTCTACTAACCCCTATCTTCTATCGGTTATTAGCGAAACAGCACAAAACCGATAGAAAATGTGCCTCGTGGGCAAAAAAGCCCGACGGATGTATTTTCCCTATCGGTTTCTAAGAAACTTACCGATAGAATAAATAGTATGATTTACTCTAGCGGTGATGAACATATTTGCCGTTAGAAGAGATGCATAAGTACTGACGGAAGAATGTTGTGCGCCGATAGGACTGGTCGACTTCAACAACTAGACTTATTCTATCGCTACTATATGAATATACCGACAGAATATATTACAAGTTCCTATCGGCAATATGTAGTTCGCCGATAGAATAGTTGACCTTCTACAAATATTTTTATTCTATCGGTAATGGATTCTTTTACCGTTAGAATATATAGAAAATTGCTTAGAACTGTTCGTCTTCTAATAGTTTTATTCTATCGGTAATGCATGTTTATACCGGTAGAATATTGCACAAAATATCTTAGAACTGTTGGCCTTCTACAACTAGTAATATTCTATCGGCAATGTACGTACAGACCGATAGAGTATGTACAAAAATTCCTATCGGTAATATTTGTTTTGCCGATAGAACCATTCGGCTTCTACAGATGTTTTTATTACTAACGGTATTCTGTTTTCTTACCGATAGAAAATATATAATTGTATAAATACACGGGTATGTCTCTTTCATTCTCACAGTTCATCTGGGCTCGTAGTCCTAACCCGTAAGCTCCATGGACGGCCGGCGCACCTCTACAGGGGACCGCTGCACCTCCGCACCTCCATCGACGCCCTCTAGACGTCGGCATCCCAAGGAAGGTACGTAAAATTTCTGCAATATTGTTAGATTATTCTAATCCGATTATGGCAATAATTCTGCTTTTTTTGTATCCTTCATTTTGATGTGTCTTCTTTTCAATATGATTATGATCTGTTCAGGTCCTTGGATGATGCTCGTGGGGGGCAACGTATTTCACGGTTCTTCATCGCAGTACGCTGCCTATGTTGGCTTGTTGGCGAAAGAAAAGATGAAGATCACCGTCGAGAGCTGGAAGGACGTGAAGGGCGAGATCTTGGTTGGCTCGGTCGAGAAGATGCTTAAGCCCGGCGTGTTTCTCAAATCAGGACCTATAGAAAGCATCTTACATGTTTTTGCATGCACCAGCTTGTGGCCAGATGCTTACCTGCTTGGAGAAGAAGAATTGTTGTTATTTGCACAGCCATTCTACACCATCACTACACAGAACAACATCTTGGAAGGTAGGTTCTTTTTGTTAATGGAGTTGAGTTGAGTTGAGTTGAGTTGATCGAGTTTGAGTCCGAGGAAATCACCATTACGTACAAATGTATGTCGACGGCAGTTCCAGCTCCTCGGGCGTCTTCGAACTGAACTCCTATGGTTAAGTCTAATGTGGTTCAGATATTTGCTGTTTTGGATGAATGGATTTGTGATGTATCAGGTCTAACTTGTAGTCGGTAGTTGCATTGTGGCAACCTGCAAAGGTTCCCTTTTATGTAAAATGCATGTATGGGCCACTGGGTCCTCGTCGTGATCTGTTGTTAATTTCAGACGTGGCTTTTGTAATATACATCGAATGTGTGAATTGTTGTATTTGTATATTGTTGTATATTTGTGTATCATGTATTGCTAATTGGGACATGAACTTGAATGTGCAGGGAGCATTTGTGTATTTAATTGTATTGGTAGGTAGGTGTGTATTTGTACTGCTGTTTCAGACATGCACTTCAATTTGTGAACTGGCATGTGTATGTTTGTACCTGAATTTGTATTGGTGAACTGGCATGTGTATGTTTGTACCTGAATTTGTGAACTGGCATGTGTAATTTCTTTGGCAAGATGAAGTCCCAACTACCTACGAAAAGTATTTTTGTGTCTCCTAGTTAATCCACAAATTAGCATTTCTTGAAATATATTGCTTTATCTTCTAGTTAAGATCCGTTTGATGTAAGATCTGTTTGATGTTACATTGATATGATTCCTTGAATGTGAGAAATGGCATGTGCATGTTTGTCCCAGTTTGGTGACAGTACCTCCTCTAACGGTAAGTACACATATTTACCGATAGGAAAACATATATATTTGTTCAGTCATGCATATTCTAACGGTAAATACACATATTTACCGATAGGAAGCACATATATTTGTTCAGTCACGCATATTCTAACGGAAATGCACATATTTACCGATAGAAAAATACATATATTTGTTCAGTCATGCATATTCTAACGGTAAATACACATATTTACCGATAGGAAACACATATATTTGTTTAGTCATGCATATTCTAACGGTAAATGTACATATTTACCGATAGAAAAATACATATATTTGTTCAGGCATGCATATTCTAACGGTAAATACACATATTTACCGATAGGAAGCACATATATTTGTTTAGTCATGCATATTCTAACGGTAAATGCACATATTTACCGATAGAAAAATACATATATTTGCTTAGTAATGTATATTCTCTAACGGTATGTGTGTGTTTTTACCGATAGAATATGTGAGCGGCAAATTACCTAAGTTAGTCTGACGGTTATTTCATGTATTTACCGTTAGAAAAATGTCCATTATAAGGAAAACCCCAGTCGACCATTGCGGAGCTGCTCTTTAATTTGTTCTGTTGCACTCTGTGTCCCTCTGTTTGTGACGAAAGTTCCAGCTACACTGCTAGGGTGATCAGCGCAGGCTGGAGGGAAGTTGATTGCGCCCCTCTCTTTAAGGTATGCTTAATCGTCGACACCTATCTCTCTCTCCCTCTAGATCTCCCTTCCTCTCTACTTGCAAGCTAGCTGTATTGTGTAGTTCCAAGTTTGTAGCTCTAAGCTTGGGAGCTTGGTAGCTGGAAATGCGTCATGTTTTAGGAGCTAACTAGCTTGTATTGTGTAGTTAGCTAGGTTAATTAGTGTTAATTTCGTCAGGCTAGGGTTCAACACATGTATCTGTTGTAAGAGGCTGTACATGTACATATACATAACTTAATCGGGCAGGTTTCATGCATGGCTTACTCGTTAAATTTTGTTAATTGTAGATGGACAGGAAATATTGGATGTATGGAATAAAACGTACTACTCTTGAATATTTGGATGGTGTGAATGAGTTTATTAAATTTGCTGAGCAACAAAAGGAGAGGAAGGGAGAGAAAAATATGCTCTGTCCTTGTACAGATTGTATGAACTTGAAGAGGTTTAGCAACTCTGATCAAATTCATACTTGCAAAGCAAGCCACACAGGTATTCTACATCGTTGACCCGGCCAATCCAAACTTGCATGTTGTCCTCCACAGCAAGAGACGTATTGTTGGGGTCGAAGATGTTGTCGACGAAGAGGAGTATAACCAATTCGATGAAATACCTCCATTTTTAGAGGACATTCAATCTATCCGTACTGAAGATATCGACGAAACAACGTATCTGCGAGATGACCACGAAGAAGGATTATGGGTTGAGAACCATTGATGATTAATTTCTATTTCAGGGATAAATGCCAAGCAAACAGCCCACAAGTTCTGCAGCAAGGTGAGGAATTTATCATTAATACATCAGGCAGTACATTTTTCTTTAGAATTTAATGATAAGCTAGTTTACAGCATTAATACATCTCAAATTTACTCCACAGCATGAGTTCTAACATGTACAGTACCTTTATCCTGTAAATATTTAATTCTTCCCTTCAAATAGCACTTGCAAAAATCTCATCGCAGCCTCTTCAAAAATCCCTTTTTTCTGACGGTATTTTGTTATTTATACCGATAGAGAAGGACATCTTCTCTCAGGCACTTCAAAACGTTTTCTATCGGTATTGTTCTATTTTACCGTTAGAATAAATTCATTTGTCTCACGGTATTTGTTGTCTGACGGTTTTTTCCTGTTTTTACCGATAGAAGAATACTCTACCGCTTCGAATTCTCAACCGTGTCGCCATGCGTCGCCTTGGAAACTCTATAAGTACCTCGCCATGCGTCGCGGTATTTTGTTGTTTTTCTAATTCTCGAACGGTTGGACTCCTCATCTTCTCTTTCACAATGGCAACCTCCATGGGATCGTCATCCACGGCCTCCCCGGTAAGAACTCTAAATCTCCTCGGTTTACCCCTGTATTGTTAATCCATGTTCAGTTCATTCTTGACCTGTTGATTTGCACAGGGAATGGTAGCCGTGGAAGACACTGCCAAAGTGAAGGCTGACCTGAGGGCCCTCCAGGAGGAGCACAAGCTCCTTACAGACAAGCACACTCAGCTACGGCTTGACCTTGACGATCTCTTCCAGCGCATTAAGCGCATGAAGACGGATGGTGACAATGCTAGGGCGAGGACGAGGCGTCTTCGCGAGGAGAAGAAAGCCGCGGATATGACCATCGCTGGCTGCGGTTTGACTATGAAGGATACCATAGCGAAGCTGACGGAGGTCGCAGGCCTTCTTGACGCGGTAGTAGTTGATCCTAGGGACAACTTGTCGCTAGAGGAGTCCTGCGTCCTGGCTGCAAGTCTAACTGACTCTATTCTACATGCAGCCAGGGCTAAGACCACCCCTTGACCTAGCATTTTGGGTTTTATTTTTTATGTAAGTGATAAAACAACAATGAATGAACAATTTCTTTTTATGTCAATTTTCCAATTTTCCGGCTATCTTCCCTCTTTCTTTAACATTCTGCAGCTTTCAACCACGGTCTGTTTGATGTTAAATTGTGTACCTTTTCATAACTCTGACGGTATTTTGTTGTTTTTACCGATAGAAAAAGGGCACACAAATCTCAAGCACTTAATCAAAAAAATTTTCTGGGGAAAATTGGGCTCACGGGATTTTTTTGTTTATACCAATAGAAAAGGGCACCTTTTCATTACTCTCACGGTATTTTGTTGTTTTTACCGATAGAAAAATGGCACCCAATCTCAAGCACTTTAAAAAAATTTTCTGTGGAAAATTGGTCTCACGGGATTTTATTGTTTATACCGATAGAAAAATGCAATCACTAATTCGAATATTTTTCCGGGAAATTTACTTTTTCTATCGGTATTATTTTGTTGTTTCGATAGAAAATTACATAAGTCTATCGGTATCATTTTGTTATACCGATAGAAAAGTTCCTCCGCTACTTTATTTCTCGTACACGGCCCTTTAGTTTCCCTCCACTCGAACAGTTCCACCTTAGAGCACTGCGTCTCTTTGAGAGCGAAGAAAACCCCAACCTCCGCCGTGAGCACTCACTTCCTCTCTCCCACACGACGATCGCCGGCTGGACACTGGTTCGTCACTGCCACCGGTTCTTATTTTCGTCCTTCGCCCGCCGCTGCTGCGTTCTACACCGCCTCTGCATCACCAGAACTGATCGCCGCCGTAAATACCCTAATTCGTCGTTCTATTTCCAGCATCTTCTTTATTTGATCCTAGTGTTTTGCACGTACTAATTCTTGGAGTTTTGCAATTACACTAGGGTTCCCTATTGTGTTGGCTTATGTACATTCCGCAGGCAATGTTGATTTTAATTAGGGTTTACATAATATGTTCCAGTGCTGTAATGAACCTGTTTTGAGATTTTAACTTCTCTATACTGCTGTATGTGTGATCAATTGTATCCAACTGCCATGTAATGCAGATTATATGTTGGAGGTGTTCTTACACATATTCTATCGGCAGCTCATGTGTTTACCGATAGAAAATTTTCTGCACAAGTAGTAAAACTTAATTTGGATCTGGAAGGACATGAGCCATGCAATGTACTAGTTTGGTTGGGAATTTTTACTCACTTCGTATGAATATATGGCAATGTGGATGGGTCTTCGATGTATATGTTTCAAATGCCTATATACATGACTTTTCCCAACCTAATAGCTGTGAAGTCCTGATGACTCACATACAGGCTAGGCTAAAGATTATGCACAGTAGCACTTAGATGCTTGTGTGCATATTTACGTGTGAAATAATAATGCTGGCCCATGAATATTAATTAGTGTAGCAAATCATCGAGAATGTTATGTGATGACAGTGAATGGTGGCTTGTCAACAAAATTCCATATGTAGAGAACATTGTTATGTTCTATCGGTATCTCACGTGTTTGCCGATAGAAAAATTGTCTTGTGTGGAGGTAATTGTTATGGTCTATCGGCAGCTCATGTGTTTACCGATAGAAAATATTTCTGAAGAGTTCAGTAAGTAATTTATGCATGTCTTTCTTTTTGTATTATTTTCCCTTTTGCCGCCCTAGTTAGTCTCCAGTCCTGGGCTGAGTTATGGAAGTCCAAGGCGAATTAATTGCCATATATATGGTTTGTTGAAGGTTTTGTAGGGCAAGACATGTCGTCGTCTTCATCGGATGGTACTAGTGGTTCGACTAGGGCCAACCCCATCGTAACTACTGAAGATGGGGCTGTTACATCCCAGCGCAAGAGGGTGGGGCGAGGCGCGACGACGTTGGGGCGTTTGGCCAAACGCACTGATCTTTCTTGTGAGTTCAACCAATTTGGGAGGCCGATTGGAAAGAATGCTGGGAGGTACGCGGCCTACGTTGGGCTGTTGGCGAAAGAAAGGGTGAAGATCACCGTCCAGAGCTGGAAGGACGTGACGGCGGACGAGAGGGATAGGTTGTGGGCGGAAGTGAAGGTTAAATGAACTGAAATCGCTGAACTCTTTCGTAATCACGTTCTCTTGGCTTATACTAAAGTTTAACTAACTCGTGATTAATTGTATGCATTTTTCGGAAACAGGCTAAGTGGAACATCCCCGACGATACACCTAGGACTGCCTGCTTGAAGGACATGAACGGAACATGGAAAACCTTTAAGAGCTGGCTCGTCAGTAACTTCCTAGCTGCGGGGAAATCTCCTTGCGAGAAGTACCCCTTCATATCGGAGGAGGTATGGGAGGAATTCACCAAGCAGAAGGGGACTGAGGAGTTCAAGGCCCTTAGCGAGAAGAATAGGGCGATCCAGAAGAGGAACGACCACCCGCATCGGCTCGGATCCCGGGGCTATGCGGGGAAGGAGGAACAGTGGAAGAAGGAAGACGAACAAAATCCTGTCATGGACACCCCTGAGTTGCCGCTCTCTGAGATCAGGGATGAGAGGTGCAAGCGATGGTGGAGGGGGAGGGGGTCCGTGTCGTCCACGGGGTCTGTGCAGTTCGCAACCCCTGGGGACGCCGACGTTGTGAGGCGAATGGTAAGTTGGCTAACCTCGTAAACTGTGTGCGCACAAGTGTATATAAGGCAATTTGTCTCACAAGGTACCTTCAAATGTAACAGATCTCTTTTGAGAAGGACGCAGCGGAGGGATTGTTTACCCCGCAGAGGGAGAACGACATCCTCACCCGAGCTCTAGGAAATAAGGAGCATCCCGGGCGGACACGGGCCGTGGGAGCCATTGTGTCGTGGAAGGCCGGTTTCGTAGATCCGGCTCCACCGAGGAAGAAGGCCCGCACCTGGAAGGAAAAGGAAGCTGACCTCTCCGATAAGATACGGGCTGAGGTACGGGAGGAGATACGGGCGGAGATGCGGGCTGAGATACGGGCTGAGGTACAGTCTGAGGTGCAGACCGAGGTCGCACAAATGAGGGAAGAGTTTGCACGGTTGAGAGAAACATTGCTGGCCAAGAGTTTAGATGCGGATCCCCAGGACGACGGTACCCCGCGGGGTCGGATAAGCAGTTGCGCTTCGAAGGTACTCGCGGATCCAGTGGATCTACTTGAGGTACTGCAAGCCTTCATCTGTGCACTTAAGTTGATGCCACTCCCATTCTGTTAGAGTTGTTTCGCTAACCTATTTTAATTGTTACAAATTTGCAGGGGCCGGAGGGCTGCATCCTACAGAATCACGTAGGCGCCGGGCAGGAAGTGGTTGGACACGGCTTCGTATATCCGTCTGGGCCGGATGTCCGGGTCCACTGTGTACCTCTGCGGTTGGGTTTCGCAAAGGTACAGGTGGACATGGCCATGCCGGGCTACAACGATTCTCCGTTGCCAGTCCCAACAGAGGAACTGCAGACACTTGCCGAGGCAGTGGGCTCCTACGTACAGTGGCCCAAGAAGTGTCTTGTAATACAACCGGTAAATCTTACACATTTTAGATTACATCCTACTCAGTACACTCAACTTGCATAATCTAACATACGTGCTCATTAATTGAAGTGGCCTGCCGCGGGGCTACCAGGGGACTGCGCCCCCAGCTCAGGGCATGAGGGCCGATCTCGTGCGAACCTGGACACATCAAAGACGGCCTCGACCCCACCCAGCGCATCCACGCCTCCACCTCAGAAGAAAGCCGCCATCACCTCGCCCTTGCCTTCGAAGGTACGCGCTCAGTCCCCGGCAAAAGGCAAGGGCGGCAAAGGCAAGGGCAAAGGGCGACAGGGACTGCCGCGGACGTTCACGAACACGCTCCCACTCCTGTCGGAGGCATCTTTGCGGAAATTGGATCGATCAACCAGAGACCTCCACGACTGGTACCTACATCGAGCTCGGCGCAGCCTGAACTTCTTAGTTCCCTACAGGCCTGGGCAGTTCCACCGTGAGCCCGGGACTATATCCGTGGCACACGAGGATCTGTTCGACCTCTACAACTGGCGGGAGCTCGATATGTCCATCATACGGACTGGAGTCCTGTGAGTTTGCTGATGCTATGTATTGCTGTTTGCTAACTCTGTTTGCTAACTCTGCATTAATGTTGCAGTTCATTTGAATACTGAGTAACTTTCTGTGAAATTAATATTAATCTCGTCCTTCGCATGCAGGTGCATGTACAGGCTAGCATCGGAGGCTGCGTGTGACAAGGTGGGTTTCCTCGACCCAGAGAAAATAAGCCTCACGATGCTAGAGCAGGACGCCGCGCACGCTGAGCAGTACATATCCAACGCGCTGATGGCGCAGCAGGACAGGGACTTCATTCTGGTGCCGTACCACCAAAGGTTAGTGCATTTCGTACTAATTTAACTCAATCTTGTATGTTACACCTGAGATGTACTTTGAGCTAGCGGTCCTCTTTTACGTACAATGCAGGGGCCACTGGATCCTCATCGTGATCTGTCCGCCGAGGAACGAGGTGTACTACCTCGATTCGATGCGTGACAGATTATCGATGGAATATGTGCTCAAGGGGAATATGGGGGCGTAAGTAACTTATATGTTTGATTTAAATTTTGACCTCACTAGCTAATGATAATACATTAACCGGCAATACTAACTGAAATGCAGGGCTTTTGATAAATATGTGTCCGCTGGAGGGAGGCATGCCGCACCGCAGGGCTCCCTACTAGCTTGGAAAGAATATGAGGTACTCACGAGACTTTTTGTTTATGCTTAATTAGTTTATGGAAACAATATATAGCTAACATGTATTCGCATATGCAATTATCTCAGTGCCATCAGCAGCCGCAATCGTGGGAATGCGGGTTTTATGTGCTGCGCTACATGTACGACCTAGTGCAGACAAACTTTTCCCGATTCCCCCAGGTAAGCATCGATAGCTAACTCAAATTTCAAAAATGGGTGTCACGTTCTAAATTAGGATCGAAGTTAGTTACTCAGTATGCACACATGCTTGCAGATCGCCATGTCGAAAGACCAATATGAAAATGCAAAGATTATATATCTTCGACAAATCTGGGCACAATATGTCATGGAGGAAGTAGCACCCAACCATCCAGCATGACAATTTTCTCCTTTTGGTGTACTCTGCATAGACTGTTCATATACATGTGAATAAATATATATATGTGAATAAATGTCCACATTGGATTGCAATCTGTATTTGTCCATACATATGTGAATAAATGTGAATAACTGCCTAATGTGTGAATTTGTTCTGTGAATTTACCTTGCATTTGTACTGTATTGTGTATCCAATCTATACTGTATTGCATCTGTACTGTATATGTGAATGTACTGTATTGTGATGCAAATAAAGTACTGTATATGTGAATGCTCTATCGGTAAATTCATCAACAACCGAGAGACTACTGTCCTTTTTTCTATCGGTACAATCAAAATTAACCGTTAGAAGAGTTTGACCTTTCCTGCCGGTGAACTCATACATATCCGATAGAGTACTAAGCTTTTTTCTGTCGGTAATCTTGTAGTTAACCGTTAGAATAGTGGTACTTTTCAATCGCTATTGACGAGTTTTCTATCGGTAAACTTGTAATATGCCGATAGAATAGTGTGAGTTTTCCTGTCGGTAAACTTATAATTAGCCGTTAGAATAGTGGTACTTTTCAATCCGCTAGCGACGAGTTTTCTATCGGTATACTCCTAATATGCCAATAGAGTACTAAGCTTTTTTCTGTCGGTAATCTTGTAGTTAACCGTTAGAATAGTGGTACTTTTCAATCCGCTAGCGACGAGTTTTCTATCGGTACACTCCTAATATGCCGATAGAGTACTAAGCTTTTTTCTGTCGGTAATCTTGTAGTTAACCGTTAGAATAGTGGTACTTTTCGAACTGCTGGACGTAAGAATACGACGGGTTTTCTATCGGTAGATTCATAATATGCCGATAGAATAGTGAACTTCTTCTGTCGGTTATTTACCGATAGAAAATGTCCAGTCTTGTTCTATCGTGTCTATCTCTATCGGTACAAAAACCGATAGTAGAAGGGTTTTTTTTACCGATAGAAGACTGCATTTCTGTACTAGTGTATTGCCCTAGCTCTGCATAGAGTCTATAACCTAAATAATAATGTGCACTAATACTGTTCACTGGTCAGGGAGGGAAGATCCCTCTTGGCCCACTTACACTGACGGTTGGGATGAGCCCAACCGATTCGTCTGAGTGAAAGATCGTGCAACTGATGTGGTTCCAGGGCACGAGTGCTGGATGTGGTTTCCCAGCACAAACCCCTCGTGTGTCCGCTCACTATTGGTGGAGAGGGTCTCCCACCGCGGCCCAATATTGAGTGAGGGGTAGGGTGAAGGTATGAGAGGGAAGATCCCTACAATGCTTCACAACTGTATTAGGAACCCCACCAGGAGGTGGAATTCCTGGGCCACTGACCGGTGGTGAACCTTTTACGGGGCAGAGCTAGCATAATGGCAAGGTAGGGTGAAAAGCGTGTTATTCTCAACTCAGTGGCGCGCTTAAAGCAGCGTGATCGAACCTGGCATAGGAGACTCATATGCTTAAAGTAGAGTGATTGGGCAAAAGGCCTATGCTCGTGGTCAACAGTGATAGTTGAGAAGTCTTGTGGGTAAAGCGGTACCCCTCTGCAGAGTTTAAAATGTATTTAAATACTCCGTGCTCCCGGATTTTGGAGTGTGTTATGGTCAATGGGTTTTATCCATGTTGTGAGGCACAAGTAGTTTTTATGAACTGTTTTATCAACTGCTTTAAATTCTGCACTCTTGAACTGTTATATATATATAAGGTAAATTTTCAAAGAATGTTTTGAATGCTTTTCATGACTATCAACTGTTAGGTGACGAAAAAGGTTTGGAAAAGAACCTCAATCATTTCCTTGAATTCCTTATCATGTTATATATATACTGCATTTGTTAAGTGGTGATTTGCTGAGTACTCTGTACTCACCCGTGACTGACTTTCTCCATCAGAAGTTGAAGAGCCAAGCGACTTGGGTTCACATGAGTGTGAGCCTGAGCCTTGTGAAGACTTCTTCGAGTATGATCTGAGCTTCTAGGCGTCGCGTACCCCGGTCGAGCGACTGTGGGCGAAGATTAGTGTTCCGCTCCTTCCGCGTTTTGTTGAAAAAAAAAACTGAACCATTATTTTGTACCTCGTTGTGTTACTATTGTAAGGCCCTAGTGCCGTCATCTGTGAACCCTGTAATATTTTGTGGATTATTTATGTATTGTGCTGGTTGTTGTGATATTCATTTCTGGTTCGCAACTGACTCCTGGGAAGTTGCGACAGGGGAGTGCTGTTCCGTACTGTGGTGTTCGGTACGGGGCGGTGTTCCCCACACTTTCAGCCCTTGAGCCTGTTGAAAGTTTTGTAGCTGTTATCAATGCCTAAACCCCAGACAAAGTTGTGCATCAATTGGAGTTCTGAGTCAAAAGTTATGCAATGCCCTAGTTTCTGGCCATGTCTAACACTATGTCAGTGCATGTCCACCTGTGGCATTGGATGATTTAGACTTGTTTCTTTTGAGCAATTGAAATGCCACTTTGTCCACTAAGCCTTTTGAGCCATGTTCTACAATATTCCCTACTATCACATCTCCAGAAAGCAAACCTAGAACCGATTTAGGGCAATGTCAAGCCATGAGTCGAATGTCAGCCCTTCGACATTCAAGCCCTTTGAACCCATCTCTTCAACCAATGTCAAGTGACCTTGTCTAAACCAATTCCCCTGCATGCATGATGTATTTACGTATTATTTTCTAGTGCTTGTATGCTTATATAGTGTGTATGTGTTGTTTGTAGCCGTCGTGGAACCAGACGTTGAAGGAGCAGAGGAGATCCCTGAAGATTCATTTGAGTAGCTAGACCCGTCACTGCAAGGCAGGTCTCAAACCCTTGATCATGTCTCACCTACTATTTTGAAATGAAGTATGTTAACTGTTTTCCAGTATATGCATACCTTAGATTCAAATAAGAATTATGTTTCAATAAAATGACTAGATATGACCTAAATGATTGTAAAGCCCCTTTTGACATTGAATATCCATGCACCCTTGTTACCCTAGATTATCATGCTTAGGCTATGCTATGCTCGATTATTATATGATAAATGTTGAATGGTCACATATGAGAAGAGCATGTTAAAAACCCCTTTTTGTGAAACAAAATGTGATTGGAATCGATAGTGAGGATGGTTTGATTGGATGGTGCTGTGTGCGCACTGGGAATGTGAAAGGCTCCTCACTAAAGATTCATAAGGACTAGAACCTTGTGTTGTGCTTCTATGCGGCATGAAAAACGTACCAACCACCTGCCTGTTTATGGGACGGGCGCAACTTAGTAGCTTTCTTTAGTGTTAGCTTTTCCCTGCAATGGTTGTCGGTCCAGTGTCTTGCGAGAACTGGTGGGCCGCAGAAGGCCATGAGTGATGTGAGTTCAGAAAAATCATGAGAGGAAAAGGTGGAAAGAAGGAAGACGCCCTATGCCAGATTAAGTCGTGCGCGACTGTAATCAAGAGAGGCTATGTGTCTTGCGAGAACATAGGCCCAGGCTAGGAAGTAAGGCAGTGGGGAGGACCCACAATGGTACTTGAGACTTAACTGTCTATTTACCGGGCAGGGAATTAGTTAATACTAGGACTGTAAATTGTTGTGTCATCTCGGCCTTGTCACATGCGTAAAAGTCGCATGAAGCTGATCCGACTTGAAAGCCGAATGATTGGTGGATTAAGGTGGTACACCTTTGCAAAGTTTAAAAAGTATCGGATACTCTGAGCTCCCAGGTCATGGAGTCTGCGCGCTGTGAATTCTATTCACGTCGATGCAGCACAAGTAGCTTTTGGAAGTTTTTCACAAAATCTGAGTAAAGTGGTGACTCATGAAAGACCGCCACACACAACATTTCTGAAAATCTAGCTTAGGATTTTAAAAGCCTCGCTTTCAAAAATAAAGACCTTTCTTCAAAGCTGCATGTGAAAATCTATTATATATTTATACACAGAGCCAAAGAGCTGTTCTTTGAGAAATTTCCCCCTCATCTATATATACATGCATTGTTACTTGGGACTTGTTGAGCACCATGTGGACGATGTGCTCACCCTTGCTTTTACAAACAAATTTAGAGGAAGGATTCGCTGACCCTGAATCTTATGGTCTTGAACCCAATGTGGAACAAGAAGAAGAAACTGAGGACCCATCTGGTTAAAGGGTTATGCACCAAGGTGGAGTTCGATGTGGAGAAGGCCCATGCAATACCGCCGCTGTAGAGAAAGAAGACTGATGAAGTCCTTTTGTTTATCGTTGCTGTTTTATTTTGTGCCGACCCTTGTGTCGAAAACTCCTTAATTTGTATTAACAATTAAATGCGTCATTTCGGCGCTAAGTTATTGTGATGTTGGTCCTTGTGATCAGCACTTGTTTTTAATTACTCGCATTTTTATATAATGCATCTTGTTGTTGTGAGCTGCAATGTGCCTTTTTTGAGTGCAATCCACCTGGGCGGTTGCCACTGAAATCCTCAAATGAGGGTCCCACAGAACTTGGTATCAGAGCAGAAGACTCGACTGTAGGTCATAACCCTTAGATAGACTTTGGCGTCCCTAGAAGAAAGTTCGCTAGTTCTTTGTCAAAATTTGTTTACGAAAACCTATTTTCCTTAAGAAAAATGTTATTTTTGATTTTTGGAAAAAGATTTTGGACTTCTCTTATAGATGCCTTTCGTTCTGTCTTCAGATGGCTTCCGACAGGAGATACCTTCACGGAGACGAGCTTGGATCGTGGGCACTGTTGTTGTGGATGATGCTGCAATTCCTTGGAGCACGGGACAGTCAGAGACCGGTATATTGCGTCTGGCAAGATGAGATAAATGGACGACCCATAGGTTGTCGGGCCTCGGTGATTGTCTACGAGATCCCCGAGCATGGGAGAGGCTCAGTTAGACGCCAAGCCCGTAGAGAAGAAGAGGAGGATGCTATCTTGGACGCTGCCCGTCGTGCTGTAGGTTCCGTCCGGCAGATGTACAGCGACTACCTTTCCGATTCCCCCTACCGCTTCGTACCTTACCAGGTCCCCGGATCGGAGTACCGAGTTGTTCTTCCGTCCAGCGACCAGGAGAACGCTATTCTGACGAAGACTCGAGACGTCGTTCGCGCTTCAGAGATTGGATACACCCGCCTATTTCGAGACTACGAGCGAGTTCGCGATGACCGCCACTACCTAGAGGGCATGCTTATTAGGGCTCGTGCAAGTCTCCGAGAAAAAGAAAGACAAATTCAAGAAATGGCTGAATCAAGTGGAGAAAAGGACCTTGAAGCTGCAGAGTCGGTAACCAAGAAGAGTCGCCCAAAGTTGAGGATCACCGCTCGCAAGAAGGTAGGAAACTCGAAGGAGTATCTTAGTGGTTTCATGCCTGCGTCACGTGGCATAGTCATCAACGGTCAAGCGATCGAGCTTCCTTGCACCGCACAGAAGAAGAAGACCCCCGAAGGAAAAGGGAAGGAGCCTATCAACATCGACGACAACGAGGAGGATGACCCGATGGATGCTGATGACGATGAGGAGGAGGATCCCGAGGAGGTAGAGCCTTGTGATTCTTCTGATGATGCTGAGGAGTGACTGCAGACTTTCGACCTTTTGTGCCTAGCCCAGCAGACGCTAGATTTCCTTTTGTTGTAGTAGTTGTTTTAGTATGATTGATGTATGCTGGTTGTTAGAGGAGCTCTGTAAGCCAATAAGGCTAGAAGCTTTGTATCTCTTGGAAAATTGATTTATGGAAAAGTCATTTTGCATATCCTTACTCTTATCTCTTGAGTTAAATGCCAGCATTCTACTAGCATCCCTGTGAACGATTCTTTCCGAATCGATGTTTCTATTCTTAACCTCCTGTTTGAGTAGGATGGTTAACACACGTGCGAGACCCCAGGAAGGAGGGCTAGAGGAAAACCCCAACAATGCAAGAGCTACACCCGGAGCAAGAGGCCGCACAGACCCCGATAGACCAGGATCTTCGACGATGCCACAGGGAGGTGACATCAACGATGTGCTGCTATGGATGGAGCGCAATCGTCAAGAGTCAGCGGCTGTGCAGAACCAAATCTTGGGACAGCTGATGCAGCATATTGCATCCGGACAAACTGAAGGACCCGTGATGGGCGCAAAGTTAACCGATTTTCAAAAGACGCGACCCCCGACTTTCTCAAGCACAGAAGACCCCATCGTGGCAGACGACTGGCTCCGAGATGTGGAAAGAAAGTTGAATACCGTCAGATGCAGTGATGAAGAAAAGCTCTTGTACGGATCGAACCAACTGGCTGGACCTGCTGCTGCTTGGTGGGAGAATTACCAAACCGTGCACACCAACAGAGATTCGATCACCTGGAATGAGTTCAAGGAGGAATTCCGTAGATACCACGTCCCGAAAGGCGTTGTCCAGGCAAAGCGCCGAGAATTTGTAAATCTGCGACAAGGGAGTAAGACCGTGAAACAGTACCTGCATGAATTTATTCAACTGGCAAGATACGCACCTGAAGATATAGCGACAGAGGAAAGGAAGATTGATAGGTTTTGTGAAGGACTACAGAATTCCCTGCAATACCAACTGTCATCCCACGAGTTCACAGACTTCCACATCCTAATAAACCCACTACTTAAGATGGAGGAGAAAATAGGAATAATTGAAGAAGACCGAAAGAGGAAGGCTTTGCCCAACTCTTACCAAGGAAGTGCTAGTCGAGGGAGACCGATGCCAACTTTCCGACCAGCCTTCAGACCACCTCAGAGACCCCAAAGGCCTGCGCCTACTGCAATAGCTCAATGTGCTGGATGTAGAGGAAATCACCTCTTGAAGGACTGCCCCCTTAAGAACGAGGAGTGCTTTCACTGCGGAAGAAAGGGGCATCGTAGGAACACTTGTCCACTGCAACACCTTCCATCCAATGTCGCTCGTATGCAAGCTGCAAGACCCTCTGTTCCAGCCCAAGGCTTCACCAGGAATGCTCCACCCTCTAGAGGAGGAAGGTCTCAAAATGGCCGAGGAAGAGGAGTACCTGCTGCAGGTCGCGGAAGACTTAACTATGCATCCGCCGTTGAAGCAGGAGAAGCATCAGACGTCTTAATCGGTAGGATCTTTATCCACTCTGAACTTTCAGTTGCATTATTTGACCCTGGTGCTACTCATTCATTTGTGTGAAGACCCTTCGTGCTCAGAAATAAGTTGCCAGTATCTGCATTAGAGTTCCCTATTTTAATTCAATCCCCTGGAGCTCGAATGCCTGTCAACTCTATCTGTAGAAATATCGCCTTTAGTATTGGCAATCTAGGATTCCTAGCAAACCTGCTAGTTTTGGACCTTCAAGGACTAGACGTCATTCTCGGAATGGACTGGCTAGCCAAGCACAAAGGCCAGATGGACTGTGAAAAGAAAGCAATAACCCTGACGAATGCCGAAGGAAAACAAGTCACACTCCACGCAGAGAGATCAATAGTGAACAACCGAGTGAATAGTTTGAACAGCTTGGAAGGAGTTCCATTTGAGGGAGTTCCAATAGTGAATGAATATCCAGAAGTTTTTCCTGAAGAGCTTCCCGGAATGCCACCAGATCGGGACATCGAATTC
Source organism: Pharus latifolius (assembly GCA_019359835.1). Taxonomy (NCBI): domain Eukaryota; kingdom Viridiplantae; phylum Streptophyta; class Magnoliopsida; order Poales; family Poaceae; genus Pharus; species Pharus latifolius. The sequence continues at coordinate 43,570,120 of CM033323.1, forward strand.
TCAATCGAATTAAAACCCGGATCTGCCCCTTATGCAAGAAAGCTTGCACGTATGACAAGTGAAGAACAAGAAGAATTAAGAAAGCAAGTGGAAGAATTGGAAAGAAAGGGATTTGTTAGAACAAGTTCCTCACCTTGGGGAGCCCCTGTACTTTTCGCTAAGAAGAAAGATGGCAGTCTACGACTTTGTGTCGACTACCGGAAACTGAACGATATGACGATCAAGAACAAGTACCCTTTGCCAAGGATCGATGATCTCTTTGATCAACTAAGAGGAGCAAAGATATTTTCAAGGATCGACCTAAGGTCTGGATACCACCAGCTGAAGATTCGAGAACAAGATATCCCGAAAACTGCATTCATAACAAGATATGGATTGCATGAGTTTACTGTAGTGCCATTTGGTTTAACGAATGCGCTAGCAGTGTTCATGAATTTGATGAACAAGGTTCTCATGGAATTTCTGGAGAAGTTTGTCATTGTGTTTGTCGACGACATTCTCATCTTTTCAGAGTCAGAGGAAAAGCACGCACAACATCTTAGGATGGTGTTGGAAAAGTTAGTAGAACATCGACTGTATGCCAAATTCGATAAGTGTGCCTTTTGGTTAAAAGAAATTTCGTTCTTAGGCCACATTATCTCTGGAAAAGGAATCTCAATGGATCTGTCAAAAATTCAGGCTATCATGGAATGGAAACAACCGGAGACAGTGACTGAAGTAAGAAGTTTCCTAGGATTAGCCGGATATTACCGGAGATTTGTCAAAGGATTCTCCAAGATTACAAAGCCACTCACCAGATTACTAAAGAAAGATGTTTTATTCGACTGGACAGAAGGATGTGAAAAGAGCTTTGAGGAGTTGAAGAAGATATTAACAACCGCACCTGTCCTTACGTTACCGGATAACAAAAAGGATTTTGAAGTCTACTGCGATGCGTCAAAGCAAGGACTAGGTTGTGTCCTTATGCAAGAAGGAAGAGTCGTAGCTTATGCATCGAGACAATTGCGACCACATGAGGAGAATTATCCAACTCACGACTTGGAGTTAGCCGCCGTCGTTCATGCGTTAAAGATTTGGCGACACTATCTACTCCGAAATAGATGTGAAATCTACACGGACCACAAGAGTTTGAAATACATCTTCACCCAACAAGACTTGAACATGAGACAGCGAAGATGGCTAGAGTTGATTAAAGATTATGACCTTGGAATACACTACCACCCTGGAAAAGCGAATGTAGTAGCTGATGCCTTGAGCAGAAAATCCTACTGCAATCAAGCAAAGATCTTAGGAATACCACCCCAATTGCTTGGAGATTTCGAGAAGTTGAGTTTAGAGTTCGTTGAACAAGGAACCGTCGCCGCATTGGCAGTAAAATGTGAGCTGAAGGACCAAATCCGAAAAGCTCAAGAAGTAGACCAGAGTATTCAGAAGATGAAAGAGGACATGAAACACGAGGATGTGATTAACCTTCGTGAGGACGAAGAAGGAATTTTATGGTATCATGACCGAATCTGTGTTCCAGGAGACAAGGAAACCAAGAACATGATACTGCAAGAGGCCCATTGTACCCCGTACTCTATTCACCCAGGTAGTACAAAGATGTATCAGGATCTAAAAGATCGGTTTTGGTGGAAAGGAATGAAAAAGGAAATTGCCGAATTTATAGCTTCTTGTGACACCTGTCAAAGAGTGAAAGCAGAACATCAGAAACCTGCAGGACCGCTGCAACCCCTACCAACCTCGGAATGGAAATGGGATGAGATTGGAATGGATTTCATAGTTGGTTTACCAAGAACCCAACAAGGATACGATTCTATATGGGTCATAGTCGATAAATTGACGAAAGTAGCTCATTTTCTACCAGTAAAGACGCAGTACACAACGCAAAAACTGGCAGAGCTGTATCTTACCAGGATTGTTACGCTACATGGAGTACCAAAAACAATCGTCTCAGACAGAGGAGCACAATTTGTATCAAGATTTTGGGAAGAGTTACAGAAATCCCTAGGAACGAAGTTGAAGTTCAGTACAGCTTACCACCCGCAAACTGGAGGTCAAACAGAAAGAGTGAACCAAATTTTAGAAGATATGTTGAGAGCTTGTGCTTTGGACTATGGAAATTCTTGGGAACAATTCCTACCATACGCAGAATTTACCTACAACAATAGCTATCAAGTGAGTCTACAAATGGCCCCTTACGAAGCACTTTATGGAAGGAAGTGCCATACGCCGCTATATTGGACCGAAGTGGGACAGAAACAATTTCTTGGACCACAATTAGTGGAAGATGCCACAGCTCATGTGAGGATCATACAAGAGAGATTGAAAACGGCCCAGTCTCGACAAAAGAGTTACGCCGACAGAAGAAGGAGGGAACTATCCTTCGAGATAGGTGACTACGTATATCTCAAAGTAATACCCTACAAAGGAGTTCGACGATTCCAGATGAAGGGAAAGTTAAGCCCAAGATATGTAGGACCATACAAGGTTTTGGAAAGGCGAGGAGAAGTAGCATACAAACTAGAGCTACCGCCTGAGTTAGCAGGAGTCCATGATGTCTTTCACGTATCCCAACTGAGGAAATGCCTGAGAAAACCAACGGAGCAAGTGTCTCCCACGGAAATGGAGGTTCAACCGGATCTGACATATCAGGAATATCCAGTCAAGGTGTTAGAAGTCAGTGAAAGGAGATTGAAGTCAAGGACCATAAAATTTTGCAGAGTCCAATGGAACAACCACACCGAAGAAGAATCAACTTGGGAAAGAGAAGAAGTGCTGCGTCAGAATTTTCCTTACCTATTCTCAGACTGTTCGGAATCTCGAGGACGAGATTATTCCTAAGGAGGGTAGGTTGTAACACCCCAGTTTTTGACTATCTTTTCTGCTTACGAATCAGCATACCTTCTTTGGAAACCCTGATATTTTAACCCTATCTTAATCTTAGGTATGCCACTACCTTAACCTAAAAAGTTGGCTGCTAAACTTCATTGACCAGATCGTTTTCACATTTCAGTCCAAAAGCGTTTCAATTTAGTCCTTTTCAGAAGTTTCAGAAAACCCAAAAAGGCTAAAAGTCCCAGATCACCTCAAAATCCAGATCTGATCAAGTGATAACCTTTCTTTCATTTTTTTGAACATTTTTCCCTTCTGGAAGAATTCCAGAATCTCGACCAAAACCCTAGTTTCAGCCTCGACGAAAGTTCAAACCCTAATTACCCTAATTAACCTGTTTTACCCTGTTTTCGATTTTTGTCAAAACCACCAGATGTTATTGGATTTCATCATTTTTCCCGCTAGATGAGTCCAAGACATTTAGTAGCACTCATCTGCAAAATCAGAATTCAAATCGGCCCTTTAGATCTTCAGAATTGCAATTAGGCCCAAACTCCCGAGCCAAAACCTTCACAGATCAGTCCAAATCATTGCAAATAGGTCCAAAGTTCACAACCAGGTCCCTGTGAAGTTTTCAACCAGCAACCGCCAAATTGCCGCGCCGTTAACTCGCCGCCGGCGAAGCCCCTCGCGCTGCCACCTCACGGCCACGTAGCCACCAGCCGTGCGCAGCTGTACCGCCACCGTGGAGCGCTCAAACCCCACCGTGCCATCTTCTTCCTCACGCGCGCGTGCTGCTGCTGCTGCTGCTGCCAGGAGCTTCATGCCACTTGGCCGCCATCCCGAAGATCATCACCACCTCCTGACCAAATCCTGTTTCCCCGGGATTCACCGTCTCTGGCAGAGCCCCGCCGCGTCCCGAAGTGCATCGATGACCGTCCCGGCGTCAGAAGAAGATCTCCCCGGCGATTGCTGCTGCTCCCGAGAGCCTCACCCGCGGCTATATAAGCCCCCTCCCTTGCCCAGCAGTACCTCGCACCACCCCACAGCTTATTTGCTTTAGCCTTAGCACCAGAGAGCAACCGAGCCCTCAGCGCCGCCGCGAAGCTCATCTTCTCCGGCGAGTCGTTTCTGGAGCTCACGGCGCCACCTTCGCCCGAAGCTTCTTCCTCCAAACCAACACCACCAGTAAGCTCCCTACACCTCTCTCTTCGTACCGTAGCCATTAATTGGTCCCCGGCGCACCTCAACGCCGGCAATCACCGAAAAACTGAAAAACCCCTGTTCCCGCAATGCCTAACGATTTAGCCCGAATTAACCTTCATGCCAATGATAGGAATTGACCAGTGCACCCATTTGAGCAAGCCTGCAAGCTTAGATTTCAAATTTGAGCAATAATCATGGCCTTTCCGAGGTTCGCGCGCCACCAGTGAGCTGGTCCTCGTCGCCAAGCTTCTCCGGCCACTCTCCGGCCGATCTAACCCCGCAAATAGATCCCTCACCTCACCCTCTCACTCCCTGAGCAAGGAATCGAGCTCAAACCTCTTAAATCAGAAACGCCCAATTTGGAGGTTGTCTTCTCCAGCGCCGGTCGCCGGAATTTATCCCCGGCCGATCTTGTCGACGATTCGGACTCGGAGTCCTCAGCCGAACTTATGTAGAATTTGTAATTGTGAGACCTTTCAAGATGACCCTCCGGGAAGGTATGCTAAACAATGGTGAACAAGAGCACAGAGAATTTAGACAGGTTCGGGCCCTCGATGGTGGGAGTAATAGCCCTACGTCCTGTTGAGATTTCACTAAGTATGGTAAAAGGTTTACAAATGGAGGGGAAAGTCCTCACAGGCGAGGATTTTCCCTGTAAGGGTGTACAAGGAGAAGCTATAGGAGACTCGTAAGTGTTGTTTAATCTAAGCCGTAGACTTGGCTGTTTGAATGATCGAGATATCTTGTATCTTGATTATTCTTTTGAGTCCGGTTCTTCTGAAAAATGTCTTGGATCCCCCCGTTTGATGTACTTTGCCACCTTTTTATATTGGTCGAAAAGGTGCCATATGAAGAGAACTGCATCAAACGGTTAGATGCGGTTGTTGGAGAACTGCTGTTAACTTCCATGGAGGTTATTAACACGTATTAATCATGAATAACCGCATATAATAACCTCTGACGGTTGGTCTTCACGTGTAGGAATCTTCGGGATACTTAGAATATCCTGTTGTATGGGCAACCGAATAGATAGATCCCAAGTATCCTGATCGGCAGATGTTCTGACCGCGGGATATTGGCTGACCGCGCAATATCCCGAATGTGTAGTTCGCGTATAGCCTACGAACTTCTGACCGCGCAAGGGTTACGGTCTGACCGCGTAAAGCTGGCGATCACATAGTGACGTCCCTCAGAACAACTTGAGCTCGTATCGCCAGATACACTCTTGACTCGAACCTGCCTTAAACCAGAAGTCCAATAGAAGTGGTCCGGGTGTCAATCCTCGTCAGCTAGCCCCCAAATTCGAAAGAAACGAAATGACGTGTTTATTTCGAATTTTAAGACCATGCATTGGATTTTTAACCCAGCCCTTTAACTTCTCCACTTAGTGGCGCACTAAGTGAAAACGGTTGGTTTTTCAAGACGGGTTCTGATATTACGTGACGGGCAATGATAGCGCCGTAGAATTGTTTTTATCTTGAGGTAAAATTGTAAATGCTTTGACGAAACCCGAGGCGCCTGGAATGCAAACCGTCACCCAGGCGGCTATAAATACCAGGTTCTTGGATTTGTAAAGCTTCACAAATTCCCTCCACACCTAAGTCCTTTTCTTGTTATCCTGTCTTCTTCCTTTTCACATACTCCTCCCAATGGCAGATCACGATATCATCGAGATTGAGAGTGATGAAGAGGAAGTTGTCGAACAAGGGTCTCAAACGAATGAAGTCCTGTCTCCCTTAAGGAAGAAACCCAAGGTTGACGAAGGATCTTCCAGTGGAACAAAGGTGAAGAACGTAGCGGGTTTCTTTCTTCCTTCAGTTCCTTTGACCCTCCCCATTCATGCCTCTCGGCAAGTTAGGCCTTTATCCTTAGAGAAAGATCCCATCACATCCAATTCTCCCATCCTTTTGGGTGGTCAACATCCTGGTCGGCAAGCGGTGACTATCCCTCGATCAGATGATTGCCATATTGGGTTGGCGAAGCAATCTTCTGATGGGAAGGTTGCTCTTCCACCATATGATGATCTTCCTCCCAAGATGGGTGTATCAACGGGTTATGCACCGGGACAGGTAACAATTCTTCTCCCTTTTTGCTGATAATTTTAGTTAGTATGACTAACTTTTGCAAAATGCAGGAGGTAGGAGGCTCCAGCGATCAGCCTTCTGCTGCTCCATCTCTTCCTTCCGGACAGACCCTTCTGGAAGAGAAGAATGCCCTGGAGAAGAAGACCGAGGAGATGGCCTCGAAGATTCTGCGTTTAGCAGAATGTCTTGATCGATCCCGAGAAGAGGCGCACCATTTCCGTCGAGAGAGGGACTTCGCTCAGCAACAGCGAGAACTCTCTGACTTGATTAGGGACAATAGTGCGTCTGTTGTTAGGGATGATATAGATAGACTTAGGGTAGTTGCTAGTTCCCTGGGGGTTGCCAGTGTAAATCCTACTGTCAATAACATGTCCCTTGGGGAACTTTGTAAACTTCTTTCGGAACAGGTCGATGCTTTTATCGACCGTATCCCTTTTGTATGTAAAGAATGTAATGAATAAAGTTTCTTTTATTCATATGAACATTCTTCATACCTTCTGTGTGAAATTATGGCCAAAAGCTTAGTCCGCGACCATTCATACACAGGAAATTTCAGTTCTGCGATTAGAATCGTGCTTTAAAAGATCACCATGACCTGCCTTGATGCCGCGATCAGACTTAAGGCCGCGGTTAGAACTGAATTGCGACTAGAGTCGAACGTTCGGTTAGACCATTACTTCGACCAGAAACGAAGTTAAATAACATGGCTTTAACCAAACCATAACCCAGTTAGAATATATCCGTACGTCAAAATTTGAGTTACATGATATTTTTCACAAAAAATGTTTAAGTAAAAAGAAAGGTAAATAACCCTCAAAAAGCCTTAGCAGACTTCTCGAGTTTTAGCCCTTTCAGCTTCCGAAATAAAGAAGTCTTTTTATTTCAGATCCGATACCCGAAACGCTTTAAAGGGTTTATCATAGAATATCCATTATGGGAAATGAATAAAATATTTAAGAGGACGCTTGAGTGGAACGTTACTCACAGAGGCGTGACTCCTCGAGTCTATAAAAGCAGTAGGTAGCTTCTTGAGGAAGCTATTCAGCCGCGAAAAACCCTTAGAGTTCCCGCCGCACAAAACCCTCATCTTCTTGCCTTCATCTTCCACAAAATCATCGACTTTTTTGACCAATCTACCTCAAAAAATGGCATCTTGGAGCAGATCCAACCACCATTCTGAGGAGACTCTGGTGGCGTTGGAGAAAGAGGAGATCCTTCCATCGCGGCTGCTGATCAATTGGCGGCCTGCGGAGAAGGACCAAGAAACTCCAATCGTCCGAGAGGGCGAGTTGGTAATCTTCGAGGAGTATCTGCGCTGCGGGTTCCGATTCCCTGAGAGTCGGTTCCTAAAGGACATCCTCGACCATTATGGGTGGGAACTCATCAACCTCCACCCAAATGCGATGCTGATCCTGGCGGTGTTTCAGCATCTTTGCGAGGCCTTCGTCGGAGTATATCCTAGCGTGGACCTCTTCCGACGGTTCTACTTCTCGGCATGGTCGAAGAGCACCAATGCCGCCGGATGCATCTACTTCCGGATGAGGGACAAGAAGGAATATCCCTCCCCACCTCTGCGGGATTCGGTGCACGGGTGGCACCAGAGGTGGTTTTACTGCTCTCCGCCGTCCGAGAGTAGTTTATGGTTTGAGAACTCGCGGCCAGAGAAGTCAAGCGAGTTGGATGCTCCCCCGACGCTGGGCGTGGAGCACCTGAAGCACGCCGAGGTGATTCTTCACTTGGTGGGTCAAGGGTTGACAGCGAGGGATGTCATCCGAGACTTCGTGAAGAACCGAGTGAGCCACCTGCGCGAAAGGGCTCATCCTGCTTGGGAAATCAAGTCCATGGCGGATGGAACCCTGGACTACAATGAAGGTATTCAACCTTTTAGCACTGTGCTTTGTCATTTCTGAAATTTATGTTTTCTGACTTGAATTTGGGAACAGTTCTGCCCTCAACCGAAATTGAGAGGCGAACTAATTCCCTCCTTAGGGCCTACAATGTTGATGTAGAGGGCCCTAAGGGATCACCTCGCCCGCAGAGCTTGATTCATGCCGGTGATGACCTCAGACAGGAGCGCCGAAAGGTAATTTCCTTGTCCGGCTTTGGTTCTGCAGGTCTTGTGTGTGTCCAGCGCTAATCCATTGTAATGGACTGTAAACCAGCTCCTAGGGAAGTTTGCTGATGCGACGTTCCCAAGCGAAAATGTCGGCTCTCTGGGGAAGCCGACGGCGAAGAATGTGAAGAAGGTCTCTCAGAGACCCAGCACAAAGAGTCCTGCCCCCAAGAAGACCAAGCTGAACCCTGGGGAGGGGTCTTCACGAAGCATTCCTCGTCCCGCAAGAAAGACTGCGGTAAGATATCGCATTCCTTCTACTTTTTCAGGCGCGACATGGAATCACTTCTTCGTCGTACAGGGAGAGGGGAGCGAGGAGGAAGAGGATGATGATGTGCCTCTAGTCATCAAAAGGAAGAGGACCGGGGAGTCCCCTGCTGGTGACGCCCCAAGCTGTCCCGTAGGGACCACAGCTACCGAAGAGGTGGCCGTGGCTGACCCTGCGACCACCGAAGATCTTGTGGTCGCAGGTGACCTTCCAATTCCTGAAGCCCCCGAGGTTTCAGGGTCAATTATCTCTGCTTCCCTAGTCGAAGGGACGACCAAGGTAAGGAATCTTTTTGACCGTTCCTTCTATGACTCTTTCTGCATATTTGACAAGTTAATGTACATACAGGGAGGAGAGCTTCCCCCTGGGACTACTGGGGGTTCCAGGGAGGAAAATCCTCCTCCTCTGCGGACAGAGGAGGAGGTAGATGAACAAAGGCCAGCTATGACGGTTCTAGCAACTCTGGAATCGCCAAGGCCTTCGGATGCAGCTCCACCAGTTAGTCCGGTGGCCCAGGTAAAGACCTTTCTATGTGTTTTCATCTTTTTTCCTAGGAATATGCTCGTAACAAAACATTTCCAGGGAGGTGCTGCCTTGTTTACTATAAGGAAGGCGAGAACCGGAGACTGCTCGCCTTTGCAAGGGGAATTTTCCCAGAAGTCCCAGGAACGAATGGGATTTCAAATAAGGTAAGAACTCTTACTTAACAGTAATCTTAGATGAAAACTGCCTGACCCATTCTTCTTGTTAGGCAAAAGAAGACAGCGCCTACCCCTTCAACCGGCCCTGGGGAGGTTGAAATTAGGGCTGATGAGGGAGCCTCTAATGAAGAGCGCTCTGCTCCCGTGGTTCAGGAAGTCGTCCGGACCGCGGGAGGTGAAACAAGTACAGGGACCGGGTCACAACCAGTGGCCTCTGGGGGTGGTGTTCAGACGGCACTTCCCCCAACTATCCCTGTCGCTGGCACTTCCGGTGCGCTAGCAAGGATTCCTGCTAGCATGGATGATGCCGCTTTAAACAAGTTTATGAAGGTATGATCACCCCTGTTTCGGCGCTTGGACCGCCTTTAGAGTATATTTAACTCTCTTGCTTTGTATCACAGGGCTTGTCATGGGTGACGAGCCAGTCGCATGCTGCAATGGCTAGCATGGCGGCTGTTCAAAAAGATCGTGACGGCTTGCGCAAGTGAGGATCGTCACTCTTCTGTTAATATAAGTAGGCTTTATCTGTGACTGACTTGATTTTGCTGCAGAGAGGTTACATTCTTGAAGAAAGAGTTAGCCAAGATGAGGCTGAACTCAGTTACAGAGTTCAAGAGACTACGGACTGAAATCAATAAACTTCAGTCTGAGAATGCTAGTAAGTCGATTCTCAACTTGAGAAGACTTAAAGCCATGCCTTGTTAATAACCTCCTTTCTCTGTACAGCGCAAGCAGGTCGCATTATACAGCTCGGCCAGGACAAGATGATTCTTGAGTCCTCGATCAACCACACCGACCGAGCGGTCAAAGAGTTGAGCCTACTGGTCTTCGAAAAACTGAAGGCCGTGGCCAACCTTTTGAATACCAACGTGGTAGAGTTGAAGAAGGACGACCCAAGTGTCAGCGATTGGTCATCACTGCTCACAACTCAAGCAGAATCACTGCTTGAATATCTCCCTGGAGATATACGGCGACGTGAAGAGATAATCAGGACGAGAGTCTGATCAGCCGCTTCTGCCGTACTCAGCCGGGTTAGACTTTACCATGGCCCAGATGCGAATCTGAGCGCGCTGGTGGGACCGGTTGAGGTCGAGAGTGAAGAACTGCTTGACGCCGTTATAGAAGAAGTCAAGCCCTTCGTTGAGAAACTCTTGGCTGAGCTGAGGATCGAATGATCCTTATATTTTGTAACCAAACAATTGTAATGTATGTAAAACTATTTTTTTTTTTAAAAGAAAGTGCATATTCACATCATAAGTTTCATACTATAAGTATATCCCTCTAGCCCCCGCCTCTGTTTTGTGAATACTGAAGCCTTAGTATTTTAAGCAGAGGGGAAAAACATAAGTATGATGACCAGGGATATATGCTTCAAGCCGATGGTCAGGATTAAAGTAACATTTTAACCTTATTGCAAACTGGTTGCCACCCAGATGACCGAGGACTAGCCAGATAGTCCCGTGTGCGTTGAGAAATGACTTATTTAGGAGTGACTTATCTGGAAGTGATCATGAGATCGACCAGCGAATCCGGTTGAACAATGCTGTAATAATCTAACCGCCGGCGATCAGCCCCCAGGTCAAATTTATATAATTTGGGCTTAAAGAAAAACACTCATTGTATGAAAACAAGACATGCTTTTTATGAAAAGATGCTAATTGAACAGGAAAAGGGGTGTGGTACTTACACGTAAAACTTGCGAAGTTGATCGATGTTCCAAGTATTGGACAAAATCCGACCATCCTCCATAGCTAACCGCGCCGATCCTGTCCGCGGCACTGAGACGACAGTGTATGGTCCTTCCCACTTTGGGGAAAATTTATTGCGGTTAGACTGGTCTTGAATTTTTCGTAAAACCAAGTCGCCAACGTTGAGATCACGTGGTCGCACCTTTTTAATGTGATACTTGCGTAGAGCCTGCAAGTATACCGCGGACTTGATCAGGGCGCGATCACGCCGTTCTTCCAGGAGGATGAGATCTTGCGATCGCTGTTCGGATTGGTTGACCTGTTCGAATTGATTCGTGCGAACAGATCCAATACTAACTTCCATAGGCAACACAGCCTCGGCCCCATAGACCAAATGGAAGGGTGTCTCACCGGTGGCTCGACTAGAGGTAGTCCGTAGTGCCCATAGAACAGTATAAAGCTCGTCTGCCCAAGCCCCCGAGCGGGTCTTGAGGCGATCAAAAACACGTTTTTTGATGCCTTGCAATACTTGCCCATTGGCCCGTTCTACGGCACCATTGCTTTGTGGATGTGCCACAAAGCAAAGCACACTTTGGTCCCAATCTGATCGCAGTAGTCTAGGAAGAGACCGCTAGCGAACTGAGAACCGTTGTCTGTGATGAGACGGTTTGGAACACCAAATCGTGTCACAATGTTCTTGTGAAAGAACTTTTGTGCGGCTGATGCAGTAATATTTTGTACTGGTTCGCCCTCAATCCACTTTGTGAACGTGTCAATGGCTACGAACAGAAACTTGTACCCATTGACCGCTTGTGGCATAGGACCGACGATGTCCATTCCCCAGATCGCGAAGGGCCATGAGAGAGGAATAGTTTGCAATGCATAAGCAGGTTGATGAACCTGTCTTGCATGAAACTGACACTGTGGACACATCTTGACCATAAGCTTGGCATCATCGAGTGCCGAAGGCCAGTAGAATCCCTGTCGAAAAACTTTTCCGACCAGTGTTCGGTATGATGCGTGTGCACCGCATACACCGTCATGTATTTCTTTCAAGAGGGATTTTCCTTCCTCCTGAGATATGCAGCGCATGAATACTCCTTGAGTACCCTTTCTGTACATAACCCCATCTATGAGTTTGTACAGACGCGCCTTTCGAATTAACCGATCGCTTTTGGTTTCGTCCTTGGGTAGGGTCCCATGTTCAAGATAGACCCTCAATGGATGAGTCCAATCTTGTTCCTGACCGAGGTTGGCAACGAAGGCTATTGCCGGATCATCCTCGACCGAAGTCATGATCGAAGGAGGGTCCAAGTGTTCAATGAACACTCCTGCCGGAGCGGATGAGTGTGAGGATCCAATTTTGGATAATTGGTCTGCGAGAATATTGTCCTTTCGCGGGATGTATTGGACTTCGAAGTGACTGAAGTGTTTTTCCAATCTCCTCACTTCCCCCAGGTAATGAGCCATTGTCTCATCGGAGGTGCGTACTCCTTGTTTACCTGGTTTACGACTAGCTGTGAGTCCCCCCTCACCACTAATCGACGGACTCCGAGGAATTTTGCTGCCCGGAGCCCTGCAAGAAGACCTTCATACTCTGCTGCGTTGTTGGTTGCAACAAAGTGCAGTTGAATGACATACTTAAGCTGTTCGCCCTGGGGCGTAACTAAGACTATTCCAGCCCCCGAGTGTTGAAAACTACGGGAGCCATCAAAGTACATTGTCCAATAATCGGGGCACTCCAGTTCCTCTGCCAACTGCACGGGTGGCTCAGGGTTGGTCCATTCGACCACAAAGTCGGCCAAAACCTGAGACTTAACCGCCGTGCGAGGGGTGAAATCGATCTCGAAGGCACCGAATTCGACCGCCCATTTGGCGATTCGACCAGATTTTTCTGGATTTCGGACAATATCCCCTAAAGGAAAAGAGGAGGGTACTGTGATCTTGTGTGCTTGAAAGTAATGTCGTAGCTTATGGGAAGCCATCAGTAGCGTGTAAAGTATCTTCTGGACCTCAGGGTAGCGCTCCTTAGGACCATGAAGTACTTCGCTCACATAGTAGACGGGTCTGTGCACTCCTTCCCTTTCCGCGATCAGAACTGCGCTGACCGCGTGTGGGGTGGCCGCCAAATACAGAAGTAATGGTTCTTCCTTTTCAGGAGACACCAATACTGGCGGACTGGACAGATATGTTTTTACCTCCTGAAACGCTTTTTCGGCCTCGTCGGACCACGTGAAGTTATGATGTTTCCGCAAGGCTTTAAAGAAAGGTAGTCCCCTTTCGCCTAATCGCGATATAAAGCGACTTAAAGCCGCCATGCGACCAGCCAGGCGTTGAACATCCTTCATGGTCGAGGGCGACCTCATTTGTTCAATAGCTCTGATTTTCTCAGGATTAACCTCAATGCCCCTGGAACACACAAGGAAACCAAGAGGCTTCCCTGAAGAAACCCCGAAAGAACATTTCTCCGGGTTCAATTTTATTCCAAAGTGATTCAAGTTACAGAAGGTTTCAGCAAGATCGTCCAAATGAGACGATCTTTTGGTGCTCTTTACAACCAAGTCGTCTACATATGCTTCGAGATTACGCCCTATCTGGGAAAGAAAGGTCTTTTGCATCAAGCGCTGGTACGTGGAACCTGCGTTCTTGAGACCGAACGGCATTCTGACGTAGCAGTATGTGCCGAACGGGGTGATGAAGGCACTTTTCTCTTCATCGTCTTCGGCCATGCTAATTTGATGATATCCTGAGTAGGCATCCAGAAAACTCATCAGTTCGCAACCCGCAGTGGAGTCAACCAGCTGGTCGATGCGGGGAAGGGGAAAGTCATCCTTCGGACAGGCACTGTTGAGGCTAGTGTAGTCGACGCACACGCGCCATTTGCCATTTGACTTGCGGACCATGATCGGATTGGCGAGCCAGTCCAGGTGATTCACTTCGCGGATAAACCCGGATTGTAAGAGTTTGTCTAACTCTTCTCGGATGGCTTCCTGTCGGTCGGTGGCAAAACGCCTGAGCTTTTGCTTTATTGGTCGTTGTCCAGGTCGAATTGCTAACCTATGCTCAATTACTTCCCTTGGGACACCGGGCATGTCAGACGGTTTCCACGCAAACACGTCTACGTTAGCCCGGAGGAAAGCAACGAGGTCGAGTTCCTATTTGTCATCCAGGGCTGACCCAACCCGAATTGTCTTGGATGGGTCATCTGGGTATAAAGGAACTTGTTTGAGTTTCTCATCTGGTCGAGGAGCAGCCCTGATTGCATCGGTGGCAACGGTGGCGACCTGAGCGTCCCGGAGGGGAAGTTGATCGACCATCTCCAAAGATAGCCGGTCGCACGTGAGCGCCACGTTGCGACTACCTCAGACCGAAATGACACCTTTGGGGCCAGGCAATTTCCCGCACTGATAAGCATAGTGCGTTGCCATCATGAACTTAGCAAGAGTCGGCCTGCCAAAGATTGCATTATAAGCTGAATCACAATCGATTACATCGAAAGTAACCAATTCTGTTCGGAAGTTATCTGGTTCTCCCAGAGTGACCGGGAGGACCACTTGTCCCAATGGCATCATGGAGGGGCCTGGGATTATCCCATAAAACGGGTGGATTATGGGCTTGATCTTCGAACGAGGAATTTGCATCTCGTCGAGTGTCTTGACCAATAAAAGATCAAGGGAACTTCCCCCATCAATCAAGACCCTTTCGACTCTCGCGTTACTGATGATTGGGGTAATAACCAGAGGTAGCCTCAATGGTCGAGTTAGCCCCACAGGACAGTCAGCGCGATCGAACGTCAAAGGCATATCCGACCAACGGGGATATTGAGGTTCGCCAAGGGATGTCTCCGTTTGGTTAACCTCTCGGCAAAAGGTTTTAAACTGCCTTTTGGAAACGAAAGAGGAGGAACCTCCGAAAATGACATTAACATGATTTTGAGGTACCTGATAAGCCATTTCTTCGTCTCCATCGACGTCTCTAATCCCGCACGCCTGCTCTTTAGGTGGTAAGGTTGGCATTGGCCCAGCTCCTTGGTAGAAATCATCCAGCTGTTTCAACCAACTCCTGCAGTTTTTGAGGTCGTGGCCTGCGGAGTTGTGGAGTGGACACCACCTCTTGCCCTCCTGCGGATTAGTTGATTTTTCTGGCTGGTCGGAATCCCGGCCACCAGAAGCAGTTTTATTTTTAAAAGAAGACTTATTACCTTTGGTCGAAGGTGGTTTATCCGCGACTGCGACCTCGCGGTACTGTCCAGAGCGGTTCCTCTTCGACTTTTTTGACTTCCCACCCGGTGAAGACTCCGGCTTTTTGCTTGAATCTTCTTTCCTGGCGTCCTTGAAGTCAGGTTGGGGCGGTAGGTCCCCCTTGTCAACCATTCGGTTCCATTCGACTGCCTCGGCTGCATCGGAGTATCGATCAGCCATATCGAACAGATCGGCCACTGATCGAGGAGGGTGGATAAGCAAGTCTTCAGTGAATCTCCGGTATCGAACGGCATGCTTAAATGCCCTGATTACGGAGCCATCAGATATGTTCGGGATGGTATTTCTTACCCCGACAAACCTCTTGACAAACTGCCGAAGTGTTTCGGTCGAAGTTTGCCGCAGTCTATGCAGGTCGTCCTCCTTACCCGGCTTTTGGTAACAATTTTGGAAATTGCTGAGGATGGCATCGCATAGCATTTCCCAATTGTAGATGGAACCCTCAGGATGATTAAACAACCAGGTTCTAGCCGGTCCTGCGAGGACTGTTGGCAGGTAGTTGGCCATGACCTTGTCATCGCCTCCTGCTGCTTGGATGGCAGTAATATAGATCTGAAGGAACTCGGATGGGTTCTGAGTTCCATCAAACCTTTCAATGGCCCCTGGTCGAAACTTATCGGGCCAAACGACAGCTCGTAGGCCAGGCGAGAAAGCTTTGCAACCAACATAAGGACCGTGAACCGTCCTGCGACTTTCGGTTGGGTTCTGTCGTGGTATTAAGAATACCCCGGCAGGTTTTGAAGACGATCCTAGCGGAGATCACGCAGCGCGGGTGGACCGGGTGACCGGTCCTCCCCCGCCGGACAAACACAAGAATTGACACGTAGATTTATACAGGTTCGGGTCCCGGTGGGGGCCCTAGTCCTGTCGACGCGCTCCCGACCGGAGTCGGCTGGGGAGGCTCTCTCCGGGGGAGAGGCTTCCGGAGCACGTCTGCGAGATTAGCTATTCCAAATAATAATGAACTGATCCTTTACAACAGAGGGGTACAAGGGCTATTTATAGCCCCAAAAAGAAGCAAAAAACCTAGACTACCCCGGGAGCCACCGTCGGATTGGAGGGTAGGACCGTACTTCTCCCGGTCAAACGTCTTGGATGCTTGACAGGTGGCCGCTGATTCCCGAGGCGTCCCTTGCGTGACCTGCACGTGATAAATAAACAGGGATTTTACCTTTTAGGAGGGCGGTGACGTCCGGGACCTCTTCCGGAGAGCAGGGTCCCGGGAGCCTAAAAAGGCGGCGCCCGGGGCAGGCACCGGAGGCCACTGTCCCTGGGCACATGGCGGCGCCCGGGTCATGCCCGGGGGGCAGGGTCCCGGGGGCCAAATGGCGGCGCCCGGGACATGCCCGGGGGGCACGGTCCCGGGAGCCTAAAAGGCGGCGCCCGGGGCAGGCACCGGAGGCCACTGTCCCCGGGCACATGGCGGCGCCCGGGACATGCCCGGGGGGCAGGGTCCCGGGGGCCAAATGGCGGCGCCCGGGATATGCCCGGGGGGCACGGTCCCGGGAGCCTAAAAGGCGGCGCCCGGGGCAGGCACCGGAGGCCACTGTCCCCGGGCACATGGCGGCGCCCGGGACATGCCCGGGGGGCAGGGTCCCGGGGGCCAAATGGCGGCGCCCGGGACATGCCCGGGGGGCACGGTCCCGGGAGCCTAAAAGGCGGCGCCCGGGGCAGGCACCGGAGGCCACTGTCCCCGGGCACATGGCGGCGCCCGGGACATGCCCGGGGGGCAGGGTCCCGGGGGCCAAATGGCGGCGCCTGGGATATGCCCGGGGGGCACGGTCCCGGGAGCCTAAAAGGCGGCGCCCGGGGCAGGCACCGGAGGCCACTGTCCCCGGGCACATGGCGGCGCCCGGGACATGCCCGGGGGGCAGGGTCCCGGGGGCCAAATGGCGGCGCCCGGGACATGCCCGGGGGGCACGGTCCCGGGAGCCTAAAAGGCGGCGCCCGGGGCAGGCACCGGAGGCCACTGTCCCCGGGCAATCATGAACTTATCTGGACTTGGCCGCGTGGAGATTTCCCCCAACAGCAGCCCCCCATGCCCTCCGGGGACGAAGCTTGAGCCCCCGGAGGGAATGGTTACGGTACCGGGAAAATCTCCGGACGAAAATCACCGGAGCCCCGGCGACGCTTCGGTTTCTGTGCCGGGCGCTTTATGGCCGCGCCGTTTTCGCAATAAATGCACGCGCGGTTCGAACCGGCGTCTCGATTTACGCGCCTGTCCCTTCGTTTCCCGCGCACGGTTTGAATTTCAGTGGTCCAGATTGCCCCGGGGGGGCCACGTGGCGCGCACCTAGATCACGGCCAGCCTCTATAAATAGGGCCCTAGGGGGCCCCGGAAGCTCATTCCAAATTTTCAACTCCAGCTTCAGCTCTTCCGGTAGCGCTCTTCCGGTAGTTTCTCCAGTAGCCTTCTCCGGTAGCGAGCGTCCGGGAGTCGTTGACAGCCACCTGAAAACTTAGCCACCGAAAAACAAAGGACTCACCTAATGGCGCCCAAAGGCCGAGCGAAGACTACGGAGGTGCCCCCGGAGGAAATCCCCGTGGATTTCCTTTGGGCCTCCGAGTTCTCGGCCTCGGACGCGGAGTCCCTAGTCAAGAAGGGCGTCGTCGAGGAGGGGGACATCCGGGTCCCCCTAAAGAAGGACGGAGCCCCCCGCCCCAGGCCCGGAGAGGTCGTGGCCTTCGAGGCCTTCCTCGAGGCGGGGCTCCGGCTCCCGGTGCATCCGATGCTCCGGGAGTTTCTCAAAGAGTACGGGGTGGCTCTCAACCACCTCACCCCGAACGCGCTCGTCCGTATGGGCCTTTTTATATGGCTCTATGAGACAGCGACCGGGCGGGAGCCCACCCTCCGCGCCTTCCGGTACTTCTATGAACCGGCGGCGCGGAGCTCCCACCTGGTGAAGGGAGGACCGAAGTCCCCCTTCGGCTCGGTGATGGTCCAAATGCTGCCCTCCCGGGTGGCGGACTACCCGGCGGCGGCCTCCCGGGACCACTGGGGGGACTGGCTCCGGAGGTGGTTCTACCTCCGGGTCCGGGACGAGGCGGTGGTCTATGCCCCGGAGCCTCCCACCTACAGCCGATCATCCGCACCGAAGCCGCCGGTGTGGACGGACGAGGAGTTCGAGCTCCTCGGGAAGGTGGTGCTGGCGAAGAAGGCCCGCTCAATGCGGGACACTGCGGAGGAGCTGGCGCTCCTGCGGCTTTCCCCCTTCTCACGCGGGGGAAGGGGGATCGGCATGGGCCTGGAGCAGCGGCCTCCGGTCAAGCCGGTGACGCGGCGTAAGTCCCCTGCATTTTTGTACTTGCAGTTTTTTATGAAAAATTGACTAACTTTTTACCTCTTGCAGTGCGCCCGTACCCGGCGGCGAGGGACAAGGCGGAGCACCTCCTGGGGAGGTACTTCGCCGACGAACACGAGCGCATCGTGCGCCTCGTGGGGGAGGGGCCTCCCCGGAACTTGGTGGCCGAGGCCTACGGGCTCAGGCTTCCGGAGAGGAAGCCCCTTCCCACCCCCGGGTCTCATAAACGGGGGAAGGACGCGGCCGGGGGCTCGGAGCCCAAAAAGCCCCGGGTCCAGAAGACCCCAGCTCCGGCGACGGCGCCGGCGACGACGCCTGTGAGGGCCCGGGACGCAGCTCCCGGAGCCGAACATGCCCGGGCGGCGCCCCGGGCAGAGGCGACGCCTCCGCCCCCGGAGGCCCCCGTCGAGGCCCGGGGGAAGGAGGTGGTTGTCGATGGGGCGGGGTCCGATTTGGCGGACTACGCCCCGTCGCCAGTTCGCGTGACGCTCCTCTCGCCTCTCCCGGCGGCATTGGCGCCGGAGAGGCTAGAAGTGCGGTTTTCGGGGGCGGCGCCCCCGCGCCTCTGGCCGGTGGATGAGGAGGGGGGGAGCCCCTCAGTCTTCGAGGTCCCCCCGGAGCAGGAGGCTCCGAGGGCCCTCCGGCCTGGGGCGGGGAAAGGCCCAATGATCCCCCCCCCGGGCGGAGATCCCCGCCCAACCTTCGTCTTCGTCTTCGGAGGAAACTTCGTCGACGAAGACGCCGGCGACGCCGGCCGTGCTCCCGGATTCGGAGGTCCGGGGGCCCTCTCCCGGCCGCGACAGGAGGGCCGGGCAAGACACCTCCCTATTCCCTGCGGGGGAGGTGGCCCGCTACGCGGAGGGCCTGCACAACCGGAAGGTGCAGGCCTTCGTAGCAGGAGGAACGCTCCATGAGCGTTTTGAGGGGCTCGAGTCCCTCGGAGCCCAGGTAACTCGAGCTCTCAACACTTCGGCTTTTTTCCCGCACTTAAGATTTTTCTAACTCTTTATGCATTTTGTAGGTAGCGACTGTTACCTGGGGCCTTGAGCAGCGGGTCACCCGGCTGCTCAAGGAGGCGGAGAGCCGGGCCGCGGCCTGCGTCGAGCAGCGGGAGGCGGCCCTCCGGGAGCGGGACGAAGCTCTTGATGAGCTGTCCCGGGCCCGGGCGCAGGTGCACCTTTCGGAGGGCGCCTACATCCGCCTCCGAGAGGAGGCCAAGGTGCGGGAGAAGGCGCTCCGGGAGCTCGAGAGCTCCAGCGTCCGGGCGCTGTCGGACGCGGGCCGCTCCGTCCGCTCGGCCTTGGAAAGCCTTGGCGTTAGCCTGGGCTCCGGGAGCGGCCCGGAGGTGCCCCCGGCGACCCTCGCAGAGGCTGTGCGTTTTCTTAACGCACAAGTCTCCGCCATCCCAGAGGCTGCGGACGTCCGGGCACGGGGCCGGGCGATCCCCGTCATCGCGGCCGCCGCGGGGCTCGTTGACTATCGCGGGGTTGGCGCCCGGGCGATCGGGGGGCGCATCCCCCGAGGCTTCCGGGAGGCCTTCGAGCCAACGCGCCGGGAGGTGGAGCTGCTGGCGGAGGGGTTCTACGATCGGATCATCCGGACGTGGTTCCCGACACCGGCGCCTCCGGCCGCGGATGTCCCTGCCCCGGCCACGGAGGAAGCTCCCCGGGGGGAGGACCCCAATGCCAAAGTATGAGCCTCCCCCGGGTCTTTAGCTAGGACCCCTTTTTATTTTGTTAGACATTTTGATTCCGGTAGCTTCTTAGGAGAAGCCCCGGGCACTTGTACAAAAACATTTTGCAATGAAATATATTAGAAATTTTTCTAAGTCTTTGTAATGAAATGTTACCAGGGTTCCCGGGGGGTTGCTCCCGTGCAACGGTCCGGGAGAGGCTCTCCGGGGGATGCCCAAGCGGCTTTGATTTTGCTGAGCCTTGTCTCCGGGAGGCGCGACGGCGGTACTGCCCGGGAGCCTGTCCGGTTGAGGTGGCGCCCGGAATGGCACTTGGATAATTTTGACAACAGCCGTTCTGAATTAACTCCCCCGCGCCCGAGGGCCCAGATGATACCTCCTCTCCGGATACTTCCACCGGCTGGGTACGAGTTTTGGCCCGAGGACGTACTTCGGGACTCTCAGCGTCGCGTCCGGGCGCTGTACCGGGACTTGGCCCGGGAACTGAGGGAGCGCCTCCGGGAGCTTTAGGCGTAGGGGCCTTAGGCTCGTAGAAAATCCCCCGGGTTAGGACCCGGGTTGTATCATTCCGAAACCCACCGGAGGGGGAAGATGTCCTCCGGGTTTACTGATCAATAAAGCACGTTGTTGTCGTTTCCTTTTATTGTGCCTCTTTATTTTCTTCTTGGATGGTCTGGACGACTCATCTTAACAAGGATGAGCTAAGTTCCTTCGTGGGTGACCCGGGGACCCCCTGTCCCCCCCCGCCCACAGCGGGCGGGAGGAAGCCTCCGCGTGCTGTGGGGGAAACAGGGTCCCCGGGGGGAGCGTAACCTGTAGAAATATTTTCTAAGTTAGAAAATTGTAAAAGCAGGATTTCCGAGGGAGGGACCTTCCGGGGTGGCCGGGGCCACTGGGAGAGATTCATCCGGCCGCCGGGAGCAAGGCTCGGAAGGGGCTCATGAAAAGCCAATGACCTCCGGAGGGGAGCTTCCCGGGAGGGTTCGTCCGGTCGCCGTGAGAACGGGGAGCCGGGAATATCGTCGACTCCCGGAGGAGGAAGATAGATCCAATCAAGCCGCAAGGGGCCGATCTTCCGGTCGCCGTGAGAACGGGGAGCCGGGAATATCGTCGACTCCCGGAGGAGGAAGATAGATCCAATCTAGCCGCAAGGGGCCGATCTTCCGGTCGCCGTGAGAACGGGGAGCCGGGAATATCGTCGACTCCCGGAGGAGGAAGATAATCCAGAAAGCCATTAGACGTCTCGCTGAGGAGGGCGTCTGCTCCCGGAGGAGGAAGTGCCCGAAGACGGGACTTGAGTGTTTGGGCAGGGGACTAGTCTCCCAAAGTGACTCGTTACCACGGCCGCTGGGGACCGGGTTGCCGCTTACACCCTCAGTCCACGAGGGCTGATCGTAAGCCGCCCTACGGGAGTGCAGGCTCCGTTGTAGGGACTTGTTGGGACTGGCCCACTTCCTCGCGGGGAGGGCATCCTCACAAGGAGGGCTTCCTCGCCGGGAGGGCATCGCCGCTAGGGGCGGTAACGAGAGAGAGCTGCAATGAGGCAGTTGAAAAACAAAGACTATGCATTGATTAACAAAATATACAAAGCCCCCCCTGCGAAACCGCGAAGGGGGGGGGAAGGAAGCTACATTGTCCACGGTGGACAGGCCCGTAAGGCTAGACGTAGAACTTGCGAAGTAAACGCAAGTTTCAGGTGTGCTTCAGCTCCTGCTCTTCAAGGTTGGAGAGCTTGTAGGCCCCCGAGCCTAGGACAGCGGAGATCCTGTAGGGGCCCTCCCACTTGGGGGAGAGTTTACCCTGGGCTTGGGGGTCTGTGACGCGCTTGAGGACAAGGTCCCCAAGGCGGAAAGCTCTCTCGCGCACGCGCTGGTTGTATACGCGCGACATCTCGCGCTCGTAGATGGCGTGGCGGAGGAGCGCTCGGTCGCGTTCCTCCTCCACGAGGTCGATTTCCAGCCGCCGGTTGTCTTCGTTAGCCCGGTAGGCTGCGGTCGTGGCTCCGTTCAAGAGCTCGACCCGCAGCGACCGGAAGCCGATCTCCGGGGGGAGGACTGCCTCCGCCCCGTAGACTAGGGAGAAGGGAGCACGCCCTGTGGCCCGGGACGGGGTCGTGCGCATCGAGCAGAGGATGCTAGGGAGCTCCTCTGCCCACGCGCCCCGCTTGGAAGCGGTTTGCTCAAGTCTCCGGCGTAACCCCTGTAGGATTACGCCGTTGACTCTCTCGACGGCCCCGTTGCTTTGAGGATGGGCCACTGAGGCAAAGTGGATGACGACCCCCAGGCCTTCGCAGAATTCCCGGAAATAAGCCGAGTCGAATTGGGTCCCGTTGTCCACGGTGATTTCCCGGGGGACACCAAAACGACAAACGACGTTTTTCCAGAAAAACCGCTGAACGGCCTGGGAGGTGATGCTAGCCAAGGGCTCCGCCTCGACCCACTTTGTAAAGTAGTCGACCGCGACTACCGCATACTTGTATCCTCCGGGCGCTGGGGGGAAGGGCCCTAAGAGGTCCATCCCCCAGCGCACGAAGGGCCAAGTGATGGGGATAGTCCGCAGCGCTACAGGGGGGAGATTCGAGCCCTTGGCCATCTTTTGGCATGCTTCGCACGCGGAGACAAGGTCTCGCGCGTCGCGCATGACTGTAGGCCAGTAGAAGCCCTGCCGAAGGGCCTTGGCGGCGATGGCACGCGGGGCTAGGTGAGAACCACAGCTTCCCGCGTGAATGTCTTCCAGGAGTTGAAGTCCCTCCGACCGGGGGAGGCAGCGCAGGAGGGCTGAAGCCCCCCGCTTGTAGAGCCTTCCCTCCAGTAGGAGATATGCCCGGGCTTTGGCCCGGAGGCGCTTAACCTCGGTCTCGTTGGGAGGGTCCCCCTCCCCCTTGATGAAGGAGATGAGGGGATCCATCCATGACGACGGCCGGACGATCTCGGCGACCTCCGGGACCGGAGGCTCGGGGCCTGCGTCCGGGGAGACCACCGAGGGCTTCGTGATTGTTTCTAAGAAGGCTCCCTTGGGGAGCGTTTCCCGGGCGCTTGCCGCTCGGGCCAAAGCATCAGCCCGGTCATTTTCCCTTCGCGGGATATGCCGGGCCTCAAGGCCGTCGAAGTGTTTCTCCATCTTTCGTACTTCCTGCAAGTAAAGACTTAAATTTGCGTCATGGCACAGGTAAGACTTGTCCATTTGGCAGACAACGAGCTGAGAGTCTCCCTTTACTAGGAGGCGCCGGATCCCCAGGGAGCGCGCGAGGCGCATCCCGAGGAGCAGAGCCTCGTATTCGGCGACGTTGTTGGTTGCGGGGAACTCGAGCCGCGCGGCGTACTCGAGCTCCTTCCCCTCGGGGCTCCGGAGGACTACCCCCGCGCCAGCCCCGGCGAGACACAGCGACCCATCAAACAGCAGGGTCCAATGGTCACTGCGTCGGGGCGGCACAGGGAGATCTTCGTCCCCGGACCTAGAGGCGGGAGTCCACTCCGCGACGAAGTCGGCGAGGGCCTGCGACTTGATTGCGGAGCGGCCGGTAAGGGACAGGGAGAAGGGGGCAAGCTCGGCCCCCCACTTCCCAATCCGGCCGGTGGCTTCTTTATTCCGCAGTACCTCCCCCAGGGGGAGGGACGACGGAACGGTGATGGGGTGCCCTAGGAAGTAGTGCCGGAGCTTCCGAGACGCCATGAGGAGAGCGTAGCAAATCTTCTCCATCTCCGTGTACCGAGTCTTGGCCCCCTGGAGGGCTTCACTGACGTAGTACACGGGGTGTTGCTGCCCCCCTTGCTCCTTCACCAAAACCGCGCTGACGGCGACGGGGGTCGCGGCGAGGTAGAGGAGCAAGGGCTCTTCCGGAGACGGGCTCACGAGCATTGGAGGGCTCGAGAGGTACTTCTTGAGGTCGTTGAAGGCTTCCTGGGCCTCGGGGGTCCAGCGGAACCCCTCAAGCCCTCGGAGGATCTTGAAGAACTGGAGGCCCCGCTCCCCCGAACGGGAGACGAAGCGACTGAGTGCGGCCAGGCGGCCGGAGAGCCGCTGGACATCTTTGACGGAGCGCGGCGGGGGCATGTCTAGGAAGGCCCGGATATTCTCGGGGTTTGCCTCAATGCCCCGCTGGGACACGAGGAAACCCAGGAGCTTTCCCCCGCGCACCCCGAAGGCGCACTTCTCCGGGTTGAGCTTAAGCCCAAACGCGCGGAGGTTGCGGAAGGTCTCTGTGAGGTCGTCGATGTGGGAGGCTGCACGGGGACTCTTGACGACCGCGTCGTCCACGTAGACTTCGACGTTGCGGCCGACTTGATCTTTGAAGACCAGCGTCATCAGGCGCTGGAAGGTGGCTCCCGCATTCTTGAGCCCGAAGGGCATGTGGCGGTAGTAGAAGGTTCCGAGGGGAGTTATGAAACTCGTCTTTTCCTCGTCCCCCTCCGCCATCCGGACTTGATGGTATCCCGAGTAGGCGTCTAGGAAGCTCATCAGCTCGCACCCCGCGGTGGAGTCAACGAGCTGGTCGATCCGCGGGAGCGGGAAGTTGTCTTTGGGGCAAGCGCGGTTAAGGTCGGTGAAGTCCACGCACATGCGCCACTTGCCAGTTGATTTCTTGACGAGGACGGGGTTTGCGAGCCACTCGGGGTGCAACACTTCCCGGATGAACCCCGCCTCTCGGAGCCGGGCTATCTCCGTCTTGATGGCTTCTTGACGTTCGAGGGAGAGCTTCCGCAACTTCTGCTTGATAGGGGGGTGACCGGGGGTTACCGCGAGCTTGTGTTCAATAACCTCCCGGGCGATGCCCCGCATGTCCGAAGGTTTCCACGCAAAACCATCGGAGTTTTCGCGCAGAAAGGCTGCGAGTTGCGCTGCATGGTCTTGGGGGAGCTCTGCCCCGATTTGGACGGTTTTGTCCCCGCTGCCCGGGGACAGCGGGACCTTCCGGAGGCCCCCTTCCGGACGCGGCTTGAGGAGGGGCCTCCCAGGGGATGGCGCAGCGACGTCTACGTTCGGGGGGGGGAGCCTCCCCCCCGGGTGCCTTGATCAGGTTGACGCTTCCTATTGTGGCAGCAGCCCGCTCGTATAGGGCACGGGCCATGTCTTGGTCCCCCCGGACGTTGATCACACCATGCGGCCCGGGGATCTTCATGCACAAATAGTTTTGGTGGGTGGCAGCCCCCAGCCGATTGATCGTAGTCCTCCCCATAATCACATTGTAGGAGGAGGGGAGGTCCACTACGTCGAAGCGTACTAGCTCGGTCCGGTAGTTCTCCGGGGTGCCGAAGGTGATCGGGAGATCTACCTTGCCCACGGGGTGGATCGCCTTCCCCGGGACAAACCCTTGCAGAGGCCCTGCCGCTGGTTGCAGGAGCTTCTCATCCACCTGCATTTCCTTGAAGGTTTTGAGGAACAGGACGTCGGCGGAGCTTCCGCCGTCCACGAGGATGCGGGCTAAGTGGCAATTGTAGATTGTCGCGGAGACAATAAGCGCGTCGTCATGGGGGAAGCGAAACCCTCGCGCGTCTTCCGCCGTAAAGGTGAGGGGGACGTCCGACCACTTGGGCGGCACGGACGCGTGTAGCACCCCCACTACCTTAACTTCTCGCGCATACTCCTTGCGCTGGCGCTTGGAGTCCCGCCCGGAGGCGGAGCCCCCTACGATGACATTGATGCGGCGCTGAGAAGTTTGAAAGGGGAGAGCGTCTGAAGGCTCCCCCTCCTGCACCTGTTGCCCCCCCGCGGGAGCAGGAAGGGCCGGGACAGCTGGCCGAGGGGGCAAGGAGGCCGGAGTCCCCCCCCCCTGCCCACGCTGGTCGAGGAACGCCGCGAAGTGCTGCTGCAGCTGGTGGTAGTCTCGGGTGGCGTGGGTACTGGACCCGTGGAAGCTGCACCACGGTCCTTCCCGGCTTCTCCCCGCGGGGCCTTCGCGGCCGCGCGAAGACTGTCCTCCCCCATGGCCTCTCGGCTTGGGAAAGGGGCGGTTGCCCTTTGGGGGGTCGCGCGAGCCGCCTCCGCCCTCGAGGACAAAAGTGTCCCGAGGCTGTGGTTCGCTACGGCCCCCCGGCCTGGGGCGCCTGGGGGGATCCCGGGCCCCCCGCTCGGCGGGGGCAGGAGCCCCCTGGGTCTTCTTCCAGATATCATCTTCCTCCGCGCGAGCGTACTTTTCGAGTACGTTGAAGAGCTCGTCGGCGGAGGAGGGGCAGCTTCGAGAGAGTCTTCGGTGGAGTTCCCCCGGGAGGATCCCACTTTTGCAGGCTTCGATGACTGTGGAGTCCGGGACGTGGGCCACTTTGCTTTTCACTTGGGCAAAGCGCTTGAAGAAGCTTCTGATGGTCTCCCCGGTCCTCTGGCGCACTGTGTATAGCTGTGAAGAATCCAGGGGACGTACGTAATTCCCCTGAAAGTTGGCGCAGAACTCCCGCTTCAGCTGCGAGAAAGACTTGATGGAGCCCGCCTTCAGATTGTAAAACCAGGAGCGGGCAACGCCGGTGAGGTAGAGGGGGAAGACGTTGCATTGGACGCTCTCGTCCCCCCCCCGCCGCGGAGATGGCTGTGGAGTAAATCTGCACGAACTCGTAGGGATCCACCTCGCCATTATAATGCTCGATGTGCGGGGGACGGTAGGGCCGCGGCCATCGGATGCTGTGGAGTCTTCGACATAGAGGTTGGTTCGCCCCCTGCACTTCCCGGGGGGAGCCCCAGTCACTGTCTTCTTTAACGGGGGACGCCCCCTCGTTATCTGAGTCAGGTAGCGGCCCAAGAGGGCCGCCAGAGTGGTGGTGACGACGCTTCTCTTCCGGGCTGGGACTGATTTCCCGGACGTCCGGGCTTCCCTCCGGGGAGGATGGTTCTTCGGCGGGTCTCTTCCCCCGACCGGTGCGAGAGCGAGGCTCCCTGTGACAACGACCGGGGGGAAGCTCTTCCCCGTGGCTGGGAGAATGCATTCGCTCAATCTCCCCTGGGAGAAGCGGACCTGCTTCGCCGGGGGAGGGAGCTCCTGCACTGTAGCAGCCGGCCCGGAAGCTACCGGGGCCTGCTGGGGGGAGCCCCCTGGGACGGCCCCCGGGACCGGAAAGGGGGGAGCCCCTGCACCATCCGGAACCGGGGAGGGGGCGCCCGGGGCGGCGTTAGGATCCGAAGAGGGGGCCCCCGTGGCAATGACCGGGACCGGAAAGGGGGAAACCCCTGTGACATCCGGAACCAGTGGGGGGTGAGCCCCCTCGGCGACGTCCTGGGTTGGGGAGCCAATGCGGGGGGAAATTCGCTGAGGCACGGGAGCTGCTCTGTCGACCGGCCCCGGTGCGGAAAACGCAACGCGGGGGGCGGGACTGGCTCCCGGCGTAGGAATAGCCCCCGGCATGAAATGACCCCCCAGCCCCGGAAGCGAGCCGGGGACGGGGTACCCCCCTGGTGCCACGAAGGGCCCGGGCATGAAAAAGCCTCACGGCACCGGGACAGGCCCGGGTGCCGAGAAGTGTCCGGAAGTATATCCCGCGGGGGGAGGGAACCCCCCAGCGGGATCATACGGGGTAGACAGCCCCCTCGACGCCAGAGGGCCCGCTGGGTATCCCATGAACGGGGGCATGATCCCTGGATACGGGTGCGGCGAAAATGTGGGGGCCGAAGGCCGCGCCAACACACTAAGGAGCTCGTCCATAGAGCGCTGGGCGCGGAGCTGGCCCTCTACGAGAGCCTCCAACAGGGCGTCCCGGGGAGCCGGGGGGGCCGTCGGGGGGAAACTCGTCCCGGCCGAGGTCCGCGCATTTTCCGGGAGCGACCCGGAGGTGGAGGCGCCTAGATTGAGAGGAAAGATGGGAGGCGGTACCTGGGAATGGACGCCTCCGGACGGAATCGCCGGAACAGCAGTGTCCCGGACGGGCGGCGCCAGGTCGCCAGGACCGGCGTCACCGGGAAGGGCGCGGGCCCTTGTTCTCGGAGGAGCCATGGCGATTCGTCACGGTTCCCCACGGACGGCGCCAACTGTCGTGGTATTAAGAATACCCCGGCAGGTTTTGAAGACGATCCTAGCGGAGATCACGCAGCGCGGGTGGACCGGGTGACCGGTCCTCCCCCGCCGGACAAACACAAGAATTGACACGTAGATTTATACAGGTTCGGGTCCCGGTGGGGGCCCTAGTCCTGTCGACGCGCTCCCGACCGGAGTCGGCTGGGGAGGCTCTCTCCGGGGGAGAGGCTTCCGGAGCACGTCTGCGAGATTAGCTATTCCAAATAATAATGAACTGATCCTTTACAACAGAGGGGTACAAGGGCTATTTATAGCCCCAAAAAGAAGCAAAAAACCTAGACTACCCCGGGAGCCACCGTCGGATTGGAGGGTAGGACCGTACTTCTCCCGGTCAAACGTCTTGGATGCTTGACAGGTGGCCGCTGATTCCCGAGGCGTCCCTTGCGTGACCTGCACGTGATAAATAAACAGGGATTTTACCTTTTAGGAGGGCGGTGACGTCCGGGACCTCTTCCGGAGAGCAGGGTCCCGGGAGCCTAAAAAGGCGGCGCCCGGGGCAGGCACCGGAGGCCACTGTCCCTGGGCACATGGCGGCGCCCGGGTCATGCCCGGGGGGCAGGGTCCCGGGGGCCAAATGGCGGCGCCCGGGACATGCCCGGGGGGCACGGTCCCGGGAGCCTAAAAGGCGGCGCCCGGGGCAGGCACCGGAGGCCACTCTCCCCGGGCACATGGCGGCGCCCGGGACATGCCCGGGGGGCAGGGTCCCGGGGGCCAAATGGCGGCGCCCGGGATATGCCCGGGGGGCACGGTCCCGGGAGCCTAAAAGGCGGCGCCCGGGGCAGGCACCGGAGGCCACTGTCCCCGGGCACATGGCGGCGCCCGGGACATGCCCGGGGGGCAGGGTCCCGGGGGCCAAATGGCGGCGCCCGGGACATGCCCGGGGGGCACGGTCCCGGGAGCCTAAAAGGCGGCGCCCGGGGCAGGCACCGGAGGCCACTGTCCCCGGGCACATGGCGGCGCCCGGGACATGCCCGGGGGGCAGGGTCCCGGGGGCCAAATGGCGGCGCCCGGGACATGCCCGGGGGGCACGGTCCCGGGAGCCTAAAAGGCGGCGCCCGGGGCAGGCACCGGAGGCCACTGTCCCCGGGCAATCATGAACTTACCTGGACTTGGCCGCGTGGAGATTTCCCCCAACAGGTTCCGAGCAAACTCACGTAATGGCGAGGTTACTCGTGGTCCCAAACGAGTGTGAACGGGAACTCGATCCCTACTACGAGAGTCCTACATTCGCCGGTATTTGTCCTGTCGGGACGGTACAGGCGGCGGGTAACTCCGCTGGCCAGAGCCAAAATGAGGACCATCTCGTTCACGGGAGTGTGTCACTGAGCGGGAAGAGGCTGTTGGGGTCGCCTCGGATGCGACCTCGTCCAGTCTTTCTGCCAGGATCCTGAAAAAGGCCGGTCTCTGCGCATCCGTGACCGTAGGAGGAAAATTGCGCATGACTTCCGCGATAGATCGCAGTCGACCATGGGTACTTCTCCTAGGGGCACCAGGTGTTATTGTTTCTTCGTCCACTGGGAAATGCTCCAGTGGTAAGGAAGGAGTCTGGTCACGTCTACGACCACGCGACCGTCGAGAAGAACTCGGGGCAGCATCGTAACGAGCCTGCGCATCTTGAAGAGCCTCTAGGGCAGTTCTGCGTAGTTCGTTGTTCTGTTGCTCGAGATCTTGCTCCTCCTTCTGTTTGCGATCTTGTTCTTCCCTGGCAGCCTGTTGATCGGGAGTTTCTTCCGACAACGCAGCAAACTGCCTAGGGAGAGAGGTCGCCGATGGGGAGAACATCTTGGTTTGTTCCGAGTCGGACTCGAAATCAAAGAGACGGTGGAGGTTATCAGGGTCGAACCTTCCTGGGCTAACTTCAGGGTCACCATCATATTTTCCCTCAGTGGGATCGTATGACGGGCCGGATTCATCACCTAGCACATTAAGAACCTCTGCGGGTTCTGACCTTGTGCCAGTTACCTCCTGGTCGATTAACATGACTTGGGGAGATGATTCAACCTGTGGAAGATTCTGGCCTTCGACCTCTTCCATCGGAACAGGATCGCTTGGAGAAGGCATTGGTATATGGGCATAATCCTCGAGATCGAAATCATTCTCGGAATCATATGCTCCAGCCATGTTTCGGCGAACCTCCGAATTTCAATTAGGACGCCTTGAGAAAGGGCCCACGGTGGGCGCCAGCTGTCGACGATTCGGACTCGGAGTCCTCAGCCGAACTTATGCAGAATTTGTAATTGTGAGACCTTTCAAGATGACCCTCCGGGAAGGTATGCTGAACAATGGTGAACAGGAGCACAGAGAATTTAGACAGGTTCGGGCCCTCGATGGTGGGAGTAATAGCCCTACGTCCTGTTGAGATTTCACTAAGTATGGTAAAAGGTTTACAAATGGAGGGGAAAGTCCTCACAGGCGAGGATTTTCCCTGTAAGGGTGTACAAGGAGAAGCTATAGGAGACTCGTAAGTGTTGTTTAATCTAAGCCGTAGACTTGGCTGTTTGAATGATCGAGATATCTTGTATCTTGATTATTCTTTTGAGTCCGGTTCTTCCGAAAAATGTCTTGGATCCCCCCGTTTGATGTACTTTGCCACCTTTTTATATTGGTCGAAAAGGTGCCATATGAAGAAAACTACATCAAACGGTTAGATGCGGTTGTTGGAGAACTGCTGTTAACTTCCACGGAGGTTATTAACACGTGTTAATCATGAATAACCGCATATAATAACCTCTGACGGTTGGTCTTCACGTGTAGGAATCTTCGGGATACTTAGAATATCCTGTTATATGGGCAACCGAATAGATAGATCCCAAGATCCTGATCGGCAGATGTTCTGACCGCGGGATATTGGCTGACCGCGCAATATCCCGAATGTGTAGTTCGCGTATAGCCTACGAACTTCTGACCGCGCAAGGCTTACGGTCTGACCGCGTAAAGCTGGCGATCACATAGTGACGTCCCTCAGAACAACTTGAGCTCGTATCGCCAGATACACTCTTGACTCGAACCTGCCTTAAACCAGAAGTCCAATAGAAGTGGTCCGGGTGTCAATCCTCGTCAGATCTAGCCTCGTTCACCTTGTCATTTAGATAGATCTCAACCCCCTGAGCAATTTTGTCTAGTACCCCGACCTCTGAATCGACCTGAATCAAAAGTTATAGCCATGCCAAGGTTGCTGTCCAGTGGCTCAGTTCATGTCCAGGCCACCGTGTTTGCTCACCGGATTTGGCCACCCTCCGGCCACTTTCAGCCCTTGAGCCTGTTGAAAGTTTTGTAGCTGTTATCAATGCCTAAACCCCAGACAAAGTTGTGCATCAATTGGAGTTCTGAGTCAAAAGTTATGCAATGCCCTAGTTTCTGGCCATGTCTAACACTATGTCAGTGCATGTCCACCTGTGGCATTGGATGATTTAGACTTGTTTCTTTTGAGCAATTGAAATGCCACTTTGTCCACTAAGCCTTTTGAGCCATGTTCTACAATATTCCCTACTATCACATCTCCAGAAAGCAAACCTAGAACCGATTTAGGGCAATGTCAAGCCATGAGTCGGATGTCAGCCCTTCGACATTCAAGCCCTTTGAACCCATCTCTTCAACCAATGTCAAGTGACCTTGTCTAAACCAATTCCCCTGCATGCATGATGTATTTACGTATTATTTTTTAGTGCTTGTATGCTTATATAGTGTGTATGTGTTGTTTGTACCCGTCGTGGAACCAGACGTTGAAGGAGCAGAGGAGATCCCTGAAGATTCATTTGAGCAGCTAGACCCGTCACTGCAAGGCAAGTCTCAAACCCTTGATCATGTCTCACCTACTATTTTGAAATGAAGTATGTTAACTGTTTTCCAGTATATGCATACCTTAGATTCAAATAAGAATTATGTTTCAATAAAATGACTAGATATGACCTAAATGATTGTAAAGCCCCTTTTGACATTGAATATCCCTGCACCCTTGTTACCCTAGATTATCATGCTTAGGGTATGCTATGCTCGATGATTATATGATAAATGTTGAATGGTCACATATGAGAAGAGCATGTTCAAAACCCCTTTTTGTGAAAGAAAATGTGATTGGAATCGATAGTGAGGATGGTTTGATTGGATGGTGCTGTGTGCGCACTGGGAATGTGAAAGGCTCCTCACTAAAGATTCATAAGGACTAGAACCTTGTGTTGTGCTTCTATGCGGCATGAAAAACGTACCAACCACCTGCCTGTTTATGGGACGGGCGCAACTTAGTAGCTTTCTTTTGTGTTAGCTTTTCCTTGCAATGGTTGTCGGTCCAGTGTCTTGCGAGAACTGGTGGGCCGCAGAAGGCCATGAGTGATGTGAGTTCAGAAAACTCATGAGAGGAAAAGGTGGAAAGAAGGAAGACGCCCTATGCCAGATTAAGTCGTGCGCGACTGTAATCAAGAGAGGCTATGTGTCTTGTGAGAACATAGGCCCAGGCTAGGAAGTAAGGCAGTGGGGAGGACCCACAACGGTACTTGAGACTTAATTGTCTATTTACCGGGCAGGGAATTAGTTAATACTAGGACTGTAAATTGTTGTGTCATCTCGGCCTTGTCACATGCGTAAAAGTCGCATGAAGCTGATCCGACTTGAAAGCCGAATGATTGGTGGATTAAGGTGGTACAACTTTGCAAAGTTTAAAAAGTATCGGATACTCTGAGCTCCCAGGTCATGGAGTCTGCGCGCTGTGAATTCTATTCACGTCGATGCAGCACAAGTAGCTTTTGGAAGTTTTTCACAAAATCTGAGTAAAGTGGTGACTCATGAAAGACCGCCACACACAACATTTCTGAAAATCTAGCTTAGGATTTTAAAAGCCTCGCTTTCAAAAATAAAGACCTTTCTTCAAAGCTGCATGTGAAAATCTATTATATATTTATACACAGAGCCAAAGAGCTGTTCTTTGAGAAATTTCCCCCTCATCTATATATACATGCATTGTTACTTGGGACTTGTTGAGCACCATGTGGACGATGTGCTCACCCTTGCTTTTACAAACAAATTTAGAGGAAGGATTCGCCGACCCTGAATCTTATGGTCTTGAACCCAATGTGGAACAAGAAGAAGAAACTGAGGACCCATCTGGTTAAAGGGTTATGCACCAAGGTGGAGTTCGATGTGGAGAAGGCCCATGCAATACCGCCGCTGCAGAGAAAGAAGACTGATGAAGTCCTTTTGTTTATCGTTGCTGTTTTATTTTGTGCCGACCCTTGTGTCGAAAACTCCTTAATTTGTATTAACAATTAAATGCGTCATTTCGGCGCTAAGTTATTGTGATGTTGGTCCTTGTGATCAGCACTTGTTTTTAATTACTCGCATTTTTATATAATGCATGTTGTTGTTGTGAGCTGCAATGTGCCTTTTCTGAGTGCAATCCACCTGGGCGGTTGCCACTGGAATCCTCAAATGAGGGTCCCACACTTATATAGGGGAAACTTTCGCTTACGAAGGTTTCTCCCGGCTAGTTTGTAAAGTTTTATCTCATATAGTGAAATCCCAACAGGACGTAGGGCTTTTACTCCCACCATCGAGGGCCCGAACCTGTATAAATCTCTCTGTGCTCCTGTTCTCCATTGTTCGGCATACCTTCCCGGAGGGTCATCTTGAAAGGTCTCACAATTACAAATTTTGCATAAGTTCGGCTGAGGACCCCGAGTCCGAATCGTCGACAGCTGGCGCCCACCGTGGGACCTTTCTCAAGGCGTCCTAATTGAAATCCGGAGGTTCGCCGAAACATGGCCGGAGCATATGATTCCGAGAACGATTTCGATCTCGAGGATTATGCCCATATACCAATGCCTTCTCCAAGCGATCCTGTTCCGATGGAAGAGGTTGAAGGCCAGAATCTTCCACAGGTTGAATCATCTCTCCAAGTCATGTCAATCGACCAGGAGGTAACTGGCGCAAGGTCAGAACCCATAGAGGTTCTTAATGTGCTAGGTGATGAATCCGGCCCGCCATACGACCCCGTTGAGGGAGAACATGATGATGACCCGGAAATTAGCCCAGGAAGGTTCGACCCTGATAACCTTCACCGCCTCTTTGATTTTGAGTCCGATTCGGAACAAACCGAGATGTTTTCCCCATCGGCGACCTCTCTCCCTAGGCAGTTTGCTGCGCTGTCGGAAGAAACTCCCGATCAACAGGCTGCCAAGGAAGAACAAGATCGCAAACAGAAGGAGGATCAAGATCTCGAGCAACAGAACAACGAACTACGCAGAACTGCCCTAGAGGCTCTTCAAGATGCGCGGGCTCGTTACGATGCTGCCCCGAGTTCCTCTCGACGGTCGCGTGGTCGTAGACGTGACCAGACTCCTTCTTCACCACCCGAGCGTTTCCCAGTGGACGAAGAAACGATAACACCTGGTGCCCCTAGGAGAAGTACCCATGGTCGACTGCGATCTATCGCGGAAGTCATGCGCAATTTTTCTCCTACGGTCACGGATGCGCAGAAACCGGCCTTTTTCAGAATCCTGGCGGAAAGACTGGACGAGGTCGCATCCGAGGCGACCCCAACAGCCTCTTCCCGCTCAGTAACACATTCCCGTGAACGGGACGGTCCTCATTCTGGCTCTGGCCGGCGGAGTTACCCGCCGCCTGTACCGTCCCGACAGGACAAATACCGGCGGATGCAGGATTCTCGTAGTAGGGATCGAATTCCTGTTCACTCTCGTTTGGGACCACGCGTAACTTCGCCATTGCGTGAGATTGCTCGAAACCCAACCGAGAGTCACAGGACGGTTCACGGTCCTTACATTGGTTGCGAAGCTTTTTCGCCTGGCCCACGAGCAGTCGTTTGGTCCGATAAGTTTCGACCAGGGACCATTGAGAGGTTTGATGGAACTCAGAACCCATCCGAGTTCCTTCAGATCTATATTACTGCCATCCAGGTAGTGGGAGGCGATGACAAGGTCATGGCCAACTACCTGCCAACAGTCCTCGCAGGACCGGCTAGAACCTGGTTGTTTAATCAGCCTGAGGGTTCCATCTACAATTGGGAAATGCTATGCGATGCCATCCTCAGCAATTTCCAAAATTGTTACCAAAAGCCGGGTAAGGAGGACGACCTGCATAGGCTGCGGAAAACCTCGACCGAAACACTTCGGAAGTTTGTCAAGAGGTTCGTCGGGGTGAGGAATACCATCCCAAACATATCTGATGGCTCCGTGATCAGGGCATTTAAACATGCCGTTCGATACCGGAGATTCACTGAAGACTTGCTTATCCACCCTCCTCGATCAGTGGCTGATCTGTTCGATATGGCTGATCGATATTCCGATGCAGCCGAAGCAGTCGAATGGAACCGAATGGTCGACAAGGGGGACCTACCACCCCAACCAGGCTTCAAGGACGCCGGGAAAGAAGACTCAAGTAAAAAACCGGAGCCTTCACTGGGTGGGAAATCAAAGAAGTCGAAGAGGAACCGCTCTGGACAGTATCGTGAGGTCGCAGTCGCAGAGAAACCACCTTCGGCCAAAGGTAATAAGTCTTCATTTAAAAATAAAACTGCCTCTGGTGGTCGGGATTCTGACCAGCCAGAAAAAAAAACTAATCCGCAGGAAGGCAAGAAGTGGTGTCCACTCCATAGCTCCGCAGGCCACGATCTCAAAAACTGCAGGAGTTGGTTGAAACAACTGGACGATTTCTACCAAGGAGCTGGACCAATGCCAAACTTACCGCCCAAAGAGTAGGCGTGCGGGATTGGAAACGTTGACGGAGACGAAGAAATGGCTTACCAGGTACCTCAAAATCATGTTAATGTCATTTTCGGGGGTTCTTCCTCTTTCGTTTCCAAAAGGCAGTTTAAAACCTTCTGCCGAGAGGTTAACCAAACGGAGACATCCCTTGGTGAACCTCAATACCCCCGTTGGTCGGATATGCCTTTGACATTCGATCGCGCTGACTGTCCTGTGGGGCTAACTCGACCATTGAGGCTACCTCTGGTCATCACCCCAATCATCAGTAACGCGAGAGTTGAAAGGGTCCTGATTGACGGGGGAAGTTCCCTTGATCTTTTATTGGTCAAGGCACTCGACGAGATGCAAATTCCTCGTTCGAAGATCAAGCCCATAATCCATCCGTTTTATGGGATAATCCCAGGCCCCTCCATGATGCCATTGGGACAAGTGGTCCTCCCAGTCACTCTCGGAGAACCAGACAAGTTCCGAACAGAATTGGTTACTTTCGATGTAATCGATTGTGATTCAGCTTATAATGCAATCTTTGGCAGGCCGACTCTTGCTAAGTTCATGATGGCAACGCACTATGCTTATCAGTGCGGAAAATTGCCTGGCCCCAAAGGTGTCATTTCGGTCCGAGGTAGTCGCAACGTGGCACTCACGTGCGACCGGCTATCTTTGGAGATGGTCGATCAACTTCCCCTCCGGGACGCTCAGGTCGCCACCGTTGCCACTGATGCGATCAAGGCTGCTCCTCGGCCAGATGAGAAACTCAAACAAGTTCCTTTATACCCAGATGACCCATCCAAGACAATTCGGGTTGGGTCAGCCCTGGATGACAAATA
Organism: Pharus latifolius; assembly: GCA_019359835.1. Lineage (NCBI taxonomy): Eukaryota > Viridiplantae > Streptophyta > Magnoliopsida > Poales > Poaceae > Pharus > Pharus latifolius. Next base: position 43,606,804 of record CM033323.1, read on the forward strand.
GGAACTCGACCTCGTTGCTTTCCTCCGGGCTAACGCAGACGTGTTTGCGTGGAAACCGTCCGACATGCCCGGTGTCCCAAGGGAAGTAATTGAGCACAGGTTAGCAATTCGACCTGGACAACGACCAATAAAGCAAAAGCTCAGGCGTTTTGCCACTGACCGACAGGAAGCCATCTGAGAAGAGTTAGACAAACTCTTACAAGCCTGGTTTATCCGTGAAGTGGATCACCCGGACTGGCTCGCCAATCCGGTCATGGTCCGCAAGTCAAATGGCAAGTGGCGCATGTGCGTCGACTATACTAGCCTCAACTCTGCCTGTCCGAAGGATGACTTTCCCCTTCCCCGCATCGACCAGCTGGTCGACTCAACTGCGGGTTGCGAACTGATGAGTTTTCTGGACGCTTACTCAGGATATCATCAAATTAGCATGGCAGAAGACGATGAAGAGAAAACTGCCTTCATCACTGCGTTCGGCACATACTGCTACGTCAGAATGCCGTTCGGTCTCAAGAACGCCGGTTCCACGTACCAGCGCTTGATGCAAAAGACCTTTCTTTCCCAGATAGGGCGTAATCTCGAAGCATATGTAGACGATTTGGTTGTGAAAAGTACTAAGAGATTGTCTCATTTGGACGATCTCGCTGAAACCTTCTGTAATTTGAATCGCTTTGGAATAAAATTAAACCCGGAGAAATGCTCTTTCGGGGTTTCTTCAGGAAAACTTCTTGGTTTCCTTGTGTGTTCCAGGGGCATTGAAGTTAATCCTGAGAAAATCAGGGCTATTGAACAAATGAGGTCGCCCTCGACCATGAAGGATGTTCAACGCCTGGCTGGTCGCATGGCGGCTTTAAGTCGCTTTATATCGCGATTAGGCGAAAGGGGATTGCCTTTCTTCAAAGCCTTGCGGAAGCATCATAACTTTACATGGTCGGATGAGGCCGAAAAAGCATTCCAGGAGGTAAAAACGTATCTATCCAGTCCGCCAGTATTGGTATCTCCCGACAAAGGAGAACCGTTGCTTCTTTACCTGGCGGCCACACCACACGCAGTCAGCGCCGTTCTGATCGCGGATAGAGGAGGAATACATAGACCCGTCTACTATGTGAGCGAAGTACTTCATGGTCCTAAGGAGAGCTACCCTGAGGTCCAGAAGATACTTTACGCACTACTGATGGCTTCCCGTAAGCTACGACATTACTTTCAAGCACACAAGATCACAGTACCCTCCTCTTTTCCTTTAGGGGATATTGTCCGAAATCCAGAAAAATCTGGTCGAATCGCCAAATGGGCGGTCGAACTCGGTGCCTTCGAGATCCATTTCACCCCTCGCACGGCGGTTAAGTCTCAGGTTTTGGCCGACTTTGTGGTCAAATGGACCAACCCTGAGCCACCCGTGCAATTGGCAGAGGAACTGGAGTGCCCCGATTATTGGACAATGTACTTTGACGGCTCCCGTAGTTTTCAACACTCGGGGGCTGGAATAGTCTTAGTTACGCCCCAGGGCGAACAGCTTAAGTATGTCATTCAACTACACTTTGTTGCAACCAACAATGCAGCAGAGTATGAAGGTCTTCTTGCAGGGCTCCGGGCAGCAAAATCCCTCGGAGTCCGTCGATTAGTGGTGAGGGGAGACTCACAACTGGTCGTAAACCAGGTAAACAAGGAGTACAGCACCTCCGATGAGACAATGGCTCATTACCTGGGGGAAGTGAGGAGATTGGAAAAACACTTCAGTCATTTCGAAGTCCAATAAATCCCGCGAAAGGACAACATTCTCGCAGACCAATTATCCAAAATTGGGTCCTCACGCTCATCCGCTCCGGCAGGAGTGTTCATTGAACACTTGGACCATCCTTCGATCATGACTTCGGTCGAGGATGGTCCGGTAATAGCCTTCGTTACCAACCTCGGTCAGGAACAAGATTGGGCTCATCCATTGAGAGTCTATCTTGAACATGGGACCCTACCCGAGGACGAAACCGAAAGTGATCGGTTAATTCGAAAAGCGCGTCTGTACAAACTCATAGATGGGATTTTGTATAGAAAGGGTACTCAAGGGGTATTCATGCGCTGTATATCTCAGGAGGAAGGAAAGTCCCTCTTGAGAGAAATACATGACGGTGTATGCGGTGCGCACTCGTCATATCGTACACTGATCGGAAAGGCTTTTCGACAAGGATTCTACTGGCCTTCGGCACTTGATGATGCCAAACATATGGTCAAGACGTGTCCCCAATGTCAGTTCCACGCAAGGCAAGTTCATCAACCTGCCTATGCGTTGCAAACCATTCCTCTCGCATGGCCATTCGCGGTCTGGGGGATAGATATCGTCGGTCCTATGCCACAAGCGGTCAATGGGTACAAGTTTCTGTTTGTAGCCATTGACACATTTACAAAGTGGATTGAGGCCGAACCGGTACGAAATATTGCTGCATCAGCCGCACAAAAGTTTTTCCATAAGAACATTGTGGCACGATTTGGTGTTTCAAACCGTCTCATCACAGACAATGGTTCTCAGTTCACCAGCGGTCTTTTTCTGGACTACTGCGATCAGGTTGGGACCAAGGTGTGCTTTGCTTCTGTGGCCCATCCACAAAGCAATGGTGCCGTAGAACGAGCCAATGGGCAAATATTGCAAGGCATTAAAAAGCGTGTTTTTGATCGCCTTAAGACCCGCTCGGGGGCTTGGGCAGATGAGCTCTATACCGTTCTATGGGCATTACGCACTACTTCTAGTCGCGCCACCGGTGAGACGCCCTTCCATTTGGTCTATGGGGCCGAGGCAGTATTGCCTATGGAAGTAAGTATTGGTTCTGTTCGGACAGATCAGTTCGAACAGATTAATCAGTCCGAACAACGGGCGCAAGATCTCATCCTCTTAGAAGAACGGCGTAATCGCACCCTGGTTAAGTCCGCGGCATACTTGCAAGCTTTACGCAGGTATCACAGTAAAAAGGTGCGACCACGTGATCTCAACGTGGGCGACTTGGTTTTACGGAAAATTCAAGACCAGTCTAATCGCAACAAATTCTCCCCAAAATGGGAAGGTCCTTCTACTGTTGCCTCAGTGCCGCGGACAGGATCGGCGCGGTTAGCTATGGAGGATGGTCGGATTTTGTCCAATACTTGGAACATCGATCAACTTCGCAAGTTTTACGTGTAAGTATTCCAATCACTTTTTTCCTGTTCAATTAGCATCTTTTGCTAAAACAAAATATGTTTTGCTTTCATACAATGAGTTTTTCTCTTTAAGCCCGTATCATATGCATTCGACCTGGGGGCTGACCGCCGACGGTCAGATCATTACAACAATCTAATCGGATTCGCTGGTCGATCTCATGATCACTTACAGATAAGTCACTTCTAAATAAGCCGTTTCTCAACGCATACGGGGTTATCTGGTAAGTCCTTGGTCATCCGAGTGGCTACTAGTTCGCAATAAGATTAGACGTTACATTGATCCTGGTCATTGGTTTAATATGCATACCCCTGGTCGTTACGCTTATGTTTTCTCCTCTGCTTATAACACTAAGGCTTTAGTGTTCATAAGCAGAGGCGGGGGCTAGGGGGGATATGCTCATAGTATGGAATTCATGTTATGAGAATGTGAAATATATATTTCCTGTCAAAAATGATTTTTTACATACATTGCATTATACACAATTTTCTAAATACAAAAATAAGGATCATTCGATCCCCAGCTCAGTCAGGAGCCTATCTACTAGGGGCTTGACTTCCTCTATGACTGCATCGAGCAGCTCTTCACTCTCGACCTCAACCGGACCCACCAGTGCGCTCAGATCTGCATCTGGGCCATGGTGAAGTCGAACCCGGCTGAGTACGGCTACCGCGGCTGATCGAACCCTGGTTCTGATCACCTCTTCGCGTCGCCGTGTATCTCCAGGGAGATACTCAAGCAGTGAATCCGCCTGGGCAGTAAGCAGCGATGTCCAGTCACTTATGCTGAGGTTGTCTTGTTTCGGTTCTACCACGTCGGTCTTCAAGAGATCAGCCACGGCCTTCAGTTTTTCGAAGATCTGGAGGCTCAGCTCTTTGATTGCCTGATCGGTGTGGCGAATCGAGGATTCAAGAATCTCCTTGTCTCGACTGAGCTGCATAATTCGACCTGCTTGGGCTGTACAGAGAAAGTAGGTTATTTGCATATCATGGATTCAAGTCTTCTTAATCAGGAATTGGCTTACCAGCATTCTCTGATCGAAGTTTGTTAAGTTTAGTTTCTTGTTTCTTAAACATTGAAACTGAACTGGCCACCTCTTTCTTCAAAAATGTAACCTCTCTGCAGCAAAATCAAGGCAGTCACAACCAAAATGCACCCATACTAACCAAAGGGTAATGATACTCACCTGCGCAAGCTGTCGCGTTCTTTTTGAATGGCTTCTGTACTGGCCATCACAACATGCGAATGGCTTATTAGCCAGGATAATCCCTGTGATGCCAAAGAAGAAGATCAAAGGTGTCCTAAGTACAATTCAGGCACGAGAATGGAGGTTTTTTATACCTTCATAAACTTTTGTAAGACAGCATCATTCAGTTCAGCGGGGATCCTCGCTAGAGCCCCTGATGCGCTCACTACAGGGACAGTTGGTGGGAGTGCCGACTGGGCGCCACCCCCAGTAGTCGTCGGTGGTGACTGGGTCCCTACATTTATTCTTTCCCCTGCGGTCTGGACGACTTCCTGGACCACAGGGGTGGAGCATTCTTCGTTGGAAGCTCCTGCACCAGCTGCGGCTTCAACCCCTCTGGAGGCGGTTGAAGAGCTGGGTGCCGTCTTTCTTTGCCTGACAAGAAAGACAATTTGAGCAGTTTTTACTTAGGATTATTGCCAAGTTTAAGGTTCTTACCTTATTTGAAATCCCATTCTCTCCTGGGATTCTGGGAAGGTTCCCCTTGGGAAGAAGAACCATCATCGGTTCTTGCCTTCCTCATGGCAAACAAGGTAGCTCCCCCCTGGATATGTTCAGCTATGAGCATATTTCTAAGGAACAGATAGAGACAAAAAAGCAAGGTCTTTACCTTGGCTACCGTACTGGCTGGTGGGGCTACATCCGAAGGCCTTGGCAACTCCTGGGTCGCTGGAGCTACCACAACCGGCCTTTGCTCAACTACTTCCTCCTCTGTCTGCAGAGGAGGAGGATTTTCCCCCCTGGGACTCGCAGTAGTCACAGGGAGAAGCTCTTCTCCCTGTATGAGCATTGATTTGTCAAACATACAGAAGGAATCATAAAAAGAATGACAGAGAGGAATCCCTACCATGGTCGTCCTTTCGACCAAAGGTACAGAGACAACCGATCCTGAAGTCTCGGGGGCTTCAAGAATTGGGTGGTCACCCGCGACCACAAGATTTTCGGTGGTCGCAGGATCTGCCACGACCACCTCTTCGGTAGTAGTGGTCTCTGGGGGACAGCTTGGGGCATCGCTGGATGGGAGATCCGCGATCTTCCTTCTCCGAAGGATCAGAGGAACGTCATCCTCTTCCTCCTCGCTCCCCTCTCCCTGTACGACGAAGAAGTGATCCCAACCTGTGCTTGGTAAAACAGAAGGGATGCGATATCTTACCGCCGTCTTTCTTGCGGTGGGAACGCTCCGTGAAGACCGTTCCCCGGGATTTGGCCTGGCCTTCTTGGAGGCAGGACTCTTTGTCCTGGGTCTTTGGGAGACCTTCTTCACGTTTTTTACCGTCGGCCTCCCATGAGAACCTACGTTCTCACTCGGGAAAGTCGCCTCGGCAAACCTTCCTAGGAGCTGATTCGCATTTTTGATGAAAATGTTTAACGCAGGACATGCATAAGATCTAAAAAAGAAAACAAAATGGAGGCCAGATAGAAGATGTACCTTTCGGCGCTCCTGTTTAAGATCGTCGCCGGCGTGAATTAGACTCTGTGGATGAGGTGATCCCTTAGGGCCCTCTACATCGGCGTTGTAGGCCCTAAGGAGGGAGTTGGTGCGCCTTTCAATCTCGGATGAAGGCAGGACTATTCCCAAACTCAAGTCAGAATTCGCACAATTCAAAAATGGAAAAGCTCAGCGCCAAAGAAATGAATACCTTGACTGTAGCCCAGGGTGCTATCAGCCATGGACCTAATCTCCCACGCCGGATGAGCCCTTTCATGCAAAGGACTCACCCGATTCTTCACGAAGTCTCAAATGATGTCTCGAGCCGTCAATCCTTGATTGACCAAGTGAAGAATCACCTCGGCATGCTTCGAAAGCTCCGAGTTCATCGCCGGGGGAATGTCTAACTTGCTCGACTTCTCCGGTCGCGAGTTTTCAAACCATAAACTGCTTTCGGATGGTGGAGAGCAGTAAAACCACCTTTGGTGCCACCCGTGTACAGAATCTCGCAAGGGTGGGGAGGGATACTCCTTTTTGTCCCTCAGCCGGAAGTAGATGCATCCGGCAGCGTTGGTGCTCTTCGACCACGCCGAAAAGTAGAATCGTCGGAAAAGATCCACGCTGGGATATATTCCGACGAAGGCTTCACAAAGATGCTGGAATACTGCAAGGATCAGCATCGCGTTGGGGTGGAGGTTGATCAGTTCCCACCCATAGTGCTCAAGGACATCCTTGAGGAACCGACTCTCGGGGAATCGGAACCCGCAGCGCAGGTACTCCTCAAAAACCACCAACTCGCCCTCTTGGACAGTTGGGGTTTCTTGGTCCTTCTCCGTAGGCCGCCAGTTGATGAGCAGTCGCGGAGGAAGAATCTCCTCCTTCTCTAATGCCATTAGGCTCTCCTCAGAATGGTGGATGGATCTGCTCCAGGACGCCATCTTTGGTGGAGAATCAAAGGGAAAGCTGGCGATTTTGGGAAGATGAAGGCTGAAGAAAATGAGGGTTTTGAGCGGCGGGAATAATGAGGGTTTTAGCTGTGTGGCTTCTTTGAGAAGACATCTGCTCTTTTTATAGGCCCAAGGCGACGCATTAATGAGTAAGCGGCTCATTTCAAACGTTCCATTGAATGCTTTATTCATTTCTCATAATGGATACTGTCTCTGATGGACCCGATAAAGTACTCAGGCGTCGGATTTGAAACAAAAAGACTTCTTTGTTTTGGAAACTGAAAGTGCAAAAGGACTGAAAAATTTTCAGCACTTTTCAGAAGACGTTTTTCCTTTTTATACATTGAACATTTTATTCGCAAAAATCATGTAACTCAATTTTTGACGTACTGGAGTGTTTCTAATTGGGTTATGGTTTTATCGAAATCATGTTTTAGGCTAAAACTTCGATTCTAATCGGAGTGACAGCCTGACCGAGTCCCAACTCTGGTCGCACTTTAGTTCTGACCGCGACTCTGAAACTGATCGCGGAATCAGGGCAGGTCGCGGTGCTTTTTTCTTAAAAGTGATTCTGATCGCAGAACTAAAGTTTCCTGTGTATGAATGGTCGTGAACGTAAAGTTTATGGCTATATTTTCACACAGAAGATGTGAAGAATATTCATGAGAAATAAGACACTTTTATTTCTTACATTCTTTACATACAAAAGGAATGCAGTCGATCAAAACATCGACTTGCTCCGAAGGAAGTTTACAAAGTTCCCCAAGGGACATGTTGTTGTCAGTAGAATTTACACTGGCAACCCCCAGGGAACTAGCAACTACCCTAAGTCTATCTATATCGTCCCTAACAACAGACGCACTATTGTCCCTAATCAAGTCAGAGAGTTCTCGCTGTTGCTGAGCGAAGTCCCTCTCTCGACGGAAATGGTGCGCCTCTTCTCGGGATCGATCAAGACATTCTGCTAAACGCAGAATCTTCGAGGCCATCTCCTCGGTCTTCTTCTCCAGGGCATTCTTCTCTTCCAGAAGAGTCTGTCCGGAAGGAAGAGATGGAGCAGCAGAAGGCTGATCGCTGGAGCCTCCTACCTCCTGCATTTTGCAAAAGTTAGTCATACTAACTAAAATTATCAACAAAAGGGGAGAAGAATTGTTACCTGTCCCGGTGCATAACTCGTTAATACACCCATCTTGGGAGGAAGATCATCATATGGTGGAAGAGCAACCTTCCCATCAGAAGATTGCTTCGGCAACCCAATATGGTAATCATCTGATCGAGGGATAATCACCGCTTGCCGACCAGGATGTTGATCACCTAAAAGAATGGGAGAATTGAATGTGATGGGATCTTTCTCTAAGGATAAAGGCCTAACTTGCCGGAAGGCATGAACGGGGAGGGTCAAAGGAACTGAAGGAAGAAAGAAACTTGCTACATTCTTCACCTTTGTTCCACTGGAAGATCCTTCGTCAACCTTGGGTTTCTTCCTTAAGGGAGACTGGACTTCAATCGTTTGAGGCCTTTGTTCGACAATTTCCCCTTCATCACTCTCAATCTCGATGATATCGTGATCTGCCATTGGGAGAAGTATGTGAAGAGGAAGGAGGCAGGATAACAAGAAAAGGACTTAGACGTAGAGGGAAATTGTGGAGTTTTACAAATCCAAGAGCCTGGTATTTATAGCCGCCTGGGTGACGGTTTGCATTCCAGACGCCTTGGGTTTCGTCAAAGCATTTACGATTTTACCTCGAGATAAAAACAATTCTACGGCGCTATCATTTCCCGTCACGTAATGTCAGAACCCGTCTTGGGAAACCAACTGTTTTCACTTAGTGCTCCACTAAGTGGAAAAATTGAAGAATCGGGTTAAAAATCCAATGCATGGTTTTAAAATTCGAAATAAACACGTCTCTTCGTTTTCTTCGAATTTGGGGGCTAGCTGACAAGGATTGACACCCAGGTCACTTCTAATAAACTTTTGGTTCAAGACAGGTTCGAACCAGACATGTATCTGGCGATGCGAACTCAAGCTATTTTTGAGGGGCATCACCATGAGGTCGCAAGCTTTACGCAATCAGGTCGCGGGTTTCGTGCGATCAGACCGACAGCCTTGTGCGGTCAGAAGTTCGTATGCTATACGCGGACTGGACTGGATATCCGGGGATGTTGTGCGGTCAGCCCATATTCCGCGGTCAGAACATTCTCGACCAAGGTGCTTGGAGTTTATTCGGTTATCTTTATACCAGGATATTCCAAGCATCCCGAAGATTCCTCCACGTTGAAGACCAACCGTAAGAGGTTATTATATGCGGTTATTCATGATTAACACGTGTTAATAACCTCCATGGAAGTTAACAGCGGTTCTCCAACAATCGTATCCAACCGTTTGATGCAGTTTTCTTCATATGGCACTCTTTCGACCAATATAAAAAGGTGGCAAAGTACATCAAACGGGACAACCAAGACATTTTTGGAAGAACAAAACTCCTAAGATAAGTGAGATACGAGATATCTCGATCACTCAAACAGCCAAGTCTACGGCTTAGATTAGACAACACTTACAAGTCTCCTATAGCTTCTTTTTGTACACTTATATAGGGGAAACTTTCGCCTATGAAGGTTTCTCCCGGCTAGTTTGTAAAGTTTTATCTCATATAGTGAAATCCCAACAGGACGTAGGGCTTTTAATCCCACCATCGAGGGCCCGAACCTGTATAAATCTCTCTGTGCTCCTGTTCACCATTGTTCGGCATACCTTCCCGGAGGGTCATCTTAAAAGGTCTCACAATTACAAATTTTGCATAAGTTCGGCTGAGGACCCCGAGTTCGAATCATCGACAGCTCCCCTCACCCTGTACGATCAAAAAATGATTTGTATTCGTACTTGTGGGCACAAGGGGCACAAAAACTCTTACCGCGGTCTTTCTCGCGATTGTGGTTTTCCCCTTCGAAGAAGTGCCTCCTCAGATCTTTTTGGATTTCTCAGGAGCTGGCTCCTTCATCTTTGAAGGGGTCCTTTTTACCCTCTTCATCATTGACCCCCCAAAAGGTCCGGCGTCATCACCAGAATGTTTTGTCCCGGTAGATCGCCCTTTTAGTAGCTGCATCATTTCAAAGATTTGATTTTATATTCGAGAATCTAGCAGTATGATCTCGAACAGATTTTACCAAAAGAGGTTATACCTTTTGACGCTCCTGTTTCAGATCGTCACCAGCGTTTATCAAACTTGGAGGATGCGGTGTCCCCTTAGCTCCTTCTGTTGCGGCATTGTATGGCCGCAGAAGGTTATTTGTCCATTTTTCAAGTTCGGACAAAGACAGAACTATGCCACAAACAAACAAATTACTTGATACGGCCTTTTCATCAGTAAGGAGGTATGTTTTGTGGACCAGATGACATACCGATTCTATAATCCAAGCTGTTGTCTGCCATGGACTCCACCTCGCAAGCCGGATGTGCCCTCTCGTGTAGAGGACTCACCCTGTTCTTCACGAAGTCATAAATGATGTCATGCGTAATTAAGCCCTGCCGGACTAAGTGAAGAATGGTTTGTACTTTCTTCTTAAACTCTTGATCCTGGGTTGGAGCAGAGTCCATTTCATTGTCTTTCTCCGGTTGGGTGTTCTCAAACCAGAGACCACTCTCTAACGGAGGGGTGCAATAGAACCATTTCCGGTGTCACCAATGCACCGAATCCCGCAGAGGAAGGAAGGGGTATTCTTTCTTCTCCTTTATGCGGAAGTATATGCAGCCAGCGGCATTGGAGCTCTTTGACCATGCCGAATAGTAGAAATGTCAGAAGAGATCCACGCTGGGCATCACTCCGACGAAAGCTTCGCACAGATGTTAGAAAATCACCAAAGTCAATATGGCATTAGGGTGCAGGTTCACCAACTCCAAGCTATAATGTGCTAGAACTTCTTGCAAGAACTTGCTCTCGGGAAATCGGAACCCGCAGTGCAAGAAATCTTCAAAAATCACCCGCTCGCCCTCTTGAACGACTGGGGTTTCTTGGTCCTTCTCTGCTGGCTGCCAATTAATTAGCAGCCGTGAAGGAAGGATCTCCTCTTTTTCTAGTGCTATCAGGCTCTCTTGGTTGTGATGGATCGATCGGCTCCAGGATGCCATTGCCAATAAGATCGCAAGAAAGGTGACGGCTTTTTGGAGGCGATCGAAGCAAGGAATGCAAAGAGGGTTTTTTGCGACGAAAATGTCTAAGGCAAACAAGGGTTTTGGCTGTGAAACTTCTCGAGTAAGCTACCTTTTCCTTTTATACGCCCAAGACAACCCTTCGCCAGGTGTCTTGCCTATTGGAACCCTTTATCTTTACCCTGTTATGAATTTGAAGCAAATTGTATCTGTTATACCATTATTAAATATCATCTTACTTCATATTCGGGGGCTATGGTACAAGGGAATTATCTTAGCACTATCATGATCTTAAAGATGAAAATTCTTTTTCGATATCTGACATGATCGTAATGTTTTTCTGCGATCTAAAGTATTAACTTAAGAACGGTCTCAAGACTGCCTTGAGATCACAGTGTTCTACTACGACCTTCACGACTTGAGACCAAAGTCGGAATTCGGTTTCGAACAGAAGGCTTATTCTCTGTATATGTTCTGATTGCAGACATATTTTCTCTGTCATCATTTTTTCACACAGTAAGGATTATTTTGACGATTGTCACACATAATCATTCAAAAAGGCAGAAGGATGAGGGAAAAGAAATATTTTATTTCTTACAATCCTTGCATACATAAGGAATACAGGTGACCTGAGCATCGACCTGATCCGAGAATAATTTATGAATTTCACCTAGGGGTGTATTGCCATCAGTAGGATCAACACTGGCCGCCCCAAGAGAACTAGAAATGGCTCTAAGCCTATTTACATCATCTCTCAACAAAGGAGTGCAGCTGTTCCTTACTGTATCAGAGAGTTCTCGCTGCTGCCAAGCGTAATCCCTCTCCAATCGAAACCTGCGTGCTTCTTCGCGAGAGCTTTCATAGCATTATGCCAAATGCAAAATGGCAGAGGACATTTCCTCAGTACGCTTCTCCAGCACCTCTTTTTCTTTTTGGAGTGTTCGCCCAAAGGCTACACTCTCACCAAAAAGAACCTAGACTTCAGTAGGCTGATCGCTGGGGGCTCCAGGGGTTTTCATCTCCTGTACTCACATGGTTTAGTTTTAACAAGATAAAACGACTAGCAGAGAGAATGAAGATAATTACCAATCCTCGCAGTGAAGTTGGCCGGGAGGCTGTAAGACTTTCCCCAGAAAGTTGATCACCCAACAAAAGATGATGATCACTTGGTTGCGAGGATGTGAGACTTCCTCCAGAAGTGGGATGGTTTGAAGGATTGTTGTGGATCTCCAAAGGTGGAGATGAAGATACAACTGGATGAGTTGCAAGGGGCAATGTGGTAACATAGGTACCAGCACCCTTTAGAATCTTCAATGCAATTCCACTGGAGGATCCTTCGTCATCTCTAGATCTCTTTTTTAGAGAGACCATTTCCTCACTCACCTGTGAAGTCTAAAATGAATTGCTTCGGAAAAATCTTTGCCTCAGAAAATCATAAAATGTTTTAGATATCTTGTGTCTTCTCTATTTCTTCCTTATCACTCTCAATCTCAATAACCATTTTGGGATCTTGGTTCTCCATCAAGGTGAGCGTAAAGGAGGAAGTACGAGACAGGAAGTTAGAAGCATATTTCCTAAAGACTTAGCCAAGAGTTTGCGATTCTTAAAAAACTAAGAAGCCTCACTATTTATAGAACCGGAGGCGATAGTTCGTTTGCGCAGGTGCCTCGGGTTTTTAAAAGCACACTACAGGTTCCGAAGGTCAATAACTTGGTGATTACTATCAAGAAAAAACTCATGATTTTTTCTCGAAAAATAAACCACCACCCAGCGGAACAGTGTCGGTTGAAGAAGTTGAAGCGTCAGGTTTCATAATTCGATGCAAAAATTAAATTTGAAGTAAATAAGTCTCTTTATATCTTCAAATTTGGGGGCTAGCTGACGAGGATTATAAACCGAGCTAGTTACGTTAACACATGTCAAGTTCAAGTCGAGTATGTGCCAATGTGTAGCCACTATGGTCGCCCATGGACGTAGTGCTAGTTTATGGCCACAAACAGTGCGCGGTCAGAGGGCCGCAGATAGTGTGCGATCATGAGATCGCTGACTACTTGCGACCAGGATAATTCGAGGGTGTTTGAATCCTTATCAAAACACGTTCTCAGGTAACTTCTCCCACGTTTGAAGACAACTGCCAGGAGGTTAGTATGTGCGGTTACCTACTAACTGCATGTGTTAAACCTGTGTAGGAGAGGAATGCGATTATACGAACTGCACCAGAGCAACTATCTAGAACTGTTTTGCATTGGTGCCCTTTTATTCAGTATAAAAGGATGATCGATGCACGATCTAAAGGGCGGTTAAGTTAACCAACAAGCACGAGTCAACAGAACATGAAGACTTAGGCATAGATTAGATAGAAAAAGATACAAAAGAGATCATCGTTTGTGATAATCCCTTTTCCTTATAAACACTTTTACTTTATATAGTGGACACAACAGGACGTAGAGCTATTACTCCCACCATCGAGGGCCCGAACCTGTATAAATCTTCGCGTCCCTCACGATATTACTTATCCTATCTTACCTGAGGAATATCCAGAAAGGACTCACATACAACTCACAAATCTGCATAAGATCAACAGGGGACCCCGAGTCCGAATCGTTGACATACGGTACAAATAATTATATGAGAATTTTTTGAGGGATTATTCTATGATTCCAGGGTAATCTCATAATTTTAGCACTATTATGATCTCAAAATAAAAATTTTGTGATCTCGGTACCATGTATGATCACAAGGCTATTTTGTGGTCTTAGTACTATGTGTGGTCTCAATGCTATTTTGTGACCTTAGTGCTATTGGTGGTCTGAATGCTATTCTGTGACCGCACTATTCTTTATGGCCTCAGTGCTGTTCTGAGACCTAAGTATTGTCCTGAGTTGATCTCGGGTAGAGGACATACTACCTGTGTATGTTTTGGTCGCAGAGGTATTTTACCTGTAACCATTTTACGCACAGAGAATTTAAAGGACTCGAATTGATGATTATAGATTATACATAATCATTAAAAGAGTCAATATGTAAAGAAACAGAACTTTATTTCTTGCATTCTTTACAAAGAAAAGGGATACAGGCGACCAAAATGTCTACCTGATCCGAAAGTAATTTACAAAGTTCTCCTAGGGTCACGTTCGCATTAGTGGGATCAACACTGGCCGCCCCAAGAAAACTTGTGATGTCCCTCAGCCTATCGATGTCGTCTCTGATCGCGAGGAAGCAATTGTCCCTAATTTCCTTGGAGATGTCTCGCTACTCTCGAGCATGATCCCTCTCCAAGCGGAACTTGCTTGCCTCTTCGCGAGCTCCATCAAAACATCCTCCCAGGCGCAGTGATTGGAAAAATTTTATTAAGGCACTCTTCCAGCACCTCTTTTTCTTCTTCGAGGGTTCTGACCAATACATATTTCTACCTCAGAAGAGCTTGGGCCTCAGCAAGCTGTTCACCGGGGACCCTAGGAGCCTTCTCCTCCTGTACATACATGGGTTAGTTCCTAAAACATGTAGTAGACAGAGAGAATGAAGATATGTAAGGGGACTTGGTGAAAAAGACGCTGCAAGTGCAGTAATACCTAATCCCCTAGAGGAAGGATCCAAAGAAGGTGTTGAACTTGCAACTGGATGGGTTGCAAGGGAAGAAGGAACTAGAGGATGCAAAGAAAGTGGTAATGTGGCAACACAGACCTCTGCACCCAAAAGCATTTTGGATGAAGCTCCACTGGAAGATCCTTTGTCATTTTTGGATCTCTTGTTTGGAGGGGTCATTTCTTCGAGCAACTGCAAATTTCAAAATGCATTACTTTTGAAATGCTAAAGCTGCAACGAAAAGATTTATGTAGATGTTTCAGAAGAGAACTACCTTCTGGAGATCATGTTCAATCTCCTCTCCTGTTTCTATTTCTTCCTCATCGCTCTCAACAATCCTTTTGGAGTCTTTGTCGCCATTAGGATGAGAGGAGAAAAGGGAATGACGAGTAAGAAGATGAGAATATGTTCTAAGGGACTTAGCCAAAGGAAATCTTGTGAGTCTTAGAACTGAAAAGCTTCACTATTTATAGAGCCTAGAGGCGACGGTTCGTACTCACGGATGCCTCGAGTTCTTGAACGCACTTATGGCTTTTGCCTTGGTTAAGTAGTAAAAAATATCATGATTACCTGTCAAGATAAACCCAGAGTTTTCTTGGGAAACAAACCGCCACATGGTGTACAGTGCAACTGGAGAAGGTGAAGCGTCGGGTTACATGTCCGATGCAGATTAAAATTTGAAGTTATGATCTTTTTATCTCTTCAAATTTGGGGGCTAGCTGACGAGGATTATCACCTGAGCTAGTTTATTTAATATCATGTTCAAGTTAAGTCTGGACGTGATATGTGACCCGGTGCCCTAGCAGCCACTATGGTCGCAGAGGACAACTTCCTGCGTATCAGTAGGTCGCGGGAGAACAAGAGTCACTTTATGATCGCTGTACTTGCGTGCTCATAAGGTCGCAGGCTATGCGCGACCAAGATGACTTGAGTGTGTTTGAGTTTTACCAGACACGTTCCCAGGTCTAAAGATAACTCCTTCACCCACGTGTGAAGACAACCGCGGGAGGTTGAGATACGCGGTTATCTATAACTACAGGTGCTTAACCGGCGAAGAGGTTAGAGCGGTTCTACAAACTGCACTTTGGCAACCGTCCAAGAATTACCTTACATTGGCATCCTTTCATTCAGTATAAAAAGATGACAGATGTATAGAAGAAGGGGGTGATACACCGAAGAAACAAGCAGAAGCAATAGATTGCAATAGACAGAAGCAAAGGGAGATTGTGTAGTCTTTGCAGCTATCTCTCCTCCCTATAAATTCTCTTATACATAGTGAAAACCACACAGGACGTAGGTCTATTACTCAATCCTTTTGAGGGCCTGAACCTATATAATTCCTCGCGTCCTTGATCATTTCCTATCTTAACTTACCTGAGGGCACCCTGAAAGGTCTCACACTTAACTCACAACTCTGCGAAAGATCGATTGAGGACCCCTGAGTCCAAATCGTCATCACATACAATTCCTAAAACTTCTTAGCCAAAGAAGTTCATTTGATCACTTTTCGCGATTCAGTCCAGATTTCATTGCGAATGAGTCTTTTTTCGACTCAAAGGCCATAAATGGAAAAAATTACCAAATTACCTCCAAATTCCAATTCAATTAATTGATTATGTTCTTTCTATTATTTGATACAAATCTCCCTTCTGCATGAAGTTCAGATTCAACCCTGTTGTCGATGATTGGGAGTCGGATCCTTAGTCAATCTTATGCAAATTTACTAAGTAGAAAGTAGAGACCAATCAAGATGCTCACTAGGTAAGTTAAGATAATTATGTACTAGAGACAAAAAAGATTATACAGGTTCGAGCCCTCAAGGATTTGAGTAATAACACTACATCCTATGATGTTTCACTATGTGTAACTAATTACAGAGGATGGAGATTGTTACAAAGGAAAGCTAACAATCTCTTTATCATGCTAAGGCTATTAGTTATAGAGGAAGACTCTCTATATGTGTGTCTATATCTATGCGTATTTCTCTGTTATTCTTTGTTCGATACCACCTCTGGTATGCTTGTTGCCCTTTTATAGTGATCAAAAAGGTGTCAACATGAAGCAGTTTCAGGAGGTTAGATGGTTGCCAATATGCAGTTTCCAGATAACTGCATATCTTAACTCCCTGGTGGTTATCTTCACAAATAGGAGAGGAAGTTATCTTATCCTGGAACCATGACTGGAAGACTCAGCCACTACTTATCGAGAATATATCATCTGATCATTTCACCTTCTTCTATTGTTTTGAAGACGTTGCTTCCAACGTGTGCTCGTTTGTTTGCCAAGAAGAACTTTGAGGTAATTTCAACAAGTCATCATGAAGCCTTTTGCAACCAATCAAGGCAATAACTTAAGTGTCCTTTTAAGAACTCGAGGCTTCTATGAATACGAACTGATGCCTCTGGGCCTTATAAATAGCAAGGCCCTTTGTTATAAGACTTACAAGCTTTTACTCATTAAATCCTTGGAACTTCTTCTCAAGTTCTTATTTCAATTCTCCTTCTATGTTCTCATCTTAATGGTGAGTTGAGACTCCAAAAAGATTGTTCAGAGCAATGAAGAAGAAATGGCAATAGAAGATGATATTGAAAAGGCACTTCATAAGGTAATTTTCTTCTGAAGAATTTCTGTGAATTTGTCCTTTTAGTTGGACTTTTCCAAAGTAATACATTTTGTAATTCTTTAGGTATTTGAGGATTTGACATCTTTGAAGAAGCGATCTGGAGATGATGCAGGATCATCCAATGGAACTTCATTCAAGAAACTAATGGGAACTGAAGTTTGATCTACCACATTGCCCCAGGCTTCTATTTTGCATCCAACTCCTGTTCCACCCTCAGGTTTTGCACCCAGGTTATAATCCTCATCTTTGATCCTTGTTGCATAGTTCTGGAATTAACCCATGTATATACAGGAGGACAAAGCCCAATGGCTCCTTACCGAACAGCTTGCTAAGATGGAGGTTCTTCTGAAGGAGAAGACTGCTTTGTGCAAAACTCTCCAAGAAGAAAAAGAAAGGATTGAGGAGCAATCCCTCAAGTGAGGACGCAACCTTAATACTGTTTGCTTTGTTGTCGATCGCTTGAGGGAGAGCCATAGCAGGGTTGTGGATGATGCGAGGTTGGCTCGCGAAGAGCTAGACCTCGTGCGAGGGTAGAGGGATATCTCTAATTCAATTGGGACTAGTTGTAGCCTTATTATAAGAGACGATATTGATAGACTGAAGGACATTGCCGAGTTTCTAGGGGTAGCTAGTGTTAATCCCACTAGTGATAATTTGTCCCTTGGAGAAATTTGTAAATTATTTTCGGATCAGGTTGACCCTTTGGTCGCCTGCATCCCTTTCTTATGTAAGGAATGTAAGAAATAAATTTCTTTTTCTTTACAATGATTACGCAAAATCTATAATCATTTATGAATTCTCAATTGAATATCTCTGCGTGAAAAATGGTTACAGGTAAATGTCTCTGCGACCATAATATCCACAGGTAATTAATACTATGTCCATGGTTACTGTGATAACAAATCAAAGGAATAAAAAACCAGGATAAAATCTCTGTATGAATAAGATGATTACAGGTAAATCTTTCCATAATCATACTTTTCACAGGTGATATTATTAATATGGTCTTTGCATCTATAAAGTACTAAAATCACAGGATTGCATTAAGACCATAGGGAACACTGAGGTCGCAGGATTGCATTGAGACCACAGGTAGCACTCACATCTTAGGATTATCCTGAGATCATAGAGTAGCACTAAGATCACAAAATCCCATTATAATATGATTATTTGTACCTTAGCCCCCGAATGTGAAATAAAATGACCTTCCAGTTTCCAAAAAGATTCATTTTTTTTCAAATTCTATTAGGGTTAACGATATGGTTTCGGGTTCAATCCGTGAAAACCTGTTATGAGAAAATATTAAAATAATGAATGTAGTAGGCAGTTGCCTTGGGCATATAAAAGGAGGTACCTTCATTAAGAAGTTTCAAAGAAAAACCCTCCTGTTCATCCGTTGCCTCGCCGCAAAAAACCCTCATTTCTTCTAGTTGCGAACTCTACCACCAAAAAACCCTCATTTTTCTAAAGATTTAATCACTACGATGGCATCTTGGAGCCGATCATGTCATTGTGACAGTGAGAGTTTAGCAGCATTGGAGAAAGAAGAGATTTTTCCTTCGAGGCAACTGATTCAATGTCACCCAACCGAGAAGGAAGAGACACCAGACATTCAAGAAAATGAACTGGTGCTCTTCGAAGATTTCTTATGCTGTGGATTTTGCCTCCCAGAGAGCGAATTCTTTCTCAGCATACTTAACCACTTCGGGTTGGAACTGGTAAATCTTCATCCCAACTCTGTGTTGAGTTTGTGTATCTTTTAACACTTGTGTGAGGCTTTCGTTGGGGTTTTGCCAAGTATCGTGCTTTTTTGTCGCTTCTACTTTCTTGTATGGTCCAAGAGTGCCAATGCAGCTGGCTGTGTATACTTACATCTTAGGGAGAAAAAGGACTATCCCGCTGTTCCTTTGTGTGACTGCGTCCACGATTGGAACCAACAGTGGTTCTACTGCACTGCTCCTAAAGAAAGCATTCTGTGGTTCAAAAATTGGCGGCCAGAGAAAAACAACGGGAGAGACTTTGTCCCCATAGTTGATGAAGATCTACAGAGACAAGTCCATGCTATCCAACAACTGGCACATGAGGGCTTAACAGCTTGGGACGTGATTCAAGACTTCGTCAAGAACTGAATTAGTCCGCTAAAGAAAAGGGTGCACCCCGCCTGGGAGGTGCGTTCCATGCAAGATGGAACTTTGGACTACGAACAAGGTAAAGTATTTCCTTATAGATTGGAAATTTGTCTTCAATCTAAATTTGCTCATTGTCTGTACCAAATAGTTCTACCATCTTCTAAGGTCGACAGGAGGACGAATACACTATTGAAGCCACGCAATCTGACCATAGAAGGTGATGCAGACGTACCAAGACCGCAAAGCTTGGTCTGTGGTGATGATAAATTATTGCAAGAACAACGAAAGGTAAAGTCTCTGTTGACAGATTCATGCAAATTTTATGTTATAGGACAAAAAGATCATATTATAAAATCATCTTGACTGATGTAGTTGCCCCTGGGCCAAATAAGTAGAATGAAACGAGTTGTTGAAGAAACCGTTCCTTCTGGAGGACCTTCAGTCAAAAAACTGAAAAGAACTCCTTCAAAAGCAAAGAAACCTTCAGCCCCCAGCAAACATGTCCATAAGAAGATTGCAGGGGCAACTTCATCGAAGACCGCTACCTCCAAGGTGGCGGCCAAAAAGGTAAAGGCATCTTATTTTCACTCTTCCCCAAGCGCAATTGGAAATTACTATTCAATTGTACAGGGAGAAGGAAGCGATGAGGAGGAAGATGAAATTCCCCTCATTCTACGAAGGAAAAGACCCATAGATCCTGTGAAGAAGACACCCATGAAGATGTTGTCGTGGTATTACGAATACCCCGACAGGTTTTGAGGACGATCCTAGTGAAGAAAATACGACGCGGGCTGACCGGGTGACCGGTCCTCCCCTGTCGGGCAAACATGACAAGTGACACGAGGGTTTATACAAGTTCGGGCCTCAGTGGAGGCCCTAGTCCTGTCGGCGTGCTCCCAATCGGAGTTGGCTAGGGGAGCTCTCTCTGGGGAGAGATGGCTCCAGAGCACACCTGTGAGATTGTCTATTCCAAGCAATAATGAGAACTTGTCGTTTACATGAGGTGTACAAGGGCTTATATAGCCCCAAAAACGCAAAAAGACTAAACTACCCCGCCTACCACCGTTGGATCGAGTGGTAGCAACGTCCTTCTTCCGGCCAGGACCCTCGGATGCTTGACAGGTGTCCACTGATTCCTGAGGTGCTTCTCGCGTGACCTTCACGTGACCCGGGACCGGAGACCTCTGTTTCTGGAAGGACGGCGGCGGCCGGGACAAGCCGCCGGGGGCTTTGTCCCTGGGCAGATGGCGGCGCCTGGGACAAGCCACTGGGGGGCTTTGTCCCCGGGCACATGGCGGCGCCCGGGGGCTTTGTCCCTGGGCAAAAGGCGGCGCCCGGGACAGCCACCGGGGGCTTTGTCCCTGGGCAAAAGGCGGCGCCCGGGGCAGCCACAGGGGGGCTTTGTCCCCTGGCCAAAGGCGTAGCTTCTTACTTGGACTTAGTTTCGCGGAGATTTCCCCCCAACAGCAGGCCCCCATGCCCTCCTGGGACGATGCTCAAGTCCTCGGAGGGGATGGTTCATGTTACCGGAAAATCTCCGGGACAAGCCACCAGAGCCATGACGCTTCGATTCCCATGCCACGCGTTCATTACCGCGCTGTCGCGCCCCGAAACTGGGACAACGACTACTCCTGTAGAGACCTAGCTCGCTGCAGCTCATCCCAATCTCACAAACCTTTGACTTCCCAGGATGAGTCAAACACAGGAGTATATTACATTGCAACAGAGTACTCACAAAATATTAAGCAGTGTGGCTTGCTGGTCTTAATATTACATAAAGAGGATTACAATGCCTACAAGGCATTCAGGGTTTAGCAAAATATTTAACTACACAGCAGAAGATAGGTGACCCTCCCACAAAAGAAGTTGACGGCAGAACAACACACATCAGGGCTCTGGCGGAACTGGTTCTCCTCCTTCTGGATCCACGAAGAACTCCATGCTATCATCTTTATCAAGGTAGGCTCCATCTATTGAGTTGAATGTTGCAAGGGTGAGCACTTACGTACTCAGCAAGTATAGGTAAGAATAGATACATATAGTAGTGATGGTATGAACCTAGACTAGTCAAGAATTATGGTTGTTTATAAAATAATCTTTTACTTCCATACCTCATCTCATCTTATTTCATGGCAGCACTTTTCAAATTATAACATCATCATTCATGTTCACTAGATTATAGCACTACCGCGACACGTCGACACACGACAGCCCACGCCAGCACTCCTTATCATGACAACACATGTCATTTGGGTAATCTTGATTAAACATATTTTATTTAGAAAAATATACTTGTGTCACACCCCGTGGATTTAATCCACCGCAGAAGACTCCTATAAACCCTGGAGCTCGGAGTATTCGAATACGTTTTTAACTCTACAGAGAGGTACCAATTTACCCGCAAGATATTCCACTTTCAAGCCTTTCCTATCATAACAAAATGATTGGACCCCTGACTCACTTCATATTGTGAGCGGCAAGGTGGAAATAACAAGAACTTTTGTTATGTATCACTTACAATTCACCCCCGACCCTGTGGCTCTCAGCGAGACACAGTTGTGGCAGGTTGTATCCAAACCTCCACCCCTTTGCTTATTCCCATTACTGGGTCAGCGTGCTAGATCATCTTCAGTGATATGTGTGGGAGCCGCACTCCGTGCTTATCGTGCATCACTACACATCTCATGCAGGGGTTTCATGTGCGATCCACATAATTACTTGTTCAGGCCTGTCCCATTCCAGGCTTGCGGTTAGCACGTTGTTCATGCCACTAGACGCACAACACAAGGTTCTAGTCCTTATATGCCAGTGACCAGACCATCCACAATCCTGCACCTTCAGTGCCTACATATCCTTTGCAGTCTAGCACCTCCAGTGCTACAGCCATTCCACACCATTTTTCTGGTCACGGCTAGGGGTTTTATTTCATGAATATAATTATATACATACATATAATAGTTCATGGCTCAAAACTTGTTTATTTCACATTTCACAGATAACCAGTCTAGTACTGTCAATTCATAAATCAACCATTCTCAATCTTTCTCATGCAATATTATCTATATCCAAGGTTATGTTTTAGCAACATTTAAAATATAGGTTCGAGATGACCAAGGATATGACTTGCCTTCCGCGTCGTAAAATACAGCAGTTGATGTCGGATCTGCAGTGAAGTCCTCGAACTCGGGCTCTTGATCTGCTCTCCAAACAAACAAACAACCAATGATCACAATCTTTTCAATACATTATTATACTATATGCAATAATGCAAAGATGGAGTCTTGATGATTCTGAAATGATTGGGTTTAGAGGCTGATTAGGGTTAAGTTAAGGAAACCAATGTTAAGATTAGCTGTCAAAGGTTTACAAGGTTCCAAATGTCTCAAAGTATCAAAATGATATCAAGGTTGCGACTGGTTCGCTCAAAAACAGCGAACGTCTTTAGGTCGACATTCGGTTCATAGCATCGACATAGGGTCGATGAATGATAGAGGGGTTATCTCAACTTGTGGTAGTAGAAGAAAATGTAGATCACAACTCTACAAATTCAGTGGACAAAGTGGTTTTCAAAATGCACAAACAGAAGTGGGTAAACAAGGTCAATGCCACTGGCTGACAAGCTTTGGCAGAGGGCTGACAATGCCAAAAACTAGGGCTTGGCATAACTTTTGATCTGGAGCTCCAAATGATGTACCACTTTGTCTGGGAGGTAGGCTTGAGTAGCAGGAACAAAAGTTACAATAGGATCTATGGCTGAAAATGGCTGGACAGCAAGAAATCTGATGATGAACTGAGATGAACACACTGCACTAGATCATTTCTGGACACAAACTTGGCAAAGCTGTAACTTTCAATCTAGGCCGATTTAGGTGTCGGGCTAGAAGACAAAAATGCTCAAGAGGTCAAAGCACACACACTGGACAAAGTTTCGAGGGCTAAAATGGCTGGAACAAGCTTTCCGGTGATCGGCGCCGGAGAAGAAGCACTGCCAATTGGGGGTTTCTGCTACAGGCCAAAAGAACTTAATTCCTTGCTTGGAGAGTATCTAGGAGGTATAAGAAAGCTTCTGGTAACATCAAATTGACCGGAGGATCACCGGAGAAGCCTGGCGACGATCGCCGGTTTCTGGTGAAGCTCGGGTTAGGGAAAAACTTCGATTCTTGCTCATTTTCAAAATCTAACTTCACAGGCTTGCTTGATTTGGTTCACTGATCAATTTTGTTTACAGAATCGAAAGCTAATTTGTACTGGATTGAGCCACATTACAAAAACAGGGCAAACTGCAATTTCCGGTGATCGCCGGCGTTAGAGGTCACCGGGGAGCAATTAAACGATACTACACAGAGAGGATGAGTAGGGGAACTCACTGATGTTGTTGATTTGGCAGGAGATTAAGTGTAGAGTGCTGGCACCGTGAGCCTCCTCGACGGCTCGCCGGAGAAGAAAACGAAAACAGCAAATTCTGGAACTTGGCTGGTTTCTGGTGAAGTGTGGAGGAGCTGCTGCACACTGGAGCGCTTAAATAGGCCAGGCGAAGATTGCAAGGAGGAGACAACGAAGTAATTGGCAACTAGGGATGAGATGGATTGCGTGCTGAGCATCAGCGGCGAAGACACAGCGAAGAACGGTGATTGC
Organism: Pharus latifolius; assembly: GCA_019359835.1. Lineage (NCBI taxonomy): Eukaryota > Viridiplantae > Streptophyta > Magnoliopsida > Poales > Poaceae > Pharus > Pharus latifolius. The sequence continues at coordinate 43,630,723 of CM033323.1, forward strand.
GACGGCGACAGGATTGCAACTGTCCACATTGTTCTTGGGGGAGGACCGGTCGTCCGGTCAACCCGCGCCGCGTAATCTTTGCTAGGATCATTCTCAAAACCTGCCGGGGTATTCGCAATACCACGACAGTTGGCGCCGTCCGTGGGGACTCGTGACAAGACGCCATGGCTCCCCCAAGAACAAGGGCTCGCACCCTTCCCGGTGACGCCGATCTCGGAGACCCGGCGCCGCCCGTCTGGGACAGTGCTGTCCCGGCGCTTCCGCCCGGAGGCGGTCAGGCCCAGGTACCGCCTCCCTCCTTCCCTCTTAACTTAGGTGCTTCCACCTCCAGGTCGTTCCCGGTGACCGCGGGGACCTCGGCCGGGACCAGTCTCCCCCCAACGGCTCCCCCGGCTCCCCGGGATGCCCTGCTTGAGGCTCGCGTGGAGGGCCAGCTCCGCGCCCAGCGCTCTATTGATGAGCTGCTCAGTGTGTTGGCGTGGCCCCCGGCCCCCACATTTGCACCGCATCCATATCCGGGGACTATGCCCCTGTTTATGGGTTACCCGGCGGCCCCTTCGGCCTCCAGGGGTTTGTCCGCCCCGTATGATCCTGCCGGGGGGTTCCCTCCCCCTACGGGATATACGTCCGGACCCTTCCCGGCACCCGGGCCCGTCCCGGTGCCTGGAGGTTACTTCATGCCGGGGCCCTTCGTGGCACCAGGGGGGTACCCCGTCCCTGGCCTATTCCCGGGGCCGGGAGCCCACTTCATGCCGGGAGCCAGTCCCGCCCCCCGCGTCGCGTTTACCGCACCGGGGGCGGTTGACAGAGCAGCTCCCGTGCCGCAGCGGACTCCCCGGTTCCGGACGTCGCCGCGGGGGCTCCCCCCTCGCCGGTTCAGGATGTTACAGGGGCTCCCCCCTTCCCGGTTCCGGTCATGGCCACTGGGGGCCCCTTTGCTTCGGTTCCAAACATCGCTGTGGGCGCCCCCTCCCCGGTCCAGGATAACACAGGGGCTTCCCCCTTTCCGGTCCCGGGGGTCTTCGCAGGGGGCTCCTGCCAGCCGGCCCCGGAAGCCTCCGGGCCGGCAGCTACAGTGCATGAGCTCCCTCCCTCGGCGGGACAGGTCCGTTTCACCCGGGGGGAGGTCGAGCGAATGCATTCACCAGAGCGCGGGGAAGAACTTCCCCCCGGCCGCGGGAGCGGGTAGCCTCGCTCTCGCACCGGCCGGGGGAAGAGACCCGCTGAAGAGCCAACCTCTCCGGCGGAGAGCCCGGACGTCCGGGAACTCAGTCCCGGTCCGGAGGAAAAGCGTCGCCGCCACCACTCTGGCGGACCTCTCGGACCGCTTCCAGACTCAGACAACGAAGGTCCCGTGAAGGAAGACAGCGACTGGGACTCTCCCCGGGAGGTACAGGGGGCTAACCAGCCCCTGTGCCAAAGACTTCGTAGCATCCGGTGGCCGCGGCCCTACCACCCCCCGCACATCGAGCACTATAACGGTGAGGCAGACCCTTACGAGTTTGTGCAGGTCTACTCCACAGCCATCTCCGCGGCCGGGGGGGACGAGACGGTACAATGCAACGTCTTCCCCCTCTACCTCACCGGCATCGCCCGCTCCTGGTTCTACAACCTGAAGGCGGGTTCCATCAAGTCTTTCTCGCAGCTCAAGCGGGAGTTCTGTGCCAACTTCCACGGGAACTACGTGCGTCCCCTGGATTCCTCGCAGCTGTACACTGTCCGGCAGAGGACTGGGGAAACCATCAGAAGCTTCTTCAAGCGCTTTGCTCAGGTGAAGAGCAAAGTGGCCCTCGTCCCCGACTCTACGGTCATCGAAGCCTGCAAAAGCCGCATCCTTCCGGGGGAGCTCCACCGAAGGCTCTCCCGGAGCTGCCCCTCTTCCGTCGACGAGCTCTTCAACGTACTCGAAAAGTACGCCCGGGCGGAGGAAGACGACATCTGGAAGAAGACCCAGGGGGCTCCCGCCCCCGCCGACCGGGGGGCCAGGGGTCCCCTCAAGCGCCCAAGGCAGGGGGGGCGTAATGAGCCACGGCCTCGGGACACCTTTGTCCTCGAGGGCAGAGGTGGCTCGCGCGACCCCCCGAGGGGCAACCGCCCCTTCCCCAAACCGAAGGGCCATGGGGGAGGACGGTCTTCGTGCGGCCGGGAAGGCCCCGCGGGGAGAAGGCGGGAAGGACCGTGGTGCAGCTTCCACAGGTCCAGTACCCACACTACCCGAGATTGTAGCCTGCTGCTGCAGCACTTCGCGGACTTCCTCGACCAGCGCGGGCAGGGGGGGGGACTCCGGCCTCCTTGCTTCCTCGGCCAGCTGTTCCGGCCCTTCCCGCTCCCGAGGGGGGTGAGCAGGCGCAGGAGGGGGAGCCTTCAGAAGCTCTCCCCTTTCAAACTTCGCAGCGGCACATCAACGTCATCATGGGAGGATCTGCCTCCAGGCGGGACTCTAAGCGCCAACGTAAGGAGTACGCGCGTGAGGTCAAGGTTGTGGGTGTGCTACACACGTCCCCGCCACCTAAGTGGTCGGACGTCCCCCTCACCTTCACGGCGGAAGACGCGCGAGGGGTTCGCTTCCCCCACGACGACGCGCTTATTGTCTCTGCGACTATCTACAACTGCCACCTGGCTCGTATCCTCGTGGACGGCGGGAGCTCTGCCGACGTCCTTTTTCTGAAGGCCTTCAAAGAGATGCAGGTGGATGAGAAGCTCCTGCAGCCCGCTGCCGGGCCCCTGCAAGGTTTTGTCCCGGGGAAGGTGATCCATCCCGTGGGCAAGGTAGATCTTCCTATGACGTTCGGCACCCCGGAGAACTACCGGACCGAGCTGGTCTGCTTCGACGTAGTAGACCTCCCCTCCTCCTACAACGCGATTATGGGGAGGACTACAATCAACCGGCTGGGGGCTGCCACCCATCAAAATTACTTGTGCATGAAGATCCCCGGGCCGCATGGTGTGATCAACGTCCGGGGAGACCAAGACATCGCCCGTGCTCTATATGAGCGCACTGCGGCCACGATCGGAAGCGTCAACCTCATAAAGACACCCGGGGGGGAGGCTTCTCCCCCGGAATTAGACGCCGCTGCGCCACCGCCCGGGAGGCCCCTCCTCAAGCCACGCCCGGAAGGGGGCCTCCGGAAGGTCCTGCTGTCCCCGAGCGACAAAGACAAAACCGTTCGGATTGGGGCGGAGCTCCCTGAGGAGCACACAGAAAACTTGCGGCCTTTCTGCGCGAAAACTCCGATGTTTTTGCGTGGAAGCCTTCGGACATGCGGGGCGTCGCCCGGGAGGTCATTGAGCACAAACTCGTAGTGGCCCCCGGTCACCCCCCGGTCAAACAGAAGCTGCGGAAACTCTCCCTCGAGCGCCAAGAAGTAATCAAGGTGGAGATCACCCGTCTCCGAGAGGCGGGGTTCATTCGGGAGGTCTTGCACCCCGAGTGGCTCGCGAACCCCGTCCTCGTCAAGAAATCAACCGGCAGGTGGCGGATGTGCGTGGACTTCACCGACCTTAACCGCGCCTGCCCCAAAGACAACTTCCTGCTCCCGCGGATTGATCAGCTCATCGACTCCACTGCGGGGTGCGAGCTCATGAGCTTCCTAGACGCCTACTCGGGCTACCATCAAGTCCGGATGGTGGAAGGGGACGAGGAAAAGACGAGTTTCATTACTCCCCTCGGAACCTTCTGCTACGTCCATATGCCCTTCGGGCTCAAGACCGCGGGGGCGACCTTCCAGCGCCTCATGACGCTGGTTTTCAAAGATCAAGTTGGCCGCAACGTCGAAGTTTACGTACACGACGCGGTCGTCAAGAGTCCCCGCACAGCCTCCCACATCGACGACCTGGCTGAAACCTTCCGCAACCTCCGCGCATTCGGGCTGAAACTCAACCTGGAGAAGTGCGCCTTCGGGGTGCGCGGGGGGAAGCTCCTAGGTTTCCTCGTGTCCCAGCGGGGCATTGAGGCAAACCCCGAGAAGATCCGGGCTTTCCTAGATATGCCCCCGCCGCGCTCCGTCAAGTATGTCCAGCGGCTCTCCGGCCGCCTAGCAGCGCTAAGCCGCTTCGTCTCCCGGTCGGGGGAGCGGGGCCTCCAGTTCTTCAAGATCCTCCGGGGCTCGAGGGGTTCCGCTGGACCCCCGAGGCCCAGGAAGCCTTCAACAACCTCAAGAAGTACCAAACGAGCCCTCCAATGCTCATGAGTCCGTCTCCAGAAGAGCCCTTGCTCCTCTACCTGGCCGCGACCCCCGTCGCCGTCAGCGCGGTCTTGGTAAAGGAGCAAGGGGGGCAGCAGCGTCCCGTGTACTACGTGAGTGAGGCCCTCCAAAGGGCCAAAACTCGGTACACGGAGATGGAGAAAATCTGCTACGCCCTTCTTATGGCGTCCCGGAAGCTTCGGCATTACTTCCTGGGGCACCCCATCATCGTCCCGTCGTCCCTCCCCCTCGGGGAGGTACTGCGGAACAAAGAAGCCACCGGCCGGATTGGGAAGTGGGGGGCCGAGCTCGCCCCCTTCTCCCTGTCCCTTACCGGCCGCTCCGCCGTCAAGTCGCAGGTCCTCGCCGACTTCGTCGCAGAGTGGACTCCCGCCTCTGAGTCCGGGGACGAAGATCTCCCTGTGCCGCCTCGACGCAGTGATCATTGGACCCTCATGTTCGATGGGTCGCTGTGTCTCGCCGGGGCTGGTGCGGGAGTAGTCCTCCGGAGCCCCGAGGGGAAGGAACTCGAGTACGCCGCGCAGCTCGAGTTCCCCGCCACCAACAACGTCACCGAATATGAGGCTTTGCTCCTTGGGATGCGCCTCGTGCGCTCCCTGGGGATCCGGCGCCTCCTAGTCAAGGGAGATTCTCAGCTCGTAGTTTGCCAAATGGACAAGTCTTACCTGTGCCATGACGCAAACTTAAGTCTTTATTTGCAGGAAGTGCGGAAGATGGAGAGGCATTTCAACGGCCTCGAGGCCCAGCATATCCCGCGGAGGGACAATGACCGGGCCGACGCCCTGGCCCGGGCGGCAAGCGCCCGGGAATCACTCCCCAAGGGGGCTTTCTTGGAAATCATCACGAAACCCTCGGTGGCCTCCCCGGACACGGGCGATGAGCCTCATGTCCCGGAGGTCACCGAGATCGTCCGGACTCCGTCTTGGATGGACCCCCTCATCTCCTTCATCAAAGGGGAGGGGGACCCTCCTAGTGAGACCAAGGCTAAACGCCTCCGGGCTAAATCTCGGGCATATCTCCTGCTGGAGGGGAGGCTCTACAAGCGGGGGGCTTCCGCCCTCCTGCACTGCCTCCCTCGGCCGGAGGGACTTCAACTTCTCGAAGACATCCACGCTGGGAGCTGTGGTTCTCACCTAGCCCCGCGTGCCATTGCGGCCAAGGCCCTCCGGCAGGGCTTCTACTGGCCCACGGTCATGCGCGACGCGCGAGACCTTGTCTCCGCATGCGAGGCATGCCAGAAGATGGCCAAGGGCTCGAACCTCCCCAGCATCCTCTGCTCCATGCGAACTACCCCGTCCCGGGCAACGGGGCGTACTCCCTTCTCCCTGGTCTACGGGGCGGAGGCAGTCCTCCCCCCGGAGATCGGCCTCCGATCACTGCGGGTCGAGCTCCTGGAGGGAGCCACGCCCGCAGCGTACCAGGCCAATGAGGCCAACCAGCGCCTGGAAATCGACCTCGTGGAGGAGGAACGCGACCGAGCGCTCCTCCGCCACGCCATCTACGAGCAGGAAATGGCGCGCGCGTACAATCAGCGCGTGCGTGAGAGGGTTTTCCGCCTTGGGGACCTTCTCCTCAAACGCGTGACGGACCCCCAGGCCCAGGGTAAGCTCTCCCCCAAGTGGGAGGGCCCCTACAGGATCTCCGCGGTCCTGGGCTCGGGGGCCTACAAGCTCTCCAACCTTCAAGAGCAAGAGCTGAAGCACACGTGGAACTTCCGTTTACTTCGCAAGTTCTATGTTTAGCCTTACGGGCCTGTCCCCTCCCCCGGAGCGTTCACGCCAGAGGGGGAGGAGGGACATTGTATTTTCCTCCCCTTTCGCGACTTCGCAGGGGGAGGCCCTGTACTTCATTTTACTAGCAATACATAGGTCTTGTTTTTCAACTGTCTCATTGCAGGTCTTTCTCATTACCGCCCCTAGCGGCGATGCCCTCCCCGCGGGGATGCCCTCCCCGCGAGGACGCCCTCCCAGTGAGGATGCCCTCCCTGCGAGGAAGCCATCCCCGTGAGGATGCCCTCTCTGCGAGGAAGTGTGCCAGGCCCAGCAAGTCCCTCCTATAGGGCGGCTTACGATCAGCCCTCGTGGACTGAGGGTGTAAGCGGCAACTCGGTCACAGTGGCCGCGGTAACGAGTCACTTTGGGAGACTAGTCCCCTGCCCAAACACTCAAGACCCGTCTCCGGGCATTCTATCTTCCTCCTCCGGGAGTCGACGTTATTCCCGGCTCCCCGTTTTCACGGCGACCGGATGATCGGCCCCCTGAGCCTGATTGGATCTATCTTCCTCCTCCGGGAGTCGACGTTATTCCCGACTCCCCGTTTTTCACGACGACCGGATGATCGGCCCCCTGCGGCCCGATGGGATCTATCTTCCTCCTCCGGGAGTCGACGTTATTCCCGGCTCCCCGTTTTCACGGCGACCGGATGATCGGCCCCCTGCGGCCTGATTGGATCTATCTTCCTCCTCCGGGAGTCGACGTTATTCCCGGCTCCCCGTTTTTCACGGCGACCAGATGATCGGCCCCCTGCGGCCTTATGGGATCTATCTTCCTCCTCCGGGAGTCGACATTATTCCCGGCTCCCCGTTTTCACGGCGACCGGACGATTGTCTCCTGGGAAGCTCGACTCCAGAAATCTCATCGGGTTTTTCTTGGATGTTCCTTCCACAAGGGGCCTTATTCCCGGCTCCCCGTTCTCACGGCGACCGGATGCTTGTCTCCCGGAAGGTCTTTTCCCAAGAAAGCTCGTTTTAAAATTTTCTAACTTAGAAAAATTCCTATGCTACAGATGACTTCCATCCCGGGGACCTTGTTACCCCCACAGCGCGCGGAGCTATCCTCCGGCCCGCTGTGGGCTGGGGGGATAAGGAACCCCTGGGTGTTGACCGTACCGCCCACGAGCAAACTTAGCTCATTCTTGTGAAAAGGAGTCGTCCGGACCATCCAAGAAGAAGAAACAAAAAGACAACAAGAGAAGCAACAACACAGCTTTATTGATTGTCAAACCCGGAGGACATCTTCCCCCTCCTGTGGGCTTCGGAAACGATACAACCCGGGTTCTAACCCGGGGGATTCTCTACACCCTAAGGCTCCTACCCCTAATACTCCCGGAGGCGCTCCCTCAGCTCCCGGGCCAAGTCCCGGTACAATGCGCGCACGCCGCGCTGAGAGTCCCGGAGCAGATCTTCGGGCCAGAACTCGTATCCCACCGGTGGAAGTATCCGGAGGGGAGGTATCATCCGGAACCCCGCTCGCGGAGGGGACAATTCGGCGCGATGATTGTCAAAGTTGTCCAAGTGCCACTCCGGACACCACCTCAACCGGATCGGCTCCTGGACGCTGTCCCCACTGCGATTCCCGGAGACAAGGCTTAGCAAGATTAAAGCCGCTTGGGCGTCCCCCGGGGAGGCCCTCCCGGACCTTCGCCCGGGAGTAACCTCCCGGGAACCTTGGTAACATCGCATTCAATTCAAAGACTTAGAAAAAATTCTAATTCCATTGCATTCAAAATGTCTTTTTTACAAGTATCCGGGGCTTCTTCTAAGAAGCTACCGGGATCAAAAGTCCTAAGAAAGTAAAGGGTCCTATCTAAAGACCCGGGGGGGAGGCTCATACTTTTTCGTTGGCGTCCTCCCCCCGGGGGGCTTGTTCCGAGGCCGGGGCTGGGACGTCCCCCGCTGGAGGCGCCGGAGCCGGGAATCTCGCCCGGATGATCCGGTCGTAGAATCCTCCGGCAAGGTGCTCGACCTCCCGACGCGAGGGCTCGAAGGAGTCCGGGAAGCTTCGGGCGATGCGGCCCCCGATCGCCCGGGCGCCGACCCCCCGGAACTCGACGTGCCCCGCAGCAGCCGCGATGATGGGGATCGCCCGGCCCCTCGCCCGAGCGTCGGCAGCCTCCGGAATGGCGGAGACCTGTGCGTTGAGAAAACGCACAGCCTCCGCTAGGGTCGCCGGCGGCACCTCCTTGCTCCCGGAGCCTAGGCTTATGCCAAGGCTCTCGAGGGCCGAACGGACGGAGCGGCCCGCGTCCGCCACTGCCCTGACGCTCGAGCCCTCGAGCTCTCGGAGCGCCTCCTCCCTCGCCTTGGCCTCCTCCCGGAGGCGGCCGTTGACAGCCTCGGAAATATGAACCTGGGCCCGGACCTGGGTCAGTTCCGCGAGGGCTTCATCGCGTTCCCAGAGGGCCTCCTCATGCTGCCCTACGGAGGCCGCGGCCCGGCCTCCGCTTCCTTAAGCAGCCGGGCGACCCGCTGCTCAAGGCCCCAGGTAACAGTTGCCACCTACAAAATATAGAGTTAGAAAAATCTCAAGTACAGGAAATAAATGAAGACGTCATCGACTCGAGTTACCTGGGCCCCGAGGGACTGAAGCCCCTGGAAATGCTCATGGAGCGTTCCCTCCGCGACGAAGGCCTGCACCTTCCGGGTGTGTAGGCCCTCCGCGTAGCGGGCGACTTCCCCCGCGGGAAGCAGTGGGGCCTCTCGCCCAGCGCCAGCGTCGCGGCCGGTGGGAGGTCCCCGGACCTGTGAGTCCGGTAACGCGGCCGGTGTCACCAGCGTCTTCGTGGCCGAGGTCTCCTCCGAAGACGTGGCCGAGGAGCTTTGGGCGGGGGTCCTTGCCCGGGGGGGATCATCAGACCTTTCCCCGCCCCGGGCCGAAAGGTCCTCGGGGCCTCCTCCTCCGGAGGAACCTCGTAGACCGAGGGGCTCCCCCCCTCGTCCACCGGCCAAACCCGTGGAGGCGAGGCCTCCGCGGATCTCACCTCCAGCCTCTCCGGCTCCAAAGAAGCCGGAAGGGGCAGGAGGGGCTCCACTGAGGGTGGCGACGGGGCGTAGTTCGCCGAGTCGGACGTCGCCCCGCCTGCGGCCGCCTCCTTCCCTCGGGCCTCGACGGGGCTCTTCGGGGGAGGAGGTGTTGCTCCCTTCCGGGCCGATGCCCGGGCTCGCTTGGTCCCGGGGGTCTCGTCCCGGGGCGTCGCCGGTGTCGCCGCCGACGTCGACGAGGGGCCGGGGGTCTTTTGGACCCTGGCCTTCTTGGGCTCCGAGCCCCCGGCCGCATCCTTCCCCCGTTTGTGCGACCCGGGGGTGGGGAGAGGCTTCCTCTCCGGCAGCTTCAGCCTGTAGGCCGCAGCGACCAAGTTCCGGGGAGGGCCCTCCCCCACAAGGCGCACGACGAGCTTGTGCTCGTCGGCGAAGTACCTCCCACGCCGCCGGGTACGGCCGGACTGCAAGAGGTAAAGAGTTAAGTCAAATTTTCAAAAATTCGTAAGTATAATGCAGCAGGTTCCCGAAGCTTACGTCGCGTCACCGGCTTCACCGGGTGCCGCTGTTCCGGGCCCATGCCGACTCCCTTCTTCCCGCGCGAGAAAGGGGAGATCCGGAGGAGAGCCATCTCCTCGGCGGCGTCCCGCATTAAGCGGGTCTTCTTGGTGAGGACCACCCTGCCGAGGAGCTCGAACTCCTCGTCCGTCCACACTGGAGGCTTCGGCGCGGACGATCGGCTCTAGGTGGGGGGCTCCAGGGCGTACACCATCGCCTTTTCCCGGACCCGGAGGTAAAACCACCTCCGGACCCAGTCGCCCCAGTGGTCCCGGGAGGCCGCAGCCGGGTAGTCGGCCACCCGGGATGGCAGCATTTGTACCATCACCGAACCGAAGGGGGACTTGGGTCCCCCCTTCACCAGGTGGGAGCTCCGCGCCGCCGGTTCGTGGAAGTACCGGAAGGCACGGAGGGTGGGATCCCGCCCAGTCGCCGTCTCGTAGAGCCAGATGAAGAGGCCCATCCGGACGAGCGCGTTCGGGGTGAGGTGGTTGAGCGCCACCCCATACTCCTTCAGAAACTCCCGGAGCATGGGATGCACCGGGAGCCGGAGCCCCGCCTCCAGGAAGGCCTCGAAGGCCACGACCTCTCCGGGCCGGGGGCGGGGGCCTCCGTCTTTCTTCACGGGGACTCGGATGTCCCCGTCCGCGACGACGCTGCGTTCGACCAGGGACTCCGCGTCCTCGGCCGAGAACTCCGACGCCCAGAGGAAATCCAGAGGGATTTCCTCCGGGGGCACCTCCGTGGTCTATGCTCGGGCCTTGGGCGCCATCAGTTCCGGACGCCTGCTACCGGGATAGGGCTACCGGGAGAGAAAAAATCGCTACGGCTGAAAGTTTGGAATGAACTTCCGGGCCCCCCAAGGCCCTATTTATAGGGGCGGGACGTGGTCTAGATGGGCGCCACATGGCACCCCGCGGAGCAATCTGGACCATAGAAGTTCAAACCGTGCGCGGGAAACGAAGGGACGGGCGCGCGAATCGAGGCACCGGTTCGAACCGCGAGCGCATTTATGTCGAATGAGATAATGCCGCCATATCTGTAAAGCATGAACTATTGCTGCTAACTCCAAATCATGGGTCGGATAATTTTCCTCATGTGGTCTCCATTGACGTGATGCATAAGCCACTACTTGACCTTGCTGCATTAACACACAGCCTATTCCTTGCTTTGAAGCATCACAGTAAACTACAAAATCTTCTTTGCTGTCTGGTAAAGTGAGGACTGGTGTTGTTGTCAATTTCTGCTTCAGCTTCTGAAAACTCTCCTCGCACTGGGTGGTCCATTCAAATGCAACATCCTTCTTTAGCAGATTTGTAAGTGGTTTGGAAATTTGGGAAAATCCTTCAATGAATCTCCTATAATAACCTGCTAATCCCAAGAAACTTCTAATCTCTGAAACTGAGGTAGGTTGCTTCCACTCCTTGATTGCAGAGATTTTAGCTGAATCCACTGAAATTCCTTCTGCTGTCAACACATGTCCAAGAAATGAAATTCCTGACATCCAAAATTCACATTTGTCAAACTTGGCATAAAATTGCCTCTCTCGTAGCCTTTCCAAGACTAGGTGTAAATGTTGCTCATGTTCTTCCGTACTCTTGGAATATATCAGAATGTCATCTATGAATACTATGACAAACTTGTCAAGAAAATCCATAAATGTGCTGTTCATGACATTCATGAAGGCTGCCGGAGCATTTGGTCAAGCCAAAAGGTACTACTGTAAACTCATATAAACCATATCTGGTAGTGAAAGCAGTCTTCGGTATATCTTCTTTCTTGATCTTCAGCTGATGATAGCCAGATTTCAAATCTATCTTAGAAAATACTTTGGCCCCTCGAAGCTGATCGAACAAGTCATCAATTCTTGGTAATGGATACTTGTTTTTAATAGTGACTTCGTTCAAAGCTCGGTAGTCTACACACATTCGTAGAGTTCCGTCTTTCTTCCTCACAAACAAAACTGGGGCTCCCCATGGCGAAGCACTGGGTTTGATAAATCCTTTGTTTTCCAAGTCTTCGAGTTGATTCTTGAGCTCCTCCAAATCTGTAACTGGCATCCTATAGGGACGTTTTGCTATAGGTGCTGATCCTGGTTTAAGCTCAATACTGAATTCTATTTCTCTGTCAGGTGGCATTCCCGAAAGTTCTTCTGGAAACACATCAGAATATCGTTGCACTACAGGCACTTGTTCCAGGCATAATTTTTGCAATGCTTGAACAGATCTTAGTGGTTCCCTGACTGATGATCTTTCTGCATAGAATAGAACTCTCTCCCCTTGGCTACTGACAAGACTAAGAGTTTTCTCTTCACAATCTACTAGACCTTTATGTTGGGACAACCAATCCATTCCCAAAATAATGTCTAGACCTTGCAGTTCTAGAACTAGTAGATTTGCCTCAAATTCTACCCCTTCTATAATGAAGGTTACATTTGGGCAGATCGAGTAGACAGATAATCTAGCCCCTGGAGTTTGTATAACCATAGAGTACTCTAGTGGTACTTGCTTTATATGCATTTCAACTTCAGATGCAAATGCTCTTGACATGAATGAATTTGTAGCACCAGGATCAAACAATATTAAGACAGATGCAAATTGAATCAGGAATCTACCTAGAAGAATGTCGGTGGTGTTTCCTGCTTCTTGGGTGGAAGTGTAGTTTAGCTTTCCTCCTGGCATTGCTGTTGGTATTCCATCTTTTCCTCCTCCTCAGTTGGCCATGCTTCCTCCTCTGCCTAGTGAAGTTCCTCTAAACTTCTGTGGTTGTGATACTGGTATTCTAGGTGCTTCTGGTTGTGTCCTTGCCTGTAATCTGGCAATAGATGGTGGAAGCCGGGTCCAAGGACAAAATTCTCTATGATGTCCACGCTGCCAACAGTGATAACATTGAGTGTTCATATAAGGGTTTCCCTTGCTTCTGGTAAATATGGCTCTTTTTCTCTTGGGGTTCTGCAGTGGTGATGTTCTAGGTGCTACTGACTGTATCTTTGCTTGAGATATGGCTATGGGTCTAGGGAATTGGATCCAGGGACAGAATTCTTTGCGGTGCCCATGCTGTTTGCAATGAAAACATTGGACACTTGCACAAGGACAGTGTTTCTGAAGATGGTTTCCTTTGCAATTGGGACACATCATTGTTATTGGTCTGGAAGTCTGGTATGATGATTGAAAACTAGAGGCGGTAGGGATTCTCCTTCTAGTTGAGTTTAGTTGTGATTGCACTTGTTGTGGCATTCTTCTCTTCTGACCTTCCCCCTCTATATTTTCCCTCTGTGGAGGATTGGAACTCTGAGATCCTTGCTGAAACAAAGGATTTCTTGTCATAATATCTTCTTCCTGAGGAGTCTGTTCCCTGTCTTTTCCACTGCTTCGAGATCTTCCTCTTGTATCAACCATGGTGGCTCTGAAAAAGAAGTTTGGTCTGATCTAACTATCTAGGGCCAACTAAGACAACAATGCAGAAAATAATGCAAACTACTTTAGTGCATGAAATACTTAGGCTACTAGCCATAATACACAAGTTAACCATTGCAAAGCAACAGCGAATCACAAAACTATCAAGAGCATCACTAGCTCTATCTACACCAACCCCTAAGACACTCTGAGACAACAGAACGCACTCTCACAATCTTACCGAATTTTTAGAAAATAAAATTTTGAAATAAAAGTTTTCAAGAGCTACAAAGCTCATTGTTTTTATCAAAATACAATTTTCATCAAATAGTTTTCTAAATAAATTACGTCTTCCTGGCACGGCCAATCCCTAAAGGTGTCGTCCTACAGTCAAGTTCTCATGTTGCTCTGATACCAACTTCTCTGTCGCGCCCCGAGACTGGGACTACGACTTCTCCTGTAGAGACCTAGCTCGCTGCAGCTAGTCCCATATATGCATAGCATACACATACCCTTGACGTCCCAGGATAAGTCAAGCACAGGAGTATATCACATTGCAACAGAGTAACTTACATAATAGTTAAGCAGTGTGGCCTGCTGGCCTTGATATTACATAAGGAGATTACAATGCCTTCACGGCATACATGGTTTAGCAAAATAACATCTACACAGCAGCAGATAGGTGACCCACCCACAAAAGAGAAGTGGACAGCAGAACAACACACATCAGGGAAATGACGGGACTGACGCTCCTCCTTCTGGATCCAATAAGTTCTCCACTCCTTCATCTTGATTGTTGATCGCTCCGTCTATTGATTTGTAAGTTGCAAGAGTGAGCACTTACGTACTCAGCAAGTCATAGGTAAGAGTAGATACATATAGTAGTGATGACATGAACCTAGACTAGTCAAGAATTATGGATGTTTATAAAATAATCTTTTTCTTTCATACCTCATCTCATGGCAGTACTTTTCATAATATAACATCATCATTCATGTTCACTAGATTATAGCACTACCGCGACACGTCGACACATGACAGCCCACGGCAGCACTCCTTATCATGACAACACATGTCATTTGGGTAATCTTGATTTAACACATTCTATTTAGAAAATAGTACTTGTGTCACACCCCGTGGATTTAATCCACCGCAGCAGACTCCTATAAACCCGGGAGCTCGGAGTATTCGAATACGTTTTTAACTCTGCAGAGAGGTACCAATTTACCCGCAAGATATTCCACTTTCAAGCCCATCCTATCATAACAAAATGATTAGACCCCTCCTCACAACCATGTGTGAGTGGCAAGGTGGAGATAACAAGAACTTTTGTTATGCATCACTTACAATTCACCCCTGACCCTGTGGCTCTCAGCGAAACACAGTTGTGGTAGGCTGTATCATAACCTCCACCCCACCTCATTTTCCCATTACTGGGTCAAATATCAGATCACCTTCAGTGATAGTAGGAGTCAGCCTCCAAGTCAATCATCACAACACAACTCATGCAGGGGTTTCATGTACGATCCACATAAGTACTTGTTCAGGCCTGTCCCATACCAGGCTTGTGGTTAGCACGTTGTTCATGCCACTAGACGCACAACACAAGGTTCTAGTCCTTATATGCCAGTGACCAGACCATCCACAACCCTGCACCTTCAGTGCCTGCATTCCTTTGCAGTCTAGCACCTCCAGTGCTACCGCCATCCATACCATTTTCTGGTCACGGCTAGGGGTTTTATTTCATGAATATAAGTATATAAATACATATAATAGTTCATGGCTCAAAACTTGTTTATTTCACATTTCACAGATAACTAGTCTAGTACTGCCAATTCATAAATCAACCATTCTCAATCTTTCACATGCAATATTGCCTATATTCAAGGTTATGTTTTAGCAACATTTAAAATATAGGTTCAAGATGACCAAGGATATGACTTGCCTTCCGCGTCGTAAGAAACAGCAGTTGATGACGGGTCAACAGCGAAGTCCTCGATCTCAGCTTCTAGATCTGCTCGACGACAAACCAAACAATACACACAAATATTACTTATATATTAAGATGTTTTAGGATATATATGCAGATATGCTTTACAAGAGTGACTGAACGATATTGGAGATAATTGAGATTGTAAGCTGAACTAAGTTGAGATCTAGGGTTTCAAGGAATTGGCTAAGGATGGATGTTAGATGCTCTTAGGATCTCAAGGTTATAATAAGAACATCAGTTTTGTGGCTGGTTTGATCAAGAACAGCGAATGTCAGTGGATTGACATTCGGATCAAGATTCTGACATAACTTCAAGGAAAACTAGAGAGCTTATCTCAAGTTATGACAGTAGAAGAAAATGTAGATCATAACTCTACAAATTCAGTGGACAAAGTGGCTTTCAAAAAGCACAATCAGAAATGGGTAAACAAGGCCAATGCCATTGACTGGCATGCACTGGAATAGTGTCAAAAACTAGAGTTTAGCAACAATTATAATTCAAGGGCTCAAATCAAGTTGTGATAGAAGAAGAAAATGTTGATCACAACCTCAGGAGTCTAAGGGACAAAGTTATGCCCAAAATGCACATCTGGAAGGGAGTGAAAAGGGCTAATGCCACTGACTGACATAGTCTGGCATTGATCTTGACATGGCCAGAAACTAGGGCTTAGCATAACTTTTGATCTAGAGCTCCAAATGATGCACCACTTTGTCTGGGAGGTAGGCAAGGATAACAGGAACAATTAAGTCAACAGAATCTAGGGCAAGAAATGGCTGGAAAGTGATGAAATTCAGTGATGAACTGAGGTGAACTGGTTGCACTCGAGCAGTTCTGGACAAGATCTTGGCATGGCTATATCTTTTGATCTAGGCTGATTTAGGTGTCGGGCTAGAAGACAAAAATACTCAGGGGGTTAAGGCACACACGGTGGACAAAGTGATCTGAGCTGAAACGGCCGGGAAAACTTTTCCGGTGAACTGTGCCGGAGAAGAAGACATAGGATTTGGGGGTTTTTGTTGTAGGGGGTTTGAACTTAATCCCAAGCTCAGGGAGTATCTGTGGAGTATAAGGGAGCTATTAGGATGGTCAATTTTGTTAGAGGATGGCTGGAGAAGCTTGGCGATGATCGCCGGCAACAGGTGAAGTTCAAAATTGATGAAAGCTTCGATGGAAGCTCAAATTGGAGATCTAAGTACACAGGCTTGCTGGAAATGGGTCACTGATCATCTCCCTTCACAGGATCGAGAGCTAATTCGAGGTAATTTGGCCTGCATTGCCGGAACAGGGCATTCTTCGAATTTCAGCCATTTCCGGCGATCACCGGCGATGAGATGCATGAGAGTTAAATTAGATGCTACAGCACGATGAGAGTGGCGAGGGAAACTTACTAGTGCTGTCAATTTGGTGGTTGAGGCTGCGGTTGAGGCTGTTACCGTGAGGCCTCGAGCTGGTCTCGCCGGAGAAGAAGACTAAGACAGAAAATCTGAGACTTGGATGATTTCCAGTGAGGTTTGAGGGAGCTGCTGAGCACAGGGATGCTTAAATAGGCAGGTGAAGCTTGCGAAGAGGGAACAATGAAGAGATTGGCAGCCGGTGACTTGACTGGTTGCGTGCAGGAGCAATAGCGGCGAAGAAACAGCAAGGAGCGGTGATTGCGACGGCGACAAGTCTGTAGCTGATCACAGTGTCGTTCCATCGGAACTTGGCAATGCTGTAGCAAGCGGTGGAGACAACTACTGGCGCGGCAAAGCGACGTGGCGAGGAGTTGCTGACAAAAGGCTGCTGGTCGCGCGCGGAAGCAGGCGCTGGTCGTCGACGTTGCAGCGACCTTGCCACGGCACGGCTGGAGCGAGGACACGTGCGCAACAGCATGCACGATCAAGTTGCAGGCGAAGCTTGGCCGGCGGCGAACGTGCACGGCGCAAGGAAGCAAAACACGGCGAGTACTGGTCATGTGTACAGTTGCTGTTGCTCTGGTCAAAATTTGGACTGATTTGCAGTTTCAGGTTTTTGATTTGGACTAAATTGAAAATCTGAAATTCTGGGAGGTTTAAACTGAATTTGCTTTCACTAATCTGGCAGATATGTTCAACAAAACATTTGGCAAAGGTATTTGATAAAATTTGGCACATTTGAATGGTTTTTGACAAAACTGAAAATAGGGTATTTTAGGGTAATTGAAATCTGAATTTCATTTGATTTTGAATTCTGGCACTTAGGATGAGATTTTGGAATCTGAACAGAAGAGAAACTTGTGACAAATAACATTTTGGGAAGATTTGCCGAAGAAATTCTGAATTTGGAGTTAATCTGGAGATTTTAGTCTTTTTTGGGTTTTCAGACATTAGATAAGGACTAATTTGAAATAACTCTTGGACTGATTTGCGAAAAAGGTCTAGATGATAAAATCTGACTGCCAACTTTTTGGATTAAGGTATTGGCATACCCTTGATCACAATCCAGGAATAATCTGGTCTGAACTTGGCTAAGATTTTGATTAAATCTGAATTTCTGAAACTTAGGGTAAAAGGTAATAACAGATATTCTGTTTTCGAAAACAGAAAAGAGTTGATAATTCTGGAAGTTAGAGATAGAATTGAATCTGGGTTCTGGAGGCTTTTAGGTTTAGGATAACTGATAGATCAAATCTGGCAAGTCAGATCTTGACTTGGGGTCACAGGATAGATTTGAAGAAATTAGGGCTAGAACAGAATAAAGCTGAGGCTGATTTGGCTGATCTAGGAGAGACATATGCATGCATGATTTTTAAGAAAGAACTTTTCACCCCAAAACTCAGGATGTTACAGATCTACCCTCCTTAAAGAAATCTCGCCCCGAGATTTACCTAAAGCAAGGAAAGATAAGAATAGAGATAGGTTTGCTGAAAATTCTCTTCCTTCTTCCAAGTAGTTCCTTGTTCTGAATGATTCTTCCATTGAACTTTACACAATCCGATTTTCTTCCTTCGGAGCTGACGTTCATCAGTGGCTAGGATTCTGATTGGGTGCTCAAGATAAGTGAGATTCTTTTGTAAAGGCACATCTTGTACATCTATCTGAACAGTAGGTTCCTTCAAACATTTCCGGAGCTGAGAGACATGAAACACATCATGCACTCCTGCTAATTTACTGTCATCATAAATCTTTTTGACTGGTATGAAATGAGCTACTTTAGTAAGTCTGTCCACAATAACCCATATGGAATCATATCCTCCTTGAGTTTTAGGTAATCCTGTAATGAAATCCATACCAATTTCTTCCCATTTCCATAATGGTATTGGTAGAGGTTGTAGCTTTCCTACTATTTTCTGGTGTTCTGCTTTAACTCGTCGACATGTATCACAGTTTGCAATATACTCTGCAATCTCCCTCTTTATATTATCCCACCAGAATCTGGTCTTCAAATCTTGATACATCTTTGTGTTACCAGGGTGTATTGAGTATGGAGTTTTATGTGCTTCATGGAGAATTATTTCCTTAAGATCTGCGTTTTGAGGTACACAGATTCTTTCTCGATACCATACAATCCCTTGGTTATCTTCAGTAAAGCCTTGAGCCTTTCCTAACTTGATTCGACTCTTGATCTTACAAATTTCTTCATCTTTCTTCTGGGCATTTTCTATCTGTTCTTCAAGTTGAGATTTTATTGTTAAAGTAGCTACCGTTCCCTGTGGTACTATTTCCACTTGATGATTCTGCAACTCTTGTTGTATGTAAGGGTTCTTCAACATAACCATTCCTTGTAGGTTGTAAACTTTTCTGCTTAGGGCATCAGCCACTACATTAGCTTTCCCTGGATGGTACTGAATACTAAGATCAAAATCTTTGATCAATTCCAGCCATCGTCGTTGACGCATGTTGAGCTCTGTCTGTGTGAAAATATACTTGAGGCTCTTATGATCTGTAAGGATCTCACACTTATGTCCAATGAGATAATGCCGCCATATCTGTAAAGCATGAACTATTGCTGCTAACTCCAAATCATGGGTCGGATAATTTTCCTCATGTGGTCTCCATTGACGTGATGCATAAGCCACTACTTGACCTTGCTGCATTAACACACAGCCTATTCCTTGCTTTGAAGCATCACAGTAAACTACAAAATCTTCTTTGCTGTCTGGTAAAGTGAGGACTGGTGTTGTTGTCAATTTCTGCTTCAGCTTCTGAAAACTCTCCTCGCACTGGGTGGTCCATTCAAATGCAACATCCTTCTTTAGCAGATTTGTAAGTGGTTTGGAAATTTGGGAAAATCCTTCAATGAATCTCCTATAATAACCTGCTAATCCCAAGAAACTTCTAATCTCTGAAACTGAGGTAGGTTGCTTCCACTCCTTGATTGCAGAGATTTTAGCTGAATCCACTGAAATTCCTTCTGCTGTCAACACATGTCCAAGAAATGAAATTCCTGACATCCAAAATTCACATTTGTCAAACTTGGCATAAAATTGCCTCTCTCGTAGCCTTTCCAAGACTAGGTGTAAATGTTGCTCATGTTCTTCCGTACTCTTGGAATATATCAGAATGTCATCTATGAATACTATGACAAACTTGTCAAGAAAATCCATAAATGTGCTGTTCATGACATTCATGAAGGCTGCCGGAGCATTTGGTCAAGCCAAAAGGTACTACTGTAAACTCATATAAACCATATCTGGTAGTGAAAGCAGTCTTCGGTATATCTTCTTTCTTGATCTTCAGCTGATGATAGCCAGATTTCAAATCTATCTTAGAAAATACTTTGGCCCCTCGAAGCTGATCGAACAAGTCATCAATTCTTGGTAATGGATACTTGTTTTTAATAGTGACTTCGTTCAAAGCTCGGTAGTCTACACACATTCGTAGAGTTCCGTCTTTCTTCCTCACAAACAAAACTGGGGCTCCCCATGGCGAAGCACTGGGTTTGATAAATCCTTTGTTTTCCAAGTCTTCGAGTTGATTCTTGAGCTCCTCCAAATCTGTAACTGGCATCCTATAGGGACGTTTTGCTATAGGTGCTGATCCTGGTTTAAGCTCAATACTGAATTCTATTTCTCTGTCAGGTGGCATTCCCGAAAGTTCTTCTGGAAACACATCAGAATATCGTTGCACTACAGGCACTTGTTCCAGGCATAATTTTTGCAATGCTTGAACAGATCTTAGTGGTTCCCTGACTGATGATCTTTCTGCATAGAATAGAACTCTCTCCCCTTGGCTACTGACAAGACTAAGAGTTTTCTCTTCACAATCTACTAGACCTTTATGTTGGGACAACCAATCCATTCCCAAAATAATGTCTAGACCTTGCAGTTCTAGAACTAGTAGATTTGCCTCAAATTCTACCCCTTCTATAATGAAGGTTACATTTGGGCAGATCGAGTAGACAGATAATCTAGCCCCTGGAGTTTGTATAACCATAGAGTACTCTAGTGGTACTTGCTTTATATGCATTTCAACTTCAGATGCAAATGCTCTTGACATGAATGAATTTGTAGCACCAGGATCAAACAATATTAAGACAGATGCAAATTGAATCAGGAATCTACCTAGAAGAATGTCGGTGGTGTTTCCTGCTTCTTGGGTGGAAGTGTAGTTTAGCTTTCCTCCTGGCATTGCTGTTGGTATTCCATCTTTTCCTCCTCCTCAGTTGGCCATGCTTCCTCCTCTGCCTAGTGAAGTTCCTCTAAACTTCTGTGGTTGTGATACTGGTATTCTAGGTGCTTCTGGTTGTGTCCTTGCCTGTAATCTGGCAATAGATGGTGGAAGCCGGGTCCAAGGACAAAATTCTCTATGATGTCCACGCTGCCAACAGTGATAACATTGAGTGTTCATATAAGGGTTTCCCTTGCTTCTGGTAAATATGGCTCTTTTTCTCTTGGGGTTCTGCAGTGGTGATGTTCTAGGTGCTACTGACTGTATCTTTGCTTGAGATATGGCTATGGGTCTAGGGAATTGGATCCAGGGACAGAATTCTTTGCGGTGCCCATGCTGTTTGCAATGAAAACATTGGACACTTGCACAAGGACAGTGTTTCTGAAGATGGTTTCCTTTGCAATTGGGACACATCATTGTTATTGGTCTGGAAGTCTGGTATGATGATTGAAAACTAGAGGCGGTAGGGATTCTCCTTCTAGTTGAGTTTAGTTGTGATTGCACTTGTTGTGGCATTCTTCTCTTCTGACCTTCCCCCTCTATATTTTCCCTCTGTGGAGGATTGGAACTCTGAGATCCTTGCTGAAACAAAGGATTTCTTGTCATAATATCTTCTTCCTGAGGAGTCTGTTCCCTGTCTTTTCCACTGCTTCGAGATCTTCCTCTTGTATCAACCATGGTGGCTCTGAAAAAGAAGTTTGGTCTGATCTAACTATCTAGGGCCAACTAAGACAACAATGCAGAAAATAATGCAAACTACTTTAGTGCATGAAATACTTAGGCTACTAGCCATAATACACAAGTTAACCATTGCAAAGCAACAGCGAATCACAAAACTATCAAGAGCATCACTAGCTCTATCTACACCAACCCCTAAGACACTCTGAGACAACAGAACGCACTCTCACAATCTTACCGAATTTTTAGAAAATAAAATTTTGAAATAAAAGTTTTCAAGAGCTACAAAGCTCATTGTTTTTATCAAAATACAATTTTCATCAAATAGTTTTCTAAATAAATTACGTCTTCCTGGCACGGCCAATCCCTAAAGGTGTCGTCCTACAGTCAAGTTCTCATGTTGCTCTGATACCAACTTCTCTGTCGCGCCCCGAGACTGGGACTACGACTTCTCCTGTAGAGACCTAGCTCGCTGCAGCTAGTCCCATATATGCATAGCATACACATACCCTTGACGTCCCAGGATAAGTCAAGCACAGGAGTATATCACATTGCAACAGAGTAACTTACATAATAGTTAAGCAGTGTGGCCTGCTGGCCTTGATATTACATAAGGAGATTACAATGCCTTCACGGCATACATGGTTTAGCAAAATAACATCTACACAGCAGCAGATAGGTGACCCACCCACAAAAGAGAAGTGGACAGCAGAACAACACACATCAGGGAAATGACGGGACTGACGCTCCTCCTTCTGGATCCAATAAGTTCTCCACTCCTTCATCTTGATTGTTGATCGCTCCGTCTATTGATTTGTAAGTTGCAAGAGTGAGCACTTACGTACTCAGCAAGTCATAGGTAAGAGTAGATACATATAGTAGTGATGACATGAACCTAGACTAGTCAAGAATTATGGATGTTTATAAAATAATCTTTTTCTTTCATACCTCATCTCATGGCAGTACTTTTCATAATATAACATCATCATTCATGTTCACTAGATTATAGCACTACCGCGACACGTCGACACATGACAGCCCACGGCAGCACTCCTTATCATGACAACACATGTCATTTGGGTAATCTTGATTTAACACATTCTATTTAGAAAATAGTACTTGTGTCACACCCCGTGGATTTAATCCACCGCAGCAGACTCCTATAAACCCGGGAGCTCGGAGTATTCGAATACGTTTTTAACTCTGCAGAGAGGTACCAATTTACCCGCAAGATATTCCACTTTCAAGCCCATCCTATCATAACAAAATGATTAGACCCCTCCTCACAACCATGTGTGAGTGGCAAGGTGGAGATAACAAGAACTTTTGTTATGCATCACTTACAATTCACCCCTGACCCTGTGGCTCTCAGCGAAACACAGTTGTGGTAGGCTGTATCATAACCTCCACCCCACCTCATTTTCCCATTACTGGGTCAAATATCAGATCACCTTCAGTGATAGTAGGAGTCAGCCTCCAAGTCAATCATCACAACACAACTCATGCAGGGGTTTCATGTACGATCCACATAAGTACTTGTTCAGGCCTGTCCCATACCAGGCTTGCGGTTAGCACGTTGTTCATGCCACTAGACGCACAACACAAGGTTCTAGTCCTTATATGCCAGTGACCAGACCATCCACAACCCTGCACCTTCAGTGCCTGCATTCCTTTGCAGTCTAGCACCTCCAGTGCTACCGCCATCCATACCATTTTCTGGTCACGGCTAGGGGTTTTATTTCATGAATATAAGTATATAAATACATATAATAGTTCATGGCTCAAAACTTGTTTATTTCACATTTCACAGATAACTAGTCTAGTACTGCCAATTCATAAATCAACCATTCTCAATCTTTCACATGCAATATTGCCTATATTCAAGGTTATGTTTTAGCAACATTTAAAATATAGGTTCAAGATGACCAAGGATATGACTTGCCTTCCGCGTCGTAAGAAACAGCAGTTGATGACGGGTCAACAGCGAAGTCCTCGATCTCAGCTTCTAGATCTGCTCGACGACAAACCAAACAATACACACAAATATTACTTATATATTAAGATGTTTTAGGATATATATGCAGATATGCTTTACAAGAGTGACTGAACGATATTGGAGATAATTGAGATTGTAAGCTGAACTAAGTTGAGATCTAGGGTTTCAAGGAATTGGCTAAGGATGGATGTTAGATGCTCTTAGGATCTCAAGGTTATAATAAGAACATCAGTTTTGTGGCTGGTTTGATCAAGAACAGCGAATGTCAGTGGATTGACATTCGGATCAAGATTCTGACATAACTTCAAGGAAAACTAGAGAGCTTATCTCAAGTTATGACAGTAGAAGAAAATGTAGATCATAACTCTACAAATTCAGTGGACAAAGTGGCTTTCAAAAAGCACAATCAGAAATGGGTAAACAAGGCCAATGCCATTGACTGGCATGCACTGGAATAGTGTCAAAAACTAGAGTTTAGCAACAATTATAATTCAAGGGCTCAAATCAAGTTGTGATAGAAGAAGAAAATGTTGATCACAACCTCAGGAGTCTAAGGGACAAAGTTATGCCCAAAATGCACATCTGGAAGGGAGTGAAAAGGGCTAATGCCACTGACTGACATAGTCTGGCATTGATCTTGACATGGCCAGAAACTAGGGCTTAGCATAACTTTTGATCTAGAGCTCCAAATGATGCACCACTTTGTCTGGGAGGTAGGCAAGGATAACAGGAACAATTAAGTCAACAGAATCTAGGGCAAGAAATGGCTGGAAAGTGATGAAATTCAGTGATGAACTGAGGTGAACTGGTTGCACTCGAGCAGTTCTGGACAAGATCTTGGCATGGCTATATCTTTTGATCTAGGCTGATTTAGGTGTCGGGCTAGAAGACAAAAATACTCAGGGGGTTAAGGCACACACGGTGGACAAAGTGATCTGAGCTGAAACGGCCGGGAAAACTTTTCCGGTGAACTGTGCCGGAGAAGAAGACATAGGATTTGGGGGTTTTTGTTGTAGGGGGTTTGAACTTAATCCCAAGCTCAGGGAGTATCTGTGGAGTATAAGGGAGCTATTAGGATGGTCAATTTTGTTAGAGGATGGCTGGAGAAGCTTGGCGACGATCGCCGGCAACAGGTGAAGTTCAAAATTGATGAAAGCTTCGATGGAAGCTCAAATTGGAGATCTAAGTACACAGGCTTGCTGGAAATGGGTCACTGATCATCTCCCTTCACAGGATCGAGAGCTAATTCGAGGTAATTTGGCCTGCATTGCCGGAACAGGGCATTCTTCGAATTTCAGCCATTTCCGGCGATCACCGGCGATGAGATGCATGAGAGTTAAATTAGATGCTACAGCACGATGAGAGTGGCGAGGGAAACTTACTAGTGCTGTCAATTTGGTGGTTGAGGCTGCGGTTGAGGCTGTTACCGTGAGGCCTCGAGCTGGTCTCGCCGGAGAAGAAGACTAAGACAGAAAATCTGAGACTTGGATGATTTCCAGTGAGGTTTGAGGGAGCTGCTGAGCACAGGGATGCTTAAATAGGCAGGCGAAGCTTGCGAAGAGGGAACAATGAAGAGATTGGCAGCCGGTGACTTGACTGGTTGCATGCAGGAGCAATAGCGGCGAAGAAACAACAAGGAGCGGTGATTGCGACGGCGACAAGTCTGTAGCTGATCACAGTGTCGTTCCATCGGAACTTGGCAATGCTGTAGCAAGCGGTGGAGACAACTACTGGCGCGGCAAAGCGACGTGGCGAGGAGTTGCTGACAAAAGGCTGCTGGTCGCGCGCGGAAGCAGGCGCTGGTCGTCGACGTTGCAGCGACCTTGCCACGGCACGGCTGGAGCGAGGACACGTGCGCAACAGCATGCACGATCAAGTTGCAGGCGAAGCTTGGCCGGCGGCGAACGTGCACGGCGCAAGGAAGCAAAACACGGCGAGTACTGGTCATGTGTACAGTTGCTGTTGCTCTGGTCGAAATTTGGACTGATTTGCAGTTTCAGGTTTTTGATTTGGACTAAATTGAAAATCTGAAATTCTGGGAGGTTTAAACTGAATTTGCTTTCACTAATCTGGCAGATATGTTCAACAAAACATTTGGCAAAGGTATTTGATAAAATTTGGCACATTTGAATGGTTTTTGACAAAACTGAAAATAGGGTATTTTAGGGTAATTGAAATCTGAATTTCATTTGATTTTGAATTCTGGCACTTAGGATGAGATTTTGGAATCTGAACAGAAGAGAAACTTGTGACAAATAACATTTTGGGAAGATTTGCCGAAGAAATTCTGAATTTGGAGTTAATCTGGAGATTTTAGTCTTTTTTGGGTTTTCAGACATTAGATAAGGACTAATTTGAAATAACTCTTGGACTGATTTGCGAAAAAGGTCTAGATGATAAAATCTGACTGCCAACTTTTTGGATTAAGGTATTGGCATACCCTTGATCACAATCCAGGAATAATCTGGTCTGAACTTGGCTAAGATTTTGATTAAATCTGAATTTCTGAAACTTAGGGTAAAAGGTAATAACAGATATTCTGTTTTCGAAAACAGAAAAGAGTTGATAATTCTGGAAGTTAGAGATAGAATTGAATCTGGGTTCTGAAGGCTTTTAGGTTTAGGACAACTGATAGATCAAATCCGGCAAGTCAGATCTTGACTTGGGGTCACAGGATAGATTTGAAGAAATTAGGGCTAGAACAGAATAAAGCTGAGGCTGATTTGGCTGATCTAGGAGAGACATATGCATGCATGATTTTTAAGAAAGAACTTTTCACCCCAAAACTCAGGATGTTACAACATGGCCTCCGGCGCCGTCCCGGGCGCCGCCATTGGCTCGGGGACGTAGCCTCCGGGCTCTCCCCGGGTGCCGCCATTTGCCCCCCGGGACGTGGCTGTGGGACCCTCATTTGAGGATTCCAGTGGCAATCGCCCAGGTGGATTGCACTCAGAAAAGGCACATTACAGTTCACAACAACAAGATGCATTATAAAAATGCGAGTAATTAAAAACAAGTGCTGATCACAAGGACCAACATTACAATAACTTATCGCCGAAATGACGCATTTAATTGTTAATACAAATTAAGGAGTTTTCGACACAAGGGTCGGCACAAAATAAAACAGCTAAGATAAACAAAAGGACTCCTTCAATCTTCTTTCTCTGCAGCGGCGGTATTGCTTGGGCCTTCTCCACATCGAACTCCACCTTGGTGCATAACCCTTTAACTAGATGGGTCCTCAGTTTCTTCTTCTTGTTCCACATTGGGTTCAAGACCATAAGATTCAGGGTCGGCGAATCCTTCCTCTAAATTTGTTTGAAAAGCAAGGGTGAGCACATTGTCCACATTGTGCTCAACAAGTCCCAAGTAACAATGCATGTATATAGATGAGGGGGAATTTCTCAAGAAATAGCTCTTTGGCTTTGTATATCCATATATAATAGATTTTCACATACAGCTTTAAAGAAAGGTCTTTATTTTCGAAGGCGGGGCTTTTGAAATCCTAAGCTAGATTTTCAGGAATGTTGTGTGTGGCGGTCTTTCATGAGTCACCACTTTACACAGATTTTGTGAAAAACTTCCAAAAGCTACTTGTGCTGCATCGACGTGAATAGAATTCACAGCGCGCAGACTCCATGACCTGGGAGCTCAGAGTATCCGATACTTTTTAAACTTTGCAAAGGTGTACCACCTTAATCCACCAATCATTCGGCTTTCAAGTCGGATCAGCTTCATGCGACTTTTACGCATGTGACAAGGCCGAGATGACACAACAATTTACAGTCCTAGTATTAACTATTTCCCTGCCCGGTAAATAGACAGTTAAGTCTCAAGTACCGTTGTGGGTCCTCCCCACTGCCTTACTTCCTAGCCTGGGCCTATGTTCTCGCAAGACACATAGCCTCTCTTGATTACAGTCGCGCACGACTTAATCTGGCTTAGGGCGTCTTCCTTCTTTCCACCTTTTCCTCTCATGATTTTTCTGAACTCACATCACTCATGGCCTTCTGCGGCCCACCAGTTCTCGCAAGAAACTGGACCGACAACCTTTGCAGGGAAAAGCTAACACTAAAGAAAGCTACTAAGTTGCACCCGTCCCATAAACAGGCAGGTGGTTGGTACGTTTTTCATACCGCATAGAAGCACAACACAAGGTTCTAGTCCTTATGAATCTTTAGTGAGGAGTCTTTCACATTCCCAGTGCGCACACAGCACCATCCAATCAAACCATCCTCACTATCGATTCCAATCACATTTTCTTTCACAAAAAAGGGTTTTGAACATACTTTTCTCATATGTGACCATTCAACATTTGTCATATAATCTTTAAGCATAGCATAGCCTAAGCATGATAATCTAGGGTAACAAGGGTGCAGGGATATTCAATGTCAAAAGGGGCTTTACAATCATTTAGGTCATATCTAGTCATTTTATCGAAACATAATTCTTATTTGAATCTAAGGCATGCATATACTGGAAAACAGTTAACATACTTCATTTCAAAATAGCAGGTGAGACATGATCAAGGGTTTGAGACTTGCCTTGCAGTGACGGGTCTAGCTGCTCAAATGAATCTTCAGGGATCTCCTCTGCTCCTTCAACGTCTGGTTCCACGACGGGTACAAACAGCACATACATACCATATAAGCACACAAGCACTAGAAAATAATACGTAAATACATCATGCATGCAGGGGAAATGGTGTAGACAAGGTCACTTGACATTGGTTGAAGAGATGGGTTTAGAGGGCTTGAATGTCGAAGGGCTGACATTCGACTCATGGCTTGACATTGCTCTAAATCGGTTCTAGGTTTATTTTCTGGAGATGTGATAGTAGGGAAAGTTGTAGAACATGGCTCAAAAGGCTTAGTGGACAAAGTGGCATTTCAATTGCTCAAAAGAAACAAGTCTAAATCATCCAATGCCACAGGTGAACATGCATTGACATAGTGTTTGACATGGCCAGGAACTAGGGCATTGCATAACTTTTGACTCAGAGCTCCAATTGATGCACAACTTTGTCTAGGGTTTAGGCATTGACAACAGCTACAAAACTCTCAACAGGCTCAAGGGCTGAAAGTGGCCGGAGGGTGGCCAAATCCGGTGAGCAAACACGGTGGCCTGGACATGGACTGAGCCACTGGACAACAACCTTGGCATGGCTATAACTTTTGATTCAGGTCGATTTAGGGGTTGGGCTAGTAGACAAAATTTCTCAGGGGGTTGAGGTCTATCTAAATGACAAGGTCTCATTGGCTGGTTTGGCCGAAAAACGAACTCCGGCCATCGGGGCCGAAGACGAAGGCACCGATTTGGGGGTTTTCGTTCCAGGGCGTTTGAACTCAATTCAACGCTCGGGAAGCATCTAGGGGCTGTCACAAGGCTATTGGTGCACTCAGTTTTGCCAGAGATCGGCTGGAGAAGCACAGCGGCGTGCTCCGGCGAACTACCGAGGCTCGAACATGGAAATCCGGCGCTCGGGGCAAAATTGGCGAATCCAAGCTTGCAGGTTTGTTCCTCCTAGCTCACTGATCAATATCCTCTACAGGCACGAGGATCAATTTGGCTTGAATCGCTCGGCATTGCGGGAACAGGGGATTTCGGTTTTCCGGTGATTGCCGGCGTTGAGGTGCGCCGGGGACCAATTGATGGCTATGAAACGTACAGGGGGATGAAAGGAGCTTACTGGTGGCGTTGGTTTGGAGGGGGAAGCTTCGGGCGAAGCTGGCGCCGTAAGCTTCAACGGTTGCTCGCCGGGGAAGATGAACTTCGCGGCGGCGCTGAGGAACTCAACTACTTCTCTGGTGAAGGAAGCTACGGTTTGAAGTTGTGGAATGGTGTGAGGCAATGCTGGGCAAGGGAGGGGGCTTATATAGCCGCGGGTGAGGCTCTCGGGAGCAGCAGCAATCGCTGGGGATATCTTCTTCTGACGCCGGGACGGTCATCGATGCACTTTGGGACACGGCGGGGCTCTGCCAGAGACGGTGAATCGCGGGATATCAGGATTCCGTCAGGAGGTGGTGGCGAAGATCTTCGGGATGGCAGCCAAGTGGCATAAAGCTCCTGGCAGCAGCAGCAGCAGCAGGCACGCGCGGGGAAGAAGATGACACGGTGGGGCTTGAGCGCTCCACGGTGGCGGTACAGCTGCGCACGGCTGGTGGCTACATGGCCATGAGGTGGCAGCGCGAGGGGCTTCGCCGGCGACGAGCTCAACGGTGCGGCAAAGCAGCAGGGCGCTGGTCGAACGAGCACTGGTCGCGGTCGTGGACGTGGTCTCCTGGTCGTGGTCGAAGAAAAGGCCAGGGGCTTATTTGCAAGGCTTTGGACTGAAACGCGAAGGTTTTGGCTCGGGAATTTGGACCTAATTGCAATTCTGAAGATCTGAAGGGCTGATTTGAATTCTGATTTTGCAGATGAGTGCTACTAAATGTCTTGGACTCATCTAGCAGGAAAAATGATGAAATCCGATAACATCTGGTGGTTTTGACAAAATTCGAAAACAGGGTAATTAGGGTAAATAGGGTTTGAACTTTTGTCGAGGCTAAAACTAGGGTTTTGGTCGAGATTCTGGAATTCTTCCAGAAGGGAAAAATGTTCAAAAAAATGAAAGAAAGGTTATCGCTTGATCAGATTTGGATTTTGAGGTGATCTGGGACTTTTAGCCTTTTTGGGTTTTCTGAAACTTCTGAAAAGGACTAAATTGAAACGCTTTTGGACTGAAATGTGAAAACGATCTGGTCAAAGAAGTTTAGCAGCCAACTTTTTAGGTTAAGGTAGTGGCATACCCAAGATCAAGATAGGGTTAAAATATCAGGGTTTCCAAGGAAGTTATGCTGATTCGCAAGCAGAAAAGATAATCAAAAACTGGGGCGTTACAGTGGCCTCCGGTGCCCTCCCGGGCGCCGCCATTTGTCCCCGGGGACATGGCCTCCGGCGCCGTCCCGGGCCTCATCGCCCTCCTAAAGGTAAAGTCTCTCCCGAAAGCCTAGGCCCGGAAGCTCAACCACTGGAAACTTCAAGTCCCCCCCCTTTTTCCAAAGCCTAAGCTGTCGACGATTCGGACTCGGGGTCCTCAGCCGAACTTATGCAGAATTTGTAATTGTGAGACCTTTCAAGATGACCCTCCGGGAAGGTATGCTGAACAATGGTGAACAGGAGCACAGAGAGTTTAGACAGGTTCGGGCCCTCGATGGTGGGAGTAATAGCCCTACGTCCTGTTGAGATTTCACTAAGTATGGTAAAAGGTTTACAAATGGAGGGAAAAGTCCTCACAGGCGAGGATTTTCCCTGTAAGGGTGTACAAGGATAAGCCAAAGAAGGCTTACTAAAATGCTATATGAGGTGGGCCGTAGACTTGGCTAACTTAAATGATTTTGGATTTCTTGATCTTCCGATCTCTCGGTTGATCCCCCTTTGATTGATGCTCCATGCCATCCTTTTGTACTGTTTGAAAGGGTGCCATGTGGAGAAAACTACATCAATCGGTTGCACGGACGGTTGGATGTGGTTTTTTGGAACTGCTCTTAACCTCCACGCAGGTTAAACACGTGTTATTCATGGATAACTGTATGTGTTAACCTTCGGACGATTGATTCTCCACGTGTAGGAATCTTCGGGATACTTAGAATATCCTGTTGTATGGGCAACCGAATAGACAGATCCCAAGTATCCTGATCGGCAGATGTTCTGACCGCGGGATATTGGCTGACCGCGCAATATCCCGAATGTGTAGTTCGCGTATAGCCTACGAACTTCTGACCGCGCAAGGCTTACGGTCTGACCGCACGAAACCCGCGACCTGATCGCGTAAAGCTTGCGACCTCATGGTGATGCTCCTTAGAATAGCTTGAGTTCGCATCATCAGATACATGTCTGGTTCGAACTTGTCTTGAACCAAAAGTTTATTAGAAGTGACCCGGGTGTCAATCCTCGTCAGCTAGCCCCCAAATTCGAAGAAAACGAAGAGACGTGTTTATTTCGAATTTAAAAACCGTGCATTGGATTTTTAACCCGGCCCTTTAACTTCTCCACTTAGTGGCGCATTAAGTGAAAACGGTTGGTTTTTCAAGACGGGTTTTGACATTACGTGACGGGCAATGATGGCGCCGTAGAAATATTTTTATCTCGAGGTAAAATTGTAAATGTCTTAACGAAACCCGAGGTGTCTGGGAGGCGAACCGTCGCCCTGGTGGCTATAAATACCAGACCCCTGGACATGTAAAGATCTACAATTTCCCTCTCACGCCTAAGTCTTTTTCTTGTTATCCTGCCTCCTTCCTTTTCACATACCCCTCCCAATGGCAGATCATGCAATCATCGAGATTGAGAGCGATGAAGGGGAAATTGTCGAACAAAGGCCTCAAACGATTGAAGTCCTGTCCCCTTCAAGGAAGAAACCCAAGGTTGACGAAGGATCTTCCAGTGGAACAAAGGTGAAGAACGTAGCGAGTTTCTTTCTTCCTTCAGTTCCTTTGACCCTCCCCGTTCATGCCTCTCGGCAAGTTAGGCCTTTATCCTTAGAGAAAGATCCCATCACATTCAATTCTCCCATCCTTTTGGGTGATCAACATCCTGGTCGGCAAGCGGTGACTATCCCTCGATCAGATGATTGCCATATTGGGTTGGCGAAGCAATCTTCTGATGGGAAGGTTGCTCTTCCACCATATGATGATCTTCCTCCCAAGATGGGTGTATCAACGGGTTATGCACCGGGACAGGTAACAATTCTTCTCCCTTTTTGCTGATAATTTTAGTTAGTATGACTAACTTTTGCAAAATGCAGGAGGTAGGAGGCTCCAGCGATCAGCCTTCTGCTACTCCATCTCTTCCTTCCAGACAGACCCTTCTGGAAGAGAAGAATGCCCTGGAGAAGAAGACCGAGGAGATGGCCTCGAAGATTCTGCGTTTAGCAGAATGTCTTGATCGATCCCGAGAAGAGGCGCACCATTTCCGTCGAGAGAGGGACTTCGCTCAGCAACAGCGAGAACTCTCTGACTTGATTAGGGACAATAGTGCGTCTGTTGTTAGGGACGATATAGATAGACTTAGGGTAGTTGCTAGTTCCCTGGGGGTTGCCAGTGTAAATCCTACTGTCAACAACATGTCCCTTGGGGAACTTTGTAAACTTCTTTCGGAACAGGTCGATGCTTTTATCGACCGTATCCCTTTTGTATGTAAAGAATGTAATAAATAAAGTTTCTTTTATTCATATGAACATTCTTCATACCTTCTGTGTGAAATTATGGCCAAAAGCTTAGTCCGCGACCATTCATACACAGGAAATTTCAGTTCTGCGATTAGAATCGCGCTTTAAAAGATCACCATGATCTGCCCTGATGCCGCGATCAGACTTAAGGCCGCAGTTAGAACTGAATTGCGACTAGAGTCGAACGTTCGGTTAGACCATTACTTCGACCAGAAACGAAGTTAAATAACATGGCTTTAACCAAACCATAACCCAGTTAGAATATATTCGTACGTCAAAATTTGAGTTACATGATATTTTTCACAAAAAATGTTTAAGTAAAAAGAAAGGTAAATAACCCTCAAAAAGCCTTAGCAGACTTCTCGAGTTTTAGCCCTTTCAGCTTCCGAAATAAAGAAGTCTTTTTATTTCAGATCCGATACCCGAAACGCTTTAAAGGGTTTATCATAGAATATCCATTATGGGAAATGAATAAACTATTTAAGAGGACGCTTGAGTGGAACATTACTCACAGAGGCGTGACTCCTCGAGTCTATAAAAGCAGTAGGTAGCTTCTTGAGGAAGCTATCCAGCCGCGAAAAACCCTTAGAGTTCCCGCCGCACAAAAACCCTCATCTTCTTGCCTTCATCTTCCACAAAATCATCGACTTTTTTGACCAATCTTCCTCAAAAAATGGCATCTTGGAGCAGATCCAATCACCATTCTGAGGAGACTCTGGTGGCGTTGGAGAAAGAGGAGATCCTTCCATCGCGGCTACTGATCAATTGGCGGCCTGCGGAGAAGGACCAAGAAACTCCAATCGTCCGAGAGGGCGAGTTGGTAATCTTCGAGGAGTATCTGCGCTGCGGGTTCCGATTCCCTGAGAGTCGGTTCCTAAAGGACATCCTCGACCATTATGGGTGGGAACTCATCAACCTCGACCCAAATGCGATGCTGATCCTGGCGGTGTTTCAGCATCTTTGCGAGGCCTTCGTCGGAGTATATCCTAGCGTGGACCTCTTCCGACGGTTCTACTTCTCGGCATGGTCGAAGAGCACCAATGCCGCTAGATGCATCTACTTCCGGCTGAGGGACAAGAAGGAATATCCCTCCCCACCTCTGCGGGATTCGATGCACGGGTGGCACCAGAGGTGGTTTTACTGCTCTCCGCCGTCCGAGAGTAGTTTATGGTTTGAGAACTCGCGGCCAGAGAAGTCAAGCGAGTTGGATGCTCCCCCGACGCTGGGCGTGGAGCACCTGAAGCACGCCGAGGTGATTCTTCACTTGGTGGGTCAAGGGTTGACAGCGAGGGATGTCATCCGAGACTTCGTGAAAAACCGAGTGAGCCCCCTGCGCGAAAGGGCTCATCCTGCTTGGGAAATCAAGTCCATGGCGGATGGAACCCTGGACGACAATGAAGGTATTCGTCCTTTTAGCACTGTGCTTTGTCATTTCTGAATTTTATGTTTTCTGACTTGAATTTGGGAACAGTTCTGCCCTCAGCCGAAATTGAGAGGCGAACTAATTCCCTCCTTAGGGCCTACAATGCTGATGTAGAGGGCCCTAAGGGATCACCTCGCCCGCAGAGCTTGATTCATGCCGGTGATGACCTCAGACAGGAGCGCCGAAAGGTAATTTCCTTGTCCAGCTTTGGTTCTGCAGGTCTTATGTGTGTCCAGCGCTAATCCATTGTAATGGACTATGAACCAGCTCCTTGGGAAGTTTGCTGATGCGACGTTCCCAAGCGAAAATGTCGGCTCTCTGCGGAAGCCGACGGCGAAGAATGTGAAGAAGGTCTCTCAGAGACCCAGGACAAAGAGTCCTGCCCCCAAGAAGACCAAGCTGAACCCTGGGGAGGGGTCTTCACGAAGCATTCCTCGTCCCGTAAGAAAGACTGCGGTAAGATATCGCATTCCTTCTTCTTTTTCAGGCGCGACATGGAATCACTTCTTCGTCGTACAGGGAGAGGGGAGCGAGGAGGAAGAGGATGATGATGTGCCTCTAGTCATCAAAAGGAAGAGGACCGGGGAGTCCCCTGCTGGTGACGCCCCAAGATGTCCCGTAGGGACCACAGCTACCGAAGAGGTGGCCGTGGCTGACCCTGCGATCACCGAAGATCTTGTGGTCGCAGGTGACCTTCCAATTCCTGAAGCCCCCGAGGTTTCAGGGTCAATTATCTCTGCTTCCCTGGTCGAAGGGACGACCAAGGTAAGGAATCTTTTCGACCGTTCCTTCTATGACTCTTTCTGCATATTTGACAAGTTAATGTACATACAGGGAGGAGAGCTTCCCCCTGGGACCACTGGGGGTTCCAGGGAGGAAAATCCTCCTCCTCCGCGGACAGAGGAGGAGGTAGATGAACAAAGGCCGGCTGTGACGGTCCCAGCAACTCTGGAATCGCCAAGGCCTTCGGATGCAGCCCCACCAGTTAGCCCGGCGGCTCAGGTAAAAACCTTTCTATGTGTTTTCATCTTTTTTCCTAGGAATGTGCTCGTAACAGAACATTTCCAGGGAGGTGCTGCCTTGTTTACTATAAGGAAGGCGAGAACCGGAGACGGCTCTCCTTCGCAAGGGGAATTTTCCCAGAAGTCCCAGGAACGAATGGGATTTCAAATAAGGTAAGAGCTCTTACTCGACAGTAATCTTAGATAAAAGCTGCCTGACCCATTCTTCCTGTTAGGCAAAAAAAGACAGCGCCTAACCCTTCAACCGCCACTGGGGAGGTTGAAATTAGGGCTGATGAGGGAGCCTCTAATGAAGAGCGCTCTGCTCCCGTGGTTCAGGAAGTCGTCCGGACCGCGGGAGGTGAAACAAGTACAGCGACCGGGTCACAACCAGTGGCCTCTGGGGGTGGTGTTCAGACGGCACTTCCCCCAACTATCCCTGTCGCAGGCACTTCCGGTGCGCTAGCAAGGATTCCTGCTAGCATGGATGATGCCGCTTTAAACAAGTTTATGAAGGTTTGATCACCCCTGTTTCGGCGCTTGAACCGCCTTTAGAGTATATTTAACTCTCTTGCTTTGTATCACAGGGCTTGTCATGGGTGACGAGCCAGTCGCATGCTGCAATGGCTAGCATGGCGGCTGTTCAAAAAGATCGTGACGGCTTGCGCAAGTGAGGATCGTCACTCTTCTGTTAATATAAGTAGGCTTTATCTGTAACTGACTTGATTTTGCTGCAGAGAGGTTACATTCTTGAAGAAAGAGTTAGCCAAGATGAGGCTGAACTCAGTTACAGAGTTCAAGAAACTACGGACTGAAATCAATAAACTTCAGTCTGAGAATGCTGGTAAGTCGATTCTCAACTTGAGAAGACTTAAAGCCATGCCTTGTTAATAACCCCTTTTCTCTGTACTGCGCAAGCAGGTCGCATTATACAGCTCGGCCAGGACAAGATGATTCTTGAGTCCTCGATCAACCACACCGACCGAGCGGTCAAAGAGTTGAGCCTACTGGTCTTCGAAAAACTGAAGGCCGTGGCCAACCTTTTGAATACCAACGTGGTAGAGTTGAAGAAGGACGACCCAAGTGTTAGCGATTGGTCATCACTGCTCACAACTCAAGCAGAATCACTACTTGAATATCTCCCTGGAGATATACGGCGACGTGAAGAGATAATCAGGACGAGAGTCCGATCAGCCGCTTCTGCCGTACTCAGCCGGGTTTGACTTCACCATGGCCCAGATGCGAATCTGAGCGCGCTGGTGGGACAGGTTGAGCTCGAGAGTGAAGAACTGCTTGACGCCGTTATTGAAGAAGTCAAGCCCTTCGTTGACAAACTCTTGGCTGAGCTGAGGATCGAATGATCCTTATATTTTGTAACCAAACAATTGTAATTACAATGCCATGTATGTAAAACTATTTTTTTTTTTAAAAGAAAGTGCATATTCACATCATAAGTTTCATACTATAAGTATATCCCTCTAGCCCCCGCCTCTGTTTTGTGAATACTGAAGCCTTAGTATTTTAAGCAGAGGGGAAAACATAAGTATGATGACCAGGGATATGTGCTTCAAGCCGATGGTCAAGATTAAAGTAACATTTTAACCTTATTGCAAATTGGTAGCCACCCAGATGACCGAGGACTAGCCAGATAGTCCCGTGTGCGTTGAGAAACGGCTTATTTAGGAGTGACCTATCTAGAAGTGATCATGAGATCGACCAGCGAATCCGGTTGAAAAATGCTGTAATAATCTAACCGCCGGCGATCAGCCCCCAGGTCAAATTTGTATAATTTGGGCTCAAAGAAAAACACTCATTGTATGAAAGCAAGACATGCTTTTTATGAAAAGATGCTAATTGAACAGGAAAAGGGGTGTGGTACTTACACGTAAAACTTGCGAAGTTGATCGATGTTCCAAGTATTGGACAAAATCCGACCATCCTCCATAGCTAACCGCGCCGATCCTGTCCGCGGCACTGAGACGACAGTGTATGGTCCTTCCCACTTTGGGGAAAATTTATTGCGGTTAGACTGGTCTTGAATTTTTCGTAAAACCAAGTCGCCAACGTTGAGATCACGTGGTCGCACCTTTTTAATGTGATACTTGCGTAGAGCCTGCAAGTATACCGCGGACTTGATCAGGGCGCGATCACGCCATTCTTCCAGGAGGATGAGATCTTGCGATCGCTGTTCGGATTGGTTGACCTGTTCGAATTGATTCGTGCGAACAGATCCAATACTAACTTCCATAGGCAACACAGCCTCGGCCCCATAGACCAAATGGAAGGGTGTCTCACCGGTGGCTCGACTAGAGGTAGTCCGTAGTGCCCATAGAACAGTATAAAGCTCGTCTGCCCAAACCCCCGAGCGGGTCTTGAGGCGATCAAAAACACGTTTTTTGATGCCTTGCAATACTTGCCCATTGGCCCGTTCGACGGCACCATTGCTTTGTGGATGTGCCACAGAAGCAAAGCACATTTTGGTCCCAATCTGATCGCAGTAGTCTAGGAAGAGACCGCTAGCGAACTGAGAACCGTTGTCTGTGATGAGACGGTTTGGAACGCCAAATCGTGTCACAATGTTCTTGTGAAAGAACTTTTGTGCGGCTGATGCAGTAATATTTCGTACTGGTTCGGCCTCAATCCACTTTGTGAACGTGTCAATGGCTACGAACAGAAACTTGTACCCATTGACCACTTGTGGCATAGGACCGACGATGTCCATTCCCCAGATCGCGAAGGGCCATGCGAGAGGAATAGTTTGCAATGCATAAGCAGGTTGATGAACCTGTCTTGCATGAAACTGACACTGTGGACACATCTTGACCATAAGCTTGGCATCATCGAGTGCCGAAGGCCAGTAGAATCCCTGTCGAAAAACTTTTCCGACTAGTGTTCGGTATGACGCGTGTGCGCCGCATACACCGTCATGTATTTCTTTCAAGAGGGATTTTCCTTCCTCCTGAGATATGCAGCGCATGAATACTCCTTGAGTACCCTTTCTGTACATAAACCCATCTATGAGTTTGTACAGACGCGCCTTTCGAATTAACCGATCGCTTTTGGTTTCGTCCTCGGGTAGGGTCCCATGTTCAAGATAGACCCTCAATGGATGAGTCCAATCTTGTTCCTGACCGAGGCTGGCAACGAAGGCTATTGCCGGATCATCCTCGACCGAAGTCATGATCGAAGGATGGTCCAAGTGTTCAATGAACACTCCTGCCGGAGCGGATGAGCGTGAGGATCCAATTTTGGATAATTGGTCTGCGAGAATATTGTCCTTTCGCGGGATGTATTGGACTTCGAAGTGACTGAAGTGTTTTTCCAATCTCCTCACTTCCCCCAGGTAATGAGCCATTGTCTCATCGGAGGTGCTGTACTCCTTGTTTACCTGGTTTACGACTAGCTGTGAGTCCCCCCTCACCACTAATCGACGGACTCCGAGGAATTTTGCTGCCCGGAGCCCTGCAAGAAGACCTTCATACTCTGCTGCGTTGTTGGTTGCAACAAAGTGTAGTTGAATGACATACTTAAGCTGTTCGCCCTGGGGCGTAACTAAGACTATTCCAGCCCCCGAGTGTTGAAAACTACGGGAGCCGTCAAAGTACATTGTCCAATAATCGGGGCACTCCAGTTCCTCTGCCAACTGCACGGGTGGCTCAGGGTTGGTCCATTCGACCACAAAGTCGGCCAAAACCTGAGACTTAACCGCCGTGCGAGGGGTGAAATGGATCTCGAAGGCACCGAATTCGACCGCCCATTTGGCAATTCGACCAGATTTTTCTGGATTTCGGACAATATCCCCTAAAGGAAAAGAGGAGGGTACTGTGATCTTGTGTGCTTGAAAGTAATGTCGTAGCTTACGGGAAGCCATCAGTAGCGCGTAAAGTATCTTCTGGACCTCAGGGTAGCGCTCCTTAGGACCATGAAGTACTTCGCTCACATAGTAGACGGGTCTGTGTACTCCTTCCCATTCCGCGATCAGAACTGCGCTGACCGCGTGTGGGGTGGCCGCCAAATACAGAAGTAATGGTTCTTCCTTTTCAGGAGACACCAATACTGACGGACTGGACAGATATGTTTTTACCTCCTGAAACACTTTTTCGGCCTCGTCGGACCACGTGAAGTTATGATGTTTCCGCAAGGCTTTAAAGAAAGGTAGTCCCCTTTCGCCTAATCGCGATATAAAGCGACTTAAAGCCGCCATGCGACCAGCCAGGCGTTGAACATCCTTCATGGTCGAGGGCGACCTCATTTGTTCAATAGCTCTGATTTTCTCAGGATTAACCTCAATGCCCCTGGAACACACAAGGAAACCAAGAAGCTTCCCTGAAGAAACCCCGAAAGAACATTTCTCCGGGTTCAATTTTATTCCAAAGCGATTCAAGTTACAGAAGGTTTCAGCAAGATCGTCCAAATGAGACAATCTTTTGGTGCTCTTTACAACCAAGTCGTCTACATATGCTTCGAGATTACGCCCTATCTGGGAAAGAAAGGTCTTTTGCATCAAGCGCTGGTACGTGGAACCTGCGTTCTTGAGACCGAACGACATTCTGACGTAGCAGTATGTGCCGAACGGGGTGATGAAGGCAGTTTTCTCTTCATCATCTTCTGCCATGCTAATTTGATGATATCCTGAGTAGGCATCCAGAAAACTCATCAGTTCGCAACCCGCAGTGGAGTCAACCAGCTGGTCGATGCGGGGAAGGGGAAAGTCATCCTTCGGACAGGCACTGTTGAGGCTAGTGTAGTCGACGCACATGCGCCATTTGCCATTTGACTTGCGGACCATGACCGGATTGGCGAGCCAGTCCGGGTGATTCACTTCGCGGATAAACCCGGCTTGTAAGAGTTTGTCTAACTCTTCTCGGATGGCTTCCTGTCGGTCGGTGGCAAAACGCCTGAGCTTTTGCTTTATTGGTCGTTGTCCAGGTCGAATTGCTAACCTGTGCTCAATTACTTCCCTTGGGACACCGGGAATGTCGGACGGTTTCCACGCAAACACGTCTGCGTTAGCCCGGAGGAAAGCAACGAGGTCGAGTTCCTATTTTTCATCCAGGGCTGACCCAACCCGAATTGTCTTGGATGGGTCATCTGGGTACAAAGGAACTTGTTTGAGTTTCTCATCTGGTCGAGGAGCAGCCCTGATCGCATCGGTGGTAACGGTGGCGACCTAAGCGTCCCGGAGGGGAAGTTGATCGACCATCTCCAAAGATAGCCGGTCGCACGTGAGTGCCACGTTGCGACTCCCTCGGACCGAAATGACACCTTTGGGGCCAGGCAATTTACCGCACTGATAAGCATAGTGCGTTGCCATCATGAACTTAGCAAGAGTCGGCCTGCCAAAGATTGCATTATAAGCTGAATCACAATCGATTACATCGAAAGTAACCAATTCTGTTCGGAAGTTATCTGGTTCTCCCAGAGTGACCGGGAGGACCACTTGTCCCAATGGCATCATGGAGGGGCCTGGGATTATCCCATAAAATGGATGGATTATGGGCTTGATCTTCGAACGAGGAATTTGCATCTCGTCGAGTGTCTTGACCAAGAAAAGATCAAGGGAACTTCCCCCATCAATCAGGACCCTTTCGACTCTCGCGTTACTGATGATTGGGGTAATAACCAGAGGTAGCCTCAACGGTCGAGTTAGCCCCACAGGACAGTCAGCGCGATCGAACGTCAAAGGCATATCCGACCAACGGGGATATTGAGGTTCGCCAAGGGATGTCTCCGTTTGGTTAACCTCTCGGCAAAAGGTTTTAAACTGCCTTTTGGGAACGAAAGAGGAGGAACCTCCGAAAATGACATTAACATGATTTTGAGGTACCTGGTAAGCCATTTCTTCGTCTCCGTCGACATCTCTAATCCCGCACGCCTGCTCTTTAGGCGGTAAGGTTGGCATTGGCCCAGCTCCTTGGTAGAAATCATCCAGCTGTTTCAACCAACTCCTGCAGTTTTTGAGGTCGTGGCCTGCGGAGTTGTGGAGTGGACACCACCTCTTGCCCTCCTGCGGATTAGTTGATTTTTCTGGCTGGTCGGAATCCCAGCCACCAGAAGCAGTTTTATTTTTAAAAGAAGACTTATTACCTTTGGTCGAAGGTGGTTTCTCCGCCACTGCGACCTCGCGGTACTGTCCAGAGCGGTTCCTCTTCGACTTTTTTGACTTCCCACCCGGTGAAGACTCCGGCTTTTTGCTTGAATCTTGTTTCCTGGCGTCCTTGGAGCTTGGTTGGGGCGGTAGGTCCCCCTTGTCAACCATTCGGTTCCATTCGACTGCCTCGGCTGCATCGGAGTATCGATCAGCCATATCGAACAGATCGGCCACTGATCGAGGAGGGTGGATAAGCAAGTCTTCAG
The DNA here is from genome assembly GCA_019359835.1 of Pharus latifolius. Lineage (NCBI taxonomy): Eukaryota > Viridiplantae > Streptophyta > Magnoliopsida > Poales > Poaceae > Pharus > Pharus latifolius. The sequence continues at coordinate 43,671,920 of CM033323.1, forward strand.
TGAATCTCCGGTATCGAATGGCATGCTTAAAGGCCCTGATTACGGAGCCATCAGATATGTTTGGGATGGTATTTCTTACCCCGACAAACCTCTTGACAAACTGCCGAAGTGTTTCGGTCGAAGTTTGCCGCAGTCTATGCAGGTCGTCCTCCTTACCCGGCTTTTGGTAACAATTTTGGAAATTGCTGAGGATGGCATTGCATAGCATTTCCCAATTGTAGATGGAACCCTCAGGCTGATTAAACAACCAGGTTCTAGCCGGTCCTGCGAGGACTGTTGGCAGGTAGTTGGCCATGACCTTGTCATCGCCTCCTGCTGCTTGGATGGCAGTAATATAGATCTGAAGGAACTCGGATGGGTTCTGAGTTCCATCAAACCTTTCAATGGCCCCTGGTCGAAACTTATCAGGCCAAACGACTGCTCGTAGGCCAGGTGAGAAAGCTTTGCAACCAACATAAGGACTGTGAACCGTCCTGCAACTTTCGGTTGGGTTCCGAGCAAACTCACGTAATGGCGAGGTTACTCGTGGTCCCAAACGAGAGTGAACGAGAACTCGATCCCTACTACGAGAGTCCTGCATTCGCCGGTATTTGTCCTGTCGGGACGGTACAGGCGGCGGGTAACTCCGCCGGCCAGAGCCAAAATGGGGACCATCTCGTTCACGGGAATGTGTCACTGAGCGGGAAGAGGCTGTTGGGGTCGCCTCGGATGCGACCTTGTCCAGTGTTTCCGCCAGGATCCTGAAAAAGGCCGGTCTCTGCGCATCCGTGACCGTAGGAGGAAAATTGCACATGACTTCCGCGATAGATCGCAGTCGACCATGGGTACTTCTCCTAGGGGCACCAGGTGTTATTGTTTCTTTGTCCACTGGGAAATACTCCGGTGGTAAGGAAGGAGTCTGGTCACGTCTACGACCACGCGACCGTCGAGAAGAACTCGGGGCAGCATCGTAACGAGCTTGCGCATCTTGAAGAGCCTCTAGGGCAGTTCTGCATAGTTCGTTGTTCTGTTGCTCGAGATCTTGCTCCTCCTTCTGTTTGCGATCTTGTTCTTCCCTGGCAGCCTGTTGATCGGGAGTTTCTTCCGACAACGCAGCAAACTGCCTAGGGAGAGAGGTCGCCGATGGGGAGAACATCTCGGTTTGTTCCGAGTCGGACTCGAAATCAAAGAGGCGGTGAAGGTTATCAGGGTCGAACCTTCCTGGGCTAACTTCAGGGTCACCATCATATTTTCCCTCAGCGGGATCGTATGACGGGCCGGATTCATCACCTAGCACATTAAGAACCTCTGCGGGATCTGACCTTGCGCCAGTTACCTCCTGGTCGATTAACATGACTTGGGGAGATGATTCAACCTGTGGAAGATTCTGGCCTTCGACCTCTTCCATCGGAACAGGATCGCTTGGAGAAGGCATTGGTATATGGGCATAATCCTCGAGATCGAAATCATTCTCGGAATCATATGCTCCAGCCATGTTTCGGAGAACCTCCGAATTTCAATTAGGACGCCTTGAGGAAGGCCCCACGGTGGGCGCCAGCTGTCGACGATTCGGACTCGGGGTCCTCAGCCGAACTTATGCAGAATTTGTAATTGTGAGACCTTTCAAGATGACCCTCCGGGAAGGTATGCTGAACAATGGTGAACAGGAGCACAGAGAGTTTAGACAGGTTCGGGCCCTCGATGGTGGGAGTAATAGCCCTACGTCCTGTTGAGATTTCACTAAGTATGGTAAAAGGTTTACAAATGGAGGGAAAAGTCCTCACAGGCGAGGATTTTCCCTGTAAGGGTGTACAAGGATAAGCCAAAGAAGGCTTACTAAAATGCTATATGAGGTGGGCCGTAGACTTGGCTAACTTAAATGATTTTGGATTTCTTGATCTTCCGATCTCTCGGTTGATCCCCCTTTGATTGATGCTCCATGCCATCCTTTTGTACTGTTTGAAAGGGTGCCATGTGGAGAAAACTGCATCAATCGGTTGCACGGACGGTTGGATGCGGTTTTTTGGAACTGCTCTTAACCTCCACGCAGGTTAAACACGTGTTATTCATGGATAACTGTATGTGTTAACCTTCGGACGGTTGATTCTCCACGTGTAGGAATCTTCGGGATACTTAGAATATCCTGTTGTATGGGCTGCCGAATAGACAGATCCCAAGTATCCTGATCGGCAGATTTCTGACCGCGGGATATTGGTTGTCCGCGCAATATCCCGAATGTGTAGTTCGCGTATAGCCTACGAACTTCTGACCGCGCAAGGCTTACGGTCTGACCGCACGAAACCCGCGACCTGATCGCGTAAAGCTTGCGACCTCATGGTGATGCTCCTTAGAATAGCTTGAGTTCGCATCATCAGATACATGTCTGGTTCGAACTGTCTTGAACCAAAAGTTTATTAGAAGTGACCCGGGTGTCAATCCTCGTCATAAGCCACCGGAAAAAACCAGATGGGACCCAAGGGCCATGCCAAGGCCGCGGAGGTGCCCCCGGAGGAAGTCACCGCGGACTTCCTGTGGGCCTCCGAGTTCATAACCGGGGACCTGTAGTCCCTGGTGGACCGGGGGGTTGTTGCGGACGGGGACGTTCAGATCCCCGCGAAGAAGGACGGAGCCCCCCGCCCCAGGCCTGGGGAAGTAGTGGCCTTCGAGGCCTTCCTCGAGGTCTGGCTCCGGCTCCCGGTGCATCCATTGCTCCGGGAGTTTCTGAAGGAGTATGGGGTGGCGCTGAACCACCTCACGCTGAACGCGTTCGTCTGGATGGGCCTATTCATTTGGCTCTTCGAGACGGCCACCAGACGGGAGCCCACGCTCCGGCTGTTCTGGTACTTCTACGAACCGGTGGCGAGGAGCTCCCACCTGGTGAAGGGAGTACCGAAGTCCCCCTTTTGTTTCGGTGATGATCCAGCTGCAACCGTCCCGGGTGGCGGAGTACCCGGTGGCGGCCTCCCGGGACCACTGGGGGGACTGGATCTGGAGGTGGTTCTACCTCCAGGTCCCGGACGATGAGGTGGTGTACTGTCCGGACGCCCCCTCCTACAGCCGGTCATCCGCCCCCAAGCCCCCGGTGTGGACCGAGGAGGAGCTGAAGCTCCTCAGCAAGGTCGTGGGCTCCCGGGGCGTCTGCTGCATAAGGGACGCCGCCGAGGAGCTGACGCTACTGAAGATCTCCCCATTTTGCAGTCCGGCCGTGCCCGACCGCCCGGGAGAAGGCGGAGAACCTCCTCGGGAGGTACTATGCCGACGAGCACGAGCGCGTCGTGCGTGTCATCGGGGAGGGCCCTCCCCAGAACCTGGTGGCCGAGGCCTACGGGCTAAGGCTAGCGGCGAGAACGCCCCTCCCTACCCCCGGTTCCCACAAGAGGTGGAGGGAGGCCGCCGGGGGCTCTGAGCCAAAGCGGGCCAAGGCTCAGAAAGCCCCCGGTCCATCGACGACACCGGGCTCCATGCCCGTGAAGGCCCGGGACGCAGCCCCCGGGTCAAGGCGCATGCGGGCGCCGGCCCGGAAGGAAGCGACGCCCCCACCCCTGGAGAGCCCTGGAGAGGCTCGGGGGAAGGGACCAACTAACGACGGGGGGGCGTCCGATTCTGCGGACTACGCCCCCTTGCCACCTTCGACGATAGCTCTCCCAGCGGCTTCGGCACTACCGGAGCCGGAGAGGCCGGAGGTTCGATTCGCGAAGGCTTCTCCTCCGCGCGTCGAATGGCCGGTAGACGAGGGAGGGAGCCCCTCGGTCTACGAGGCTCCCCCGGTGACGGAGGTCCCGGGGGCCCCACGGCCCGGAAAGGGGAAGGGACTCCGGATCCCTCCCCGGGGGGGGACTCCCTCCGGAAGCTCCTCGCCCTCCTCCTCTTCGGCGGCAACCTCTGTAACATCCTGAGTTAGGGGTGAAAACTTCCTTTTTCATCAATAGCATGCATGCTTGTATCTGTAGTAATAGCCAGATCAGTATCTATCCTAAACCCTAAAATCTCCAAAATCTATCCTGTGACCTCAAATCAAGATCAGATTGTTCAGATGTGATCTATCAGTTACTCTGAACTTAAAAGTCTTCAGAACCTAGATCCAATTCTATCTCTAAATTCCAGATTTATCAACTTCTTCTGTTTTCGAAAACAGAAATACATTATATTACCTAAATACCCTAAGTTTCAGAAATACAGATTTAATCAAAATCTTGACCAAGTTCAGACCAGATTATTCCTGGAATATGATCATGGGTATGTCAATACCTTAAACTAAAAAGTTGACAGCCAGATTCTACCATCTAGACTCTTTTCACAAATCAGTCCAAGAATTATCGCAATATAGTCCTTATCTGATATCTGAAAACCTAGAAAGGTTAAAATCTCCAGATTAACTCCAAATTCAGAATTTCTTCGGCAAATCTTTTCTAGATGCTATTTGAAACAAGTTCTTCTTTTGTGCAGATTTCAAGATCTCATCCTAATTACCATAATTCGAAATCAATTAAAGCTCAGACTCAATTACCCTAAAAATACTCTATTTTCAGTCTGTATCAAAGACTATTCAAATGTGCCAAATTTTATTAAATGTTCTTGCCAAATATTCTGTTGAATATAATCTGCTATATCGGTGAAATCAAATTCAGTTTAAACCTTCCAAAACTCCAGATTCGCAGATCAGTCCTTCTTCCAGATTTTTCTAAAAGCCAGAAAGGCAAAATGCTGCAAATCATCTTCAAATTCAAATCTAATTCAGGGAACACCTTCCAAATGCTTTTCAACACAAATTCTTCTTTTATGAGTATCTCAAAATCAAACCCTAAATCCCAGAATTCGAGATCAATAAGTTTCAGACTTATTTTACCCTAATCTACTCTGTTTTTAGTTCATATCAAAAATCATCCGAACATTTCAAATTTTATCTTCAATCTGTGCCAAATCATTTGTTGAATCAAGTTTACCAAAACAGCAGAATCAATTCCAGATCAAACCTTCCAAATCTTCAGATTTACAATTCAGTCCAAATCAAGAAAATCAATAATTGCAAATCAGCCCAAAATCGACCAGGCCAACTGCAGTGCACGACCAGGAACCTCGCCGTGCGTTTGCGCCGTGCACGCTCGCCGCCGGCCAAGTCCCGCTTGCATTTGTGCTCGTGCATGCTTACTGTTGCTGTTGCGCACGCGTCCTCGCCCTAGCCATCGCCGTGGCAGCGCCGTTGAACAACATCTGCTCCTGTGCGCGACCAGCAGCAGCCATTGTCAGTATCTTCTTGCCACGTTATTTGCTTCATCAGCCTTTGTCGCCACCGCCTTGCACCGCCCGACATTGATGAGACTCGATGTAGCACAGTTTCGCCTTGCCAGTGTACAGTCGCTTCACCGCTCGTCGTTGTTGCAGCTGCGCCCGGCAAATCTTGTCATCTGGCACAATTCCCTTGCTGCTATCTCCTTACAAGCATCGCCCTGTGGTCTATATAAGCAGCCATACCCTGTGTCATCTCCCTTTCACCAGGACTTAGCCAATTTTGCAAAATCTCTCACTGCAGTCGTCTTCTCCGGCGAGTCCAGATTGAGTCCTCACGGTGCCAGCACGCCCTGCTGCACCTCTCACCAAATTAACAGCACCAGAAGGTATATCTCATCTCCCTCATCGTGCTGTACCATTTAATTGAGCTCTTATGCACTTCATCGCCGGTGATCGCCGGAAATTGCTGAAATCAGTGAAATGCCCTGTTCCAGTTGCACAAGTCAAATTAGCCCGAATTAGCCTTCGATTCAATAGACAAAAATGATCAGTGAGCTATTTTAAGCAAGCCTGTGAAGTTGAATGGTGAAATTGATCAAGAACTGGAGTTTTTCGCTAGCCCGAGCTTCACCAGCCGCCGGCGAACGTCGCCAGCCTTCTCCGGTGATTCTCCAGCCAATTCAATCGTGCCAGAAGCTTTCTTATACCTTCTACATGCTCTCCAAGCAAGGAATCGAGTTCAAACATCGTGTAGCCAAAACCCCCAATATCAGTGTCTTCTTCTCCGGCACCGGCCACCGGAAAACCATTCCCGGCCGATCCAGCTCCAGAAACCTTGTCCACCAGATGCGCCTTGATCTCCTAATCAACTTTGCCTACTAGCTCGACTTCCAATTCGGCCTAAATCAGAAGATATAGCTATGCCCTAATTCCTGTCCAGTGCTGTGAATTGAAATTTCAGCCACCGAGTTCATCGCCGGTTTTCATCACTTTCCGGCCACCTACTGCCCTAGGTCCAGTTGAATGAATTGTTCCTGTTACTGAGGCCTACATCCCAGACAAAGTGGTGCATCAATTGGAGCCCTAGATCAAAAGTTGTGGCAAACCCTAGTTTCTAGCTATGTCAGTGCAATGCCAGGCTATGTCAGCCAGTGGCATTAGCCCATTTCACTTCCTTCCAGATGTGTATTTTGAGCATGACTTTGTCCCTTAGACTCCTGAGGTTGTGATCTACAATTTCTTCTTCTATCACAACTTGATTTGAGTCCTTGAATTGCATTTTATGCTTAGCCCTAGATTATGACATTGTCAGCTCTATGTCAGAGCATGTCAGTCAGTGGCATTAGCTCATTTCACCTCTTTCCAGTTATGCAAATTGAAAATAACTTTGTCCATTAGACTTGTGGAGTTGTAATCTACATTTCATTCTACTGCCACAAGTTGAGATAATCCTTCTACCATTCATTAACCCTATGTCGATGCCTTGAACCGAATGTCGACCTAAAGACATTCATCGATTTTGGGCAAACCAGCCGCGGACTTAATGTCAATTCCCATATCCTGGAACCCTAGAAGTCCCTAGCATTCATCTTCAGCCCTAACTCTATGGGTTAGCCTTAATCAACTTCTATGGTATCCAAACCCAATCATTTCAGAACCATCAAGACATTCATCTTTGCATTATTGCATGTAGTATAATAATGTATTGAAAAGGTTGTGATTCTTGGTTGCTTGTTTGATCTTTGCTCAGAGTCGGAGCTAGAGTTCGAGAACTTCACTGCTGACCCGACATCAACTGCTGTTTTTCACGACGCGGAAGGCAAGTCATATCCTTGGTCATCTTGAACCTATATTTTAAATGTTGCTAAAACATAACCTTGAATATAGGCCATATTGCATGTGAAAGATTGAGAATGGTTGATTTATCAATTGGCAGTACTAGACTGGTTATCTGTGAAATGTGAAATAAACAAGTTTTGAGCCATGAACTATTATATGTATTTATATACTTATATTCATGAAATAAAACCCTTAGCCGTGACCAGAAAAATGGTGTGGATGGCTGTAGCACTGGAGGTGCTAGACTGCAAAGGAATGCAGGCACTGAAGGTGCAGGGTTGTGGATGGTATGGTCACTGGCATATAAGGACTAGAACCTTGTGTTGTGCGTCTAGTGGCATGAACAACGTGCTAACCGCAAGCCTGGTATGGGACAGGCCTGAACAAGTACTTATGTGGATCGTACATGAAATCCCTGCATGAGATGTGTTGTGATGATTGACTTGGAGGCTGACTCCTACTATCACTGAAGGTGATCTGATATTTGACCCAGTAATGGGAAAATGAGGTGGGGTGGAGGTTATGATACAGCCTACCACAACTGTGTTTCGCTGAGAGCCACAGGGTCAGGGGTGAATTGTAAGTGATGCATAACAAAAGTTCTTGTTATCTCCACCTTGCCACTCACACATGGTTGTGAGGAGGGGTCTAATCATTTTGTTATGATAGGATGGGTTTGAAAGTGGAATATCCTACGGGTAAATTGGTACTTCTCTGCAGAGTTAAAAACGTATTCGAATACTCCGAGCTCCCGGGTTTATAGGAGTCTGCTGCGGTGGATTAAATCCACGGGGTGTGACACAAGTACTATTTTCTAAATAAAATATGTTTAATCAAGATTACCCAAATGACATGTGTTGTCATGATAAGGAGTGCTGCCGTGGGCTGTCGTGTGTCGACGTGTCGCGGTAGTGCTATAATCTAGTGAACATGAATGATGATGTTACCTTATGAAAAGTGCTGCCATAAGATGAGGTATGAAAGGAAAAGATTATTTTACAAACATCCATAATTCTTGACTAGTCTAGGTTCATGTCATCACTACTATATGTATCTACTCTTACCTATGACTTGCTGAGTACGTAAGTGCTCACTCTTGCAACCTACAAATCAATAGACGGAGCAATCAACAATCAAGATGAAGGCGTGAAGTACTTCGTGGATCCAGAAGGAGGAGCGTCAGTCCCGTCATTTCCCTGATGTGTGTTGTTCTGCCGTCCACTTCTCTTTGTGGGTGGGTCACCTACCTTCTGCTGTGTAGATGTTATTTTGCTAAACCATGTATGCCGTGAAGGCATTGTAATCTCCTTATGTAATATCAAGGCCAGCAGGCCACACTGCTTAACTATTTTGTAAGTTACTCTGTTGCAATGTGATATACTCCTGTGCTTGACTTATCCTGGGAAGTCAAGGGTATGTGTATGCTATGCATATAAGGAACTAGCTGCAGCGAGCTAGGTCTCTACAGGAGTAGTCGTAGTCCCAGTCTCGGGGCGCGACAACCTCTTTGGCGACGAAGATGCCATCCACTGCCACCCCGGTCGGCATTAACCCCACGACTCATGCACGGGGGCCTGTCGTCGGGCATGACGGGTCCAGCGCCGGGAGGGAGACCCCCCTGCTGTCCGCAGGGGAGGTCGACCGGTACACGGAGAGCCTGCAGACCCGGAAGGTCCAGGACTATGTCTCGCAAGGGACACTCCGCGAGCACTTCGGGGAGCTCCAATCCCTCCAGATCCAGGTACTTTCTCGAACCGGTAGGAGGCTTCCTCCGGCGCTCTCAACTTGAATTATTTTTAACGCTTGCGCTTGTAGGGGGCCGCCATCACCAGGGGGATTGAAGCGCGCTTCAGCCGGGCACTGCAAGATGTAGAGGGGAAGGCCGCCGCCTACTTGGAGGAGCGGGACGGTGCCCTCCGGGAGTTGGCCCGGGTCCGGGCCCAGCTCCACGCCTCCGAGACCGTCAATGAGCGGCTCTGGAGGGAGGCCAAGGCGAAGGAGGATGCTCTCAGGGAGCTTGAGGGCTCCAGCGTCCGGGCCGTGATGGACGCGGGCCGCTCCGTGCGCTCAGCCCTCGAGGGGCTTGGAGTAAGCCTAGGCTCGGGGAGCAGCTCCGAGGCGTCCCCGGCGACGCTCACGGAGGCTGTACGTTCTCTCAACGCACAAGTCTCCGTGATTCCAGAGGCTGCCGACGCTTGGGCCCGAGGCTGGACGATCCTGGTTGTCGCTGCCATGGCCAGGCTCGTGGAGCACTGGGGAGTTGGCACCCGGGCAATTGGGGGCCGAATCCCCCGCAGCTTTTTGGAGTTCTTCGAGCCATCAAGGCGAGAAGTGGAGCAGCATGCCGGCGGCTTCTACGACCGGATCGTCCAGGTGCGATTCCCGGCACCAACGCCTCTGGGAGCGGACGCTCCAGCTTCGGCGGGCGCCCCCCGGGGGGAGGACGCCAATGACCAAGTATGAGCCTCCCCCCGGGTCTAGATAGGACCCTTTTTTGCTTTTTAGGTTTTTTGTTCCCGATAGCTTCTTAGAGGAAGCCCCGGACACTTGTACAAAGGCATTTTGATGTAATAGAAATTGAAATTTTTTCTAATTCTGAATGAATGAAATGTTACCAGGTTACCTTGGAGGCTACCCCCGGGAGAAGGTCCTAGGGAAACCCTCCGGGGGCGAGGCCTTTGAGCCCCGGTGGGTGTAACCCAGGGGATGCCCAGGCCGCCTTTATTTTGCTAAGTCTCTTCTCCGGGGGACGCAGCGGGGGTGTTTCCCGGGAGCCGATCCGGTTGCGGTGGCATCCAGAGTGGCACTTGGACAACTTCGATAATCATCGCGCTGAGCTATCTCCTCCACGACCGGGGTCCCAGAAGCTTCTCCCGCTTCGAATACTTCCACCGGCGGGCTATGAGTATTGGCCTGAAGAAGTGCTCTGGGAGGCCCAGCGTCGAAGACGAAGCTTGTACCGGGACTTGGCCCAGGAGATATCGAAGGGTCTTCGGGATTATTAGACGTAGGATTTTTAGGACGTAGAGACTTTCCGGGTTATACCCCAGGTTGTATCTTGTCCGTTGTAATGATGCCCACCGGAGGGGGAAGATGTCCTCCGGTTGAGAGATCTTCAATAAAGCTAAGTGTTTGCTTGTGTACTCAGATTTCTTTGATAGAGCTAAGTTTGCTCGTGTTTATCTTATATGGTGCGGAACGGGGTGATTCTCGGGCGCTCCTTATCCCCCCCCCTCCACAGCGGGCCGGAGGTTAGCTTCGCGTGCTGTGGGGGTGGGAAAGCTCCCGGGACAAAGACCCATTAAGAATTTTCCAAGTTTAAAAATTCTCGGGGACAATTTTTTCGGGAGAACTCTCTGGTCACCGTGAAAATGGGGAGCCGGGAGCGAGGTCTCCGCGATAAATATCAAAAATTCCAAAATTCCAAGGAATTCTCCCCGGGGGAAAACTTTCCGGTCACCGTGAAAACGGGGAACCGGGTGTCTTCCGGGAGACCCAGTATCTCCTGGAATATTTTCGGGAGAAAACCCTCCGGTCGCCGTGAAAATGGAGAGCCGGGAATGAGATCTCCGGGGGAAACATCCAAGAAAATCCAAGCCGAAATTCCCGGGGATAATTTTTTCGGGAGACAACCCTCCGGTCACCGTGGAAACGGGGAGCCGGGAACGAGATGCCCAAGAAAGAATATCCCAGAATTCTGTCTCACTTAGGAGACAATCGACTCCCGGAGTAGGATGCACTCGATGATGAGTCTGAGTGTTTGGGTAGGGGACTAGTCTCCCAAATTGACTCGTTACCGCGGTCCTTGAGGGCCGGGTTGCCGCTTACACCCTCAGTCCACGAGGGGTAATCGTAAGCCGCCCTACGGGAGTGGGACTCCCGTTGTAGGGACTTGTTGGGTCGTGATAGCCCACTTCCTCACGGGGAGGGCATCCTCGCGGGGAGGGCATCGCCGTGAGAGACGGTAATGTAAAAAACCTGCATTGAGAAAGAGCTGAAGAAAAAGTAGTTGTATTGATAATAAACCGAAGTACAATGCCTCACCCCGCGAAATCACACACAGGGGAGGGAACGGTGATTACAATGTCCCCCCTCCCCCTCCGGCGTAATCGCTCGGGGGGGGGGGGGGGGGTAGTGAGTACAAGGTCCCCCTTCCCCCTCTGGCGTAATTGCTCCGGGGGAGCGGACTAGCTCGTAGGCTAGACGTAGAACTTGCGAAGTAAACGCACGTTCCACGTGTGCTTCAGCTCCTGCTCTTGAAGGTTGGAGAGCTTGTAAGCCCCCAAGCCCAGGACTGCCGAGATCCTATAGGGCCCTCCCACTTGGGGGAGAGCTTGCCCTGGGCTTGGGGGTCTGTGACGAGCTTGAGGACAAGGTCCCCAAGTCGAAAAGCCCTCTCGCGCACGCGCCATTTTGCGCTCGTAGATGGTGTGGCGGAGGAGTGCTCGGTCGCGTTCCTCCACCATGAGATTGACCCCCAGTCGTTGATTTGCCTCGTTGGCTTGGTACGCCGCGGTCATACCTCCGTCTAGGAGCTCGACTCGCAGGGACCGAAAGCCAATCTACGGGGGGAGGACTGCCTCAGCCCTATATACCAGGGAGAAGGGCGTACGTCCCATCGCCCAGCTCGGAGTCGTCCGGGGGGCTTTGTCCCCGGGCAAAAGGCGGCCCCCGGGGCAGCCACCGGGGGCTTTGTTCCCGGGCAAATGGCGACGCCCGGGACAGCCACCGGGGGGCTTTGTCCCCGGGCAAATGGCGGCGCCTGGGACAGCCACCTAGGGGCTTTGTCCCCGGGCAAATGGCGGCACCCGGGACAGCCACCGGGGGCTTTGTCCCAAGGCAAATGTCGGCGCCCGGGACAGCCACCGGGGGCTTTGTCCCAAGGCAAATGTCGGCGCCCGGGACAGCCACCGGGGGGCTTTGTCCCCGAGCAAAAGGCACAGCTTCTTACCTGGACTTAGTTTCGCGGAGATTTCCCCCCAACAGATGTTTACTTCACTGGTACCTCCCAAGAGTGGGGAAATGAGTTCCTTGGGACTCAATTTCAGGTAACAAACATTTTACCTTTCTAACTACATGTGAATGCATTTCTCATGTAATTATAACTTACACCATTTGAACGGATGTATAGGTCAAACCCATCTCCTGCAGATGCTGTGTCAATCCCAAATGTTGATATGACCAGGGCAAAGGGAAACATAGCTTCTATAGTTGAGGTCACAACAATACCTGTAATTCTAAGTGCTACTGATGAAACTGGAGCCATCCTCGATGATGTGATTCAGATCATCCAATCAGAACCAATCGATGATGTGGAGACTAATGTCACAATTGTGACCTTGACCAAGGGGACAAGTGAACAAACTGGAACTTCTGCTCCGCCCTTGATTGAAGAGAATGGCGAACCAACACACCAACCTACTGATTCATTGCATCCTGCACCTGAATTGTCTTTACAACTCTTTGAACAGGTGCCAGGTGATTCTGGATCCGAGATCCATTTCAAGGATCTTACTGAAGTAAGTATCATCTTTACTCCAATGTTTTATGTTTATATCTGAGTAAAATATTCAGTAATTGTCTTGCAGAATTCTGCTCGCCAGTCGACCTTGGTGAACTTGCTAATTGAGCAATTCAAGGTCATACAGATGAAATGCAACCAATTAGAACAGTAAGTATCTTGATCTTTTAATTCATCCTTCTGTAAATGGGAATGAACTTTCTAGTTACTGCCGGAAAAATTCTTCCTTAACGAACGAGGTTGCCAAAGCACACTCTGACAAGGAGACTACCATAGCAAGGGCTCTTGAGGAGAAGAGCAAAGATCTTACTAAAGCTCTATTTTCCTTGGACGAGAACAAGAGCTTATATGCTGCTCTCCAAAAGGAGAAAGAGAAGTTACAATTTGACTTAAAATGTAAGTTCATCCTCACAAAATTTGTCATTGTGGTGTATGAACTCATGAAATCTGTTTCTTTTCTTCTGGCCAGGTCAAAAAGAAATAAACTCCAAATTAGCGGAGGAAAGAAACGACTTCAAAGAAAGATACATCCGGTGAGGCATTGATCTAGATAAACTTCATGATATCAATCAAAAGATTCAACTTTGCGCAGATATCAAAAGATCTAGATAAACTCCAAATTTGCGCAGTTGATCAATGTTCCATGTATTGGATAAGATTCAACAATCCTCCATTGCTAGCCGAGCCGATCCTGGTAGCGGCACCGAAACAACAATGTAGGGGCCTTCCCATTGAGGGGAACACTTAGTGCGATTAGATGGGTTTTGTATTTTACGTAAAACCAAATCACCCACATGAAGACTACGTGGCCGCACCCTTTTGTTATGGTATTTGAGCAAAGCTTGCAAATACACTTTGGACTTGATCAGAGCTTGATCACGTTTTTCTTCTAGGAGGATTAGATCTTGTAGTCGTTGTCTGTTCTGATCAACTTATTCGAACTGATCTGTTCAGACAGAACCAATACTAATTTCCATGGGTAACACAGCCTCAGCTCTGTACACCAAATGGAAAGGTGTCTCACCGGTGGTTCGACTAGAAGTAGTGCATAGTGCCGACAAAACTGTATAGAGCTCATCTACCCAAGAACCTCAGCGTGTCTTAAGGCGATCAAAAACGGGCTTTTTGATGCCCTGCAATACTTTCCCATTGGCACGTTCAACGGCACCATTGCTCTACGGATATGCTACAGAGGCAAAGTACACCTTGGTTCCAATATTGCCGCAATAGTACAGAAAGAGACTGCTAGCAAATTGGGAACCATTATCAGTGATGAGACGATTTGGAACACCGAATCGAGTCACAATGTTCTTATGAAAGAACTTTTGTGCAACAGCAGTAGTGACATTGCGTACTGGCTCGGCCTCAATCCACTTTGTAAACGTGTCAATAGCTACGAACAAGAACTTGTATCCATTGACCGCTTGTGGCATACGACCAACAATATCCATCCCCCAAACCGCGAAGGGCCATGATAGAGGGATAGTTTGTAGAACATAGGCAGACTGATGGACCTGTCTCACATGAAATTGACACTAAGGACATGTCTTGACCATATTTTTGGCATCATCAAGTGCTGAGGGCCAGTAAAATCCTTGTCGGAAAACCTTCCCGACCAGTGTTCGGAATGACGCGTGCGCACCGCATACACCGTCATAATTTCTTTCAAGAGGGTTTTACCTTCCTCTTGGGACACACAGCGCATGAATACTCCTTGAGTACCTTTTCTATACAAAACTCCTTCTATAAGTTTGTACAGGCGCGCTTTTCTAATTAACCGATCACTCTCAATTTCATCCTTGGGCATGGTCCCGTGTTCGAGATAGACCCTCAATGGATGGGTCCAATCTCGTTCTTGTCCAAGGTTGGTAACGCAGACTGTTACCGGATCATCCTCAGTCATACTCATGATCGAAGGATGTTCCAAGTGTTCGACGAACACTCCTGCCGGGGCGGATCTGCGTGAGGACCCAATTTTGGATAATTGATCTGCCAGAATGTTGTCCTTTCACGGGATGTATTGGACTTCGAAATGACTGAAGTGTTTTTCCAATCTCCCCACTTCCCCCAAGTAATGAGCCATTGTCTCATCGGAGGTGCTGTACTCCTTGTTTACCTGGTTTACGACCAGCTGTGAGTCTCCCCTCACCACTAATCGACAGACTCCGAGGAATTTTGCTGCCTGGAGCCCTGCAATAAGACCTTCATACTCTGTTGCGTTGTTGGTCGCAACAAAATGTAATTGAATTACATACTTCAGTTGGTCGCCCTGAGGCGTGACTAAGACCACTGCAGCCCCCGAGTGTTGAAAACTGCGAGAGCCACCAAAATAAATTGTCCAGTGATCGGGGCATTCCAAATCTTCAGACTCCTGCACGGGTGGTTCTGGATTAGTCCATTCGACCACGAAGTCAGCCAGGATGTGAGACTTGACCGCGGTGCGAGGCATGAAATGGATGTCGAACTCTCCAAGTTCCATAGCCCATTTCGCGATCTGACCAGATTTCCCCGGATTCCGGACAATGTCCCCCAAAGGACAAGATGAGGGCACTGTGATCCTATGTGCCTGGAAGTAATGTTGTAGCTTACGGGAAGCCATCAGCAGTGCGTAAAGTATCTTCTGGACCTCAGGGTATCGCTCCTTAGGACCATGAAGTACTTCGCTTACGTAGTAGACGGGTTTGTGTACACCTTCTCTTTCTGCGATCAAAACTGCGCTGACCGCGTAAGGTGTGGCCGCCAAGTAAAGGAGTAATGGCTCCTCTTTATTGGGAGAAACCAAGACCGCGGACTGGATTCTTATGCTTTGACCTCCTAAAATGCTTTTTCGGCCTCATCAGACCAAGTAAAATTATGGTGTTTTCGTAAAGCTTTGAAGAAAGGTAGTCCCTTTTCGCCTAGTCGCGATATGAATCGGCTCAATGCTGCCATGCGACCTGCTAGGCGCTGAACATCTTTGATGGTCGAGGGAAACCTCATTTGTTCGATAGCCCTGATCTTCTCAGGATTGACCTCGATTCCTTTGGAACAAACAAGAAAACCTAGAAGTTTTCCGAACGAAAGCCCAAAAGAACATTTCTCCGGGTTCAATTTCATTCCAAACCGATTCAAATTACAGAAGGTTTCAGCAAGATCGTCTAAATGAGACGAACTTTTTAAGCTTTTTACAACCATGTCGTCTACATAAGCTTCAAGATTATGCCCCATCTGGGAAAGAAAGGTCTTCTGCATCAAACGCTGGTACATGGAACCAGCGTTCTTGAGACCAAACGGCATTTTGACGTAGCAGTAGGTGCCAAATGGTGTGATGAAGACAGTCTTCTCTTCATCTTCTTCCACCATGCTAATTTGATGATACCCTAAGTAAGCGTCCAGGAAACTCATCAGTTCACAACCCGCAGTAGAATCGACCAGCTGGTCGATGCGGGGAAGGGGAAATCATCCTTCGGACAGGCACTATTTATGCTGGTGTAGTCGACGCAGATGCGCCACTTACCATTTGACTTGTGGACCATGACCGAAGTCCTATTCCTGAAGGCCTTCAAAGAAATGCAGGTGGATGAGAAGCTCCTGCAGCCCGCTGCCGGGCCCCTGCAAGGTTTTGTCCCGGGGAAGGCGATCCACCCCGTGGGCAAAGTAGATCTTCCAATGACCTTCGGCACCCTGGAGAACTACCGGACCTAGCTGGTCCGCTTTGACGTAGTGGACCTCCCCTCCTCCTACAATGCGATTATGGGGAGGACGACAATCAACCGGCTGGGGGCTGCCACCCATCAAAACTATCTATGCATGAAGATCCCCGGGGCGCATGGTGTGATCAACGTCCGGGGAGACCAAGACATGGCCCGTGCTCTATACGAGCGCGCTGCGGCCACAATCGGGAGCGTCAACCTCATAAAGACGCCTGGGGGGGAGGCTTCTCCCCCGGAACTAGATGCTGCTGCGCCACCACCCGGGAGGCCCCTCCTCAAGCCGCGTCCGGAAGGGGGCCTCCGTAAGGTCCTGCTGTCCCCGGGCAACGAAGACAAAACCGTCCGGATCGGGGTGGAGCTCCCCGAGGAGCACGCAGCGCAACTTGCGGCTTTTCTGCGCGAAAACTCTGATGTTTTTGCATGGAAGCCTTCGGACATGCGGGGCGTCGCCCGGAAGGTCATTGAGCACAAGCTCGCAGTGGCCCCCGGTCACTCCCCGGTCAAACAGAAGCTGCGGAAACTCTCCCTCGAGCGCCAAGAGGCAATCAAGGCGGAGATCACCCGGCTCCGAGAGGCGGGGTTCATTCGGGAGGTCCTACACCCCGAGTGGCTCGCGAACCCCGTCCTCATCAAGAAATCAACCGGCAGGTGGCGGATGTGCGTGGACTTCACCGACCTTAATCGCGCCTGCCCCAAAGACAACTTCCCGCTCTCGCGGATCGATCAGCTCGTCGACTCCACTGCGGGGTGCGAGCTCATGAGCTTCCTAGACGCCTACTCGGGCTACCACCAAGTCCGGATGGCGGAGGGGGACGAGGAAAAGATGAGTTTTATTACTCCCCTCGGAACCTTCTGCTACGTCCATATGCCCTTCGGGCTCAAGAACGCGGGGGCGACCTTCCAGCGCCTCATGACATTGGTTTTCAAAGAGCAAGTCGGCCGCAATGTTGAAGTCTATGTAGACGACGTGGTAGTCAAGAGTCCCCGCGCAGCCTCCCACGTCGACGACCTGGCTGAAACCTTCCACAACCTCCGCGCGTTCGGGCTCAAACTCAACCCGGATAAGTGCGCCTTCGAGGTGCGCGGGGGGAAGCTCCTAGGTTTCCTCGTGTCCCAGCGGGGCATTGAGGCAAACCCCGAGAAGATCCGGGCGTTCCTAGATATGCCTCCGCCGCGCTCCGTCAAGGATGTCCAGCGGCTCTCCGGCCGCCTAACCGCACTCAGCCGCTTTGTCTCCCGGTCGGGGGAGCGGGGCCTCCAGTTCTTCAAGATCCTCCGAGGGCTCGAGGGGTTCCGTTGGACCCCCGAGGCCCAGGAAGCGTTCGACGACCTCAAGAAGTACCTCACGAGCCCTCCAATACTTGTGAGTCCATCTCCGGAAGAGCCCTTGCTCCTCTACCTCGCCGCGACTCCCGTCGCCGTCAACGCGGTCTTGGTGAAAGAGCAAGGGGGGCAGCAGCGTCCGGTGTACTACGTGAGTGAGGCCCTCCAAGGGGCCAAAACTCGGTACACGGAGGTGGAGAAAGTCTGCTATGCCCTCCTCATGGCGTCCCGGAAGCTTCGGCATTACTTCCTGGGGCACCCCATCACCGTCCCGTCGTCCCTCCCCCTTGGGGAGGTACTGCGGAACAAGGAAGCCACCGGCCGAATCGGGAAGTGGGGGGCCGAGCTCGCCCCCTTCTCCCTGTCCCTTACCGGCCGCTCCGCCATCAAGTCGCAGGTTCTCGCCGACTTCGTCGCAGAGTGGACTCCCGCCTCTTGGGCCGGGGACGAAGATCTCCCTGTGCCACCCCGACGCAGTGATCATTCGACCCTTATGTTCGATGGGTCGCTGTGTCTCGCCGGGGCTGGTGCGGGAGTAGTCCTCCGGAGCCCCGAGGGGAAGGAACTCGAGTATGCCGCGTGGCTCGAGTTCCCCGCAACCAACAACGTCGCCGAATACGTCACCGAACTCGAGTATGCCCTGTGGATCCGGCGCCTCCTAGTCAAGGGAGATTCTCAGCTCGTAGTTTGCCAGGTGGACAAGTCTTACCTGTGCCATGACGCAAACTTAAGTCTTTATTTGCAGGAAGTGCGAAAGATGGAGAGGCATTTCGACGGCCTCGAAGCCCGGCATATCCCACGTAGGGACAATGACCGGGCCGACGCCTTGGCCCGGGCGGCAAGCGCCCGGGAATCGCTCCCCAAGGGGGCTTTCCTGGAGATCATCACGAAGCCCACGGTGGCCTCCCCGGACACGGGCGACGAGCCTCATGTCCCGGAGGTCGCCGAGATCAGCCGGACTCCGTCTTGGATGGACCCCCTCATCTCCTTCATCAAGGGGGAGGGGGACCCTCCTAGTGAGACCGAGGCTAAATGCCTCCGGGCTAAGGCCTGGGCATATCTCCGGCTGGAGGGGAGGCTTTACAAGCGGGGGGCTTCCGCCCTCCTGCGCTGCCTCCCCCGGCCGAAAGGACTTCAACTTCTCGAAGACATCCATGCGGGGAGCTGCGGTTCTCACCTAGCCCCGCGTGCCATCGCGGCCAAGGCCCTCCTGTAGGGCTTCTACTGGCCCACGGTCATGCGCGACGCGCGAGACCTTGTCTCCGCGTGCGAGGCATGCCAGAAGATGGCCAAGGGCTCGAACCTCCCCCCTATAGCGCTGCAGACGATCCCCATCACTTGGCCCTTTGTGCGCTGGGGGATGGACCTCTTAGGGCCCTTCCCCCCAGCGCCCGGGGGATACAAGTATGCGGTAGTCGCAGTCGACTATTTTACAAAGTGGGTTGAGGCGGAGCCTTTGGCCAGCATCACGTCCCGGGCCATTCAGCGGTTTTTCTGGAAAAATGTCGTATGTCATTTTGGCGTCCCCTGGGAAATCACCGTGGACAACGGGACCCAATTCGACTCAGCTTATTTCCGGGAATTCTGCGAAGGCCTGGGGCTCGTCATCCACTTCGCCTCGGTGGCCCATCCCCGGAGCAATGGGGTTGTCGAGAGTGTCAACGGCGTGATCCTACAGGGGTTGCGCCGGAGACTCGAGCAAACCGCTTCTAAGCGGGGTGCATGGGCGGAGGAGCTCCCTAGCATCCTCTGCTCCATGCGCACGACCCAGTCCCGGGCGACGGGGCGTACTCCCTTCTCCCTGGTCTACGGGGCGGAGGCAGTCCTCCCCCCGGAGATTGGCTTCCGGTCACTACGGGTCGAGCTCCTGGAGGGAGCTACGCCCGCAGTGTACCAGGCCAACGAGGCCAACCAGCGTCTGGAGATCGACCTTGTGGAGGAGGAACGCGACCGAGCGCTCCTCCGCCACGCCATCTACGAGCAAGAAATCGCGCGCGCGTACAATCAGCGCGTGCGCGAGAGAGTTTCCGCCTTGGGGACCTTGTCCTCAAGCGTGTGACGGACCCCCAGGCCCAGGGTAAGCTCTCCCCCTAGTGGGAGGGCCCCTACAGGATCTCCGCGGTCTTGGGCTCGGGGGCCTACAAGCTCCCCAACCTTCAAGAGCAGGAGCTGAAGCACACGTGGAACTTGCGTTTACTTCGCAAGTTCTATGTTTAGCCTTACGGGCCTGTCCCCTCCCCCGGAGCGTTCGTGCCGGAGGGGGAGGAGGGACACTGTATTTTCCTCCCCTTTCGCGGTTTCGCAGGGGGAGGCCTTGTACTTCATATTATTAGCAATACATCGGTCTTGCTTTTCAAACTGTCTCATTGCAGGTCTCTCTCATTACCGCCCCTAGCGGTGATGCCCTCCCCGCGAGGAAGTGGGCCAGGCCCAACAAGTCCCTACAACGGGAGTCCTACTCCCGTAGGGCGGCTTACGACCAGCCCTCGTGGACTGAGGGTGTAAGCGGCAACCCGGTCACAGTGGCCGTGGTAACGAGTCACTTTGGGAGACTAGTCCCCTGCCCAAACACTCAAGACCAGTCTTCGGGCACTTCCTCCTACGGGAGTCGACGTTATTGCCGACTCCCCGTTTTCACGGCGACCGGACGATTGGTCCCCAGCGACCTTATTCCCGGCTCCCCGTTCTCACGGCGACCGGACGATTGTCTCCTAGGGAGGTCGCCTTCCGAAAATCTCATCGGGTTTTCTTGGACGTTTCTTCCATATGAGGCCGTATTCCCGGCTCCCCGTTCTCACGGCGACCGGACGATTGTCTCCCGGAAGGTCTTCTCCTTGAAAACCTCGTTATAAAATTTTCTAACTTAGAAAATTTCCTATGCTACAGGTGACCTCCATCCTGGGGACCTTGTTACCCCCACAGCGCGCGGAGCTATTCTCCGGCCCGCTGTGGGCGGGGGGGATAAGGAACCCCCGGGTGTCGACCGCACCGCCCACGAGGAAACTTAGCTCATCCTTGTTAAGATGAGTCGTCCGGACCATCCAAGAAGAAGAAAATAAAACAACAATGAAAGAAGAAGCAACAACACAGCTTTATTGATTGGCAAACCCAGAGGACATCTTCCCCCTCCGGTGGGCTTCGGAAACGGTACAACCCGGGTTCTAACCCGGGGGATTCTCCACGCCCTAAGGCTCCTACACCTAATACTCTCGAAGGCTCTCAGCTAGCTCCCGAGTCAAGTCCCGGTACAATGCTCGCACGCGGCGCCGAGCGTCCCGGAGCACACCTTCGGGCCAAAACTCGTATCCCGCCGGTGGGAGTATCCGAAGGGGAGGTACCATCCGGAACCCCGGTCGTGGAGGGGACAATTCGGCGCGATGATTGTCAAAATTGTCCAAGTGCCACTCCGGACGCCACCTCAACCGGATCGGCTCCTGGACGCTATCCCCGCCGCAATTCCCGGAGACAAGGCTTAGCAAGATTAAAGCCGCTTGGGCGTCCCCCGGGGAGCCCCTCCCGGACCTTCGCCTGCGAGCAACCTCCCGGGAACCCTGGTAACAGTAAATTCAATTCAAAGACTTAGAAAAAAATTCTAACTTCATTGCATTCAAAATGTTTTTGTACAAGTGTCCGGGGCTTCTTCTAAGAAGCTACCGGGATCAAAATCCTAAGAAAACAAAAGAGGGCCCTAGCTAAGACCCGGGGGGAGGCTCATACATGTTCGTTGGCGTCCTCCCCTCGGGTGGCTTCTTCCAAGGCCGGGGCTGGGACGTCTCCCGCCGGAGGCGCCGGAGCCGGGAACCACGCCCGGATGATCCGGTCGTAGAACCCTCCGGCAAGCTGGTCGACCTCCCAGCTCGAAGGCTCGAAGGAGTCCGGGAAGCTTCGGGGGATGCGGCCACCGATCGCCCGGGCGCCGACCCCCCGGAACTCGACGAGTCCCACAGCGGCCGCGACGACGGGGATCGCGCGGCCCCGCGCCCGAACGTCGGCAGCCTCCGGGATGGCAGAGACCTGTGTGTTGAGAAAACGCACAGCCTCCGCGAGGGTCGCCGGCGGCACCTCCCTGCTCCCGGAGCCTAGGCTTACGCCAACGCCCTCGAGGGCCGACCGGACGGAGCGGCCCGCGTCCGCCACCGCCCGGACGCTCGAGCTCTCGAGCTCCCGAAGCGCCCCCTCCCTCACCTTGGCCTCCTCCCGGAGGCGGCCGTTGACGGCCTCGGAAATATGGACCTGGGCCCGGACCCAGGTCAATTCCGCGAGGGCTTCGTCGCATTCCAGGAGGGCCTCCTCGCGCTGCCCTACTGAGGCCGCGGCCCGGCCCTCCGCCTCCTTAAGCAGCCGGGCGACCCACTGCTCAAGGCCCCAGGTAACAGCTGCCACCTACAAAATATATAGAGTTAGAAAAATCTCAAAGTGCAGGGGATGAATGAAGACGTCATCGACTCGGGTTACCTGGGCCCCGAGGGACTGAAGCCCCTCGAAACGCTCATGGAGCGTCCCTTCCGCGACGAAGGCCTGCACCTTCCGGGTATGCAGGCCCTCCGAGTAGCGGGCGACCTCCCTCGCGGGAAGCAGAGGGGTCTCCCGCCCGGCGCCGCCAGCGCAGCCGGCGGGGGGTCCCCGGACCTCAAGGTCCGGTAACGCGGCCGGCGTCACCGGCGTCTTCGTCGATGAGGAAGTGCCCCCCGAAGACGTGGCCGAGGAGCTCTCGGCGGGAGCCCCTGCCCGGGGGGGAACCATCAGACCTTTCCCTGCCCCGGGCCGGAAGGTCCTCGGGGCCTCCTCCTCTGGAGGAACCTCATAGACCGAGGGGCTCCCCCCCTCGTCCACCGGCCAAACCCGCGGAGGCGAGGCCTCCGCGAATCTCACCTCCAACCTCTCGGGCTCCAAAGAAGCCGGAAGGGGCAGGAGGGGCTCCACCAAGAGCGGCGACGGGGCGTAGTTCGCCAAGTGGGACGCCGCCCCGCCCGCTGTCGCCTCCTTCCCCCGCGCCTCGACGGGGCCCTTCGCGGGAGGAGGTGTTGCTTCCTTCCGGGCCGGTGCCCGGGCACGCTCGGTCTCGGGGGTCTCGTCCCAGGGCTTCGCCGGTGTCGCCGCCGGAGTCGTCGATGGGCCGGGGGTCTTTTGAACCCGGGCCTTCTTGGGCTCCGAGCCCCCGGCCGCCTCCTTCCCCCGTTTGTGCGACCCGGGAGTGGGGAGAGGCTTCCTCTCCGGCAGCTTTAGCCCGTAGGCCGCCGTTACCAAGTTCTTGGGAGGGCCCTCCCCCACGGCGCGCACGACGCGCTCGTGCTCATCAGCGAAGTACCTCCCCAGGAGGTTCTCCGCCTTCTCCCACGCCGCCGGGTACGGCCGGACTGCAAGAGTTAAAGAGTTAGTTAAATTTTCAAAAATTCGTAAATACAATGTAGCAGGTTCCCGGAGCTTACGTCGCGTCACCGGCTTCACCGGGGGCCGCTGCTCGGGGCCCATGCCGATCCCCCTCTTCCCACCGGTGAAGGGGGAGATCTGGAGGAGAGCCATCTCCTCGGCGGCGTCCCGCATCGAGCGGGTCTT
Organism: Pharus latifolius; assembly: GCA_019359835.1. Classification (NCBI taxonomy): domain Eukaryota; kingdom Viridiplantae; phylum Streptophyta; class Magnoliopsida; order Poales; family Poaceae; genus Pharus; species Pharus latifolius. The sequence goes on from CM033323.1 coordinate 43,695,059, forward strand.
CTTGGAGAGGATCACCTTGCCGAGGAGCTCGAACTCCTCGTCCGTCCACACCGGAGGCTTCGGCGCGGACGACCGGCTGTAGGTGGGAGGCTCCGGTGCGTACACCACCGCCTCGTCCCGGACCTGGAGGTAAAACCACCTCCGGACCTAGTCCCCCCAGTGGTCCCGGGAGGCCGCCGCCGGGTAGTCGATCGCCCGGGACGGCAACATCTGGACCATCACCGAACCGAAGGGGGACTTGGGGCCCCCCTTCACCAGGTGGGAGGTCCGCGCCGCCGGTTCGTAGAAGTACCAGAAGGCGCGAAGGGTGGGCTCCCGCCCGGTCGCTGTCTCGTAGAGCCAGATGAAGAGGCCCATCCGGACGAGCGCGTTCGGGGTGAGGTGGTTGAGTGCCACCCCATAATCCTTCAAAAACTCCCGGAGCATGGGATGCACCGGGAGCCGGAGCCCCGCCTCCGGAAGGCCTCGAAGGCCACGACCTCTCCGGGCCTGGGGCAGGGGGCTCCGTCCTTCTTCATGGGGACTCGGATGTCCCCGTCCGCGACGACACATCTATCGACCAAGGACTCGGCGTCCTCGGCCGTGAACTCCGACGCCCAGAGGAAATCCGAAGGGATTTCCTCCGGGGGCACTTCCGTGGTCTTCGCCCGACCCTTGGGTGCCATGAGGTTAGTCTTCTTCTTTTTCGGTAGCTAACCTTGCAAGAGGCTAGTACTAAAAACTCCCGGACGTCCGCTACCGGAAAGAGCTGCCGGAAGGAGCTACCGGGAGAGCAAAAATCGCTGAGGCTGAAAATTTGGAATGAGCTTCCGGGCCCCCCAAGGTCCTATTTATAGGGGCGGGACGTGGCCAAGATGCACGCCACGTGGCACCCGCGGATCAATCTGGACCGTAGAAGTTCAAACCGCGAGCGGGAAACGAAGGGACGGGCGCGTGAATCGAGGCGCCGGTTCGAACCTCGCGCCATTTATGGTGAAACGGCGCAGCCTTAAGCGTGGGGCACGGAAACCGAAGCACCACGGCTCCGGTGACTTGGCCCGGAGATCTTCCCGGTGACGTGTGCCATACCCACCGGGGACTCGAGCATCGTCCCCAGCGTCCATGGGGGGCTGCTGTCGGGGGAAATCTCCGCTGGACTAAGTCCAGGTAAGTTGCGTCACGATTGCCCGGGGACGTGGCCTCCGGCCCCTCCCCGGGCGCCGCCTTTTGGCCCCCGGGACCTGGCCTCAGGCGCCGTCCCGGGCGCCGCCATTTCGCCCGGGGACGTGGCCTCCAGCCCCTCCCCGGGCGCCGCCATTTGGCTCCCGGGACGCGGCCACCGGTGCCGTCCCGGGCGCCGCCTTTTGGCCCCCGGGACCTGGCTTCCGGCGCCGTCCTGGGCGCCGCCATTCGCCCGGGGACGTGGCCTCCGGCCCCTCCCCGGGCGCCGCCATTTGGCTCCCGGGACGCGGCCTCCGGTGCCGTCCCAGGCGCCGCCATTTGCCCGGGGACGCGGCCTCCGGCCCCTCCCCGGGCGCCGCCTTTTGGCCCCCGGGACGTGGCCTCCGGTGGCCTCCCGGGCGCCGCCATTTGGCTCCCGGGACGTGGCCTCCGGCGCCGTCCCGGGCGCCGCCATTCGCCCGTGGACGTGGCCTCCGGCCCCTCCCCGGGCGCCACCATTTGGGTCCCGGGACGCGTCCTCCGGTGCCGTCCCGGGCGCCGCCATTTGCCCGGGGACGTGGCCTCCAGCCCCTCCCCGGGCGCCGCCTTTTGGCCCCCAGGACGTGGCCTCCGGTGCCCTCCCGGGCGCCGCCATTTGGCTCCCGGGACGTGGCCTCCGGTGCCCTCCCGGGCGCCGCCTTTTGGCCCTCGGGACGTGGCCTGCGGTGCCCTCCCGGGCGCCACCATTGGCCCGGGGACGTGGCCTCCGGTGCCCTCCCGGGCTCCGCCTTTTGGCCCCCGGGACGTGGCCTCCGGCGCCGTCCCGGGCCTCATCGCCCTTCTAAAGGTAAAGCCTCGAACTGTTTGTCACGTGCAGGTCACGCGAGGAGCGCCTCGGGAACTAGCGACCACCTGTCAAGCATCCAAAGCGTTTGACCGGGAGAAGGACGGTCCTACCCTTCAATCCGACGGTGGCTTCCGGGGTAGTTTAGGTTTTTTGCTTCTTTTTGGGGCTATAAATAGCCCTTGTACCCCTCTGTTGTAAAGGATCGATTCTCTTTTATTGGAATAGCTAAACTCACAGACGTGCTCCGGAAGCCTCTCCCCCGGAGAGAGCCTCCCCAGCCGACTCCGGTCGGGAGCGCCTCGACAAGACTAGGGCCCCCACCGGGACCCGAACCTGTATAAACCCGTGTGTCATTTCTTGTGCTTGTCCGGCGGGGGAGGACCGGTCATCCGGTCAACCCGCGCCGCGTAATCTTTGCTAGGATCATTCACAAAACCTACCGGGGTATTCGCAATACCATGACACCTGGTTTGGTGAAAGATAACCTCAGTGTTCGTTCTGAAATTTCAGATTTGTTTGCATCTTGTTCTTGCTCGTTTCTTCTACTATGTGCAGGAATTAACCTTCGTGGTAAGGTCATCCGGGCTGAGGACAGTTGATAATGACAGGTGCGTAGGTGTAGCGATTGCAAGGATTCAATCTCCGCTGATTAGAAGCCTTGAAACGCGAACGTCTCTGTTCTACAAAGTAGAATCTATCGGAAGATCGGACCGATGTCGCATCAATTGGTATCAGAGTCACAGTTGCCCGTTAGGTATCACCACTTTTTCCCTTTGTTTTGTTTCTATTTTCCATCACCTAGAGTCCATGAATAAACCAGGGTTCACAAAAATATTTGTTTTTCCCCTATCCAAACCTGTTTGTGCCTTTCAATCTATTAATTTTGGTTTGTTAAATTGAGTTTGCATCCGTTCTAGCATTGTCTAGTTGCTGGTCATAGCTTGGATCCTTTTAAAAAAAATCCCACTCCAACAACCCATCCAACAACCCCAACCCTAATTTCCAATCTCGGCCAGATAGACCCCTTTCCCGCCGCCGCCACCAAAAATGCCATAACTTTTGCTTCCGTGATCCTTTTTGAGTGAAACCAAAGAGAGAAGATTCATAACTCAATTTTCCATCTTACTATAAATTTTCACGTCAATCCATTCAAGGACTAAGAAGTTATGCGCTTTGCAATCTGAGGTGCTTGCTGTTTTTACTTGTGAATTTTGTGCAAATTTCTGTCGGTTTTCAAAAAGTTGGCCTATAAGAACAGTTGTGGGAAAAGCTGTCAGAAAACAGAGAAAAAAAGAATCATTGAAAAAGAGGCATCTGACAAAAAGATACGGCCAAAATAACGACATGCTGTCACGCGGACAGAAATCTGCAGTTTCCAAATTTGGTGTGATCTCGTGTTTTTAAGTTCCATATTCCATATCTTTGAGTTTTTTTCGTGTCTACCACTTGTATCCACTGCCATGTTCTTCCGTTATCCTATTCTCCATCCTTTGTTGATCAGCAACTTAGGCTAAGTCCTAGATACGAATAAAAGTCAATTCTATGCAATTTTGAGATTAATTGATTGTTTAATCCTTGCTACTCATACCTAGCCTTCCGAACTCCACTTTTTTCCAACTCAGTTACCATTTTACTTTGCAATCGTGAGCTCCATCACTATCACATATTGTCACAAACCAGCCCACCAAATTGTCTCGCTTGTCGCAACAGGTAAGAAACTTGCAAGAGCTTGGTAAGAAGCTTTAGCGAGAGTGACTTTTACTCATTGCCCACCACCTAGTAGTTGATAGGAAGAATATATACACTGTGATTTCTCTTGTCTTCTACAGACAATGACAGGATTGGGGATAGGAGATCCAGATGGAGATGAGTGTGTTACAAGAATTGAGCTCATGAAGTATGTGGAGGATCATCAAAACGCGTTGAGAGGAATCGACGCCAACCTCACCAAGCTTACTCAAGACAATGAGCATAGGATGGAGCGAATCGAGCGGAGCATCACCAACCTTGAGATGCAGCCACCTCCACCTACAGCTCCTGGCCCTCCCAATGGAGGTTGAAGGGTGGGAAACCTTGCTGCCCACGGAGATGAAGAAGCATCCCTCGCTAATGACATAGAGGATGTTGAAGGTAAAGAGAGTGTTGGCATTCCGGATGATCGTGCTGCTGAACGGGATGCACGGCTACGCCATCGTCTTCGCCGCAATCATCATGGTATGGGAGGTAACAATGGTAATGTTAATCGACAACATGGTAATGTTAATGACGCATTTTCTAAAGTTAAATTTACCATGCCATCTTTTGCGGGTCATTATAATTCGGATGAATATTTAGAATGAAAGTTAACTGCGGATCAAAAATTCTCATCTCTTGAAGTGCCGGAAGAACATAGTATTAGACTTGCCACTTGTGAATTTACTAACTTTGCATCATATTGGTGGCATGAAATTAAACAAACGGATAATGTCCCTACCAATTGGAGTGCTTTGAAAGAATTAATGCGAGCTAGATTTGTATCCTCCTATTATGCTAGGGATTTATTGAATAACTTACAGTACTTGAACCAAGGTAATAAGTCCATAGAAGAGTATTATCAGGAGTTACAAATTGGTATGTTGCGTTGTAAAGTGCAAGAGGATGAGGATGCAAAAATGTCTAGATTTTTTGGGGGTTTAAACCGTGAAATCCGGGACATATTAGAGTATAAGGATTATCATAATATCACTCGTTTGTTTCATCTTGCTTGCATAGTTGAAAGGGAAGTACAGGGATGACAAGCTCGATCACGAGGAGGTCTTTTTGGAGGATTTACTTCAACTCGATCCACACCTACACCCAGGCCTGCACCCTCTGCTGGTCATTCTACTTCATCTACTTCCCGTGCACGTCCCGCTGATTCTACACTATCGTCACGTGCTCCCGCAATGAGCAAATTAGTGATGGTGCAAGCATCGGCGAAGAGCTCTTCATTGGTGGCTTCCACGGGCAGGACCCGTGACACGCAGTGCTACGATTGCAAGGGATGGGGCCATGTCATGAAGGACTGTCCAAATCAGTGAGCCCTCATTGCAAAAGAGGACGGTGAGTATACTAGTGCTAGTGATATTGAGGAAGATTTGACTCTTGTTGTGGCTAACCCTGCAGGTGAAAAACATGAGACGGATTACGATGACATTGGAGTGGACAGATTTGGAGTTGAAGCGTCCGAGAAGTATATGTGTATTGTAGCGTAGCCAGTACTTAGTGCTCAAATGGAGAGAGCGGAGCAAAATCAGCGCCACATCTTGTTCCAATCGAAGTTCATTGTGAAGGAAAGATCGTGTCGCATCATCATCGATGGAGGGAGTCGCAACAACCTTGGTAGCACTGAGTTGGTCGAGAAGCTTGGCTTGACCATACAGCTACACCCACGGCCATATTACAATCAATGGTTCAACACTTGCGGTAAGTTGAAGGTAAATAAAATTGTGAGAGTGCATTTTTTGATTGGTACCTACCATGATCATGTAGATTTTGATATAGTGCCTATGCAAGCTTGTTCTTTGCTTTTAGGTAGGCCTTGGTAATATGATACTCATGCTTTACACCATGGTAAAAGCAATAAATACACATTTACACATAAGGGAAGAAGCGTTGAATTAATTCCAATGACCCCTGCTGCAATTTTGAAAGATGAATTAGAAAGAGCTGAAAAAGAACATAAGGAAAAGGGTACTAAAACTTAAAATCAGATTGTAGTTAAAGAAGTTTTCCCACCTAAAAATGATAAGAAAGAACCTGGTGTTAAGAGGGTGGGAATTAAATTGAAAGGTGCTAACATGCTTGCTACGAAATCTGATTTACTTGAGCTTGATGTGGTTACTTCAGTATGTTATGCTTTGATTTGCAAGGAGGATTATTTCTCCTTTAACAAATTGCCTAGCATTTTTCCTCCTGTGGTCACTAACCTTTTGTAGGAGTATGAGGATGTATTTCCGGATGAGATTCCCCCGGGGCTGCCACCTATGAGAGGTATTGAACATCAAATCGACTTGATTCTGGGAGTGACTTTGTCAAACCGTGCGCCTTACCGAACCAACCTCGAAGAGACTAAGGAAATTCAGCGCCAAGTCCAAGACTTATTGGACCGAGGGTACGTACGGGAAAGCCTTAGTCCTTGTGTCGTTCCTGTTATTTTGGTTCCTAAGAAAGACGGTATTTGGCGAATGTGTGTTGATTGTCAAGCCATTAATAATATCACAGTAAGGTATTGTCATCCTATTCTTAGGTTAGACCACATGCTTGATGAGTTAAGTGGTTCTATAATTTTTTCTAAGGTTGACTTACGTAGTGGTTACCACCAAATTAGAATGAAACTAGGAGATGAATGGAAACCGCATTTAAAACTAAGTTCGAGTTATATGAGTGGTTAGTCATGCCTTTTGGTTTAAATAATGCACCTAGCACTTTCATACGATTAATGAACGAAGTTTTACTTGCTTTCATTGGTAGATTTGTGGCCACTAGTACAGAATTGCATTCCACTATCGGTTCAAAATCGTCTATACTAACAGTTCTCTTACCGCTAGTGATTGGCACGATAGAAAAAAATTAGGTCAACTCTAACGGTTACAAACCGTCAGTACAATAACAATATTCTAACGGTTCTATACAAGCAAACCGTTAGTAAAAAAACTATAATCCCACGATTCACTACTCGCAAACGTTAGTACTGGTAAATTTTTTCTAATGGTTGAACTTTCTTCTATCGGTTTGATACTCTCAACCGTTAGTATTGTTAAATTTATCCTATCATATCTCTACTCGAAACCGTTAGTACTTTAAACATTATTCTATCGGTTCGGTACTCTTAACCGTTAGTATTGATAAATTTCTTCTATCTGTTCGCTACTCAAAACCTTTAGTAATTTCAGTACTCGCAACGTGCGTATTATAATATTTCTTCTACGGTTGTAGGTTATTAACAAATAGTATTTCAGACTTTCGTCTAACGGTTCATTACTCGCAACCATTAGTAATAGAAAATTTATTTACACGAAGGGAGCTTTATTTGAACAGTTAACCTGGAAGCGTTAGTACTAGCATAACTTTTTCTAACAGTTTTGATTTAGTAACCCTTAGAATATGTTACAAGCAACTACAGGTGCAAATTAAAAAGATGCACATTGAACAGATTGAATCTAATTATTCACAAATTGAATTTATTCACAAATATAGCAATACACCAATACAAATTCACACATACACCAATACAAATACACACATACACCAATTCACATATTGAATTTATTCATAAAAACACCAATACAAATACACACATACGCCAATTCACTGTCGCGCCCCGCACAGGGTACCACGACTACTCCCGTGGAGACCTAGCTCGCTGCAGCTGGCCTCATACATACATACCACTGACTTCCCAGGATAAGTCAAGCACAGGAGTTCATTGCAGCAGAGTAACTTACAAAATATCATTCATAAACAGTATGGCCTGCTGGCCTGGTACAATAAAAGAGTAATACAATGCCTTCACGGCACAAATGGTCTAATTAAAACAAAAAGACAACTACTCGGCGGAAGCTAGGCGAAACCCCCACAGTCGTAAGAAGTTGACAGCAGAATAGCACACTTCAGGATTCTGGCAGAACTGGCACTCTTCCTTCTGGATCCACGAAATCTTCCAAGCCTTCGTCTTGGTATTGTAGCACTCCATCTATTGTTGATAAGTTGCAAGGGTGAGCACTTACGTACTCAGCAAGTCATAGGTAAGAGTAGAGATACGTATAGTAGAGATGACATGATCCTATGCTATTGAGGGAAAAGAGGTGAGAGGGTTTTCCAAAAATACTTTTCTTCCAAGCTTTTCAAATCTCATGCTCATGGCAGCATTTCATATACTTAGGGCACAATCCACATGCTTCTTAGCTATTATATGATCACTAAATTATGGTACTACCGCGACACGTCAACACATGACAGCCCTCGGCAGCACCCCTTATCATGACAACACATGTCATTTGGGTAATCTTGAACTAACAAATTTTAATTTATAAAACAATACTTGTGTCACACCTCGTGGATTTAATCCACCGCGGCATACTCCTAAAACTCGGGAGCATGAAGTATTCGAATACATTTTTAACTCTGCAGAGGGGTACCAATTTACCCGCAAGATATATCCACTTTCATGCCCTTCCTATCACAAGGATTGGACCCCTGACTCACTTCATACTGTGAGTGGCAAGGTGGAGATAACAAGAACTTTTGCCATGTTTCACACACAATTCACCCCAGACCCCGTGGTTTTCTTCACGCAAACCACAGTTGTGGCAGGGTTACACAACCCCCACTAATTGGCATCTTCCCCTCAGGGTCAGCGTGCATGATCACATCCTGTGATATGTGTTGGAGCGCACCCCGTGTTTAATCGTGAGTTTGTCATATAGGGGTTTCATGTGTGATCCACATACTACTTGTTCAGGCCTGTCCCATACCAGGCTTGCGGTCGGCACGTTAATCATGCCACTAGACGCACAACACAAGGTTCTAGGTCCTTATATGCCAGTGACCAGCTCATACCATAATCCATGCACTTCCAGTGCTGGCACATCCTGTGCGACCAAGCACCTCCAGTGCTTTCACCATTCCATACCAAAATACTGGTCACGGCTAGGGGTTTTATTTCATGAATATAAATATACATAATATATTAGTTCATGGCTCATTATTTGATCAATTCACAATTCACAGGCATCAGCCTGATGCTGCCATTTCATAATTCAACTATTCTCAATCTTTCACATGCAATATTATTTTATAATCAAGGTATATTCTAGCAATTCATAAAATATAGGTTCAAGATGTTCAAGAATATGACTTGCCTTCCGCGTCGTAAGAAACAGCAGTTGATGTCGGGTCTGCAGTTGATGTCGGGTCTGCGAAGAAGTCTTCGAACTCGGACTCTTGCTCTGAACAAGGATCAAACAAGCAAACAGGCATTACAACCAATCCTACTCTTACTATTCCACTATATGCGATAATGCAAGGTGAAAGTGTCTCGGCGACACAAGATTTGAGAGCGATTAGGGTTAAAATATGGAAACTAGGGTTAAGATTAGTTGTCAAGGGTTTAGAAGGTTCCAAAGGTTCCAAAATATCAGAATGATATCAAGGTTGCGGCTGGTTCGCTCAAAAACAGCGAACGTCTTTAGGTCGACATTCGGTTCAGGGCATCGATATAGGGTCGATGGATGATAGAGGGCTCAACTCAAGTTGTGACAGTAGGATAAAATGTAGATCACAACATCAGGAGTCTAAGGGACAAGGTTATGTTCAGTTTGCATACCCAGAAGGGGTCAAACTGGCCCAATGCCATTGGCTGACATAGGCTGACAAGGGCTGACAATGCCGAAGAATGGCATTGACATGGTTTGAATAGTTTCTAGTGGCCAAATTGAGTTTTGATTCAAGCATATGGTGCACAAAGTAGTGAGGCAACTGTTTGACAAAGTATTTTCTGTTTTTCATGACCAGAGGTGCGTGAACAGGGCTAATGCCTCTGGCTGGCATAGTTTGACATAGAGTTGACATGGCCAGAAACTAGGGTTTGCCATAACTTTTGATCTAGGGCTCCAAATGATGCACCACTTTGTCTGGTAGTTAGACATTTGTAACAGGAACAAATGTCTCAACAGGATCTAGGGCAGGAGATGGCCGGAAAGTGATGAAAACCGGCAAAGAAGTTGACTGGCCTGGAGCACATGCAACATAAACAGTACAGCAACTAGGGCATAGCTATATCTCACAATCTAGGCCGAATTAGAAGTCGTGATAGAAGAAAAAGTTGCTCAGAAAGGTCCAAAACATCTAGATGGCAAAGTGGCTAGGGCTGGATTGGCCGGAATCGACGGCCGGCGACTGGAGCAGAAGAAGATGACATGAAAATTGGGGGTTTTTGATTTAGGGCAAATGAACTCAATTCCTTGCTTGTACATGATCTCTAGGGCATTAGAAACATACTGGTGAAGTTAGATTGGCTAGAGATGCACCAGGAAAGCTTAAACAGTAAGTTCAGTGTACATGCAAGGTTCCAATTTGGGGATTTTCACATATCAGCAAATCTGTCGATTTTGGTTGTTTAGGGATGTTAAGCAAGGTCTACTGAGCATATTTGATTACTGGCTCGAAGGTCGAATCGATCTGGTTGAGGATTAATTGCTCGCCGGAGCTACTGGAGAGAAAAGGAAATCGCCGGCGACTAAAGGTGTTTAAACCAAATTCAAGCTCGAGAAGCATGAGGGGGATGAGGGAAACTCACTGGGGGTGTTGGATTGAAGAAGGAAGCAGTGGTTGAAGCTAGCACCCAAGCTCCCTTTGCTACTCGCCGGGGAAGAAGAAGACACAGAGTTGTTGCTGGTTTTTCTGGCGTTTTGAAGTGTAAGGAGTAAAGCTAAGCTCTGGTGGGTTTATATAGGCATGGTTGGAGGCTCTCAACGGTTGGAAAAGCTCGGGGAGTTGTAGCCGGCAAGATGTGACTGGATTGGACTTCACGGCGAAGACAGGCGGCGAAACGACTCGGTTCAGCGGCCGTGAGAGCTTTTGCAGGTGATGGGAAGGTGAACTGACGGCTGGCCGCGGCGAGTTCTCGACGTGGCGCAAAGCTCCTGCGTCGACCATTGCTGGTGGCGTGCAAACGGGAGAAAACAATGGCTGTGAGTTGCGCCGGGGAAGATCCACAGTAGCCAACGCTGAGCACACATGTGGCACTGTTCAGTTGGCGAGGATGGCGACCACGGTTGGCTTCAACGACGTGCTACTGTAGCAGCTGGCGAGGTCGAAGTCGATGGGAGCTGCAGTGGTGCACGTGGTCGCATGCGAGCTGTGGCCGTGATCGTGCACTGGAACCAGGTCGTGGTCGATTTGGCTGAGGAGCTGCGGTAGAAAACAGCTTCTGGTCATGAACAGAGGGGCTGGTCGATCCAGGGGTATAAGTGTGAGAGTTTTAGTTGAAATCTGGACTGATTTGTAAATCTGGCTTTAAAGAGTTTTAATTTGGGATTTGGTTTCATGGATGAGTATAATATTTCTATTAATACTCATTTAGCTCAAATCTGGAGAAAATTTGATAAGGTTTGAGGGATTTCACCTATTTTCGAAAATAGGGTAAAATTAGGGTAAAATAGATCTGGATTTTGTCGATCTCGAATTCTAGTAATTAGGGTGAGATTTGGAAGTCTGATCAGAAGGGAAATCTGTACCAAATAGTATTTGGGAGGTGTTCCCTGAAGAAATTCTGGGGTTGGCGTTGATTTGTGGATTTTAGCCTTTTCAGGCTTCCAGGTAAACAGAGAAAGGACTTATTCGCAGTAAAATTTGGACTAAACTGCGAAAAGTGCTTAGATGAAACAATCTGGTTTCCAACTTTTTGAAGTAAGTTGAGGATACATCTAGGAACATATTCCAAAAGATACTTGAGTTTGGATAGGGTTAGATCATGATAAGTCAATTATCTGGAAACTGGGGTACTCAGGGTAAATCTGAATTTCCTGTTTTCGAAAACAGAAAGAGACTTAGATACTGGGAGTTAGGGTTAGAATTCAATCTGGCTCCTGAAGACTTTTATCTTCAGAATAACTGGTAGGTTAAATATGAATGGTCAGATCTTGATCTGAATCTAGAGAATAGATTTAGAGATTTTTAGGGTTTGGGAGGGATTAGGGTTTAGCTGATCTGGCTGCAACTACAGGGATACATGCATGCAGGATTTTATGCAAAAACTTTTCACCCCCAAAACCAGGGTGTTACATTCACATATTGAATTTATTCAAAAATACACCAATACAAATACACACATACACCAATTCACACACTGAAAGTATATTACATAAGTCATTTACGATCGATCGTTGATAGCCACTTCATCCATCACATATTGAGCCCAAATTTGTCGCAGCTCCTTTACTTGAGGCAGCTCATATTGGTCTTTCGACATGACGCTCTGTATGCGTGTATGAAGTTAGGAATAAACGTGATACCAGCCTAGACCATCTCACAATAGAACGAAGACGAAGCAGTGAGGCGAGTATTATGTCATTTTTTTCACAGGGACTAGAGATGAAAAACGTGAAGAATTAAACTAAATCAATGGCAGATGAAAATAAACTAGATGAAAGAAAGAGAGAGAAAATGTCGAAAGAAAGAGAAGAGGTGGTCGCCTCGACTAGCGACTAGTGTTCATTCTGAACTCGTGTTTCGTAATGCAAGCGATAGAAGGAAATCGTGTATTGGTAGCGCGCGAGGCAGTGCAAACAACCATCATCGATCGCAATCTATAACGAGTACCCACGAATCACAAGAACAAAACAATCACAAACTTAGACCCCCACTCTTCTCAGCCATAAACACAACAGCAACCCAATGAAATGACCACAAAAACCTGAGCTATTTAAATCAGGCAATTATCAAGCTTTGATTCAAAGGAAACACAATGCCTACCTACACAATGTAAAACTCCATAGCTTAGGTACAGAAACAAGACATCAGATTGCAGTACTCCCTGATCACTTCTGCCATTGGAATATCTGAAAGCAAATCCAGTATTCAAAGGAAGTAAAAACTAATTAATCAATATAGCACATAGCCCCAACCCCATTTCACAACTCAGAAACAAGAAGCACATCCTATTGGACACCTGCACAAATTGAGTTTCTTTTATAAAGACAATAACTCAATCCATCACTGGAAGGAATTTTCACAACAATCAAACAGGAATTTCATTTCACCATCCAATTAAACTTTTGATTCAAGAGAGTTTGTATTAGAGTTCATGCAGACAAAATCCAAAACTCAAATCACCTCATACACACATTTGTTTACTCAGTTAGTGGTGTGCTCAGAATAGAGGAGGGAAGAAAGGGAATTTTTTTCTCCAAATAACCCTTAAAAAAAATTCAAAAACTAACCCCTAACTTTTAAATTTTGCAAAAACGGCTCTCTGTCGCGAAGCCACGCACGCGACTGATCTTCAGTCGCTATCCCGGCTAGCGACTGAAGACGTGGCACGGCACAATGCCCCGCTGGCCCCCGTGCCGTGCCACGCCAGGTTTCAGTCGCTAGCCGGGCTAGCGACTAAAACCTAGGACATTTCCAATTGAGTTTCTTTTGCCCCGTGGTCGCGGTCGAAGGACTTTGTGATGATTTCATTTGAGAATTAGGACTTGTTTGTAAATTTTGAGATTGGGAGGGCTGATTTGACATCTAATCTCACACACAGGTGTAACTTTATTTCTGGAGCGTATTCAGCAGAAGTTTCAATGAAATTTGGCAAGATTTGATGATTTTGGGATAATTTGAAAACAGGGTACTTTAGGGTAATTAGGGTAATTAGAATTTCGAAAAATGGCGAGACTTGAAACTAAGGCGTCGGATGAGATTTTGAAAAATCTTACAGAAGGGAAACTTGGTCAGAATAGTGAATGGGAGATACTCCTTGAATTAGATCGAAGTTTGGAGATGAGATGTGGGTTTTAGCCTTTTTAGGTTTTGCGGAAAATCTTAAAAAGGTATAAGCCGCGATAATTCTAGGCTGATTTGCGAAAAGGAGTAAGACGACAAAGTTTTGGCATCGGGACCGTACAAGTACATACTAATTTCGCATTTATACCGTGATTTTGATACCTAGTTTTGTTTCGTTGGTTCGACGCATTTGTACGAAACTAGACGTCTCGGCGCAAAAGATGGTAGGTGCAAAAGTCGAAAAGACTAATCATACGAAAACAAGCATCAGATGAATAGGTAAAGGCTGAAAAGCAGAAACGCAAAGTCATACAAAAGTAGAACAGTAGAAAACATAAAACCCCAAAAAGTTGGAAACCTATAAAAAATGTACAAAAACTGAACAGTCTGAGAAAAGCCTACATCGGACTAGTGCCCCCTCCTGCCCCTCTGTGGAGGGGGGGGCTGATACTCTAATGGTGTGTGTAACATCCCAGTTTTTGGCTATCTTTTCTGCTTGCGAGTCAGCATACCTTCTTTGGAATCCCTGATGTCTCAACCCTATCTTGATCTTAGGTATGCCACTACCTTAACCTAAAAAGTTGGCAGCTAAACTTCATCTCCCAGATCATTTTCACATTTCAGTCCAAAAGTGTTTCAGTTTAGTCCTTTTCAGAATTTTCAGAAAACCCCAAAAAGGCTAAAAGTCTCAGATCATCTCCAAATTCAAATCTGATCAAGTGATTATCTTTCTTTCATTTTTCTAAACGTTTTTCCCTTCTGGAAGAACTCAAAAATCTCAACCGAAACCCTAGTTTCAGCCCCGGCAAAATGTCAAACCCTAATTACACTATTTTACCCTGTTTTTGATTTTTGTCGAAACCCTCAGATCTTGTTGGATCTTACCATTTTTCCTGCTGGATGAGTCCAAGTATTTTGGTAACACTCATCTGAAAAGTCAAAATTCAAATCAGCCCTCCAGATCTTCAGATTTGCAGATAGGCCCAATTCCCGAACCAAAATCCTCGCAGTTTAGTCCAAACCTTCGCAAATCAGTCCAAAACCTTTCAAACAAGCCCCTGGCCCTTTCTTCGACCACGACCAGAGCCGCGCGCACGACCACGACCTGAGGACTTTCGACTGCAGTTGTTGCCATTGCCGTGAACCACCGTAGCCTTCACCGCCGGCCAGATTCGCCGCCGCCAACAGTTGAAACCAGCGTGTACCGCACGTGCTTGCGTCGCGCCAAGGAGCGCCACCGTGGCGATGACCGGAGACCGTGGCTTCACCGTTCGCGCGCGTGCCTGACATTGTCAGGAATTTACTGCCACATGGTTGTCATGCCGAAGCTCGCTATCCCGTCGTCCTGACGAAGTCCCAATTTCGCGCGATACCCCATCTCTGGCAGAGCTTCCACCGTGTCCCGATATGCCTCGCTGACCGCTCCAGCGCCAGAGAGCATCTTCCCGACGATTGCTGCCGCTCCCGAGGACTCAACCCCGCAACTATATAAAGCCCCCTCGCCCAGCATCTCTTCACACCACTCCGCAGCTGTATGCTTTAGCTTCTACCACCAGAGAGCAACCAAGCTCCTCAGCGCCGCCATGAAGACCTTCTTCCCCGGGGAGCCACTTCTGAAGCTCACGGTGCCAGCTTCGCCTGCGGCTTCTCCCTCCAAACCAACACCACCAGTAAGCTCCCCTCATCCCCCGGTATGTGTCATAACATTTAATTGATCCCCAGCGAACCTCAATGCCGGCAATCACCGGAAAGGCCCAAATCCCCTGTTCCCCTAATGCCGAGCGATTCAAGCCAAATTGATCCTCGTGCCAGTACAGAATAGTGATCAGTAAGCTAGGAGGAGTAAGACTGCAAGTTTGGAATCGTCAATTTTGCCCCGAGCGTCGAATCCCCAAGTTCGAGCCTCGGCAGTTCGCCGGAGAACGCCGCCGTGCTTCTCCAGTCATTCTCTGGCAAAATTGAGTACACCAGTAGCTTCGTGATGACCCCTATATGCTTCCCGAGTGTGGAATTGAGTTCAAACGCCCTGGAACAAAAACGCCCAAATCGGTGCCTTCGTCTTCGGCCCCGATCACCGGAGTATGTTTTTCAGCCAAACTGTAACATCCCAAATTTTGCCATCTCTTTAGCTTGTCAGCCGGTATATGTTCATTGGATTCTTGGATGTCTCAACCCCATTTTGATCTTTATCTCAGAATTATGATCTCAGGTGTGCCACCACCTTAATTTAAAAAGTTGGCAACCAAACTCCGCCTTTCAGACCATTTTCGCTTTTTAGTCCAAAAGCATTGCGGATTAGTCCTTTTTAGATTTGTCAGAAGCTCAAAAAGACCAAAAGTCTCAGACCATCTCCAAACTTTGATCTGATTCAGTGAATATCTCCCATTCACTATTCTAGACATTTTTCTCTTCAGGAAGAATTCCAAAAACTGAACCGAAACCCTAGTTTCAGCCTCGCCAAAGTTTCAAACCCTAATTACCCTGTTTACCCTAATTACCCTGTTTTCGATTTTTGTCAAAACCACCAGATCTTGTTGGATTTCACCATTTTTCCTACTGGATGAGTCCAAATGAATTAGTAGCACTCACCTGCAAAACCAGAACTCAGATCAGCCCCTTAGATCTTCATATTTGCAAATAGGCCCAAGATCCCGAAGGAAAACCTTGCAGATTAGTCCAAATCCCTTGCAGTTCAGTCCAAGCATTACAACCAGGCCCTTGTGCCATTTTCGTCCTCGACCAGGTTGCACGACCAGAGCCTCGCCACCTCGCCTCGCCACAGGACTCGCCGCCGACGAAGTCTCGCCCGCAGCCACCGTCACCGCCACGTAGAGCCACCTGTGCGCAACCGTGCCGCCACCGTGGAGCAACCTCAGCGCGCCTTGCCGTGATTCTCCCGCGCGCGCGTGCTCCAGCAGCAGCAAAGCAACGCCATGTTGCAGCCATGCCGAAGCCAGTGATCTCGTCGCCCTGCTCCAGCCCAATTTCGTGAGATTCTTCTTCCCTGGCTCAGTCCTTGCCGCGTCCCGACGTCGTCTCGATCGTTTCTCCGGTGTCAGCCACAAATCCCGCCCGATATGCTTCAACTCCCGAGCTCAGCGCATCGCCTATATAAGCTCCCTCCCTTGCCCAGAATCACTTCGCACCACCCCGTAGCTTCATTGCTTCAACCATAGCACCAGAGAGTAGCAGCTTCCTCAGCGCCGCCGTGAACGGTTTCTTCCCCGGCGAGCCACCTCAGGAGCTCACGATGCCAGCTTCGCCCGAATCTCCTCTCTTCAATCTAAGACTACCAGTGAGTTCCTCTCGTTCCCCTCTCCGTATCATAGCGTTTAATTGGCCCCAGGCGAACCCTAACGCCGGCGATCGCCGGAATATCCCAAATCCCCTGTTTCTTTAATACTGCTCGATTCGATCCGAATTAAACCTCGTGCCAGTGGTGAAAGATGTTCAGTGCAACCCTTTGAGCGAGCCTACGAACTTGGATTTTGAAATTGAGCTGAGATTGTAGCTTTCCCGTAGATTGCGCGCCACCAGCAAACCGGCTCACGCTGCCAAGCTTCTCCGGCCATCCTCCGGTGGATTTAACCCCACCAGTAGCCTTCACACCTCACCCTCTCACTCCCTGAGCAAAGAATCGAGCTCAAAGTCTTTAAATAGAAAACCCCCAATCTCCAGTGTCGTCTTCTCCAGCGCCGGTCGCCGGAATTTCTCCCCGGCTGATCTAGCCCCGCACACTTTGTCCCTTAGATAGATCTCGGTACCCTGAGCAAAATTGTCTACTAGCTCGATCCCTGAATCGACCTGGATCAGATGTTATTTCAATGCCAAGATCACTGTCCAGTAACTCAGGCCACCGTGTTCACTCGCTTGATTAGGCCACCCTCCGGCCACTTTCTGCCCTTAAGCCTATTGAGAGTTTTGTTCCTGTTGCCAAGGCCTAACCCCCAGACAAAGTGGTTCATCAATTGAAGCCCTGGATCAAAAGTTATGCCATGCCCTAGTTCCCAGCCATGTTCAGCACTATGTCAGTGCATGTCCAGCAGTGGCATTAGATGGTTTATACCTGTTACACTTGAGCAATTGAAATGCCACCTTGTCCATTAGATTCCTGGAGTTGTTTTCTACAACTTTCTCTACTGCCACTTTTCCAGAAAACATACCTAAGACCAACTTATAGCTATGTCAATCCGTGGACCGAATGTCAGCCTTTCGACATTCAAGTCCTTTTGAGCCCATCTCTTCGATCAATATCAAGTGACTTTGTCCAAACCTTTCCCCTGCATTCATGATATATTTTACGTATCATTTCCCATAAAGACTATGTTCTGTATGCTTATGTAGTGTATGTGTGTATTATCTGTATCCGCCGTGGAACCAGACATTGAAGGAGCGGAAGAAATCTTCGAAGAATTACCCAAGTAACTAGACCCAACATTGCAAGGCAAGTCTCAATCCCCTGATCATATCTCACCTACTATTTTGAAATGAAGTATGTCAACTGTTTTCAAGTATATGCATGCCTTAGATTCAAATAAGAGTTATGTTTCAATAAAGATGACTAGATATGAGCTAAATGATTGTAAAGCCCCTTTTGACATTGAATACCCCTGCACCCTTGTTACCCTAGATTATCATGCTTAGGCTATGCTATGCTTAAAGATTATATGACAAATGTTGAATGGTCACATATGGGAAAAGCATGTTCAAAACCCCTTTTTGTGAAAGAAAATGTGATTGGAATCGATAGTGAGGATGGTTTGATTGGATGGTGCTGTGTGCGCACTGGGAATGTAAAAGACTCCTCACTAAAGATTCATAAGGACTAGAACCTTGTGTTGTGCTTCTATGCGGCATGAAAAACGTACCAACCACCTGCCTGTTTATGGGACGGGCGCAACTTAGTAGCTCTCTTTAGTGTTAGCTTTTCCCTGCAATGGTTGTCGGTCCAGTTTCTTGCGAGAACTGGTGGGCCGCAGAAGGCCATGAGTGATGTGAGATCAGAAAAATCATGAGAGGAAAAGGTGGAAAGAAGGAAGACGCCCTATGCCAGATTAAGTCGTGCGCGACTGTAATCAAGAGAGGCTATGTGTCTTGCGAGAACATAGGCCCAGGCTAGGAAGTGAGGCAGTGGGGGGGACCCACAACGGTACTTGAGACTTGACTGTCTATTTACCGGGTAGGGAAATAGTTAATGCTAGGACTGTAAACTGTTGTGTCACTTCGGTCTTGTCACATGTGTAAAAGTCGCATGGAGTTGGCCTGACTTGAAAGCTGAGTGATTGGTGGATTAAGGTGGTACACCTTTGCAAAGTTTAAAAAGTATCGGATACTCTGAGCTCCCAGGTCATGGAGTCTGCGCGCTGTGGATTCTATTCACGTCGATGCAGCACAAGTAGCTTTTGGAAAGTTTTTCACAAAATTTGAGTAAAGTGGTGACTCATGAAAGACCGCCACACACAACATTTCAGAAAATCTAGCTTAGGATTTTAAAAGCCCTGCTTTTGAAAACAAAGGTCTTTTCTTCAAAATGAGAGTGAAAATCTACTCTATTACTATATATATAAAACCAAGACCCCTTTTCTTGAAAACCCCTCATCTATGTATCTGCATTCTCATAACGGGACTTGCTGAGCATTGTGGAAAATATGCTCACCCTTGCCTTTACAAACAAATTCAGAAGAAAAGATTCAAGGATCCCGATCCCTTTAGCCTTGAGCACCGAGAAGAGGAAGGAACCTGTCCAGACGATTTGAGCTTCTAGGAGGGTCATGCGCCAAGTTGAGTTCGATGTGGTAAAGGCCCAAGCCGAACCGCTGCAGAAGGAAATGAAGACCTCTGTTACTGCTTTCGTGTTATTGTTTTTGATTCTTGATTTATGAAAAACCCTCTACTTTGTATCAACTTTAATTAATGCCATTATTGGCTTTATGATAATGTAATAGTGGTCCTCGTGACCTTGTACTCATTCTATCTATTTGACTTCTTGATTGAAGTGCATCCTATTGTTGTGAGCTTGTGATGTACCTTTCTGTGTGCAATCCACCTGGGCGGTTGCCATTGGAATCCTCAAATGAGGGTCCCACACAAACCAGCCGATGAAACCTTGTCATCTAGCTAGGCCTCAACCCCCTGAGTGATTTACTCCACTGGCTCGAACCCTGAATCGGTCTAGATCAAACGTTATGATCGTGCCAAGATTACTGTCCAGTAGTTCAGGCCACCGTGTTTGCTCACTGGATTTGGCCACCTTCCGGCCACTTTCTGCCCTTGAGCTTGTTGAGAGTTTTGTAGCTGCTATGAAGGCCTAAACCCCAGACAAAGTTGTGCACCAATTGGAGTCCTGAGTCAAAAGTTATACAATGCCCTAGTTTCTGGCCATGTCTAGCACTATGTCAGTGCATGTCCACCAGTGGCATTAGATGATTTAGACCTGTTACATTTGAGCAATTGAAATGCCACTTTGACCACTAAGCCTTTTGAACCATGTTCTACAATATTCCCTACTGTCACATCTCCAGAAAACAAACCTAGAACCAATTTAGGGCTATGTCAAGCCATGAGCCGAATGTCAGCCCTTTGACATTCAAGTCCTTTTGAGCCCATCTCTTCGATCAATATCATGTAACCTTGTCCAAACCCTTTCCCTGCATGCATGATATATTTACGTATTATTTTCTAGTGCTTGTATGCTTATATAGTATGTATGTGTAGTTTGTATCCGCCGTGGAACCAGACGTTGAAGGAACAAAAGAGATCTTCGAGGATTCATCTGAGCAGCTAGACCCATCACTGAAGGCAAGTCTCAAACCCTTGATCATGTCTAGCCTAATATTTTGAAATGAAGTATGTTAACTGTTTTCAAGTATGTGCATGCCTTAGATTCAAATAAGAGCTATGTTTCAATGAAATGATTAGATATGACCTAAATAACTATAAAGCCCCTTTTGACAACGAATATCCATGCACCCTTGTCACCGTAGAATATCATGCTTAGGCTATGCTATGCTCAAGATTATGTGTTAAATGTTGAATGGTCACATATGAGAAAAGCATATTCAAAACCCTTTTTGTGAAAGAAAATGTGATTGGAATCGATAGTGAGGATGGTTTGATTGGATGGTGCTGTGTGCGCACTGGGGATGTGAAAGACTCCTCACTAGAGATTCATAAGGACTAGAACCTTGTGTTGTGCTTCTAAGCGGCATCAAAAACGTACCAACCACTTGCCCGGTTATGGGACAGGCGCAACTTAGTAGCTTTCTTTAGTATTAGCTTTTCCCTGCAATGGTTGTCGATCCAGTTTCTTGCGAGAGCTGGTGGGCCACAGAAGGCCATGAGTGATGTGAGTTCAGAAAAATTATGAGAGGAAAAGGTGGAAAGAAGGAAGACGCCCTATGCCAGATTAAGTCGTGCGCGACTGTAATCAAGAGAGGCTATGTGTCTTGCGAGAATATAGACCCAGGCTAGGAAGTAAGGCAGTGGGGAGGACTGTCGACGATTCGGACTCGGAGTCCTCAGCCGAACTTATGCAGAATTTGTAATTGTGAGACCTTTCAAGATGACCCTCCGGGAAGGTATGCTGAACAATGGTGAACAGGAGCACAGAGAGTTTAGACAGGTTCGTGCCCTCGATAGTGGGAGTAATAGCCCTACGTCCTGTTGAGATTTCACTAAGTGTGGTAAAAGGTTTACAAATGGAGGGAAAAGTCCTCACAGGCGAGGATTTTCCCTGTAAAAGTGTACAAGGATAAGCCAAAGAAGGCTTACTAAAATGCTATATGAGGTGGGCCGTAGACTTGGCTAATTTAAATGATTTTGGATTTCTTGATCTTCCGATCTCTCGGTTGATGTTTCGGATGATCTCCCCCTTGATTGATGCTCCATGCCATCCTTTTGTACTGCTTGAAAGGGTGCCATGTGGAGGAAACTGCATCAAACGGTTGCACGGACGGTTGGATGCGGTTTTTTGGAACTGCTCTTAACCTCCACGCAGTTAAACACGTGTTATTCATGGAATACTGTATGTGTTAACCTTCTGACGGTCGATTCTCCACGTGTAGGAATCTTCGGGATACTTAGAATATCCTGTTGTATGGGCAACCGAATAGATAGATCCCAAGTATCCTGATCGGCAGATGTTCTGACCGCGGGATATTGGCTGACCGCGCAATATCCCGAATATATAGTTCGCGTATAGCCTACGAACTTCTGACCGCGCAAGGCTTACGGTTTGACCGCGTAAAGCTGGCGATCACATAGTGAAGTCCCTCAGAACAACTTGAGCTCGTATCGCCAGATACATTCTTGACTCGAACCTGCCTTTAACCAGAAGTCCAATAGAAGTGGTCCGGGTGTCAATCCTCGTCAGCTAGCCCCCAAATTCGAAAGAAACGAAGTGACGTGTTTATTTCGAATTTTAAGACCATGCATTGGATTTTTAACCCGGCCCTTTAACTTCTACACTTAGTGGCGCACTAAGTGAAAACGGTTGGTTTTTCAAGACGGGTTCTGACATTACGTGACGGGCAATGATAGCACCGTAGAATTGTTTTTATCTCGAGGTAAAATTGTAAATGCTTTGACGAAACCCGAGGCGCCTGGAATGCAAACCGTCACCCAGGCCGCTATAAATACCAAGTTCTTGGATTTGTAAAGCTTCACAATTTCCCTCCACGCCTAAGTCCTTTTCTTGTTATCCTGCCTTCTTCCTTTTCACATACTCCTCCCAATGGCAGATCACGATATCATCGAGATTGAGAGTGATGAAGAGGAAGTTGTCGAACAAGGGTCTCAAACGAATGAAGTCATGTCTCCCTTAAGGAAGAAACCCAAGGTTGACAAAGGATCTTCCAGTGGAACAAAGGTGAAGAACGTAGCGAGTTTCTTTCTTCCTTCAGTTCCTTTGACCCTCCCCGTTCATGCCTCTCGGCAAGTTAGGCCTTTATCCTTAGAGAAAGATCCCATCACATCCAATTCTCCCATCCTTTTGGGTGATCAACATTCTGGTCGGCAAGCGGTGACTATCCCTCGATCAGATGATTGCCATATTGGGTTGGCGAAGCAATCTTCTGATGGGAAGGTTGCTCTTCCACCATATGATGATCTTCCTCCCAAGATGGGTGTATCAACGGGTAATGCACCGGGACAAGTAACAATTCTTCTCCCTTTTTGCTAATAATTTTAGTTAGTATGACTAACTTTTGCAAAATGCAAGAGGTAGGAGGCCCCAGTGATCAGCCTTCTGCTGCTCCATCTCTTCCTTCCGGACAGACCCTTCTGGAAGAGAAGAATGCCCTGGAGAAGAAGACCGAGGAGATGGCCTCGAAGATTCTGCGTTTAGCAGAATGTCTTGATCGATCCCGAGAAGAGGCGCACCATTTCCGTCGAGAGAGGGACTTCGCTCAGCAACAGCGAGAACTCTCTGACTTGATTAGGGACAATAGTGCGTCTGTTGTTAGGGACGATATAGATAGACTTAGGGTAGTTGCTAGTTCCCTGGGGGTTGCCAGTGTAAATCCTACTGTCAACAACATGTCCCTTGGGGAACTTTGTAAACTTCTTTCAGAACAGGTCGATGCTTTTATCGACCGTATCCCTTTTGTATGTAAAGAATGTAATAAATAAAGTTTCTTTTATTCACATGAACATTCTTCATATCTTCTGTGTGAAATTATGGCCAAAAGCTTAGTCTGCGACCATTCATACACAGGAAATTTCAGTTCTGCGATTAGAATCGCGCTCTAAAAGATCACCATGACCTGCCCTGATGCCGCGATCAGACTTAAGGCCGCGGTTAGAACTGAATTGCGACTAGAGTCGAACGTTCGGTTAGACCATTACTTCGACCAGAAACGAAGTTAAATAACATGGCTTTAACCAAACCATAACCCAGTTAGAATATATCCGTACGTCAAAATTTGAGTTACATGATATTTTTCACAAAAATGTTTAAGTAAAAAGAAAGGTAAATAACCCTCAAAAAGCCTTAGCAGACTTCTCGAGTTTTAGCCCTTTCAGCTTCCGAAATAAAGAAGTCTTTTTATTTCAGATCCGATACCCGAAACGCTTTAAAGGGTTTATCATAGAATATCCATTATGGGAAATGAATAAAATATTTAAGAGGACGTTTGAGTGGAACGTTACTCATAGAGGCGTGACTCCTCGAGTCTATAAAAGCAGTAGGTAGCTTCTTGAGGAAACTATTCAGCCGCGAAAAACCCTTAGAGTTCCCGCCGCACAAAACCCTGATCTTCTTGCCTTCATCTTCCACAAAATCATCGACTTTTTTGACCGATCTTCCTCAAAAAATGGCATCTTGGAGCAGATCCAACCACCATTCTGAGGAGACTCTGGTAGCGTTGGAGAAGGAGGAGATCCTTCCATCGCGGCTGCTGATCAATTGGCGGCCTGCGGAGAAGGACCAAGAAACTCCAATCGTCCGAGAGGGCGAGTTGGTAATCTTCAAGGAGTATCTGCGCTGCGGGTTCCGATTCCCTGAGAGTCGGTTCCTAAAGGACATCCTCGAACATTATGGGTGGGAACTGATCAACCTCCACCCAAATGCGATGCTAATCCTGGCGGTGTTTCAGCATCTTTGCGAGGCCTTCGTCGGAGTATATCCTAGCGTGGACCTCTTCCGACGGTTCTACTTCTCGGCAT
Organism: Pharus latifolius; assembly: GCA_019359835.1. Classification (NCBI taxonomy): domain Eukaryota; kingdom Viridiplantae; phylum Streptophyta; class Magnoliopsida; order Poales; family Poaceae; genus Pharus; species Pharus latifolius. The sequence continues at coordinate 43,719,222 of CM033323.1, forward strand.
GGTCGAAGAGCACCAATGCCGCCGGATGCATCTACTTCCGGCTGAGGGACAAGAAGGAATATCCCTCGCCACCTCTGTGGGATTTGGTGCACGAGTGGCACCAGAGGTGGTTTTACTACTCTCTGCCGTCCGAGAGTAGTTTATGGTTTGAGAACTCGCGGCCAGAGAAGTCAAGCGAGTTGGATGCTCCCCCGACGCTGGGCGTGGAGCACCTGAAGCACGCCGAGGTGATTCTTCACTTGGTGGGTCAAGGGTTGACAGCGAGGGATGTCATCCGAGACTTCGTGAAGAACCGAGTGAGCCCCCTGCGCGAAAGGGCTCATCCTACTTGGGAAATCAAGTCCATGGCGGATGGAACCCTGGACTACAATGAAGGTATTCGACCTTTTAGCACTGTGCTTTGTCATTTCTGAAATTTATGTTTTCTGACTTGAATTTGGGAACAGTTCTGCCCTCAGCCGAAATTGAGAGGCGAACTAATTCCCTCCTTAGGGCCTACAATGCTGATGTAGAGGGCCCTCAGGGATCACCTTGCCCGCAGAGCTTGATTCATGCCGGTGATGACCTCAGACAGGAGCGCCGAAAGGTAATTTCCTTGTCCGGCTTTGGTTCTGCAGGTCTTGTGTGTGTCCAGCGCTAATCCATTGTAATGGACTGTGAACCAGCTCCTAGGGAAGTTTGCTGATGCGACGTTCCCAAGCGAAAATGTCGGCTCTCTGCGGAAGCCGACGGCGAAGAATGTGAAGATGGACATCGCTGCTCACTGCCCAGGCAGAATCACTGCTTGAGTATCTCCCTGGAGATGTACGGTGACGCGAAGAGGCGATCAGAACCAGGGTTCGATCAGCCGCTGCAGCCGTACTCAGCCGGGTTCGACTTCACCATGGCCCAGATGCAGATCTGAACGCATTGGTGGGTCCGGTTGAGGTCGAGAGTGAAGAGCTGCTCGATGCAGTCATAGAGGAAGTCAAGCCCCTAGTAGATAGACTCCTGACTGAGCTGGGGATCGAATGATCCTTATTTTTGTACTTAGAAACTTGTGTATAATGCAAATGTATGTAAAAAATTATTTTTGACAAGAAAATATATATTTCGTGTTTTCATAATATGAATTCCATATTATGAGCATATTCCCCCCCAGCCCCCGCCTCTGCTTATGAACACTAAAGCCTTGGTGTTATAAGCAGAGGAGAAAATATAAGCGTTACGACCAGGGACATGCATATTAAACCAACGACCAGGATCAATATAACATCTAATCTTATTGCGAACTAGTAGCCACTCGGATGACCAAGGACTTACCAGATAATCCCGTATGCGTTGAGAAACGGCTTATTTAGGAATGACTTATCTGTAAGTGATCATGAGATCGACCAGCGAATCCGATTAGATTGTTGTGATGATCTGACCGTCGGCGATCAGCCCCCAGGTCGAATGCATATGATACGGGCTTAAAGAGAAAAACTCATAGTATGAAAGCAAAACATTTTTTGTTTTGGCAAAAGATGCTAATTGAACAGGAAAAAAGTGATTGGAATACTTACACGTAAAACTTGCGAAGTTGATCGATGTTCCAAGTATTGGACAAAATCCGACCATCCTCCATAGCTAACCGCGCCGATCTTGTCCGCGGTACTGAGACAACAGTATAAGGACCTTCCCATTTTGGGGAGAATTTGTTGCGATTAGACTGGTCTTGAAATTTTCGTAAAACCAAGTCGCCAACGTTGAGATCACGTGGTCGCACCTTTTTACTGTGATACTTGCGTAGAGCCTGCAAATATACCGCGGACTTGATCAGGGCGCGATCACGCCGTTCTTCCAGGAGGATGAGATCTTGCGATCGCTGTTCGGATTAGTTGACCTGTTCGAATTGATTCGTGCGAACAGATCCAATACTAACTTCCATAGGCAACACAGCCTCGGCCCCATAGACCAAATGGAAGGGTGTCTCACCGGTGGCTCGACTAGAGGTAGTCCGTAGTGCCCATAGAACAGTATAAAGCTCATCTTCCCAAGCCCCCGAGCGGGTCTTGAGGCGATCAAAAACACGTTTTTTGATGCCTTGCAATACTTGCCCATTGGCCCGTTCTACAGCACCATTGCTTTGTGGATGTGCCACAGAAGCAAAGCACACCTTGGTCCCAATCTGATCGCAGTAGTCTAGGAAGAGACCGCTAGCGAACTGAGAACCGTTGTCTGTGATGAGACGGTTTGGAACACCAAATCGTGCCACAATGTTCTTGTGAAAGAACTTTTGTGCGGCTAATGCAGTAATATTTCGTACTGGTTCGGCCTCAATCCACTTTGTGAACGTGTCAATGGCTACGAACAGAAACTTGTACCCATTGACCGCTTGTGGCATAGGACCGATGATGTCCATTCGCCAGATCACGAAGGGCCATGCGAGAGGAATAGTTTGCAATGCATAAGCAGGTTGATGAACCTGTCTTGCATGAAACTGACACTGTGGACACATCTTGACCATAAGCTTGGCATCATCGAGTGCCGAAGGCCAGTAGAGTCCCTGTCGAAAAACTTTTCCGACCAGTGTTTGGTATGACGCGTGTGCACCGCATACACCGTCATGTATTTCTTTCAAGAGGGATTTTCCTTCCTCCTGAGATATGCAGCGCATGAATACTCTTTGAGTACCCTTTCTGTACATAACCCCATCTATGAGTTTGTACAGACGCGCCTTTCGAATTAACAGATCTCTTTTGGTTTCGTCCTCGGGTAGGGTCCCATGTTCAAGATAGACCCTCAATGGATGAGTCCAATCTTGTTCCTGACCGAGGTTGGCAACGAAGGCTATTGCCGGATCATCCTCGACCGAAGTCATGATCGAAGGATGGTCCAAGTGTTCAATGAACACTCCTGCCGGAGCAGATGAGCGTGAGGATCCAATTTTGGATAATTGGTCTGCGAGAATATTGTCCTTTCGCGGGATGTATTGGACTTCGAAGTGACTGAAGTGTTTTTCCAATCTCCTCACTTCCCCCAGGTAATGAGCCATTGTCTCATCGGAGGTGCTGTACTCCTTGTTTACCTGGTTTACGACTAGCTGTGAGTCCCCCCTCACCACTAATCGACGGACTCCGAGGAATTTTGCTGCCCGGAGCCCTGCAAGAAGACCTTCATACTCTGCTGCATTGTTGGTTGCAACAAAGTGTAGTTGAATGACATACTTAAGCTGTTCGCCCAGGGGCGTAACTAAGACTATTCCAGCCCCCGAGTGTTGAAAACTACGGGAGCCATCAAAGTACATTGTCTAATAATCGGGGCACTCCAGTTCCTTTGCCAACTGCACGGGTGGCTCAGGGTTGGTCCATTCGACCACAAAGTCGGCCAAAACCTGAGACTTAACCGCCGTGCAAGGGGTGAAATGGATCTCGAAGGCACCGAATTCGACCGCCCATTTGGCGATTCGACCAGATTTTTCTGGATTTCGGACAATATCCCCTAAAGGAAAAGAGGAGGGTACTGTGATCTTGTGTGCTTGAAAGTAATGTCGTAGCTTACGGGAAGCCATCAGTAGCGCGTAAAGTATCTTCTGGACCTCAGGGTAGCGCTCCTTAGGACCATGAAGTACTTCGCTCACATAGTAGACGGGTCTGTGTACTCCTTCCCTTTCCGCGATCAGAACTGCGCTGACCGCGTGTGGGGTGGCCGCCAAATACAGAAGTAATGGTTCTTCCTTTTCAGGAGACACCAATACTGGCGGACTGGACAGATATGTTTTTACCTCCTGAAACTCTTTTTCGGCCTCGTCGGACCACGTGAAGTTATGATGTTTCCGCAAGGCTTTAAAGAAAGGTAGTCCCCTTTCGCCTAATCGCGATATAAAGCGACTTAAAGCCGCCATGCGACCGGCCAGGCGTTGAACATCCTTCATGGTCGAGGGCGACCTCATTTGTTCAATAGCTCTGATTTTCTCAGGATTAACCTCAATGCCCCTGGAACACACAAGGAAACCAAGAAGCTTCCCTGAAGAAACCCCGAAAGAACATTTCTCCGGGTTCAATTTTATTCCAAAGCGATTCAAGTTACAGAAAGTTTCAGCAAGATCGTCCAAATGAGACAATCTTTTGGTGCTCTTTACAACCAAGTCGTCTACATATGCTTCGAGATTATGCCCTATCTGGGAAAGAAAGGTCTTTTGCATCAAGTGCTGGTACGTGGAACCTGCGTTCTTGAGACCGAACGGCATTCTGACGTAGCAGTATGTGCCGAACGGAGTGATGAAGGCAGTTTTCTCTTCATCGTCTTCTGCCATGCTAATTTGATGATATCCTGAGTAGGCATCCAGAAAACTCATCAGTTCGCAACCCGCAGTGGAGTCAACCAGCTGGTCGATGCGGGGAAGGGGAAAGTCATCCTTCGGACAGGCACTGTTGAGGCTAGTGTAGTCGACGCACATGCGCCACTTGCCATTTGACTTGCGGACCATGACCGGATTGGCGAGCCAGTCCGGGTGATTCACTTCACGGATAAACCCGGCTTGTAAGAGTTTGTCTAACTCTTCTCGGATGGCTTCCTGTCGGTCGGTGGCAAAATGCCTGAGCTTTTTCTTTATTGGTCGTTGTCCAGGTCGAATTGCTAACCTGTGCTCAATTACTTCCCTTGGGACACCGGGCATGTCGGACGGTTTCCACGCAAACACGTCTGCGTTAGCCCGGAGCAAAGCAACGAGGTCGAGTTCCTATTTGTCATCCAGGGCTGACCCAACCCGAATTGTCTTGGATGGGTCATCTGGGTACAAAGGAAATTGTTTGAGTTTCTCATCTGGTCGAGGAGCAGCCCTGATCGCATCGGTGGCAACGGTGGCGACCTGAGCGTCCCGGAGGGGAAGTTGATCGACCATCTCCAAAGATAGCCGGTCGCACGTGAGCGCCACGTTGCGACTACCTCGGACCGAAATGACACCTTTGGGGCCAGGCAATTTCCCGCACTGATAAGCATAGTGCGTTGCCATCATGAACTTAGCAAGAGTCGGCCTGCCAAAGATTGCATTATAAGCTGAATCACAATCGATTACATCGAAAGTAACCAATTCTGTTCGGAAGTTATCTAGTTCTCCCAGAGTGACCGGGAGGACCACTTGTCCCAATGGCATCATGGAGGGGCCTGGGATTATCCCATAAAACGGATGAATTATGGGCTTGATCTTCGAACGAGGAATTTGCATCTCGTCGAGTGTCTTGACCAATAAAAGATCAAGGGAACTTCCCCCATCAATCAGGACCCTTTCGACTCTCGCATTACTGATGATTGGGGTAATAACCAGAGGTAGCCTCAATGGTCGAGTTAGCCCCACAGGACAGTCAGCGCGATCGAACGTCAAAGGCATATCCGACCAACGGGGATATTGAGGTTTGCCAAGGGATGTCTCCGTTTGGTTAACCTCTCGGCAAAAGGTTTTAAACTGCCTTTTGGAAACGAAAGAGGAGGAACCTCCGAAAATGACATTAACATGATTTTGAGGTACCTGGTAAGCCATTTCTTCGTCTCCGTCGACGTCTCTAATCCCGCACGCCTGCTCTTTAGGCGGTAAGGTTGGCATTGGCCCAGCTCCTTGGTAGAAATCATCCAGCTGTTTCAACCAACTCCTGCAGTTTTTGAGGTCGTGGCCTGCGGAGTTGTGGAGTGGACACCACCTCTTGCCCTCCTGCGGATTAGTTGGTTTTTCTGGCTGGTCGGAATCCCGGCCACCAGAAGCAGTTTTACTTTTAAAAGAAGACTTATTACCTTTGGTCGAAGGTGGTTTCTCCGCGACTGCGACCTCACGGTACTGTCCAGAGCGGTTCCTCTTCGACTTTTTTGACTTCCCACCCGGTGAAGACTCCGGCTTTTTGCTTGAATCTTCTTTCCTGGCGTCCTTGAAGTCTGGTTGGGGCGGTAGGTCCCCCTTGTCAACCATTCGGTTCCATTCGACTGCCTCAGCTGCATCGGAGTATCGATCAGCCATATCGAACAGATCGGCCACTGATCGAGGAGGGTGGATAAGCAAGTCTTCAGTGAATCTCCGGTATCGAACGGCATGCTTAAATGCCCTGATTACGGAGCCATCAGATATGTTCGGGATGGTATTTCTTACCCTGACAAACCTCTTGACAAACTGCCGAAGTGTTTCGGTCGAAGTTTGCCGCAGTCTATGCAGGTCGTCCTCCTTACCCGGCTTTTGGTAACAGTTTTGGAAATTGCTGAGGATGCAATCGCATAGCATTTCCCAATTGTAGATGGAACCCTCAGGCTGATTAAACAACCAGGTTCTAGCCGGTCCTGCGAGGACTGTTGGCAGGTAGTTGGCCATGACCTTGTCATCGCCTGCTGCTGCTTGGATAGCAGTAATATAGATCTGAAGGAACTCGGATGGGTTCTGAGTTCCATCAAACCTTTCAATGGCCCCTGGTCGAAACTTATCGGGCCAAACGACTGCTCGTAGGCCAGGCGAGAAAGCTTTGCAACCAACATAAGGACCGTGAACCGTCCTGCGACTTTCGGTTGGGTTCCGAACAAACTCACGTAATGGCGAGGTTACTCGTGGTCCCAAACGAGAGTGAACGGGAACTCGATCCCTACTACGAGAGTCCTGCATTCGCCGGTATTTGTCCTGTCGGGACGGTACAGGCGGCGGGTAACTCCGCCGGCCAGAGCCAAAATGAGGACCATCTCGTTCACGGGAATGTGTCACTAAGCGGGAAGAGGCTGTTGGGGTCGCCTCGGATGCGACCTCGTCCAGTCTTTCTGGCAGGATCCTGAAAAAGGCCGGTCTCTGCGCATCCGTGACCGTAGGAGGAAAATTGCGCATGACTTCCGCGATAGATGGCAGTCGACCATGGGTACTTCTCCTAGGGGCACCAGGTGTTATTGTTTCTTCGTCCACTGGGAAATACTCCGGTGGTAAGAAGGAGTCTGGTCACGTCTATGACCACGCGACCGTCGAGAAGAACTCGGGGCAGCATCGTAACGGGCCTGCGCATCTTGAAGAGCCTCTAGGGCAGTTCTGCGTAGTTCGTTGTTCTGTTGCTCGAGATCTTGCTCCTCCTTCTGTTTGCGAGCTTGTTCTTCCCTGGCAGCCTGTTGATCGGGAGTTTCTTCTGACAACGCAGCAAACTGCCTAGGGAGAGAGGTCGCCGATGGGGAGAACATCTCGGTTTGTTCCGAGTCGGACTCGAAATCAAAGAGACGGTGGATGTTATCAGGGTCGAACCTTCCTGGGCTAACTTCAGGGTCACCATCATATTTTCCCTCAGCGGGATCGTATGACGGGCCGGATGCATCACCTAGCACATTAAGAACCTCTGTGGGTTCTGACCTTGTGCCAGTTACCTCCTGGTCGATTAACATGACTTGGGGAGATGATTCAACCTGTGGAAGATTCTGGCCTTCGACCTCTTCCATCGGAACAGGATCGCTTGGAGAAGGCATTGGTATATGGGCATAATCCTCGAGATCGAAATCATTCTCGGAATCATATGCTCCAGCCATGTTTCGGTGAACCTCCGAATTTCAATTAGGACGCCTTGAGAAAGGCCCCACGGTGGGCGCCAGCTGTCGACGATTCGGACTCGGAGTTCTCAGCCGAACTTATGCAGAATTTGTAATTGTGAGACCTTTCAAGATGACCCTCCGGGAAGGTATGCTGAACAATGGTGAACAGGAGCACAGAGAGTTTAGACAGGTTCGGGCCCTCGATAGTGGGAGTAATAGCCCTACGTCCTGTTGAGATTTCACTAAGTGTGGTAAAAGGTTTACAAATGGAGGGAAAAGTTCTCACAGGCGAGGATTTTCCCTGTAACAGTGTACAAGGATAAGCCAAAGAAGGCTTACTAAAATGCTATATGAGGTGGGCCGTAGACTTGGCTAATTTAAATGATTTTGGATTTCTTGATCTTCCGATCTCTCGGTTGATGTTTCGGATGATCTCCCCCTTGATTGATGCTCCATGCCATCCTTTTGTACTGCTTGAAAGGGTGCCATGTGGAGGAAACTGCATCAAACGGTTGCACGGACGGTTGGATGCGGTTTTTTGGAACTGCTCTTAACCTCCACGCAGTTAAACACGTGTTATTCATGGATAACTGTATGTGTTAACCTTCTGACGGTCGATTCTCCACGTGTAGGAATCTTCGGGATACTTAGAATATCCTGTTGTATAGGCAACCGAATAGATAGATCCCAAGTATCCTGATCGGCAGATGTTCTGACCGCGGGATATTGGCAGACCGCGCAATATCCCGAATATGTAGTTCACGTATAGCCTACGAACTTCTGACCGCGCAAAGCTTACGGTCTGACCGCGTAAAGCTGGCGATCACATAGTGAAGTCCCTCAGAACAACTTGAGCTCGTATCGCCAGATACATTTTTGACTCGAACCTACCTTTAACCAGAAGTCCAATAGAAGTGGTCCGGGTGTCAATCCTCGTCAAGGACCCACAACGATACTTGAGACTTGACTGTCTATTTACCGGGCAGGGAATAGTTAATGCTAGGACTGTAAACTGTTGTGTCATCTGGGCCTTGTCACATGCGTAAGAGTCGCATGGAGAGGTACCGACTTGAAAGCCGAATGATCGGTCGATTAAGGTGGTACACCTTTGCAAAGTTTAAAAAGTATCGGATACTCTGAGCTCCCAGGTTATGGAGTCTGCGCGCTGTGGATTCTATTCACATCGATGCAGCACAAGTAGCTTTTGGAAAGTTTTTCACAAAATCTGAATAAAGTGGTGACTCATGAAAGACCGCCACACACAACATCTTCTGAAAACCTAGCTTAGGATTTTAAAAGCCTCGCTTTTGAAAATAAAGATCTTTTCTTCAAAACTGTGTGTGAAAATCTATTCTACATACATATATAAAGCCAAAGAGCCATCATTTGAGAAATTCCCCCTCATCTATATATACTTGCATTCTTATTTGGGACTTGTTGAGCACCATGTGGACAACGTGCTCACCCTTGCTTTTACAAACAAATTTAGAAGAAGGATTCGTCGACCCTGAATCTTACGGTCTTGAACCCAATGTGGAACAAGAAGAAGAAACTGAAGACCAAGCTTGTTAGAGGGTTATGTACCAAGGTGGAGTTCGATGTGGAGAAGGCCTGTACAACACCGCTGCTGCAGAAGAAGAAGACTGATGAAGTCCTTTTGTTTATTATTGTTGTTTTATTTTGTGCCGACCTTTGTGTCGAAAACTCCTTAATTTGTATCAACATTTAAATGCGCCATTTTGGCGCTAAGTTATTATAATGTTGGTCCTTGTGATCAGCACTTGTTTTTAATTACTCGCATTCTTATATAATGCATCTGGTTGTTGTGAGCTGCAATGTGCCATTTCTGAGTGCAACCCACCTAGGCGGTTGCCACCGGATTCCTCAAATGAGGGTCCCACAGAATCTGGTATCATAGCAAAAGACTCGACTGTAGGTCGTAACCCTTAGATAGACTTTGGCGTCCCTAGAAGAAAAGATCTCTAGTTCTTTGTCAAAAATTTGTTTATGAAAACCTATTTTCCTTAAGAACAATGTTATTTTCGATTTTTCGAAAAAGGCCTTAGACTTCTCTTTAAACTCATAGATGCCTTTCGTTCTGTCTTCAGATGGCTTCCGACAGGAGATACCTTCATGGTGACGAGCTTGGATCGTGGGCACTGTTGCTATGGATGATGCTGCAATTTCTTGGAGGACGGGACAGTCAGAGGCCAGTATATTGTGTCTGGCAGGATGAGATCAACGGACGACCCATTGGTTGTCGGGCTTCAGTGATTGTCTATGAGATTCCTGAGCACGGGAGAGGCTCAGTAAGACGTCAAGCCCGCAGAGAAGAAGAAGAGGATGCTATCTTAGACGCTGCCCGTCGCGCCGTAGGTACCGTCCAGCAGTTGTACAGCGACTACCTTACTGATTCCCCCTACCGCTTCGTGCCTTACAAGGTCCCCGGATCAGAGTACCGAGTTGTTCTTCCGTCCAACGACTGGGAGGACGGTATTCTGACAAAGACTCGAGACGTCGTTCGTGCTTTGGAGATCGGATACACCCGCCTACTTCGAGACTACGAGCGTGTTCGCGATGACCGCCACTACCTTGAGGGCATGCTTATTAGGGCTCGCGCAAGTCTCCAAGAAAAGGAAAGACAAATTCAAGAATTGGCTGAATCAAGTGGAGAGAAGGACCTCGAAGCTACAGAGTCAGTAGTCAAGAAGAGTCGCCCAAAGTTGAAGATCACCGCTCCCAAGAGGGTAGGAAACTTGAAGGAGTATCTCAGCGGTTACACGCCTGCGTCGCGTGGCATAGTCATCAACGGTCAGACGATCGAGCTTCCCTGCACTACGAAGAAGGAGAAGACCCCTGAGGGAAAAGGGAAGGAGATTGTCAACATTAACGGCAACAAGGAGGATGATCCGATGGATGCAGATGACGATGAGGAGGAGGATCCCGAAGAGGTAGAGCCTTGTGATTCTTCTGATGATGCTGAGGAGTGACTGCAGACTTCCTTCGATTCGACCTTTTGTGCCTAACCCAGTAGACGCTAGATTTCCTTTTGTTGTAGCAGTTGTTTTAGTATGGTTAATGTATGCTGGATGTTAGATGAGTTCTGTAAGCCGATGAGGCTAGAAGCTTTGTATCTTTTGGAAAGCTGATTTATGAAAAAGTCATTTTGCATATCCTTATTCTTACTTCTTGAGTTAATGCCAGCATTCTGCTAGCATCTCTGTGTATGATTCTTTCCGAATCAATGTCTCTATTCTTAACCTCCTGTTTGAGTAGGATGGTTAACACACGTGCAAGACCCCCAGAAGGAGAGCTAGAGGGAAATCCTACCAATGCAAGGGCTACACCCGGAACAAGAAGCCGCACTAACCCTGATAGACCAGGATCTTCGACGATGCCACAAGGACGTGACATCAATGATGTACTGCTATGGATGGAGCAAAACCGACAAGAGTCAGCAACTGCGCAGAACCAAATCTTAGGACAGTTGATGCAACACATCGCATCTAGACAAGCTGAAGGATCCGCAACAGGTGCGAAATTAACCAACTTTCAGAAAACACGCCCCCCGACCTTTTCGAGTACAGAAGACCCCATTGTGGCAGCCGATTGGTTGAGAGACGTGGAGAGGTAGTTGAACACTGTTAGGTGCAGCGACGAAGAGAAGCTTCTGTATGGATCAAATCAACTAGCTGGACCCGCTGCTGCTTGGTGGGAAAATTACCAGACTGTACACTCCAACAGAGATTCGATCACTTGGAACGAGTTCAAGGAAGAGTTCCGTAAATACCACGTCCCAAAAGGCGTTGTCCAAGCAAAACACTGAGAGTTTGTGAATCTGCGACAAGGGAACAGGACCGTCAAACAGTACCTGCATGAATTTATTCAACTGGCGAGGTATGCCCCTGAAGATATTGCGACAGAGGAAAGGAAGATCGACAGGTTTTGCGAAGGACTACAAAACTCCTTGCAATACCAGCTATCATCTCATGAGTTTACGGACTTCCACGTCCTGATAAACCGGCTGCTTAAGATGGAGGAGAAAAGGGGAATAATTGAAGAAGACCGAAAGAGGAAGACTTTGCCCAACTCTTACCAAGGAAGTGCTAGTCGAGGGAGACCGATGCCTACTTACCAACCAGCCTTCAAACCGCCTCAAAGACCCCAAAGGCCTGCGCCTACTGCAATAGCACAATGTACCGGATGTAGAGGAAACCACTTCTTGAAGGATTGTCCCCTGAAGAATGAAGAATGCTTTCATTGTGGAGGAAAGCGACATCGCAAGAACACTTGTCTACTACAACACTTACCATCCAATGTTGCACGGGCACAAGCTGCAAGACCCCCTGTTCCAACCCAAGGCTTCGCCAGAAATGCTCCACCCTCTAGAGGAGGAAGATTCCAAAATGGCCGAGGGAGAGGAATACCTGCTGCAGGTCGCGGAAGACTCAACTACGCATCTGCCATTGAAGCAGGAGAAGAATCAGACGTTGTGATCGGTAGGATCTGTAGTCACTCTGAACTTTCAGTTGCATTATTTGACCCTGGTGCTACTCATTCATTTGTGTCAAGACCTTTCATGCTCATAAATAAGTTGCCAGTATCTGCATTAGAATTCCCTATTTTAATTCAATCCCCTGGAGCTCGGATGCCTGTCAACTCTATCTGTAGAAATATCGCCTTTAGTATTGGCAATCTAGGATTCCTAGCAAACCTGCTAGTTTTGGACCTTCAAGGATTAGACGTCATCCTCGGAATGGATTGGTTAGCCAAGCATAAAGGTCAGATGGACTGTGAAAAGAAAGCAATAACCCTGACAAATGCTGAAGGAAAACAAGTCACATTCCACGCAGAGAGATCAATAGTGAACAACCGAGTGTGTAGTTTGAACAGCTTAGAAGGAGTTGAGTTTGAAGGAGTTCCAATAGTAAATGAATATCCAGACGTTTTTCCTGAAGAGCTTCTTGGAATGCCACCAGATCGGGACATTGAATTCTCAATCGAATTAAAACCCGGATCTGCCCCTTATGCAAGAAAGCTTGCACGTATGACAAGTGAAGAACAAGAAGAATTAAGAAAGCAAGTAGAAGAATTGGAAAGAAAGGGATTTGTTAGAACAAGTTCCTCACCTTGGGGAGCCCCTGTGCTTTTCGCTAAAAAGAAAGACGGCAGCCTACGACTTTGTGTCGACTACCGGAAACTGAATGACATGACTATCAAGAACAAGTATCCTTTACCAAGGATCGATGATCTCTTTGATCAACTAAGAGGAGCGAAGATATTTTCAAGGATCGACCTGAGGTTCGGATACCACCAGCTGAAAATTCGAGAACAAGATATTCCAAAAACTGCATTCATAACAAGATATGGATTGCATGAGTTTACCGTGGTGCCATTTGGTTTAACGAATGCACCAGCAGTATTCATGAATTTAATGAACAAGGTTCTCATGGAATTTCTGGACAAGTTTTTCATTGTGTTTGTCGACGACATTCTCATCTTTTCGGAGTCAGAGGAAAAACACACACAACATCTTAGGATGGTGCTAGAAAAGTTAGTAGAACATCGACTGTATGACAAATTCGATAAGTGTGCCTTTTGGTTAAAAGAAATCTCATTCTTAGGCCACATTATCTCTGGCAAAGGAATCTCAATGGATCCATCAAAAATTCAGGCTATCATGGAATGGAAACAACGGGAAACAGTAACTGAGGTAAGAAGTTTCCTAGGATTAGCCGGATATTACCGGAGATTTGTCAAAGGATTCTCCAAGATTACAAAGCCACTCACCAGGCTACTAAAGAAAGATGTTCCATTCGACTGGACAGAAGGATGTGAAAAGAGCTTTGAGGAATTAAAGAAGATATTAACAACCGCACCTGTCCTTACGTTACCAGATAACAAAAAGGATTTTGAAGTCTACTGCGATGCGTCGAAGCAAGGACTAGGTTGTGTCCTTATGCAAGAAGGGAGAGTCGTAGCTTATGCATCGAGACAATTGCGACCACATGAGGAGAATTATCCAACTCATGATTTGGAATTAGCCGCCGTTGTTCATGCGCTAAAGATTTGGCGACACTATCTACTTGGAAATAGATGTGAAATCTACATGGACCACAAGATTTTGAAATACATCTTCACCCAACAAGACTTGAACATGAGACAGCGAAGATGGCTAGAGCTAATTAAAGATTATGACCTTGGAATACACTACCACCCTGGAAAAGCAAATGTAGTAGCAAATGCCTTGAGCAGAAAATCCTACTGCAATCAATCGAAGACATTAGGAATACCACCCCAATTGCTTAGAGATTTCGAGAAGTTGAATTTAGAGTTTGTTGAACAAGGAACCGTCGCCGCATTAACAGTGAAATGCGAGCTGAAGAACCAAATCCGAAAAGCTCAAGAAGTAGATCTGAGTATTCGGAAGATGAAAGAGGACATGAAATACGAAGATGTAATTGACCTTCGTGAGGACGAGGAAGGAATTTTGTGGTATCATAACCGAATCTGTGTTCCAGAAGACAAGGAAATCAAGAACATGATACTGCAAGAAGCCCATTGTACCTCGTACTCTATTCACCCAGGCAGTACAAAGATGTACCAAGATCTAAAGGATCGGTTTTGGTGGAAAGGAATGAAGAAGGAAATTGCCGAGTTTATAGCTCCTTGTGACACCTGTCAAAGAGTGAAAGCAGAACACCAGAAACCTGCAGGACCGCTGCAACCCCTACCAACCCCGGAGTGGAAATGGGACGAGATTGGAATGGATTTCATAGTTGGTTTACCAAGAACCCAGCGAGGATACGATTCTATATGGGTCATAGTCGATAGATTGACGAAAGTGGCTCATTTTCTACCTGTAGGAACGCAGTACACAACGAAAAAGCTGGCAGAACTATATCTTACCAGGATTGTCACGCTACATGGAGTACCAAAAACAATCGTCTCAGACAGAGGAGCACAATTTGTATCAAGATTTTGGGGAGAGTTACAGAAGTCCCTGGGAACGAAGTTGAAGTTCAGTACAGCTTACCACCCGCAAACTGGAGGCCAAACGGAAAGAGTGAACCAGATTTTAGAAGACATGTTGAGAGCGTGTGCTCTAGACTATGGAAATTCTTGGGAACAATTTCTACCGTACGCGGAATTCACCTACAACAATAGTTATCAAGTGAGTCTACAGATGGCTCCTTATGAAGCGCTTTATGGAAGAAAGTGCCGCACGCCACTATATTGGACCGAAGTGGGACAGAAACAATTTTTCGGACCGCAATTAGTGGAGGATGCCACAGCCCACGTGAAGATCATACAAGAGAGATTGAAAACGGCCCAGTCTCGACAGAAAAGTTACACCGACAGAAGAAGGAGAGAACTATCCTTCGAGATAGGTGATTACGTATATCTCAAAGTAACACCCTACAAAGGAGTTTGACGATTTCAGATGAAGGGAAAGCTAAGCCCGAGATACGTGGGACCATACAAGATTTTGGAAAGGCGAGGAGAAGTAGCATACAAACTGGAGCTCCCACCTGAATTAGCAGGAGTCCATGATGTCTTTCACGTATCCCAACTAAGGAAATGCCTGAGAAAACCAACGAAGCAAGTGTCCCCCACAGAAATAGAGGTTCAACCAGATCTGACATATCAGGAATATCCAGTCAAGATGTTAGAGGTCAGTGAAAGGAGATTAAAGTCAAGAACCATAAAATTCTGCAGAGTCCAATGGAATAACCACACCGAAGAAGAATCAACTTGGGAAAGAGAAGAAGAGCTGCGTCAGAATTTTCCCTACCTGTTCTCAGACTGATCGGAATCTCGAGGACGAGATTATTCCTAAGGAGGGTAGGTTGTAACATCCCAGTTTTTGACTATCTTTTCTGCTTGCGAGTCAGCATATCTTCTTTGGAATCCCTGATGTCTCAACCCTATCTTGATCTTAGGTATGCCACTACCTTCACCTAAAAAGTTGGTAGCTAAACTTCATCTCCCAGATCATTTTCACATTTCAGTCCAAAAGTGTTTCAGTTTAGTCCTTTTCAGTATTTTCACAAAACCCCAAAAAGGCTAAAAGTCTCAGATCATCTCCAAATTCAAATCTGATCAAGTGATTATCTTTCTTTCATTTTTCTAAACGTTTTTCCCTTCTGGAAGAACTCAAAAATCTCAACCGAAACCCTAGTTTTAGCCCCGGCAAAATGTCAAACCCTAATTACCCTATTTTACCCTGTTTTTGATTTTTGTCGAAACCCTCAGATCTTATCAGATCTTACCATTTTTCCTACTGGATGAGTCCAAGTATTTTGGTAACACTCATCTGAAAAGTCAAAATTCAAATCAGCCCTCTAGATCTTCAGTTTTGCAGATAGGCCCAAGTTCCCGAACCAAAATCCTCGCAATTTAGTCCAAACCTTCGCAAATCAGTCCAAAACCTTGCAAACAAGCCCCTGGCCCTTTCTTTGACCACGACTAGAGCCGCGCGCACGACCACGACCTGAGGACTTTCGACCGCAGCTGTTGCCATTGCCGTGAACCACCGTAGCCTTCACCGCCGGCCAGATTCGCCGCCGCCAACGGTCGAAACCAGCGTGTACCGCACGTGCTCGCGTCGCGCCAAGGAGCGCCACCGTGGTGATGACCGGAGAACGTGGCTTCACCGTTCGCGCGCGTGCCTGACATTGTCAGGACTTTACTGCCACTTTGATATGTATTCCTCTGCATGTGCTTGGTCGTACTCTAGCATCGTGAGGCCTATTTTCTTTGGATCGAGGAAACCCACCCTGTCACATGCCCTCATCGACGCCAGCCTATATATGCACCTGCATGCAAAGTAGACATTAGTAAGTATTGCGTACAAAGTGATCAGATTTATGAAATGAACTGCGACAACATATAGGACCAGCAAATTCACAGGACTCCAGTCCGTATGATGGACATATTAAGGTCTTGCCAGTTGAAGAGGTCGAACAAATCCTCGTGGGCCACGGATATGCTCCCAGCCTCATAGTGAAATGTCCTGGCTTGAAGTGAACTACGAAGTTCACGTGGCGCCTAGACTGGGTCAAGTACCACTCATGGAGACTTCTGGTTGTTTGATCCATATTGCGCAGAAGGTACTCTGACACGAGTGAGAGCCCGTTCTTGACATCGTTATGATAGTTGGCTGACTTTGTTTCGCCTTGCCTTTGGCCTTGCCCTTGCTCTTACCTTTGGCCAGGGAGCAAGTGTATATCTTCGAAGGTTGGGGCGAGGCGCCGCAGGCCTCATTTGATGGCGAAGGCCCTTTTCGAGGAGGCGTGTGTCCTTTGGGTGGGGTCAAGGCTGTCAGAGGAGGCATGGGGCCGAAGGAGCTGGGTCATGCGCTGTGCTGGTGATGGGGTCCTCAGGAAGTGCTCTGGTATCCACCGTCCACTTTAAGTTATGAAAGTATAAGTTAGATTTTGCAAGTTGAGTATATTACCTGAGTTGTAAGCTACAATGGGTAGGGTTTACCTTCTGTAGTCTAACACCCTTCTTGGGCCACTGTATGTACGAGCCCAATGCCTCATCAATTGTCCGCATTTCCTCTGTTGGGACGGGCAACCGAAAAGCGCTGTACCCCGGGAGGGCCATGTCCACCTATACCTTTGCAAACCCAGGCTTCAGAGGTACGCAGTGGATCCGGACATCCTCCCAAGACAGATATACGACCCCGTGTGCAACCACTACGGGGTCGTTGCCTATGTTGATCAATAGGCTACAGCTCTCCGGCTTCTGCAATTTGCAACAATTATAACAGGGTTAGCGGAAAATTCTAATGGAACGAGAGTGGCATCAACTGAAGTGCATATATAGCTCAAGACTTGCAATACCTCAAGCAGGTCTACCGGATTCATGTGAACCTTCGAGCCGCAACTACTTGGCCTACCAGCGTCGACCTCGGCAGCTGGATCTAAACCCTTAGACCGCACAATTCAGCTGAGGCGTTCATACCTCTCGTTCATTCGAGCGAACATGTCCACGAACTGTGCAGTCACATCTGCCCGTATCTTCTTGGATAGCTCTGATTCCTTTTCCTTCCAGCTGTGAACCTTCTTTACCTTTTGCCCGGGCTCCGAGAAGCCATCCTTCCATGGCACTACCCCCACAGTTCGCGTCCACTCTGGATGCTCCTTGTTCCCTAGAGCCCGGGTTAAGATGTCGTTCTCCTTTGGGGAGTGAACAATCCTTGGGTCGCCTCCTTCGAGCAAGAGATCTGTTACATTCAAAGTTGTACATTGTGAGGAAAAAATATATACAAACTTCGACACATACGATTGATCATAGTTTATTCTACCACACTCTATGATTACAACCAGGAAGTTAGAAAACTTACGATTCGCTGTACGACCTCAGCGTCCTTGGGGTTTGGGAACTCTACACACCCCGTGGACGACACAGTCCCTCTAGCCATCCACCAGCGCTTGCATCATGGATCGCGGATCTCAGAGATCAGCAGGTCAGGGGAGTCGACGAAAGTTGACGCTCGTCTTCAGCCTTCTTCCACTGCTCCTCCTTCCCCGCATAGCCACCAGATCCGAGCCGGTAGGGGTGGTCGTTCGTCCTCTGGATTGCCTTGTTCTTCTCAAAAAGAGCATTCGGACCAGAAACAAGAAATTTAATGCACCATTGGTTACTCCATATACAACAGTGTGGCCAAGCAAAGGAAGCATACATACCTTGAACTCAGGGGTCTCCTTCTGCTGGGTGAATTGCTCCCATACCTCCTCTGTTATGAAGGGGTACTTCTCGCATGGATATTTTCCTTTAGAAAGGATGGCACTTATGAGGACGCTATTGAAGGTTTTCCATTGTTGTTCATGTCCTTCAAGCAAGCTGTCTTGGGACCATCGTCGGGGATGTTCCACTTGACCTGTTTGAAATGGTGCATATAAGCAGGACTTAATCTTCACGATAAGCCAAGGGAATGTGATTACTGAAGAGTTTAGGGATTTTGAAAAATTTTACCTTCACTTCCGCCCACAACCTATCCCTCTCATCAGCCTTAACGTCCTTCCAGGTTTGTACGGTGATCTTCACCCTTTCCTTCGCCAACAAACCAACATACGCAGCGTACTGCCCAGCGTTCTTTCCGATCGGTCTCCTGAACTGGTTGAACTCACATGAAAGATCCACGCGTTTGGCTAAACGGCAGAACGTTGTCGCGCCTCGCGCCTTCCTCTTGCACTGGGATGAAGCAGCATCATCTATGTTTCCCCTCGTCGAACCACTACTATCATATGAGGAAGATGCTGACATGGCTTTACCTAAAATTCCATGAACAAACCATCAATTGATATGAAGAAAGATATATGAAAAAGTTCATAACTAAAATGGAATGGCAGGTAATGTTTATAGAGAACCTCAGCATAGAGCCAAAGTATCCTAATTAACTCAACAAAATTTCGTCCAATTGCCAATTAAATAAGAAATCCACTCTCGCAACTAATCAAGTACTTAAGCCTGAACATGATCCAGAATTCCACAAGTTTGAACAAGCTAGTACATATGGCCTAAGCATAATCAAGAAACAGCAGCAAGACATAATCTCAACATCAATTCACATGATTTCGGGATTTAATTCGAAGTGACTCTAGAAGTAATCACTATACCACCCAATTTCAAAGCCATCTATCCTTTTGCTCATGTAATGTGAGGATCAATTACTTCTTACAAATATGCTTTAAGAACTCAAGTCAACAATAGTGCACATATACATGGATTGTTATCTCCCAATTTACCTCAAGAAACAATCAATTAAACCACATAAACGGAATAGATTTCGATCAGCATGAACCATTTGAATATTAATTCAATTGACTTCTAGGAAAACTATGAATTTGTACAGAATCTTTAGGCATAAGCTGATTAGGCAGATTTGAAATCAAACCCACAATCTGAATACCCATACAACTCCAATATGCAAGCAATGAAAAGCTCATCAATACTCAGTTCTGAACCGCAACTTGACAAATCTATGAATCAAAAGAGGATTTTGAATTATGAAAACCACCACTAAACCAGGGTTCATCACTAGTCTGTCTATAAGAAGCTCAAAGGGTTTAGTTGAGGAGTTCTGCTTTATTTTTCCTATTTAAGTCTATCTTAGTTAGTTCGATTAAGTTTGGGTTAGAATCTTATTTGCTAAGTAAACTATTCATATTTCAACATAATTCATAGCTTCATGTGGGCTTAAACTGGAATTTTCCCTATTTAAGTCTATTTGAGAACTCTATGGCACGAGTTGGTCAAAATCACTTACAGGCCGGGAAGTGGCCGATGATGGCGCAATGCAGTGGCCGGTGGTGGTGGAGAACCAAAATTGTGGTGGCGACAGTGGTGGAGAACCAAAATCGTGGTGGCGACGGTGGTCCGGGAGCGAAAAAGTAGATGGTGGCGAGTTTAGGGTTTTCCGCGCGCAAGCAAAGATAATTGGAAATGTGTTTGCTTCGAATGGAGGGAAGATTTCCAGGGTTTGTTTAGAGAGGACATATTCTAACGGTTCAACACAGCTAACTGTTAGTACAATGTGATTTTTTCTATCGGTTAACATTAACAAACCGTTAGCATAATTAACGTGATTTCTACTAACGGTTGGTACGTAGTAACCGCTAGAAGAGAGTGGCATTCTGTTTGTTTGAGGAAACTATTTGTATCGGTTTGCCAATACGAACTATTAGTAAAACACAGTATTAATAGATAGCACACAATGGTGTTGCATAATGTGTACTAATGGTTCTTTAGTACAAACCGATAGAAGAGATTAATTTTCCTACCGGTTTGACAATTCGAACTGTTAGTACAACACATTTTTCGCTTACATCATTGGATCTTAAGATAACGTGCACTGCACTAACGGTTGATATGATCCACCCGTGAAAATAGACTTCGTAGCGTTGGATTATTCTTTCATGTCAGTAGTACTAAGGGTTTTTCCTGAGAACACTTACAGATGGGTTTAAGTAGATCATTTTGCACATGTAAAGACACCTGAAAATCCATGCAAATGAATTCCAATAATTTTGAAAGAAATTAACAGTAAAGACCAATCATGGAAGATAAAAAATCATATAGAAACTTTCTTCGAATAGCCAATCAAGATGAAGATATTAAAATTACAAATCAGTCAAAAACCATGAGGAATCTGAACTTGTAGTTTTCATATTGATTTGTGAAAAGAATCAATTATTGCTCAAATCAACTGCAATTGAAATGAAAATTTTTAGAAATGATTCTCAATGCATCAAATATGTTTTCCCAAAAATTTTTTGAAAATGATTTAACAATGAATAGGCATGTGATTGGGTGCATAACCACAATAATCACAATTTTCACATAATGATCAGCATATATATTAATTCTTCAATTAAAGCTCCAAGTAGTTATACGTCACTTACATATTGCAAAATACTCAAGAATGACTGTCAACCCATAATCCTTCTTCGTGGTCATCTTGCAGGTAACTTGTTTCGTTAATATCTTCGGTAGGGACAGATTGAAAAATTCCATCTAAAAATGGAGGTAGTTCGTCAAACTGATTATACTCTTTTTCATCCACAACGTCTTCGACCCCAACAATACGTCTCTTACTGTGAAGGACGACATGCAACTTTGGATCGGCCGGGTCAACGATGTAGAACACCTGTGTGGCTTGCTCAGCAAGTATAAATGGATCGTCTTGGTGTGCAACTCTACTGAGATCGATGAGAGTAAACACATAATTGTCGACTTTAACACCTCGAGGGATTTTGACCCATTGCCATCGAAACAAAGGAATCTTAAGTAATATGTAATCGAGCTCCCATATTTCTTCGATAACACCGTAATATGAGTTGAGTGCCCTTACTGCCCTGGCATCCTCTGAAATAGCAAGTAGTGTCACTGCACGACATTACATAGTACTCTTCTCGTCCTGAGTTCTTGTGTAAAATGAATAGCCGTTGATGTCATACCCCTGCCAACTCCCTACAGTAAATCTTGTCCCTCTGGCCAACCATGTAACAACTTCACTTTCGGAGCCCTCAGAAGCTAGCAGGACTCTATTTTCGATCCACCCAGCAAACTTCCTGTAATGTTCTCTGGTGACCCAAATTTCTGGCTTCAAAGGATTCTGTTTCCGTAATATTTCCTTGTGCTCGTGTATGTATGGATCCACCCTCGTCATGTGCTATAAGACCCAAAAATGTGCTTTTGCATACAGATCACTAGAGGGGACGATTGGTTTGAATCCAATCGTTCCAATGCCCTGAAGCCTGCCCTCGTGGCGGGATGTAGGAACGCCAATTGGGTCAACCCCGGCCATATAGTTGGTGCAAAATTCAATCACCTCCTCAGCGGCATAACCTTCAATGATACTGCCCTCAGGCCGATGTCGATTCCTTACATATCCCTTCAAGATACCCATAAATCTCTTAAATGGATACATGTAGTGCAGGAACACAGGTCCACAAAACTTAATTTCTCTGACAAGGTGAACAATTAGATGGACCATAACATCAAAGAAAGATGGAGGGAAATACATCTCCAGCTGACAAAGAGTTGTAGTCACATCGTGTTGCAAATCATCCAGTCCATCTAGATCAATTACCTGCATGGACACAATTGCATCAAATATTCAGATCAAAAAAATCTGGCAAGTTCCATGAATGGAGCTAATTGGCTTACTAGGAATACACACTTACCTTGCAAGATATTACATTGAAGAAATAACATAGCTTTGTAATTGTCTCTCTGACTTTGACTGGGAGAATGCCTCTGATAGCAATGGGAAGCATCTGTGACATCATTACATGACAATCATGGGACTTCATACCAACCAGTTTCAAGTCCTTCATGGACACAAGTTTTTTCAAGTTCGCACAATACCCGCATGGAACTTTGACACCATGCAGGCACTGACAGAGTTCTGTTTTTTCCTTTTTTGACAAAGTGTAGTAGGTCGGGGGGAGGTATGTACACTTTCCCTTCTCCAAGGGTGCAAGCTCAGTCCTTATGCCCATTTCCAGCATGTCACGGCGAACTTTGATGCCATCTTTCGTCTTTCCCGTAATGTTCAACAACAAACCAATCAAACTGTCACAAACATTTTTTTCTACATGCATGACATCAATGCAATGTCGAACTTGTAAGTGCTCCCATTATGGAAGATCCCAGAGAATCGATCTCTTCTTCCAAACATTTTTTCCTTGAGGTTTAGAACATTTATCGAACTCAACTTTGATGTCCTTCACGCACGAGTAAAGCTCCTTACCAGCCACAAACATTGGGGTTGATCCTTTCTCAGGCTTCCCGTTAAATGACTTTCTCTTCTTACGGTAGGCGTGATGCATTGGAAGAAATCTACGGTGACCCATGTACACTGTTTTTCTGCAGTTCGGTAACCACATGCTTTCAGTTTCATCCAGGAAAATAGGACAAGCCTTGCCTCCTTCGTACTATACCCCGAAAAATTTCCGTAGGCCGGGAAATCATTTATGGTGCAAAATATCATGGCCCACAATATGAAATTCTCTTGCTTGTATGCATCCCACACCCGCACCCCTTCGCTCCACAATTTATGTAAGTCCTCGATTAAAGGCGATAGAAACACGTCAATATCATTCCTGGGTTGTCTGGGTCCTAAGATTAGTAACGACATCATGATATACTTGCGCTTCGTACATAACCAAGGAGGAAAATTGTAGATGCATAAAAGAACCGGCCAAGTGCTATGCCGACTGCTCATATTTTCGTGTGGATTCATACCACCCGTACTCAGCCCAAACCTTATATTCCTCACTTCGAGCGAGAATGACATCCTCACCCGGGCTCTAGGAAATAAGGAGCATCTCAGGCGGATACAGACCGTGGGAGTCACGTGTCGTGGAAGGTCGGTTTCGCAGATCTGGCTCCATTGAGGAAGAAGGCCGCTCCTGGAAGGAGAAGGAAGCGGAGCTCTCCCAGAAGATACGGCCAGAGGTACGGGCAGAGATACGGGCTGAGATGCAGGCTGAGGTCGAGGCCACATTCGCACATATGAGGTAAGAGTTTGTACAGCTGAAACAGTTCATGATGTCCATGAGTGCAGATCCAGCTCCTAATGGCGACAGTACCCCGCGGGGTCGGCTGAGCAGTTGCTCTTCGAAGGTCCTCGCGGATCCAGTGGATCTTCTTGAGGTATTTCAAGTCTTGAGCTATGCACTCAAATTGATGCCACTCCCATTCTGTTAGAGTTGTTTCGCTAACCTGTTTTAATTGTTACAAATTTGCAAAAGCCGGAGAGCTGCAGCCTACTGACTCACCTAGGTGACCGGCAGGCAGTGGTTGCCCACGGGTTCGTATATTTGTCTGGGCAGGATGTCTGGGTCCACTGCGTACCTCTGGGCCGGGTTGGGGTTCACAAAGATACAGGTGGACATGGCCATGTTGGGCTACAACACTTTTCAGTTTCCAATCCCAACGGAGGAAATATAGACACATGCTGAGGCAGTGGGCTCCTATGTACAGTGGCCCAAGAAGTGTGTTGTAATACAGCAGGTAAATCCTACACATTTTAGATTACAACCTACTCAGTACACTCAACTTGCAAAATCTAACATACGTGTTCATTAATTGAAGTGGCCTGTCGGCGTACTACTAGGGGACCGCACCCCCAACGCAGGGCATGAGGGATCTCCTATGGACCTCAACACTACAAAGGCGGCCTCAACCCCAGCCAGAGGATCCACGCCTCCCAGTAAAACCCCTTCACCTCTGAAGAAAGCTGCTAGCACCCCCCCCCCTTGCCTTCGAAGGTACGCGCTCAATCCCCGGCAAAAGGGAAGGGCAAAGGCAAGGGCAAAGGCAAAGGGCCAAAGGGACAGCCGGAGAGGTTCAGGAATGAGTTCCCACTCTTGGTGGAGGCAGCTTTGTGCAAATTGGATGGAACAACCAGAGACCTCGCACGTGGTACATACACCGGACCCAGCGCAACCTGAACTTGTTAGTTCCCTTCAGGACTAGGCAGCTCCACCGTGAGCCTGGGAGCATATTCGTGGCACACGAGGATCTATTCGACCTCTTCAACTAGTGGGAGCTCGATATGTCCGTCATACGGACTCGAGTCCTGTGAGTTTGCTGATCCTATATATGCTGTAGTTCATTTGAAATGTAGTAACTTTTGGTGCAATACTAATGCCGTCGTTTGCATGTAGGTGCATGTACAGGCTAGCATCAGAGGCCGTGTGTGACAAGGTGGGTTTTCTTGACCCAGAGAAAATAAGCCTCACGATGCTAGAGCAGGACGCAGCACACGCTGAGCAGTACATATCCAGGGCGCTGATGGTGCAGTAGGACAGGGAGTTCATTCTAGTGCTGTACCACCAAAGGTTAGTGCATTTCGTACTAATTTAACTCAATCTTGTATGTCACACCTGAGATATACTTTGAGCTAGCGGTTCTCTTTTACGTACAATGTAGGGGCCACTAGATCCTCCTCGTGATCTGTCTATGGAGGAATGAGGTGTACTTCCTCGATTCGATGCGGGACAGGTTACCGAACGAATACGTTGTTAAGGGGAATATGGACACATAAGTAACATGTTTGATTTAAATTTTGACCTCACTAGCTAATGATGACAAATTAACCAGCAATGCTAATTGAAATGCAGGGCTTTCAAAAATTATGTGTCCACTGGAGGGAGGCATGACGCACCGCAGGGCTCTCGAATTTCTTGGAAAGAATATGAGGTACTCACAAGTCTTTTAGTTTATGGAAAGCATAGCTAACATGTCTTCACATATGCAATTATCTCAGTGCCATCAGCAGCCAGCCTCGTGGGAATGTGGGTTTTATGTGCTACGGTACATGTATGACCTAGTTAGGACAAACTTTGCCCAATTCCCCCAGGTAAGCATATTAGCTAACTCAAATTTGAAAATTGGATGTCACATTCAAAATTAGGAAGTTAATTACTGAGTATTCACACATGCTTGCAGACCGCCATGTCCAAAGACAAATATGAAAATATAAAGATTAGAGAGTTGTGACAAATCTGGGCTCAATATGTTATGGACAAAGTGGCGCGCAACCAACCGCCATGGCTAGCTTGGCTCACTTGTTGTAATTTTTCTCTTTTTTGTGTACTCTCTGTGAATTGGGGTACGTCGCAGGAATTAACTCAAATGTCAATTACTGTGAATAATTGTCCATTGGTTAGTATTTGTATTGGTTCGTATATATGTGAATAAATTGAATGTGTGAATAAATGTGAATCACTGTCCAATGTGTCAATCTGCTCAATGTATATATTTGTGAATGTACCTTTTTTGTATCTGTACTGTATTGTGTATCCAAGCTTTTCTAATGGCTAAATAGCAAAGAAAGTTAGAAAACAACAATATTTTCTAACGGTTCACTATAACTATACGATAGAAAAAATACATTCTTCTAACGGTAACTAGTACTGCACCGTTAGAAAAAAAACATAGTATTCTCACGGTTATGTGGAAGTATACCGTCAGAAAAACTAACAATTTTCTAACGGTATACTCCAAATTAACCATTAGAATATTGTCCTATATTCTAACGGTTGTTTCGGAGTATACCATTAGAAAATTGTTAGTTTTTCTGATGGTATACTTCTACACAACCATGAGAATACTATGTTTTTTTCTAACTGTGCAATACTAGTTACCGTTAGAAGAATGTATTGTTCTATCGTGTTTATCTCTAACAGTACAAAAACTGTTAGTAGAAGTGTGTTTTTTACCATTAAAAGAAAACTTTTTTGTGCTAGTGTAAATTCCTCCCCCATTCAGTTCCAGCATGAACATGCACTCCATATGGATTCACAACCCTTCAGGTGTGCTAGTTGTGGAGTCATAAATATCATATCTAAATCACTAACTTTTTTTGGTACTATATTACACAAAATAAACTAAAATCTTTGCACAATAGCCACTAATTAGCTCCTCTCTCTAAAAAGTTATTAACTGACATACTTTTCAAAGAATCAATAGCAATTAGTAGGCAAACTCCTAGTTCATATACAAATAGCACAAACAACATGTAAATTGAGCTATGGCCTTTGCAGGGCAGTTTGCAAACTAAAAATAGTAGCTAGATTAGAAGTCACCTACTTAGCCTTAAACTAAAAGTAGTAGCTAAATTGAAGAAGGGTTCAGGATGTCAGTTACTTGGAAAGATTATTTTGAACTCATCCCCAAAATTTGAATCTTAACATTAATGTAGGCCATATGGTATATGTATAGTAAAAATGTTGCTACATGTCCATACCTAGACACATACACATGTAGAGACATGAACAGAACAAAACTTGCATCCACTGTATATATGCACATACAAACATATTCTTAACACAAATTTCCAGCTTTTTTTGTGTGTGCTGCATTGCAAGTTGGAATGTAAGAAACAATTCTAAGTTAAGGCATCATAAGTACATGGCAGCATACTATTATATAAATAGCTAGATTGTGCATGTAGTACAGTAGTACATGTATATAGGTCTATAGGCTCTTCAGATTTGTGTGGATGCCTCTACACATGCATACACATAAAAACTATATATATTGAAATACATATAGAGAGAGAGAGAGGAAGCAGCATGACAGTTTACTAGAACAAAAGATATTGATATATATTCTTGCAGGGGGGCAAAGTTTTAAGAAGATACCAATAGCTTGGTTGCCACTACTACTCTCTCTCTCCCCTTGTCAACCAACTCACCTATAGATGCCACTTGCAGTTTTCTAGTTACTTGTTTATCAAACACACATGGTTATAATAATGCATGCATATATATGCAGAAAGTTTACATAGGTCAACTAATGATAACTTATTTAACTAACTTAAAAGCTTTGTTTATGTAAGTCATGTCATTTCCTAAAGTGGAACTAAAGTTGAGGTCATGGAAGTAACAATGACAAGATCAACACAGAAGAATCACCTGGTGGGTCATTGATCTGTTGGTCTCAAAAAAATGTCTTTTGAAAATCTATCTCAAAATTTCAAAGAGAACAAGGGAAAGAGAAGAATTGTGACCATCCAGAGAGCTAAATCTAGTTGTCTAGCTCATAAACTCTATAAAAAAGATTTTTTAAAAGTAAAATACGAGAGAGCCTGATACGAAGCAAGTCTGAATCTTCACGACATAGGAATAACAAGAAAAACTAGTGTTAAAATTTCAGAGATAACAAAGGGAAAGAGAAGAATGATAAGCATGGATCTAGAGAGCTCAAATTAGTTGTCTAGCACAAAATTTTTAGAAAAGATTTTTTTTGGAAATGTAACAATACCTCAATAATGAAATGGAGTAAAAGATCTTATCTATCCCTCTTTTTTTATCTACTTGTGATGTTAATTAACATTATTAGGTATATATAGCCCCAGCTATTGGAACAGTGGAAGTTACTGGTCAGTAACAACAGGGAATAAAGCTGCAAACTAACTACATACATACATACATACATAGTAACTTGATCTTACTCTGACAATCACTTAAGGAAACATCCAAAATTTCTCATGAGAGAGCTAACTCTACCATTATCATGCACAAGGAAAATAAACAGGATAACTTGATATTTTTCTAGTCCAGTGGGATGGAACAAATAATAATCATATTGCAAGCCTTGCTAATCCTGGACTCAGAACCAGGAACTAGGGATAGGCCAGGAGAACTCTACGGCACAAGTTGGTCAAAAACACTTACAGTTCATGGAGTGGCCAGCGATGGCGCAATGCAGTGGCCGGCGGCGGTGGAGAACCGAAATCCTGGCGGCGATAGTGGTCCGGGAGCGAAAAAGTGGACGGCGGCGAGGCTAGGGTTTTGCGCGCAAGTAGAGAGATAATTGGAAATGTGTTTGGTTCGACTGGAGGGAAAATTCCAGGGTTTATTTAGGGTGGACTTATTGTAACGGTTCAACACAACAAACCGTTAATACAATGGCATTTCTTCTATCAGTTAACATTAAGAAACCATTAGAATAAATAACATGGTATCTTCTTGATCCGTTTGAGACCTAGCCTTGGCTTTCGCACTAGGCTCGCCCAGATTCCTAATATGCGGAATAATGGGATCTTACTCGGAAATACTGAAACCCAAAGGTTGATCGAAAACACAGCTCAAAGTAATTGCACAGCTCTTTATTTCAAAGAGGGCTTTACACATCGAACGTTAGACACACTTGCCTACATCGAAGGAACTATAAGTGTCTAAAACTCAAATAAGTTCTATGACTCTTCGACTGTATTCGATGATCTAAACTAGTCCTATTACAAGGTATTTATAGTCCAATCTTATGAGTACGTATCAGACTCAATTACCTAAACGTATTAGACTCATATAACTAACTAATCCTAAATGGATAAGCTTAGTTATATATTCAGATCGGATTTCAATTTCGAACAAGAACGAATTCCTTTTCATGGTCGCGAACCAATCCATGGCTGCGGACCCATCCATGGTTGCGAAACCTTTCCGAACACGGTGAAGGTCGCGAAGCCTTATATGATCAGGACTTGAAGATCCTCCCGGATCATGACTCCCTTGTTCAGAAGGAGCCAACCCCTGTTGCGACCTCTCGATCAAACTGGAGATGTGGAAATTGGGCTTTTCCATGTTCTCTGGTGTACCACTTTGCCGCACGTGCTCGTTGATCTTTTCGACCGATTCAAAAAGTCTCCTTTATGCCACTGTGGGTGGTAGTCACCTTCTTCTCCAGAATCACATATTCATGTAGAGGTTCATCTCGTTGATAGACTAAGTCTTCAACAGATGGTACTATAATATCTGGTTCATCATCCAGCATTGAAGGCTCAAAGGGTTTGAGGTGCTCAACATTGACAACCGAGTAAATATCCATGTATGGAGGTAACTCGAGCTGACAAGCATTCTTACCCACTTTCCGCAAAATCCGGAAAGGACCATAATGAATGGGTTTGAGTTTCTTACCTTCACCTTTAAGTCTCTCCTTACTCAGATGTAACCATACCATATCACCTTCTTGAAATTACGCATCAACTCGGTGCCGATCATGTCGCGCCTTGTACTTGAGTTGAGCTTTCAGCAAGTTCTGTTCAACTTCTCGATGGAGTTGTTGAATATCTTCCAGGAACTTTTGTGCTCGATCCTGATCAGATGCTTCCTTGCTGTTCTGTGTTGAGGTAGGGATCGAAAACTCCATGTCGAATGGACTCCATGGTAGAAATCCTAAACAGACCTCAAACGGCGACTTTCCAGTCGAACCATGCACTGCTCGATTAAAAGCAAACTATAGGTACGGTATGCTTTCATCCCAGGTCTTCGGGTGCTTTGAGTTATATCCTCTCAAGAGATGAACGACTGTGCGATTTACCACCTCGGTTTGACCATCAGTTTGCGGATGAAAAGCAGTACTCCTCTTTAGCTTGGTGTCCATCATCATCTAGAGCGATCGCCAAAAGTGACTAAGGAACCGTGTATCGTGATCAGACACAATAGAAGTCGGCAGTCCGAAGTGTATCCAAACGTGTTGAAAGAATACCTGAGCTGCTTCTTCTCCCGTGATAGTCTTTCGACAAGGTATAAGAATATTTATTTTGGAGAACCGATCAACGACCATGAATAGATAGTCGTTGCCACGTCAGGTCTTAGGTAATCCTCTCAAGAAATCCATGGATATGCTCTCCCATGGTCACGATGGAACTGGCAAAGGAGTGTACAAACCTAATTTTTGGTTTGCCGGTTTCAAGATGCTGCAGAGAACACAACCTGGAACAAAATTAGCCACATCTTGCTGCATACGCGGCCAGAACACATGTCAGTGAAGATTTTGCAACGTCTTTGTAACCCCAAAGTGACCAGCTACCTTCGATGTGTGCGCTTCTCGCAACCATTGAATTCGAGGTGCTCCACGAGGTATGCAAAGTAAATTGCCCTTGTACAAGAGTCCTTCTTGACGAACGAACTCTGTAGGTTTCCCTGTTTTGAGCTCAGTCAGTGCTGTTCAAAAATCAGCATCTTCACTGTACATATTGGCATAGTCATTATGACATGAGGGCTTGATCTGCATGAACGCTGATAAATAGAGGGTCGTAACTGGTGGTCGCGACAACATGTCCGCCAATTTGTTGTGTACACCCTTCTTGTACTTAATCACTAGATTAAACTGCTGCAGATACGACATCCACTTCATGTGCCGAGCTTGCTGTAGCTTGGACTGAATTTGCAAATATTGCAACGGTTGATGGTCGGTGTGGACAACCGTCTCTTTACCCAAGAGATAACACCGCCAATGTTTCACGGCCTGATGCAGTGCACACAACTCTTTGTCATAAGTTGGGTAGTTCTTCTGAGCTCCCTGGAATAACTCGGAGTGATATGCCACTGGTCGACCTTCTTGCATAAGCACTGCGCCCATCGCATAACTGGAGGCATCGGTTTCTAGCTCGAACGGTTTCTGGAGATTCGGCAAAACTAACACAGGCGCCTCGCTGATCTTCCTTTTCAGCAAGAGAAACATGTCCTAATGTTTCCCTATCCACTCGAACTTCTGATCGATCCTGGTTAATGCATGCAAGTGTCGGATAAACTTCCAAAGATATTGGCATGCTCCCACAAAACTACGCACATCCATAACTGTTCGCTATCGCAGCCACTCGCGAATCACTTTTACCTTATCGGGGTCGCTTCGCAATGTACCGTTGCCGACCATGAATCCTAGGTAAAGTAGAGTTTGCTGGCTGAACTCTCACTTCTTACGGTTGAGTCGAAGTCGATGTTGTCGAAGTTGTTCGAACACCTTTTCGACATGAATGAGGTGCTCATCCCATGAACGACTATAAACCAGTATGTCGTCGAGGTAAACGATCACAAAGTCATCGATGAACTGTCTCAATATGTCATTCATAAGACGCATGAAGGTTGCCGGGGAGTTGTAGAGACCAAACGGCATGACCAGCCATTCAAACAGACCTTGTCGTGTTTTGAACGTGATTTTCCACGTATCCTCCTCTCAGATGCTGACATGATGATAACCTGACTTATGATCCAATTTGGAGAAGACAACAGCATGCTTCAATTGGTCTAGCAGGTCGTCAATACGAGGAAGGGGGTAGCGGTTCTTGATGGTGATCTTGTTCAGTGCTCGGTAGTCGATGCACATACGCCAAGTCCCATCTTTCTTTGGCACAAACACCATAGGAGATCCACAAGGTGAACTACTCGGTTGAATGACACCATCATTTAGCAACTCACCAAGTTGTCTCTTGATCTCTTCATTCTCTAATACTGAGTTGCGATACATACTCAGATTGGGCAGTGTCGCATCGGACATAAGCTGAATTTCGTGCTCGACAGGACGCTTCGGCGGACGACCCTGGGTAGTCTCGAATAGATCACTGTATTTCTCCAGCAGTCCCGACAAACGACCAGAATCCTCTCGACACGTCAACGACCATGCTGATCGAGTACCCTCACCTTGACCAATGGGTCGAATCATGACAAGCACATATTTGTGACATGCATTAACAATTCGTTTGGCCTGATTTGCGGTAATCAAGTTCGAAGTGTTGACGTGGATGTCTCTACTGATTATGAACTTAACTCCGTCTTTAGTGAGGTCATACTCTTGCGCTCACCGATGGAAGTGAGCGTCTCGATCATACAGATACAGACTCCCAAAGATCACCTGACAGATATCGATATGGACAACATTGCATTGCACTTCATCGATATATCGTGTAGAGATCGCAAACTTCAATACACACTGAATCGTAAGCAGTTGGTTCACGTCGGATGTAAACCAACCCAGTGGATATGGTCGCGGGTGTGTGGTTGTCTTCAAACCAAGTCACTGAACCAGTCCAGCGGAGACCAGATTCTTCTGACTTATAAAATCGAATATCGCTGCGACCACTTCGTGCTTCACTTGGATGTTGATGGTGAACAAGTCCTCCATTGGGTGATGGTCGTTTGGTGGATCGGAATCCTTCTCCTTTGGCATTGCCATCAGAGACAAGGTCGTACAATATAAGATACTACTTCAATGCTAGTAGTTGAGCAGCTGGCAAAAGCCAGTATTCCCAGCACTTTAGCTGCTGGGAATAAGGTTTGCTACAGCTGGGCGAAAAGGTGCTGCGAAAAGTTTTTCCCAGCTGTAATTTTTTTCCCAGCTGTAGGTCCAATGGCAAAGAGTATTCCCAGCTGTAGACCGCTTGGAAAGTTTGAACTTTTCGCACCTGTATGTCCACTTGTAATATATTATTCCAAGCTGTATAACTATTTGGAATATTTTTTCCCAGCTGTAGGTCTGGTGGCAAAGAGTATTCTCAGCGGTAGGTTGTCCACTTGTAATATATTATTCCAAGCTGTATAACTATTTCGAATATTTTTCCCAACTGTAGATCTGGTGGTAAAAAGTATAGGTCTGGTGGCAGAGAGTATTCCCAGCTGTAGGTTGCTTGGAAAGTTTGAACTTTTCCCACCTGTATGTCCACTTGTAATATATTATTCCAAACTGTATAACTATTTGGAATATTTTTCCCAGCGGTAGGTCCAGTGGCAGAGAGTATTCCCAGCTGTAGGTTGTTTGGAAAGTTTGAACTTTTCCCACCTGTGTGTCCACTTGTAATATATTATTCCAAGCTGTATAACTATTTGGAATATTTTTCCCAGCGGTAGGTCCGGTGGCAGAGAGTATTCCCAGCTGTAGGTCACTTGGAAAGTTTGAACTTTTCCCACCTGTATGTCCACTTGTAATATATTATTCCAAGCTGTATAACTATTTGGAATATTTTTCCCAGTTGTAGGTCCGGTGGCAGAGAGTATTCGCAGCTGTAGGTCACTTGGAAAGTTTGAACTTTTCCCACCTGTATGTCCACTTGTAATACATTATTCCAAGCTGTATAACTATTTGAAATATTTTTCCTAGCTGTAGATCCGGTGGCAAAGAGTATTCCCAACTGTAGGTCGCTTGGAAAGTTTGAACTTTTCCCACCTATATGTCCACTTTTAATACATTATTCCAAGCTGTACAACTATTTGAAATAAATTATTACCAGCTGATCTGTTATTGAGAATTTAGACTATCAAATTTAAATATGTGAATTATTTGTAGTAAATTTACCACTAGGAATTGTGTCAATAATTAATTTTAAATATATATTTTTTTAGTAATTAAGCAACAATATTACAACTAAAATTATAATATGCACTATCCTAACAGAAATCACACCATATTTTATTGAATTCTTTGCTTTATATAGCCATTGACAAGATTCGTAATGGTAACAAATTATTCAATTGACAAAACCAAACAAAATAGATATAGAATCTCTGAAATAATTGCGATAAAAATATCACTTAAGAATTCTTTACACCAAATGTATGCCCATATATAATATTCCTAACTTTATATATTTTGTTCCAACTATAACTATCAAAAGTAAAATATTCCACTTCCAAACACTTTTTATGACGTAAAATATCTTCATCACTTCATATGATTTTAACACCTTACTGTTAACCACCTGCATAAGAAAAGATATTGATTACAATAGTCTTAAGATAAATATATACAAATCAATAACTTTTGCTTTAAGTAACATATAAAACATATGACAATTATAATAAAAGATGGTTGGTCGATTGTTGTAGAACAAGTACAAGCTGTTGCTTATGCGAATGAGAAAATTGTGTTGATTGACATGACTTGCATACACTTGATAAAATAAATTAATCATATGAAAGTGAGCTACTAATTCAAAGCACAATTAACATACACTTAAAATTTTAAAAATGAATAACATGTGGATTGTGTTGATAACACCTCACCTTTATGAAATTATTAAGTATTTCCACTTAGTTTCAACTAATTCTCTTGTCCCTTTCACCTGTAAGCATTGTTTTATTAATAACAAAACAAAACAAATGGAAAAATAGTAACTAACCAAATAAATAACAGGTTAGAATTATATATACCTAGAACACGAGATGGACCACCACCTATTGTAGTATCATCTTGGATCTACAAGTAAAAGTTCATAGTTTGTTTACTTAGATGGTATTAGTAAGTAAATAAGAGTGATTATACTAGATAGAATGGATTACTTTTTCACGTGGCCATGCAATTGATCGTCCAAGCGCATCAGACATTTTTCTAACATTCCCATATGGACGTAACAATGGAGCATCTCTTTTCAACACATAGTTCACAACCACCTCACAACACTCGGGCCCAAGAGGTGTGTCACCAACTATTACACTTCGAGATGCCCTTTGAAGCATACCCTTAGCAACAGGAATATATGGCCTCATAAAAGAAATCAAAATAACTTCCTTTCCTCCCTAAAGATCAAATAGAATTGCATATAAGCTCAATGATTACCTCAATAATGAGCATCCAAATTCAATAGAGTATAATTAACTGGCAACTATTACCTCCTCATGCCTATAGCGTGGTACATCATGTGTCTTACCAACTCTCCTTTGCATTATCTATACAAAAATTAAGGATAAGTTGATAGTCTAAATATTGTTAGGTTAGGTACAACATTGAGGTAAAATAATAAAATGTAAACTTACGTTTCGTGGAACCCTATTTTCACCTGCAGATGACTCTATAGAACAACCATCACTTTCATCTCCCGTGTCCTACAATAATTAGTACATAACATTTGAGCAATTTAGTAAATAACCATATGTATATTATTGCTTAAATATTATAAAGAACACATATAAAAAAATCACCTGTACATGACCCTTAGATCTCTGATTGTAATAATTATCTATATTTTGCCTAGCCTGTGAAGCAAGCATTTTCTTCAATTCTTCAATTTCTTTTTCCATCCGTGTCAATTGCTCTTTGTTTCCCACATTCTCACTCTCCATATTATCTAGCCTCTCTATCAAAAGATTATTCTGATTTTGAAGTCTTATCCTTGCTACATTAGCTATTTGATGTTTAGTGGATGAATACTTTTGTACCCCCGGCATCTTTAAGTCTTGACGAGTAGGGCCCAAACCAATAGCACGTACACGTGAGCGTTTTTCTTTTCCAAAGACATGGTAAAATAGATCTCCTTCTGTTATGGTTTTTTTAGTGAGTTCTGGCTTGTTGGCACATGTCTCCGCAATTGTTTTCTGAAAATTAGATAAAGCTCATATTTATATATATGTTTACATTTGATCGTTGAGTATAAATACATGTAACCCTTCAATGACACTTACAATTATGTCTTCAGCTCCTTTTTCTGGAATTCCATTTTTATGGGTATGTGCTTTGATAAAAACTTCATGTCTAGCAGGCATATAAACCAGCTCTTTGGACTGCACTTCCATTAATATTGACAATTAGTTATCTAAAGAAAGTAGAAATAAATATTAAGACATTTAATACCTCATGTGCAATCCGAGCAAGACTCTTGCTTCCAGCAGTATGTGTCATTGTCATTTTTGCACTATTTGCTTTTCCAATTTCACTTAGAGCCTATAAGATGAGAATATAATTAATTGCATAAAATGTATTTAATTTGTAATTAAGAATCATTTATAAAGAAGTTTTACCTGGCTTTTCGGAGCTCTCCAATGCTCTATAAGCCACATTCAATCTGTTTTAGGTACTCTAGAATCAATCTTCATAGAAAAAGTTCCTCATCAGTTTTTGTTTCATCAAAATAATTCCTCTTTATTTCACATTTGAAATCTTTCCATTTCACTGCCGCTTTTTGTAAAACCCAATCCTCAAGGTCATCATGAACATCAAAAAATTCCTATAAAATTATCAAGTTGTCAATGATTATATACTATTGTAATATACATGTCTATGGAATACATAGACCATGAGCCTACAAAACTTGTCACTAGTTACTATTTTTGATGATTTTAAATAACTATAAAGGAATGCTATCCAATTTATGAAGTAAAATTCAAAATGCAAGTAAAAAATAAAATATAGAATCAAACTCTCTCTTCATATTAGAATGACACATCTAATAATAAATTGCAAAGCTCCACATATATATTTTCACCCTTAATTAGAAGAAAAATTAGTCAGTGCTATGTATAGTAAGAGGAGTTATTGAAGCATATCTCAGTTCTATTAAAATATACATGTAAGGCTGAAATGAGAGTAAATTAATTTAGACTTTTTACTATAAGTAGTATACAAATGTACCTTTACAGTAGCCCAAACAGATTCCTTTTTATCTGCATCAATTTCATTCCAGTCTTTATAGGAAAGTGGTATTCCTGATCTCACTATTGTAGAAATAAAGTTGGTTAATGGTGAAGCTTGATCACCAACTGGTTGATTATTCATATTATGGTCAACATGAATTTTTGGTTCATTCCTTCGCTTCCATATGTCATGCTTGGTAGTGGGTCCTCGTCCCTTCCTTTTATTTTTTTTTTGACCTGGATGAGTTTGCTCTACACAAATATGCAATTGAAAATAATAACCAATGATATAAAAAAGAGAGCAAAATAATGCAAAACTATACTTAAATATACCCATATTCAATGTTTCATCTTCATTATCACCAAGTTGTTGTTCTTCCATAGAAATGTCGTCAGGATCTTCATTTTCAATACGTTCATTGCTAGTGATATGCCTTTGACGTTGTGATGGCTCTTGATGGGGAACTACAGGCTGATCATTGATGTGCTATGACACAATCAACATGCATCATATTGGGAGATAATTACAAAATAGTTCTTAGAAACAGAAATTAGCAACACATCATGTAAAACAAATAACCTTTTTAGTTCTTGTAGATGGTCTCAAGACATTTTCCCTCATTTCATTTCCAGGAAGTCGTATAGGCAAGCGCAATGCTCTCAATACCTCATTGTTTCTTTCAATGTTTGCTTGCCGTAACTCTTCATACTCACTCCGCATAACTCCATTATTTCTTCCTCTTGCGTTTTGCATCTTTACGGCTACAATAAAATTTTACAATATTAGACGAAAAAATAAAAGAACATAGACATAAACAACACATTCAATGAATAGCATCTTACTTCCTCATTTGAGGTGGAGATTTCTCAACAAGTATACCATCAATGTTTGTTCTAACACAATTATTGTTGCCATCTGGAAGATTTATTTCAGCACCAACATTCAACTCAGAGATTTCACTAACTTTGTCAGTTACCACTGTATTTTCAATTTCTTCCTCCGCAGACATGTCATAGATGTCTCTTGGCCTTGACTCAATGACAGCTTTCAAGTCTTTATCGATAAGATCCTCAACATAATAGACTTGAGTAGCTTGTGATGCTAAAATATATGGCTCATCTGATAATTTTTCCCCCGTATTAATTAAATGCTTGAAGTTCACTGTCGTAATCCCAAATTTATCTTTCTTAACCCATTTGTCCTTTCTGAGAACATCAACCCAATCACATTTGAAGAGAACAACATTACCCTTTCGACGATAATCTAACTCAAGTATCTCAGTTATGACGTACACCATAGTATGTTATATCTCCTATATGTGGATTTTGATCCTTTGAACTAGAAAAACTACAAGTTTTTGCAACAATAGCTACCCCACTACTCTGAACTGATATGCCCTCATCATAAGATATTGTATGAAAATTGTATCCATTTATTGAATAACTGTTATATTTTGTTGCGACCATAAAAGGCTCACTTGCTAGTATCTGAATCTCTTCTCCTACATCTTCCCCAGTTGATAGTAACTCATTCACCTAGAAAAATTTATTTATACGATTAATACAAAAACATTGAAATATGTATTTAACTAAAATTGTTGTTTATGAACTTACATGCAATCTAAACCACTCATGAAATGTTGCATGATGTATACGCTCTCTCTCATGAATCCTTTGATGACCAATAGATGAAAGATACCCCAAATGTTTTATGCAAATATTTTTTGAATGTAAGATATTATAAAATATATATTTGAACTAATTTAATAACATTTAATAAAAAATTAGCTAGAGAACATACATCAAATATGGCTCAATATGCTCATAATTAAATAAGACATATCTGTGAGCTTGAATCCATGTTTTATGGTCCAACGTAATAGTGCACTTGCCAGTCAAACCGCGACCTATGTTGTTCAAGTATGTGGTACCAGTTGACAAGGTATTCAATTGTGCATCATCATTTCGACTTGGCCGATTAAATCTAGTCTCACAACCATGCAAATAACGAGAGCAAAATGTCATACTCTCATCAAATATATAACGTTCCGCAATTGATCCTTCTGGGTGACTTCTAGTTCGAACATAGCTCTTCAACCTCATCAAAAATCTATAAAAGTTTTGAAATAATTAATTAATGAAAATATTAATAACAGTCTAATGAAATTGAGCCTTCTACTATGGAATTAATATACCTTTCTATGGGATACATATTGCGGTACTGGACAGTGCCAGCAATCCTTGCCTCAGTAGGAAGTGGACCATTAAATGCACCATAACATTAAAAAATGATGGCGGAAATATTTTTTCAAGAAGGCACAAGGTTTCAGAAATTTCAGACTCTAATCTCTCCATATCAGTTACATTGATTACAGGAGAAAATATTTTCTTGAAGAAGTTGCTTACACGAATCAATGCAATACTAACATTTTCTGGTAGTATCCTTCTAACAGCCAATGGAAGCAAGTGTTCTAAAAGAATATGACTGTCATGGCTTTTTAACCCAATTATCTTCTTATCATGAACATTTACATGACTTCGTATATCAGCTGCATATCCATCTGGAAATTTAACTCCTTTTAATACTTCACAAAACATTCTTTTCTCTGCAGAACTCAATGAGTAAGATGCAGGAGGTAAATAGAACTTGTCCCCTACTGAGATAGAATGCAGATCCTTCTTGATACCTAACAGTTGGAGGTCCAAGCGAGTGTTCAAATTGTCTTTTGATTTGCCATCAATATCCAAAAGTGTGTTAATTATATTGTCACAAACATTTTTCTCGATATGCATCACATCAAGATTATGCCGCAACAAAATATCCTTCCAATAGGGCAATTGCACCCATATTGGTTGTTTTTTCCAAATAGTTTTTGGTTCACCATCCTTACCCTTACACTTTCGGGATGGTCTTTTCCCTGTTGGGTCCTTCCCAAAATCATTTTTTACATCTTTTGTTTGTTCTATAACATCATATCCAGAAAGAGAAACTGGGGCTTCCCTATACTCTTTGGTACCATCAAATGACTCACTATCATTTCTAAATTCATGACAAGAATGCAAGAATCGACGATGTCCCATGAAGCAATGTTTTTTACCATTTTTAA
Organism: Pharus latifolius; assembly: GCA_019359835.1. NCBI lineage: Eukaryota > Viridiplantae > Streptophyta > Magnoliopsida > Poales > Poaceae > Pharus > Pharus latifolius. The sequence continues at coordinate 43,758,973 of CM033323.1, forward strand.
GACGAAGTGAGCAAGTATTTGCATGGCAAACAACACATCCAACCTCACCAGAAGTAACTTGTCCAGATACATATCCATATCCTGGATAATCAGTAATAGTCCAGAACAAGGCGGCACGTAATTGAAACCATTGACCAGATGATGCATCATGAGTTTTGAAACCATGCCACATCTCTAACAAATCATCGATCAAAGGTTGAAGGTAGACGTCAATATCATTTCCAGGAGCTTTAGGACCAGGAATAAGTAGAGAGAGGATAAAATTTGGTTGCTTCATACACATCCATGGTGGAAGGTTATAGGGAATCAAGACAATAGGCCATATGCTATGTAATGAACTTAGGCTTCGGAAAGGATTAAAACCATCTGTTGCCAAACACAGCCTAATATTGCGGCAGTCAGAACTGAAGTCTGGGTACCTGTGGTCGAAATCCTTCCAAGCGGGAGAATCAGCTGGATGGCGTATCAACCCATCTCTAGTGTGCCCTTCACTATGCCATCTCATATCAGCTGCTATCTTTGATGACATATACAGTCTCTGGAGCCTCTTTTTAAGTGGAAAATATCCAAGAACCTTTCTATGAATTTTGTGTATTCGCTTCCCATCAAGGCTCTTCTTTTCTATCTTCCATCTGGAAGTTCCCCATTTTGGGCGTGAGTCTATATTTGCATGCTCTTTCCAAAATAGTATACAGTCATGTTCACATGCATCAATATTCTCATAACCCAACCCGAGACTTCTCACCATCTTCTTTGCATCATGGAAGTTTTTTGGCATTGTGGCATTCTTTGGAAATGCTTCCTTCAGTAAGTCTAATAACAAATCAAAGCTACTGTTACTCCATCCACCTAGGAATTTTATGTGAAGGAGCCTCACAATAAATTGTAGCTTTGTGAGTTTGCACCTAGGGTAGAGCTCTTGACTAGCATCACTTGCTAACCTATAAAATGTCTCAACATCTCCATCTTGATCCTGCAAATCGGAACCATCACCACCTATATCACCAACTTCTTGGTATCCACATCCTATGTCATGAATCATTTCGGTGATCTCATCTAGCTGCGGCTCACTATCCATATTAGGAACATTTTCTATATTAGATTTCTTGTTTGTCCTGTGCAATGATGTTTGTTCACCATGAAATATCCACTTGGTGTATCCTTCTAAAAACCCATCACAAATCAAGTGTTCATAAACAACTTCAGCTTCTCTCCAAACACAGTTCACACATTTTCTACAAGGGCAGAGAATTTCATTTGCTTTTGCAGAATTTGCAAAAGCAAACTCTATGAAGTCCTTTATGCCTTGGTTATATTCAGTTGAGTACCTACATTTAATTATCATTAGTTTCAATCAAAAGAATCACATAAAGTAGCATTGTATTTGATTTAGTGACTGAGTGTTTGATTTCTACCTAGCTGCACTCATCCAACGCTTGTCCATAATAAATGCCAAAAACCTTAAAATCCTCGTAGTATTTCCTTATTATATGGCTTACTGTAAGAATCAGCTAGTATCATTATTAGTTTAATACGGATTTTAGTCTGAAATGAGTTTATAAACAAGAACACAAATAGACGGGGGAGGGAGGGTTAACAAATACTTCCTATTTAGAAAGAAGTAATAGCTTACTGTAAAAATTTCTCTCGAAAGTGATTTAAAATTACTAGGTTAATTTTAATAATAATCTCAGCTAACTACAAAAATTGGATAGCAAAATACAATTTGATAAGGTAAATATTGGCCCATCACACCATGTTATTGTTCATGTAAGCAAGCAATAACATCATTCTATATAGTCATTCATTCATTTTTGAAATACTTCTTTTGATTCATAATATAAGTTTACTTCTTATTCACATGCGAACTAAGAGTATTGAATGAGAGAAAATAATCATAATAAATTAATGATGCCTCTATTATATAAAGTTTGGATGTGTGAGGAAAAAATGTAAATGGAGGCGTGAGAGGATACCATAGAGGATAAAGAAGTCAAACATGTACTAAATAATATATTGAAATTATAGTAAGGTTTATATTGTGAAATATAGAAAAATAAAAATATTCTTAAATTGTGAAAAGGAAAGTGTACGACACAAAGGCATAATTACAACCTACAAACAAATATAAGTACTTAAATGGAAAAAATATAGATCTACCAGGAAAATTGAAAAATATGGGATTAGGGGTAAAAATTACTTTTCTAAAAACCATAAAAAATTCAAATTAAGGCACACAATTGGTGAGACTTTCTTCCTACTTGTCCAATTTTTCTCACCAAAATGAAAATAGAAACTCATTTGATATTTAACTTCTCCAATTAAGAGTCTAAAGACTTATATGATTAACATTGTATGCCAAAAAAATATACTATTGGTCCCTCTAAATCATTGATTTCCAAGTTAAATAATATTTCAAAAAAAATTAAATGCTAGTTTTAAAGAATTGATGTTCAAGACTTAGTTTGGTCAAGTTTTGGATTCAACTTCTATCATAGGGAAACTAAAGTCATATATGATATAACTCTACTACGACATATACTAAAAACTAGAGTTCTGATAGTGTTTGACAAAAGACTATTATTTTGTTGTTTTAAATAAAATTTACATCTTATAATAGAAGGTAATTGTAGTTATAATCAATGACATAGCCATATAAATAATTCTAACTTTATGAGTATTTGTAAACTTGAAGTTAGAGCTGTTAAAGCACATCAAATTCTTTAGTGTAAAAGTGGTTTCAGCTTCATGCAGAAGCACCAACACCACAATGGATCTAACCTGCGGATTCTGTAGGAGTATATATATGCACAAACACAATCACATAACCAGGAGTATTTCCATACATTTCACATCTATGCACCAAAATTATAAAAAATTCACTAATGTCTATCTAAAGAGATAGATACAAAACTGTTAAATAGTTATGACTATATAACATAAGACTACTATTTTTTCTGTTTAGTGGATACATTCTGTAACACCTATAAATTAAAGGGCATGCATGCCTTTTAGAATACAATGATTGACTGTGTCCAGCCTTCCGGACATATAGTGTTGGATCTAGGTAGATCTTAGTATCTAATTTTTGATGATTAATGACGATTTGGATAAATCTATTGTGATTAAAGTTAATCTGAAGATGTCAGTTTTGATGGTCAAATGACAAATTAGATAAATCCTGATTTAGCACAAGTGAATTGAATTGATTATTGGTAAATCTTGAATTGGATGTTTCCTCAGTTGCGGGTTTGATATTGAGGCATATGTAGAGGAGGAGCTCGGTGGTTACATCAAGCTTGTGCTGATTGATTGATCAAAATGTAATACGTTAAATCTGAGACTGATGACTCCAATTGTGGATTTTATATCGATGCACATGTTGAGGGGGAGCTCATCACTTCGGTCATCTAGGTTGATTGATATCATGATATGAGTAGTATAGATCGTGTGCGTATGTGTTTATCATCTACGATCTATATGATTGTATTTTATCTTATACTCATTTGCTACTCGTTGAATATAGTTTGTCATGTCATTTGAAAGAGAAACCGTTGAGCTAACTCCTGTGTGGAGTAGCTTCTCTGGTGGTGATTAATGATGACTTATATATGAGACTAATGTTGTGCATTGAGTGTATGTATTGTAGTCTCAGTTTGATTGCAGGATAAAAGCGAGCAAGGGTGTGAAGAGGATGAAGTCGATATGAGACATCTCGAGCGAGGTCGAGCTTAGCAAGGTCGAGCTTTGCGAGGACAAGTGTCAAGCGGTCGAGCTTCACGAGGTCAAGCTTAGCGAGGTCGAGCCTTGCGGGGACAAGCGTCGAGCGGTCGAACTTCACGAGGTCGAACTTCACCTAATAAGGTAAAATCCAAGATTAAGGATTGTTTTCTTAGGATTTTACCGGTCTCGGTGTTTGGAGACAGACCGGGTTGATAGGTTTGTTTTTACTAGTTTGACCGTACTATTAAGAGGGGTCGGAAACTAGTAGCTTGAATCTATCTAGTCCGGAAGCTCAGATGCATTCATATCATCTTACACTAGTGTCTTGCATTACTAGTGAGTCTAAGTGTAGTTCATGTGCATTAGATTAAATGTTTTGAAAACTGCACTTAGTCGTGATCGCCAGCTGTTTAAATTGGTTTATTTGTCTAGAGCTGGTCGTGGTCGTATTTGCATATTCTGATCGTATCAGTGTTGATACGTGGTCGTGGTTGTGTCGCTTGTTTGGCGGCTTTCTGTTTAGGGTTTGGGCGTGGTCGTAGGAGTTCGAACTGATCGTACCAGTCTTCAACTCGCTTGCGTACGCTCGACCAAACCCTATCGACCACCTGTTTTTGATCAGATGTCAAGACCTGTGTGGTTGTGGTCGTTGCTAAATGACACAAATCACATCCGCGAGAAAACGGCAAATCCGTATGTGCAAATACTCTAAAATTGCATTTGAGATGATTTTTGGATTGAACATTTTGACAGCAGGAAATTTTCTGAATTTTCTAGAAGTTTCTAGACCTTTCTAGGTCTTCCTCCTGTTGACAAAATTGTAGAGTTCTGAGTTATATTTCTAACAAGCCAAAAATCACCTCAATCGGATCTTTGGATCAAAAGTTATTCTTGTTTTACTGTCAGTGTGTAGTGGCCAGACAAATGCATCCGTCCGGAGCTATTTGTCCGAAGTGGCCGGACAGTGTCCGAAGTGACCGGACAATGTCCGGCCAGTACAAATTTTTTGAGCCGAAAAATGAAACGGACAAATGCATCCGTCCGGAGCTATTTGTCCGAAGTGGCCAGACAGTGTCTGAAGTGACCGGACAATGTCCGGCCTGTACAAGTTTTTTGAGCCGAGAGTTAATAGAGACATATCCATTTGTCCGGACGTTTTGTCCGGACAAATAGTATCCGTCCGGCCTTCACAAATTTCGCCCAACGGTCACTGACACGTTTGCAACGGCTGAAATTTTTGTACTGGCCGGACAGTGCCTGAAGTGGCCGGACAATGTCCGGCCTGTACAACTTTTAGCCCGGTTCTTGCAAACGGCTAGTTTTTCGTTGAGGCTATAAATACTTCGTGTTTGGCTTCATTTTTGGGTGCTCAAAGAGTTCATTCTTCAGCTGAAAACCTAGCCAATTGATTTGCATTTGAGTTATTGCATTTAGAGGCTAGAATTGAGCCCAAATCTTGAGTAGATTTGAGAGAGAGCTTGAGGGAGATTGTGTGAGTGTTTAGTGCACTTCATCTCCATTAGATTGCTAGTGCTAGAGTATTGAGCATATCATTTGCATTATTGAGCTTCTAGCACATGGTTGATTCAAGTGAAAGCGCATCCGGCTTGTTACTCTTGGCGATCGCCTTCGCCTAGACGGTGCCAGAGGAGAGCCGAGATCTCTCCAATTGAAGTTTGTCGGAGAGGCCGGCAAAAGATTGTGAAAGGTGTGGTGCTCGCCTATCCGGTGTGGAGAAGGAGCAACCCTAGTGAGATATCCTTCGTGGATATAGAAGCGAGGCTCCGAGCGAGCGCTTCAACGAGGAGTAGGGGAGACCAGGCGAGTCTCCGAGACCTCGGTAAAAATATTGTGTCAATTGCGTAATTCTTATTTGCTTTATATTCATCTTGACACAATTGCTTATATCACTATTGTTGCATGTATTGTTAAATATTTCATATGGTTGAATGCAACTAGTTGATTGAATTGTTTTAAGCCTCATGTAGTTGTTGAATCAGGAAAATTAGATCCATAATTGCCTGCTCAGGCCAATCAGAACTACAACCATCGAAACTTCAGCCCGTACTCTAGATATCAGAACATTGCAATCATGCCCCATAATAATTTCATGATGCCCACTCATGCTAATGTGTAGAAGGTAACTCATGGTAATGTAGAAAAATGCATATGCAAACTGGAAGGGAACAAAACAAATTTGCTGAACATCAAGTCGTCAACTAATGATCAAAGTTGATGAAAAGATTGATGACCTAAGCAACAGGCGCATCCAAGAGTGAAATTTCTAAAAGAGATTTGATAAGAATACCACTCTTACCTATGGATTTTTATTCCAATCTATTCGCATCAACTAGAGGTGGCTCCGAATTCAGGGGGACTACACCACCGGAGCTCTATCATGCCGGGCGCCGGCACTCGCCTCTCTGCTGCGTCGGGTCACCGGCCTCAACCCCTGACCTCACCCTTTGCTTCACTCCCGTGCAGGGCTTGCTGATCTCATGCTATGCCGGCCTCGCGCCTCACCTCCCTGTTGCACACTTTCTTCGCCGCTGTCGCTCCACCTCTGCCGTTCACCGCACACCCTGTTGGTAGCGTTTCTAGGGCCACACCGCGAGACACCTCACGCACAGTGGGAGACCAGATCGAAGATTGGGTAGGTTTCTCGGCGAATTGGGAGTGGTTTCTCGGTGGAGGAGGTTGGATGGGGGAGGTTTCTCGGCGGAGTGCTGGAGATGGAGAGGATTGGGGGTGGTTTCTTGGTGGAGGAGGTTGGATTGGGGAGGTTTATCGGCAGAGAGCTGGAGATGGAGAGGATTGGGGGACGTTTGTCGGTGGAGGAGGTTTGATTGGGGGAGTTTTCTCGGCGGCCGGAGAGCTGGAGATGGAGAGGGGAGGTTTGTCGGTGGAGGAGTTTGATTGGGGGTTTTCTCAGCGGCCGGAGAGAGGTTTAATTCTCGGTGGAGGTTGGATTGGGGGAACTGATCGAGGGAAGCAGGGAATTAAGATAACTAATAAATCTGTAGAGGAAGGTTTTATATTTGGCTCAGAACCAACAAATCAGCAGAAAATATTTTTTTCATGAAAATTTCCCTCCCAAAATAATAAATCTGTTATTATTCTGCTGAAAATTTTCAGTTTTACGTCAAAAAATATATAAATTATTATTCCTAGCGGTAGATCTACTAAAAATAATAATTTTTCCCAACTGGCATATCGGTGAAAAATAAAAATTATATTTTTAACTATAGAACTGCTGGTAAAAAAAAAAAATTTTCCCAGCGGAAAAAATATTCTCAGCTGTAGATCTGCTAAAAAAATCTTTTCCCAAACTGATCTACAGCTTGCTATATATTATTTATTCCTAGCAGTAGATCTGCTAAAAATAATAACTTTTCCTAGCTGACACATCGGTGAAAAATCAAAATTATATTTTCATCTGCAGGACTGCTGGGAAAAACATTTTTTCCCAGCAGTTTTATAGCTTGCGCTGGCCTACCGTGTTGTAGTGGTATCCGCCTCATTAACCGAATTCACTCGAACACCTTCTTCGTCGGATGAAGTCATAGTAGCCGTGGCTGTTCTTTTCCCTGGTCCGTTTTTCTTTGGTGGAAGTTCAGGATGAAGCTTGTTGCATTTGTCCTTGGTATGTCCCGCGACTCGACAATGTTCACAAAAGGCATCCGTGCTCGATTTTGAAGCGTTCTTCTTCAGACTCGGCTTTTTCTTTGTCAAGGTCACACTTTCCTTCATGCTTTTGTCGCTGCGGGATTTGTTTTTCTTCTCGATCGCCATAGCAGTTGTGCTTGCGGTTGTGATGTCTTGGACGCCGAACAGACTTAGCTCAGTACTGATCGATTTTTGAAGTCCAGATGTGTAATTCCGAAATACCTGAGGATCGGACAGTGAGATGTCGATGACCATTGCTTGTCGCCGAAACTCTGTCGTATAGTCTTGGACGGTCTGGTCGCGCCGTTAGTACAATCTGTGCCAACGCTCCCATCTCTCCTCAAGGTAACCCATCAGATAGAATTCTTGTCGCATAAGTCGTTTGAATTGACCCCACACAAGGTCATCAGCTTCACCACTGGTGACAAGGGCCTTCCACCAAGTCTTGGCGTGGTCCTTCATCTTCAAACGTGCAAACTTCACTTTTTGAGCGCTACTGAACCCTTTCAGCTCAAAGTAGGTCTCAAGCTGGTCGATCCAAGAATCCATTTTCTTGGCAGCGATCACCCCATCATATATGGGTATATCAATCTTAGAGTCGACCTTAAAAGATCTGACAGCTAAGGAGGTGTTGGTGAGGTCGTCGGTCTTGTGGTCGCCTTCGTCTTCATTTTCATCTGTCCTGCGCAAGTCTTCACCAGTCTTCACACCCATAACACTCCCTACTTCAGGAGGTACAATTATGGCCTGCTGCTTAATCCAAGCAAGCATTGTTTCCATGTCGGTGGAGAGCTTAGCTAGTTGTTCGGCTAGGTTAGCTTGAACAGAGGTATCGTCAGACATTGTCGGAAACACGGCTATAAGAACCGTCGATTGATCGCCTAGATTTTCACCAGAGGTTTTGTAACCCTGGCAAGTCTTCACCATCCACAGGATAGGAAAGTTGCTCTGATACCAACTTGATCCGTTTGAGACCTAGCCTTGGTTTTCGCACTAGGCTCGCCCAGATTCTAATATACGGAATAATGTGATCTTACTCGGAAATACCGAAACCCAAAGGTTGATCGAAAACACAGCTCAAAGTAATTGCACAGCTCTTTATTTCAAAGAGGGCTTTACACGTCGAACGTTAGACACACTTGCCTATGTCGAAGGAACTATAAGTGTCTAAAACTCAAATAAGTTCTATGACTCTTCGATTGTATTCGATGATCTAAACTAGTCCTATTACAAGGTATTTATAGTCCAATCGTATGAGTACGTATCAGACTCAATAACCTAAATGTATTAGACTCATATAACTAACTAATCCTAAACGGATAAGCTTAGTTATATATATATTCAGATCGGATTACAATTCCGAACAGGGAACGAATTCCTTTTCATGGTCGCGAACCAATCCATGGTCGCGAACCAATCCATGGTTGTGGACCCATTCATGGTCGCGAAACCTTTCCGAACACGGTTAAGATCGCGAAGCCGTATGTGATCAGGACTTGAAGAACCTCCCAGATCACTTCTAATGGTTCCATAGTAATAACCTCTAGAAGAGATGAGCCCAATTTCTTCGAACGGTTCTTTAGTAGTAACTGCTGGAAGAGAGGTGGGGATACTTTTTCAAATGGTTTGACAATATGAACCATTAGTAAAACACAATTTCTTCTCCTGGTTCGCTGGTATTAACAAATAGAACACAATGCACTAATGGTGCATACATTCCACCCGTTAGAAATGACTTTGTGAGAGATCTAGGCTGAAGTGTTGGATTATGCTTTCATGTGACTAGTACTAACAGTTTTTCCTGAGAACAATTAGACATAGCATATATATATATATACATATACATATATATAAACATATGGTGTTGTTCCATGTATTACTTGCAAAATGAACAAGCGTATATAGTTACAAGCTAGAGCAGACATATATAAATATTTATTGCATGTCCTTGAGTGCATAACCACAGTAATCACAAGTTTCACATCTTGATCAACATATATATTAATTCTTCAATTAAAGCTCCAAGTAATATGCATCACTTACATTGCAAAGTCAAGAATAGCTGTCAACTCATAATCATTCTTCGTGATCATCTCGCAAGTAACTTGTTTCGTCAAAATCTTCGACAGGGACAGATTGAAGAATTCCATCTAAAAATGGAGGTTGTTCATTAAACTGATTATACTCTTCTTCATCCACAATGTCTTCGACCCCAACAATACATCTCTTAATGTGAAGGACAACGTGCAACTTTAGATTGGCCGGGTCAACGATGTAGAATACCTATGTGGCTTGCTCAGCAAGTATAATTGAATCGTCTTGGTGTGCGACTCTACTGAGATCGATGAGAGTAAACCCGTAATTGTCAACTTTAGCACCTCGAAAGAATTTGACCTATTGGCATCGAAACAAAGGAATCTTAAATAATATGTAATATGAGTTGAGTTTCCTTACTGCCCTGGCATCCTCTTAAATAGCAAGTAGTATCACTCCACTATATTGCATAGTACTGTTCTCGTCCTGAGTTCTTGTGTAAAATGAATAGCTGTTGATGTCATACCCCTGCCAAGTCCCTACAGTAAATCATGGCCATCTGGCCAACCATGTAACAACTTCACTTACAGAGCCCTCAGAAGCTCGCAAGACTATTTTTGATCCACCCAGTAAACTTCCTGTTATGTTATGTGGTGACCCAAATCTCTGGCTTCGAAGGATTCTGCTTTCGTAACATTTCCATGTGCTAGTGTATGTATGGCTCCACCCCCGTCATGTGTTGTAAGACCCAAAAATGTGCTTTTGCATACAGATCACTGGAGGGGACGGCTGCATTGAATCCAATCGTTCCAATGCCCTGAAGCCTGCCCTCATGCCGAGACTTAGGAATGCCAATTGGGTCAACCCCGGCCATATAATTGGTGCAAAATTCAATCACCTCTTCAGCAGCATAACCTTCAATGATACTTCCCTCAGGCCGCTGACGATTCCCTAAATATCGCTTCAACATAGCCATAAATCTCTCAAACGGATACATGTAGTGCAGGAACACGGGTCCATAAAACTTAATTTCTCTGACAAGGTGAACAATTAGATGGACCATAACATCAAAAAAGGATGGAGGGAAATACATCTCGAGTTGACAAATAGTTGTAGTCACATTGCGTTGTAAATCATCCAGCCCATCCGGATCAATTACCTACAAGGACACAGTTGCAGCAAATATTCAGATCAAAAAAATCTGGCAAGTTCCATGAATGGAGGTAATTAACTTAGTAGGAATACACACTTACCTTGCAAGATATTGCGTTGAAGAAATAACATAGTTATGTAATTGTCTCTCTGACTTTGATTGGGAGAATGTCTCTGATAGCAATGGGAAACATTTATGACATCAGTACATCACAATCATGGGACTTCATACCAACCAGTTTTCAAGTCCTTCATGGACACAAGTTTTTTCAAGTTCGTAGAATACCCGCATAGAACTTTGACACCATACTGGCACTGACAGAGTTCTGTTTTTTTTCATTTTTCACAAAGTGTAGCAGGCCGGGGGGAGGTATATACACTTTCCCTTCTCCAACAGTGCAAGCTCAGTCATTATGCCCATTTCCAGCATGTCACGGCGAACTTTGATGCCATCTTTCGTCTTTTCCAGAATGTTCAACAACAAACCAATCAAACTGTCACAAACATTTTTCTCTACATGCATGACATTAATGCAATGTCAAACTTATAAGTGCTCCCAGTATGGTAGATCCCAAATAATCGATCTCTTCTTTCAAACATTATTTTTTAGAGACCAAACTCAACTTTGATGTCCTTCACGCGCAAGTAAAGTCCCTTACCGGTCACAAACACTGGGGCTGATCCTTTCTCAGGCTTTCCATTAAATGACTTCCTCTTCTTATAGTAGGCGTGATGCATCGGAAGAAACCAACGGTGACCCATGTACACTATTTTTCTATAGTTCGGTAACCACATTTTTTCAGTTTCATCCAGGCAAATAGGGCAAACCTTGCCTCCTTTTGTACTATACCCCGACAAATATCTGTAGACCAGAAAATCATTTATGGTGAAAAATATCATGACCCCCAATATTAAATTCTCTTGCTTATATGCATCCCACACCCGCACCCCTTCACTCCACAATTTCTGTAAATCCTCGATTAAAGGCGCTAGAAACACATCAATATCATTCCCGGGTTGTCTGGGTCCTGAGATTAGTAACGACATCATGATGTACTTGCGCTTCATAAATAACGAAGGAGAAAGATTATAGATGCATAAAAGAAACGGCCAAGTACTATGCTGACTGCTCATATTTCTGTGTGGATTCATATCATCTGTACTCAGCCCAAACCTTATATCCCTCATTTTGCCACCAAATTCACCAAATGTTCTGTTAAGGTTTCTCCATTGAATAGAATCAGATGGATGTCTTAGTTTTCTGTCTTGTTTCCGGCCTTCAACATGCCAATGCAAGTACTTCGCATCTTTCAGATTTGTAAACAGCCGTTTTTATCTAGAAATCATAGGAAAATACCACACAGTTTTGGCCAGAGGTCCTTTCTTTACATTGTCACATTCACTGTGATAAATTCGGTCCCTACACTTATACCGCGATGCACCGCATCTAGGACAAACATGCAAATCCTCATACTAGTTACGTTATAGCACACAAACATTTGGGCAAGCATGTATTCTTTCGATTTCCATTCCCAATGAACACAACAGTTTTTTGGTCTGGTAAACTGATCTTGGCAACTCATTTCCCTCTGGAAGCATGTTCGTTTTAAAAGATCTAATAGCGCCGTGAAACTCTTATCGCTCCAACCGTTGCATGCCTTCAAGTTATATAATCTCAGCACAGAAGACAACTTTGTAAATTTTGCACATCCAGGGAACAAAGGCTTCTCAGAATCAACAATCAATTTCTCAAATTTTCCAAAGTCATTTTTGCTGTAATCTTCTTCTACATCACATAACATTTCATCTAAATTGTCATCATCTACATGCACATCCGAATGAACATTATCAAAGTTCTAATGATCATCATTATTACAATCCACTTCCGGGTCCTACTGATTGGTAGCGGTGCTCATTTCCTCAAGATCTTCACCATGCCATATTCAACGGGTATATCGTGCATTAAAACCATGACAAATCAAATGACTCTTAATCTGATCAGAGTTGGTGAACCCCTTTAAATTCATACAATATATACAAATGCATATCTTTCTCTCCCTTCTTCACCTTTTCTTGCTTAGCAAATTTAATAAACCCATTCACACCCTCCAAATACTCAAGAATAGTACATTTTATTCCATACATCCAATATTCTCAGTCCATCTACAATTCACAAAATTGACAAATTGAAAAAAATAATTAATGACTCAAGCATGCATGCATGAAACACGGTCAATTAGGCTATATGTATACAGCTACTTACAACTAATATATGAAACCCTAACTTGATGCATTAATTGTAAGAGCATTAACTTCAGCCTTAAATCATTCCTAACTTAACTTTAGCAAGCTATAGCTATCTAGCTAACCTCCTAGCTTGGAGCTACAGCTAGTTTAATTGGAAGTAGAGAGAGAGAGAGAGAGTGAGAGAGTGAGAGAGAGAGGTGATGAGAAATTTACATTTCCGAGAGGGATCGAATTAACTTCCTTCCAGCTAGCTTGCTCACATCACTCTAGCTTGGAGCGTGGAATGGAAGAAAATTAACAGAGAGATCGAGATGGTCAGCAAGGGTCGAGTGGGTTAATTAATTTGTCTTGTAGTGGAACTTTTACTAACTGTTCCAAAACACAACCGTAGTAAACTTTCCTCTCTTCTAATGGTTCATACAGTAATAATTATTAGAATAAATAACGTGGTTTTACTAACGATTACAAAAAACAAACCGTTAGTAAAATTTTCTCTTTTCTAACGGTTACTATATTATTAACCGTTAGGATAAGTAATATGGTTTTTACTAATGGTTTCCCATAACCTAACCGTTAGTAAAAAAAAAGCTCTTCTCCACTGCGGACCTTGCACACTAATGGTTTTCTTTCAGATTGTGTAATACTGTTAGAAGAAAGGGGTTAGTGGACTGCACTTCTGTAGTAGTGTGTATAGACTTCTGGAGACCTTCCCGGTAGGTAATAGCGCAGTTTGTACCCCCCCTCCCAATGGGGGGCAGCTAAGATAAGTGTCCCGTGTTGGAGGTAAGCGGACCAGATGCATCGCCTGAGGTCTCCAAGGAAGGACATGTAAAGCCAGGACTCAATGTCATTGGGGAGGAGAAAGCTTTCGTGCCCAGGAGACAGAGGGTCTGCGGGTGGCAAACGTCTAAGCCCGTGACATAATGTCACCAAGGAGGAAAAAGGCTTTCGCGTGCGGGTGCGGGTGCCAGAGGGTCTCCAGGTGGGAAAGGTCCGGACCTGGGAAGTAATGTCATCGAGGAGAACAAAAGGCTTTCACGCCTGGGAGATAGAGGGTCTCCGGGTGGGAAAGGTCCGGACCCGAGACGTAACGTCACCGATGTGGAAAACTCTTTCACGTCTGGGATACCGGGGGTTTTCGGGTAGGAAATGTCCAGACTGGGGACATATCGTCACCAGGGAAGGAAAAGGCTTTCGCGCCTAGGAGATAGAGGGTCTTTGGGGGAGAAAATTCGCTCCCGGGACGTAACATCTCTGGGGGAAAAGAAAACCACTCCTAGGAGACTGGAGGTCTCTAGGCGACAACAATTCACTCCCATGACTTAGCGTCACTGGGGGAAACGAGAATCACTCTTGTCTGGGAAGAACATCCGGATCAAGTCTTCGAGGGAAGCCCCGACATGCCGTCAGGCGAACGAGCTTAGTAGTAAGCTCTGGAGCATATAAGGGGGGACTAATCCCTCAAAGTGATTCGTTACCGTGATTCATATGAACCAGGTGATGAGGACATCCCTAGCACTAGCACTCAACCAGAGCAATATAAAGGACAAATCACTCGAGAGAAGGCCAGACAACTACATCAACCGGTGATTTTATTCTTTAAAGAATTAAATTATGATAAGAATATGTTGCTACCTAATAGCTCTTTTTAACATTGATTAGATATAAAGAGAGAGCATAACAGGAAGGACATAGCCACGTATGGGCCAAAGAACTTCATTGAATCTAGTTGTACACCTACTGAGTGCAATGAGGATTTCCTAAGGTTTCCAACAAGCACAATCACTTGATTCTATCAAGGATTACAACCGCTACAACCTAAAGAATTTTGCTCGGCATGCAGTCTGCGGACCAAGCGACAATCCAACTTCAACCAAGCACCATTCTCAGCACAAATGTCCAAGTTGGTGATGTAAGTACTTTTTGGAAAGGTATGCAAAAGAGCTTTCCAACACATCAAGAATCATTAAATTTCAACATTTTATGGAACCAGGAGATCCAAAAGAGTAACGACTACAAGGAAGGAAAATGTCCAGTCCGAATCCGAATCCGACTCCAAGAAGATTGATTCCAGACTTCTTTTATCTTTTATAGTTTATTAGAATTTTATTCCATTTTGAATTAGATTCAGATTAGAATTCTAATTTAAGTCTTCTATCTTTTTTAAATACCGTCCTTTATAAAAGAGATATATGGTCATAGTTTTTGATATACAATTTACAGGACATTGATAGTGAAATTTCAGATTGAAATCTTAGTTTTTGTTGAGAGTTGAATCTTTTCATCCTTTGTTCTTGTGATTTCCTCCGGAATTACTCCAACGATCTTCGTGATCACCCTATCTATGCGCTAACTGTCACGTCTGCCACGACAGTGACATCACCTGTGAGGAGCCCAGCTCGGTGCAGCTGGTCCCCTAACCACTTGACTTCCCAGGATGAGTCAATTACAGGATTACATTGCAGCAGCAAAATAGTACAATAGTCATAATTATATGGCCACCAGGCCTTAGTACAAAACGAGGTATAGTGCCGTACAAGGCACAAGGGTCTAACAAAATAACACATCTAGTCGGCGGAAGCTAGGCCCAAAAGCAATCCACAGGGAACAGAGGTTGACAGCAAACAGCACCACATCAGGGCTCCGAAGGAAACTGCTCGTCATCTCCTGGGTCCGCAGCATCTTCAGGGTATCCTCCAAGGTCGTAGAACGCTCCATCTATTGATGAGTTGTTGCAAGGGTGAGTACTTACGTACTCAGCAAGTCATAGGGAAGGTAGAGATACATATATATATATATATATATATATATATATATATAACATGAACCTATGCTATTGGGGAAAGAGTGAAAGGTTTTTCCCAAAATACATTTCTTTCTCAATTTTTACACAACTTCTGATCATACCCATGGCAGTAAATAAATCACATTGATGGTGATACATATATCCCATATCCAAGGCGATATATCCTCATATCACACTACTCTTATTCAAGCTTTTCAATCATATATTCTTAGCAGCATTTCATAACTTAGGGCATAAACCACATGCCTCTTAATTATCATATGTTTGCTAGATTATGGTATTACCGCCACACGTCAACACATGACAGCCCACGGCAACGCCCCTTATCATGACAACAGATGCCACTTGGGTAATCTTGAGCTAACAAATTTTAATTTATAAAACAATACTTGTGTCACACCCCATGGATTTAATCCACCGCGGCATACTCCTAAAACTCGGGAGCACGAAGTATTCGAATACATTTTTAAACTCTGCAGAGGTGTACCTCTTTTTAAATCCACTTTTTCACTCGACTTCCAAGTCGGGCCAACTCCATGCGACTTATACGCATGTGACAAGGCCGAGATCACACAACGTTTTTGCAGTCTAGTATTAACAGTATCCCTACCCGGTAAACGGACAATCCAGT
Source organism: Pharus latifolius (assembly GCA_019359835.1). Classification (NCBI taxonomy): domain Eukaryota; kingdom Viridiplantae; phylum Streptophyta; class Magnoliopsida; order Poales; family Poaceae; genus Pharus; species Pharus latifolius. The sequence goes on from CM033323.1 coordinate 43,775,232, forward strand.
CCCAAGTACCGTTGTGGGTCCTCCCCACTGCCTTACTTCCTAGCCTGGGTCTATGTTCCCGCAGGACACATAACCTCTTTTGATTACAGTCGCGCACGACTTAATCTGGCGTAGGGCGTCTTCCTTCTTTACACCTTATCCTCTCATAATTTTTCTGATCTCACATCACTCATGGACGAACTGCGTCCCACCAGTTTCCACGCGAGAAACCGGATCGACAAGGCATGCAGGGAACTGATAATACTAAGAAAGCTACTAGGTTGCGCCTGTCCCATACCAGGTAAGTGGTTGGTACGTTTTTCATGCCACTAGACGCATAACACAAGGTTCTAGTCCTTACGTGCCAGTGACCAGATCATACCACAACCATGCACCTTCAGTGCCTGCACATTCAGTGCAGCCAAGCACCTCCAGTGCTACCACCATTTCATACCAAAATACTGGTCACGGCTAGGGGTTCTATTTCATGAATATAAATGTACATGTTTATACTTTTATTAGTTCGTGGCTTGCTATCTTATCAAGTTCACATTTCTCAAGTATTCAATCTACCACTGCCATAATATCATTGATCTCAACACATGCAATATTAACGAGATATCTACTCATGGAATAGCATAGCAATTCATAAAATATGGGTTTCAATATGATCAAAGTATGACTTGCCTTCCGCGTCGTAAGTATCCGCAGTCGATGACGGTTCAGCGACAAGATCTTCAACCCCGGACTCTTGCTCTGAACAAGATCAAACAAGCAAACAGGCATTACAATCAATCCTATTCTTACTAATTCACTACATGCAAAGATGCAAGGAGAAAATACTCTGGTGATACAAGGTTCGAAAGCGATGTGGGTTTAATTATGGAAACCAGGGTTAAAATTAGCTGTTAAGGTTTACAAGGTTCCAAAATATCAGGGTAATATCAAGGTGGTGACTGGTTCGCCCAAAAACAGCGAATGTCTTTAGGTTGGCATTCGGTTCGAGGCATCGACATAAGGTCGATGGGTGATAGAGGGCTCAACTCAAGTTGTGACAGTAGAGAAAAGTGTAGATCACAACATCAGGAGTCTAAGGGACAAAGTTATTTTCAAAGTGCATGGCTGGAAGTGGGTGAAAAGGCTCAATGCCACTGGCTGACATAGTCTGGCATAGGGTTGACACGGCCAGAAACTAGGGTTAGCCATATCTTTTGACTCAGGGCTCCAAATGATGCAACACTTTGTCTGGTGGTTAGGCATTTGTAACAGGAACAAATGTCTCAACAGGACCTAGGGCAGGAGATGGCCGGAAAGTGATGAAAACCGGCGAGGAAGCTGGCTGGCCTGGAGCACATGTAGTGTGAACAGTACAGCAAACTAGGGCATAGCTATATCTCACATTCTAGGCCGAATTAGAAGTCGTGATAGAAGACAAAGTTGCTCAGAATGGTCCAAAACATCTAGATGGCAAGGTTTCTATGGCTGGATTGGCTGGATTTAGGAGATATTGGCCGGAGAAAAGATTAACTCAAACCTGATTTGGGCATTTCTGATCTAGGGCAAATAAACTTAATTCCTTGCTTGAGGATGGTCTCTGGGGCATAAGTAAGCTAGGTGTGAAGCTAGATTGGCTGGGGAAACACCAGAGAAGCTTAACAGCGAGCTCCAGTTCACAAGCAAAGTTCCAATTTGGGGTTTTTCATATTTTAGCAAATTCTTCGATTCTGGTTGCTTAGAGATGCTTAGATAAGTTCATTAATCAAAATTGATCACAGGCTCGAGAGCTAAATCGTTCTGGATAGAGTTTAATTGCTCGCCGGAGTTGCTGGAGAGAAACGGGAATTGCCGGCGACTGGAGAGGTTTGAAGTCAATTACATGCTCGAGTATGATGAGGGAGGTAAGAGGAGCTTACTGGAGTAGCTGGAATCGAGGAGGAAGCAGTGTAGAGGCTTGGCACCGTGAGCCTCTTCTCGAGCTCGCCGAAGAAGAAGAAGACACGGTGGAGTGTGGCGATTTCTGGTGCTTTGCTATGTGGTGAAGTTGGCTAAGTCCTGAGGGTTATTTATAGACGATTTGGGGAGGCTGCAACGGCTGGAAAATGCCTGGAGACTTGGAGCTGTGAATCGACGGCGAATTGACTGGCCGGGCGGGACAGCAGCGAAGCGACGTGCTCCAGCGGCCGTGCCGGCTTTGCAGGCTGGCGTGCGCTGTCCCGGGTGATGCAACGGCGAACTGACGGGCTCCTCCGGCATGCTTGCAACGTGGCACCGTGCTTCTGCAGTGGCTGCAGCGATGGCGTGCGCGCGCGGGCAAAATTGGGGATGCTGGTGCGGCCGCGGTGGCTCCACAGTGGCGAACGACGTGCGCACACGTGGCAGAAACGCGGTGGCAGGGGTGGCGACCACGGGGCTTCACCGGCGACGAAGTTCCTGGCGTGGCAGCGCGGTGGTCGCGGTCGTGCACAGCGTCTCTGGTCGAACCAGGGACCAAAATGCAAGGATTCTTATTTGAAATCTGGACTGATTTGTAATTTCTGTCTTAGAGATGGTTAATTTGAGATTTGATTTCATGGCTGAGTATAACATTTCTATTAGTACTCATCCAACTCAAATTTAGAGAAAATTTGATAAGATTTGAGGGATTTCACCTATTTTCGAAAATAGGGTAAAATTAGGGTAAAATAAATCTGGATTTTGTCGATTTCGAATTCTGGTGATTGGAGAGAGATTTTGAAGTCTGATCAAAAGGGAGATCTGTGTCAAATAGTATTTGGAAGGTGTTTCCTGAGGAAATTCTGGAGTTGGAATTGGTTTGCAAATTTTAGCCTTTTCAGGCTTCCAGGTAAACAGAAAAGGACTTGTTCGCAGTAAAATTTGGACTAAACTGCGAAAAGTATTTAGATGAATTAATTTGGCTCCCAACTTTTGGAAGTGAGTTGAGGATGAACCTAGGAACATATTCCAGGGGTTACTTGAGTCTGGATAAGGTTAAATCAGAATAATTCAATCATCTGGGAACTGGGGTACTTAGGGTAAATCTGAATTTTCCTGTTTTCGAAAACAGAGAGAGGCTTAGGTATTGAGAGTTAGGGTCAGAATTTGATCTGGCTCCTGAAGACTTTTATCTTCAGGGTAACTGGTAGGTTAAATCTGGATGGTCAGATCTTGATCTGGATCTAGGGAATAGATTTGGAGGTTTTTTTAGGGTTTGGGAGAGATTAGGGTTCAGCTGATCTGGCTACTACTACAGAGATACATGCATGCAGGATTTTCATGCAAAAATTTTCACCCCCAAAACTAGGGTGTTACACTAACTCCGTGCGTGGCCGTGTGGATAGGTAATTCAGAGTGTGGTTGAGCGAATTCATTGATACGCAGGTCCTTGTTCTACAAATGGTTGGCTCTCTTGTTTCGTCAGGTCATACTACTTACCCAGATATCTTCATATACTAGTTATCTAGATTTTACGTCATGAAGATCGGGCCATCCTCCTTGAATGCGTCCTACACTGGCGTGTTCATATCACCAGGTTGCTGCTTACCCCCTCAGTCCATGAGGGGTTATCGTAAGCCGCCCTAGAGGAGCGAGGTTGCCACCACCGGGACTTGAAGGGCTATGTAAGGGCCCGTTACATCCTCGAAGCAAGGGCATCCTCACTGAGAGGGAGTCCTCGTTATGAGGGTGTTGCATAGGATGCTGTTGAAAGATGTTAAATCTTGAGCCCTATTTAGGGTTTTTGTGATTAATGACAATGTCTGGCCAGTACATATCTTGTGAAGCATTGGTTTAAAATGAACCAAAGACATTTGTAACCGTCCAGGGGCTTTTGTCTGGGGTGTGTCGGACATTGTCCAGCCTGTATAAATCTTGTGAGCTTTAAATTGAACATGTAAACAAAGACATATACATATGTCCGGTGTTTTTGTTCGGACAAAAGGCTTTTATCCGGCCTTCACAAAATTTGTTGAAATGGTAACTGATAAGTGTGCCATTGTGAGTAACGGTCACTATTGACTTGCATTGGCCGGACAATGCCGAACAATGTTCGGTTGTACAAATTTGGCCCTGTTTCTTGAAAACGGCTAGTTTCCTTGAGAGCTCTATAAATACTTCGACCTTGGCAGCATTTTGGAAGTTAATCATCTCAAAAACTCTGTGCAAAAGCTTGCCTAACTCTCACACTTACTCTCTTGCATGTAGAGCAAATTGTTGATCAAATTGTTGAGAGCAAATTGAGTAGAGTTGCATTTGAGCCATTTGTACTTGCAACCTTGTTTTTCAAGCTTTGTGTTTGATCAAGTGAAGTGTTAGGCTTATTACTCTTGGTGATTGCCTTCACCTAGATGACCCGGAAGGTTCGGTAATCTCTCCATCGACTGTGTGTGTCAGAGAGGCTCGACGGTTGGGTGTAAAGGCTCAGAGCTCGCCTATCTGGAGAGGAGAAGGGCTACCCCTAGTGGAATCGAAGCACAAGCTCTTGTATAGAGTGCTTCAATGAGGATTAGTGGAAATTGGCAAATTTCCGATACCTCGGGAAAAAATTGATCTCGTTCAGTTATTTCTATTACTTGCTTCATAATTCTAGAAATTGTGATATTGTGATTTGTCACCCTAGGATTGCAAAACTTAATTTGTGTCATCTTCTAGATTATTTGTTAGTTGATATTGCAATTTAGGATATAAGTTATTCAAACAAATTAAAATTTGAAAAACTGCCTATTCACCCCCCTCTAGTCGGCATCCTTCGATCAACAAAAGATGTCTCATTCACAAAAACTCCAATGACATAGTTACGAAGAGAAGTTTCACCTTTATTGAATAGGTAATTCACACAACGCCTCTCCTCGCGAAATCGCCTAGGAAGAGGGAAAGTTCAAAAAGAGATGACAATATTTGATACAATGCCTCCCCTCGTGAAGTCGCCGGAGGGGAGGGAAAACCTGGAGGCTATATATAGAACTTGCGGAGCAAGTCAAAATTCCACGTGTACTTCACCTCCTAGTCTTCGAGAGTGGAAAGTTTATAAGCTCCCGAGACGAGGGCCGTAATGATTTTATACGGTCCCCCCAACTTCAGGCTAAAATTCCCTTGGGCCTGGGACATCAGTGACTCATTCAAGTACGAGGTCCCCCGGGCGGAAAGCTCGTTCGCGAACACGCTTATTGTAAGCGCGCGCCATCTCACACTCATAGATGGCATTGTGGAGGAGCGCCTTGTCCCGCTTTTCTTCAACGAGGTCACTTCCAGTCTCTGATTTTCCTTGTTGGCTTGGTACACCGCTGCCAAAGCTCCTTTGAGGAGTTCAACTCGCAGTGACTGAAAGCAGACTTGAGGGGGAAGCACTTCCTCCACCCCGTAGACAAGTGAGAAGGGGGTGTGCCCCATTGCACCACTCGGGGTCGTGCGCATGGAGCAGAGGATTGTTAGTGATATGTTATAGAGAAAATCATATAGATGTATTTATTTTTGTTATATTTATGAATATTTGAATAATATGTTATTTTTTTTGAATAAATTATCATCTTTGTTCAATCAACAAGTGTGTGACTTCACTAGTATAGAAAAGCTTTCTTCTATCGGTGAAAAACACCCTTCTACTATCGGTTTTTGTACCGATAGAGATAGACACGATAGAACAAGATAGGTCATTTTCTATCGGTAAATAACCGATAGAAGAACTTCACTATTCTAACGGCATCTTAGGAGAACACCGGTAGAAAACCCGTCGTAGTCTGACGTTTGTGAAAGAGTTTATCGATAGAAAAAATATAGTACTCTATCGGTTGTGAATGAGTTTAACGGCAGGAAAAGTACCACTCTTCTAACGGTTAATTACGAGTTTACCGACAGAGAAAACCTTAGTACTCTCTCGGTTGGAAATGAATTTACCGATAGAAAAAACGATTGTACTCTCTCGGTTGTGTATAAGTTTACTGTCAGGAAAAGTTAAACTCTTCTAACGGTGAATTACGTGTGTACCGATAGAATAAAGTATAGTACTCTCTCGGTTGTGAAAGAGATTATCGATAGAAAAAATCATAGTACTCTGTCAGTTGTGTATGAGTTCACTGGTAGGAAAAGTCACACTCTTCTAACGGTAATTACTAGTGTACCGATAGAAAAAATGATAGTAGTCTCTCGGTTGTGGATGAGTGTACCGATAGAAAAAGTGATAATAGTCTCTCGGTTGTGAATGAATTTACCAATAGAACATTCACATATACAGTACATTCTTTACATTCACAATACAGTACTTTCACATATACAGTACAGATGCAATACAGTATAGATTGGATACACAATACAGTACAGATGCAAATAAGGGTAAATTCACATATACATTGAACAGATTGACACATTAGACAGTTATTCACATTTATTCACATATATATGGACAATTACAAATTGCAATCTAATGTGGACATTTATTCACATATATATTTATTCACATGTATATAAACAGTCTATGCATAGAGTACACAAAAAAGAGAAAATTGTCATGGCGGATGGTTGGGCGCAACTTCCTCCATGACATATTGAGCCCAGATTTGTCGAAGATCTCTAATCTTTGCATTTTTGTATTGGTCTTTCGACATGGCAATCTGCAAGCATGTGTGAATACTGAGTAACTAACTTCCTAATTTTGAACATGACACCCAATTTTCAAATTTGAGTTAGCTATCGATGCTTACCTGGGGGAATTGGGCAAAGTTTGTCTGCACTAGGTCATACATGTAGCGCAGCACATAAAAATCGCATTCCCACGATTGTGGCTGCTGATGGCACTGAGATAATTGCATATGCGAAGACATCTTAGCTATTGTTTCCATAAACTAATTAAGCATAAACAAAAAGTCTCGTGAGTACCTCATATTCTTTCCAAGCTAGTAGGGAGCCCTGCGGTGCGGCATGCCTCTCTCCAGCGGACACATATTTATCAAAAGCCCTGCATTTCAGTTAGTATTACCGGTTAATGTATTATCATTAGCTAGTGGGATCAAAATTTAAATCAAACATAGAAGTAACTTACGCCTCCATATTCCCCTTGACCACATATTCGATCGATAATCTGTCACGCATCGAATCGAGGTAGTACACCTCGTTCCTCGGCGGACAGATCACGATGAGGATCCAGTGGCCCCTGCATTGTATGTAAAAGAGGACCGCTAGCTCAAAGTATATCTCAGGTGTAACATACAAGATTGAGTTAAATTAGTACGAAATGCACTAACTTTTGGTGGTACGGCATCAGAATGAACTCCCTGTCCTGCTGCGCCATCAGCGCCTTGGATATGTACTGCTCAGCATGCGCGGCGTCGTGCTCTAGTATCGTGAGGCTTATTTTCTCTGGGTCGAGGAAACCCACCTTGTCACACGCAGCCTCCGATGCTAGCCTGTACATGCACCTGCATGCAAAGGACGACATTAGTATTGTACAGAAAGTTACTTCATTTCAAATGAACTACAACAATGCAGAGTTAGCAAACAGAGTTAGAAAACAGCAATACATAGGATCAGCAAACTCACAGGACTCCAGTTCGTATTATGGACATATCGAGCTCCCGCTAGTTGTAGAGGTCGAACAGATCCTCAGGTGCCACGGATATACTCCCGGGCTCACGGTGGAACTGCTCAGGCCTGTAGGGAACTAAGAGGTTCAGATTGCGCCGAGCTCGGTGTAGGTACCACTAGTGGAGGTCTCTGGTTGATCTATCCAATTTGCGCAAAGCTGCCTCCGACACGAGTGGGAACCCGTTCCTGAACCTCTCTGGCTGTCCCTTTCGCCCTTTGCCCTTGCCTTTTGTCGGGGACTGAGCGCGTACCTTCGAAGGCAAGGGCGAGGTGATGGCTGCTTTCTTCCGAGGTGAAGGCGTGGATGCGCTGGCTGGGGTCGACGCCGTCTTTGATGTTTTCAGGTTCGCACGAGATCCGACCTCATGCCCCGAGCTGGGGGCGCAATCCCCTGGTAGCCCACCGGCAGGCCACTTCAATTAATGAGCACGTATGTTAGATTTTGCAGGTTGAGTGTACTGAGTAGGATGAAATCTAAAATGTGTAGAATTTACCTGTTGTATTAGAAGACACTTCTTGGGCCACTGTATGTAGGAGCCCATTGCCTCAGCAAGTGTCTGCAATTCTTCTGTTGGGACTGGCACTGGAGAATCGTTCTAGGACGGCATGGCCATGTCCACCTGTACCTTTGCGAACCCCAACCACAGAGGTACGCAGTGGACCCGGACATCCGGCCTAGACGGATATACGAAGCCGTGTCCAACCACTTCCTGCCCGTCGCCTAGGTGATGCAGTAGGATGCAGCCCACCGGCTTCTGCAAATTTGTAACAATTAAAATAGGTTAGCGAAACAACTCTAATAGAATGGGAGTGGTATCAACTTAAGTGCACAGATGAAGGCTTGCAATACCTCAAGTAGATCCACTGGATCCGCGAGGACCTTCCAAGCGCAACTGCTTATCCGACCCCGCGGGGTACCGTCGCCCTGGGGATCCGCATCGGCACTCTTGGCCAGCAATGCTTCTCTCAACCGTGCAAACTCTTCCCTCATTTGTGCGACCTCAGACTGCACCTCAGCCCGTATCTCCGCCCGTACCTCAGCCCATATCTTATCGGATAGCTCCGCTTTCTTTTCCTTCCAGGAGCGGGCCTTCTTCCTCGGTGGAGCCGGATCTGCGAAACCGGCCTTCCACGACACAATGGCTCCCACGGCCCGTGTCCGCCCGGGATGCTCCTTATTTCCTAGAGCCCGGGTGAGAATATCGTTCTCCCTCTGCGGGGTAAACAATCCCTCCACTGCCTCCTTCTCAAAAGAGATCTGTTACATTTAAAGGTACCTTGTGAGACAAATTGCCTAATATACACTTATGCACACATAGTTTACGAGGTTAGCCAACCTACCATTCGCCTCACAACGTCGGCGTCCCCAGGGTTTGCGAACTGCATAGACCCCGTGGACGACACGGACCCCCTCCCCCTCCACCATCGCTTGCACCTCTCATCCCGGATCTCGGAAAGCGCCAACTCAGGGGAGTCGATGACAGGATTTTGCTCGTCTTCCTTCTTCCACTGCTCCTCCTTCCCCGCATAGCCCCGGGATCCGAGCTGATGCGGGTGGTCGTTCCTCTTCTGGATCGCCTTATTCTTCTCGCTAAGGGCCTTGAACTCCTTGGTCCCCTTCTGCTTGGTGAATTCTTCCCATACCTCCTCCGATATGGAGGGGTACTTCTCGTAAGGAGATTTCGCCGCAGCAAGGAAGTTATTGACGAGCCAGCTCTTAAAGGTTTTCCATGTTCCGTTCATGTCCTTCAAGCAGGCCGTCCTAGGTGTATCGTCGGGGGTGTTCCACTTGGCTTGTTTTCAAACAATGCATACAATTAATCACGAGTTAGTTAAACTTTAGTATAAGCCAAGAGAACGTGATTACGAAAGAGTTCGGCGATTTCAGTTAATTTAACCTTCACTTCGGCCCACAACCTATCCCTCTCGTCCGCCGTCACGTCCTTCCAGCTTTGGACCGTGATCTTCACCCTTTCTTTCGCCAACAGCCCAACGTAGGCCGCGTATTTCCCAGCATTCTTTCCGATCGGCCTCCCAAATTGGTTGAACTCACAAGAAAGATCCGTGCGTTTGGCCAAATGGCCCAACGTCATCGTGCCTCACCCCACCCTCTTGCACTGGGATGAACCAGCTCATCTTCAGCTACGTTGGGGTTGGCCCTAGTCGAACCACTAGTACCATCCGATGAAGATGACGACCACATGTGTTTCCCTACAAAACCATGAACAAACCATAAAAAATTTAATGGAAACACAAACCAAATCATTTTACAAAGCAAAAGGACCTATTTTAAATATTTTTTCTATCGGTAAACACAGAAACTACCAATAAAAGATAAGATTCTATTTCTCAACATTTTCGTCTACACATTTCCATATAGAAAGCAGGCAACATATGGCAATTAATTCTTCCTGGAGTTCCATAACTCAGCCCAGGGCTGGAGACTAATTAGGGCTGCAAAAGGGATGTCCGAAGAAATACTAAAAGAAAGACAAGCAAAAATTACTTCCTGAACTGTTCAGAAATCTTTTCTATCGGTAAACACATGAGCTGCCGATAGACCATAACAATGTTTTCCATCGGCAAAGATACGAGATACCGATATAACATATTGTTCTGGAATATTGTTGATAAGCCGCCATTCACTGGCATCACATAGTCTTGGTTTAAGTCAACATTCTCCATGATTTTCTATACTAATATTCATGGGCCAGCATTATTATTTCACACATAACAATGTTTTTTATTGGTAAACACATGAGCTGCCGATAGAACATAACAATATTTTCTATCGGTAAATACAGGAGATACCGATAGAATATGTGTAAGAACACCTCCAACGTATAATGGTAGTTGTATACAATTGATCACACATACAGCAGTACATATAGGTTAAAATCTAAAAATAGGTTCATTACAGCATTGGAACATATTATGTCAACCCTAATTTAAATCAACATTGCCTGCGGAATGTTCATAATCCAACACAATAGGGAACCCTATTGTATTTACAAAACTCGAAGAATTAGTACGTACAAAACACAAAGATCAAATAAGGAAGATGCTGGAAAAAGAACGACGAATTAGGGTATTTACAGCGATCAGTTGTGGTGATGGAGAGGAGGTCTAGAACGCAGCAGCGGCCGGCAAAAGACGAAAATATGAACCAGTGGCAGTGGTGAACCATTATCCAGCCGGCGATCGTCGTGTGGGAGAGAGGAAGTGAGTGGTCACTGCGGAGGTTGTGGTTTTCTTCGCTCTCAAAGAGATGCAGTGCTATAAGTTGGAACTGTTCGACTGGAGGGAAACTCAAGGGCCGTGTACGAGTAATAAAGTAGTGGATGCCCTTTTCTATCGGTACAACAAAATAATACCGATAGAACAAGTAAATTTTTCCCAGAACAATATTTAAAGTAGTGGATGCCCTTTTCTATCAGTATAAACAATAAAATACCGTGAGACCAATTTTCCCCAGAAAATTTTTTTAAGTGCCTGAGATTAAACTATTGGATGCCTTTTTCTATCGGTAAAAACAACAAAATACTGTCAGACTAGTGAATTTATTCTAACGGCATAACATACTAATACCGATAGAATAAGTAAATTCGTTAGTCTCACCTTCAAACAATCATATGTACACACAACGTAACATCAAACAGACCGTGCTTGAAAGCTGCAGAATGATAAAGAAAGAGGGAAGATAGCCGAAAAATTGGAAAATTGACATAAAAACAAATTGTTCATTCATTGTTATTTTATCACTTATAAAAAGAATAATGTTGGGGGAAATCTCCTCGGGACTAAGTCTAGGTAAGTTGTATCACATTTACCTGGGGACGTGGCCTATGGTGCCTGCCCCGGGCGCCGCCTTTGCGCCCCTGGGACCTGGCCTCCGGCGCCGATCCTGGGCGCCGCCATTTGCCCGGGGACGGAGCCTCCGGTGCCTACCCTGGGCGCCGCCATTTGCCTGGGGACGTGGCCTCCGACAGCTGCCCCGGGCGCCGCCATTTGCCCGGGGACGTGGCCTCCGGTGCCTGCCCCGGGCGCCGCCATTTGGCCCCGGGGACCTGGCCTTCGGCGTCGATCCCGGGCGCCACAATTTGCCCGGGGACGTGGCCTCCGGTGCCTGCCCCAGGCGCCGCCTTTTGGCCCCCAGGACCCGGCCTCCGGCACCGGTCCCGGGCGCCGCCATTTGCCCGGGGACGTGGCCTCCGGTGCCAGCCCTGGGCGCCGCCTTTTGGCCCCCGAGACCTAGCCTCCGGCGCCTGCCCCGGGGGCCGCCATTTGCCCGGGGACGTGGCCTTCGGTGCCTGCCCCGGGCGCTGCCTTTTGGCCCCGGGGACCTGGCCTCCGGCGCCGGTCCCGGGAGCCACCTTTGGCCCTGGGACCTGGCCTCCGGTGGGTGTCCCGGGCCTCGTCGCCCTTCTAAAGGTAAAGTCTCTGGTTGTTGATCACGTGCAGGTCACACGAGGAGCGCCTCAGGAATCAGCGACCACCTGTCAAGCATCCAAGGCGTTTGACCGGGAGAAGGACGTTGCTACCCCTCAATCCGACGGTGGCTTCCGGGGTAGATAGGTCTTTTTGCTTCTTTTTGGGCCTATAAATAGCCCTTGTACCCCTCAGTTGTAAGCTGGTGATTCATTTTATTGGAATAGCCAAAACTCACAGGTGTGCTCCGGAAGCCTCTCCCCCGGAGAGAGCCTCCCCAGCCGACTCCGGTCGGGAGCACGCCAACAGGACTAGGGCCCCCACCGGGACCCGAACCTGTATAAATCCTCGTGTCAATTCTTGTGTTTGTCCCGCGGGGGAGGACCGGTCACCCGGTCAGCCCGCATCGCGTTCTCTTCGCTAGGATCGTTCACAAAACCTGCCGGGGTATTTACAATACCACGACAGTTGGTGCCGACCGTGGGGACTCGTGACAAGATGCCATGGCTCCCCCAAGAACAAGGGCTCGCACCCTTCCCGGTGACGCCGGTCTCGGAGATCCGGCGCCGCCCGTCCGGGACACGGCTGTCCCGGCGCTTCCACCCGGAGGCGGTCAGGCCCAGGTACCGCCTCCCGCCTTTTCTCTTAACTTAGGTGCTTCTACCTCCAGGTCGCTCCCGGTGACCGCGAGGACCTAGGCCGGGACCAGCCTCCCCCCGACGGCTCCCCCGGCTCCCCGGGACGCCCTGCTTGTGGCTCTCGTGGAGGGCCAGCTCCGCGCCTAGCGCTCTATGCATGAGCTGCTCAGCGTGTTGGCGCGGCCTCCGGCCCCCACATTCGCATCGCACCCATACCTGGGGACTATCCCCCCGTTTATGGGTTACCCGGCGGCCCCTCCGGCCTCCGGAGGTCTGGCCGCCCCTTATGATCCCGCCGGGGGGTTCCCTCCCCCTGTGGGATATACGTCCGGACCCTTCCCGGCACCCGAGCCCGTCCCGGTGCCGGGGGGCTTCTTCCTGCCCGGGCCCTTCGTGGCACCAGGGGGGTACCCTGTTCCAGGCCCATTCTAGGGGCCGGGGGCCCATTTCATGCCAAGGGTTTTCCCTACACCGGGAGCCAGTCTCGCCCCTCACGTCGCGTTTACCACACCGGGGGCGGTCGACAGAGCAGCTCCCATGCCTCAGCGGACTTCCCCCTGCATCGGCTCCCCGGTCCCGGACGTCGCCGCCGGGGCTCCCCCCTTACCGGTTCTGGATGTTACAGGGGCTTCCCCCTTTCCGGTTCCGGTCGTTGCCATGGGGGCTCCCTCCACTTCGGTTCCAAACGTCGTCGGGGGCGCCCCCTCCCCAGTTCCGGATAATGCAGGGGCTTCCCCCTTTCTGGTCCCAGTGGTCTTCGCAGGGGGCTCCCCCCAGCCGGCCTCGGAAGCCTCCAGGCCGGTAGCTACAGTGCATAAGCTCCCTCCCTCGGCGGAACAGGTCCGTTTCGCCCGGGGGGAGGTCGAGCGAATGCATTCACCTGAGCGCGGGGAAGAACTTCCCCCTGGCCGTGGGCGTGGGGAGCCTCGCTCTCGCACCGGTCGGGGGAAGAGACCCGCTGAAGAGCCAGCCTCTCCGGATGAGAGCTCGGACGTCCGGGAACTCATCCCCGGTCCAGAAGAGAATCGTCGCCACCGCCACTCCGGCGGACCCCTTGGACCGCTCCCAGACTCCGATAACGAGGGTGTGTCCCCCGTCAAAGAAGACAGCGACCGGGGCTCTCCCCGGGAAGTGCAGGGGACTAACCAGCTCCTATGCCGGAGACTTCGCAGCATCCGGTGGCCGCGGCCCTACCGCCCTCCGCATATCGAGCACTATAACGGTGAGGCAGACCCTTACGAATTTGTGCAGGTATACTCCACCGCCATCTCCACAGCCGGGGGGGACGAGACGGTACAATGCAACGTCTTCCCCCTCTACCTCACCGGCATCGCCCGCTCCTGGTTCTACAACCTGAAGGCCGGCTCCATCAAGTCTTTCACGCAGCTCAAGCGGGAGTTCTGCGCGAACTTCCAGGGGAACTACGTGCGTCCCCTGGACTCCTCGCAGCTGTACACTGTCCGACAGAGGACTGGGGAAACCATCAGAAGCTTCTTCAAGCGCTTTGCTCAGGGGAAGAGCAAAGTGGCCCACGTCCCCGATTCTATGGTCATCGAAGTCTGCAAAAGCGGCATCCTCCCGGGGGAGCTCCACCGAAGACTCTCCCGGAGCTGCCCCTCCTCTGCCGACGAGCTCTTCAACATACTCGAAAAGTACGCTCGGGAGGAGGAAGACGACATCTGGAAGAAGACCCAGGGGGCTCCCGCCCCCGCTGACCGAGGGCCAGGGATCCCCTCAAGCGTCCCAGACAGGGGGGGCGTAACGAGCCACAGCCTCGGGACACTTTGTCCTCGAGGGCGGAGGCAGCTTGCGCGACCTCCCGAGGGGCAACCGCCCCTTCCCCAAGCCGAGAGGCCATGGGGGAGGACAGTCCTCGCGCGGCTGGGAAGGCCCCGCGGGGAGAAGCCGGGAAGGACCGTGGTGCAGCTTCCACGGGCCCAGTACCCACGCTACCCGAGACTGCAGCCAGCTGCTGCAGCACTTCGCGGCGTTACTCAACCAACGCGGGCAGGGGGGGGACTCCGGCCTCCTTGCCCCCTCCGCCAGCTGTTCTGGCCCTTCCCGCTCCCGCGGGGGGTCAGCAGACGCAGGAGGGGGAGCCTTCAGAAGCTCTCCCCTTTCAAACTTCACAGCGCCGCATCAACGTCATCGTGGGAGGGTCTGCCTTCGGGCGGGACTCTAAGCGCCAGCGTAAGGAGTACGCGCGCGAGGTTAAGGTTGTGGGGGTGCTACACACGTCCCCGCCACCCAAGTGGTCGGACGTCCCCCTCACCTTCACGGCGGAAGACGCGCGAGGGGTTCGCTTCCCCCATGACGAAGCGCTCATCGTCTCCGCGACCATCTACAATTGCCACTTGGCCCGCATCCTTGTGGACGGCGGGAGCTCCGCCGACGTCCTATTCCGGAAGGCATTCAAAGAGATGCAGGTGGATGAGAAGCTCCTGCAGCCCGCAGCTGGGCCCTTGCAAGGTTTTGTCCCGGGGAAGGCGATCCACCCCGTGGGCAAGGTAGATCTTCCTATGACGTTCGGCACCTCGAAGAACTACCGGACCGAGCTGGTCCGCTTCGACGTAGTGGACCTCCCCTCCTCCTACAACGCGATAATGGGGAGGACCACAATCAACCGGCTGGGGGATGCCACCCATCAAAATTACCTCTGCGTGAAGATCCCCGGGCCGCATGGCGTGATCAACGTCCGGGGAGACCAAGACATGGCCCGTGCTCTGTACGAGCGCGCTGCCACCACAATCGAAAGCGTCAACCTCATAAAGACGCCCGGGGGGGAGGCCTCTCCCCCGGAATCAGACGTCGCTGCGCCACCGCCCGGGAGGCCCCTCCTCAAGCCGCGTCCGGAAGGGGGCCTCCGGAAGGTCCTGCTGTCCCCGAGGAGCATGCGGCGCAACTTGCGGCCTTTCTGCGTGAAAACTCTGATGTTTTTGCGTGGAAGCCTTCGGACATGCGGGGCGTTGCCCGGGGGGTCATTGAGCACAAGCTCGCAGTGGCCCCCGGTCACCCCCCGATCAAACAAAAGCTGTGGAAACTCTCCCTCTAACGCCAAGAGGCAATCAAGGTGGAGATCACCCGGCTCCGAGAGGCGGGGTTCATTCGGGAGGTCCGGCACCCCGAGTGGCTCGCGAACCCCGTCCTCGTGAAGAAGTCAACCGGCAGGTGGCGGATGTGCGTGGACTTCACCGACCTTAACCGCGCCTGCCCCGAAGACAACTTCCCGCTCCAGCGGATTGACCAGCTCGTAGACTCCACCGCGGGGTGCGAGCTCATGAGCTTCCTAGACGCCTACTCGGGCTACCATCAAGTCCGGATGGCGGAAGGGGACGAGGAAAAGACGAGTTTCATAACTCCCCTCGGAACCTTCTGCTACGTCCATATGCTCTCCGGGCTCAAGAACGCGGGGGCGACCTTCCAGTGCCTCATGACGCTGGTCTTCAAAGATCAAGTCGGCCGCAACGTCGAAGTCTATGTAGACGACGCGGTCGTCAAAAGTCCCCGCGCAGCCTCCCACATCGACGACCTGGCTGAGACCTTCCGCAACCTCCGTGCGTTTGGGCTCAAGCTCAACCCGGAGAAGTACGCCTTTGGGGTGCACGGGGGGAAGCTCCTAGGTTTCCTTGTGTCCCAGCGGGGCATTGAGGCAAACCACGAGAAGATCCGGGCATTCCTAGAAATGCCCCCGCAGTGCTCCGTCAAGGATGTCCAGCGGCTCTCCGGCGGCCTAGTTGCGCTAAGCCGCTTCGTCTCATGGTCGGGGGAGCGAGGCCTCCAGTTCTTCAAGATCCTCCGAGGGCTCGAGGGGTTCCGTTGGACCCCCGAGGCCCAAGAGGCGTTCGACAACCTCAAGAAGTACCTCACGAGCCCTCCAATGCTCGTGAGCCCATCTCCAGAAGAGCCCTTGCTCCTCTACCTTGCCGCGACCCCCGTCGCCGTTAGCGCGGTCTTGGTGAAGGAGCAAGGGGGGCAGTAGCGTCCCGTGTACTATGTGAGTGAGGCCCTCCAAGGGGCCAAAACTCGGTTCACGGAGATGGAAAAGATCTGCTACGCCCTCCTAATGGCTTCCCGAAAGCTTCGCCATTACTTCCTGGGACACCCCATCACCGTCCCGTCATCCCTCCCCCTGGGGGAGGTACTGTGGAACAAAGAAGCCACCGGCCGGATTGGGAAGTGGGGGGCCGAGCTCGCTCCCTTCTCCCTGTCCCTTATCGGCCGCTCCACCATCAAGTCGCAGGTCCTCGCCGACTTCGTCGCAATGTGGACTCCTGCCTCCTGGTCCGGGGACGAAGACCTCCCTGTGCCACCCCGACGCAGTGACCATTGGACCCTCATGTTCGACGGGTCGCTGTGTCTCGCAGGGGCTGGCGCGGGAGTAGTCCTCCGGAGCCCCAAGGGGAAGGAACTCGAGTACGCCGCGCGGCTCGAGTTCCCTGCAACCA
The DNA here is from genome assembly GCA_019359835.1 of Pharus latifolius. Lineage (NCBI taxonomy): Eukaryota > Viridiplantae > Streptophyta > Magnoliopsida > Poales > Poaceae > Pharus > Pharus latifolius. The sequence continues at coordinate 43,792,294 of CM033323.1, forward strand.
ACAACGTCGCCGAGTACGAGGCTTTGCTCCTCGGGATGCGCCTTGCGCGCTCCCTGGGGATCCAGCGCCTCCTAGTGAAGGGAGATTCTCAGCTCGTAGTTTGCCAAATGGACAAGTCTTACCTGTGCCATGACGCAAACTTAAGTCTTTATTTGCAGGAGGTGCGAAAGATGGAGAGGCATTTCGACGGCCTCGAGGCCCGGCATATCCCGTGAAGGGACAATGACCGGGACGATGCCTTGGCCCGGGCAGCAAGCGCCCGGGAAGCGCTCCCCAAGCGGGCCTTCTTGGAAATCATCACGAAGCCCTCGGTGGCCTCCCCGGACATGGGCGACGAGCCTCACATCCCGAAGGTCGCCGAGATCACCCGGACTCCATCATGGATGGACCCCCTCATCTCCTTCATCAAGGGGGAGGGGGACCCTCCTAGTGAGACCGAGGCTAAGCGCCTCCGAGCCAGAGCCTGAGCATATCTCTTGCTAGAGGGGAGGCTCTTCAAGCGGGGGGCTTCCGCCCTCCTGCGCTGCCTCCCCCGGCCGGAGGGACTCCAACTTCTCGAAGACATCCACGCGGGGAGCTGTGGTTCTCACCTAGCCCCGCGTGCCATCACGGACAAGGCTCTCCGGCAGGGCTTCTACTGGCCCACGGTCATGCGCGACACGCGAGACCTTGTCTCCGCGTGCGAGGCATGCCAGAAGATGGCCAAGGGCTCGAACCTCCCCCTGTAACGCTGCAGACTATCCCCATCACTTGGCCCTTCGTGCGCTGGGGGATGGACCTCTTAGGGCCCTTCCCCCCAGCGCCCGGAGGATACAAGTATGCGGTGGTCGCGGTCGACTACTTTACAAAGTGGGTTGAGGCGGAGCCCTTGGCTAGCATCACGTCCCGGGCCGTTCAGCGGTTTTTCTGGAAAAACGTCGTTTGTCATTTTGGTGTCCCCCGGGAAATCATCGTGGACAACGGGACCCAATTCGACTCGGCTTATTTCTGGGAATTCTGCAAAGGCCTGGGGCTCGTCATCCATTTTGCCTCAGTGGCCCATCCCTGGAGCAATGGGGCTGTCGAGAGGGTCAACGGCGTAATCCTACAGGGGTTGCGCCGGAGACTCGAGCAAACCACTTCTAAGCGGGGTGCATGGGCAGAGGAGCTCCCTAGCATCCTTTGCTCCATGCGCACGACCCCGTCCCGAGCGACGGGGCGTACTCCCTTCTCCCTGGTCTACGGGGCGGAGACAGTCCTCCCCCCGGAGATTGGCTTCCGATCGCTGTGGGTCGAGCTCCTAGACGGAGCCACGACCGCAGCGTACCAGGCCAATGAGGCCAACCAGCGCCTGGAAATCGACCTCGTGGAGGAGGAACGCGACCGAGCGCTCCTCCGTCACGCCATCTACGAGCGCAAGATGGCCCGCGCATACAACCAGCGCATGCGCGAAAGATCATTTCGCCTTGGGGACCTTGTCCTCAAGCGCCTCACAGACCCCCAAGCCCAGGGGAAGCTCTCCCCCAAGTGGGAGGGCCCCTACAGGATCTCCGCGGTCCTGGGCTCGGGGGCTTACAAGCTCTCCAACCTTCAAGAGCAAGAGCTGAAGCACACGTGGAACCTGCATTTACTTCGCAAGTTCTATGTTTAGCCTTAAGGGCCTGTCCCCTCCCCCGGAGCGATCACGCCGGAGGGGGAGGAGGGACACTGTATTTACTTTTCCCTCCCCCTTCGCGGCTTCGTGGGGGGAGGCACTGTACTTCATTTTGTTATCAATACATAGATCTTGCTCTTCAACTGTCATTGCAGGTTTTTCTCATTACCTCCCCTAACGGCGATGCCCTCCCCGCGAGGACGCCCTCCCCGCGAGGATGCCCTCCCCGTGAGGATGCCCTCTCCGTGAGGAAGTGGGCCCATACCCAGCAAGTCCCTCCTGTAGGGCGGCTTACGATCAGCCCTCATGGACTGAGGGTGTAAGCGGCAACCTGGTCCCCAGCGGCCGTGGTAACGAGTCACTTTGGGAGACTAGTCCCCTACCCAAACACTCAGACCCGTCATCGGGCACTTCCTCCTCCGGGAGTAGACGCTCTCCCTAGTGGGACGTCTAATGGCTTTCTTGGATATATTTTCCCCGGAGACTTTGTTCCCGGCTCCCCGTTCTCACGGCGACCGGACGATTGTCTCCCGGAATGATTTTCCCCGAAATCTTCCTCAGGATTTCCGGCCTTATTCCCCGGATGATTGTCTCCCGGAGAAATTATGGATTTCTCGGACATTTCCTCCCCGGAGACCTTATTCCCGGCTCCCCGTTCTCACGAGAACCGGACGATCATCTCCCAGGGAGCTCGCCTCCGGGAATCCCATCGGGTTTTCTTGGGTTTCTTCCACACGAGGCCTTATTCCTGGCTCCCCGTCCTCAGGGCGTCCGGATGATTGTCTCCTCGAAGGTCTTTCCCTTGGAAACCTCGTTTTAGAATTTTCTAACTTAGAAAAATTCTTGTGCTACAGGTTATCCTCGCCCCGGGGGCCTTGCTACCCCCACAGCGCGCGGAGCTACCCTCTGGCCCGCTGTGGGCGGGGGGATAAGGAGCCCCCAGGTGTCGACCACAACGACCGCGAGCAAACTTAGCTCATTCTTGTTAAAAGGAGTCATCCAGACCATCCAAGAAAAAACAAAAGAAGACTCAAAAAAGAAGCAATAACACAGCTTTATTGATTGTCAAACCCGGAGGACATCTTCCCCCTCCGGTGGGCAGTGGAAACGATACAACCCGGGTCAAAACCCGGAATTTCTCTACATCCTAAGGCTCCTACGCCTAATACTCCCAGAGGCCCTCTGCTAGCTCCCGGGCCAAGTCCCGGTACAATGCCCGCACGCGGCGTCGAGCTTCCCGGAGCACATCATCGGGCCAGTGCTCGTAGCCAGTGGAAGAATGCGAAGTGGGGGGACCATCCGGAACCCCAGACGCGGAGGGGACAGTTCGGCGCGATGATTGTCAAAATTGTCCGAGTGCCACTCTGGATGCCACCTTAACCGGACGGGCTCCCGGACGGCGTCCCTGCTGCGCTCCCCGGAAATGAGGCTTAGCAAGATTAAAGCTGCTTGGGCGTCCCCCAGGGAGCCCCTCCCGGACCTTCGCCCGGGAGTAACCTCCCGGGAACCCTGGTAACATTGCATTCAATTCAAGACTTAGAAAAATTTCTAACTCTATTGCATTTCAAAATATCTTTTTACAAGTGTCTGGGGCTTCTTCTAAGAAGCTACTGGGATCAAAATCCTAAGAAAAGAAAAAAGGGTCCTAACTAAGACCCGGGGGGAGGCTCATACTTTTTCATTTGTGTCCTCCCCCAGGGGGGCTTCCGCTGGGACCGGGGCCGAGCCATCTGCTGCCGGAGTTGTCAGTGCCGGGAACCTCACCCGGATGATCCGGTCGTAGAAGCCCCCGGCGAGCTGCTCCACCTCCCGGCGTGAGGGCTCGAAGAACTCGGGGAAGCTCCAGGGGATGCGGCCCCCGATCGCCCGGGCGCCCACCCCCCGGTGCTCGACGAGTCCGACCGCGGCTTTGACGACGGGGATCGCCCGGCCTCGCGCCCGGGCGTCCGCTGCCTCCGGGATCACGGAGACTTGTGCGTTAAGAAAACGCACAGCCTCCGCGAGCGTGGCCGGGGGCACCTCTGAGCCACCCCCGGAGACTCGGCTTATGCCAAGGCTCTCGAGGGCCGAGCGGACGGAGTGGCCCGCGTCCACCACCGCCCGGACGCTCGATCCCTCGAGCTCCCGGAGGGCCTCCTCCTTCGCCTTCGCCTCTTCTCGAAGGCGGCCGTTGACGGTCTCCGAGACGTGGACTTGGGCTCGAACCCGGGCCAGCTCCTGGAGAGCTTCATCCCGTTGACCCAGGAAGGAGGCGGCCCTGTCCTCCGCGTCCTTGAGCAGCCGGATGACGCGCTGCTCAACGCCCCACGTAATTGCCGCCCCCTATAAATTCCAGAGTTAGAAAAATTTTGGATGCAGGGAGCCAAAAGAAAGCGACAACCGCTCCGGGTCGATACCTGGACTTGAAGGGACCGGAGCTCCACGAAGCGCTCGTGGAGTGTCCCCTCCGCGACAAAGGCCTGGACCTTTGGGGTCTGTAGGCCTTCCGCGTAACGCTCGACCTCCCCTACGGAAAGCAGGGGGGTCTCCCGCCCGGCGCTGGTCCCGACGTGGCCGGTTACGGGCCCCCGGACTGGGGCGCCCGGCATGATCTCGGTCGGGGTGGCGGTCATCGTCGTCTTCGTCGCCGAAGTGCCCACTGAGGAATTGGCCGAGGAAGTCCCGGAAAGGGTCCCTCGCTAGGGGGGATCATCAGCCCTTTCCCCTTCCCGGGCGGGAGGGCACCCGGCGCCCCCACTTCCGGCGGGACCTCGTAGACTGAGGGGCTCCCCCCCTCGTCTACGGGCCAATCCACCTGCGGAGGCGAGGCCTCCGCGAACCTCACCTCCGGTTTCTCCTGCTCCAAGGGTGCCGGGGGCGCCGGGAGGGCCGCTACCGAAGGCGGCGACGGGGCGTAGTCCGCCGAATCGGACGCCGCCCCGCCCGCGGCCGGTTCCTTCCCCCGGGCCTCGATGGGGCGCTTCGGGGGAGGGGGTGTTACTTCTTTCTGGGCCGGCACCCGGGCGCGCCCGGTCCCGGGGGTCTCGTCCCGGGGCTTCGCCGGTGTCGCCGTCGGCGTTGTCCACGGGCCGGGGGCTTTCTGGACTCTGGCCTTCTTTGGCTCAGAGCCCCCAGCCGCATCCTTCCCCCGTTTGTGTGACCCGGGGGTGGGGAGGGGCTTCCTCTCCGACAGCTTCAGCTCGTAGGCCTCAGCTACCAAGTTCCGTGGAGGGCCCTCCCCCACGAGGCGCATGACGTGCTCGTGCTCGTCGGTGAAGTACCTCCCCAGGAGGTTCTCCGCCTTCTCCCGCGCCGCCGGGCACGGTCGGACTACAAGAGGTAAAGAGTTTGTCAAATTTCCAAAAATTTGTAAATGCAATGGAGCAGGTAACGGACTTATGTCGGGTCACCGGCTTGAACGGGGGCTGCTGCTCCGGGCCCATGCCGATCCCCCTTCTCCCGCGTGAGAAGGGGGAGATCCTCAAGAGAATCATCTCCTCGGCGGCGTCCCGCATAGAGCGGGTGCGCCGGGAGATGATCACCTTGCCGAGGAGCTCGAGCTCCTCGTCTGTCCACACCGGAGGCTTCGGCGTGGAAGATCTGCTATAAGACGGGGGCTCCGGGGCGTACGCCACCTCGTCGTCCCGGACCCGGAGGTAGAACCACCACTGGATCCAGTCGCCCCAGTGGTCCCAGGAGGCCGCCGCCTGGTAATCGGCCACCCGGGACGGCAGCATCTGCACCATCACCGAGCCGAAGGGGGACTTGGGTCCCCCCTTCACCAGGTGGGAGCTCCTCGCCGCTGGTTCGTAGAAGTACCGCAAGGCGCGTACGGTGGGCTCCCGCCCGGTCGCCGTCTCGTAGAGCCAAATCAAGAGGACCATCCGGACAAGCGCGTTCGGGGTGAGGTGGTTGAGAGCCACCCCGTACTCCTTCAAACACTCCCGGAGCAAGGGATGCACCGGGAGCCGGAGCCCCGCCTCCAGGAAGGCCTCGAAGGCCACGACCTCTCCGGGCCTGGGGCGGGGGCTCCGTCTTTCTTCACGGGGACTAGGATGTCCCCGTCCTCAACGACCCCGCGCTCGACCAGGGACTCCGCGTCCTCGGCCGTGAACTCGGAGGCCCAGATGAAGTCCGGAGCAACCTCCTCCGGGGGCACCTCGGTCGTCTTCACTTGACCCTTTGGTGCCATAAGGTTCCGGACGCCTGCTACCGGGAGCTACTTACCGGGAGAGAGCTACCAAGAGATCTAAACGAGCAAAGGCTGAGAAGTTTGGAATGAAGTTCCCGGGCCCCCCAACGACATATTTATAGGGGCGAGCCGTGATCCAGATGAGCGCCACGTGGTACTCCGCGCAGCAATCTGGGCCATTGAAGTTCAAACCGTGCGCGGGAATTTCATTGGGGGGCCGGCGCGCAAATCGAGGCACCGGTTGGAACCGCGAACACATTTATGGCGAAGCGGCGCGGTCATAAGTGCGCGGCACGGGAACTGAAGCATCATGGCTCCGGTGGCTTGGCCCGGAGATTTTCCCGGTGACATGTACCATACCCACCGGGGACTCGAGCATCGTCCCCGGGGGGTATGGGGGGCTGCTGTTGGGGGAAATCACCGCGGGACTAAGTCCAGGTAGGTTGCGTCACATTTACCCGGGGACGTGGCCTCCGGTGCTTGCCCTGGGCACCGCCTTTTGACCCCCAGGACCTTGCCTCCGGCGCCGGTCCCGGGCGCCGCCATTTTCCAGGCGACGTGGCCTCCGGTGCCTACCCCGGGCGCCGCCATTTGCCCGTGGATGTGGCCTCCGGCGCCTGCCCCGGGCACCGCCATTTGGCCCCCGGGACCTGGCCTCCGGCGCTGGTCCCGGGCGCCGCCATTTGCCCGGGGACGTGGCCTCCGGTGCCTGCCCTGGGCGCCGCCTTTTGGCCCCCGGGACCAGGGCTCCGGCGCCGGTCCCGGGCGCCGCCATTTGCCCGGGGACGTGGCCTCCGGTGCCTGCCCCGTGCGCTGCCTTTTGGCCCCCGGGACCTCGCCTCCGGCGCTGGTCCCGGGCGCCGCCATTTGCCCGGGGACGTGGCCTCCGGTGCCAGCCCCGGGCGCCACCTTTTGGCCCCCGGGACCTGGCCTCCAGCGCTGGTCCCGGGCGCCACCATTTGCCTGGGATGTGGCCTCCGGTGCCTGCCCCGGGCGCCGCCTTTTGGCCCCCGGGACCTGGCCTCCAGCGCCTACCTCGGGCGCCGCCATTTGTCCGGGGACGTGGCCTTCGGTGCCTGCCCCGGGTGCCGCCTTTTGGCCCCCGGGACCTGGCCTCCGGCGCCGGTCCTGGGAGCCACCTTTGGCCCGGGGACCTGGCCTCTGGTGCGTGTCCCGGGCCGCGTCGCCCTTCTAAAGGTAAAGTCTCTTGTTGTTGATCACGTGCAGGTCACGCGAGGAGCGCCTCGGGAATCAGCGACCACCTGTCAAGCATCCAAGGCGTTTGACCGGGAGAAGGACGTTGCTACCCCTCAATCCGACGGTGGCTTCCGGGGTAGATAGGTCTTTTTGCTTCTTTTTGGGGCTATAAATAGCCCTTGTACCCCTCAGTTGTAAGCAGGTGATTCATTTTATTGGAATAGCCAAAACTCACAGGTGTGCTCCGGAAGCCTCTCCCCCAGAGAGAGCCTCCCCAGCTGACTCCGGTCGGGAGCACGCCAACAGGACTAGGGCTCCCACCGGGACCCGAACCTGTATAAATCCTCGTGTCAATTCTTGTGTTTGTCCCGCGGGGGAGGACCGGTCACCTGGTCAGCCCGCATCGTGTTCTCTTCGCTAGGATCGTTCACAAAACCTGCCGGGGTATTCGCAATACCACGACAAATAAAAATCCAAAATGCTAGGTCAAGGGGTGGTCTTAACCCTGGCTGCATGTAGAATAAAGTTAGTTTGACTTGCAGTCAGGACGCAGGACTCCTCTAGTGACAAGTTGTCCTTAGGATAAACTACTACCGCATTGAGAAGGCCTGCGACCTCCCTCCGCTTCGCTATGGTATCCTTCATAGTCAAACCGCAGCCAGCGATGGTAATATCTGCGGCTTGCTTCTCCTCGTGAAGACGCCTCGTCCTCGCCCTAGAATTGTCACCAGCCGTCTTCATGCGCTGAATGCGCCGCAGGAGATCGTCTAGTTCAAGCCGTAGCTAAATGTGCTTGTCCGTCAGCTTGTGCTCCTCCTGGAGGGCCCTCAGCTCGGCCTTGACTTTTCCAGTGTCTTCGACGGCTCCTATTCCCTGTGCAAATCAACAAGTCAAGAATGTACTGAACATGGATTAACAATACAGGGGTAAACCCAGGAGATTTAGAGTTCTTACCGGGGAGGGCGTGGCTGACGATCCCATTGAGGTTGCCATTATGAAAGAGAAGATAAGGAGTCGAAGAGTTTGAGAATTAGAAAAACATCAAAATACCGTGACGCATGGCGAGGTACTTATAGAATTTCCAAGGCGACGCATGGCGACACAGTTGAGAATTCAAAGCGCCAGAGTATTGTTCTATCGGTACAAACAACAAAAAACCTCAGACTAATTAATTTTTGCTATCGGTACAAACAACAAAATACCGTGAGACTAACAAATTTATTCTAACGGTAAAAAATAATAATACCGATATAATAAGTAAATTTTTCGCAGCGAAACTTTTGAAGTGCCTGAGACACATTAAAGTAGTGGATGCTCTTTTCTATCGGTACAAATAACCAAATACCGTCAGACAAATGGATTTTTGGAGAGCTTAATTTGAAGAAGCAAGAGGCTGCAATGAGATTTTTGCAAGAAATTTGAAGGGAAGAATTAAGTACTTACAGGATAAAGGTACTGTACATGTTAGAACTCATGCTATGGAGTGAAATTGAGATATATTAATGCTGTTAACTAGCTTATCATTAAGTTCTAAGGAAAAATGTACTGCCTGATGTATTAATGATAAGTTCCTCACCTTGCTGCAGAACTTGTGGGCTGTTTGCTTGGCATTTATCCCTGAAATAGAAAATAATCATCAATGGTTCTCAACCCATAATCCTTCTTCGTGATCATCTCGCAGATACATTGTTTTGTCGATATCTTCAGTAGGGATAGATTGAATGTCCTCTAAAAATGGAGGTATTTCATCGAATTGGTTATACTCCTCTTCGTCGACAACGTCTTCGACCCCAACTATACGTCTCTTGCTGTGGAGGACAACATGCAAGTTTGGATTGGCTGGGTCAACGATGTAGAATACCTGTGTGCTTGCTTTGCAAGTATGAATGGATCGTCTTGGTGTCCCACTCTATCAAGATCGACGAGAGTAAACCCATAACTGTCAACTTGAACACCTCGAGGGATTTCAACCCATTGGCATCGAAACAGGGGAATCTTAAGTAATCCGTAATCGAGCTCCCATATTTCGTCAATAGCACTGTAATATGAGTTCAGCGCCCTTACTGTCCTGGCATCCTTGGAAATAGCAAACAGTGTCACTCCGCTACATTGCGTGCTACTCTTGGCGTCTTAAGCTCTTGTGTAAAACGAATACCCATTGATGTCGTACCCCTACCAAGTCCCTACAATGAATCTTGGGCCTCAAGCCAACCATGTCACGTTTCACTTATGGAGCCCTCGGCAGCTCGCGTGACTCTTTCTTGGATCCACCCAGCAAATTTCCTGTTATGTTCTCTGGTGACCCAAATCTCTGACTTCGAAAGATTCTGTGACCGTAACATTACCTTGTGCTCTTGTATGTATGGCTCGACCTCCGTCATGTGTTGTAAGACCCAAAAATGTGATTTTGTGTACACATCACGAGCAGGGACGATAGATTTGAATCCAATCGTTCCGATGCCCTGAAGCCTACCCTCATGTTGGGACCTAGGAATGCCAATTGGGTCAACCCCGGCCATATAATCTGTGCAAAATTCAATCACCTCTTCGGCGGCATAACCTTCCATGATACTCCCCTAGGGTCGACGATGAGTCCTTACGTATCCCTTCAATACACCCATAAATCTCTCAAATGGATACATGTAGCGCAGGCACACGGGTCCACAAAACTTAATTTCTCTGATAAGGTGAACAATAAAATGGACCATAACATCAAAAAAGGATGGAGGGAAATACATCTCGAGCTGACAAAGAGTTGTAACCACGTCGCGTTGCAAAGCGTCCAATCCATCCAGATCAATTACCTACGAGGACACAGTTGCGCCAAATATTCATATCAGAAAAATCTTCTAATTAAGCTCCACAAATGGAGGTAATGAACTTATAGTACGAGTGCACGTACTTACCTTGCAAGATATTACGTTGAAGAAATAACATAGGTTTGTGATTGTCTCTCTGACTTTAACTAGGAGAATGCCTCCGATAGCAATGGGAAGCATTTGTGACATCAACACATGACAGTCGTGGGACTTCGTGCCAACCAGTCTTAGGTTCTTCATGGACACAATTTTTTCCAAGTTCGAGGAGTACCCACATGGAACTTTAACACCGTACAGGCACCGACAGAGTTCTGTTTTTTCGCTCTTGGACAACGTATAGCAGGCCGGGGCGAGGTATGTGCGCTTTCCCTTCTCTAAACGTGCAAGCTCAGTCCTTATCCCCATTTCCACCATGTCACGACGAGCTTTCACACCATCCTTTGTCTTTCCCGGAATGTTCAACAACAAACCAATCAAACTGTCATAGACATTTTTCTCTACATGCATGACGTCAATGCAATGTCGAACTTGTAAGTGCTCCCAGTACGGTAGATCCCAAAGAATCGATCTCTTCTTCCAAACATTTTTTTCTCGAGGTTTAGAATGCTTACCGAACTCAGCTTTGATGTCCTTCACGCGCGAGTAAATCTCCTTTCCGGTCAGAAACACTGGAGCTGATCTCTTCTCAGGCTTCCCGTTAAATGATTTCCTCTTCTTACCGTACGTGTGATGCACTGGAAGAAACCTGCGGTGACCCATGTACACTATTTTCTGGCTGTTTCACAGCCACATGCTCTCAGTTTCATCTAGGCAAATAGGGCAAGCCTTGGCTCCTTTCGTACTATACCCCAAAAAATTATCGTAGGCCGGAAAATCATTTATGGTGCAAAATATCAGGGCCAACAAGATGAAATTCTCTTTCTTGTATGCAACCCACACCTGCACCCCCTCGCTCCACAATTTCTGTAAGTCCTCGATTAAAGGCGCTAGAAACACGTCAATATCATTTCTGCGTTGTCTGGGTCCTGAGATTAGTAACGCCATCATGATGTACTTGCGCTTCATGCATAACCAAGGAGGAAGATTGTAGATGCATAAAAGAACCGGCCAAGTGCTCTGCCGACTGCTCATATTACCATGTGGGTTCATACCATCTATACTCAGCCTGAACCTTATATTCCTAAGTTTGCCGCCGAACTCAACAAATGTTCTGTTGATGTTTCTCCATTGAATAGAATCAGCTGGGTGTCTCAGTTTTCCGTCTTGTTTCCGGTCTTCAGCATGCCAACGCAAGTGCTTCGCGACTTTCAGATTTGCAAACAGCCGCTTCAATCTAGGTATCATAGGCAAGTACAACACAGTTTTCGCCGGAGGTCCTTTCTTTACATCGTGACGTTCATTGTCAATCAGGTCCCTACGAGTATACCTCGATGCGCCGCATCTTGGACAAACATGCAAACTGGAGTACTCGTTACGGTACAGCACACAATCATTTGGGCATGCGTGTATTCTTTCGATTTCCATTCCCAACGGACACAACAGTTTTTTGGCTTGGTAAGTAGATCTTGGCAACTCATTTCCCTCTGGAAGCATGTCCACTAGAAGATCTAATAGTGCCGTGAAACTCTTATCACTCCAACCGTTGCCTGCCTTCAAGTTATATAATCTCAGCACAAAAGACAGTTTTGTAAATGTTGCACATCCAAGGAACAGAGGCTTCTCAGAGTCAGCAATCAGTTTCTCAAATTCACAGAAGTCGTTTTCGTTGTAATCTTCCTCTACATCACGTAACATCTCATCTAGATTGTCATCATCATCATCTACGTGCACATCGGAATGAACATTATCAAAATTCGGATGATCATCGATATTATTGCAATCCACATCCGAGTCCTGTTGATTGGTAGTAGTGGTGCTTGTTTCCTCAAGATCTTCGCCATGCCATATCCAACGGGTGTATCGTGTGTTAAAACCACGACGAATCAAATGACTCTTAATTTGATCAGAGTTGCTAAACCTCTTCAAGTTCATACAATCTGTACAAGGACAAAGCATATTTTTCTCTCCCTTCCTCTCCTTTTGTTGCTCAGCAAATTTAATAAACTCATTCACACCATCCAAATATTCAAGAGTAGTACGTTTTATTCCATACATCCAATATTTCCTGTCCATCTACAATTAACAAAATTCAACGAGCACTAGTACAGAAAAGCTTTCTTCTATTGGTAAAAAACACCCTTTTACTATCGGTTTTTGTACCGATAGAGATAGACACGATAGAACAAGCCAGAACATTTTCTATCGGTAAATAACCGATAGAAGAACTACACTATTCTATTGGCATATTAGGAGTGTGCCGATAGAAAACCCGTCGTAGTCTGACGTTTGCGGCAAGGAAAGTACCACTATTCTAACGATTAATTACATGTTTACCGATAGAAAAAAGCTTAGTACTCTCTCGGTTAGAAATGAGTTTGCCGATAGAAAAAACTATTGTACTCTCTCAGTTGTAAAAGAGTTCACCGGCAGGAAAAATCATACGCTTCTAACGGTTAATTTGACTGTATCGATAGAAAAAACGACAGTAGTCTCTCGGTTGTGGACGAGTTCACCGGCAGGAAAAGTGGTAGTAGTCTCTCGGGTGTGTGTGAGTTCACCGGCAGGAAAAGTCGAACTCTTCTGACGGTTAATTTCTAGTTTACCGATGGAAAAAAAACATTTGTCTCTCAGATGTATATGAGTTTACCGATAGAAAAAGTGTTAGTAGTCTCTCGGGTGTGTGTGAGTTCACCGGCAGGAAAAGTCAAACTCTTCTGACGGTTAATTACGAGTTTATCGATAGAAAAGTGGTAGTAGTCTCTCGGTTGTGAATGAATTTACCAATAGAACATTCACATATACAGTACGTTATTCACAATACAGTATATTCACGTATACAGTACAGATGCAATACAGTATAGATTGGATACACAATACAGTACATATGCAAAGAAGGGTAAATTCACAGAACAGATTGACACATTAGACAGTTATTGACATTTATTCACATATACATGGACAAATACAAATTACAATCCAATGTGGACATTTATTGACATATATATTTATTCACATGTATATAAACAGTCTATGCACAAAGTACACGAAAAAGAGAAAATTGTCATGGAGGATGGTTGGGCGCAACTTCCTCCATGACATATTGAGCCCAAATTTGTCGAAGATCTCTAATCTTTGCATTTTCATATTGGTCTTTCGACATGGCTATCTACAAGCATGTGTGAATACTGAGTAACTAACTTCCTAATTTAGAACGTGACACCCAATTTTCTAATTTGAGTTAGCTATCGATGCTTACCTGGGGGAATTGGGCAAAGTTTGTCTGCACTAGGTCGTACATGTAGCGCAGCACATAAAACTCGCATTCCCACGATTGCGGCTGCTGATGGCACTGAGATAATTGCATATGCGAAGACATCTTAGCTATTATTTCCATAAACTAATTAAGCATAAACAAAAAGTCTCGTGAGTACCTCATATTCTTTCCAAGCTAGTAGGGAGCCCTGCGGTGCGGCATGCCTCCCTCCAGCGGACACATATTTATCAAAAGCTCTGCATTTCAGTTAGTATGCCGGTTAATGTATTATCATTAGCTAGTGAGGTCAAAATTTAAATCAAACATATAAGTTACTTACGCCTCCATATTCCCCTTGACCACATATTCGATCGATAATCTGTCACGCATCGAATCGAGGTAGTACACCTCATTCCTCGGCGGACAGATCACGATGAGGATCCAGTGGCCCCTGCATTGTACGTAAAAGAGGACCGCTAGCTCAAAGTATATCTCAGGTGTAACATACAAGATTGAGTTAAATTAGTACGAAATGTACTAACCTTTGGTGGTATGGCACCAGAATGAACTCCCTATCCTGCTGCGCCATCAGCGCCTTGGATATGTACTGCTCAGCGTGTGCGGCGTCGTGCTCTAGCATCATGAGGTTTATTTTGTCTGGGTCAAGGAAACCCACCTTGTCACACGCAGCCTCCGATGCTAGCCTGTACATGCACCTGTATGCAAAGGATGACATTAGTATTGCACAGAAAGTTACTACATTTCAAATGAACTACAACAATGCTGAGTTAGCAAATAGAGTTAGAAAACAGCAATACATAGCATCAGTAAACTCACAGGACTCCAGTCCGTATGATGGACATATCGAGCTCCCGCCAGTTGTAGAGGTCGAACAGATCCTCGTGTGCCACGGATATACTCCCGGGCTCACAGTGGAACTGCCCAGGCCTGTAGGGAACTAAGAAGTTCAGATTGCGCTGAGCTCGGTGTACGTACCACTCGTGGAGGTCTCTGGTTGATCGATCCAATTTACGCAAAGCTGCCTCCGACATGAGTGGGAACCCGTTCTTGAACCTCTCCGACTGTCCCTGTCGCCCTTTTCCCTTGCCTTTGCCCTTGCCTTTTGCCGGGGACTGAGCGCGTACCTTCGAAGGCAAGGGCGAGGTGATGGCGGCTTTCTTCTGAGGTGAAGGCGTGCATGCATTGGGTGGGGTCGAGGCCGTCTTTGATGTGTCCAGGGTCGCACGAGATCGGGCCTCATGCCCCGAGTTGGGGGCGCAGGCCACTTCAATTAATGAGCACGTATGTTAGATTTTGCAAGTTGAGTGTACTGAGTAGGATGTAATCTAAAATGTGTAGGATTTACCGGTTGTATTAGAAGACACTTCTTGGGCCACTGTACGTAGGAGCCCACTGCCTCAGCAAGTGTCTGCAGTTCCTCTGTTGGGACCGCCAACGGAGAATCGTTGGAGCCTGGCATGGCCATGTCCACCTGTACCTTTGCAAACCCCAACCGTAGAGGTATGCAGTGGACCCAGACATCCGGCCCAGATGAATATACGAAGCTGTGTCCAACCACTTCCTGCCTGTCGCCTAGGTGATTCAGTAGGATGCAACCCTCCGGCTTCTGCAAATTTGTAAATATTAAAACAGGTTAGCGAAACAACTATAACAGAATGGGAGTGGCATCAACTTAAGTGCACGATGAAGGCTTGCAGTACCTGAAGTAGATCCACTGGATCCGCGAGGACCTTCGAAGCGCAATTGCTCATCCTACCCTGCGGGGTACCGTCGCCCTGGGGATCCGCCTCTGCACTATTGGCCAGCAATGCATCTCTCAACCGTGCAAACTCTTCCCTCATTTGTGCGACCTCAGACTGCACCTCAGACTGCACCTCGGCCCGTATCTCCGCCCGTACCTCAGCCCGTATCTTATCGGAGAGCTCAGCTTCCTTTTCCTTCCAGGAGCGGGCCTTCTTCCTCGGTGGAGCCGGATCTGCGAAACCAGCCTTCCACGACACAATGGCTCCCACGGCCCGTGTCCGCCCGGGATGCTCCTTATTTCCTAGAGCCCGGGTGAGGATGTCGTTTTCCCTCTGCGGGGTAAACAATCCCTCCACTGCCTCCTTCTCAAAAGAGATCTGTTACATTTAAAGGTACCTTGTGAGACAAAGTGGCTTATATACACTTGTGCGCACACAGTTTACGAGTGATCCGGGAGGATCTCCAAGTCCTGATCGCATGCGGCTTCGCGACCAAGTCCTGAACGCATGTGGCTTTGCGACCAAGTCCTGATCGCATAAGGATTCGCGACCTGGATGAGTCCACGACCATGGATTGGTCCGCGACCAGGAAAAGGAATTCGTTCCTTGTTCGGAATTGTAATCCGATCCGAATGTGTATAACTAAGCTTATCTGTTTAGGATTAGTTATATGAGTCTAATACGTTTAGGTCTCTAAGTCTGATACGTACTCATACGATTGGACTATAAATACCTTGTAATAGGTCTAGTTTAGATCATCGAATTCAATCGAAGAGTCATAGAACTTATTTGAGTTTTAGACACTTATAGTTCCTTCGACGTAGACAAGTGTGTCTAACGTTCGACGTGTAAAGCCCTCTTTGAAATAAAGAGTTGTGAAATTACTTTGGGTTTCGGTATTTCCGAGTAAGATCCCGTTATTCCGCATATTAGAATCTGGGCGAGCCTAGTGCGAAAACCAAGACTAGGTCTCAAACGGATCAAGTTGGTATCAGAGCAACTTTTCTATCCTGTGGATGGTGAAGACTCGCCAGGGTTACAAAACCTCCGGTGAAACTCCAGGCGATCAATTGACGGTTCCTACAGCCGCGTCTCCGACAATGTCTGGCGATACCTCCGTTCAAGCTAACCTAGCCAAACAAGTGGCTAAGCTCTCCACCGACATGGAAACCGTGCTTGCTTGGATTAAGCAGCAGGCCATGATTGTACCTCCTGAAGTAGGGAAGGGTATGGGTGCGAAGATTGGTGAAGACTTGCGCAGGGCAGACGAAGATGAAGACGAAGGCAACCACAAGACCGACGACCTTGCCAACACCTCCTTAGCTGTCGGATCTTTTAAGGTCGACGCTAAGATTGATATACCCATATATGATGGGGTGATCGATGCCGAGAAGCTGGATTCTTGGATAGATCAACTTGAGACCTACTTTGACCTGAAAGGGTTCAGTAGCGCTCAAAAGGTCAAATTTGCACCTTTGAAGATGAAGGACCACGCCAAGACATGATGGAAGGCCCTTGTCGCCAGTGGTGAAGCTGACGACCTTGCGTGGGGTCAATTCAAACGACTTATGCGACAAGAATTCTATCCGATGGGTTACCTTGAGGAGAGATGGGAGCGTTGGCACAGATTGTACCAATGGCACGACCAGACCGTCCAAGACTATACGACAGAGTTTCGGCGACAAGCAATGGTCATTGGCATCTCACTATCCGACCCTCAGGTATTTCGGAAGTACACATCTGGACTTCAGAAATCGATCAGTACTGAGCTAAGTATGTTCGGCGTCCAAGACATCTCGACCGCGAGTACGAGTGCTTTGGCGATTGAGAAGAAAAATAAGACCCGCAATGACAAGAACTTGAGGGAGATTTCAAGCACGACGAGCTCCGGAGAGGGTACCCACGATACGGGTAACACTTGTGAGCATTGTCATGTTACTGGGCACACAAAAGAGAAGTGTTATAAACTTCATCCTGAACTGCGACCAGAAAGAAAAAGGAGGGATGAACCAAGCACACGAACAGCTATGGTTACTTCTATTCCGCTCACAGAGGAAATTATCCAGTTGGATTCGGTTGAAAAGGTGGACACGACCTTGTCTCTAATGGCAATGCCGACGGAGAAAGGTTCGGGTTCATCAACTGACCACAACCCGACAGAGGAATTGTTCACTATTAACATACAGGTGAAGCACGAGGTGGTCGCAGCCATCTTCGACCCCGGAAGCCAAAAGAATTTGGTCTCCTCCGGGCTGGTTCGACGTCTTGGTTTGCAGACGACTCAACATCCTCGACCGTATCCTCTGGGATGGTTCACTTCTGACGTGAATCAGCAGATCAAGAGTCAATGTACTCTAAAGTTTGCAATATCTGCTCGTTACATCGACGAGGTTCAATGCGATGTCATCCCCATCGATATTTGCCAAGTGATTTTTGGAAGTCCGTTCTTGTACGATCGTGACGCCCATTACCACCGAAGAGCTCAAGACTACGACCTCACAAAGGATGGGACGAAATTTATCATCAGCAAAAACGACCACGTCGACACCAAGGACTTGTTGACAGCAAATCAGGCAAAACGGATTGTCAATGCATGCTCAAAGTGTGTGCTGAGCGTGATGCGTCCAGTTAGCCAAGGGGATTGTGATACATCGAGTATGGAAAATGATGGTTGTTTGGCGAGCTTGCCTGCGGAAAACAACGTGCTGTTCGCAGAGGTATATCGTCGATCACCACAACGACTAGTTGAAAATGACATACAACTTGTCTCTACGGCGCCACTATTCAAACTTCACAATCCTAGCTTTGGGATCGGTGATGGTATTAACCTCGACAAGGGGAAGGCTATCCGCGAGTGGCCAAGGCCACAATCCATGACGGAGGTGCCAAGCTCTATGAGCGCCTATCCATACATTCGATCCGACGATTGTAGCATTGCTCATCGTGTGTTGGTTAAAAAACTCCCAGTCATTCTCTACAACTTCACAGTTGGTCACCAACGGGAGTTGGCTCCTTCTCAACAGAGGAGTCATGATCCGGGAAGATCTCAGGTCGAGTTCGCAATGGATTTGCGACCACGAAAAGGTTTGCGACTTTGGAAAGGTTTGCGACCTTAGGAAGGATTCAAACTCTTCGAGCCTTCAATGCTGGATGATGCGCCAGATACCATAGTACATCTGTTGAAGACTTGGTCTATCAACGAGATAAACCTCTACGTGAAGATGTGATTCTGGAAAAGAAGGTGACTACCACCCGCAGTGGCACTAAGGAGACTTTTCGAATCGGTCGGAAAGTCAACGAGCACGTGCGGCAAAGTGGTACACCAAAGAAGATGGACAAGCCCAATTTCCACATCTCCAGTTTGATTGAGAGGTCGCAACAGGGGTTGGCTCCTTCTCAACAAGCGAGTCATGATCTGGGAGGATCTCCAAGTCCTGATCGCATGCGGCTTCGCGACCAAGTCCTGAACGCAGTGGCTTCGCGACCAAGTCCTGATCGCATAGGGATTCGCGACCTGGATGAGTCCGCGACCATGGATTGGTCCGCGACCAGGAAAAGGAATTCGTTCCCTGTTCGGAATTGTAATCTGATCCGAATGTGTATAACTAAGCTTATCTGTTTAGGATTAGTTATATGAGTCTAATACGTTTAGGTCTCTAAGTCTGATACGTACTCATACGATTGGACTATAAATACCTTGTAATAGGTCTAGTTTAGATCATCGAATTCAATCAAAGAGTCATAGAACTTATTTGAGTTTTAGACACTTATAGTTCCTTCGACGTAGACAAGTGTGTCTAATGTTCGACGTGTAAAGCCCTCTTTGAAATAAAGAGTTGTGCAATTACTTTGGGTTTCGGTATTTCCGAGTAAGATCCCGTTATTTCGCATATTAGAATCTGGGCGAGCCTAGTGCGAAAACCAAGACTAGGTCTCAAACGGATCAACGGGGTTAGCCAACTTACCATTCACCTCACAACGTCAGCGTCCCCAGGGGTTCCGAACTGCACAGACCCCGTGGACGACACGGACCCCCTCCCCCTCCACCATCGCTTGCACCTCTCATCCCAGATCTCGGAGAGCGGCAACTCAGGGGTGTCGATGACAGGATTTTGCTCGTCTTCCTTCTTCCACTGCTCCTCCTTCCCCGCATAGCCCCGGGATCCGAGCCTATGCGGGTGGTCGTTCCTCTTCTGGATCGCCCTATTCTTCTCGCTAAGGGCTTTGAACTCCTCAGTCCCCTTCTACTTGGTGAATTCCTCCCATACCTCCTCCGATATGAAGGGGTACTTCTCGCAAGGAGATTTCCCCGCACGAGGAAGTTACTGACGAGCCAGCTCTTAAAGGTTTTCCATGTTCCGTTCATGTCCTTCAAGCAGGGCGTCCTAGGTGTATCGTCGGGGATGTTCCACTTAGCCTGTTTTCAAAAAATGCATACAATTAATCACGAGTTAGTTAAACTTTAGTATAAGCCAAGAGAACGTGATTACGAAAGAGTTCAGCGATTTCAGTTAATTTAACCTTCACTTCCGCCCACAACCTATCCCTCTCGCCCGCCGTCACGTCCGTCCTGCTCTGGACGGTGATCTTCACCCTTTCTTTCGCCAACAGCCCAACGTAGGCCGCGTACTTCCCAGCATTCTTTCCAATCGGCCTCCCAAATTGGTTGAACTCACAGGAAAGATCCGTGCGTTTGGCCAAACGCCCCAACGTCGTCGCGCCTCGCCCCACCCTCTTGCGCTGGGATGTAACAACTGCATCTTCAGTTACGTTGGGGTTGGCCCTAGTCGAACCACTAGTACCATCCGATGAAGACGACGACATGTCTTTCCCTACAAAACCATCAACAAACCATATGACAATTAATTCGCCTTGGAGTTCCATAACTCAGCCCAGGACTGGAGACTAATTAGGGCGGCAAAAGGGCAAATAATACTAAAAGAAAGACATGCATAAGTACTTCCTGAGCTGTTCAGAACTATTTTCTATCGGTAAACACATGAGGTGCCGATAGACCATAACAATTACCTCCACAGAAGACAATTTTTCTATCGGCAAACACGTGAGATACCGATAGAACATAACAATGTTCTCTATATATGGAATTTTGTTGACAAGCCACCATTCACTGTCATCACATAACATTCTCCATGATTTGCTATATTAATATTCACGGACCAGCATTATTATTTCACACGTAAATATGCACACAAGCATCTAAGTGCCACTGTTCATAATCTGACAAACCTAATGCTAATGGAATATAAAGATATTGAAGTAGCACAGAAAGTAGGTCACAACCAACAAAGGAATAATATAGTTTATAGCACCCTCTCTTGGTTATCTTTAGCATTACCTGTATGCAAGTCATCAGGACTTCACATCTATTAGGTTGGGAAAAGTCATGTATAGGCATTTGAAACATATACATCGAAGACGCATCCACATTGCCATATATTCATACCAAGTGAGTAAAAATTCCCAACTAAACTAGTACATTGCATGGCTCATGTCCTTCCAGATCCAAAGTTTTACTACTTGTTCAGAAATATTTTCTATCGGCAAACAGATGAGCTGCCGATAGAATATGTGTAAGAACACCTCCAACATATAATATGCATTACATGGTAGTTGGATACAATTGATCACACATACAACAGTATAGATAAGTTAAAATCTCAAATCAGGTTCATTACAGCACTGGAACATATTATGTAAACCCTAATTTAAATCAACATTGCCTACAGAATCTACATAATCCAACACAATAGGGAACCCTAGTGTAATTGCAAAACTCGAAGAATTAGTACGTACAAAACATTAGGATCAAATAAGGAAGATGCTGGAAATAGAACGACGAATTAGGGTATTTACGGCGATCAGTTGTGGTGATGGAGAGGTGGTGTAGAACGCAGCGGCGGCCGGCGAAGGACGAAAATAAGAATTGGTGGCAGTGGCGAACCAGTATCCAGCCGGCGATCATCGTGTGGGAGAGGGGAATTGAGTGGTCACGGCGGAGGTTGTGGTTTTGTTCGCTCTCGAAGAGACGCAATGCTCTAAGTTGGAACTGCTCGACTGGAGGGAAACTCAAGGGCCATGTACGAGTAATAAAGTAGTGGATGACCTTTTCTATCGGTACAACCAAATAATACCGATAGAATTATGTCCGTTTCTATCGGTACAACAAAATAATACCGATAGAACAAGTAAATTTCCCGGAAAAATATTTGAAGTAGTGTATGCATTTTTCTATCGGTATAAACAATAAAATCCCGCGAGACCAATTTTCCCCAGAAAAATTTTTTAATTAAGTGCCGGAGATTATACCGTCAGAAAATGAAAAGGAACACACAATTTAACATCAAACACACCGTGCTTGAAAGCTGCAGAATGATAAAGAAAGAAAGGAAGATAGCCGGAAAATTGGAAAATTGTCATAAAAAGAAATTGTTCATTCATTGTTGTTTTGTCACTTATAAAAAAAATAGTAGAAAAACTCCTTCACAGGCGAAGGATTTTTCCTATGTAAAGATACAGGATAAAGCCAGGAAGGCTTGTAGAAACTATCTAATTTGGGCCGTAGACTTGGCTGTTTTTAGTGGTTGAGATGCGTTATATCTCACTTGTATCAGGAGTCTTGTTCTTCCAAATGGATTGGATGATCCCCCTCCTCGGACCTCTACGCCACCCTTTTATACTGGTCGAAAGGGTGCCATATGAAGAAAACTGCATCAAAAGGTTGGATGCGGTTTTTGGAGAACTGCTGTTAACTTCCACGGAGGTTATTAACACGTGTTAATCATGAACAACCGTATATATTAACCTCTGACGGTTGGTCTTCAACGTGGAAGAATCCTCGGGATGCTTGGAATATCCTGTTAAGTGAATAAGCGAATGAACTCCAATCACCCTGGTCGAGAATGTTCTGACCGCGGAATCTGAGCTGACCACGCAACATCCCGGATATCCAGTTCACGTATAGCATACGAACTTCTGACCGCTCAAAGCTGTCGGCCTGATCGCACGAAGCCCGCGGCCTGATCGCGTAAAGCTTGCGACCTCATGGCGATGCCCCTCAGAATAGCTTGAGTTCGCATTGCCAGATACATGTCTAGTTCGAACCTGTCTTGAACCAAAAGTTTATTAGAAGTGACCCGGGTGAGAATCCTCGTCAGATCCCATGGAGGATGCCATTGTGAAAGAGAAGATAAGGAGTCGAAGCATTCGAGAATTAGAAAAACAACAAAATACCGCGACGCATGGCGAGGTACTTATAGAATCTCCAAGGCGACGCATGGCGACACAGTTGAGAATTCAAAGCGCCAAAGTATTTTTCTATCGGTATAAACAAGCAAAAACCGTCAGACAACAAAATACCATGTGACGAACGAATTTATTCTAATTGTAAAACATAATAATACCGATAGAATTAGTAAATTTTTCGCAGCGAAACTTTTGAAGTGCCTGAGACACATTAAAGTAGAGAATGTCCTTTTCTATCGGTAGAAATAACAAAATACCGTTAGAAAAATTGATTTTTGGAGAGCTTAATTTGTAGAAGCAAGAGGCTGCAATGAGATTTTTGCAAGTGCTATTTGAAGGGAAGAATTAAGTACTTACAGGATAAAGGTACTGTACATGTTAGAACTCATGCTGGGGAGTAAAATTAATTAATTAAGATATATTAATGCTGTGAACTAGCTTATCATTAAGTTCTAAGGAAAAATATACTGCCTGATGTATTAATGATAAGTTCCTCACCTTGCTGCAGAACTTGTGGGCTATTTTCTTGGCATTTATCCCTGAAATAGAAAATAATCATCAATGGTTCTCAACCCATAATCCTTCTTCGTGATTATCTCGCAGATACGTTGTTTCGTCGATATCTTCAGTAGGGATAGATTGAATGTCCTCTAAAAATGGAGCTATTTCATCGAATTAGTTATACTCCTCTTCGTCGACAACGTCTTCGACCCCAACAATACGTCTTTTGCTGTGGAGGACAACATGCAAGTTCGGATTGGCCGGGTCAACGATGTAGAATACCTATGTGGCTTGCTTTGCAAGTATGAATGGATCGTCTTGGTGTCCGACTCTACCAAGATTGACGAGAGTAAACCCGTAACTGCCAACTTGAACATCTCGAGGGATTTCGACCCATTGGCATCGAAACAAGGGAATCTTAAGTAATCCATAATCGAGCTCCCATATTTCGTCAATAGCACCGTAATATGAGTTCAGCGCCCTTACTGACCTGGCATCCTCGGAAATAGCAAACAGTGTCACTCCGCTACATTGTGTGCTACTCTTTGCGTCTTGAGCTCTTGTGTAAAATGAATACCCATTGATGTCGTACCCCTGCCAAGTCCCTATAGTGAATCTTGGGCCTCTAGCCAACCATGTCACAGTTTCACTTACGGAGCACTCGGCAACTCGCGTGACTCTTTCTTGGATCCACCCAGCAAATTTCCTGTTATGTTCTCTGGCGACCCAAACGTCTGACTTCAAAGGATTCTGTGACCGTAACATTACCTTGTGCTCGTGTATGTATGGCTCGACCTCCGTCATGTGTTGTAAGACCCAAAAATGTGATTTTGCGTACACATCACGAGCGGGGTCGATAGCTTTGAATCCAATCGTTCCGATGCCCTGAAGCCTACCCTCGTGTCGGGACCTAGGAATGCCAATTGGGTCAACCCCAGCCATGTAATCTGTGCAAAATTCAATCACCTCCTCGGCGGCATAACCTTCCATGATACTCCCCTCAGGTCGACGACGAGTCCTTACGTATCCCTTCAATACACCCATAAATCTCTCAAATGGATACATGTAGCGCAGGCATACGGGTCTACAAAACTTAATTTCTCTGATAAGGTGAACAATCAGATGGACCATAACATCAAAAAAGGATGGAGGGAAATACATCTCGAGCTGACAAAGAGTTGTAACCACATCGCGTTGCAAAGCGTCCAGTCCATCCGGATCAATTACCTACGAGGACACAGTTGCGCCAAATATTCATATCAGGAAAATCTTCTAATTAAGCTCCAAAAATGGTGGTAATGAACTTATAGTAGGAGTGCACGTACTTACCTTGCAAGATATTGCGTTGAAGAAATAACATAGGTTTGTGATTGTCTCTCTGACTTTAACTGGGAGAATGCCTCTGATAGCAATGGGAAGCATCTGTGACATCAAGACATGACAGTCGTCGGACTTCATGCCAACCAGTCTTAGGTCCTTCATAGACACAAGTTTTTTCAAGTTCGCGGAGTACCCACATGGAACTTTAACACTGTACAGGAACCGACAGAGTTCTGTTTTTTCGCTCTTGGACAACGTATAGCAGGCCGGGGGGAGGTATGTACGCTTTCCATTCTCTAAAGGTGCAAGCTCAGTCCTTATCCCCATTTCCACCATGTCACGACGAGCTTTCACACCATCCTTTGTCTTTCCTGGAATGTTCAACAACAAACCAATCAAACTGTCACAGACATTTTTCTCTACATGCATGACGTCAATGCAATATCAAACTTGTAAGTGCTCCCAGTACGGTAGATCCCAGAGAATCGATCTCTTCTTCTAAACATTTTTTTCTCGAGGTTTAGAATGCTTACCGAACTCAGCTTTGATGTCGTTCACGCACGAGTAAATCTCCTTACCGGTCAGAAACACTGGAGCTGATCCCTTCTCAGGCTTCCCGTTAAATGATTTCCTCTTCTTACGGTACGTGTGATGCACCGGAAGAAACCTGCGCTGACCCATGTACACTGTTTTCTGGCAGTTTCGCAGCCACATGCTCTTAGTTTCATCTAGGCAAATAGGGCAAGCCTTGGCTCCTTTTGTAGTATACCTCGACAAATTGCCGTAGGCCGGAAAATCATTTATGGTGCAAAATATCAGGGCCCACAAGATGAAATTCCCTTTCTTGTATGCATCCCACACCTGCACCCCCTCGCTCCACAATTTCTGTAAGTCCTCGATTAAAGGCGCTTGAAACACGTCAATATCATTTCTGGGTTGTCTGGGTCGTGAGATTAGTAACGCCATTGACGAGGATTGACACTCGGGTCAGTTCAAATAAATGCACTGTTGGTTCAAGACAGATTCGAGCCAGACACGTGCCTAGCGGTGCAAACTCAAGACATACTGAGAAGCATCAGCCCGAGGTCGCAGGCTTTGCGCGATCAGATCGAGGACTTCGCGCGGTCAGGAGTTCGTGTGCTATACGCGAACAGAATGTCCGAGATATTGCGAGGTCAGCCAACATCCCGCGGTCAGAACATTCTCGACCAGGATATTTGGAGATCGTCTGTTCGGCTGTCCCTATAGCGGGAATATTCCAAGTATCCCGAAGATTCCTCCACGTGGAAGACCAACCGTCAGGAGGTTAATACGTGCAGTTATCCATGAATAACACGTGTTTAACCTGCGTGGAGGTTAAGAGCGGTTCTCTAAAAACCGCATCCAACCATCCAAGCAACTGTTTGATGCAGTTTACCACATGGCACCCTTTCGACCAGTATAAAAGGGCGGTATGGAGTATCAAACAGGGGGATCGATCAAGAGATCAACGTCTCTGACACAAGCGAGATTAAGCACATCTCAACCAATCAAATAGCCAAGTCTACGGCCTAGATTAGATAGTACTTACAAGCCTCCTTGGCTTTTTTCTGTACACTTACATAGGAAAAACCTTCGCCTGTGAAGGTCTTTTCCTCCCCTTTTTGTAAATCTTTCCCACATATAGTGTAATCCCAACAGGACGTAGGGCTATTACTCTCACCATCGAGGGCCTGAACCTGTATAAACCTCTCTGTGCTCCTGTTCTCCATTTTTCTACATACCTTCCTGGAGAGTCATCTTGAAAGGTCTCGCTATTACAAATTTTGCATAAGTTCGGCTGAGGACTCCGAGTCTGAATCGTCGACAGCCATCATTATGTACTTGCGCTTCATGCATAACTAAGGAGGAAGATTGTAGATGCATAAAAGAACTGGCCAAGTGCTGTGCCGGCTGCTCATATTACCATGTGGGTTCATACCATCTATACTCAGCCCGAACCTTATATTCCTAAGTTCGCCGCCGAACTCAGCAAATGTTCTATTGATGTTTTTCCATTGAATAGAATCAGCTGGGTGTCTCAGTTTTCCGTCTTGTTTCCGGGCTTCAGCATGCCAACGCAAGTGCTTCGCGACTTTCGGATTTGCAAACAGCCGCTTCAATCTAGGTATCACAGGCAAGTATCACACAGTTTTTGCCGGAGGTCCTTTCTTTACCTCGTGACGTTCACTGTCAATCCAGTCCCTACGCGTATACCTCGATGCGCCGCATCTTGGACAAACATGCAAACTGGAGTACTCATTACGGTACAACACACAATCATTTGGGCATGCGTGTATTCTTTCGATTTCCATTCCCAATGGACACAACAGTTTTTTGGCTTGGTAAGTAGATCTTGGCAACTCATTTCCCTTTGGAAGCATGTCCGCTAGAAGATCTAATAGTGCCGTGAAACTCTTATCACTCCAACCGTTGCCTGCCTTCAAGTTATATAATCTTAGCACAGAAGACAGTTTTGTAAATGTTGCACATCCAGGGAACAGGGGCTTCTCAGAATCAGCAATCAGTTTCTCAAATTCACAGAAGTCATTTTCGTTGTAATCTTCCTCTACATCACGTAACATCTCATCTAGATTGTCATCATCATCATCTACGTGCACATCGGAATGAACATTATCAAAATTCGGATGATCATCGATATTATTGCAATCTACATCTGAGTCCTGCTGATTGGTAGTAGTGGTGCTTGTTTCCTCAAGATCTTCGCTATGCCATATCCAACGGGTGTATCGCGCGTTAAAATCACGACGAATCAAATGACTCTTAATTTGATCAGAGTTGCAAAACCTCTTCAAGTTCATACAATCTGTACAAGGACAGAGCATATTTTTCTCTCCCTTCCTCTCCTTTTGTTGCTCAGCAAATTTAATAAACTCATTCACACCATCCAAATATTCAAGAGTAGTACGTTTTATTCCATACATCCAATATTTCCTGTCCATCTACAATTAATAAAATTTAACGAGTAAGCCATGCATGAAACCTGCCCGATTAAGTTATGTATATGTACATGTACAGCCTCTTACAACAGATACATGTGTTGAACCCTAGCCTGACGAAATTAACACTAATTAACCTAGCTAACTACACAATACAAGCTAGTTATCTCCTAAAACATGACGCATTTCCAGCTACCAAGCTCCCAAGCTTAGAGCTACAAACTTGGAACTACACAATACAACTAGCTTGCAAGTAGAGAGGAAGGGAGATCTAGAGGGAGAGAGAGATAAGTGTCGACAATTAAGCGTACCTTAAAGAGAGGGGCACAATCAACTTCCCTCCAGCCTGCGCTGATCACCCTAGCAGTGTAGCTGCGGGCGTGGAACTTTCATCACAAACAGAGGGACACAGAGTGCAACAGAACAAATTAAAGTGCAGCTCAGCAATGGTTGAGTGGGGTTTTCCTTGTAATGGACCTTTTTGTAACAGTAAATACATGAAATAACCGTTAGACTAACTTAGGTAATTTGCCGCTCACATATTCTATCGGTAAAAACACACATATACTATTAGAGAATGTACATTACTGAGCAAGTACAGGTCTTCTTCTTTCGGTAAATATGTGTATTGACCGTTAGATCATGCATGACACAGCACGTACATGAGTTTTTCTATCGGTAGATATGTGTATGAACCGTTAGATGATGCTTGAAACACGAACAAGAGTTTTTCTATCGGTAAGTATGTATATTTACGGTTAGTTAATGCATGACTGAAACAGTAGTACAAATACACACCTACCTACCTGTCGACGATTCGGACTCGGAGTCCTCAGCCGAAGTTATGCAAAATTTGTAATGGTGAGACCTTTCAAGATGACCCTTCGGGAAGGTATGTAGAACAATGGTGAACAGGAGCACAGAGAGATTTATACAGGTTCGGACCCTCAATGGTGGGAGTAATAGCCCTACGTCCTGTTAGGATTTTACTATAGGTGTTAAAAGGTTACAGAAATAGTAGAAAAACTCCTTCACAGGCGAAGGATTTTTCCTATGTAAAGATACAGGATAAAGCCAGGAAGGCTTGTAGAAACTATCTAATTTGGGCCGTAGACTTGGCTGTTTTTAGTGGTTGAGATGCGTTATATCTCACTTGTATCAGGAGTCTTGTTCTTCCAAATGGATTGGATGATCCCCCTCCTCGGACCTCTACGCCACCCTTTTATACTGGT
The DNA here is from genome assembly GCA_019359835.1 of Pharus latifolius. Taxonomy (NCBI): domain Eukaryota; kingdom Viridiplantae; phylum Streptophyta; class Magnoliopsida; order Poales; family Poaceae; genus Pharus; species Pharus latifolius. The sequence continues at coordinate 43,820,523 of CM033323.1, forward strand.
CGAAAGGGTGCCATATGAAGAAAACTGCATCAAACGGTTGGATGCGGTTTTTGGAGAACTGCTGTTAACTTCCACGGAGGTTATTAACACGTGTTAATCACGAACAGCCGCATATATTAACCTCTGACGGTTGGTCTTCAACGTGGAAGAATCCTCGGGATGCTTGGAATATCCTGTTAAGTGAATAAGCGGATGAACTCCAATCACCCTGGTCGAGAATGTTCTGACCGCGGAATGTGAGCTGACCGCGCAACATCCCGGATATCCAGTTCGCGTATAGCATACGAACTTCTGACCGCTCAAAGCTGTCGGCCTGATCGCACAAAGCCCGCGGCCTGATCGCGTAAAGCTTGCGACCTCATGGCGATGCCCCTCAGAATAGCTTGAGTTCGCATTGCCAGATACATGTCTAGTTCGAACCAGTCTTGAACCAAAAGTTTATTAGAAGTGACCCGGGTGACAATCCTCGTCAGCTAGCCCCCAAATTTGAAGAAAACGAAGAGACGTGTTTATTTCGAATTTTAAAACCATGCATTGGATTTTTAACCCGACTCTTCAATTTTTCCACTTAGTGGCGCACTAAGTGAAAAACGGTTGGCTTACCAAGACGGGTTCTGACATTATGTGACGGGCAATGATAGCGCCGTAGAACTGTTTTTATCTCGAGGTAAAATTGTAAATGCTTTGACAAAACCCGAGGCGTCTGGAATACAAACCGTCACCCTGGCGGCTATAAATACCAGGCTCCTGGACTTGTAAAACTTCACAATTCCTCCCCACGCCTAAGTCCTTTTCTTGTCATCCTGCCTTCTTCCTTTTCACATACTCCTCCTGATGGCAGATCACGACATCATCGAGATTGAGAGTGATGAAGAGGAAGTTGTCAAACAAGGGCCTCAAACGATTGAAGACCTGTCTCCCTTAAGGAAGAAACCCAAAGTTGATGAAGGATCTTCCAGTGGAACAAAGGTGAAGAACGTAGCAAGTTTCTTTCTTCCTTCAGTTCCTTTGACTCTCCCCGTTCATGCATCTCAGCAAGTTAGGCCTTTAACCTTGGAGAGGAATTCTTCTCAATTCTCTCCTTTTCCCTCCAATTCTCCCATCCTTTTGGGTGATCGATATTCTGGTCGGCAAGCGGTGACTATCCCTCGATCAGATGATTGCCATATTGGGTTGGCGAAGCAATCATCTGGTGGGGAGGTTGCACTTTCACCATCTGATGATCCTCTTCCCAAGATGGGTATATCAACGGTTCATGCATTGGGACAGGTAATAATTCTTCTCCCCTTTTGCTGATAATTATAGTTAGTACGACTAACTTTTGCAAAATGTAGGAGGTTGGAGGCTCCAGCGATCAGCCTTCTGCTGCTGCTCCATCTCTTCCTTCCGGACAGACTCTTCTGGAGGAGAAGAATGCCTTGGAGAAGAAGACCGAGGAGATGGCCTCGAAGATTCTGCGTCTAGCAGAATGTCTTGATCGATCCCGGGAAGAGGCGCACCATTTCCGTCGAGAGAGGGACCACGCTCAGCAACAGCGAGAATTCTCTGACTTGATTAGGGACAATAGTGCGTCTGTTGTTAGGAACGATGTAGATAGACTTAGGGTAGTTGCTAGTTCCCTGGTGGTTGCCAGTGTAGATCCTACTGACAACAACATGTCCCTCGGGGAACTTTGTAAACTTCTTTCGGAGCAAGTCGACGTTTTGGTCGACTGTATCCCTTTTGTATGTAAAGAATGTAAGAAATAAAAGTTTCTTATTTCTCATGAATATTCTTCACATCTTCTGTGCGAAAATATGGCCATAAACTTTATGCTCGTGACCATTCATACACAGGAAACTTTAGTTCTGCGATCACAATCATGCTTCCAAAAGCATCGCGACCTGCCCTGATACCGCGATCAGTTTTAGGGCCGTGGTCAGAACTGAATTGCGACCAGAGTTGGAACTCGGTCAGACTATCACTTCGATGAGAATCGAAGTTTAGTCTAAAACATGGTTTCGATCAAACCATAACCCAATTAAACATATACCAGTACGTTAAAAATTGAGTTGCAAAGCATTTCCATAAAAAATGTTCAAAGCATACAAAGGAAAAACGTCTTCTGAAAAGTACTGAAAATTTTTCAGTCCTTTTGCACTTTCAGTTTCCGAAACAAAGAAGTCTTTTTGTTTCAGATCCGATATCTGAACACTTTATCGGGTCCGCCAGAGGTAGTATCCATTATGGGAAATGAATAAAGCATTCAATGGAACGTTTGAAATGAAACGTTTACTCACATTAATGCGCTGCCTTGGGTCTATAAAAAGAGCAGATGTCTTCTCAAAGAAGCCAGACAGCCAAAAACCCTCATCGTTCCCGCCGCACAAAACCCTCATTTCCTTCAGCCTTCGTCTTCCCAAAATCGCCAACTTTTCCTTTGATTCTCCACCAAAAATAGCATCCTGGAGCCGATCCATTCACCACTCTGAGGAGAGCCTAGTGGCGTTAGAGAAGGAGGAGATCCTTCCTCCGTGGTTGCTCATCAACTGGCGCCCGCGGAGAAGGACCAAGAAACCCCAACCGTCCAAGAGGGCGAGTTGGTGGTTTTTGAGGAGTACTTGCGCTGCGGATTCCGATTCCCTGAGAGTCAGTTCCTCAAAGATGTTCTTGAGCACTATGGGTGGGAATTGATTAACCTCCACCCCAACGCGATGCTGATCCTCGCGGTGTTCCAACATCTCTGTGAGGCGTTCGTCGGAGTGTATCCCAGCGTGGATCTTTTCCGGCGATTCTACTTCTCGGCGTGGTCGAAGAGTACCAACGCCGCCGGATGCATCTACTTCCGGCTGAGGGATAAAAAGGAGTATCCCTCCCCACCCCTGTGAGACTCTATGCACGGGTGGCACCAAAGGTGGTTTTACTGCTCTCCACCATCCAAGAGCAGCTTGTGGTTTGAAAACTCGCGACCAGAGAAGTCGAGCGAGTTAGATGCCCCCCCGGCAATGAACTTGGAGCTTTCGAAGCATGTCGAGGTGATCCTTCACTTGGTCAATCAAGGGTTGACAGCTCGAGATGTCATCGGAGACTTTGTGAAGAATCGTGTGAGTCCTCTGCGTGAAAGGGCTCATCCGGCATGGGAGATTAGGTCCATGGCGGACAACACCTTGGACTACAGTAAAGGTATTTATTTCTTTGGCGTTGAGCTTTGCCATTCTTGAATTGCGCAAATTCTAACTCGAATTTGGAAACAGTCCTGCCTTCATCTGAAATTGAGAGGTGGACCAACTCCCTCCTTAGGGACTACAACGCCGATATAGAGGGCCCTAAGGGATCGCCTCGCCCACAGAGCCTAATTCACGCCGGCGACGACCTTCAACAGGAACGCCGAAAGGTAAATTCTTTATCTGGCTTCCGTTTTTCAGGTCTTATGCATGTCCAGCGCTAAACAATTCCATCGGAAATGTGAATCAGCTCCTAGGAAGGTTCGCCGAGACGACTTTCCCGAGTGAGAACGTCGGCTCTCTTGGGAAGCCAACGGTGAAGAACGTGAAGAAGGTCTCCCAAAGACCCAGGACAAATAGTCCTGCCCCCAAGAAGGCCAGGCCAAATCCCGGGGAGGGGTCTTCAAGGAGCATTCCTCCTACCGCAAGAAAGACGGCGGTAAGATATCACATCCCTTCTGTTTTACCAGGCGCAGATTGGAATCACTTCTTCGTCATACAGGGAGAGGGGAGCGAGGAGGAAGAGGATGATGTTCCTCTGGTCCTTCGGAGGAGGAAGATCGCGGACCTCCTATCCGGCGATGCTCCAAGCTGCCCCGCAGAGACCACTGCTACCGAAGAGGTGGTCGTGGCAGATCCTGCCACCGCGGAAAATATTGGGATCGCGGATGACCTCCCAGTTCCTGAAGCCCCCGAGGCTTCAGGGTTGATTGTCTCCGCTTCCCTAGTCGAAAGGACGACCTCGGTAAGGATTCCTTACGGTCATACTTTCTTCAATTCCTTCTGTATATTTTGACAAGTCAATGTTTATACAGGGAGAAAAGCTTCTCCCGGCGACTACCGCGAGTCTTAGGGAGGAAAATACTTCTCCTCCGCAGACAGGAGCGGAGGTGGTTGTTCAAGATCCTGCGGCGGTTACACATGAGGTACCGGCTACAGGATCACAGGAGACAGCGAGATCCTTGGATGGGTCGCCGCCAATGGGATCAACTGCCCAGGTAACGATCCTTCTTGTCAGCCTTTATTTTTCCCTTGAAAAAATGTTCATAGGGGAAGACACACAGGGAAGGGGGCCTTTGTTTTCCAAGCGTAAGATCAGGGCGGACGATACTCGTCCCCGCGCTCAAGAAGAACCTTCTCAGAGATCCCAAAAGCTAGTGGGATTTCAATTAAGGTAAGAACCTTCATCCTGGTTGTATCAGAAATGATGGTCACGAATCGTTACCATTTGACTTTTCTTTTCCTCCATCAGACGAAAAGAAATAGCACCCAGTCCTCCAACCGCTTCGGGAAGGGTTGAAGTCACCGCTGGTGCAGGAGCCCCCAGTGAGGAGCGCTCCACCCCCTCGGCCCAGGAAATCATCCGAGTCACGGGGGGAGAAACAAATACGAGGACCCAGTCGCAGTCGCCGGCGACTGGAAGCAATACTCAGCAGGCACTTCCTCCTACTGTCCCTGCTGTAAGCACTTCCGGGCCTTCAACAAATCTTCCAATTAGTCAGGAAGATGCCTCTCTGCAGAAATTCATGAAGGTATGATGAATCCCTTTCTAGATGTCCTGAATTACACGTAGGACACTTTTCACTCCCTTTTTTGCATCACAGGAATTATCCCGGATGATGGCCCAGTCACGTGCCACGGCGGCGAGCATGGTGACCATACAAAGAGAACGAGACTGCTTGCGCAAGTAAGGATCATCATTCTTCAATTTATGGATGTATAAATTGGTTACGACCATTCCTTCTGTTTTACTACAGGAAGGTGGCATTGCAGGACAAGGAAATGGCCACAATGAAGCTCCATTCGCTCTCAGTGGTGAGGAACCAAGAGATCGAAAATAACAGACTACGGTCGCAACTTGCTGGTAAGTCACCTCCTGAGCTAGGAAGACTTGTCTTAGCAATATGCGAGTAATCTTTTCCCTTGTTGCAGCGCAAGCAGGTCAAATAAAATAGCTCAGTGCGGATAATAAACTCCTCCAGGATTCTATCGAAGCCTCCACAAGGGCAATTGGGAAGCTGAGCCGTTCAGTCTTCGAAAAGCTGAAGGCGGTGGCTTACCTTCTGAAGGCTGACGTGGTCGAAACCACCCGAGACGATCTCAGCCAAGAAGACTGGGCTGCCCTAGTTATAGCTCAAGCAGAGTCACTTCTCGAGTATCTCCCTGAGGATACACAGCGAAGAGAAGAGGTGATCAGAACCAGAGTTCGGTCAGCCGCTTCTGCTATGCTAAGCCGGATTCGACTCCACTATGGCCCAGATGCAGATCTGAATCCACTGGTGGGACCGGTTGAGATTGAGAGTGAAGAGCAGCTTGATGCCGTCATGGAGGAGATCAAGCCCTTCGTAGACAGGCTCCTGACTGAGCTGGGGATCGAATGATCCTTATTTTTGTATCCAAACAATTGTGTATAATGCAATGTATGTAAAAAACCATTTTTGACAGAAAGTACATATTTTGCAATTTTATATTATGAGTTCCATACTATAAGCACATCCCCCCTAGTGTAACACCCTGAGTTAGGGGTGAAAACTTCCTTTTTCATCAATAGCATGCATGCATGTATCTGTAGTAATAGCCAGATCAGTATCTATCTCAAGCCCTAAAATCTCCAAAATCTATCCTGTGACCTCAAATCAAGATCAGATTGTTCAGATGTGATCTATTAGTTATCCTGAATCTAAAAGCCTTCAGAACCTATATCCAATTCTATCTCTAAATTCCAGATTTATCAACTTCTTCTGTTTTCGAAAACAGAAATACCTTATATTACCCAAATACCCTAAGTTTCAGAAATACAGATTTAATCAAAATCTTGACCAAGTTCAGACCAAATTATTCCTGGAATATAATCATGGGTATGTCAATACCTTAATCTAAAAAGTTGACAGCCAGATTTCACCATCTAGACTCTTTTCACAAATCAGTCCAAGAGTTATCGCAAATTAGTCCTTATCTGATATCTGAAAACCCAAAAAGGCTAGAATCTCCAGATTAACTTCAAACTCAAAATCTCTTCGGCAAATCTTCTCAAAATGCTATTTGCCACAAGTTTCTCTTCTGTGCAGATATCAAAATCGAACCCTAAATGCCAGAATTCGAAATCGACAAAACTTAAATCTTGTTTTACCCTAAATTACCCTATTTTCAGTTGTATCAAAAGCTATCCAAATGTGCCAAATTTTATTTTCAATCTCTGCCAAATCATCTGTTGAATAAAGATTACCAAAACAGCAGAATCAATTTCAGTTTAAACCTCCCAAAATTCCAGATTTACATTTCAGTCCAAAACTCAAAGAATTGAAATTGCAGTTCAGTACTTTTTCGACCAGGCCGTATACTGCTGTGCGCACGACCAGAGATCGCCGTGTTTTGCTTCCTTGCGCCGTGCACGTTCGCCGCCGTTGAAGCTTCGCCTGCAACTTGGTCGTGCATGCTGTTGCGCACGTGTCCTCGCCTCAGCCGTCACCGTGGCAAGGCCGCTGCTACGTCGACGACCAGCGCTTGCTCCCGCGCGCGACCAGTAGCGACTTTGTCAGCAATCCATCGCCACGTAGCCTCGCCGTACCAGTACTTGTCGCCACCGCTTGCTACAAGCTTGCCAGGTCCCGATGAGGCGACATTGTGATCAGTTGAAAGCTTGTCGCGGTCGCATCACCGCTTTTGCTGTTTCTTCGCCGCTACTGCTCCAGCACGCAAGCAATCTCATCACAGCAGCAAATCACTTCATTGTTCCCCTTCACCATCTTTGCCTGGTCTATTTAAACCCTACTGTGTGCAGCAGCTTCTCCATACTTCACCAGAAACCAGCTAAATTTCCAACTCTCGCTGTTTCAGTCATCTTCTCCGGCGAGCCGTCGAGGAAGCTCACGGTGCCAGCTCACTTCACTGCATCTCCTGCCAAATTGAAGCTAGCAGTGAGTACCTCTCATCCTCCTGATTGTACTGTAGCATCTAATTGCTCTCCGGTGGACCCTAACGCCGGTGATCGCCGGAAATGGCTGAAATTCGAAGAATGCCCTGTTCCGGCAATGCAGACCAAATCACTTCGAATTAGCTCTCGATTCTGTAATAAAAATTGATCAGTAAGCTAAATCAAGCATGCCTGTGAACTTAGAACAATCAATTGAGCCCAATTTGAAGCTATCCCCAATTTTACAATTTATCAGTTGCTGGCTCTCGTCGCCAAGACACACCGGCGAACCTCCGGCCAAATTAACGTCGCCACTAGCTTACTCATACCCTTCCATCACTCCTAGAGCAAGGAATCGAGTTCAAACGGCCTGTGTTGGAAATGCCCAAATCCAGTGATTCTTCTCCGGCGCCGATGACCGGGAAAGTGTTCCTGACCATTTCAGCCCTCGAAACCTTGTCATTTAGATGTGCCCTGGCCTCCTGAGCATTTTTGTCTTCTAGCTCGACACCTAGATCGGCCTAGATTGGAAGTTATAGCTTTGCCAAGTTTGTGTCAAGAACTGCCCCAGTGCAGCCAGTTCATCTCTGTTCATCATCAAATTTCTTGCTTTCCAGCCATTTCTTGCCCTAGATCCTGTTGACTTAATTGTTCCTGTTACTCAAGCCTACCTCCCAGACAAAGTGGTGCATCATTTGGAGCTCCAGATCAAAAGTTATGCTAAGCCCTAGTTTTTGGCATTGTCAGCTCTATGCCAGAGCTTGTCAACCAGTGGCATTGACCTTATTTACCCACTTCTGGTTGTATAATTTGAAAACCACTTTGTCCACTGAATTTGTAGAGTTGTGATCTACATTTTCTTCTACTACCATAACTTGAGATAAGCACACTAGCTTTTCTTAAAGCTATGTCCAAGCTTTGATCCGAATGTCGATCTGTTGACATTCGCTGTTTTGATTAAACCAGCCACAAAACTGTTATCCCTATTGAAATCCTAAAACCCTAAGATTATCTAATCACCATCCTTAGCCCAAATTCCTTGAAACCCTAGAATCTTGACTCAGTTCAGTTGCAGTTCAAATTATCTCCAGTTTAGTTCAATCATTCTTGTTAAGCATTTCTGCATATAAGTCATAAAACATTTTAAATATTATAAGTAATTATTGTGTGTTTGTTTGTCGTCGAGCAGATTCAGAAGCTGACTTTGAAGATTTTGCTGTTGATCCGTCATCGACTGCTGTATTTTACGACGCGGAAGGCAAGTCATATCCTTGGTCATCTTGAACCTATATTTTAAATGTTGCTAAAACATAACCTTGAATATAGGCAATATTGCATGTGAAAGATTGAGAATGGTTGATTTATCAATTGGCAGTACTGGACTGGTTATCTGTAAAATGTGAAATAAACAAGTTTTGAGCCATGAACTATTATATGTATTTATATACTTATATTCATGAAATAAAACCCCTAGCCGTGACCAGAAAAATGGTATGGATGGCTGTAGCACTGGAGGTGCTAAACTGCAAAGGAATGCAGGCACTGAAGGTGCAGGGTTGTGGATGGTCTGGTCACTGGCATATAAGGACTAGAACCTTGTGTTGTGCGTCTAGTAGCATGAACAACGTGCTAACCGCAAGCCTGGTATGGGACAGGCCTGAACAAGTAATTATGTGGATCGCACATGAAACCCCTGCATGAGATGTGTAGTGATCCACGATAAACACGGAGCGCGGCTCCCACACATATCACTGAAGGTGATCAAGCACGCTGACCCAGTAATGGGAATAAGCAATGGGGTGGAGGTTTGGATACAACCTGCCACAACTGTGCCTCGCTGAGAGCCACAGGGTCGGGGGTGAATTGTGAGTAAAACATAACAAAAGTTCTTGTTATTTCCACCTTGCCGCTCACAGTATGAAGTGAGTCAGGGGTCCAATCATTTTGTTATGATAGGAAAGGTTTGAAAGTGGAATATCTTGCGGGTAAATTGGTACCTCTCTGCAGAGTTAAAACGTATTCGAATACTCCGAGCTCCCGGGTTTATAGGAGTCTGCTGCGGTGGATTAAATCCACGGAGTGTGACACAAGTACTATTTTCTAAATAAAATATGTTTAAATCAAGATTACCCAAATGACATGTGTTGTCATGATAAGGAGTGCTGCCGTGGGCTGTCGTGTGTCGACGTGTCATGGTAGTGCTATAATCTGGTGAACATGATTGATGATGTTATATTATAAAAAGTGCTGCCATAAGATGAGATGAGAAAGGAAAAGATTATTTTACAAATATCCATAATTCTTGACTAGTCTAGGTTCATATCATCACTACTATATGTATCTACTCTTACCTATGACTTGCTGAGTACGTAAGTGCTCACCCTTGCAACATTCAACTCAATAGATGGAGCCTACTTTGATCAAGATGATGGCACGGAGTACTACATGGATCCAGAAGGAGGAGAATCAGTTCCGCCAGAACCCTGAAGTGTGTTGTTCTGCCGTCAACTTCTTTTGTGGGAGGGTCACCTATCTTCTGCTGCGTAGTTAAATATTTTGTTAAACCCTGAATGCCTTGTAGGCATTGTAATCCTCTTTATGTAATATTAAGGCCAGCAGGCCACACTGCTTAATATTTTGTGAGTACTCTGTTGCAATGTAATATACTCCTGTGTTTGACTTATCCTGGGAAGTCAAAGGTTTGTGAGAATAGGACTAGCTGCAGCGAGCTAGGTCTCTACAGGAGTAGTCGTTGTCCCAGTCTCGGGGCGCGACAAGGAAAAGTTGGTATCAGAGCAACATGAGAACTTGACTGTAGGACGACACCTTTAGGAAATTGGCCGTGCCAGGAAAACGTAATTTATTCAGAAAACTAATTGTTGAAAACTTTATTTTGGTAAAAATAATGAGCTTTGTAGCTCTTGAAAACCTTCATTTCAAAATTTTATTTGGATTTTCTAAAATTCGGTAAGATTGTGAGAGTGCGTTCTGTTGTTTCAGAGTGTCTTAGAGGTTGGTGTAGACAGAGCTAGTGGATGCTCTTAATAGCTTTGTGAATCGCTGTTGCTTTTGTAATGGTTAATTTGTGTATTATGGCTAATAGCCTAAGTAATTTTATGCATTAAAGTAGTTGCATTAATTTCTGCATTGCTGTCTTAGTTGGCCTTAGTTAGTTAGATCCGTCTAAACTTTTTCAGAGCCACCATGGTTGACACCAGAAGGAGATCTCGAAGCGGAAGAGAAGATATAGGTCAGACTCCGTAGGAAGAAGAAACTATGACAAGAGACCCTTTGTTTCAGCAAGGATCTCAGAGTTCCAATCCACCTCAGAATGAACAACCCAGTCTTCAGGAAATTCTGTTGTCAATGGAGAAAAGTCGACAGGAAGCTCAGATAGCTCATACCCAGTTGTTAGCCCAGATAGTTCAGAAACTGCCTACTGGAACAACAGAAGGAACTACTTCTGCTGTAGGAGCAAGATTAACAGATTTCCAAAAGACCCGTCCACCAACATTCTCTAGTGCGACCGATCCCATGGTTGCCGATGATTGGTTACGGGATATCGAGAGAAAACTGGACACGGTTCGATGTAGCGAACGAGAGAAAGTTTTGTTTGGATCTCATCAGTTATCAGGTGCTGCAGCCGCATGGTGGATGAATTACCAGGAAGCCCATCTTGATAAAGATAATATTTCTTGGAGGGAATTTAAGGATCAATTTCAGAAATTTCATATACCTACTGGTGTTATGGCAGCTAAGCGGCGAGAATTTCGGAATTTAACTCAAGGAAGTAAGTCAGTTACTGAGTATCTACACCAATTTACTCATTTGGCTCGATACGCACCTGGAGATGTGGATACTGAAGAGAAGAAGATAGAGCGCTTCACAGAAGGACTTCAACACTATTTACAGTATCAAATTGCTTCTCATGAACTTACAGAATTTCAAACACTAGTGAACAGAGCTTTAAAGGTAGAAGAAAAGAAGAATATGGGAGAAGAAAGCCGAAAGAGGAGGATGTTCCAGCAAACATGACCACAGCCAAATCCAATCAGAGGAAGAGTTCCTATCACTCCCAATTTCCGACCATCTTATCAGAATCCCAGACCAGCAAAGACATTGTGCCCCAACTGCCGAGGAAATCATTCTCAGAAAGATTGCCCTCATCCTCGTGTTGAGTGTTATCATTGTGGACAGCGTGGGCACCGTAAAGAATTCTGTCCTTGGATACAACTTCCGATGTCCATTGCCAGATCTCAAGCAGGAACACAGCCAGTAGTAACCAGAGCATCACCATCGCAGAATTTTAGAGGAAATTCAGCAGGAAGAGGAGGAAATATGGCTAATCGAGGAAGAGGAAGAGGTAGAGCACCAACTGCAACCCAAGGAGGAAGATTAAACTATACTTCAATTCAAGAAGCGGGCAGCGCCACCGACATTCTTCTAGGTAGATTTTTGATTCAATCTGCATCTGCCTTAATATTGTTTGATCCTGGTGCTACAAATTCATTCATGTCAAAAGCATTTGCATCTGAAGTTGAAATGCATATAGACCAAGTACCACTAGAGTACTCTATGGTTATACAAACTCCAGGGGCTAGATTATCTGTTTACTCAATCTGCCCAAATGTAACTTTCATTATAGAAGGGGTAGAATTTGAGGCAAATCTACTAGTTCTAGAACTGCAAGGTCTAGACATTATTTTGGGAATGGATTGGTTGTCCCAACATAAAGGTCTAGTAGATTGTGAAGAGAAAACTCTTAGTCTTGTTAGTAGCCAAGGGGAAAGAGTTCTATTCTATGCAGAAAGATCATCAGTCAAGAAACCGCTAAGATCTGTTCAAGCATTGCAAAAGTTATGCCTGGAACAAGTGCCTGTAGTGCAACGATATTCTGATGTGTTTCCAGAAGAACTTCTGGGAATGCCACCTGACAGAGAAATAGAATTCAGTATTGAGCTTAAACCAGGAGCAGCACCTATAGCAAAACGTCCCTATAGGATGCCAGTTACAGATTTGGAGGAGCTCAAGAATCAACTCGAAGACTTGGAAAACAAGGGATTTATCAAACCCAGTGCTTCACCATGGGGAGCCCCAGTTTTGTTTGTGAGGAAGAAAGACAGGACTCTACGAATGTGTGTAGATTACCGAGCTTTGAATGAAGTCACTATTAAAAACAAGTATCCATTACCAAGAATTGATGACTTGTTCGATCAACTTCGAGGAGCCAAAGTATTTTCTAAGATAGATTTGAAATCTGGATATCATCAGCTGAAGATCAAGAAGGAAGATATACCGAAGACTGCTTTCACTACCAGATATGGTTTATATGAATTTACAGTAGTACCTTTTGGCTTGACCAATGCTCCGGCAGCATTCATGAATGTCATGAACAGTACATTTATGGATTTTCTTGACAAGTTTGTCATAGTATTCATAGATGACATTCTGATATATTCCAAGAGTACGGAAGAACATGAGCAACATTTACACCTAGTCTTGGAAAGGCTATGAGAGAGGCAATTTTATGCCAAGTTTGACAAATGTGAATTTTGGATGTCAAGAATTTCATTTCTTGGACATGTGTTGACAGCAGAAGGAATTTCAGTGGATTCAGCTAAAATCTCTGCAATCAAGGAGTGGAAGCAACCTACCTCAATTTCAGAGATTAGAAGTTTCTTGGGATTAGCAGGTTATTATAGGAGATTCATCGAAGGATTTTCCCAAATTGCCAAACCTCTTACGAACCTGCTAAAGAAGGATGTTGCATTTGAATGGACCACCAAGTGCGAGGAGAGTTTTCAGAAGCTAAAGCAGAAATTGACAACAACACCAGTCCTCACCTTACCAGACAGCAAAGAAGATTTTGTAGTTTACTGTGATGCTTCAAAGCAAGGAATAGGCTGTGTGTTAATGCAGCAAGGTCGAGTAGTGGCTTATGCATCACGTCAATGGAGACCACATGAGGAAAATTATCCGACCCATGATTTGGAGTTAGCAGCAGTAGTACATGCTTTAAAAATATGGCGACATTATCTCATTGGGCGTAAGTGTGAGATCTTTACAGATCATAAAAGTCTCAACTATATTTTCACACAGACGGAGCTCAACATGCGTCAACGACGATGGCTGGAATTGATCAAAGATTATGATCTTAGTATTCAGTACCATCCAGGGAAAGCTAATGTAGTGGCTGATGCCCTAAGCAGAAAAGTTTACAACCTACAAGGAATGGTTATGTTGAAGAACCCTTACCTACAACAAGAGTTGCAGAATCATCAAGTGGAAATAGTACCGCAGGGAACGGTAGCTACTTTAACAATAAAATCTCAACTTGAAGAACAGATAGGAAATGCCCAGAAGAAAGATGAAGAAATTTGTAAGATCAAGAGTCGAATCAAGTTAGGAAAGGCTCAAGGCTTTACTGAAGATAACCAAGGGATTGTATGGTATTGAGAAAGAATCTGTGTACCTCAAAACGCAGATCTTAAGGAAATAATTCTCCATGAAGCACATAAAACTCCATACTCAATACACCCTGGTAACACAAAGATGTATCAAGATTTGAAGACCAGATTCTAGTGGGATAATATGAAGAGAGAGATTGCAGAGTATATTGCAAACTGTGATACATGTCGACGAGTTAAAGCAGAACACCAGAAAATAGCAGGAAAGCTACAACCTCTACCAATACCATTATGGAAATGGGAAGAAATTGGTATGGATTTCATTACAGGATTACCTAAAACTCACGGAGGATATGATTCCATATGGGTTATTGTGGACAGACTTACTAAAGTAGCTCACTTCATACCGGTCAAAAAGATTTATGATGGCAATAAATTAGCAGAGTTATACATGCAAAGAATAGTGGTATTGCATGGTATTCCTAAGAAGATAGTCTCAGATCGTGGAACCCAGTTTACCTCCAAATTTTGGAATAGACTGCATGAAACCCTAGGAACCCAGTTGGACTTCAGTACTGCATATCATCCACAGACGGGAGGACAGACAGAAAGAGTCAACCAAATCCTAGAGGATCTTCTAAGAGCTTGTATACTAGATTATGGAACATCATGGGACAAATGTTTACCATTTGCAGAATTTACATATAATAACAGTTATCTAGCTAGTATACAGATAGCACCATTTGAAGCTTTATATGGACGTAAATGCAGAACACCATTACATTGGAATGAGCCAGGAGAACGAAAAGTCATAGGACCAGAGATAGTAGAAGAAGCAGAAGCTCATGTCAGACTCATCAGAGAAAGGTTGAAAACAGCACAATCACGACAAAAGAGTTATGCAGATAAACGACGGAGAGAATTATCATTTGAACCAGGAGATTTTGTGTATCTCAAGGTCACACCATTCAAAAGATTACAAAGATTCCAAGTGAAAGGAAAGTTATCTCCAAGATACATTGGACCATTTAAGATAATCAAGAGAAAGGGAGAAGTATCATATAAATTGGAATTACCTGTGGGATTAGCAGGAGTGCATGATGTGTTTCATGTCTCTCAGCTCCGGAAATGTTGAAGGAACCTACTGACCAGATAGATGTACAAGATGTGCCTTTACAGAAGAATCTCACTTATCTTGAGCACCCAATCAGAATCCTAGCCACTGATGAACGTCAGTTCCGAAGGAAGAAAATCAGATTGTGTAAAGTTCAATGGAAGAATCATTCAGAGCAAGAAGCTACTTGGGAGAAGGAAGAAGATCTTAAGCAAACCTATCCTTATCTTTTCCTGTCTTAGGTAAATCTCGGGGCGAGATTTCTTTAAGGAGGGTAGATCTGTAACACCCTGAGTTAGGGGTGAAAACTTCCTTTTTCATCAATAGCATGCATGCATGTATCTGTAGTAATAGCCAGATCAGTATCTATCTCAAGCCCTAAAATCTCCAAAATCTATCCTGTGACCTCAAATCAAGATCAGATTGTTCAGATGTGATCTATTAGTTATCCTGAATCTAAAAGCCTTCAGAACCTAGATCCAATTCTATCTCTAAATTCCAGATTTATCAACTTCTTCTGTTTTCGAAAACAGAAATACCTTATATTACCCAAATACCCTAAGTTTCAGAAATACAGATTTAATCAAAATCTTGACCAAGTTCAGACCAAATTATTCCTGGAATATAATCATGGGTATGTCAATACCTTAATCTAAAAAGTTGACAGCCAGATTTCACCATCTAGACTCTTTTCACAAATCAGTCCAAGAGTTATCGCAAATTAGTCCTTATCTGATATCTGAAAACCCAAAAAGGCTAGAATCTCCAGATTAACTTCAAACTCAAAATCTCTTCGGCAAATCTTCTCAAAATGCTATTTGCCACAAGTTTCTCTTCTGTGCAGATATCAAAATCGAACCCTAAATGCCAGAATTCGAAATCGACAAAACTTAAATCTTGTTTTACCCTAAATTACCCTATTTTCAGTTGTATCAAAAGCTATCCAAATGTGCCAAATTTTATCTTCAATCTCTGCCAAATCATCTGTTGAATAAAGATTACCAAAACAGCAGAATCAATTTCAGTTTAAACCTCCCAAAATTCCAGATTTACATTTCAGTCCAAAACTCAAAGAATTGAAATTGCAGTTCAGTACTTTTTCGACCAGGCCGTATACTGCTGTGCGCACGACCAGAGATCGCCGTGTTTTGCTTCCTTGCGCCGTGCACGTTCGCCGCCGGTGAAGCTTCGCTTGCAACTTGATCGTGCATGCTGTTGCGCACGTGTCCTCGCCTCAGCCGTCACCGTGGCAAGGCCGCTGCTACGTCGACGACCAGCGCTTGCTCCCGCGCGCGACCAGTAGCGACTTTGTCAGCAATCCATCGCCACGTAGCCTCGCCGTGCCAGTACTTGTCGCCACCGCTTGCTACAAGCTTGCCAGGTCCCGATGAGGCGACATTGTGATCAGTTGAAAGCTTGTCGCCGTCGCATCACCGCTTTTGCTGTTTCTTCGCCGCTACTGCTCCAGCACGCAAGAAATCTCATCACAGCAGCAAATCACTTCATTGTTCCCCTTCGCCATCTTCGCCTGGTCTATTTAAACCCTACTGTGTGCAGCAGCTTCTCCATACTTCACCAGAAACCAGCTAAATTTCCAACTCTCGCTGTTTCAGTCATCTTCTCCGGCGAGCCGTCGAGGAAGCTCACGGTGCCAGCTCACTTCACTGCATCTCCTGCCAAATTGAAGCTAGCAGTGAGTACCTCTCATCCTCCTGATTGTACTGTAGCATCTAATTGCTCTCCGGTGGACCCTAACGCCGGTGATTGCCGGAAATGGCTGAAATTCGAAGAATGCCCTGTTCCGGCAATGCAGACCAAATCACTTCGAATTAGCTCTCGATTCTGTAATAAAAATTGATCAGTAAGCTAAATCAAGCATGCCTGTGAACTTAGAACAATCAATTGAGCCCAATTTGAAGCTATCCCCAATTTTACAATTTATCAGTTGCTGGCTCTCGTCGCCAAGCCACACCGGCGAACCTCCGGCCAAATTGACGTCGCCAGTAGCTTACTCATACCCTTCCATCACTCCTAGAGCAAGGAATCGAGTTCAAACGGCCTGTGTTGGAAATGCCCAAATCCAGTGATTCTTCTCCGGCGCCGATGACCGGAAAAGTGTTCCCGACCATTTCAGCCCTCGAAACCTTGTCACTTAGATGTGCCCTGGCCTCCTGAGCATTTTTGTCTTCTAGCTCGACACCTAGATCGGCCTAGATTGGAAGTTATAGTTTTGCCAAGTTTGTGTCAAGAACTGCCCCAGTGCAGCCAGTTCATCTCTGTTCATCATCAAATTTATTGCTTTCCAGCCATTTCTTGCCCTAGATCCTGTTGACTTAATTGTTCTTGTTACTCAAGCCTACCTCCCAGACAAAGTGGTGCATCATTTGGAGCTCCAGATCAAAAGTTATGCTAAGCCCTAGTTTTTGGCATTGTCAGCTCTATGCCAGAGCTTGTCAGCCAGTGGCATTGACCATATTTACCCACTTCTGGTTGTATAATTTGAAAACCACTTTGTCCACTGAATTTGTAGAGTTGTGATCTACATTTTCTTCTACTACCATAACTTGAGATAAGCACTCTAGCTTTTCTTAAAGCTATGTCCAAGCTTTGATCCGAATGTCGATCTGTTGACATTCGCTGTTTTGATTAAACCAGCCACAAAATTGTTATCCCTATTGAAATCCTAAAACCCTAAGATTATCTAATCACCATCCTTAGCCCAAATTCCTTGAAACCCTAGAATCTTGACTCAGTTCAGTTGCAGTTCAAATTATCTCCAGTTTAGTTCAATCATTCTTGTTAAGCATTTCTGCATATAAGTCATAAAACATTTTAAATATTATAAGTAATTATTGTGTGTTTGTTTGTCGTCGAGCAGATTCAGAAGCTGACTTTGAAGATTTTGCTGTTGATCCGTCATCGACTGCTGTATTTTACGACGCGGAAGGCAAGTCATATCCTTGGTCATCTTGAACCTATATTTTAAATGTTGCTAAAACATAACCTTGAATATAGGCATTATTGCATGTGAAAGATTGAGAATGGTTGATTTATCAATTGGCAGTACTGGACTGGTTATCTGTAAAATGTGAAATAAACAAGTTTTGAGCCATGAACTATTATATGTATTTATATACTTATATTCATGAAATAAAACCCCTAGCCGTGACCAGAAAAATGGTATGGATGGCTGTAGCACTGGAGGTGCTAAACTGCAAAGGAATGCAGGCACTGAAGGTGCAGGGTTGTGGATGGTCTGGTCACTGGCATATAAGGACTAGAACCTTGTGTTGTGCGTCTAGTGGCATGAACAACGTGCTAACCGCAAGCCTGGTATGGGACAGGCCTGAACAAGTAATTATGTGGATCGCACATGAAACCCCTGCATGAGATGTGTAGTGATGCACGATAAACACGGAGCGCGGCTCCCACACATATCACTGAAGGTGATCAAGCACGCTGACCCAGTAATGGGAATAAGCAATGGGGTGGAGGTTTGGATACAACCTGCCACAACTGTGCCTCGCTGAGAGCCACAGGGTCGGGGGTGAATTGTGAGTAAAACATAACAAAGTTCTTGTTATTTCCACCTTGCCGCTCACAGTATGAAGTGAGTCAGGGGTCCAATCATTTTGTTAAGATAGGAAAGGTTTGAAAGTGGAATATCTTGCGGGTAAATTGGTACCTCTCTGCAGAGTTAAAACGTATTCGAATACTCCGAGCTCCCGGGTTTATAGGAGTCTGCTGTGGTGGATTAAATCCACGGGGTGTGACACAAGTACTATTTTCTAAATAAAATATGTTTAAATCAAGATTACCCAAATGACATGTGTTGTCATGATAAGGAGTGCTGCCGTGGGCTGTCGTGTGTCGACGTGTCGCGGTAGTGCTATAATCTAGTGAACATGATTGATGATGTTATATTATAAAAAGTGCTGCCATAAGATGAGATGAGAAAGGAAAAGATTATTTTACAAATATCCATAATTCTTGACTAGTCTAGGTTCATATCATCACTACTATATGTATCTACTCTTACCTATGACTTGCTGAGTACGTAAGTGCTCACCCTTGCAACATTCAACTCAATAGATGGAGCCTACTTTGATCAAGATGATGGCACGGAGTACTACATGGATCCAGAAGGAGGAGAATCAGTTCCGCCAGAACCCTAAAGTGTGTTGTTCTGCCGTCAACTTCTTTTGTGGGAGGGTCACCTATCTTCTGCTGCGTAGTTAAATATTTTGTTAAACCCTGAATGCCTTGTAGGCATTGTAATCCTCTTTATGTAATATTAAGGCCAGCAAGCCACACTGCTTAATATTTTGTGAGTACTCTGTTGCAATGTAATATACTCCTGTGTTTGACTCATCCTGGGAAGTCAAAGGTTTGTGAGAATGGGACTAGCTGCAGCGAGCTAGGTCTCTACAGGAGTAGTCGTTGTCCCAGTCTCGGGGCGCGACACCTAGCCCCCGCCTTTGCTTATGAATACTGAAGCCTTAGTGTTATAAGCAGAGGAGAAAACATAAGCGTAACGACCAGGGGTGTGCGTTTTGAACCAACGATCAGGATCAATGTAACGTCTAATCTTATTGCGAACTGGTAGCCACTCAGATGACCAAGGACTTGCTAGATAGCCCCGTATGGGCTGAGAAACGGCTTATTTAGGAGTGACTTATCTGGAAGTGGTCATGAGATCGACAAGTGAATCCGATTAGATTGTTGTAATGATCTGACCGCCGGCGGTCAGCCCCAGGTCGAATGCATATGATACGGGCTTAAAGAGAAAAACTCATTGTATGAAAGCAAGACATATTTTATTTTATGAAAAGATGCTAATTGAACAGGAAAAAAGTGATTGGAATACTTAGACGTAAAACTTGCGAAGTTGTTCGATGTTCCAAGTATTAGACAAAATCCGACCATCCTCCATAGCTAACCGCGCCGATCCTGTTCGCGGCACTGAGACAACAGTATAAGGACCTTCCCATTTTAGGGAGAATTTGTTGTGATTAGACTGGTCTTGAATTTTTCGTAAAACCAAGTCGCCCACGTTGAGATCACGTGGTCGCACCTTTTTACTGTGATACCTGCGTAAAGCCTGCAAGTATGCCGCGGATTTAACCAGGGTGCGATCACGCCGTTCCTCTAAGAGGATGAGATCTTGCGCCCGTTGTTCGGACTGATTAACCTGTTCGAATTGATCTATCCGAACAGAACCAATACTTACTTCCATAGGCAATACAGCCTCGGCCCCATAGACCAAATGGAAGGGCGTCTCACCGGTGGCTCGACTAGAAGTAGTCCGTAATGCCCATAGAACGGTATAGAGCTCATCTGCCCAAGCCCCCGAGCGGGTCTTAAGGCGATCAAAGATGCGCTTTTTAATGCCTTGCAGTATTTGCCCATTGGCTCGTTCTACGGCACCATTGCTTTGTGGATGTGCCACAGAAGCAAAGCACACCTTGGTCCCAACCTGATCGCAGTAGTCCAGGAAAAGACCGCTGGCGAACTGAGAACCATTGTCTGTGATGAGACGGTTTGGAACACCAAATCGTGCAACAATGTTCTTATGGAAGAACTTTTGTGCGGCTGATGCGGTAATGTTTCGTACTGGTTCGGCCTCAATCCACTTTGTAAATGTGTCAATGGCTACGAACAGAAACTTGTACCCATTGACCGCTTGTGGCATAGGACTGACGATATCCATCACCCAGACCGCGAATGGCCATGCGAGAGGAATGGTCTGCAACGTATAGGCAGGTTGATGAACTTGTCTTGCGTGGAACTGACACTGGGGACACGTTTTGACCATATGTTTGGCATCATTAAGTGCCGAAGGCCAGTAGAATCCTTGTCGAAAAGCCTTTCCGACCAGTGGCCGATATGACGCGTGCGCACCGCATACACCGTCATGTATTTCTTTCAAGAGGAATTTTCCTTCCTCCTGGGATATACAACGCATGAATACTCCTTGAGTACCCTTTCTGTACAGACTCCCATCTATGAGTTTGTACAGACGCGCTTTTCGAATTAACCGATCACTTTCGGTTTCGTCCTCGGGTAGGGTCCCATGTTCAAGATAGACCCTCAATGGATGAGTCCAATCTTGTTCCTGACCGAGGTTGGTAACAAAGGCTATTACCGAATCATCCTCGACCGAAGTCATGATCGAAGGACGGTCCAAGTGTTCAATGAACACTCCTGCCGGAGCGGATGAGCGTGAGGACCCAATTTTGGATAATTGGTCTGCGAGAATATTGTCCTTTCGCGGGATATATTGGACTTCGAAATGATTGAAGTGTTTTTCCAATCTCCTCACTTCCCCCAGGTAATGAGCCATTGTCTCATCGGAGGTGCTGTACTCCTTGTTTACCTGGTTTACGACCAGTTGTGAGTCTCCCCTCACCACTAATCGACGGACTCCGAGGAATTTTGCTGCCCGGAGCCCTGCAAGAAGACCTTCATACTCTGCTGCATTGTTAGTCGCAACAAAGTGTAGTTGGATGACATACTTAAGCTGTTCGCCCTGGGGCATAACTAAGACCACTCCAGCCCCCGAGTGTTGAAAACTACGGGAGCCGTCAAAGTAAATTGTCCAATAATCGGGGCACTCCAATTCCTCTGCCAACCGCATGGGTGGCTCAGGGTTGGTCCATTCGACCACAAAGTCGGCCAAAACCTGAGACTTAACCGCCGTGCGGGGCGTGAAATGGATCTCGAAGGCACCGAGTTCGACCGCCCATTTGGCGATTCGACCAGATTTCTCTGGGTTTCGGACAATATCCCCCAAAGGAAAAGAGGAGGGTACTGTGCACTTGAAAGTAATGTCGTAGCTTACGGGAAGCCATCAGTAGCGCGTAAAGTATCTTCTGGACTTCAGGGTAGCGCTCCTTAGGACCATGAAGTACCTCGCTCACATAGTAGACGGGTCTATGTATTCCTTCCCTATCTGCGATCAGAACAGCGCTGACCGCGTGCGGTGTGGCCGCCAGGTAAAGAAGCAGTGGTTCTCCTTTGTCGGGAGACACCAATACTGGCGGACTGGATAGATATGTTTTTACCTCCTGAAATGCTTTTTCGGCCTCATCTGACCATGTAAAATTATGATGCTTCCGCAAGGCTTTGAAGAAAGGCAATCCCCTTTCGCCTAGTCGTGATATAAAACGACTTAAAGCCGCCATGCGACCAGCCAGGCGTTGAACATCTTTCATGGTTGAGGACGATCTCATTTGTTCGATAGCCCTGATTTTCTCAGGATTAACTTCAATGCCCCTGGAACACACAAGAAAACCGAGGAGTTTTCCTGAAGAAACCCCGAAAGAACATTTCTCCGGGTTTAATTTTATTCCAAAGCGATTCAAATTACAGAAGGTTTCAGCGAGATCGTCCAAATGAGACAATCTCTTGGTACTTTTTACAACCAAATCGTCTACATATGCTTCGAGATTACGCTCTATCTGGGAAAGAAAGGTCTTTTGCATCAAGCGCTGGTACGTGGAACCTGCGTTCTTGAGACCGAACGGCATTCTGACGTAGCAGTACGTGCCGAACGGGGTGATGAAGGCAGTCTTCTCTTCATCGTCTTCTGCCATGCTAATTTGATGATATCCTGAGTAAGCGTCCAGAAAACTCATCAGTTCGCAACCCGCAGTCGAGTCGACCAGCTGGTCGATGCGGGGAAGGGGAAAGTCATCCTTCGGACAGGCAGCGTTGAGGCTAGTGTAGTCGACGCACATGCGCCACTTGCCATTTGACTTGCGGACCATTACCGGATTGGCGAGCCATTCCGGGTGATCCACTTCGCGGATAAACCCGGCATGTAGGAGTTTGTCTAACTCCTCTCGGATGGCTTCCTGTCGGTCAGCAGCAAAACGCCTGAGCTTTTTCTTTATTGGTCTTTGTCCAGGTCGAATTGCTAACCTGTGCTCAATTACATCCCTTGGGACACCGGGCATGTCGGACGGTCTCCACGCAAACACGTCTGCGTTAGCCCGGAGGAAAGCAACGAGGTCGAGTTCCTATTTGTCATCCAAAGCTGATCCGACCCGAATTGTCTTGAATGGATCATCTGGGTACAAAGGAACTTGTTTGAGTTTTTCATCCGGTCGAGGAGCAGCCTTGATCGCATCGGCGGCGACGGTGGCGACCTGAGCGTCCCAGAGGGGAATTTGATCGACCATCTCCAAAGATAGCCGGTCGCACGTGAGTGCCACGTTGCGACTGCCTCGGACCGAGATGACACCTTTGGGGCCAGGCAATTTCCCGCACTGATAAGCATAGTGCGTTGCCATCATGAACTTAGCAAGAGTCGGCCTGCCAAAGATTGCATTATAAGCTGAGTCACAATCGATTACATCAAAAGTAACCAATTCTGTCCGGAAGTTGTCTGGTTCTCTCAGAGTGATCGGGAGGACCACTTGTCCCAATGGCATCATGGAAGGGCCTGGGATTATCCCATAAAACGGATGGATTATGGGCTTGATCTTCGAACGAGGAATTTGCATCTCGTCGAGTGCCTTGACCAATAAAAGATCAAGGGAACTTCCCCCGTCAATCAGGACCCTTTCGACTCTCGCGTTACTGATGATTGGAGTAATGACCAGAGGTAGCCTCAATGGTCGGGTTAGCCCCACAGGACAGTCAGCACAATCGAACGTCAAAGGCATATCCGACCAACGGGGGTATTGAGGTTCACCAAGGGATGTCTCCGTTTGGTTAACCTCTTGGTAGAAGGCTTTAAACTGCCTTTTGGAAATGAAAGAGGAAGAACCCCCGAAAATGACATTAACATGATTTTGAGGTACCTGGTAAGCCATTTCTTCGTCTCCGTCGACGTCTCTAATCCCGCACGCCTGCTCTTTAGGCGGTAAGGTTGGCATTGGCCCAACTCCTTGGTAGAAATCGTCCAATTGTTTCAACCAACTCCTGCAGTTTTTGAGGTCGTGGCCTGCGGAGTTGTGGAGTGGACACCACTTCTTGCCCTCCTGCGGATTAGTCGATTTTTCTGGTTGGTCGGAATCCCGACCACCAGAGGCAGTTTTACTTTTAAATGAAGACTTATTACCTTTGGTCGAAGGTGGCTTCTCTGCGACTGCGACCTCGCGGTACTATCCAGAGCGGTTCCTCTTCGACTTTTTTGACTTCCCACCAGGTGAAGATTCTGGCTTCTTGCTTGAATCTTCTTTCCTGGCGTCCTTGAAGCCTGGTTGGGGTGGTAGGTCCCCCTTGTCGACCATTCGGTTCCATTCGATCGCTTCGGCTGCATCGGAATATCGATCGGCCATGTCGAACAGATCGGCCACTGATCGAGGAGGGTGGATAAGCAAGTCTTCAGTGAATCTCCGGTATCGAACGGCATGCTTAAATGCCCTGATTACGGAGCCATCAAATATGTTCGGGATGGTATTCCTCACCCCGACAAACCTCTTGACAAACTACCGAAGTGTTTCGGTTGAAGTTTGCCGCAGCCGATGCAGGTCGTCCTCCTTACCTGGCTTTTGGTAACAATTTTGGAAATTGCTGAGGATGGCATCGCATAGCATTTCCCAATTGTAGATGGAACCCTCAGGCTGATTAAACAGCCAGGTTCTAGCCGGTCCTGCGAGGACTGTAGGCAGGTAGTTGGCCATGACTTTGTCATCGCCTCCTGCCGCTTGGATGGCAGTAATATAGATCTGAAGGAACTCGGATGGGTTCTGAGTTCCATCAAACCTCTCAATGGCCCCTGGTCAAAACTTATCGGGCCAAACGACTGCTCGTAGGCCAGGCGAAAAGGCTTTACAACCAACGTAAGGACCGTGAATCGCCCTGTGACTCTCAGTTGGGTCTCGAGCGACCTCACGCAATGGCGAGGTTACTCGTGGTCCCAAACGAGAGTGAACAGGGACTCGATCCCTACTACGAGAATTCTGCATTCGTCGGTATTTTTCCTGTCGGGACGGTACGGGCGGCGGGTAACTCCACCGGCATGAACCAGAATGAGGACCATCTCGCTCGCGGGAATGCGTTACCGAGCGGGAGGAGGCCGTTGGGGTCGCCTCGGACGCGACCTCATCCAGTCTCTCCACCAGGATCCTAAAAAAGGCCGGTTTCTGCGCATCCGTGACCGTAGGAGGAAAATTACGCATGACTTCCGTGATAGATCGCAGTCGACCATGGGTACTTCTCCTAGGGGCACCAGGTGTTATTGTTTCTTCGTCCACTGGGAAATGCTCCGGTGGCAAAGAAGGGGTCTGGTCACGTTTTCGATCACGCAACCGTCGAGAAGAACTCGGAGCAACATCGTAACGAGCCTGCGCATCTTGAAGAGCCTCTAGGGCAGTTCTGCGCAATTCGTTGTTCTGTTGCTCGAGATCTTGATCCTCCTTCTGTTTGCGATCTTGTTCTTCCCTGGCAGCCTGTTGATCGGGAGTTTCTTCCGACAGCACAGCAAACTGCCTAGGGAGAGAGGTTGTCAATGGGGAAAACATCTCAGTTTGTTCCGAGTCGGACTCGAAATCAAAGAGACGGTGAAGGTTATCAGGGTCGAACCTTCCTGGGCTAATTTCCGGGTCATCATCATATTTTCCCTCAGCGGGGTCGTATGACGGGCCGGATTCATCGCCTAGCACATTAAGAACCTCCGTGGGTTCTGACCTTGCGCCAGTTGCTCCCTGGTCGATTGACATGACCTGGAGAGATGATTCAACCTGTGGAAGATTCTGGCCTTCGACCTCCTCCATCGGAACAGGATCGCTTGGAGAAGGCATTGGTATATGGGCATAATCCTCGAGATCGAAATCGTTCTCGGAATCATATGCTCCAGCCATGTTTCAGCGAACCTCCGGATTTCAATTAGGACGCCTTGAGAAAGGCCCCACGGTGGGCGCCAGCTGTCGACGATTCGGACTCGGAGTCCTCAGCCGAACTTATGCAAAATTTGTAATGGTGAGACCTTTCAAGATGACCCTCCGGGAAGGTATGTAGAACAATGGTGAACAGGAGCACAGAGAGATTTATACAGGTTCGGGCCCTCGATGGTGGAAGTAATAGCCCTACGTCCTGTTAGGATTTTACTATAGGTGTTAAAAGGTTACAGAAATAGTAGAAAAACTCCTTCACAGGCGAATGATTTTTCCTATGTAAAGATACAGGATAAAGCCAGGAAGGCTTGTAGAAACTATCTAATTTGGGCCGTAGACTTGGCTGTTTTTAGTGGTTGAGATGCGTTATATCTCACTTGTATCAGGAGTCTTGTTCTTCCAAATGGATTGGATGATCCCCCTCCTCGGACCTCTACGCCACCCTTTTATACTGGTCGAAAGGGTGCCATATGAAGAAAACTGCATCAAACGGTTGGATGCGGTTTTTGGAGAACTGATGTTAACTTCCACGGAGGTTATTAACACGTGTTAATCACGAACAACCGCATATATTAACCTCTGACGGTTGGTCTTCAACATGGAAGAATCCTCGGGATGCTTGGAATATCCTGTTAAGTGAATAAGCAAATGAACTCCAATCACCCTGGTCGAGAATGTTCTGACCGCGGAATGTGAGCTGACCGCGCAACATCCCGGATATCCAGTTCGCGTATAGCACACGAACTTCTGACTGCTCAAAGCTGTCGGCCTGATCACACGAAGCCCGCGGCCTGATCGCGTAAAGCTTGCGACCTCATAGCGATGCCCCTCAGAATAGCTTGAGTTCGCATTGCCAGATACATGTCTAGTTCGAACCTGTCTTGAACCAAAAGTTTATTAGAAGTGACCCGGGTGACAATCCTCGTCACTACCAATTCACAAATTCAAGTGCATGTCTGAAACAGCAGTACAATTACACACCTACCTACCAATACAATTAAATACACAAATACTCCCTACACATTCAAGTTCATGTCCCAAATAGCAATACATGATACACAAATATACAACAATATACAAATACAACAATTCACACATTCGATGTATTTTAGAAAAAGCCACGTCTAAAATTAACAACAGATCACGACGAGGACCCAGTGGCCCATACATTTTACATAAAAGAGAACCTCTGCAGGTTGTGACAATGCAACTACCGACTACAATTAGACCTGATACATCACAAATCCATTCATCCAAAATAGCAAATGTCTGAACCACATTGGACTTAACCATAGGAGTTCAGTTCGAAGACGCCCGAGGAGCTGGAACTGCCGTCGACTTACATTTGTACGTATTGGTGATTTCCTCGGACTCAAACTCGATCAACTCAACTCAACTCAACTCCATTAACAAAAAGAACCTACCTTCCAAGATGTTGTTTTGTGTAGTGATGGTGTAGAATGGCTGTGCAAATAACAACAATTCTTCTTCTCCAAGCAGGTAAGCATCTGGCCACAAGCTGGTGCATGCAAAAAAATGTAAGATGCTTTCTATAGGTCCTGATTTGAGAAACACGCCGGGCTTAAGGATATTCTCGACCGAGCCAACCAAGATCTCGCCCTTCACGTCCTTCCAGCTCTCGACGGTGATCTTCACCGTTTCTTTCGCCAACAAGCCAACGTACACTAGTACAGAAATGCAGTCTTCTATCGGTAAAAAAAACCCTTCTACTATCGGTTTTTGTACCGATAGAGATAGACACGATAGAACAAGACTGGACATTTTCTATCGGTAAATAACCGACAGAAGAAGTTCACTATTCTATCGGCATATTATGAATCTACCGATAGAAAACCCGTCGTATTCTTACGTCCAGCAGTTCGAAAAGTACCACTATTCTAACGGTTAACTACAAGATTACCGACAGAAAAAAGCTTAGTACTCTATCGGCATATTAGGAGTGTACCGATAGAAAACTCGTCGCTAGCGGATTGAAAAGTACCACTATTCTAACGGTTAACTACAATATTACCGACAGAAAAAAGCTTAGTACTCTATCGGCATATTAGGAGTGTACCGATAGAAAATTCGTCGTCAGCGGCTGGAAAAGTACCACTATTCTAACGGCTAATTATAAGTTTACCGACAGGAAAACTCACACTATTCTATCGGCATATTACAAGTTTACCGATAGAAAACTCGTCAATAGCGATTGAAAAGTACCACTATTCTAACGGTTAACTACAAGATTACCGACAGAAAAAAGCTTAGTACTCTATCGGATATGTATGAGTTCACCGGCAGGAAAGGTCAAACTCTTCTAACGGTTAATTTTGATTGTACCGATAGAAAAAAGGACAGTAGTCTCTCGGTTGTTGATGAATTTACCGATAGAGCAATCACATATACAGTACTTTATTTGCATCACAATACAGTACATTCACATATACAGTACAGATGCAATACAGTATAGATTGGATACACAATACAGTACAGATGCAAGGTAAATTCACAGAACAAATTCACACATTAGGCAGTTATTCACATTTATTCACATATGTATGGACAAATACAGATTGCAATCCAATGTGGACATCTATTCACATATATATATTTATTCACATGTATATGAACAGTCTATGCAGAGTACACCAAAAGGAGAAAATTGTCATGCTGGATGGTTGGGTGCTACTTCCTCCATGACATATTGTGCCCAGATTTGTCGAAGATATATAATCTTTGCATTTTCATATTGGTCTTTCGACATGGCGATCTGCAAGCATGTGTGCATACTGAGTAACTAACTTCGATCCTAATTTAGAACGTGACACCCATTTTTGAAATTTGAGTTAGCTATCGATGCTTACCTGGGGGAATCGGGAAAAGTTTGTCTGCACTAGGTCGTACATGTAGCGCAGCACATAAAACCCGCATTCCCACGATTGCGGCTGCTGATGGCACTGAGATAATTGCATATGCGAATACATGTTAGCTATATATTGTTTCCATAAACTAATTAAGCATAAACAAAAAGTCTCGTGAGTACCTCATATTCTTTCCAAGCTAGTAGGGAGCCCTGCGGTGCGGCATGCCTCCCTCCAGCGGACACATATTTATCAAAAGCCCTGCATTTCAGTTAGTATTGCCGGTTAATGTACTATCATTAGCTAGTGAGGTCAAAATTTAAATCAAACATATAAGTTACTTACGCCCCCATATTCCCCTTGAGCACATATTCCATCGATAATCTGTCACGCATCGAATCGAGGTAGTACACCTCGTTCCTCGGCGGACAGATCACGATGAGGATCCAGTGGCCCCTGCATTGTACGTAAAAGAGGACCACTAGCTCAAAGTACATCTCAGGTGTAACACACAAGATTGAGTTAAATTAGTACAAAATGCACTAACCTTTGGTGGTACGGCACCAGAATGAAGTCCCTGTCCTGCTGCGCCATCAGCGCGCTGGATATGTACTGCTCAGCGTGCGCGGCGTCCTGCTCTAGCATCGTGAGGCTTATTTTCTCTGGGTCGAGGAAACCCACCTTGTCACACGCAGCCTCCGATGCTAGCCTGTACATGCACCTGCATGCGAAGGACGAGATTAATATTAATTTCACAGAAAGTTACTCAGTATTCAAATGAACTGCAACATTAATGCAGAGTTAGCAAACAGAGTTAGAAAACAGCAATACATAGCATCAGCAAACTCACAGGACTCCAGTCCGTATGATGGACATATCGAGCTCCCGCCAGTTGTAGAGGTCGAACAGATCCTCGTGTGCCACGGATATAGTCCCGGGCTCACGGTGGAACTGCCCAGGCCTGTAGGGAACTAAGAAGTTCAGGCTGCGCCGAGCTCGATGTAGGTACCAGTCGTGGAGGTCTCTGGTTGATCGATCCAATTTCCGCAAAGATGCCTCCGACAGGAGTGGGAGCGCGTTCGTGAACGTCCGCGGCAGTCCCTGTCGCCCTTTGCCCTTGCCTTTGCCGCCCTTGCCTTTTGCCGGGGACTGAGCGCGTACCTTCGAAGGCAAGGGCGAGGTGATGGCGGCTTTCTTCCGAGGTGGAGGCGTGGATGCGCTGGGTGGGGTCGAGGCCGTCTTTGATGTGTCCAGGTTCGCACGAGATCGGCCCTCATGCCCCGAGCTGGGGGCGCAGTCCCCTGGTAGCCCCGCGGCAGGCCACTTCAATTAATGTGCACGTATGTTAGATTATGCAAGTTGAGTGTACTGAGTAGGATGTAATCTAAAATGCGTAGGATTTACCGGTTGTATTACAAGACACTTCT
The DNA here is from genome assembly GCA_019359835.1 of Pharus latifolius. Taxonomy (NCBI): domain Eukaryota; kingdom Viridiplantae; phylum Streptophyta; class Magnoliopsida; order Poales; family Poaceae; genus Pharus; species Pharus latifolius. The sequence goes on from CM033323.1 coordinate 43,850,295, forward strand.
TGGGCCACTGTACGTAGGAGCCCACTGCCTCGGCAAGTGTCTGCAGTTCCTCTGTTGGGACTGGCAACGGAGAATCGTTGTAGCCCGGCATGGCCATGTCCACCTGTACCTTTGCGAAACCCAACCGCAGAGGTACACAGTGGACCCGGACATCCGGCCCAGACGGATATACGAAGCCGTGTCCAACCACTTCCTGCCCGGCGCCTACGTGATTCTGTAGGATGCAGCCCTCCGGCCCCTGCAAATTTGTAACAATTAAAATAGGTTAGCGAAACAACTCTAGGCATCAACTTAAGTGCACAGATGAAGGCTTGCAGTACCTCAAGTAGATCCACTGGATCCGCGAGTACCTTCGAAGCGCAACTGCTTATCCGTCCCCGCGGGGTACCGTCGTCCTGGGGATCCGCATCTAAACTCTTGGCCAGCAATGTTTCTCTCAACCGTGCAAACTCTTCCCTCATTTGTGCGACCTCGGTCTGCACCTCAGACTGTACCTCAGCCCGTATCTCAGCCCGCATCTCCGCCCGTATCTCCTCCCGTACCTCAGCCCGTATCTTATCGGAGAGGTCAGCTTCCTTTTCCTTCCAGGTGCGGGCCTTCTTCCTCGGTGGAGCCGGATCTACGAAACCGGCCTTCCACGACACAATGGCTCCCACGGCCCGTGTCCGCCCGGGATGCTCCTTATTTCCTAGAGCTCGGGTGAGGATGTCGTTCTCCCTCTGCGGGGTAAACAATCCCTCCGCTGCCTCCTTCTCAAAAGAGATCTGTTACATTTGAAGGTACCTTGTGAGACAAATTGCCTTATATACACTTGTGCGCACACAGTTTACGAGGTTAGCCAACTTACCATTCGCCTCACAACATCGGCGTCCCCAGGGGTTGCGAACTGCACAGACCCCGTGGACGACACGGACCCCCTCCCCCTCCACCATCGCTTGCACCTCTCATCCCTGATCTCGGAGAGCGGCAACTCAGGGGTGTCCATGACAGGATTTTGTTCGTCTTCCTTCTTCCACTGTTCCTCCTTCCCCGCATAGCCCCGGGATCCGAGCCGATGCGGGTGGTCGTTCTTCTTCTGGATCGCCCTATTCTTCTCGATAAGGGCCTTGAACTCCTCAGTCCCCTTCTGCTTGGTGAATTCCTCCCATACCTCCTCCGATATGAAGGGGTACTTCTCGCAAGGAGATTTCCCCGCAGCTAGGAAGTTACTGACGAGCCAGCTCTTAAAGGTTTTCCATGTTCCGTTCATGTCCTTCAAGCAGGCAGTCCTAGGTGTATCGTCGGGGATGTTCCACTTAGCCTGTTTCCGAAAAATGCATACAATTAATCACGAGTTAGTTAAACTTTAGTATAAGCCAAGAGAACGTGATTACGAAAGAGTTCAGCGATTTCAGTTCATTTAACCTTCACTTCCGCCCACAACCTATCCCTCTCGTCCGCCGTCACGTCCTTCCAGCTCTGGACGGTGATCTTCACCCTTTCTTTCGCCAACAGCCCAACGTAGGCCGCGTACCTCCCAGCATTCTTTCCAATCGGCCTCCCAAATTGGTTGAACTCACAAGAAAGATCAGTGCGTTTGGCCAAACGCCCCAACGTCGTCGCGCCTCGCCCCACCCTCTTGCGCTGGGATGTAACAGCCCCATCTTCAGTAGTTACGATGGGGTTGGCCCTAGTCGAACCACTAGTACCATCCGATGAAGACGACGACATGTCTTGCCCTACAAAACCTTCAACAAACCATATATATGGCAATTAATTCGCCTTGGACTTCCATAACTCAGCCCAGGACTGGAGACTAACTAGGGCGGCAAAAGGGAAAATAATACAAAAAGAAAGACATGCATAAATTACTTACTGAACTCTTCAGAAATATTTTCTATCGGTAAACACATGAGCTGCCGATAGACCATAACAATTACCTCCACACAAGACAATTTTTCTATCGGCAAACACGTGAGATACCGATAGAACATAACAATGTTCTCTACATATGGAATTTTGTTGACAAGCCACCATTCACTGTCATCACATAACATTCTCGATGATTTGCTACACTAATTAATATTCATGGGCCAGCATTATTATTTCACACGTAAATATGCACACAAGCATCTAAGTGCTACTGTGCATAATCTTTAGCCTAGCCTGTATGTGAGTCATCAGGACTTCACAGCTATTAGGTTGGGAAAAGTCATGTATATAGGCATTTGAAACATATACATCGAAGACCCATCCACATTGCCATATATTCATACGAAGTGAGTAAAAATTCCCAACCAAACTAGTACATTGCATGGCTCATGTCCTTCCAGATCCAAATTAAGTTTTACTACTTGTGCAGAAAATTTTCTATCGGTAAACACATGAGCTGCCGATAGAATATGTGTAAGAACACCTCCAACATATAATCTGCATTACATGGCAGTTGGATACAATTGATCACACATACAGCAGTATAGAGAAGTTAAAATCTCAAAAACAGGTTCATTACAGCACTGGAACATATTATGTAAACCCTAATTAAAATCAACATTGCCTGCGGAATGTACATAAGCCAACACAATAGGGAACCCTAGTGTAATTGCAAAACTCCAAGAATTAGTACGTGCAAAACACTAGGATCAAATAAAGAAGATGCTGGAAATAGAACGACGAATTAGGGTATTTACGGCGGCGATCAGTTCTGGTGATGCAGAGGCGGTGTAGATCGCAGCAGCGGCGGGCGAAGGACGAAAATAAGAACCGGTGGCAGTGACGAACCAGTGTCCAGCCGGCGATCGTCGTGTGGGAGAGAGGAAGTGAGTGCTCACGGCGGAGGTTGGGGTTTTCTTCGCTCTCAAAGAGACGCAGTGCTCTAAGGTGGAACTGTTCGAGTGGAGGGAAACTAAAGGGCCGTGTACGAGAAATAAAGTAGCGGAGGAACTTTTCTATCGGTATAACAAAATGATACCGATAGACTTATGTAATTTTCTATCGAAACAACAAAATAATACCGATAGAAAAAGTAAATTTCCCGGAAAAATATTCGAATTAGTGATTGCATTTTTCTATCGGTATAAACAATAAAATCCCGTGAGACCAATTTTCCACAGAAAATTTTTTTAAAGTGCTTGAGATTGGGTGCCATTTTTCTATCGGTAAAAACAACAAAATACCGTGAGAGTAATGAAAAGGTGCCCTTTTCTATCGGTATAAACAAAAAAATCCCGTGAGCCCAATTTTCCCCAGAAAATTTTTTTGATTAAGTCCTGGAGGGCCCTCAGGTCAGCCTTCACTTTGGCAGTGTCTTCCACGGCTACCATTCCCTGTGCAAATCAACAGGTCAAGAATGAACTGAACATGGATTAACAATACAGGGGTAAACCGAGGAGATTTAGAGTTCTTACCGGGGAGGCCGTGGATGACGATCCCATGGAGGTTGCCATTGTGAAAGAGAAGATGAGGAGTCCAACCGTTCGAGAATTAGAAAAACAACAAAATACCGCGACGCATGGCGAGGTACTTATAGAGTTTCCAAGGCGACGCATGGCGACACGGTTGAGAATTCGAAGCGGTAGAGTATTCTTCTATCGGTAAAAACAGGAAAAAACCATCAGACAACAAATACCGTGAGACAAATGAATTTATTCTAACGGTAAAATAGAACAATACCGATAGAAAACGTTTTGAAGTGCCTGAGAGAAGATGTCCTTCTCTATCGGTATAAATAACAAAATACCGTCAGAAAAAAGGGATTTTTGAAGAGGCTGCGATGAGATTTTTGCAAGTGCTATTTGAAGGGAAGAATTAAATATTTACAGGATAAAGGTACTGTACATGTTAGAACTCATGCTGTGGAGTAAAATTGAGATGTATTAATGCTGTGAACTAGCTTATCATTAAATTCTAAAGAAAAATGTACTGCCTGATGTATTAATGATAAGTTCCTCACCTTGCTGCAGAACTTGTGGGCTGTTTGCTTGGCATTTATCCCTGAAATAGAAATTAATCATCAATGGTTCTCAACCCATAATCCTTCTTCGTGGTCATCTCGCAGATACGTTGTTTCGTCGATATCTTCAGTACGGATAGATTGAATGTCCTCTAAAAATGGAGGTATTTCATCGAATTGGTTATACTCCTCTTCGTCGACAACATCTTCGACCCCAACAATACGTCTCTTGCTGTGGAGGACAACATGCAAGTTTGGATTGGCCGGGTCAACGATGTAGAATACCTGTGTGGCTTGCTTTGCAAGTATGAATGGATCGTCTTGGTGTCCGACTCTACCAAGATTGACGAGAGTAAACCCGTAACTGTCAACTTGAACACCTCGAGGGATTTCGACCCATTGGCATCGAAACAGGGGAATCTTAAGTAATCCGTAATCGAGCTCCCATATTTCGTCAATAACACCGTAATATGAGTTCAGCGCCCTTACTGACCTGGCATCCTCGGAAATAGCAAACAGTGTCACTCCGCTACATTGCGTGCTACTCTTGGCGTCTTGAGCTCTTGTGTAAAATGAATACCCATTGATGTCGTACCCCTGCCAAGTCCCTACAGTGAATCTTGGGCCTCTAGCCAACCATGTCACAGTTTCACTTACGGAGCCCTCGGCAGCTCGCGTGACTCTTTCTTGGATCCACTCAGCAAATTTCCTGTTATGTTCTCTGCTTACCCAAACGTCTGACTTCGAAGGATTCTGTGACCGTAACATTACCTTGTGCTCGTGTATGTATGGCTCGACCTCCGTCATGTGTTGTAAGACCCAAAAATGTGATTTTGCGTACACATCACGAGCGGGGACGATAGCTTTGAATCCAATCGTTCCAATTCCCTCAAGCCTACCCTCGTGTCGGGACCTAGGAACACCAATTGGGTCAACCCCGGCCATATAATCTGTGCAAAATTCAATCACCTCCTCGGCGGCATAACCTTCCATGATACTCCCCTCGGGTCGACGACGAGTCCTTACGTATCCCTTCAATACACCCATAAATCTCTCAAATGGATACATGTAGCGCAGGCACACAGGTCCACAAAACTTAATTTCTCTGATAAGGTGAACAATCAGATGGACCATAACATCAAAAAAGGATGGAGGGAAATACATCTCGAGCTGACAAAGAGTTGTAACCACGTCGCGTTGCAAAGCGTCCAATCCATCGGGATCAATTACCTACGAGGACACAGTTGCGCCAAATATTCATATAAGAAAAATCTTCTCATTAAGCTCCACAAATGGAGGTAGTGAACTTATAGTACGAGTGCACGTACTTACCTTGGAAGATATTGCGTTGAAGAAATAACATAGGTTTGTGATTGTCCCTCTGACTTTAACTGGGAGAATGCCTCTGATAGCAATGGGAAGCATCTGTGACATCAAGACATGACAGTCGTGGGACTTCATGCCAACCAGTCTTAGGTCCTTCATAGACACAAGTTTTTTCAAGTTCGCGGAGTACCCACATGGAACTTTAACACCGTGCAGGCACCGACAGAGTTCTGTTTTTTCGCTCTTGGACAACGTGTAGCAGGCCGGGGGGAGGTATGTACGCTTTCCATTCTCTAAAGGTGCAAGCTCAGTCCTTATCCTCATTTCCACCATGTCACGACGAGCTTTCACACCATCCTTTGTCTTTCCCGGAATGTTCAACAACAAACCAATCAAACTGTCACAGACATTTTTCTCTACATGCATGACGTCAATGCAATGTCGAACTTGTAAGTGCTCCCAGTACGGTAGATCCCAGAGAATCGATCTCTTCTTCCAAACATTTTTTTCTCGAGGTTTAGAATGCTTACCGAACTCAACTTTGATGTCGTTCACGCGTGAGTAAATCTCCTTACCGGTCAGAAACACTGGAGCTGATCCCTTCTCAGGCTTCCCGTTAAATGATTTCCTCTTCTTACGGTACGTGTGATGCACCGGAAGAAACCTGCGGTGACCCATGTACACTGTTTTCCGGCAGTTTCGCAGCCAGATGCTCTCAGTTTCATCTAGGCAAATAGGGCAAGCCTTGGCTCCTTTCGTACTATACCCCGACAAATTGCCGTAGGCAGGAAAATCATTTATGGTGCAAAATATCAGGGCCCGCAAGATGAAATTCTCTTTCTTGTATGCATCCCACACCTGCACACCCTCGCTCCACAATTTCTGTAAGTCCTCGATTAAAGGTGCTAGAAACACGTCAATATCATTTCCGGGTTGTCTGGGGCCTGAGATTAGTAACGCCATCATGATGTACTTGCGCTTCATGCATAACCAAGGAGGAAGATTGTAGATGCATAAAAGAACCGGCCAAGTGCTGTGCCGGCTGCTCATATTACCATGTGGGTTCATACCATCTGTACTCAGCCCGAACCTTACATTCCTAAGTTCACCGCCGAACTCAGCAAATGTTCTGTTGATGTTTCTCCATTGAATAGAATCAGCTGGGTGTCTCAGTTTTCCGTCTTGTTTCCGGGCTTCAGCATGCCAACGCAAGTGCTTCGCGACTTTCGGATTTGCAAACAGCCGCTTCAATCTAGGTATCACAGGCAAGTACCACACAGTTTTTGCCGGGGGCCCTTTCCTTACCTCGTGACGTTCACTGTCAATCCGGTCCCTACGCGTATACCTCGATGCGCCGCATCTTGGACAAACATGCAAACTGGAGTACTCGTTACGGTACAACACACAATCATTTGGGCATGCGTGTATTCTTTCGATTTCCATTCCCAACGGACACAACAGTTTTTTGGCTTGGTAAGTAGATCTTGGCAACTCATTTCCCTCTGGAAGCATGTCCGCTAGAAGATCTAATAGTGCCGTGAAACTCTTATCACTCCAACCGTTTCCTGCCTTCAAGTTATATAATCTCAGCACAGAAGACAGTTTTGTAAATGTTGCACATCCAGGGAACAGAGGCTTCTCAGAGTCAGCAATCAGTTTCTCAAATTCACAGAAGTCATTTTCGTTGTAATCTTCCTCTACATCACGTAACATCTCATCTAGATTGTCATCATCATCATCTACGTGCACATCGGAATTAACATTACCAAAATTGGGATGATCATCGATATTATTGCAATCCACATCCGAGTCGTGCTGATTGGTAGTAGTGGTGCTTGTTTCCTCAAGATCTTCGCCATGCCATATCCAACGGGTGTATCGCGCGTTAAAACCACGACGAATCAAATGACTCTTAATTTGATCAGAGTTGCTAAACCTCTTCAAGTTCATACAATCTGTACAAGGACAGAGCATATTTTTCTCTCCCTTCCTCTCCTTTTGTTGCTCAGCAAATTTAATAAACTCATTCACACCATCCAAATATTCAAGAGTAGTACGTTTTATTCCATACATCCAATATTTCCTGTCCATCTACAATTAACAAAATTTAACGAGTAAGCCATGCATGAAACCTGCCCGATTAAGTTATGTATATGTACATGTACAGCCTCTTACAACAGATACATGTGTTGAACCCTAGCCTGACGAAATTAACACTAATTAACCTAGCTAACTACACAATACAAGCTAGTTAGCTCCTAAAACATGACGCATTTCCAGCTACCAAGCTCCCAAGCTTAGAGCTACAAACTTGGAACTACACAATACAGCTAGCTTGCAAGTAGAGAGGAAGGGAGATCTAGAGGGAGAGAGAGATAGGTGTTGACGATTAAGCATACCTTAAAGAGAGGGGCGCAATCAACTTCCCTCCAGCCTGCGCTGATCACCCTAGCAGTGTAGCTGGAACTTTCGTCACAAACAGAGGGACACAGAGTGCAACAGAACAAATTAAAGAGCAGCTCCGCAATGGTCGACTGGTGTTTTCCTTATAATGGACATTTTTCTAACGGTAAATACATGAAATAACCGTCAGACTAACTTAGGTAATTTGCCGCTCACATATTCTATCGGTAAAAACACACACATACCGTTAGAGAATATACATTACTAAGCAAATATATGTATTTTTCTATCGGTAAATATGTGCATTTACCGTTAGAATATGCATGACTAAACAAATATATGTGCTTCCTATCGGTAAATATGTGTATTTACCGTTAGAATATGCATGACTGAACAAATATATGTATTTTTCTATCGGTAAATATGTACATTTACCGTTAGAATATGCATGACTAAACAAATATATGTGCTTCCTATCGGTAAATATGTGTATTTACCGTTAGAATATGCATGACTGAACAAATATATGTATTTTTCTATCGGTAAATATGTGCATTTCCGTTAGAATATGCGTGACTGAACAAATATATGTGCTTCCTATCGGTAAATATGTGTATTTACCGTTAGAATATGCATGACTGAACAAATATATATGTTTTCCTATCGGTAAATATGTGTACTTACCGTTAGAGGAGGTACTGTCACCAAACTGGGACAAACATGCACATGCCATTTCTCATATTCAAGGAATCATATCAATGTAACATCAAACAGATCTTACATCAAACGGATCTTAACTAGAAGATAAAGCAATATATTTCAAGAAATGCTAATTTGTGGATTAACTAGGAGACACAAAAATACTTTTCGTAGGTAGTTGGGACTTCATCTTGCCAAAGAAATTACACATGCCAGTTCACAAATTCAGGTACAAACATACACATGCCAGTTCACCAATACAAATTCAGGTACAAACATACACATGCCAGTTCACAAATTGAAGTGCATGTCTGAAACAGCAGTACAAATACACACCTACCTACCAATACAATTAAATACACAAATGCTCCCTGCACATTCAAGTTCATGTCCCAATTAGCAATACATGATACACAAATATACAACAATATACAAATACAACAATTCACACATTCGATGTATATTACAAAAGCCACGTCTGAAATTAACAACAGATCACGACGAGGACCCAGTGGCCCATACATGCATTTTACATAAAAGGGAACCTTTGCAGGTTGCCACAATGCAACTACCGACTACAAGTTAGACCTGATACATCACAAATCCATTCATCCAAAACAGCAAATGTCTGAACCACATTGGACTTAACCATAGGAGTTCAGTTCGAAGACGCCCGAGGAGCTGGAACTGCCGTCGACATACATTTGTACGTAATGGTGATTTCCTCGGACTCAAACTCGATCAACTCAACTCAACTCAACTCAACTCCATTAACAAAAAGAACCTACCTTCCAAGATGTTGTTCTGTGTAGTGATGGTGTAGAATGGCTGTGCAAATAACAACAATTCTTCTTCTCCAAGCAGGTAAGCATCTGGCCACAAGCTGGTGCATGCAAAAACATGTAAGATGCTTTCTATAGGTCCTGATTTGAGAAACACGCCGGGCTTAAGCATCTTCTCGACCGAGCCAACCAAGATCTCGCCCTTCACGTCCTTCCAGCTCTCGACGGTGATCTTCACCTTTTCTTTCGCCAACAAGCCAACATAGGCAGCGTACTGCGATGAAGAACCGTGAAATACGTTGCCCCCCACGAGCATCATCCAAGGACCTGAACAGATCATAATCATATTGAAAAGAAGACACATCAAAATGAAGGATACAAAAAAAGCAGAATTATTGCCATAATCGGATTAGAATAATCTAACAATATTGCAGAAATTTTACGTACCTTCCTTGGGATGCCGACGTCTAGAGGGCGTCGATGGAGGTGCGGAGGTGCAGCGGTCCCCTGTAGAGGTGCGCCGGCCGTCCATGGAGCTTACGGGTTAGGACTACGAGCCCAGATGAACTGTGAGAATGAAAGAGACATACCCGTGTATTTATACAATTATATATTTTCTATCGGTAAGAAAACAGAATACCGTTAGTAATAAAAACATCTGTAGAAGCCGAATGGTTCTATCGGCAAAACAAATATTACCGATAGGAATTTTTGTACATACTCTATCGGTCTGTACGTACATTGCCGATAGAATATTACTAGTTGTAGAAGGCCAACAGTTCTAAGATATTTTGTGCAATATTCTACCGGTATAAACATGCATTACCGATAGAATAAAACTATTAGAAGACGAACAGTTCTAAGCAATTTTCTATATATTCTAACGGTAAAAGAATCCATTACCGATAGAATAAAAATATTTGTAGAAGGTCAACTATTCTATCGGCGAACTACATATTGCCGATAGGAACTTTTAATATATTCTGTCGGTATATTCATATAGTAGCGATAGAATAAGTCTAGTTGTTGAAGTCGACCAGTCCTATCGGCGCACAACATTCTTCCGTCAGTACTTATGCATCTCTTCTAACGGCAAATATGTTCATCACCGCTAGAGTAAATCATACTATTTATTCTATCGGTAAGTTTCTTAGAAACCGATAGGGAAAATACATCCGTCGGGCTTTTTTGCCCACGAGGCACATTTTCTATCGGTTTTGTGCTGTTTCGCTAATAACCGATAGAAGATAGGGGTTAGTAGACTGCATTTCTGTACTAGTGGTAGGCAGCGTACTGCGATGAAGAACCGTGAAATAGGTTGCCCTCATGAGTATCATCCAAGGACCTGCACAGATCATAATCATATTGAAAAGAAGACACATCAAAATGAAGGATACAAAAATTGCAGAATAATTGCCATAATCGGATTAGAATAATCTAACAATATTGCCGAAATTTTATGTACCTTGCTTGCGATGCCGAAATCTAGAGGGCGTCGACGGAGGTGCGCAGGTCCAGCGGTCGCCGGTAGAGGTGCGCCGGCCATCCATAGAGCTTACGGGTTAGGACTACAAGCGGTAGATGAACTGTGAGAATGAAAGAGACATACTCGGGTATTTATAGTACTAGATAAGTTCTATCGGTACACAACCTCATACCGTTAGTAATTTGATATATCTTCTAACCGTATAAAAATAAATTACTGATAGAATAAAAATATTTGTGGAAGGCGAACAGTTGTATCGGCACACTACATATTGCCGATAGGAATTTTTGTATATACTCTGTCGGTATATACATACATTGCCGATAGAATAAGACTAGTTGTAGAAGGCGAACAGTTCTAAGCTATTTGTGCTATATTCTAATGGTATAAACATACATTACCGATAGAATAAAACTATTTGAAGACAAACAGTTCTAAGCAAATTTCGATATATTCTAACGGTACAAGCATCCATTACCGATAGAATAAAAATATTTGTAGGAGGCGAACGGTTCTATCGGCACACTACATATTGCCGATAGGAATTTTTGTACATATTCTGTCGGTATATACATACAGTACCGATAGAATAACACTAGTTGTTGAAGTCGACCAGTCTGTCGATGATTCGACTCGGGGTCCTCAACCGAACTTATGCAGAATTTGTAATTGTGAGACCTTTCAAGATGACCCTCCGGGAAGGTATGCCGAACAATGGTGAACAAGAGCACAGAGAAATTTATACAGGTTCGGGCCCTCGATGGTGGGAGTAAAAGCCCTACGTCCTGTTGGGATTTCAGTATATGAGATAAAGCTTTACAAACTAGCCGGGAGAAAACCTCACAGGTGAAAGTTTCCCCTATATAAGTGTACAAAAAGAAGCTATAGGAGACTTGTAAGTGTTGTCTAATCTAAGCCGTAGACTTGGCTGTTTGAATGATCGAGATATCTTGTATCTTGATTATCTTTTGAGTCTGGTTCTTCCAAAATGTCTTGGATCCCCTGTTTGATGTACTTTGCCACCTTTTTATATTGGTCGAAAAGGTGCCATATGAAGAAAACTGCATCAAACGGTTGGATGCAGTTGTTGAAGAACCGTTATTAACTTCAACGGAGGTTATTAACACGTGTTAATCATGAATAACCGCATATAATAACCTCTGACGGTTGGTCTTCAACGTGGAGGAATCTTCGGGATGCCTGGAATATCCTGGTATGAAGATAACCGAACAAACTCCAAGCACCTTGGTCGAGAATGTTCTGACCGCGGAATATGGGCTGACCGCGCAACATCCCAGATATTCAGTCCAGTCCGCGTATAGCATACGAACTTCTGACCGCACAAAACTGTCGGCCTGATCGCACGAAACCCACGACCTGACGCGTAAAGCTTGCGACCTCATGGTGATGCCCCTCAGAAATAGCTTGAGTTCGCATCGAACCAAATACATGTCTGGTTCGAACTTGTCTTGAACCAAAAATTTATTAGAAGTGACCCGGGTGTCAATCCTCGTCAGCTAGCCCCCAAATTCAAAGAAAACGAAGAGACGTGTTTACTTTGAATTTTAAAACCATGCATTGGATTTTTAACCCGACTCTTCAATTTTTCCACTTAGTGGCGCACTAAGTAAAAACGGTTGGTTTCCCAAGACGGGTTCTGACATTACGTGACGGGCAATGATAGCGTCGTAGAATTGTTTTTATCTCGAGCTAAAATTGTAAATGCTTTGACGAAACCCGAGGCGCCTGGAATGCAAACCGTCACCCAGGCGGCTATAAATACCAGGCTCTTGGATTTGTAAAACTCCACAATTTCCCTCCACGTCTAAGTCCTTTTCTTGTTATCCTGCCTCCTTCCTTTTCACATACTCCTCCCAATGGCAGATCATGAAATCATCGAGATTGAGAGCGATGAAGGGGAAATTGTCGAACAAAGGCCTCAAACGATTGAAGTCCTGTCTCCCTTAAGGAAGAATCCCAAGGTCGACGAAGGATCTTCTAGTGGAACAAAAGTGAAGAATGTAGCAAGTTTCTTTCTTCCTTCAGTTCCTTTGACCCTCCCCGTTCATGCCTCTCGGCAAGTTAGGCCTTTATCCTTAGAGAAAGATCCCATCACATTCAATTCTCCCATTCTTTTGGGTGATCAACATCCTGGTCGGCAAGCGGTGACTATCCCTCGATCAAATGATCGCCATATTGGGTTGGCGAAGCAATCTTCTGATGGGAAGGTTGCTCTTCCATCATATGATGATCTTCCTCCCAAGATGGGTGTATTAACGGGTTATGCACCGGGACAGGTAACAATTCTTCTCCCTTTTTGCTGATAATTTTAGTTAGTATGACTAACTTTTGCAAAATGCAGGAGGTAGGAGGCTCCAGCGATCAGCCTTCTGCTGTTCCATCTCTTCCTTCCGGATAGACTCTTCTGGAAGAGAAGAATGCCCTGGAGAAGAAGACCGAGGAGATGGCCTCGAAGATTCTGCGTTTAGCAGAATGTCTTGATCGATCCCGAGAAGAGGCGCACCATTTCCGTCGAGAGAGGGACTTCGCTCAGCAACAGCGAGAACTCTCTGACTTGATTAGGGACAATAGTGCGTCTGTTGTTAGGGCCGATATAGATAGACTTAGGGTAGTTGCTAGTTCCCTGGGGGTTGCCAGTGTAAATTCTACTGACAACAACATGTCCCTTGGGGAACTTTGTAAACTTCTTTCGGAGCAAGTCGATGTTTTGATCGACTGCATTCCTTTTGTATGTAAAGAATGTAAGAAATAAAAGTTTCTTATTTCTCATGAATATTCTTCACATCTTCTGTGCGAAAGTATGGCCATAAACTTTACGTTCGCGACCATTCATACACAGGAAACTTTAGTTCTGCGATCAGAATCGCTTTTAAGAAAAAAGCACCGCGACCTGCCCTGATTCCGCGATCAGTTTCAGAGCTGCGGTCAGAACTAAAGTTCGACCAGAGTTGGGACTCGGTCAGGTTGTCACTTCGATTAGAATCGAAGTTTTAGCCTAAAACACGATTACGATAAAACCATAACCCAATTAGAAACACTCCAGTACGTTAAAATTTGAGTTACATGATTTTTTCGAATAAAATGTTCAAAGTATAAAAAGGAAAAACGTCCTCTGAAAAGTACTGAAAATTTTTCAGTCCTTTTACACTTTCAGTTTCCAAAACAAAGAAGTCTTTTTGTTTCAGATCCGACGCCTGAGTACTTTATCGGGTCCATCAGAGACAGTATCCATTATAGGAAATGAATAAAGCATTCAATGGAACGTTTGAAATAAGCCGTTTACTCATTAATGCGTCGCCTTGGGTCTATAAAAAGAGCAGATGTCTTCTCAAAGAAGCCACACAGCTAAAACCCTCATCATTCCCGCCGCTCAAAACCCTCATTTCCTTCAGCCTTCATCTTCCCCAAATCGCCAGCTTCCCCTTTGATTCTACACCAAAGATGGCGTCCTGGAGCAGATCCATCCACCATTCTGAGGAGAGCCTAATGGCGTTAGAGAAGGAGGAGATCCTTTTTCCGCGGCTGCTCATTAACTGGCGGCCTGCGGAGAAGGACCAAGAAACCCCAACTGTCCAAGAGGGCGAGTTGGTGATTTTTGAGGAGTATCTGCGTTGCGGGTTCCGATTCCCTGAGAGTCGGTTCCTTAAGGATGTCCTTGAACATTACGTGTGGGAACTGATCAACCTCCACCCCAACGCGATGCTGATCCTTGCAGTATTCCAGCATCTTTGTGAAGCCTTCGTCGGAATATATCCCAGCGTGGATCTTTTCCGACGATTCTACTTTTCGGCGTGGTCGAAGAGCACCAACGCCGCCGGATGCATCTACTTCCGGCTGAGGGATAAAAAGGAGTATCCCTCCCCACCCCTGCGAGATTCTGTGCATGGGTGGCACCAAAGGTGGTTTTACTGCTCTCCACCATCCGAAAGCAGTTTATGGTTTGAAAACTCGCGACCAGAGAAGTCGAGCGAGTTAGACATTCCCCCGGCGATGAACTCAGAGCTTTCGAAGCATGCCGAGGTGATTCTTCACTTGGTCAATCAAGGATTGACGACTCGAGATATCATTCGAGACTTCGTGAAGAACCGGGTGAGTCCTCTGCGTGAAAGGGCTCATCCAGTGTGGGAGATTAGGTCCATGGCTGATAGCACCCTGGACTACAGCCAAGGTATTTATTTCTTTGGTGCTGAACTTTCTTCTTTTTGAATTGTACAAATTCTGACTTGAGTTTGGGAACAGTTCTGCCTTCATCCGAGATTGAAAGGCGGACCAACTCCCTCCTTAGGGCCTACAACTCCGATGTAGAGGGCCCTAAGGGATCACCTCGTCCCCAAAGTCTGATTCACGCCGGCGACGACCTTAAACAGGAGCGTCGAAAGGTACATTCTCTATCTGGCCTCTATTCAAGATCTTATGCACGTCCTGCGTTAAACATTTTCATCGAAAATGTGAATCAGCTCCTAGGAAGGTTTGCCGAGACGACTTTCCCAAGTGAGAACGTAGGTTCTCACGGGAAGCCGACGGTAAAAAACGTGAAGAAGGTCTCCCAAAGACCCAGGACAAAGAGTCCTGCCTCCAAGAAAGCCAGACTGAATCCTGGGGAAGGGTCTTCACGGAGCATTCCTTCTACCACAAGAAAGACAGCGGTAAGATATCGCATCCCTTCTGTTTTACCAAGCACAGATTGGGATTACTTCTTCGTCGTACAGGGAGAGGGGAGCGAGGAGGAAGAGGATGACGTTCCTCTGATCCTTCGAAGGAGGAAGATCGCGGATTTCCCATCCAGCGATGCCCCAAGCTGCCCCGCAGAGACCACTACTACCGAAGAGGTGATCGTGGAAGATCCTGCGACCACCGAAAATCTTGTGGTCGCGGATGACCCTCCAATTCCTGAAGCCCCCGAGTCTTCAGGACTAGTTGTTTCCGTCCCTCTGGTCGAAAGGACGACCATGGTAAGGATTCCTCTCTGTCATTCTTTCTTCAATTCCTTCCGTACATTTCGACAAGTCAATGTTTATACAGAGAGAAGTGCTTCTCCCTGCGACTACCGTGAGTCCTAGGGAGGAAAATCCTCCTCCTCCGCGGACAGAGGGGGAGGTAGTTGAGCAAAGGCCGGCTGCGGTGGCTCCATCGACCCAAGAGTCGCCAAGGCCTTTGGATGTAGCCTCACCAGCCAATACGGTAGCCCAGGTAAAGACCTTGCTTTTTGTCTCTATCTGTTCTTTAGAAATATGCTCATAGCTAAACATATCCAGGGGGGAGCTACCTTGTTTGTCATGAGGAAGGCAAGAACCGATGATGGTACTTCTTCCCAAGGGGAACCTTCCCAGAAATCCCAGGAGCAAATGGGATTTCAAATAAGGTAAGAACCTTAAATTTGGCAATAATCTTAAATAAAAACTGCTCAAATTGTCCTTCATGTCAGGCAAAGAAAGACGGCGCCCAGCTCTTCAATCGCCTCCGGAGAGGTTGAAGCCGCAGCTGGTGCAGGAGCTTCCAACGAAGAACGCTCCACCCCTGTGGTTCAGGAAGTCGTCCAGACCGCAGGGGAAAGAATAAATGTAGGGACCCAGTCACCACCGATGACTACTGGGGGTGGCGCCCAGCCGGCACTCCCACCAACTGTCCCTGTAGTGAGCGCGTCGGAGGCTCTAGCGAGGATTCCCGCTGAACTGAATGATGCTGTCTTACAAAAGTTTATGAAGGTATAATAAAACTCTGCTTTCATGCCTGAATTGTACTTAGGACACCTTTGATCCTCTTCCTTTGCATCACAGGGGTTATCCTGGCTAACAGGCCAGTCGCATGCTGTGATGGCCAGTACAGAAGCCATTCAGAAAGAACGCGACAGCTTGCGCAGGTGAGGATCGTTACCCTTTGGTTAGTATGGGTCCTTTTTGGTTGTGACTGCCTTGATTTCGCTGTAGAGAGGTTACATTTTTGAAGAGACAGGTGGCCAAAATGAGGCTCAATTCAGTCTCGATGTTTAAGAAACAAGAGACCGAAATCAACAAACTTCGATCAGAAAATGCTGGTAAGCCAATTCCTGATTAAGAAGACTTGAATCCATAACATGCAAATAATCTCCTCTCTCTGTACAGCGCAAGCAGGTCGAATTACACAGCTTAGTCGGGCCAAGGGGATTCTTGAATCCTCGATTCGCCACACCGATCGGGCGATCAAAGAGCTGAGCCTCCTGGTCTACGAAAAATTGAAGGCCGTGGCTGATCTTCTGAAAACCGATGTGGTGGAACCAAAGACAGACAACCTCAGCGTAAGCGACTGGACATCGCTACTCACTGCCCAGGCAGAATCACTGCTTGAGTATCTTCCTGGAGATGTACGGCGACGCGAAGAGGTGATCAGAACCAGGGTTCGATCAGCCACAGCAGCCGTACTCAGCCGGGTTCGACTTCACCATGGCCCAGATGCAGATCTGAGCGCATTGGTGGGTCCGGTTGAGGTCGAGAGTGAAGAGCTGCTCGATGCAGTCATAGAGGAAGTCAAGCCCCTAGTAGATAGACTCCTGACTGAGCTGGGGATCGAATGATCCTTATTTTTGTACTTAGAAACTTGTGTATAATGCAAATGTATGTAAAAAATTATTTTTGACAAGAAAATATATATTTCGTATTTTCGTAATATGAATTCTATATTATGAGCACATCTCCCCTAGCCCCCGCCTCTGCTTATGAACACTAAAGCCTTGGTGTTATAAGCAGAGGAGAAAATATAAGCGTAACGACCAGGGATATGCATATTAAACCAACGACCAGGATCAATATAACATCTAATCTTATTGCGAACTGGTAGCCACTCGGATGACCAAGGACTTATCAGATAACCCCGTATGCGTTGAGAAACTGCTTATTTAGGAATGACTTATCTGTAAGTGATCATGAGATCGACCAGTGAATCTGATTAGATTGTTGTAATGATCTGACCGTCGGCGATCAGCCCCCAGGTCGAATGCATATGATACGGGCTTAAAGAGAAAAACTCATTGTATGAAAGCAAAACATTTTTTGTTTTGGCAAAAGATGCTAATTGAACAGGAAAACAGTGATTGGAATACTTACACGTAAAACTTGCGAAGTTGATCAATGTTCCAAGTATTGGACAAAATCCGACCATCCTCCATAGCTAACCGCGCCGATCCTGTCCGCGGCACTGAGACAACAGTATAAGGACCTTCCCATTTTGGGGAGAATTTGTTGCGATTAGACTGGTCTTGAATTTTCCGTAAAACCAAGTCGCCCACGTTGAGATCGCGTGGTCGCACCTTTTTACTGTGATACCTGCGTAAAGCTTGCAAGTATACCGCGGACTTAACCAGGGTGCGATCACGTCGTTCTTCTAAGAGGATGAGATCTTGTGCCCATTGTTCGGACTGATTAATCTGTTCGAACTGATCTGTCTGAATAGAACCAATACTTACTTCCATGGGCAATACCGCCTCGGCCCCATAGACCAAATGGAAGGGCGTCTCACCAGTGGCGCGACTAGAAGAAGTTCGTAATGCCCATAGAACAGTATAGAGCTCATCTGCCCAAGCCCCCGAGCGGGTCCTAAGGCGATCAAAAACGCGCTTTTTAATGCCTTGCAGTATTTGCCCATTGGCTCGTTCTACGGCACCATTGCTTTGTGGATGGGCCACAGAAGCAAAGCACACCTTGGTCCCAACCTGATCGCAGTAGTCCAGAAAAAGACCGCTGGCGAACTGAGAACCATTGTCTGTGATGAGATGGTTTGGAACACCAAATCGTGCCACAATGTTCTTATGGAAGAACTTTTGTGCGGCTGATGCAGTAATATTTCGTACCGGTTCGGCCTCAATCCACTTTGTAAATGTGTCAATGGCTACGAACAGAAACTTGTACCCATTGACCGCTTGTGGCATAGGACCGACGATATCTATTCCCCAGATCGCGAATGGCCATGCAAGAGGAATGGTTTGCAACGCATAGGCAGGTTGATGAACTTGCCTTGCGTGGAATTGACACTGGGGACACTTCTTGACCATATGTTTGGCATCATCAAGTGCCGAAGGCCAATAGAATCCTTGTCGAAAAGCCTTTCCGACCAGTGTACGATATGACGAGTGCGCACCGCATACACCGTCATGTATTTCTTTCAAGAGGGACTTTCCTTCCTCCTGAGATATACAACGCATGAATACTCCTTGAGTACCCTTTCTGTACAAAATCCCATCTATGAGTTTGTACAGACGCGCTTTTCGAATTAACCGATCACTTTCGGTTTCGTCCTCGGGTAGGGTCCCATGTTCAAGATAGACTCTCAATGGATGAGCCCAATCTTGTTCCTGACCGAGGTTGGTAACGAAGGCTATTACCGGATCATCCTCGACCGAAGTCATGATCGAAGGATGGTCCAAGTGTTCAATGAACACTCCTGCCGGAGCGGATGAGCGTGAGGACCCAATTTTGGATAATTGGTCTGTGAGAATGTTGTCCTTTCGCGGGATGTATTGGACTTCGAAATGACTGAAGTGTCTTTCCAATCTCCTCACTTCCCCCAGGTAATGAGCCATTGTCTCATCGGAGGTGCTGTACTCCTTGTTTACCTGGTTTACGACCAGTTGTGAGTCTCCCCTCACCACTAATCGACGGACTCCGACGGATTTTGCTGCCCGGAGCCCTGCAAGAAGACCTTCATACTCTGGTGCGTTGTTGGTTGCAACAAAGTGTAGTTGAATGACATACTTAAGATGTTCGCCCTGGGGTGTAACTAAGACTATTCCAGCCCCCGAGTGTTGAAAACTACGGGAGCCGTCAAAGTACATTGTCCAATAATCGGGGCACTCCAGTTCCTCTGCCAACCGCACGGGTGGCTCAGGGTTGGTCCATTCGACCACAAAGTCGGCCAAAACCTGAGACTTAACCGCCGTGCGAGGGGTGAAATGGATCTCGAAGGCACCGAATTCGACCGCCCATTTGGCGATTCGACCAGATTTTTCTGGATTTCGGACAATATCCCCTAAAGGAAAAGAGGAGGGTACTGTGATCTTGTGTGCTTGAAAGTAATGTCGTAGCTTACGGGTAGCCATCAGTAGCGCGTAAAGTATCTTCTGGACTTTAGGGTAGCGCTCCTTAGGACCATGAAGTACTTCGCTCACATAGTAGACGGGTCTATGTATTCCTCCTCTATCCGCGATCAGAACGGCGCTAACCGCGTGTGGTGTAGCCGCCATGTAAAGAAGCAACGGTTCTCCTTTGTCAGGAGACACCAATACTGGCGGACTGGATAGATATGTTTTTACCTCCTGGAATGCTTTTTCGGCCTCATCCGACCATGTAAAGTTGTGATGCTTCCGCAGGGCTTTCAAGAAAGGTAATCCCCTTTCGCCTAATCGCGATATAAAACGACTTAAAGCCGCCATGCGACCAGCCAGGCGTTGAACATCCTTCATGGTCGAGGATGACCTCATTTGTTCAATAGCCCTGATTTTCTCAGGATTAACTTCAATGCCCCTAGAATACACAAGGAAACCAAGGAGTTTTCCTGAAGAAACCCCGAAAGAGCATTTCTCCGAGTTTAACTTTATTCCAAAGTGATTCAAATTACAGAAGGTTTCAGCGAGATCGTCCAAATGAGACAATCTCTTGGCACTTTTTACAACCAAATCGTCTACATATGCTTCAAGATTACACCCTATCTGGGAAAGAAAGGTCTTTTGCATCAAGCGCTGGTACGTGGAACCTGCGTTCTTGAGACCGAACGGCATTCTGACGTAGCAGTATGTGCCGAACGGGGTGATGAAGGCAGTTTTCTCTTCATCAACTTCTGCCATGCTAATTTGATGATATCCTGAGTAGGCATCCAGAAAACTCATCAGTTCGCAACCCGCAGTGGAGTCGACCAGCTGATCGATGCGGGGAAGGGGAAAGTCATCCTTCGGACAGGCAGAGTTGAGGCTAGTGTAGTCAACACACATGCGCCACTTGCCATTTGACTTGCGGACCATGACCGGATTGGCAAGCCAGTCCGGGTGATTCACTTCGCGGATAAACCCGGCTTGTAAGAGTTTGTCTAACTCTTCTCGGATGGCTTCCTGTCGGTCGGTGGCAAAACGCCTGAGCTTTTGCTTTATTGGTCGTTGTCCAGGTCGAATTGCTAACCTGTGCTCAATTACTTCCCTTGGGACACCGGGCATGTCGGACGGTTTCCACGCAAACACGTCTGCGTTAGCCCGGAGGAAAGCAACGAGGTCGAGTTCCTATTTGTCATCCAGGGCTGACCCAACCCGAATTGTCTTGGATGGGTTATCTGGGTACAAAGGAACTTGTTTGAGTCTCTCATCTGGTCGAGGAGCAGCCCTGATCGCATCGGTGGCAACGGTGGCGACTTGAGCGTCCCGGAGGGGAAGTTGATCGACATCTCCAAAGATAGCCGGTCGCACGTGAGCGCCACGTTGCGACTACCTCAGACCGAAATGACACCTTTGGGGCCAGGCAATTTCCCGCACTGATAAGCATAGTGCGTTGCCATCATGAACTTAGCAAGAGTCGGCCTGCCAAAGATTGCATTATAAGCTGAATCACAATCGATTACATCGAAAGTAACCAATTCTCTTCGGAAGTTGTCTGGTTCTCCCAGAGTGACCGGGAGGACCACTTGTCCCAATGGCATCATGGAGGGGCCTGGGATTATCCCATAAAACGGATGAATTATGGGCTTGATCTTCGAACGAGGAATTTGCATCTTGTCGAGTGTCTTGATCAATAAAAGATCAAGGGAACTTCTCCCATCAATCAGGACCCTTTCGACTCTCGCGTTACTGATGATTGGGGTTATAACCAGAGGTAGCCTCAATGGTCGAGTTAGCCCCACAGGACAGTCAGCGCAATCGAACGTCAAAGGTATATCCGACCAACGGGGATATTGAGGTTCGCCAAGGGATGTCTCCGTTTGGTTAACCTCTCGGCAAAAGGTTTTAAACTGCCTTTTGGAAACGAAAGAGGAGGAACCTCCGAAAATGACATTAACATGATTTTGAGGTACCTGGTAAGCCATTTCTTCGTCTCCATCGACGTCTCTAATCCCGCACGCCTGCTCTTTAGGCGGTAAGGCTGGCATTGGCCCAGCTCCTTGGTAGAAATCATCCAGCTGTTTCAACCAACTCCTGCAGTGTTTGAGGTCGTGGCCTGCGGAGTTGTGGAGTGGACACCACCTCTTGCCCTCCTGCGGATTAGTTGATTTTTCTGGCTGGTCGGAATCCCGGCCACCAGAGGCAGTTTTACTTTTAAAAGAAGACTTATTACCTTTGGTCGAAGGTGGTTTCTCCGCGACTGCGACCTCACGGTACTGTCCAGAGCGGTTCCTCTTCGACTTTTTTGACTTCCCACCCGGTGAAGACTCCGGCTTTTTGCTTGAATCTTCTTTCCTGGCGTCCTTGAAGCCTGGTTGGGGCGGTAGGTCCCCCTTGTCAACCATTCGGTTCCATTCGACTGCCTCGGCTGCATCGGAATATCGATCAGCCATATCGAACAGATCGGCCACTGATCGAGGAGGGTGGATAAGCAAGTCTTCAGTGAATCTCCGGTATCGAACGGCATGCTTAAATGCCCTGATTACGGAGCCATCAGATATATTTGAGATGGTATTTCTTACCCCGACAAACCTCTTGACAAACTGCCGAAGTGTTTCGGTCGAAGTTTGCCGCAGTCTATGCAGGTCGTCCTCCTTACCCGCAGGCTGATTAAACAACCAGGTTCTAGCCGGTCCTGCGAGGACTGTTGGCAGGTAGTTGGCCATGACCTTGTCATCGCCTCCTGCTGCTTGGATGGCAGTAATATAGATCTGAAGGAACTCGGATGGGTTCTGAGTTGCATCAAACCTCTCAATGGCCCCTGGTCGAAACTTATTGGGCCAAATGACTGCTCGTAGGCCAGGCGAGAAAGCTTTGCAACCAACGTAAGGACCGTGAACCGTCCTGTGACTTTCGGTTGGGTTTCGAGCAAACTCACGTAATGGCGAGGTTACTCGTGGTCCCAAACGAGAGTGAACGGGAACTCGATCCCTACTACGAGAGTCCTGCATTCGCCGGTATTTGTCCTGTCGGGACGGTACAGGCGGCGGGTAACTCCGCCGGCCAGAGCCAAAATGAGGACCATCCCGTTCACGGGAATGTGTTACTGAGCGGGAAGAGGCTGTTGGGGTCGCCTCGGATGTGACCTCGTCCAGTCTTTCCGCCAGGATCCTAAAAAAGGCCGGTCTCTGCACATCTGTGACCGTAGGAGGAAAATTGCGCATGACTTCCGCGATAGATCGCAGTCGACCATGGGTACTTCTCCTAGGGGCACCAGGTGTTATTGTTTCTTCGTCCACTGGGAAATGCTCCGGTGGTAAAGAAGGAGTCTGGTCACGTCTACGACCACGCGACCGTCGAGAAGAACTCGGGGCAGCATCGTAACGAGCCTGCGCATCTTGAAGAGCCTCTAGGGCAGTTCTGCGTAGTTCGTTGTTCTGTTGCTCGAGATCTTGATCCTCCTTCTGTTTGCGATCTTGTTCTTCCCTGGTAGCCTGTTGATCGGGAGTTTCTTCCGACAACGCAGCAAACTGCCTAGGGAGTGAGGTCGCCGATGGGGAAAACATCTCGGTTTTTTCCGAGTCGGACTCGAAATCAAAGAGACGGTGGAGGTTATCAGGGTCGAACCTTCCTGGGCTAATTTCAGGGTCACCATCATATTTTCCCTCAGCGGGGTCGTATGACGGGCCGGATTCATCACCTAGCACATTAAGAACCTCTGTGGGTTCTGACCTTGTGCCAGTTATCTCCTGGTCGATTGACATGACTTGGAGAGATGATTCAACCTGTGGAAGATTCTGGCCTTCGACCTCTTCCATCGAAACAGGATCGCTTGGAGAAGGCATTGGTATATGGGCATAATCCTCGAGATTGAAATCATTCTCGGAATCATATGCTCCAGCCATGTTTCGGCGAACCTCCGAATTTCAATTAGGACGCCTTGAGAAAGGCCCCACGGTGGGCGCCAGCTGTCGACGATTCGGACTCGGGGTCCTCAGCCGAACTTATGCAGAATTTGTAATTGTGAGACCTTTCAAGATGACCCTCCGGGAAGGTATGCCGAACAATGGTGAACAAGAGCACAGAGAAATTTATACAGGTTCGGGCCCTCGATGGTGGGAGTAAAAGCCCTACGTCCTGTTGGGATTTCAGTATATGAGATAAAGCTTTACAAACTAGCCGGGAGAAAACCTCACAGGTGAAAGTTTCCTCTATATAAGTGTACAAAAAGAAGCTATAGGAGACTTGTAAGTGTTGTCTAGTCTAAGCCGTAGACTTGGCTGTTTGAATGATCGAGATATCTTGTATCTTAATTATCTTTTGAGTCTGGTTCTTCCAAAATGTCTTGGATCCCCTGTTTGATGTACTTTGCCACCTTTTTATATTGGTCGAAAAGGTGCCATATGAAGAAAACTGCATCAAACGGTTGGATGCAGTTGTTGAAGAACCGTTATTAACTTCAACGGAGGTTATTAACACGTGTTAATCATGAATAACCGCATATAATAACCTCTGACGGTTGGTCTTCAACGTGGAGGAATCTTCGGGATGCCTGGAATATCCTGGTATGAAGATAACCGAACAAACTCCAAGCACCTTGGTCGAGAATGTTCTGACCGCGGAATATGGGCTGACCGCGCAACATCCCAGATATTCAGTCCAGTCCGCGTATAGCATACGAACTTCTGACCGCACAAAGCTGTCGGCCTGATCGCACGAAACCCGCGACCTGATCGCGTAAAGCTTGCGACCTCATGGTGATGCCCCTCAGAAATAGCTTGAGTTCGCATCGAACCAAATACATGTCTGGTTCGAACCTGTCTTGAACCAAAAATTTATTAGAAGTGACCCGGGTGTCAATCCTCGTCACAGTCCTATTGGCGCACAACATTCTCCCGTCAGTACTTATTCATCTCTTCTAACGGCAAATATGTTCATCACCGCTAGAGTAAATCATACTGCTTCTTCTAACGGTAAGTTTCTTACAAACCGATAGGAAAAATACATCCCATTGGCCTTTTATGACCGCGAGGCACATTTTCTAACGGTTTTCTACTAAATCGCTAATAACCGATAGAAGATAGGGGTTAGTAGACTGCATTTTTGTACTAGTGCTTGTTCTTCAGTAATGGCATAGGTCTAATACCAATAAAAGACTATGTCAAGAAGTTTCAACAATAAATATTACATAAACATACTAGCTCATGTTTGTAATGCACAATACTTAACATTTGAAGTTAATCCAATAAGTTTGGAATGAATTAACAATTGGCTATAATAGTACATAGAATAAGTAGAGAGGCACATAGAGACAAACAAATAGGCTCCAATCTGCATAATTATAACTCCTTCGCTTCTAGGTTTTGTTGTGTTAACGCAACAAGAACAGAACCTGCAAATGCATAATTGGCTATCACAAATTTACAATGTTGTCGAAGATACAGTAAAAGATAAGATTAGACCCCTACATGGATAAATAAGATCACATTTAGCTGGAACAAATGGTTTCTTGGCAAACATCCATACACACTCTCTAAAGCTAAAACTATATGTTAGATCATCAATCACATTAGTATTTGGTGGAATTAACAACAAGCAAAAACAAAAAGAAAACACAATTCCAACCTTTTAAATGCTCATTGACATGAATACTATGATATCATGACTGTTGTGGATGTGACCTCATGACTTGCTACCTAATCCTCACAGAAACATGAAGACATATGTTAATAAGCCAATGGACAAGTCAAGCATCCTTTCTAGAAAGAATGATATAGAAGTCCATCAGTACAACAAGCTAAACGCCAATGCAAGGAAATTCACCATTTTTGTCGAAAAACAATCCCCAAGTCGATCTCTCAAATAGTAGGATCACCACACAACACACACACACACACGACATTTCACAACAACTATAGTTGCTCACTGTTGTATCAGAAACCTTGTTACTAACAAAGAACAGCAAAACATTTGACTGCACGCATACCAAAACATCTCTAAAAAGAACATAGGGAGTACTTCACAACGATAATTGGTAATTGCCATATCAGAAACCTTGTTAGACCGATCCAAAAAATAACTTGATGATTAGCAGAGATTGACATGATTCTTAAACAGCAAGGGTGATAAAGCAGGTGGTATAGCAACATCATTGGCCACAAGCATACTTCTATACTAGTATAGTTAAAGATACTGCTATAATAACTAGTGTTGGAAAATGGTATAATCAAGTGACCCCAAGCCACAGAAGAATACTAAACATGGTGTTTAAGCTTTTATGCATCATTAATGGATGAAACTATGAAGCTCACACTTTTAGCACTAAAACTCAAAAATTTACAACAATTCAAACTACTAACAACAAGTTTAAATAGAGTACATGTCAAAAGTACATACAACTGTATAGCAAAATTAGTCTTCAATCCTCTGAATAGCAGAACAAGTATGTGTAATTGACCTGGAATCTAGTCTTCAAGATATGATTTTGTATCTAAACTAAGGGAGTACAGCTTGCTTAATGATTTCACCCTGCTTCAAATTGATAGCACAACAATGAACAAGGAATCTAAAACTGGTAGTGGTGGTGTACTTACAACTGGTGTTCTTTTCAATTTTGATCTCAATTGGGAGTGGCGGGCAATCTAGTCGCCGCTGAGATCGAAGGCCTTCAACTTGATCTTGCTGATGCTCAGCTCCTCCGATGTAGAGCGCTACGTTGACTAGTTCTGCATCAACCTCCACATCCACCCATACATACAATCCAATCAAACACACACGCACACACAGATCTAGCCATCCAACCAAGAAACCGCATAGAGAGGAGATCTGAGACATATACAATGGTATAGATACCATATCGTTGATGTTGGAGAGCTGGAGCTTGGCTGGTGAAGAAGGATCATGGAGATCGTCGATGTCGTGGCTGAGGAGGATGCCGCCGGAGGATTTTGAGGGTGAGAAGCAACATGGAAGATTGAGGAGGAAGAGAGAGGGAGAGTAGTGGAGGTGGGAGTCGGTGGCGCAGATCTGGTCTACGATAGTGATTGTGGCTCAAGAGCAGAGGCGGTGCTCGATGTACCAAATCCGACGGATCTGGTGGCAACACATGAATAGGGACCAGAGTGGAGCCCATGGTAGTGGAGCACAACGAGGGCACGGGATGTGGGTGAGGCTGAAAGGGATAGATAGATGAAAGATAGAGAAGGAGAGAGGCAAAGAGGGAGGCGGTGCATGGGACCGGTGGTGAGATCTGGCCAGCTCATCCCTCTACTACCGCAAACCTCTCCACTCCGCCTCCACCCTCCGCTCTACTCTGTTCTATCCAAATTTCGTGGGCGAGGCGCTAGGTTTTTGAGGGCAACACGATGTGGAGGGCGGCGACGCGGGTGAGGAGGACGAACATGAAAAGACTAGGCTTGCTTTCCGGGCCTCTAGGCCAAATATTCCAAACCCCCCCTAGATTGGGATTCCTAGCCTGTTTAGAATTCTAGATCTTGGCCCATCCTAAATTCAATTTGAATTCTAATCCCAGCCCATGAAATCCACCCGGAAACGGGCCAATCCTGGGCTTCCAAATAGGCCCTTACAGGGGAGGGAGTAATCCCAAGCCTAGGGAGAATAAACATTAAAAAAAAGGCCCTATTACTTGATAAGTACTAAATTGGTAGTATTTTTACCCAAAGTTTGCCATTAAAAACATGTAAAAATACGCTAAAAACTCATTTGATGTGATATTTTATGCATATTTTTATATTATTTTTACAAATATCATTCACGGCTGTGTTTACCATGTTTCAGGGACCAGACCTACCAAATTTGAGGAAATTTCAACTTTGTTTGGGCCAATTTCGGTAAGGAATACTAAAACTAGACAAAAAGAACCCTAATCGAATATTCCTCGGTCAAAATAACTTGGTCGAACAAACTTAGGCTAGAAGGAACCTTATTCAAACACGACTGGATGAAAAGGAGCTGTGATAGAACACCAAAACACTTGCTCGAAACAAGTCCCGATCGAACACAAAGACACAGGGTCGAAAAGAGTCCCGATCGAACACGAACACTTCTAGTCGAAAAGAGTCTCGATCAATCACGACTACCGCTTGGTCAATTATTTGGCTGAGCGGAGCACAATCATGGACACAACACATGTTCGCCGAGGAGCACAACCCGTTCTCTTGGTCGTGCTCGACTCGGTTTGCAGAGATGTTTTTTGTTGAAGCTGGTCGATTTTGACTCAGATTTGTCTGTTCTTGCATTGTTTGAAGTTGGATTTCATCACCTGCATGTCAAGGAGTTATATTTGGGAACATTAACCCATGTATCATAAATAGAGAAGCTTTTGCCTCAATTCATATGCCTTTTTAGATGCCTTTAGGGCCTAGTTTTAGTTAGTAGAGCCCACTTGTTTTTTTTCTTGCATTTGTAAGCCGGCAAGGACGGCAGACTTCAAGTAATCAAGTTTTCATTTAATTCTTATTATTCCAGTCTTTTTATGGCTTTTTGTGAGTAATTCACTTCTAGGGTTAGGGATGACTTAATCCGAAGGCGTGATAATTTGTCGGTCTTGATCTCAAGTTTTGAAGTTATTTTCTGATGTTTTCTTCGTTCAAACCCTAAATTTTCGTTTCAACAACAGACGTAACAGTTGAGTCGACTTAGCAAGAATTTAGGGGAGTTCTTGAGTCCTTAATTATTTGACGTGGGATCCTGAATAGAAGAGAGGCTCTCGCCAAACATAACAGTGGAAGTGATCCTCTGACTGTTGTACCAACGACTGTATTGGAAACTTAATTTGTCTTGGAAAATGATTGAAATTAACTTTAAATTCTCGAACCTTGGATAGAATTATGCCTGATGGTTATGGAATTCTGGAAACCCTAGGTTTTGCTTTATTGTTTGAGACCCTAGATTGATAGATTTAGTTGTAGACAAACCAACCCCCAACTCGTTCAGACTTAATCAATGATCCATTAACCTAAAAGACAAATACATTTGTTGCTCATGGAATTTGACCCTCAAGTGCTCAACGTTCAACCGTTCTCTTGCGGTTTATTGCTTCACGTCCGCGCGCATGACCACGCGGCGCGATCATTACTGTTTGCCATAACTCCAAAATACTAGTAGCTTCATCCAGAGAGTATCTACTGATTAGCCAAAAACTATACAAAGCTACTAGGATTTAACAACAGGAGCTGCAAGATTTTTGAGTTCATCAACAACTTTAAAGATCAACAAAGCGAGATAACTCAGCATGGAGTTTTTGATATGTTCCAATCTTAAGACAACTAGCTCTGAATTTCCTTCGCTCTAAATCTACTGATGATTGTTCTTTAGTTTCACAGCTCCTTGTATCAAAAATTCTTTCACTACAGGCTTCGGCATACCTACCCAATAAAAGAGAAACACACTTGTTTTGAAGATCACATCTCCATGATCTTTCATTTTCTTCTGGTTAAAGCACAAATCATTTCTAATTTTCCAAATTTCCCAACTTAGTGCTGGAAAACCTGTCACATGAAGCTAAGGGAATTTGGCCAAAAATTTTCTAGCCCAGTCAAAATAATCATCAATAGATTGAGGGCAGGTATTTGCTTGTACACACCAACAAACCACGCTCCAAGCATATTTTGAAATAGGCCAAGTAAACAGAAAATGATCAACAAGTTCTACCTAATTACAGAAGCCACAGGTTAGGTCACCTTTCTAGCCTCTACGAGCTAAGTTGCTTTTATTGAGAATAACTTTTTTACTAACTAGCCACAAGAAGATTTTAATCTTAAGAGGTAACCTGGATGGCCATAGTAAACAAAACATCCTATGTTTCCTACGAATGGCTAAGGGTGTGTTTGGATGGCTGCATGAGGGTGAGCCTGGCCCTGGGATGCAAGTTTCTTATGTTTGGATGCCTATACATGCAATTTGCACTTGGCCCATGCGGTGCAATTTCTCCTCCGGAGCCTAGCCCACAAAAACGCGAGAGCCACTCATTTTCCTCAGCTTCGCCTGTGGATACGAGAGGCGTTCGTTTCTTCCTTGGTTCCTCACGTCCTCCATAGCCTGGTTGCATGCGTATGAGTTACCGCCGGCCACCACCAATCCTGCCCGCCGCCCAAACTATCACTCTACCCCATACCACACTAGTAGCAACCATTTGAGTTCCGCCGCCAGCAATCGCTAGAATTTCGTGTTTTTACTCCTCTGGCCGCCGTGCTCTATCTGGCTCATTGGACTATATTCCGACCATAAAAATTGGTTGAGCCAGTAGAGTAAAACATTTCCCTCAATCATAGGTATATTTACCTTCAGAAAAATTCCCAAGAATCCCCACCGCTTGTTGTGTCTGACACTGCCCTGTTCCGCGGCATCACACCACCGTTGCCGAATCATACCGACCGGTAGCCGTCAAAATTGACCTCATCTTCCGTGCTCCCCTCATCCCTTCTAGCTTCCCTCCAACTCGATTGGATGATGGAGCCCCATCGTGAAAATACCCAAATTGAACTCTTCTCTCCCATGGCCACATCGCCGCAAACTTCGCCAACACCTCCACTTTCCAATTTTCCTTAGCCACACCAAATTAGGTCCTCTACGAACCTTCTCGATATAGTCTTATGCATAATGACTCTCTGTATTGACCCTGCAACAACGAGTACTGATTTTACTATTTCAGTTATGGTGAAATCCGCCGTCCGCCGTCATCGCCTCACCGCCGACAACGACGTTAGTGTAAATGAGTTTTCAATAAGCCCAAGAAGCTACCCCACAACCTAGATTACCTCGTCGATGCCTTGATCACGAAATTGCTATTTCAGTGAACCAGCGTGCCGCCGCCATGCCGCGCCTTTGCCTCTAGCATATTTCAGGGATGCCGTTTTGTCCTCCTACCCCGCTTCACCAAAGCAAACTCATTTCTCAACTGGATTGTCAGCTGAAACCTGCTGGAACGATCCCAATTTGCATGTCAAGACCATGCCGAAACAGTGCTCCATGTCTTGTCGCCACTGTTGATCTTTGCCGCCGTTCTACCATCTCCGGCTGTTCCAGACCCCCAAACTTCATTGACAAGTTTCTCCCGTCACTGCCTACACTGTGACGCGGTCATCGCTAGTCGTCGAAGACCAGAGTGCCGTCGCCAACATCAATGTCTATGGCTGACATTGTCAACGCCATGTCAGACAATGCGAAGACAATGTCTACGCCCTAACAATACCAACCAGAACCACAACTCTAATACAGCCAACCAAACAAACTCAACACTCATCCAGGATTCAGAAATTCAGCCAACCAAACATTTCTACTGCATCTCATAGCTTGTTTCATCCAACATGTCCCACTGATACGGATCAGTCTATTCTCATACAGGCAATCAAACACACCCTAAATTTGTATACATCGATTTTACTGTGAATCTCTCTGTGTTCTCCCATTTCGAAAGAATGTGATCTTTCTCGGCTTTTAGACAAAATCAGGCACGCAACCCTTCAATATCATCCATCGCTTGTAATAGCTCTATCGTAAGATGACGCCTAAAACACAGCTGTTTTGTCCACTTAGGACTTCAGCTACTAAAATGGATTTATCTTCAAAACTTCCCAAAACCTAGTGCTCCTACCAGGTTTTTTAGACCTAGGGCAAACAATTTTCTAATCTTTAGAATGTCTGCCCGGCAAGGGGAATCGCATCTTCTGCGGCACACATGCATGACAGACTTCCAATGTAAATAGTTAGCATCCACTAGAGATCGCCAGATTCCTTTTTCAACAAACATTTCCAAATCCACTTACTAAGAAGACCAACATTCATTCTTTTCAGGTATTTAATGCCCGGCCCCCCAAATTCTTTAGGAGTACAAATATCATCCCACTTGGCTAATCTATAGTTCTTCTTCTCTGGTCCCCCTTGCCAGAAGAAACGAGATCTGATTTTATCCAAGGCTTTTAAAACATGTTTGGGTAGCTTATACGTGAACATATGGTATAAGGGAATGCTACTGAGACAAGCATTAATTAGGACTATTCTTCCCTCAAGAGATGACAGGTTTCCTTTCCAGGCTTTATGTTTTGTAGACACTTTATCCACTAAGAATTGCCAATCACTTATGCACAATCTGTGATGGCTTACTATCACTCTAAAAGACATTTCAAAGGAATTTTGCCTGGTTTACAACAAAAAATCTGTGCAAAAGCACCTATGTTATTCTGGGCTTCTCCCAAAGGGATAGCATCACTCTTTTCAAAATTTATCTTCTGCCCACATCTTTTCATATACACATAGTAACAATGTGAGGTTTCTAGCCATAAACAGGTCATCTTGAATGCACAGCAGAGTATCATCTATATATTGCAATAAAGCAATACCTTTGGGATAGGTACGGTATTAGACCTGTGATCATCCCATTAACTTGTGCTTTCTTAATCAGACCTGCAAGTCCCACGGATCACCACAAGAGGATAAAGAGGAGACAACGGACCACCCGATCCCAATCCTTTACCACTCTTGAAATAGATTCCTTCTTCTCCATTAAGTCTCACCCATACTTTGCCATAACTACTCTTAACACCTAATCACACCACTTATCGGAAAAGCCTTTCAAAGTTAAAGTCTTTCGTATGTAACACCAATTTATTTTATCATACACTTTAGCAAAATCCAGTTTAAGACCCCTCCAGGTTGGTTGCATCGTTTACTTTCATACATTATGATTACGTCCTCCATGATGTTTCTATTCATTTATCTAAGTTTATATTTTGTTTATGCTCTCATTTCTACGCTTTCTAGCTTAAAAAACATAATAAAATCAGTTATATTTTTAATCCATTCATTCCCTTTAAGCTAGGTAACCTCACTGCCCCACAAGTAGAGTTATAACACGTGGACATATCATTTATCAAACAACTCCATATAATCTCTTATACAATTAATCAAATTTAACCAACACTCCAACCAAACAAAATCTCTAGACTCAATAATTTGATGCACAACCACACCCGTGGCCTAGTATACATAGGCAACAATAATTCACATGTTCAAATCCTTAAAAATCGATAAATAACCCACATAATATGACGTTGATGGAAGTCGAATCCTAACCTTTAACTAGACAACTCAGATGCTATATTAATTAGACTACCATCAGTTGTCGACCCAGACTAAGATTATAGGTTAAAAAACAACTAAAAGAAAATATTTTAGTTTTAGTTTTATTTATTTCCTGTATCAAAGATGTATATGTGTAATTTTTTTCGTTCTACTTCAAGAGTGTTAAATCATGCAAAATAGTAGGTGGCAGTGACTAGAATTTTTTTAAATATCTCACTAAAAATTAATTTCAAAAATAATATGTGAAATATTTTTTACAAAATTAATTTTCAGTCGTTGATCTCAGTCAGCGACTGATTTTAATCACTGTCTCATTCAATGCCTGAAGACGTGATAACACAATCAGACAGATGAGACAATAGTATATGTGTTTCATGTCTTCAGTCGTTAATTGGGGTCAATGACTTAATGCTAATTTTATAAATTTTTTTAATAAATTATTTTTGAAATTAATTTTTTTAGTGAGTTATTAGAAAAATCGGTGACTATGAAAACTTACCATAGTTTTCCCAATCTAACCGCGTAGCGCGTAGGTTGTTCGAAAACGGCACCAATGGTTTGCCATCTTTGTCCGATCAGGTGTCCCTGTCGCTGCAGGTGTCCAATAAAAGACAACTTCTTGATGGGATTGTAACTTCTGTTTTTAATCTAGTCTAGAGGCACATAAGCCCGTCTTTCATTCGACTATTTTTGATTCAAATTAGATTCAAACTAGTTAGCAAAAATTGTAAATTAATTGGGTCTATTTGAGTTTGGTTTAGTCTATGTCAGCCTAAATAAGTCGGGATTGATTGGATTCAAACTAGATTTTGTAAATTTTGGGTCTTAAATTAGACATAGAGAGGTTCAAACTCAATTCTAATTTCGGGCTAAACTAAACATACTTAGACTTGAGCGAGACAATCCAGGTAGGTGGAATTGTGCTCAAGTCAAGCCTTTTTTTTTCATCTTTACCATTTAATTAAAATTTGAATAGTGCAAAGAAATTGACATACTCAATTATCTAATTTTTTTTTTGAAAAGATTAATCTTGCCCATCTTGATTTCAAATTAAAAAAAAACCTTGAATATACAAAGAAAGAAATGTATTTTTTAAACTGCAAGGATGACCATATGAATCAATTTTTGATAGTCTCATTAGAAAATGCTACAGGAGGTTGGTCAGTGTCAACATCTATACAATGTTGATAACATCTCAGTAATTTTGAATGCAGTAATATAAGTTTGTGTTGCTTTCACACGAATATGACCTGTGAGACAAACTAACTCTGGTCCAAATTGCAATGTTGTGATTGAATTTTTCCTCTGATTTTATTAAAAAATTGCAAATTTTTCAGAAAATATTAGTTGTGTCAAGGTTTAACAGTGACAATGCAACATTACAAGCCAGCCTGGCGATGTGAACCGGTTGCAAGCATCCAAAGAACAGCCTACCATGCAAAAGGAGGCATCTACGAGCAGAAGTAGCAATGGAAGCAAACATCGCACACACATCGAGTAAATGGCCACACACATATAAATGGCTGCTCTTCTATTTTCATATTTTGTTTTCTTGTTACACGAGTTTTAATATAAATAATTCACATAAAATAATTAATTATAAAATGACTCACAATTTCAATATTTTACAAAAATAAACCGCCATGTCAGTCTGTCGAGTTCTAAGAACTCGATAATCTACCTGTCGTGTGGGAATGACTTAATGAGCGCTGAAAATTCGTCAAGCCTCTCGACAAGCCTCTTGTCGAGTTCTCAAACCTCGACAAGTCTCTTATCGAGTGTTAGCCACTCAACAAGCTCTTGTTGTGTTCTGGAACCGCGACAAGAGACTTGTCGAGTACCCAGTACTCGACAAGTTCTCCACTACCCGCAAACTCGACCAAAGACTAGCATACTCATACTCAACCAAAGACAAAAGACAAAAGAAAAAAAATAGAGAATTTGTTGTGGATAGTGAATTTTGTTATTTTTCTTTTTTTTTCTATTTTGTTTCTTGTCATAAATATTTTTTTCATGATCTGTATGAATACTATACAAATTTTTTTGAGAATTTTTCATGTTAATTTTGTGATTTAACTATTATGGTAATTCAGTTACCACCTAATTGAAAATATGCACTAAATATCACCTGTAATAGAAAGTATAGATCTAAATCAATTGGTAAGATATGATTCCAAAATGCACATAGAATGATGATTTGGCCGAGGTATATTTGGTGAGAGTTGCCTAGTGCATATGCATGTAGTTAAATGGAAATATATTATTGAAAACGGAGAAAGTACATGAGTAAGCGAGCAACACCGAAGGAAATTAAGCACGGAAATCATCTAGAAGGGCCAATGATGGGGAAAGCTGCGAGGAGGCTTTGGTTCCAGTTTCAAAATACGATTACTTTCACGACGGCGCTCCAATCTTTGTTCCTTTGTAAGTCAGTTTAGTGCAAATGGCATTCAGCCTCACAGTACGGGTCGACCTCATCTCGACTCCAGTTCTCTCCGAAATCGAAGCTCCTGCGATGAGCCTTTACTTCTTGCAGAAACTTTACGCGTTCCTTGGCATACTCCGACATCTCGATATCAATCCACTAAATGAAGTTGCACTTGCGCTCATAAATTTAAGGAACATATGTGATAAATCAATAGGTCAAATAGTGTAGAAAAGAATGATAGCAATAGTAGAGCACTCACATCAATTCGCCAAGGGTAGTTGAACATCGCGCAGCCGTAGAACCTCATCCAGAGCGACCGTTCATTGGCGGACATGTGCTCCATACACATCTTGTTGCAGTGGCAACGCGATGGAAGCTCATATAGCTCTACATATTCATCCTTGTATACTTCGGAGGACGAACCAAAAACAGCCATAAGATCAAACAAGGAGTAATTACTTGTGAGTGTGTTATGAGGAAGTAGATAGGTTAAGTGCAAAAATGAGGGGGATACACTTCATATTTGTAGGCCAGAGGTAGGGACTTATGAAATGGTGGAGAGGCATTTTTCTTTGGGCACTAGGTTTTATGATGGAAAGGTGAAAAGATGAAATGTTGAGGTGACATCTCGGGCTGCTTTCTATCTTGAAAAGTTGTAAAGTCGAGAAAATAGAAATGACAACTTAGTTCTGCAGGCTTTTTTGATGCAACGCTTAAAAGATGAAAAAGTTGACGTGAAAACTCGGGCAGGTTGTTGTCACAGAAAGCTGCAAGGTCGACAAGCATGACATTGGTAGTTTTAACAGGTGTTTCTATATGACAGGATATCATATCGTATTATATATTCAAATATATAAGTACAGTTGACGATCCGATTATGTTGATGTGATCATTTTGGATTCATTCTTCTACATGTTTAAGTAGTTGGTCAATCATAGTTACATATCTCAAACGACCCAGCACAATTTAATCCAGAAAACAATGCATTTACTAAAATAAATAATATGACACGTTGAAGAAATAAAGGTGTTAGTACATGTCCGAGATGGAAAATAGAACATATGCTATGCCATGGGTTCAGACGACCCCTCTTATGCCCATGCCTATCTCTCTGAAAAGGCGACAATGAATATGGATCAGGTGGCACATTCAATCACCACCCAACAGCTGCAGAAGGACCATGCCACTCAGTATCTGCATGGCCCTGAGATGGCTTTGTGGGTGCAAAGGGATCTTCGATCTCACTCAATGCTAACTCATCCGGTGGCTTTGTGGGTCTTGTATCCCTAGCTTGCTCGAGACCTAGTCCTCGTTGTCTCGTTGATGTGCTGCCCACTAGGCCTCGTCCCCCTGCGGAGCGTATACGTCGGGTTCGCCATGTTGATAAATCTAGTCATCAATGGGCTCCCCCCAGCTCGGCTGTGTAGACCCCCAAGGTAGTGCGTGTCCCTGGGGTATCTGCTCAATATGAGTCTAGTCCCAAGTCTCATCAGCTGCAAGCCGCTCCGCCAACACCCTACTCACATCCTCTTGGACTTGACGGATGTCATCCTCATCGTCGAAGTCATCAGAAGTAGGAGTGAGATGTCTCGATGAGCCTCCTATCTGCAGATCTCGACATCGACCAGTGTGCATCGATGATTAACGACGAAGCTGAGATCGGCCAGCAGATGTACCCAGTATGGCACCTCCCCAAGTCAATGATGTGCCACATTGACTAGGTCGTGCCGATGACGTGCTCTGTTGAGCACCACTCAGGCTAGGCCTAGCTGAGGTTGGGCTAGGTGGCCGGGCTCCTCTCTGGTGTGGAACAAATGCGTCTGTCTTTTGGCCACAGCTCAGCTTGGAGATGAGTCGCCGTGCTCCGATGTTGATGGAACGTAGAGTGCCACGCAGCTTCATCTGAAATTGTCGTCCTCCCCGAGCAAGGCCGGACAATAGGGAACGCGCTGCCTCTCGATGGCCACCGGTATGTCAACCTGCACATGCGAAATTACTGCGGGAACTCTGGAAAAATAGGTAAGAGACCAACATAAGGATCCAGTCAACACGAACATACAAAACGATGAATCTGTCATAGGAACATAACATCAAGGCCCAACCAGAGACTGTCCTGCTGTGATAGTTGTGTCGGCGAAGGTGGGGGCGCACGAGAAAGTTGCGTATGGGTACGCGACACATACCAGTCAAGATAAGCCTGGTACGTTGCAGGATCGTACCGCCGCTCCTCCACAACAATATCGTTCGCTGCGTGCTCCTCCCACTCGTCGACCCATTTGGCATTCTTGTGCTACTAGTTGTCCGAGTGTTTTCCTTTATGTGTTTGTCTGCAAAAAGCAATCCAATGCACATAAATGCAAAGAAATAAAGAAATGTTTGCCACATAATTGAGATATAGAAAATGTTGTAGATGTTGCATCTAGGCACCAATTATTGTTGATTTTGATTATTGATGACATTAAGTCTTTTTGATCTAATCATGTCCTTGAGATATCTGTATGCAGAAATCTAAGAGCTATTTCGCCTAAGGTTGCAGCATTGCCAAAATCTCAAGCATAAGGTCGGCTAGAAGAAAGCCGCAGAGACCTAAGCTATCTGGAGGATCTGCAAGTCGTAAGCACAAGGTCGCGAGCCATGGTCGCAAGTGCAAAGTCGCCAAGAATGAAGCAGCAAAAGACTTAAGGTAAAATGCATATTTATTTTACCGATCTCAATGTTTGGAGTTTGATCGGTTTATAGAAATTTGTTTTTAGTTTTAACCATACTATAAAGGGGGGTTGCAAGTCTTCTCTATATTTCCAACATAAACTGAGTAACTTAGTTCATTGCATTGCATTTATTTCGGATGGATTTGATTTGAATTTGGTTTGAAAGATTTGGATTTTCAGTTGTGTTTTTGACAACATAAGAGGTTTTGCTTTTTCTAGAAATATCTAGGCATACCTGGCTTTTGCTCCTGTTGACAAAAATGTAGCCCTTTAAATTATCTTTCAAACGAGCTATTAAACTCTCAATTTGGATTTCTGGATCAAAAGTTATCGATGTTTTTAACTGACTATCAGTTATTTGATTTTTCAGTTGAGTTTTTGACAGTAGAAGAGTTTTTGCATTTTCTGGAAAGATCTAGGCGGATATGGCTTTTCTTTCTATTGACAAAAAGATAGACCTTTAAAATATCTTTCAAAGAGCAATCAAACCCTTCAATCGGATATCTGGATTAAAAGTTATAGCTGTTTTTATCCATGCTGACTGTCAGTTTGCTAAACTGACTGTTAGTTTTGTTAACTGACAATTGTCCAGAGAGGTTGTTTTTTGAGCCAATTTTTTTTGTACTAAACTAACTGTCAGTATGCCCATGCTGACTGTCAGTTTGTGTTTCGACCACAGCTGGTTTTATCTGAGTTTCTATTTGATCTGGTCGATGTTTTGGTCGAACTGACTGTCAGTTTACCTAACTGACTGTCAGTTTGGGGTTTCAGTTTCCATATACGACCACAAACGGCTAGCTATTTTTTGTCCGTAAATTTTGTCAGCCGTTGTATATGTAACTGACTGTCAGTTTGAGTTGCTGATTTTCAGCCCAAGCTCCAACGTCTCTTTTGATCCTTGAGGCTATAAATAGAGGCCTTGAGATCGTATTTTACACAACAAGCAGTCCTCTTCTCTCTTATACACTTGAGCATTTGTTTTCTAGTTGAAAATCTTGATCTATTGATCAAGTCGAGAGTTTTTCAGATCCACCGAGTGCTTTCGTTTGTTTCATTTTGCATACTTAGAGTTTCTCGGTGATTGTTTGGAGGTCTAGAGAAGACCTTGCTGCCTATTACTCTTGGTGAGCGCCCTCACCTAGACGATTTGGTGACGTGGCCGTAGATCTCTCCAGTTCATAGATTGTCGGAGAGACTCGGTGCATTTGTACAAGGTATCGGTGCTCGCCTTTCCGGAGTGGACAAGGAGCAACCAATAGTGAATAATATCCTTCGTGGATATTGAAGCAAGACTCAATTTACTTGAGTGCTTCAACGAGAATTAGGCGAGATGGGGCGAGTCTCCGAAACCTCGGTAAAAATTGTGGTGTTCGTTCTCTCTGTCTCTTTGTTTCAATATATTTAATTGCTTTTGGTTCTTATCTTTGCAATATTTGTTTTTAATTGAAAAGTTTTAAAGCCTCCTATTCACCCCCCTCTAGTCGGCATCCTTGATCCTAGACGTGGTATTAGAGCAAAGTCTCTCGATTAATTAGGCTTTACCGCCTAGAGAGAGGATGATTTCCAATGAGAGATTTTCTCTCGGTCATACCAGTCGTGC
Source organism: Pharus latifolius (assembly GCA_019359835.1). Lineage (NCBI taxonomy): Eukaryota > Viridiplantae > Streptophyta > Magnoliopsida > Poales > Poaceae > Pharus > Pharus latifolius. Next base: position 43,889,829 of record CM033323.1, read on the forward strand.
GCTTATCTTTGATGGGACTAATTATCCCTACTGGAAAGTGCGCATGTCGTTATTCCTAGGAGCCATGGGGTTTGATGTATGGGACATCATTAAACTTGGTTTTACTCCTCCAGATGATCCGGCAAGTCACTCCGATGACGACAGGAGAAAACTACATTTAAATGCCCGTGCAAAAAATGCTCTCTTTGCCAGTTTGTCTTTAAATGAGTTCAACCGTGTAAGCAATCTCACGACTGCTCACAAGGTTTGGACCACCCTCGAAGAAATTTACGAGGGCACAACTAAAGTCAAAGAGGCAAAGTTGCTTATGGTGAGGCAAAGATACGAGACATTCACCATGTCGTCAACCGAGTCTATGGATTCCATGTTCACTCGGTTGAAGAATATTGTGAATGAACTCAAGGGTCTCGGTGTTGTTTTTATTGACCTCGACATTGTAAGAAAGATGTTCAGGGTGCTTCCAGAAAGCTTCGACACTCTGGTCACGGTGCTCACCAACTCCGATCTGTCGACCACCACGGCTACTGATCTCTATGGGAACTTCATTACCCATGAGATGCATCGAAAGGAGAAGAAGGAAGCAATTGAACCCTCGGAGACGAAGAAGAAGGCGTTGGCTTTCAAAGCCGGCACCAAGAATGATCCAAGCGATGGCTCCTCTGACGAAGATCTAGCACTCATCGTAAAGAATACACAAAAACTTCTTCGCAGGTTACACAAGAAGGGTGTCAACATCGACAGTCGACCAAAGGGGCCGAAGCAAACAAACTTCAAGGACATCATATGTTACGGATGTCATGAAAAGGGACATATAGCGTCAAGATGTCCCAACAAGAACAGGACTTCGAACAAGAAGAAATTCTTCAAGAAGAGAAATGAAGCAACAAAAGAAGCCTGCTTTGGAGAATGGATGTCAGGAGGTGAGAGCTCCGACTCAGACTCTGACGATGAAGGTTGCTCCAAGAAGCTTGCCAGACTAGCTCTCGGCAACACATCGACTAGTTCATCCCTTTGTCTTATGGCTAAAGGTGATGAAAATGTACACTCTAACGATCCTTCATATGATGAACTAGTTGAAAAGATCACCAAACTAAATGAAGTTTATGGAGCTACTAAAAAGAAGTATAAAGCGCTTAAAGAAGAACATTCTTCTCTACGCACTCAATACTTTGAATTGAAAGAATCATATGAAAGTATGCTCATTAAAGATATTACAAATAATCCACCTAAAGGAGATGCATCCATTTCATGTGATTTAGATACTCCTTCTACTAGTCATCATATACCATGTGCTCCAAATGATACTATCTTAAATGAGAATAATGAACGTAAGGCACAAGTTGAAAAACTTGGAAAAGGTTTAGAAAACTGCTATAAGGGTAAAGTATCCCTTGATCTCATTCTTAGCAAACAGAAGTGTTCTTTCAGAAAAGAAGGTCTTGGATACTTTCCGAAGAAAGGGAAGAAACCAAGTACAAAAACTATTTTTGTAAAAGCATGCAACACATTTTGCTTTAAATGCCATGAAACTGGTCATTTGCATGAAGCATGTCCTTTAATGACTCCAAATTATTTTGATACTTGCTACATGCTTCAAAGGTCAAGGAAATGGTATGCTATAGCAAAGTATGTTGGTGCACCCATGCAAAATAAAAAGAAGAAATCAATTTGGGTGCCCAAAGCTTTGATTGCTAACATTGAAGGACCCAAAAAGGTTTGGGTACCTAAAAAGACTTAATTCTTTTATGTAGGTAAACTACAAGACCGGCGGGAAGCTTTGGTGCTTGATAGCGGATGCTCCGAACATATGACCGGCAACATGAAATTGTTCACCTCAATAGAAGACAACTTAAGCGAGAATCAAAAGATCACCTTTGGTGACAATCGTCAAGGAAATGTGATAGGCTTGGGTAAAATTGCTATCTCAAACGATCTCTCAATTTCAAATGTTTTGTTGGTTGAATCTCTGAACTTTAATTTGCTTTCCGTTGCACAAATTTGCAATCTTAGATTTCGTTGCACATTTTATCTCAAATAAGTTTTAGTTGAAAGTTTGAAAGATAATTCTTTGATTTTTAAAGGCTTTCGTTTTGGAAATCTTTATTTGGCTGATTTTCACTCCAAAGATGCATCTCTTTCAACATGCCTTGTCTTTCAAACCTCAAAGGGTTGGTTATGGCATAGGAGATTAGCACATGTTGGAATGCATCAATTGAAAAAGTTATTAAAACGAGATTTGGTTATTGGCTTAAAAGATGTGAATTTTGAAAAGGATAAACCTTGTAGTGCCTATCAAACTGGCAAGCAAGTAGCTACTTCACATCCAATTAAGCGTGTTCTTTCAACTTGCGAACCTTTGGAACTCCTGCATATGGATTTATTTGGACCTTCTGAGTTCCAAAGTATTGGGGGTAGCAATTATGGTTTTGTGATTGTTGATGATTTTACTCGCTACATTGGGTTTTCTTTATTTCACAAAAATATGAAACCCCCGATGTTTTCAAAAGCTTTGCAAAACGTGTTTCGACTGAATTCGAACTTTCCATCAAGAAAATCCATAGTGATAATGGTGGAGAATTCGTAAATTCAACCTTATTTGATTTTTGTGACTCACTTGATATTAAACACGAATTTTCAACTTCTTACACTCTACAACAAAATGGAGTTGTAGAAAGGAAAAATCGAACACTAATAGAAATGGCAAGAACAATGTTAAGTGAGTATGATACTCCTACTCGCTTTTGGGCTGAAGTCGTGCATACCACTTGCTATTTTATTAACCATCTTTGTTTGCATCATCTTCTGAATTTAACTCCCTATGAGCTTCTTGTTAGACATAAGCCAAACATTTCTTATTTTCGAGTTTTGGGATGCAAATGCTACATTCTTAAGAAAAGAAATTTTGGTGGTAAATTTCAAAGAAGAGTAGATGAAGGCTTTCTAGTCAGATACTCCACCACTAGCAAAGCTTATCGTGTTTTTAATAAAAATACTGGTTGTATTGAAGAATCATGCGATATAGAATTCGATAAAACTAATGACTCTAAGAAGGAGCAAGTCTCTTCTGGAGTTTCAGGTGAAGATCTTCAAGAAGCTGTGAAGAACATCACAATTGGAGACATCAAGCCAAGAGAAGATGATCAAGAAGATGATGAGATCATTGAGAATGATGATCAACATGTATCATCATCTCAAGTTGATCCTCCAGAACCAAGTCAAGAAGAAGCAGCACAAGAAGAAGCACCAAGGCAACATCAAACGATCACCAAGGATCACCCTCTAGACCAAATATTGGGTGAAGTCAGTAAGGGTGTTCAAACTCGCTCTCGTATTGCTGCATTTTGTGAACATCACTCTTTTGTATCTTCTTTAGAACTTAAACATGTTAATGAAACTTTAAATGATCCTGACTGGGTAAATGCTATGCATGAGGAACTTAACAATTTTTCTAGAAATAAAGTTTGGACTTTAGTTGAAAGACCCAAGGATCATAATGTAATTGGAACAAAATGGGTTTTCATAAATAAGCAAGATGAAATTGGTGTAGTAATTAGAAACAAAGCTCATCTTGTTGCTCAAGGTTTCACTCAAGTCGAAGGTTTAGACTTTGGTGAAACTTTTGCACTTGTAGTAAGACTTGAAGCTATTCGTATTCTTCTTGCTTATGCATCATGTTTCAATATTAAATTATTTCAAATGGATGTTAAAAGTGCATTTTTGAATAGTGAAATTTCAGAACTTGTTTTTGTTGAACAACCTCCCGGCTTTGAAAATTCTAAATTTCCAAACCATGTGTTTAAATTGTCTAAAGCTCTCTATGGTCTCAAACAAGCTCCTCGATCTTGGTATGAACGACTTAGAGATTTTCTTTTATCAAAAGGTTTTAAAATTGGGAAGGTTGATACAACTTTATTTATAAAGAAAATTGAAAAAGATTTGTTCATTTGTTAGTTATATGTTGATGATATTATCTTTGGATATACTAATGAACATTTACGTCATGAGTTTGGAGAGATGATGTCTAGGGAATTCGAGATGTCAATGATCGTTGAGCTAAGCTTCTTCCTTGGACTTCAAATCAAGCAACTCAAGAACGGTACGTTCGTGAGTCAAACGAAATACGTGAAGGACTTGCTCAAACGCTTTGGGATGGAAGATGCTGAGGCAATCAAAACTCCCATGACGACAAATGGACATCTCGACATGGACAAAAGAGGCAAATCGGTCGATACTATACTCTATAGGTCTATAATTGGTAGCTTGTTGTATCTTACTGCATCTAGGCCTAATATCATGTTTAGTGTGTGTTTATGTGCTAGATTTCAGTCAGATCCTAAGGAATGTCATTTAATTGCTCTTAAAAGAATCCTTAGGTATTTAAAATACTATCCCAGTTTAGGTCTTTGGTATCCAAAAGATGTAAATTTTGCATTAATTGGATATTCAGATTTTGATTATGCTGGGTGCAAGATTGATCGAAAAAATACATTTGGTAGCTGTCAGCTGTTGGGGAGATCATTAGTATCATGGTCATCTAGGAAACAGAATTTTGTAGCTCTCTCCACAGCGAAGCGGAATATGTGTCAGCGTGAAGTTGTTGTGCTCAATTATTATGGATGAAGCAGACATTTTTGGATTATGGAATTAAATTTGATAAAGTGCCACCCTTGTGTGATAATGAAAGTGCCATTAAAATTGCAAATAATCCTGTTCAGCATTCTAGAACTAAGCATATTGAAATACGGCACCATTTTATTAGAGATCATGTGGCAAAAGGAGATATTGATGTCAGCTATGTTAGAACGGACATGCAACTAGCAGATATTTTCACCAAACCCCTAGATGAGACTAGATTCCGTTTTCTCAGAGGTGAATTGAACATTATTGATATATCAAATGCGAGTTGATCTAAGATAACTGTCTAATTTTCCTGTCCTCCCACCTTTTTGTGCTTGATGACAAAGGGGGAGAGATTCTTGAGTTTCTTGCTTCATTATTGACATTTTTTATGCTTAGGGGAGAGATTGGGGAGAAAGATTTTTGAGATATCTCATGAATATTTGTTAATTATGCATGCATTTAGGGGGAGTTCCTGAATACTTGTTAATTATGCATGTATTTAGGGGGAGTCATTTGAGATTATTTATTTAAACACTTGTTGTCATCAATCATCAAAAATGGGGTGATTGTTGCATCTAGGCTCCTATTATTGTTGATTTTGATTATTGATGACATTAAGTGTTTTTGATCTAATCATGTCCTTGAGATATCTGTATGCAGAAACCTAAGAGATATTTCGCCTAAGGTTGCAGCATTGCCAAAATCGCAAGCATAAGGTCGGCTAGAAGAAAGCTGCAGAGACCTAAGCTATCTGGAGGATCTGCAAGCCGCAAGCACAAGGTCAGCAAGAAGGAAGCCGTCTTGATCTGCAAGTCGCAAGCACAAGGTCGCGAGCCATGGTCGCAAGCACAAAGTCACCAAGAATGAAGCAGCAAAAGACTTCAGGTAAAATGCATATTTATTTTACCGATCTCGGTGTTTGGAGTTTGATCGGTTTATCGAAATTTGTTTTTAGTGTTAACCGTACTATAAAGAGGGGTTGCAAGTCCTCTCTACATTTCCAACATAAACCGAGAAACTTAGGTCATTGCATTGCATTTATTTCGGATGGATTTGATTTGAATTTGGTTTGAAAGATTTGGATTTTTAGTTGTGTTTTTGACAACATAAGAGGTTTTGCTTTTTCTAGAAATATCTAGGCATACCTGGCTTTTGTTTCTGTTGACAAAAATGTAGCCCTTTAAATTAGCTTTCAAACGAGCTATTAAACTCTCAATTTGGATTTCTGGATCAAAAGTTATAGCTATTTTTATCTATGTTGACTGTCAGTTTGCTAAATTGACTGTCCGTTTGAATTGTCAGTTTTGTTAACTAACAATTGTCCAGAGAGGTTGTTTTTTGAGCCAATTTTTTTGTACTAAACAAACTGTCAGTATGCCCATGCTGACTGTTAGTTTGTATTTCGACCACAGCTGGTTTTATCTGAGTTTCCATTTGATCTAGTCGATGTTTTGGTCGAACTGACTGTCAGTTTGCCTAACTGACTGTCAGTTTTGGGTTTCAGTTTCAATATAGACCGCAAACGGCTAGCTATTTTTTATCCATAAATTTTTTCGGCCGTTGTATATGTAACTGACTGTCAGTTTGAGTTGCTGATTTTCAGCCCGAGCTCCAATGTCTCTTTTGATCCTTGAGGTATAACTAGAGGCCTTGAGCTCGTATTTTACACAACAAGCAGTCGTCTTCTCTCTTATACAGTTGAGCATTTGTTTTCTGGTTGAAAATCTTGATCTGTTAATCAAGTCGAGAGTTTTTCAGATCCACCGAGTGCTTTCGTTTGTTTCATTTTGCATACTAAGAGTTTCTCGGTAATTGTTTGGAGGTCTAGAGAAGACCTTGCTGCCTATTACTCTTGGTGAGTGCCCTCACCTAGATGGTTTGGTGGTGTGGCCGTAGATCTCTCCTGTTTGTAGATTGTCAGAGAGACTCGGTGCATTTGTACAAGGCATCGGTGCTCGCCTTTCCAGAGTGGACAAGGAGCAACCAATAGTGAATAATATCCTTCGTGGATATTGAAGCAAGACTCAATTTACTTGAGTGCTTCAACGAGGATTAGGGGAGACGGGGCGAGTCTCCGAAACCTCGGTAAAAATTGTTGTGTTCGTTCTCTCTGTCTCTTTGTTTCAATATATTAAATTGCTTTTGGTTCTTATCTTTGCAACATTTGTTTTTAATTGAAAAGTTTTAAAGCCTCCTATTCACCCCCCCCTCTAGTCGGCATCCTTGATCATACAGTAGACATACACGTGAATCTCCCACAGGAGATGGTGTTGTCGATTTCTATCTGGGGGCCGGTATCTGTTGGCGTAGCCCGAACTGGCACATTACCATCTCCGAAAATTATGGCTCCACTATATGTGAGAAAACTATGTGTTGGCGCGTCATCCAGCAGTCTTGGCCTGCGGTGCACTGCGATGAAATGCCATGCGGTGCAATTTGAGATATGTGCTCAGGTTCCACGGTCTCCATATAATGTGTATGTCCAGTAGAAGATCAAACTCTCCCTGATACGTCACGTAGCAGTGGTAAATCTGAGACGATGACCACCTAGGCTGACCTCCCAACCAATGGGCTCTCATGGTGGGTCGATCAACCCAATCCTAGTAGTCTGCTGGCATACCATATGGATGGATGTGCCGCTCCAAACGCAGCCGACCAATGGGGAAGTGCTCCCATGACCACAGCTACAACAATACAGGGCATGTAGACAACAATGATCCGGCCAAGGTCCTGGAACATGTCTCGCACAGCCCCCTGTATGTCGCACACAACACTACCATCACCCCGAGTTGTAATGTGGCATGGCCCCTGAGTCCACATTGATGATACTCTCAACCAGGGGAATGAACCACGTGTATACAGTGTCACCGTGTGTCAAAGGGAATAGAATGTACTGCAGTGTAACCAGAAAGTAGGCAAAAAGGTGTCACCGAACTACATCACCCGGGGCATCATGTGGGCACTCACTATAGCATGTCAGAAATCTATGAGGGACACCGATCGACGATTGGATCTAAGTTCCAAGTCGAACTTACACGAGATTTAATAGTAATGTAGGGAAGTACTTCTAACAATCACCCAGAGGAAATACCGTAAATATAGATGCACCAGAGACACAGGAATTATATAGGTTCGGACCCTCAAAAGCTAAGTAATAGCCTTACTCCTGTTGTGATTTCACTAAGAGTGTAAAGGATTACAGAGAAGAACAAGAGTTGTTTTTGAATGGACTAAAAACTTCTCTCCTATTCTCTATTGACCTCTCTTCGTCGTTGAACCCCCCAAAAGATCCTCTAAAACCTTAGAACCTCTCTCCTTTTATAGCTTGTTGAAGTTCATCGGTTACAGAATTGAAGGGTCACTGGGTGGCAGGCGTGCACTGATCATAATGTGTGATTATGAGTGGCTCCACATTTGTGAATAGCTTCTCTCCGATTAGGGGCAAACTGACTAAGCTTTTGCTTTATTGGTTGTTGTCCAGGCTGAATGGCTAGCCTGTGCTCGATCACTTCCCTTGGGACTCCCGGGATGTCGGATGTTTCGACACAAACACATCTGCATTAGCTCGGAGGAAAGTGATGAGCACAAATTCCTATTTGTCATCCAGTCTTGAGCCGATCCGAACAGTTCTATATTGGTCGTCTGGGAATAAAGGAACTTGTTTGAGTTTTTCATCTGGCCGTGGATTTACCTTGACCGCATCTGGTTCTTTAATCGCAACCTTGTCATCCAGATGGAGAACTTGATCGACCAATTCCAGGGATATGAAATCACAAGTAAGGGCCATACTTTGACTGCCTCTAACCGTGATCACACCTTTTGGTCCCGGTACCTTAACGCATTAATAAGCATCATGCGTTGCTGCCATAAATTTGGCAAGCAAAGGTCGACCAAGTATTGCATTATACACTGAATCACAATCGATATATCAAAAATAATCAACTTTGTTTAGAAATTCTCTGGTTCTCCGAGCGTTACTGCCAGCACCACTTGTTCGATAACAATCCCATAAAATGGGTGCACCACAAGTTTAATTCTTGAACGAGGGATTTGCATCTCATCAAGAGCTCTTACGAAGAGCAGGCCGAGAAAACTTCCTCCAACGACCAGAACTAGTCCCACTTTTGCATTTGTCGGGGGAAATCTCCGCGGGACTAAGTCTAGGTAAGTTGTGTCACGATTGCCCGGGGACCTGGCCCCCGGGACCTCCCCGGGCGCCGCCTTTTGGCCCCCGGGATGTGGCCTCCGGTGCCCTCCCGGGCGCCGCCATTTGGCTCCCGGGACGCGGCCTCCGGTGCCATCCCGGGCGCCACCGTTCGCCCGGGGACGCGGCATCCGGCCCCTCCCCGGGCGCCGTCTTTTGGCCCCCGGGACGCGGCCTCCGGTGCCCTCCTGGGCGCCGCCATTTGGCTCCCGGGACGCGGCCTCCGGTGCCGTCCCGAGCGCCACCATTTGCCCGGGGACGCGGCCTCCGGTGCCCTCTCGGGCGCCGCCATTTGGCTCCCGGGACGCGGCCTCCGGTGCCGTCCCGGGCGCCGCCATTTGCCCGGGGACGCGGCCTCCGGCCCCTCTCCGGGCGCCGCCATTTTGGCTCCCGGGACGCGGCCTCCGGTGCCATCCCGGGCGCCGCCATTCGCCCGGGGACGCGGCCTCCGGCCCCTCCACGGGCGCCGCCTTTTGGCCCCCGGGACGTGGCCTCCGGTGCCCTCCCGGGCGCGGCCATTTGGTTCCCGGGACACGGCCTCCGGTGCCGTCCCGGGCGCCGCCGTTTGCCCGGGGACGTGGCCTCCGGGGGCTCCCCGGGCGCCGCCTTTTGGCGCCCGGGACCTGGCCTCCGGCACCGTCCCGGGCCTCATCGCCCTCCTAAAGGTAAAGCCTCGAACTGTTTATCACGTGCAGGTCACGCGAGGAGCGCCTCGGGAACTAGCGACCACCTGTCAAGCATCCAAAGCGTTTGACCGGGAGAAGGACGGTCCTACCCTTCAATCCGACGGTGGCTTCCGGGGTAGTTTAGGTTTTTTGCTTCTTTTTGGGGCTATAAATAGCCCTTGTACCCCTCTGTTGTAGAGGATCGGTTCTCTTTTATTGGAATAGCTAAACTCCAAGACGTGCTCCGGAAGCCTCTCCCTCGGAGAGAGCCTCCCCAGCCGACTCTGGTCGGGAGCGCGTCGACAGGACTAGGGCCCTCACCGGGACCCGAACCTGTATAATCCCGTGTGTCATTTTTTGTGCTTGTCCGGAGGGGGAGGACCGGTCATCCGGTCAACCCGCGCCGCGTAATCTTCGCTAGGAACATTCTCAAAACCTGCCGGGGTATTCGCAATACCACGACAGCATTGCTAATCGTGGGCGATATCACCAAAAGAAGTCACCGTGATCGCAAGAGTCCTTTGGGGCAGTCATCTCGGCTGAAGGCCAGGGAAGTCTCCAACCAGTGGGGGAATTGAGGTTCTCCTGGAGCAACCTCAACATTATTCACCTCTCAACAAATAGATTTAAATTGACGCTTAGAGAAATAAGATGAAGAACCACCAAAATAACATTAACATGATTATTTGGTACCTGGCATGGCATGTCCTCATCTCCATCTACGTCTTTGTTCTCACTGGGTTGCCCTTTTTCTGGTAATGTAGGCATAGGGGCTTTACCTTGGTAAAATTCCTCCATTCGCTTCAACCAGTTGCGACAATTCTGGAGGTCGTGTCCTGGAGCTTGATGCAGTGGACCACTTCCCTGCATGGTCGCTAGAGCATCCACCAAAAGAAGGCATGTTAATCTTAAATGGAACTTTGTTACCTTTGTTTTGTGGTTGCTTTTCCAGGTTTGCGACCTCTCGGTGTTGATCAATTCCATCTTTTTGTGATCTCTTATTCTTCCCACCCGTAGATAGCCTAGACTTCTTGCCAGAACTATCCTTTTTGTCTGTGCTAAGACCAGGTTGAGGGGGTAAATCACCCTTATCCACCATCCTATTCAATTCCACTGTCTCGACTGCATCGGAATATTGATCAGCCATGTTAAAAAGTTCTGACACTGGTCGTGGTGGATGGATGTTTAAGTCCTCCGTAAATCTTCAGTATTGAACGCCGTGTTTAAACGCTTTGATAACCGAACTGTCAGAGATATTGGGAATAGTATTTCTTACTCCCATGAATCTCTTGACAAATTGCCGAAGGGTTTCGGTTGAAGTCTGGTGGAGGCGATGAAGATCACCGTCCTTGCTGGGCTTCTCATAACAATTATAGAAATTGTTGAGAATGGCATCACAACATTTCCCAATTGTAGATCGATTCTTCTGGCTGATTGAAAAGCCAGGTCTGGGCTTGACCTTCTAGGACCATAGGCAGATATTTTCCATTACTCGTTCGTTTCCTCTCACTGCCTGGATGCCAATAACATAAATCTGGAGGAACTCGGATGAATCTCTTGCTCCTTTTTTCCTTGATCTCTCCCGATGATCCTCCTTTTATAGCTCGTTGCCAGTCGTCGGTTACGGGATTGAAGGGTCGCTGAGAGGCTGACTTGCTCCGGCCAAAATGTGCAATTATGCCCGTTTATGATTACACTTTCACCTTCTTGTCAGTTACAAGGAACTTAAGGAGCTGAAACATCCAGGCGGCGGTAGTGGTAAAATAGGCTCAACTAATATATATGATTGAATGAGGCTAATCATATAACCGTTGGATGTCTTAACTCTTTAAGAAGCCAAGGTCGCGTATTAACTACAACAATACATGGCTATCATTATGTCTTCCATGACCTGGGCGACCACGGGAAAATATCTCCAGATGCACAGTATTCGTGGGTATGTGAGACCATGATTTCTACAACTTTGGTATTGTGGATATCTAGAGACTACAAAGCCTGCGACATCACAGAGTGAGACCATGGAATGGACTATGTCCAGAACATCTTCGACTATTCCATTGTCTCCCTCTTGGGTTCCTGAGACCATAAAGAAGTAAAAATCTTGCACCGTAGCCCATGCTACTATAGAACGGCAAATGTGACTGACTCGGGTTATAATCCTCGTCAGCTAGCCCCCGAATTTGAAATAACAAGTGACGTAGTTTGTTATTTTAAATTCAATTATCTTTTAAATTTAATTATATAAACATCCAGATGTTTCACCTTCTCTTGTTGCAAAAAGACATTTCTCTTTTCCCACCGTGTGCCGCTTTGTTTCCCAAGAAGAACTTTGGGTGTAATTTTGATAGGTCATTATGAAATATTTTGCTATAATTTGAGGCAAAACTAAAAAAAGCCCTTTAAGAACTTGAGGTTGTGAATACAAACAGTCACTTCTGAGTTCTATAAATACATAGCTTTTTTCATTCGGGGATTTTCAAGCTTTCACTTGTTAAGTCCTAGAACTTCTTTTCATCTTCTAACTTCATCCCTTCTTCCTTGTTCTCGTTGTAATGGCGAGTCAAAGCTCTAAAAAGTTGTTGAGAGTGACGAAGAGGAATTTGCAATAGAAGATAATGTCATGCAGGCATTTCAAAAGGTAACTCTCTTTTGAGGAATCTACGTACATCTTCCCTTTTTGGGTAAAAGTTTCCCAAAATAATGTATTTTGGAATTCAGTAAGTAGTTGAGGAGTCAACAATTCCAAAGAAGCGTGCAGGTGATGATGTAAGATCATCTAGTGGATCCTCAGGTCTGAAGTGTTAACTACCACTACTTCTCAAACCATGGTGTCAACCCCTTCTGCTCAAAGTGATTATGACAGAAGGAAGGAGGTTGACAACCTACGGTCTTTGATTTTAGGATCTGTTTTACCATATCCTTCTGAATCAAAGTTGATGTATTTATTAGTTATCTCTCTAACTAAGTTGTTTAGTTAGGAATGACTCAATCTTTTTTGAATATGTAGGGGGGATGGTACTATTATTGTACCAAAATTTTATGTTACCCAGTTAACATCTGCCTCCCAGGTAAACACTTTTTCTTTCTTAATTCTTCTTGTATGCGACCTGGATTGACGCTTTGTCTATATAGGAGGACAAGGCATTATGGGTTCTCAGCAAACAACTTGCTGAGATCCAAGTTCTTCTAAGGGAAAAGACTGCTTTATGTAGAACTCTTCAAGAAGAAAAAGGGAGATCTAGGAGCGGTCCATTAGGCGAGGACTTGACCTCGACGCTAGCTTCAGGCTTGTTGATCGCCTGAAGACTAATTGTGACAGAGCTCATGAGGCTACAAGGTTGGCTCGCATGGAGAGGGACCTTGCTAGAGAGCAGAAGGACATCTTTGATGCAATTAGAGCCTGTTGTAGTCTCACAATAAAAGACGACCTCAAGAAACTATGGAGCGTTGCCAATTCCCTTGGGGCGGCTACCGTTAATCCTACTAACGATGACTTGTCCCTCGGGGAACTTTGTGTTGTTCTTTCGGATCAGGTCGACTCGTTAGTTGCTAGTATCCCTTTTTTGCGTAAAGATTGTAAGAATAATAAAGAATTTTTTCTCTACATCCAAGCTTTTAATGGGTTAATAATTTGATTACGCATAATCCAATTTCATCTCTGCTATCAATTATGATTATTGGTAAATATCTCTGCGAGAAAAAATATGATTGCAGGTAAATATCTCTGCGACCATAACATTCACAGGCAATATAAAATTATACTATAACCATGGTCACCGCGACAATAAAAGACTAAGACCTTAGAATCCCCTGGTTATAATATGGTATGAGCGATTGACATCTAGCCCCTGAATTTGAAATGAAATGGCTTTTCGGATTTCAAAAATATTCATTTTCATTTCAGATTCCAACAGTCCCAAGATGGACTTTGGGTGCGCCCGTCAGATCCATCATGGGAAACATTTAATGCCAATGACGATGCAACAACAACTTGCAGTTTCCAAAGATTCAAAAACCCTCGTCTTGCAAACTTCGCTGGCTTACGCCGCAAAAAATCCTCTTCTGCAAAACCCCCTTTCTCTTTATCGAATGGCATCCTGGAGCCAATCCATCTACTACGACATGCAAAACTTGGATATCCTAGAAAAAGAAGAGATCTTTCCTTTGAAGTATTTGATCCCATGTCGACCCACTCAGAAGGAAGAAACAGCAGTGATAAAGGAGAACGAACTGGTGATCTTTGAAGACTTCTTACGCTGCGGATTTTGCCTGCCTGAAAGAAAATTCTTTCTCAGCGTTCTCAACCATTTTGGGTTGGAATTGGTAAACCTGCATCCCAATTCTGTTTTGAGTTTAAGCCATTTTCCAGTATATGTGCGAAGCATTTGTTGGAGTTCTGCCCAGCATTTCCCTCTTCCGCCGTTTTTATTTCTTTGTGTGGTCAGAGAGTGCAAATGCTGCTGGATGTGTCTACTTTCATTTGAGAGAAAAGAAAGACTATCCAGTTGTTCCTCTCCGTGATTCTGTTCATGGATGGAACCAACGTTGGTTCTATTGCTTGACTCCTGAAGAGAGCCATCTCTGGTTCGAAAAACTGTCGACCAGAGAAGAGCAAGGAAAAAGACTCCGCGCCGGAGTTGGACGAAAAATTGCTGAAGCAAGCCCAAGCTATCCTCGACCTGGCGCGTGAGGGGTTAACTGCGCGGGATGTTATTCGGGACTTCATAAAGAACCAAATTAGTCCGCTAAAGAAAAGGGTGAATCTGGCCTAGGAGGTGTGCTCTTTGCAAGATGGAACCTTGGACTATAATCAAGGTAAAGCCCCTTCTTGTAGATTGGAATAATGTTCTCAATCTTTGTGAGCTTATTGTATTTTCCAAACAGGTTTACCTACTTCTGAGGTCGAGAGGAGAACTGACGTTCTCTTAAAATTATACAATCCGACCATAATAGAAGGTGAGATGGATGCACCAAGACCACTGAGTTTGATCGGTGGCAATGACATCTTAATACAAGAGCGTCGAAAGGTCAATCTCTTTCGGAGAACTTTGTATGTGTTAACCTATTAAACAACAATAATCGAAGAAAAGCATTCCAATTCTCGTAGTTTCTCATGGGTCAATCAGTTAGGATGAAACGAACTGGAAATGATGCTGGGACTTCTAGGGGTCCTGCATCGAAGAAGTTCAAGAAAACTCCCTCCAAGCCAAAAGGTCAATCTTTATGAAGACTTCAGCCCCTAGCAAAATTACTCTGAAGAGGGCAGTCGGTGCAACTTCACCTAACACCGTCAATGTCAAATCAGCGGCTGAAATGGTATAGCATTTTTGCCTTCGCATTTCTCCAAGTACAACTAGAAATTATGCCTTAGTTGTACAGGGAGAAGGAAGCGAGGAGGAGGAAGATGACATTCCTCTTATTCTGCAGAGGAAAAGACCTGCAAAATCTGTGAGAAGATCCTCGAAAAAGTTGTTATCTTCCTTATTATCTCCTGTAAGCGGGGCATTGGGTGCTCAAAGTCATCTAGGACTCAGCTTCAGGTATCAATCTGTTATTTCTCGAACTAATCCTTGGAAATTAGTTAGGAATTTACTCAGACAATTATTAAAATGAATGTACAGATCAAGCCCACCCCCTGCTGCAATACCAGACAATGAAATGACTGTTTCAACAAGGGTAACAACTTCTATGGCAAAAACTCTTGCCATAGTTGCCACGATAGCTCCATCTGAAGCACTAGATGTTGCTGGGACTGCTAAGGAACCTGAAGCTATCATTGACAAGGAGGTTCAATAGAGTCATCTCTCCAAACTTGTCAATGATAAAGAGAGTGAGGTCACACATACCGTGACTTTAACTATGGGGACAAGCGAACAAGCAAGAACTTATGCTCCCGCAGCTGTCAATGAAATCCTTCCTTCCTCTTGTCTAGAGGAGACAGCAGATCAAGCTGCTGATCTTTCACATCCTGCTCCATAATTGAATCTGCTAATTATTGAGCAGGTGCGAAATGATTCAAGATCCGAGACCTTTCTCAAGAATCTTATGGAGGTAAGTGAGATTGTCACCCAGTGTATTTTAATATTTTATCTGAGCAAGATCTTCATATGTTTATTTTCTTGTAGAATTCTGCCCTGCACATGACCATGGTAAATTCTTTGATAAATCAGTTCAAGGTCATTCAAGCAAGGTGCAACCAACTAGAGCAGTAAGTGTCTTGCTCTTGATTTTAATCCTCTATGAATTGGAATGACACTTCTTATGGTCGCAGGGAAAACTTTGCTTTAATAAATGAGGTTGCTAAGGAGTGCTCCGAGAAGAAGACTGCAATAACAGAGGCTTTGAGAGAAAACAGCAGCAACCTTGTTGAAGCTCTCTCATCCTTGGAGGAAAGTAAAAGCGCATATGCTGCTCTCCAAGGGGAAAAAGAAAAAATACAAGCCGATTTAAATTGTGTGTCCATATTTATAGCATTTATCGTGGACATATGCAATCTACCATGGACTAATCAAATCAGTTTTGCTTTTTCACATGGCCGGACCAAACAGAAAAAAACTCCAAGCTAACCAAAGAGAAAGAAGATTTTGAGGAGAGATATATCTGGGGAGGACAAGATCTTGAAAAGCTTCATAATCTTAGTCAGAGGATATGGAAATAGAAAAAATGATACAAAGATTGCGGAAGAAGAAAAAAGTAATTTGAAAAAGATCATCAATGATTGCAGCATCATTGAAAAAGCAACTCTTGAAAAGTTAAGAGATGTCGCGGACTCAGTCGAGGCAACAACGATTGATCCTGAGAAGGATAATTTATCTCTCGAAGAGTCCTGCGCATTGGTCGCAGCTCAAGCTGACTCTCTGTTCAACAATATCCTGGAATTTGCAAAGAGGTACAAGGAAACAATCAGAACCGATCTCGGTGCTGCTACCTCTTCTATCTTGTGCAAATGACGACATCGCCATGGTCCGAACTTAGATCTGAATCCAGTGGCGGAAGATGTAATTTTTGATATTGAAGATGAGATGAGCGCGACCTTAGTTGAGGTTAAGCCCATAGTTGACAAACTATTAGAAAACCTCAAGCTTAGTTAATACTTTTCTTCTGATTGTAAATATTTATTTTGACAATGGAAAATAGCAGTCTTTGATATATCTCATTGTTTATAACCTGCAAAGAAGTATTTATAATAGAAAATGCAACTGAATGCTTTAACAGAATTTAAAACCATAAAAACACACTTAACTTTAAACTTTATGTTATAGTTATATTCTCCTAGCCCCCTCCTGAGATTACTAATACTGAGAATACAATATAGTAATTTCAGGATAAAAAAACATGACTAGCGAGTCTCTTATGCGTTAAGAAATGGCTTAACAACAAAGGGCTCAACTAGACTTTATTATGAGATCTCAAGAATAAACAACTCAAATGAAATGTCAAAGCTTTTTACGAACTGACAGCCACCCGAATGATCAGAAACATGCTAGTAAGTCTCGTATACGTTAAGAAACGGCTTATTTAGAGATGTCTTATCTAGATCCGACCATGAGATCGGCCAGTGAATCCACTTTGATCACTGTAATGAGATGATTATTTGAGATCAACCCCAAGCTCAGCTTGAAGAAAAACAAAAGGACAGAAAATGAGAACACAACCATAACATAGAGTGAAAGAAGCATTTTATTATTAATAGGAAAAACTTACACATAAAATTTGCGCAATTGATCTATATTTCATGAATTAGATAAGATCCTTCCATCTTCCATAGCTAATTGAGCCAATCCTAGTCGTGGGATTGAGACCATAGTATAAGGACCTTCCCACTGAGGAGAGAACTTATTGCGATTGGACTGGTTTTGGATTTTTCTTAAAACCAAGGTGCCCACATGAAGACTACGTGGTCGTACCTTTTACTGTGATATTTATACAAATCTTGTAAATATGCAGCAGACCTAATCAATGCTCGATCACACTTTTCTTCGAGAAGAGAAAGTTCATCTTCTCGAGTATCACTTTGATTATCAATATCCAAGTGACTTAGGCGATCTGAACCAAATTGAATTTCATCTGGTAAGACAGCTTCTGCACCAAAAACCAGTTGCAAAGGCATTTCACCCTTAGCTCGACTGGATGTGGTACGTAATGCTCATAAAACTGAGTAGAGCTCATCTACCCAAGCCCCCGAGCGTAACATAACGCGGTCGAAAACACGTTTTTGACACCTTGTATTATCTGCTCGTTGGCACATTTTACTGCACCATTGTTCTACGGATGAGCTACAGATGCGAAACAAACTTTGTTTCCAATATCGTCGCAGTAGTCTAAGAAAAGACCACTGACAAATTGTGAACCATTGTCGGTAATGAGACAACTTGGGACTCCAAATCGTGTCACTATGTTTTTATGAAAGAACTTCTATGTAGCAGCAGCAATAATATTGCGAATTGGCTCAGCTTAAATCCATTTTGTGAATGTATCAATGGCTACGAATAAAAACTTTACCCATTTACAGCTTGAGGCATTGGTCCTACAATATCTATTCCCCAAACAGCAAACGGCCAAGTTAAGGGAATGACTTGCAAAGCGTATGCTGGCTGATGAACTTGCCGAGCATGGAATTGACACTGTGGGCATGTCTTGACCAATTGCATAACATCGTTAAGTACCGTAATCCAGTAATAACCCTGTTGAAAAGCTTTTACAACCAGTGTTCAATAAGAAGCATGTGTTCCACATATGCCCCCATGTATTTCTCTTAGAAGGGATTTTCCATCTTCTTGGGAAATACAACGCATAAGTACTCCTTGAGTGCTCTTTCTATATAAAGTTCCCTCAACGAGTCTATACATGTGTGCTTTTCTAACTAACCGATCACTGTTGGTTTCATCCTCAGGCAAGGTCCCATGCGCTAGATAGATTCTCAATGGATGAATCCAATCCATTTCTTGCTCTAAGGTCGTGACGTTAGTGATCACGTCTAGCCCTTTTTTGATAGAAGGGGATTTTAAGTGCTCAATGAACACTCCTACTGGAACAGATGTGTGTGAGGACCCAATCTTTGACAATTGGTCTGCGAGAATGTTGTCTCTTTGTGGAACGAATTGGATTTGAAAACTACTGAAATATTTTTCCAATTTCCTCACCTCGTCTAGGTAATGACCCATTGTCTCATCGGAGATGCTGTACTCCTTGTTTACGAGGTTTACGACTAGCTATGTGTCCCCCCTCACCACTAATCAATGGATTCCAAGGGATTTGGATGCTCGAAGCCCAATTAGAAGACCTTCATACTCTGCTGCATTATTGGTAGTAGTAAAGTGTAATTGTATGACATACCAGAGTTTATCACCCTGAGGTGTAATTGTATGACAAATCAGCAACGTTTGTAGCATCATCGCTCTTATGACAAGGTATAAATATACTATCCCTCCCCCTCTTAGTCCCAGGCAATCCTAATACAAAATCCATTGAAATATCTTCCCAAGGGACGCTAGGAACAGGAAGAGGCATATAAAGACCAGGAGGGTTCAAATGGGACTTAGCTTTATTGCGAACGGGACTTAGCTTCATCTTGTGACTTGCTATAAATCAGAATATCATTGAAATATACCACCACAAATCGACCAATAAAAGCTCGTAAAACCTCGTTCATTAAACACATGAAAGTGCTAGGTGCATTAGTTAAACCAAAAGGCATTACAAACCACTCATACTGATCCGTTTGAGACCTAGCCTTGGTTTTCGCACTAGGCTCGCCCAGATTCTAATATGCGGAATAGCGGGATCTTACTCGAAAATACCGAAACCCAAAGTAATTGCACAACTCTTTATTTCAAAGAGGGCTTACACGTCGAACGTTAGACACACTTGTCTACATCGATGAACTATAAGTGTCTAAAACTCAAATAAGCTCTATGACTTTTCGATGATCTAAACTAGACCTATTACAAGGTATTTATAGTCCAATTGTATGAGTACATATCAGACTTAGTAATCCTAAACGTATTAGACTCATATAACTAACTTAACTAATTCTAAACAGATAAGCTTAGTTATATATATAGGATTACAATTCCGAACAGGGAACGAATTCCTTTTCCTGGTCGCGAACCAATCCATGGTCGCGAAACCTTTCCGAACACGGTTAAGGTCGCGAAGCCGTATGCGATCAGGACTTGGTCGCGAATCCGTATGCGATCAGGACTTGAAGATCCTCCCGGATCATGACTCCCTTGTTGAGAAGGAGCCAACCCCTGTTGCGACTTCTCGATCAAACTGGAGATGTGGAAATTGGGCTTGTCCATGTTCTTTGGTGTACCACTTTGCCGCACGTGCTCGTTGACCTTTCTGACCGATTCGAAAAGTCTCCTTGGTGCTACTGCGGGTGGTAGTCACCTTCTTCTCCAGAATCACATCTTCCCGTAGAGGTTCATCTCGTTGATAGACCAAGTCTTCAACAGATGGTACTATGGTATCTAGCTCATCACCCAGCATTGAAGGCTCGAAGAGTTTGAGGTGCTCAACATTGACAACTGAGTAAATATCCATGTATGGAGGTCACTCGAGCTGACAAGCATTATTACCCACTTTCCACAAAATCCGAAAAGGACCATAACGATGGGTTTGAGTTTCTTACCTTCACCTTTAAGTCTCTCCTTACTCAGATGTAACCATACCATATCACCTTCTTGAAATTGCGCATCAACTCGGTGCCGATCATGTCGCGCCTTGTACTTGAGTTGAGCTTTCAGCAAGTTCTGTTCAACCTCACGATGGAGTCGTTGAATACCTTCCAGGAACTTTTGTGCTCGATCCTAAATAGATGCTTCCTTGCTGTTCTGTGCTGAGGTAGGGATCGTAAACTCCATATCAAATGGACTCTGTGGTAGAAATCCTAAACAGGACTCAAACGGCGACTTTCCAGTCGAACCATGCACTACTCGATTAAAAGCAAACTCTAGGTACGGTATGCTTTCATCCCAGGTCTTCGGGTGCTTCGAGTTATATCCTCTCAAGAGATGAACGACTGTGCGATTAACCACCTCAGTTTGACCATCAGTTTGCGGATGAAAAGCAGTACTCCTCTTTAGCTTGGTGTCCATCATCATCCAGAGCGATCACCAAAAGTGACTAAGGAACCAGGTATCGCGATCAGACACAATAAAAGTCGGCAGTCCGAAGTGTGTCCAAACATGTTGAAAGAATACCCGAGCTGCTTCTTCTCCCGTGATAGTCTTTCGACAAGGTATAAGAACAATCATTTTGGAGAACCGATCAACGACCACAAATAGATAGTCGTTGCCACGTCGGGTCTTAGGCAATCCTCCTAAGAAATCCATGGATATGCTCTCCCATGGTCGCGATGGAACTGGCAAAGGAGTGTACAAACCTAATTTCCGGTTTGCCGGTTTCGAGATGCTACAGAGACCACAGCCTCGAATGAAACAAGCCACATCTTGCTGCATATGCGGCCAGAACACATGTCGGTGAAGATTTTGCAACGTCTTTGTAACCCCAAAGTGACCAGCTACCTTCGATGTGTGCACTTCTCGCATCCATTGAATTTGAGGTGCTCCACGAGGTAGGAAAAGTAAATTGCCCTTGTACAAGAGTCCTTCTCGACGAACAAACTCTGTAGGGTTCCCTGTTTCGACCTCAGTCAGTGCTATTTGAAAATTAGGGTCTTCACTGTACATAGTGACATAGTCATCATGACATGAGGGCTCAATCTGCATGAATGCTGATAAACAGAGGGTCGTAACTGGTGGTCGTGACAACATGTCCGCCAATTTGTTGTGTAAGCCCTTCTTGTACTTAATCACCATATTAAACTGCTGCGGATATGACATCCACTTCATGTGCCGAGCTTGCTGTAGCTTGGATTGAGTTTGCAAATATTGCAACGGTTGATGGTCGGTGTGAACAACAGTCTCTTTACCCAAGAGATAACACCGCCAATGTTTCACGGCCTGATGCAGTGCGCATAACTCCTTATCATAAGTCGGGTAGTTCTTCTGAGCTCCCTGGAATAACTCAAAGTGATATGCCGCTGGTCGACCTTCTTGTATGAGCACTGCGCCCATCGCATAACCTGAGGCATTGGTTTCTAGCTCGAACAGTTTCTGGAGATTCGGCAAAGCTAACACAGGCGCCTCGCTGATCTTCCTTTTCAGCAAGAGAAACGTGTCCTCATGTTTCCCTATCCACTCGAACTTCTGATCGATCCTGGTAAATGCACGCAATGGAGAAGCCATAATCGAGAAGTGTCGGATGAACTTCCTAAGGTATTGGCATGCTCCCACAAAACTACGCACATCCGTAACTGTTCGCGGTCGCGGCCATTCGTGAATCACTTTGACCTTGTCTGGGTCGATTTGCAACGTACCGTTGCCGATCATGAATCCGAGGTAAAGTAGTGTTTGCTGACCGAACTCGCACTTCTTATGGTTGAGGCGAAGTCGATGTTGCCTGTCGTGGTATTGCGAATACCCCGGCAGGTTTTGAGAATGATCCTAGCGAAGATTACGCGGCGCAGGTTGACCGGATGACCGGTCCTCCCCCGCTGGACAAGCACAAGAAATGACACGGATTTATATAGGTTCGGGTCCCGGTGGGGGCCCTAGTCCTGTCGACGCGCTCCCGACCGGAGTCAGCTGGGGAGGCTCTCTCCGGGGGGAGAGGCTTCCGGAGCACGTATGTGAGTTTAGCTAATCCAATAAAAGTGTTCCGATCCCTTACAACAAAGGGGTACAAGGGCTATTTATAGCCCCAAAAAGAAGCAAAAAACCTAAACTGCCCCGGAAGCCACCGTCGGATAGAAGGGTAGGACCGTCCTTCTGCCGGTCAAACGCCTTGGATGCTTGACAGGTGGTCGCTAGTTCCCGAGGCGCTCCTCGCGTGACTTGCACGTGACAAACAATTCGAGACTTTACCTTTAGGAGGGCGATAAGGCCCGGGACAGCGCCGGAGGCCAGGTCCCGGGGGCCAAATGGCGGCGCCCGGGGAGGAGCCGGAGGCCACGTCCCCGGGCCAACGGCGGCGCCCGGGACAGCGCCGGGGGCCAGCTCCCGGGGGCCAAAAAGGCGGCGCCCGGGACGACGCCGGAGGCCAGGTCCCGGGGGCCAAAAAGGCGGCGCCCGGGGAGGGGCCGGAGGCCACGTCCCCTGGCCAATGGCGGCGCTCGGGACGATGCCGGGGGCCAGGTCCCGGGGGCCAAAAATGCGGCGCCCGGGGAGGGGCCGGAGGCCACGTCCCCGGGCCAATAGCGGCACCCGGGACGACGCCGGAGGCCAGGTCCGGGGGGCCAAAAATGCGGCGCCCGGGGAGGGGCCAGAGGCCACGTCCCCGGGCCAATGGCGGCGCCCGGGACGACGCCGGGGGCCAGGTCCCGGGGGCCAAAAAGGCGGTGCCCGAGGAGGAGCCGGAGGCCACGTCCCCGGGCCAATGGCGGCGCCTGGGAAGGGGCCGGAGGCCGCATCCCCGGACAAATGGCGGCGCCCGGGGAGGGGCCGGAGGCCCCGTCCCCGGGCCAATGGCGGCGCCCGGGACGACGCCGGAGGCCAGGTCCCGGGGGCCACGTCCCCGGCCAATCGTGATGCAACTTACCTGGACTTTGTCCCGCGGAGATTTCCCCCGACAGTAGCCCCCCATGCACGCCGAGGACGATGCTCGAGTCCCCGGTGGGTATGGTACACGTCACCGGGAAGATCTCCGGGCCAAGTCACCGGAGCCGCGGCGCTTCAGTTTCCGTGCCCCGCGCTTAAGGCCGCGCCGTTTCGCCATAAATGCGTGCGCGGTTCAAACCGACGCCTCGATTCACGCGCCCGTCCCTTCGTTTCCCGTGCACAGTTTGAACTTCTACGGTCTAGATTGCTCCGCGGGTGCCACGTGGCGTGCATCTAGACCACGTCCCGCCCCTATAAATAGGGCCTTGGGGGGCCCGGAAGCTCATTCCAAACTTCCAGCCTTTAGCGATTTTTGCTCTCCCGGTAGCTCTTTCTGGTAGTTATCTCCCGGTAGCAGACGTCCGGAAGTTTTAGTAGTAGCCTCCTGCAAGGTTAGCCACCGAAAAAAAAGAAGACTAACCTCATGGCACCCAAGGGTCGAGCGAAGACCACGGAAGTGCCCCCGGAGGAAATCCCTCCGGATTTCCTCCGGGCGTCAGAGTTCACGGCCGAGGACGCCGAGTCTTTGGTCGAAAGATGCGTCGTCGCGGACGGGGACATTCGAGTCCCCGTGAAGAAAGACGGAGCCCCCCGCGCAGGCCCGGAGAGGTCGTGGCCTTCGAGGCCTTCCTGGAGGCGGGGCTCTGGCTCCCGGTGCATCCCATGCTCCGGGAGTTTCTGAAGGAGTACGGGGTGGCACTCAACCACCTCATCCCGAACGCGCTCGTCCGGATGGGCCTCTTCATCTGGCTCTACGAGACAGCGACCGGGCAGGAGCCCACCCTTCGCGCCTTCCGGTACTTCTACGAACCGGCGGCGCGGACCTCCCACCTGGTGAAGGGGGGCCCCAAGTCCCCCTTCGGTTCGGTGATGGTCCAAATGCTGCCGTCCCGGGTGATCGACTACCCGGCGGTGGCCTCCCGGGACCACTGGGGCGACTGGGTCTGGAGGTGGTTTTACCTCCGAGTCCGCGACGAGGCAGTGGTGTACGCCCCGGAGCCCCCCACCTACAGCCGGTCGTCCGCGCCGAAGCCTCCGGTGTGGACGGACGAGGAGTTCGAGCTCCTCGGCAGGGTGATCCTCTCCAAGAAGACCCGCTCAATGCGGGACGCCACCGAGGAGATGGCTCTCCTCCGGATCTCCCCCTTCACAGGCGGGAAGAGGGGGATCGGCATGGGGCCGGAGCAGCGGCCCCCGGTGAAGCCGGTGACGCGACGTAGGCTCCGGGAACCTGCCGCATTATACTTACAATTGTTTGAAAATTTGACTAACTCTTTACCTCTTGCAGTCCGGCCGTACCCGGCGGCGCGGGAGAAGGCGGAGAACCTCCTGGGGAGGTACTTCGCCGACGAGCACGAGCGCGTCGTGCGCCTCGTGGGGGAGGGTCCTCCCCGGAACTTGGTAGCGGCGGCCTACGGGCTCAAGCTGCCGGAGAGGAAGCCTCTCCCCACCCCCGGATCACACAAACGGGGGAAGGAGGCGGCCGGCGGCTCGGAGCCCAAGAAGGCTAGGGTCCAAAAGACCCCCGGCCCGTCGACGATGCCGGCGGCGACACCGGCGAAGCCCCGGGGCGAGACTCCCGGGACCGAGCGTGCCCGGGCACCGGCCCGGAAGGGAGCAACACCTCCTCCCCCGAAGGGCCCCATCGAGGCCCGGGGGAAGGAGGCGGCCGCGGGCGGGGCGGCGTCCGACTCGGCGAACTACGCCCCGTCGCCACTCTCGGTGGAGCCCCTCCTGCCCCTTCCGGCTTCTTTGGAGCCGGAGAGGCTGGAGGTGAGATTCGCGGAGGCCTCGCCTCCGCGGGTTTGGCCGGTGGACGAGGGGGGGAGCCCCTCGGTCTACGAGGTCCCTCCAGAGGAGGAGGCCCCGAGGACCTTTCGGCCCGGGGCGGGGAAGGGTCTGATGATCCCCCCCCCCGAAGCTCCTCGACCACATCTTCAGAGGAGACCTCGGCCACGAAGACGCCGGTGACGCCGGCTGCGTTACCGGACTTGTAGGTCCGGGGACCCCCCACCGGCAGCGACGCCGGCGCCGGGCGAGAGGCCCCTCTGCTTCCCACGGGGGAAGTCGCCCGCTAGACGGAGGGCCTGCATACCAGGAAGGTGCAGGCCTTCGTCGCGGAGGGAACGCTCCATGAGCGTTTCGAGGGGCTTCAGTCCCTCGCGGCCCAGGTCACCCGAGTCGATGAGGTCTTCATTCAACTCGGGCACTTTGAGATTTTTCTAACTCTATGTATTTTGTAGGTGGCACCTGTTACCTGGGGCCTTGAGCAGCGGGTCACCCGGCTGCTGAAAGAAGCGGAGGGCCGGGCCGCGGCCTCGGTAGGGCAGTGCGAGGAGGCCCTCCGGGAGCGCGATGAAGCCCTCGCGGAATTGACCCGGGTCTGGGCCCAGGTTCATATTTCTGAGGCTGTCAACGGCCCCCTCCGGGAGGAGGCCAAGGCGAGGGAGGAGGCCCTCCGGGAGCTCGAGGACTCGAGCGTCCGGGCGGTGGCGGACGCGGGCCGCTTCGTCCGTTTGGTCCTCGAGAGCCTCGGCGTAAGCCTGGGCTCCGGCAGCAAGGAGGTGCCGCCGGCGACCCTCGCGGAGGCCGTGCGTTTTCTTAACGCACAGGTCTCCGCCATCCCGGAGGCTGCCGACGTTCGGGCGCGGGGCTCGTTGAGTTCCAGGGGGTCGGCGCCCGGGCGATTGGGGGCCGCATCCCCCGAAGCTTCCCGGACTCCTTCGAGCCGTCGCGCCGGGAGATCGAGCAGCTTGCCGGAGGATTCTACGACCGGCTCATCCGGACGAGATTCCCGCGCGCTGTGGGGGTAACAAGGCCCCCGGGATAGAAGTCACCTGTAGCATAGGAAATTTTCTAAGTTAGAAAATTTTAAAACGAGGTTTTCAAGGAGAAGACCTTCTGGGAGACAATCGTCCGGTCGCCGTGAGAACGGGGAGTAGGGAATACGGCCTCATGTGGAAGAAACGTCCAAGAAAACCCGATGAGATTTCCGGAGGCGAGATTCCTAGGAGACAATCGTCCAGTCGCCGTGAGAACGGGGAGCCAGGAATAGGATCTTCAGGGAAGCAAAATGTCTGAGAAATCCGTGACTTCTCTGGGAGACAATCGTCCGGTCGCCGTGAAGACGGGGAGCCGGGAATAGGGTCTCCGGGAGGCATTCATCCGGTTGCCGTGAGAACGGGGAACCGGGGATAACGTCGACTCCCGGAGGAGGAAGATAGATCCAATCAGGCCGCAGGGGGCCGATCATCCGGTCGCCGTGAAAATGGTGCGCCGGGAATAACGTCGACTCCCGGAGGAGGAGGATAGATCCAAGAAGGCCATTAGACGTCCCACTGGGGAGAGCATCTACTCCCGGAGGAGGAAGTGCCAGGAGACGGGTCTTGAGTGTTTGGGCAGGGGACTAGTCTCCCAAAGTGACTCGTTACCGCGGCCACTGTGACCGGGTTGCCGCTTACACCCTCAGTCCACGAGGGCTGATCGTAAGCGGCCCTGCAGGAGGGACTTGCTGGGCCTAGCCCACTTCCTCGCGGAGAGGGCATCCTCACGGGGAGGGCATCCTGGCGGGGAGGGCATCGCCGCTAGGGGCGGTAATGAGAAAGACCTGCAATGAGACAGTTTGAAAAGCAAGACCTATGTATTGCTAATAAAATGAAGTACAGGGCCTCCCCCTGCGAAGCGGCGAAAGGGGAGAAAAATACAGTGTCCCTCCTCCCCCTCCGGTGTGAACGCTCTGGGGGAGGGGACAGGCCCGTAAGGCTAAACATAGAACTTGCGAAGCAAACGCAAGTTCCACGTGTGCTTCAGCTCCTGCTCTTGAAGGTTGGAGAGTTTGTAGGCCCCCGAGCCCAGGACCGCAGAGATCCTGTAGGGGCCCTCCCACTTGGGGGAGAGCTTACCCTGGGCCTGGGGGTCCGTCACGCGCTTGAGGACAAGGTCCCCAAGGCGGAAAGCCCTCTCGCGCACACGCTGATTGTACGTGCCCGCCATCTCTTGCTCGTAGATGGCGTGGCGGAGGAGCGCTCGGTCGCGTTCCTCCTCCACGAGGTCGATCTCTAGGCGTTGGTTGGCCTCGTTGGCCTGGTACGCTGCGGGCGTGGCTCCCTCCAGGAGCTCGACCCGCAGTGACCGGAAGCCGATCTCCGGGGGGAGGACTGCCTCCGCCCCGTAGACCAGAGAGAAGGGAGTACGCCCCGTCGCCCGGGACGGGGTCGTGCGCATGGAGCAGAGGATGCTAGGGAGCTCCTCCGCCCATGCACCCCGCTTAGAAGCGGTTTGCTCGAGTCTCCGGCGCAGCCCTTGTAGGATCACGCCGTTGACCCTCTCGACAGCCCCATTGCTCTGGGGATGGCCCACTGAGGCGAAGTGGATGACGAGCCCCAGGCCTTCGCAGAATTCCCAGAAATAGGCCGAGTCGAATTGGGTCCCGTTGTCCACGGTGATTTCCCGGGGGACACCAAAACGGCATACGACGTTTTTCCAGAAAAACCGCTGAACGGCCCGGGACGTGATGCTGGCCAAAGGCTCCGCCTCAACCCAGTTTGTAAAATAATCGACTGTGACTACCACATACCTGTATCCCCCGGGCGCTGGGGGGAAGGGCCCTAAGAGGTCCATCGCCCAGCGCACGAAGGGCCAAGTGATGGGGATTGTCTGCAGCGCTATAGGGGGGAGGTCCGAGCCCTTGGCCATCTTCTGGCATGCCTCGCACGCGGAGACAAGGTCTCGCGCATCGCGCATGACCGTGAGACAGTAGAAGCCCTGCCGGAGGGCCTTGGCCGCGATGGCACGCGGGGCTAGGTGAGAACCACAGCTCCCCGCGTGGATGTCCTCGAGAAGTTGAAGTCCCTCCGGCCGGGGGAGGCAGCGCAAGAGGGCGGAAGCCCCCCGCTTGTAGAGCCTTCCCTCCAGCAGGAGATATGCCCGGGCTTTAGCCCGAAGGCATTTAGCCTCGGTCTCACTAGGAGGGTCCCCCTCCCCCTTGATGAAGGAGACGAGGGGGTCCATGCAAGACGGAGTCCGGATGATCTCGGTGACCTCCGGGACATGAGGCTCGTCGCCCGTGTCCGGGGAGGCCACCGAGGGCTTCGTGATGATTTCCAGGAAAGCCCCCTTGGGGAGCGATTCCCGGGCGCTTGCCGCCCGGGCCAAGGCGTCGGCCCGGTCATTGTCCCTCCGCGGGATATGCCGGGCCTCGAGGCCGTCGAAATGCCTCTCCATCTTTCGCACTTCCTGCAAATAAAGACTTAAGTTTGCGTCATGGCACAGGTAAGACTTGTCCATTTGGCAAACTATGAGCTGAGAATCTCTCTTGACTAGGAGGCGCCGGATCCCCAGGGAGCGCGTGAGGCGCATCCCGAGGAGCAAAGCCTCGTATTCGGCGACATTGTTGGTTGTGGGGAACTTGAGCCGCTCGGCGTACTCGAGTTCTTTCCCCTTGGGGCTCTGGAGGACTACTCCCGTACCAGCCCCGGCGAGACACAGCGACCCATCGAACATAAGGGTCCAATGATCACTGCGTCGGGGCGGCACAGGGAGATCTTCGTCCCCGGACCCAGAGGCGGGAGTCCACTCTGCGACGAAGTCGGCGAGGACCTGCGACTTGATGGCGGAGTGGCCGGTAAGGGACAGGGAGAAGGGGGCGAGCTCGGCCCCCCACTTCCCGATCCGGCCGGTGGCTTCCTTGTTCCGCAGTACCTCCCCGAGGGGGAGGGACGACGGGACGGTGATGGGGTGCCCCAGGAAGTAATACCGAATCTTCCGGGACGCCATGAGGAGGGCGTAGCAGATTTTCTCCATCTCCGTGTACCGAGTTTTGGCCCCTTGGAGGGCCTCACTAACATAGTACACGGGACGCTGCTGCCCCCCCTGCTCCTTCACCAAGACCGCGCTGACGGCGACGGGGGTCGCGGCAAGGTAGAGGAGCAAGGGCTCTTCCGGGGACGGACTCACGAGCATTGGGGGGCTCGTGAGGTACTTCTTGAGGTCATCGAACGCCTCCTGGGCCTTGGGGGTCCAGTGGAACCCCTCGAGCCCTCGGAGGATCTTGAAGAACTGGAGGCCCCGCGCCCCCGACCGGGAGACGAAGCGGCTTAGCGCGGCTAGGCGGCCGGAGAGCCACTGACATCCTTGACGGAGCGCGGCCGGGGCATATCTAGGAAAGCTCGGATCTTCTCGGGGTTTGCCTCAATGCCCCGCTGGGACACGAGGAAACCTAGGAGCTTCCCCCAGCGCACCCCGAAGGCACACTTCTCTAGGTTGAGTTTGAGCCCGAACGCGCGGAGGTTGCGGAAGGTTTCAGCCAGGTCGTTGACGTGGGAGGCTGCGCGGGGGCTCTTGACGACCGCGTCGTCTACGTAGACTTCGACATTGCGGCCGACTTGGTTTCTGAAAACCAGCGTCATGAGGCGCTGGAAGGTTGCCCCCGCGTTCTTGAGCGCGAAGGGCATATGGACGTAGCAGAAGGTTCCGAGGGGAGTAATAAAACTCGTCTTTTCCTCGTCCCCCTCCGCCATCCGGACTTGATGGTAGCCCGAGTAGGCGTCTAGGAAGCTCATGAGCTCGCACCCCGCAGTGGAGTCGACGAGCTGATCAATCCGCGGGAGCGGGAAGTTGTCTTTGGGGCAGGCGCGGTTAAGGTCGGTGAAGTCCACGCACATCCGCCACCTGCCGGTTGATTTCTTGACGAGGACGGTCGCGAGCCACTCGGGATGCAAGACCTCCCGAATGAACCCCGCCTCTCGGAGCCGGGTGATCTCCACCTTGATTGCCTCTTAGCGCTCGAGGGAGAGTTTCCGCAGGTTCCGTTTGACCGGGGGGTGACCGGGGGCCACTGCAAGCTTGTGCTCAATGACCTCCCGGGCGACGCCCCGCATGTCCGAAGGCTTCCAGGCGAAAACATCGGAGTTTTCGCGCAGAAAAGCCGCAAGTTGCGCTGCGTGCTCCTCGGGGAGCTCCGCCCCGATCCGGACAGTTTTGTCTTCGTTGCCCGGGGACAGCAGGACCTTCCGGAGGCCCCCTTCCGGACGCGGCTTGAGGAGGGGCCTCCCGGGCGGTGGTGCAGCAGCGTCTGGTTCCAGGGGAGAAGCCTCCCCCCCAGGCGTCTTTATGAGGTTGACGCTTTCGATTGTGGCCGCAGCGCGCTCATATAGAGCACGGGCCATGTCTTGGTGTCTCCGGACGTTGATCACACCATGCGGCCCGGGGATCTTCATGCAGAGATAGTTTTGATGGGTGGCAGCCCCCAGCTGGTTGATTGTCGTCCTCCCCATAATCGCGTTGTAGGAGGAGGGGAGGTCCACTACGTCAAAGCGGACCAGCTCGGTCCGGTAGTTCTCCGGGGTGCCGAAGGTCATTGGAAGATCTACCTTGCCCACGGGGTGGATCGCCTTCCCCGGGACAAAACCTTGCAGGGGCCGGGCAGCGGGCTGCAGGAGCTTCTCATCCACCTGCATTTCTTTGAAGGCCTTCAGGAATAGGACATCAGCGGAGCTCCCGCCGTCCACCAGGATACGGGCCAGATGACAGTTGTAGATGGTCGCGGAGACAATGAGCACGTGGTCGTGGGGGAAGTGGACCCCCCGCGCGTCTTCTGCAGTGAAGGTGAGGGGGACGTCCGACCACTTAGGTGGCGGGGACGCATGTAGCACCCCCACAACCTTGACCTCGCGCGCGTACTCCTTACGCTGGCGCTTAGAGTCCCGCCCGGAGGCAGATCCTCCCACGATGACGGTGATGTGCCGCTGCGAAGTTTGAAAGGGGAGAGCTTCTGAAGGCTCCCCCTCCTGCGTCTGCTGACCCCCCGCGGGAGCGGGAAGGGCCGGAACAGCTGGCCGAGGGGGCAAGGATGGCGGAGTCCCCCCCTGCCCGCGCTGGTCGAGGAAGTCCGCGAAGTGCTGCAGCAGCTGGCTACAATCTCGGGTAGCGTGGGTACTGGACCTGTGGAAGCTGCACCACGGTCCTTCCCGTCTTCTCCCCGCGGGGCCTTCCCGGCTGCGCTAAGACTGTCCTCCCCCATGGCTCTTCGGTTTGGGGAAGGGGCGGTTGCCCCTTGGGGGGTCGCGCGAGCCGTCTCCGCCCTCAAGGACAAAGGTGTCCCGAGGCCGTGGCTCGCTACGGCCCCCCTGTCTGGGGCGTTTGGGGGGATCCCTGGCCCCCCGGTCGATGGGGGCGGGAGCCCCTTGGGTCTTCTTCCAGATGTCGTCTTCCTCCGC
This sequence comes from Pharus latifolius, assembly GCA_019359835.1. NCBI lineage: Eukaryota > Viridiplantae > Streptophyta > Magnoliopsida > Poales > Poaceae > Pharus > Pharus latifolius. Next base: position 43,921,198 of record CM033323.1, read on the forward strand.
CCGAGCGTACTTTTCGAGTACGTTGAAGAGCTCGTCGGCAGAAGAGGGGCAGCTCCGGGAGAGCCTTCGATGGAGCTCCCCCGGGAGGATGCCACTTTTGCAGGCTTCGATGACCATAGAGTCGGGGACATGGGCCACTTTGCTCTTCACCTGAGCAAAGCGATTGAAGAAACTTCTGATGGTTTCCCCAATCCTCTGTCGGACAGTGTACAGCTGCGAGGAGTCCAGGGGACGCACGTAGTTCCCCTGGAAGTTGGCGCAGAACTCCCGCTTGAGCTGCGAGAAAGACTTGATGGAGCCCGCCTTCAGGTTGTAGAACCAGGAGCGGGCAATGTGGAGAGGTAGAGGGGGAAGATGTTGCACTGTACCGTCTCGTCCCCCCCGGCCGCGGAGATGGCAGTGGAGTAGACCTGCACAAATTTGTAAGGGTCTGCCTCACCGTTATAGTGTTCGATGTGCGGAGGGCGGTAGGGCCGCGACCACCGGATGCTGCGAAGTCTTCGGCACAGGGGCTGGTTAGCCCCCTGCACTTCCCGGGGAGAGCCCCGGTCGCTGTCTTTTTTCACGGGACCTTCGTTGTCTGAGTCGGGAAGCGGTCTGAGAGGTCCGCCAGAATGGCGGTGGCGACGCTTTTCCTCTGGACCGGGACTGAGTTCCCGGACGTCCGAGCTCTCCGCCAGAGAGGTTGGCTCTTCAGCGGGTCTCTTCCCCCGGCCGGTGCGATAGCGAGGCTCCCCGTGCCCGCGGCCGGGGGGAAGTTCTTCCCCGCGCTCTAGTGAACGCATTCGCTCGACCTCCCCTGGGGCGAAACGGACCTGTCCCGCCGAGGGAGGGAGCTCATGCGCTGTAGCTGCCGGCCCGGAGGCTTTCGGAGCCGGTTGGGGGGAGCCCCCTGCGACGACCCCCGGGACCAGAAAGGGGGAAGCCCCTGTATTATCCGGAACCGGGGAGGGGGCGCCCACGGCGACGCTTGGAATCGAAGTGGAGGGGGCCCCAGTAGCCAAGACCGGAACCGGGAAGGGGGAAGCCCCTGTAACATCCGGAACCGGCGAGGGGGGAGCCCCTGCGGCGACGTCCGGAACCGGGGAGCCCATGTGGGGGGAAGCCCGCTACGGCACGGGAGCTGCTCTGTCAACCGCCCCCGGTGCGGTAAACGTGACGCGGTGGGCGGGACTGGCTCCCGGCGTAGGGTAAACCCCCGGCATGAAGTGGGCTCCCGGCCCCGGGAATAGGCCAGGGACGGGGTACCCCCTGGTGCCACGAAGGGCCCCGGCATGAAGTAACCCCCCGGCACCAGGACAGGCCCGGGCGCCGGGAGGGGCCCGGACGTATATCCCGCAGGGGGAGGGAACCCCCCGGCAGGATCATACGGGACGGACAAACCCCCGGAGGCCGGAGGGGCCACCGGGTAACCCATAAACGGGGGCATGTTCCCCGGATATGGGTGTGACGCAAATGTGGGGGCCAGAGGCCGCGCCAACACGCTAAGGAGTTCGTCAATATAGCGCTGAGCGCGGAGCTGGCCTTCCACGAGAGCTTCGAGCAGGGCGTCCCGGGGAGCCAGGGGAGCCGTCGGGGGGAGACTGGTCCCGGCCGAGGTCCCCGAGGTCACCGGGAACGACCTGGAGGTGGAAGCACCTAAGTTGAGAGGAAAAGAGGGAGGCGGTACCTGGGCCAGGTCGCCTCCGGAAGGGACCGCCAGGACAGCAGAGTCCCGGGCGGGCGGCGCCGGGTCTCCGAGACCCGGGTCACCGGGATGGGTGCGAGCCCTTTTTCTTGGGGGAGCCATGGCGTCTTGTCACGAAGTCCCCACGGATGGCGCCAACTGTCGTGGTATTGCGAATACCCCGGCAGGTTTTGAGAATGATCCTAGCGAAGATTACGCGGCGCGGGTTGACCGGATGACCGGTCCTCCCCCGCCGGACAAGCACAAGAAATGACACGGATTTATACAGATTCGGGTCCCGGTGGGGGCCCTAGTCCTATCGACGCGCTCCCGACCGGAGTCAGCTGGGGAGGTTCTCTCCGGGGGGAGAGGCTTCCGGAGCACGTCTGTGAGTTTAGCTAATCCAATAAAAGTGTTCCGATCCCTTACAACAAAGGGGTACAAGGGCTATTTATAGCCCCAAAAAGAAGCAAAAAACCTAAACTGCCCCGGAAGCCACCGTCGGATTGAAGGGTAGGACCGTCCTTCTGCCGGTCAAACGCCTTGGATGCTTGACAGGTGGTCGCTAGTTCCCAAGGCGCTCCTCGTGTGACCTGCACGTGACAAACAATTCGAGACTTTACCTTTAGGAGGGCGATGAGGCCCGGGACGGCGTCGGAGGCCAGGTTCCGGGGGCCAAATGGCGGCGCCCGGGGAGGAGCCCGAGGCCACGTCCCCGGGCCAACGGCGGCGCCCGGGACGACGCCGGAGGCCAGGTCCCGGGGGCCAAAAAGGCGGCGCCCGGGGCAGCGCCGAGGGGCAGGTCCTAGGGGCCAAAAAGGCGGCGCCCGGGGAGGGGCCGGAGGCCACGTCCCCGGGCCAATAGCGGCGCCCGGGACGACGCCGGAGGCCAGGTCCCAGGGGCCAGAAAGGCGGCGCCCGAGGAGGGGCCAGAGGCCACGTCCCCGGGCCAATGGTAGCGCTCGGGAAGGGGCCGGAGGCCGCGTCCCTGGACAAATGACGGCGCCCGGGGGCCAAAAGGGCGGCGCCCGGGACGATGCCAGAGGCCAGGTCCCGGGGGCCAAAAGGCGGCGCCCGGGGAGGCCCGGGGCGCCACGTCCCCGGGCAATCGTGAATGAGGTGCTCATCTCACGAACGACTATAAACCAATATGTCGTCGAGATACATGATCACAAAGTCGTCGATGAACTGTCTCAATACGTCATTCATAAGACGCATGAAAGTTGCCGGGGCGTTGCAGAGACCAAACGGCATGACCAGCCACTCGAACAGACCTTGCCGTGTTTTGAACGTGGTCTTCCATGTATCCTCCTCTCGGATGCTGACTTGATGATATCCTGACTTAAGATCCAATTTGGAGAAGACAACAGCATGCTTCAATTGGTCTAGCAGGTCATCAATACGAGGAAGGGGGTACCGGTTCTTGATGGTGATCTTCTTCAGTGCTCGATAGTCGATGCACATACACCAAGTCCCATCTTTCTTTGGTACTAACACTACAGGAGGTCCACAAGGTGAACTACTCGGTTGAATGACACCATCGTTCAGCAACTCACCAAGTTGTCTCTTGATTTCTTCATTCTCCAATACTGAGTTGCGATACATACTCAGATTGGGCAGTGTCGCATCGAACACAAGCTGAATTTCGTGCTCGACTGGACGTTTCGGCGGACGACCCTGGGTAGTGTCGAACATATCACTGTATTTCTCTAGCAGTCCCGACAAATGACCAGAATCCTCTCGGCACGCCAGTGACAATGCTGGTCGAGTACCCTCACCTTGACCAATGGGTCGAATCATGACAAGCACATACTTGTGACATGCATTAACAATTCGTTTGGCTTGATTTGCGGTAATCAAGTTTGAAGTGTTGACGTGGATGTCTCTACTGATCACGAAATGAACTCCGTCTTTGGTGAGGTCGTACTCTTGCGCTCGCCGATGGAAGTGAGCGTCTCGATCATACAGATACGGACTCCCAAAGATCACCTGACAGATATCGATAGGGACAACATCGTATTGCACCTCATCGATATATCGTGCAGAGATCGCAAACTTCAACACACACTGACTCGTAATCTGTTGGTTCACGTCGGATGTAAACCAACCCAGCGGATATGGTCGCGGGTGTGTGGTTGTCTTCAAACCAAGTCGCCGAATCAATCCAGCGGAGACTAGATTCTTCTGACTTCTTGGATTGAATATCACTGCGACCACTTCATGCTTCACCTGGATGTTGATGGTAAACAAGTCCTCCGTTGGGTGATGGTCGTTCGGTGGATCGGAACCCTTCTCCTTCGGCATTGCCATCAGAGACAAGGTCGTATCCGCCTCATTAACCGCATTCACTCGGACAACTTCTTCGTCGAGTGAAGTCACAGTAGCCGTGGCTGTTCTTTTCCCTGGTCCGTTTTTCTTTGGTCGAAGTTCAGGATGAAGCTTGTAGCATTTGTCCTTGGTATGGCCCGCGACTTGACAATGTTCGTAAAAGGCACCCGTACCCGATTTTGAAGCGTTCTTCTTCGGACTCGGCTTTTTCTTTGTCGAGGTCGCATTTTCCTTCGTGCTTTTGTCGCTGTGGGATTTATTCTTCTTCTCGATCGCCATAGCAATTGTGCTCGCGGTCGCAATGTCTTGGACACCGAACAGACTTAGCTCAGTACTGATCGATTTCTGAAGTCCAAATGTGTACTTCCAAAATACCTGAGGGTCAGATAGTGAGATGCCAATGACCATTGCTTGTCGCCGAAACTCTGTCGTATAGTCTTGGACAGTCTGGTCGCGCCGTTGGTACAATCTGTGCCAATGCTCCCATCTCTCCTCAAGGTAACCCATCGGATAGAATTCTTGTCGCAGAAGTCGTTTGAATTGACCCCACACAAGGTCGTCAGCTTCACCACTGGCAACAAGGGCCTTCCACCATGTCTTGGTGTGGTCCTTCATCTTCAAAGGTGCAAATTTGACCTTTTGAGTGCTACTAAACCCTTTCAGGTCAAAGTAGGTCTCAAGCTGGTCGATCCAAGAATCCAGCTTCTCGGCATCGATCACCCCATCATATATGGGTATATCAATCTTAGCGTCGACTTTAAAAGATCCGATAGCTAAGGAGGTGTTGGCGAGGTCGTCGGTCTTGTGGTCGCCTTCGTCTTCATCTTCGTCTACCCTACGCAAGTCTTCACCAGTCTTCTCACCCATAACCTTCCCTACTTCAGGAGGTACAATCATGGCCTGCTGCTTAATCCAAGCAAGCACCGTTTCCATGTCGGTGGAGAGCTTAGCCACTTGTTCGGCTTGGTTAGCTTGAACGGAGGTATCGTCAGACATTGTCGGAGACGCGGCTGTAGGAACCGTCAATTGATCGCCTGGAATTTCACCGGAAGTTTTGTAACCCTGGCGGGTCTTCACCATCCACAGGATAGGAAAGTTGCTCTGATACCAACTTGATGCGTTTGAGACCTAGCCTTGATTTTCGCACTAGGCTCGCCCAGATTCTAATATGCGGAATAGCGGGATCTTACTCGGAAATACCGAAACCCAAAGTAATTGCAAAACTCTTTATTTCAAAGAGGGCTTACACGTCGAACGTTAGACACACTTGTCTACGTCGATGAACTATAAGTGTCTAAAACTCAAATAAGCTCTATGACTTTTCGATGATCTAAACTAGACCTATTACAAGGTATTTATAGTCCAATCGTATGAGTACGTATCAGACTTAGTAATCCTAAACGTATTAGACTCATATAACTAACTTAACTAATTCTAAACAGATAAGCTTAGTTATATATATAGGATTACAATTCCGAACAGGGAACGAATTCCTTTTCCTGATCGCGAACCAATCCATGGTCGCAAAACCTTTCCGAACACGGTTAAGGTCGTGAAGCCGTATGCGATCAGGACTTGGTCGCGAATCCGTATGCGATCAGGACTTGAAGATCCTCCCAGATCACAAACAACCCGAACTTAGTTTTAAAAGCAGTTTTCCATTCATCACCCAACTTCATTCTTATTTGGTGGTATCCACTTCGCAAGTCTACCTTAGAAAAAATTATAGAGCCACTTAATTCATCAAGCATGTCTTACCTAGGAATAGGATGACGATACCTTTTTGTAATATTATTAATGGCTCTACAATCTATGCACATACGCCAAGTACTATCCTTCTTAGGAACCAAAATAACTGGAACGGCACAAGGACTAAGCTAGGCTTTGTCGTACATACCCCCGGTCCAATAAGTCTTGAACTTGGCACTGAATTTCCTTAGTCTCTTCTGGATTGGTTCGGTAAGGTGCACGGTTTGGCAAAGTCGCTCCCGGGATCAAGTCAATTTGATGCTCAATACCTGTCATAGGTGGCAGCCCCGGGGGAATTTCATCAGGAACGACATCCTCATACTCCTGCATAAGGTTTGTGACAGCAGGAGACAAAGAGATAGGCAATTTGTCAAAAGAAAAATAAGCCTATTTGCAAAGCATAGCATAGCAAACTGAAGTAGAAGAATCCAAATCAAGTAAATCAAATTTCGTAGCAAGCATATTAGCGCCTTTCAATTTAATTCCTGTCTTCTTAACTCTAGATTCTTTCTTATCCTTTTTAGGTGGGAAAAATTCTTTAGCTACAATCTGATTTTCAGTTTAATTATCCTTCCCTTCATGTTCTTTTTCAACTCTTTCTAGTTCATCTTTCAAAAGTGCAGCAGGGGTCATGGTAATCAATTCAATGGTTCTACCCTTATGCGTAAAAGTGTATTTATTGCTTCTACCATGGTGTAAAGCTTCAGTATCATATTGCCAAGGTCTACCTAAAAGCAAAGAACAAGCTTGCATTGGCACTATATCAAAGTCGGCATGATCATGGTAGGTAGCGATTGAAAATGCACTCTCACAATTTTACTTACCTTCAACTTATCACAAGCGTTGAACTATTGAATGTAATATGGCCGTGGGTGCTGTTGCGTGGACAAGCCAAGCTTCTCAACCAACTCAGTGCTAGCAAGGTTGTTGCAACTCCCTCCATCGATGATGACGCGACACGATCATTCCTTCACAACGAACTTTGAGTGGAACAGGGTGTGGCTCTGATTTTGCTCCGCTCTCTCCATTTGAGCACTAAGTACTCACTACGCTACAATGCTCATATACTTCTCAGAAGCTACAGCGCCAAATCTGTCCACTCCATCATCATCGCTATCCGTATCATGTCCGTCACCTGCATGGTTAGCTGCAACAAGAGCCAAATCTTCCTCATCAATATCATTAGCACTAGTATACTCACCGTCATCTCGGGCAATAAGGGCTCGCTGACTTGGGCAGTCCCTCATGACATGTGATGCAATCGGCGGCCCGATCTTCCGTTAGGTTATACTTTTGCGGAACAGAGACGTTCGCGTTCCAAGGCTTCCAACCAGCGAGATTGAATCCTTGCAACCGCTACACCCACGCACCTTTCGTTATCAACCGTGCTCACACCCGGAAGACCTTACCACGAGGGTTGATTCCTGCACGCAGTAGAAGAGATGAGCAAGAACGAGAAAGAAACAATCTGAATCTTAGAACGAACAAAGTTGAGGTTATCTCTCATCAAACCAGGTCCAGGAACACTACTCTACTGAACAATTTTCTCACACATGGGAGGAACAATGTAGCAAAATAACCTAAACCTAGAAGTGGTGGCTTCAAAGTATATATAAAGAACAAACGACAAGGGTGACTAATCAATGGTTCAGATGCGGAGTCTGCAACAGCAGAAACTTGTCGCGTCGATTTGGAGGCCTTCCCCAACGAATCATGCAGTGGGCCGCTATCCATTGGAAAGATCCTGAAATAAGCTTTCTAAAGAGTGGTGGATCAGCCGAAACGGACTCCGTATGAGGGAGTTATAACCACTTTAGTCCAGTACTGTCAGGCTGACTCCGAGTCGAATTGTAGCCCGAATTGAAGTACATGGATGGCATCAATTGGGCTTGCACTTGACTTGAACGTGGCTTGTAGGTGTTGAAATGTGGAATGTGGATGGGGTCCCCTTGACTTGGCATCTCCTCTCCCATACTCCTAAGTAACAACATATCACAAGGAAGGTTATGCAGCAGCACATTCTCATTAGAACAAGTATTAGCACTTAGGAATGAGCTCACCTTGTAATTGAGTTGTTTTGCATGTGCTCGTGTTATTGGTCCATGAGTAACAGTGGTATCCATATCCATAGGAGTGATGTCCTCATCACTACTCCAACCCCCGAGTGTTGATAACTGCGAGAACCATCAAAATGCATCGTTCAATAGTCCGAATTATCCAAATCCATCGTTTCTTGTTCCTATGGCTTGGGATTAGACACTACCACAGAAACAGACATAAAGGACGGTACATCACAGACGGTTATGAACTTTTCAATGGAACACCATCTGCGAAGGCCTGTTGGGAGAATATGTTTGTCGACGATTCGGACTCGGGGTCCTTAGTCGAACTTATGCAGAATTTGTAGGTTGTGAGACCTTTCAGGGTGTCCCTCCGGGAAGGTATAATGAATTAAAGAGAACTAAAGCACAGAGAGATTTATACAGGTTCGGGCCCTCGATGGTGGGAGTAAAAGCCCTATGTCCTGTTGGGATTTCACTATGTACAGTAAAAGGATTTACAGAGTTATGGAACAAGGTGTGGCGCTGATTTTGCTTCACAACGAACTTTGATTGGAACAAGGTGTGGCGCTGATTTTGCTCCGCCCTCTCCATTTGAGCACTAAGTACTCACTGCGCTACAATGCTCATATACTTCTCAGAAGATTCAGTGCCAAATCTGTCCACTCCATCATCATCGCTATCCGTGTCATGTCCGTCACCTGCATGGTTAGCTGCAACAAGAGCCAAATCTTCCTCATCAATATCACTAGCACTAATATACTCACCGTCATCTCGGGCAATAAGGGCTCGCTGACTTGGGAAGTCCCTCATGACATGGCCAAAACCCTTGCAGCGTTGGCATTGCGTATCACGGGTCTGGGTCCTACCCGTGGAAGCAACCGATTAAGCGCTCTTCGCCGGTGCTTGTACCGTCGTGGATTTTCTCGCTGCAGGAGCATGTGATGATGGTGTAGAATCAGAAGGACGTGCATGGGAAGATGATGAAGTAGAACGATTAGGAGGCGCCCTTGGGGTGGAACGAAGTGAAGTAGAACCACCGAAAGTGCCTCCTCGTGGCCGAGCTTGTCATCCCTGTACTTCCCTTTCTGCTTTGCTAGCAAGATGAAACAAACGAGTAATATTATGATAATCCTTATACTCTAATATGTTCTTGATCTCATGGTTTAAACCCCCAAAAAATCTAGACATTTTTGCATCCTCATCTTCTTCCACTTTGCAACACAACATACCAATTGGTAACTCTTGATCATACTCCTCTACAGACTTATTACCTTGGTTCAAGCGTTGCAATTTATTTAATAAATCTCTAGCATAATATGAGTGTACAAATCTAGCTCACATGAATTCCTTCAGTGCATTCCAAGTAGTAGGGACGTTATTAGTTTGTTTAGTTTCATGCCACCAATACGAAGCAAAACCAGTAAATTCACTAATGGCAAGTCTAATCCTATGTTTTTTGGCACTTCAAAACATGAAAATTTTGATCAGCAATTAACTCCCATTGCAAATACTCGTCAGGATTATATCGGCCCGCGAAAGATGGTATGATAAACTTAACTTTAGAAAAGACATCATTACCAAACTGGCGATTGGCGTTACCATTGTTACCTCCCATACCGTGTTGGTTTCGGGGAAGGCGTTAGCAAAGCCGATTTTCCCGTTCAGTAGTATGATCATCCTGATCATTGACGCTTTCTCCGCCCTCATCATCCTCTTCCTCTCCATGGGAAGGTGCAGGACCTACTCGTGGAGGGCGCCACCTCTCAAGGTGCCCCATTCTCGTAACGAGGTCTGCGATGCTCCGCTCGATCTGCTCCATCCTATGTTCATTGTCTTGAGCAAGCTTGGTGAGGCTTGCATCAATACCTCTCAACGCGCGTTGGTGATCCTCCACATACTTCATGACCTCAATTCTTGTAACACATTCATCTGAATCCAGCACGTCAGTCTCCGATCCTGTCATTATTAGTAGAAGACAGAAGAAAACAACACAGTGGAAATATTCTTACTATCAACTACTAGGTGGTGGACAAGGAATTAAAGTCACGCTCACTAAAGTTTCTTACCAACTGCGACAGGTGGTGCAATCCGGTGGGCTGGTTTGTAACAACCTGTGACAGGTGGTGGGGCGCGCAATTGCAAAGAAAACCTGTAACTGAGTTGGAAGAAAAGTGGAGCTCGGCAGGCAATGTATGCGAAGCAAGGATTAGCAACAAATCAATTCAGAAATTGCGAAACTGAAAAGTAGTCCCAAGCTAGTCTATGTCACTGGTCTAAACGTGTCTAGAACTAATTCAGGCAGCTGAAACAAAAGGACCAAGCACAAGGACTCAAAGGATGCAAGCAGCACTGATTGTCCTCTTTCTTTCTCCCTTTTTTTTCTTTCTTTTTTTTCTTTTTTTTATTTTTTGCTTCCTTTTTTTTTCTTTTTCAGATGTTGTAGCGAAGGTGGAAACCAAGAATGACACAAATTGGAATGACAGAGGACGCAAACTGTCGCGCCCCGAGAATGGGACAACGACTACTCCTGTAGAGACCTAGCTCGCTGCAGCTAGTCCCATTCTCACAAACCTTTGACTTCCCAGGATGAGTCAAACACAGGAGTATATTACATTGCAACAGAGTACTGACAAAATATTAAGCAGTGTGGCCTGCTGGCCTTAATATTACATAAAGAGGATTACAATGCCTACAAGGCATTCAGGGTTTAACAAAATATTTAACTACGCAGCAGAAGATAGGTGACCCTCCCACAAAAGAAGTTGACGGCAGAACAACACACTTCAGGGTTCTAGCGGAACTGATTCTCCTCCTTCTGGATCCACGTAGTATTCCGTGCCATCATCTTGATCAATGTAGGCTCCATCTATTGAGTTGAATGTTGCAAGGGTGAGCACTTACATACTCAGTAAGTCATAGGTAAGAGTAGATACATATAGTAGTGATGATATGAACCTAGACTAGTCAAGAATTATGGATATTTGTAAAATAATCTTTTCCTTTCTCATCTCATCTTATGGCAGCACTTTTCATAATATAACATCATCAATCATGTTCACTAGATTATAGCACTACCGCGACACGTCGACACACGACAGCCCACGGCAGCACTCCTTATCATGACAACACATGTCATTTGGGTAATCTTGATTTAAACATATTTTATTTAGAAAATAGTACTTGTGTCACACCCCGTGGATTTAATCCACCGCAGCAGACTCCTATAAACCCGGGAGCTCGGAGTATTCGAATACGTTTTTAACTCTGCAGAGAGGTACCAATTTACCCGCAAGATATTCCACTTTCAAACCTTTCCTATCATATCAAAATGATTGGACCCCTGACTCACTTCATACTGTGAGCGGCAAGGTGGAAATAACAAGAACTTTTGTTATGTTTTACTCACAATTCACCCCCGACCCTGTGGCTCTCAGCGAGGCACAGTTGTGGCAGGTTGTATCCAAACCTCCACCCCATTGCTTATTCCCATTACTGGGTCAGCGTGCTTGATCACCTTCAGTGATATGTGTGGGAGCCGCGCTCCGTGTTTATCGTGCATCACTACACATCTCATGCAGGGGTTTCATGTGCGATCCACATAATTACTTGTTCAGGCCTGTCCCATACCAGGCTTGCGGTTAGCACGTTGTTCATGCCACTAGACGCACAACACAAGGTTCTAGTCCTTATATGCCAGTGACCAGACCATCCACAACCCTGCACTTTCAGTGCCTGCATTCCTTTGCAGTCTAGCACCTCCAGTGCTGCAGCCATCCACACCATTTTTCTGGTCACGGCTAGGGGTTTTATTTCATGAATATAAGTATATAGATACATATAATAGTTCATGGCTCAAAACTTGTTTATTTCACATTTCACAGATAACCAGTCTAGTACTGCCAATTCATAAATCAACCATTCTCAATCTTTCACATGCAATATTGCCTATATTCAAGGTTATATTATAGCAACATATAAAATATAGGTTCAAGATGACCAAGGATATGACTTGCCTTCTGCGTCGTAAAATACAGCAGTCGATGACCGATCAACAGCAAAATCTTCAAAGTCAGCTTTTGAATCTGCTCGACGACAAACAAACACACAATAATTACTTATAATATTAAAATGTTTTATGACTTATATGCAGAAATGCTTAACAAGAATGATTGAACTAAACTGGTGATAAGTTGAACTGCAAACTGAACTGAGATTCTAGGGTTTCAAGGAATTTGGGCTAAGGATGGTGATTAGATAATCTTAGGGTTTCGGGTTTGCAATAGGGATAACAATTTTGTGGCTGGTTTAATCAAAACATCGAATGTCAACAGATCGACATTCGGATCAAAGCTTGGACATAGCTTTAAGAAAAGCTAGAGTGCTTATCTCAAGTTATGGTAGTAGAAGAAAATGTAGATCACAACTCTACAAATTCAGTGGACAAAGTGGTTTTCAAAATGCACAACCAGAAGTGGGTAAACAAGGTCAATGCCACTGGCTGACAAGCTCTGGCATAGAGCTGACAATGCCAAAAACTAGGGCTTAGCATAACTTTTGATCTGGAGCTCCAAATGATGCACCACTTTGTCTGGGAGGTAGGCTTGAGTAACAGGAACAATTAAGTTAACAGGATCTAGGGTAGGAAATGGCTGGAAAGCAAGAAATTTGATGATGAACTGAGATGAACTGGCTGCACTAGATCAGTTCTGGACAAGATCTTGGCATGGCTGTAACTTCCAATCTAGGCCAATCTAGGTGTCGGGCTAGAAGACAAAAATGTTCAGGAAGTTAAGGCACACACAGTGGACAAAGTGATTTGAGCTGAAACGGCCGGGAACACTTTTCCGATCATCGGCGCCGGAGAAGAAAACGCTGCTAATTGGGGGTTTCTGCTACAGGCAACAAGAACTTAATTCCTTGCTTGGAGAGCATCTAGGAGGTATAGGGAAGCTTCTGGTAACATCAAATTGACCGGAGGATCACCGGAGAAGCCTGGCGACGATCGCCGGCGACTGGTAGAGTTTGAATTTGGGGGTACCTTCGATTCGAGCTCAATCTGGAGATCTTGATGCACAGGCTTGCTGGAAATGACTCACTGATCAACTTCTTCTACAGCAATGAGAGCTAATTCGAGGTGATTTGGCCTGCATTGCCGGAACAGGGCATTTAGCAATCCCAGCGATCACCGGCGATAGAGGTCACCGGGGAGCAATTAGATGATATCACACAGAGAGAATGAGTAGGGAAACTCACTGGTGTTGTTAATTTGGCAGGAGATGATCTGTAGAGTGCTGGCACCGTGAGCTTCCTCGACGGCTCGCCGGAGAAGAAAACGAAAAGAGCAAATTCTGGAACTTGGCTGGTTTCTGGTGAAGTATGGAGGGAGCTACTGAGCACAGGAGTGCTTAAATAGGCCAGGCGAAGCTTGCAAGGAGGAGACAACGAAGTAGTTGGCAGCTAAGATGAGATGGATTGCGTGCTGAGCATCAGCGGCGAAGACACAGCGAAGAACGGTGATTGCGACGGCGACAGGACTGCAACTGTCCACATTGTCGTTCATCGGGACTTTGCAAAGATGGAGCAAGCGGTGGCGACAACAACTGGCGCGGCAAGGCAACGTGGCGATGGATTGCTGACAAAAGCCGGTGATCGCGCGCGGGAGCAAGCGCTGGTCGTTGACGTTGCAGCGGCGCTGCCACGGTGACGGCTGAGGCGAGGACACGTGCGCAACAGCATGCACGATCAAGTTGCAGGCGAAGCTTCACCGGCGGCAAGCAACCACGGCGCAAGAAATCACGGCGAGCCCTGGTCGTGCGCACAGTAAAACGGCCTGGTCGAATGCTTGCTGCTGTCCTGGTCGAAAATGGACTGAACTGCAGTTTCAATTCTTTGAGTTTTGGACTGAAATGTAAATCTGGAGATTTAGAAGGTTTAAACTAAAATTGATTTCACTAATCTGGTATATTATATTCAACAGGATATTTGGCAAAGATAAATGATAAGATTTTACATATTTGAATAGTTTTCGATACAAACTAAAAATAGGGTAATTTAGGGTAATTGAAATCTGAATTTCATTTGATTTTGAATTCTGGCACTTAGGATGAGATTTTGGAATTTGAACAGAAGAGAAACTTGTGACAAATAGCATTTTGAGAAGATTTGCCGAAGAAATTCTGAATTTGGAGTTAATCTGGAGATTTTAGCCTTTTTGGATTTTCAGATAACAGATAAGGACTAATTTGCCATAATTCTTGGACTAATTTGTGAAAAGAGTCGAGATAGCAGAATCTGGCTGTCAACTTTTTATATTAAGGTATTGACATACCCATGATCATATTCCAGGAATAATCTGATCTGAACTTGGTCAAGATTTTGATTAAATCTGCACTTCTGAAACTTAGGGTATTTGGGTAATATAAGGTATTTCTGTTTTCGAAAACAGAAGAAGTTAATAAATCTGGAATTTAGAGATAAAATTGGATCTGGGTTCTGAAGACTTTTAAGTTCAAAGTAACTGATAGATCACATCTGAACAATCTGATCTTGATTTGAGGTCACAGGATAAATTTTGGGAGATTTTAGGGCTTGAGATAGAAACTGATCTGGCTAATACTACAGATACATGCATGTATGCTATTGATGAAAAAGGAAGTTTTCACCCCTAACTCAGGGTGTTACAGATCTACCCTCCTTAAAGAAATCTCGCCCCGAGATTTACCTAAGACAGGAAAAGATAAGGATAGGTTTGCTTAAGATCTTCTTCCTTCTCCCAAGTAGCCTCTTGCTCTGAATGATTTTTCCATTGAACTTTACACAATCTGATTTTCTTCCTTCTGAGCTGACGTTCATCAGTGGCTAGGATTCTGATTGGGTGCTCAAGATAAGTAAGATTCTTCTGTAATGGCACATCTTGTACATCTATCTGTTCAGTAGGTTCCTTCAAACATTTCCGGAGCTGAGAGACATAAACACATCATGCACTCCTGCTAATCCCTCAGGTAATTCCAATTTATATGATACTTCTCCTTTTCTCTTGATTATCTTAAATGGTCCAATGAATCTTGGAGATAACTTTCCTTTCACTTGAAATCTTTGTAATCCCTTGAATGGTGTGACCTTGAGAAACACAAAATCTCCTGGTTCAAATGATAATTCTCTTCGTCGTTTATCTGCATAACTCTTTTGTCGTGATTGTGCTGTTTTCAACCTTTCTCTGATGAGTCCGACATGAGCTTCTGCTTCTTCTACTATCTCTGGTCCTATGACCTTTCGTTCTCCTGGCTCATTCCAATGTAATGGTGTTCTGCATTTACGTCCATATAAAGCTTCAAATGGTGCCATCTGTATACTAGCTTGATAACTGTTATTATATGTAAATTCTGCAAATGGTAAACATTTGTCCCATGATGTCCCATAATCTAGTATACAAGCTCTTAGAAGATCCTCTAGGATTTGGTTGACTCTTTCTGTCTGTCCTCCCGTCTGTGGATGATATGCAGTACTGAAGTCCAACTGGGTTCCTAGGGTTTCATGCAGTCTATTCCAAAATTTGGAGGTAAACTGTGTTCCACGATCTGAGACTATGTTCTTAGGAATACCATGCAATGCCACTATTCTTTGCATGTATAACTCTGCTAATTTACTGCCATCATAAATCTTTTTGACTGGTATGAAATGAGCTACTTTAGTAAGTCTGTCCACAATAACCCATATAGAATCATATCCTCCTTGAGTTTTAGGTAATCCTGTAATGAAATCCATACCAATTTCTTCCCATTTCCATAATGGTATTGGTAGAGGTTGTAGCTTTCCTGCTATTTTCTGGTGTTCTGCTTTAACTCGTCGACATGTATCACAGTTTGCAATATACTCTGCAATATCTCTCTTCATATTATCCCACCAGAATTTGGTCTTCAAATCTTGATACATCTTTGTGTTACCAGGGTGTATTGAGTATGGAGTTTTATGTGCTTCATGGAGAATTATTTCCTTAAGATCTGCGTTTTGAGGTACACAGATTCTTTCTCGATACCATACAATCCCTTGGTTATCTTCAGTAAAGCCTTGAGCCTTTCCTAACTTGATTCGACTCTTGATCTTACAAATTTCTTCATCTTTCTTCTGGGCATTTCCTATCTGTTCTTCAAGTTGAGATTTTATTGTTAAAGTAGCTACCGTTCCCTGCGGTACTATTTCCACTTGATGATTCTGCAACTCTTGTTGTAGGTAAAGGTTCTTCAACATAACCATTCCTTGTAGGTTGTAAACTTTTCTGCTTAGGGCATCAGCCACTACATTAGCTTTCCCTGGATGGTACTGAATACTAAGATCATAATCTTTGATCAATTCCAGCCATCGGCGTTGACGCATGTTCAGCTCTGTCTGTGTGAAAATATACTTGAGGCTTTTATGATCTGTAAAGATCTCACACTTACGTCCAATGAGATAATGCCGCCATATCTTTAAAGCATGTACTACTGCTGCTAACTCCAAATCATGAGTCGGATAATTTTTCTCATGTGGTCTCCATTGACGTGAAGCATAAGCCACTACTCGACCTTGCTGCATTAACACACAGCCTATTCCTTGCCTTGAAGCATCACAGTAAACTACAAAATCTTCTTTGCTGTCTGGTAAGGTGAGGACTGGTGTTGTTGTCAATTTCTGCTTTAGCTTCTGAAAACTCTCCTCGCACTTGGTGGTCCATTCAAATGCAACATCCTTCTTTAGCAGGTTTGTAAGAGGTTTGGCAATTTGGGAAAATCCTTCAATGAATCTTCTATAATACCCTGCTAATCCCAAGAAACTTCTAATCTCTGAAACTGAGGTAGGTTGCTTCCACTCCTTGATTGCAGAGATTTTAGCTGAGTCCACTGAAATTCCTTCTGCTGTCAACACATGTCCAAGAAATGAAATTCTTGACATCCAAAATTCACATTTGTCAAACTTGGCATAAAATTGCCTCTCTCGTAGCCTTTCCAAGACTAGGTGTAAATGTTGCTCATGTTCTTCCGTACTCTTGGAATATATCAGAATATCATCTATGAATACTATGACAAACTTGTCAAGAAAATCCATAAATGTGCTGTTCATGACATTCATGAAAGCTGCCGGAGCATTGGTCAAGCCAAAAGGTACTACTGTAAACTCATATAAACCATATCTGGTAGTGAAAGCAGTCTTCGGTATATCTTCCTTCTTGATCTTCAGCTGATGATATCCAGATTTCAAATCTATCTTGGAAAATACTTTGGCTCCTCGAAGCTGATCGCACAAGTCATCAATTCTTGGTAATGGATACTTGTTTTTAATAGTGACTTCATTCAAAGCTCGGTAGTCTACACACATTCGTAGAGTTCCGTCTTTCTTCCTCACAAACAAAACTGGGGCTCCCCATGGCGAAGCACTGGGTTTGATAAATCCTTTGTTTTCCAAGTCTTCGAGTTGATTCTTGAGCTCCTCCAAATCTGTAACTGGCATCCTATAGGGACGTTTTGCTATAGGTGCTGCTCCTGGTTTAAGCTCAATACTGAATTCTATTTCTCTGTCAGGTGGCATTCCCAGAAGTTCTTCTGGAAACACATCAGAATATTGTTGCACTACAGGCACTTGTTCCAGGCATAACTTTTGTAATGCTTGAACAGATCTTAGTGGTTTCTTGACTGATGATCTTTCTGCATAGAATAGAACTCTCTCCCCTTGGCTACTGACAAGACTAAGGGTTTTCTCTTCACAATCTACTAGACCTTTATGTTGGGACAACCAATCCATTCCCAAAATAATGTCTAGTCCTTGCAGTTCTAGAACTAGTAGATTTGCCTCAAATTCTACCCCTTCTATATTGAAAGTTACATTTGGGTAGATCGAGTAAACAGATAATCTAGCCCCTGGAGTTTGTATAACCATAGAATACTCTAGTGGTACTTGGTCTATATGCATTTCAACTTCGGATGCAAATGCTCTTGACATAAATGAATTTGTAGCACCAGGATCAAACAATATTAAGGCAGATGCAGATTGAATCAGAAATCTACCTAGAAGAATGTCGGTGGCGCTGCCTGCTTCTTGAATTGAAGTATAGTTTAATCTTCCTCCTTGGGTTGCAGTTGGTGCTCTACCTCTTCCTCTTCCTCGATTAGCCATATTTCCTCCTCTTCCTGCTGAATTTCCTCTAAAATTCTGCGATGGTGATGCCCTGGTTATTACTGGCTGTGTTCCTGCTTGAGATCTGGCAATGGACATCGGAAGTTGTATCCAAGGACAGAATTCTTTACGGTGCCCACGCTGTCCACAATGATAACACTCAACACGAGGATGAGGGCAATCCTTCTGAGAATGATTTCCTCGGCAATTGGGGCACAATGTCGTTGCTGGTCTGGGATTCTGATAAGATGGTCGGAAATTGGGAGTGATAGGAACTCTTCCTCTGATTGGATTTGGCTGTGGTCGTGTTTGCTGGAACATCCTCCTCTTTCGGCTTTCTTCTCCCATATTATTCTTTTCTTCCACCTTTAAAGCTCTGTTCACTAGTGTTTGAAATTCTGTAAGTTCATGAGAAGCAATTTGATACTGTAAATAGTGTTGAAGTCCTTCTGTGAAGCGCTCTATCTTCTTCTCTTCAGTATCCACATCTCCAGGTGCGTATCGAGCCAAATGAGTAAATTGGTGTAGATACTCAGTAACTGACTTACTTCCTTGAGTTAAATTCTGAAATTCCCGCCGCTTAGCTGCCATAACACCAGTAGGTATATGAAATTTCCGAAATTGATCCTTAAATTCCCTCCAAGAAATATTATCTTTATCAAGATGAGCTTCCTGGTAATTCATCCACCATGCGGCTGCAGCTCCTGATAACTGATGAGATCCAAACAAAACTTTCTCTCGTTCGCTGCATCGAACTATGTCCAGTTTCCTCTCGATATCCCGTAACCAATCATCGGCAACCATGGGATCGGTCGCACTAGAGAATGTTGCTGGACGGGTCTTTTGGAAATCTGTTAATCTTGCTCCTACAGCAGAAGTAGTTCCTTCTGTTGTTCCAGTAGGCAGTTTCTGAACTATCTGAGCTAACAACTGGGTATGAGCTATCTGAGCTTCCTGTCGACTTTTCTCCATTGACAATAAAATTTCCTGAAGACTGGGTTGTTCATTCTGAGGTGGATTGGAACTCTGAGATCCTTGCTGAAACAAAGGGTCTCTTGTCATAGTTTCTTCTTCCTGCGGAGTCTGACCTATATCTTCTCTTCCACTTCGAGATCACCGTCTGGTGTCAACCATGGTGGCTCTGAAAAAGTTTAGACGGATCTAACTAACTAAGGCCAACTAAGACAGCAATGCAGAAATTAATGCAACTACTTTAATGCATAAAATTACTTAGTCTATTAGCCATAATACACAAATTAACCATTGCAAAAGCAACAGCGATTCACAAAGCTATTAAGAGCACCCACTAGCTCTGTCTACACCAACCTCTAAGACACTCTGAAACAACAGAACGCACTCTCACAATCTTACCGAATTTTAGAAAATCCAAATGAAGGTTTTTCAAGAACTACAAAGCTCATTATTTTTACCAAAATAAAGTTTTCAACAATTAGTTTTCTGAATAAATTACGTTTTCCTGGCACGGCCAATTTCCTAAAGGTGTCGTCCTACAGTCAAGTTCTCATGTTGCTCTGATACCAACTTTTCTTTGTCGCGCCCCGAGACTGGGACAACGACTACTCCTGTAGAGACCTAGCTCGCTGCAGCTAGTCCCATTCTCACAAACCTTTGACTTCCCAGGATGAGTCAAACACAGGAGTATATTACATTGCAACAGAGTACTCACAAAATATTAAGCAGTGTGGCCTGCTGGCCTTAATATTACATAAAGAGGATTACAATGCCTACAAGGCATTCAGGGTTTAACAAAATATTTAACTACGCAGCAGAAGATAGGTGACCCTCCCACAAAAGAAGTTGACGGCAGAACAACACACTTCAGGGTTCTAGCGGAACTGATTCTCCTCCTTCTGGATCCACGTAGTATTCCGTGCCATCATCTTGATCAATGTAGGCTCTATCTATTGAGTTGAATGTTGCAAGGGTGAGCACTTACGTACTCAGCAAGTCATAGGTAAGAGTAGATACATATAGTAGTGATGATATGAACCTAGACTAGTCAAGAATTATGGATATTTGTAAAATAATCTTTTCCTTTCTCATCTCATCTTATGGCAGCACTTTTCATAATATAACATCATCAATCATGTTCACTAGATTATAGCACTACCGCGACACGTCGACACACGACAGCCCACGGCAGCACTCCTTATCATGACAACACATGTCATTTGGGTAATCTTGATTTAAACATATTTTATTTAGAAAATAGTACTTGTGTCACACCCCGTGGATTTAATCCACCGCAGCAGACTCCTATAAACCCGGGAGCTCGGAGTATTCGAATACGTTTTTAACTCTGCAGAGAGGTACCAATTTACCCGCAAGATATTCCACTTTCAAACCTTTCCTATCATATCAAAATGATTGGACCCCTGACTCACTTCATACTGTGAGCGGCAAGGTGGAAATAACAAGAACTTTTGTTATGTTTTACTCACAATTCACCCCCGACCCTGTGGCTCTCAGCGAGGCACAGTTGTGGCAGGTTGTATCCAAACCTCCACCCCATTGCTTATTCCCATTACTAGGTCAGCGTGCTTGATCACCTTCAGTGATATGTGTGGGAGCCGCGCTCCGTGTTTATCGTGCATCACTACACATCTCATGCAGGGGTTTCATGTGCGATCCACATAATTACTTGTTCAGGCCTGTCCCATACCAGGCTTGCGGTTAGCACGTTGTTCATGCCACTAGACGCACAACACAAGGTTCTAGTCCTTATATGCCAGTGACCAGACCATCCACAACCCTGCACTTTCAGTGCCTGCATTCCTTTGCAGTCTAGCACCTCCAGTGCTACAGCCATCCACACCATTTTTCTGGTCACGGCTAGGGGTTTTATTTCATGAATATAAGTATATAGATACATATAATAGTTCATGGCTCAAAACTTGTTTATTTCACATTTCACAGATAACCAGTCTAGTACTGCCAATTCATAAATCAACCATTCTCAATCTTTCACATGCAATATTGCCTATATTCAAGGTTATATTATAGCAACATATAAAATATAGGTTCAAGATGACCAAGGATATGACTTGCCTTCTGCGTCGTAAAATACAGCAGTCGATGACCGATCAACAGCAAAATCTTCAAAGTCAGCTTTTGAATCTGCTCGACGACAAACAAACACACAATAATTACTTATAATATTAAAATGTTTTATGACTTATATGCAGAAATGCTTAACAATAATGATTGAACTAAACTGGTGATAAGTTGAACTGCAAACTGAACTGAGATTCTAGGGTTTCAAGGAATTTGGGCTAAGGATGGTGATTAGATAATCTTAGGGTTTCGGGTTTGCAATAGGGATAACAATTTTGTGGCTGGTTTAATCAAAACAGCGAATGTCAACAGATCGACATTCGGATCAAAGCTTGGACATAGCTTTAAGAAAAGCTAGAGTGCTTATCTCAAGTTATGGTAGTATAAGAAAATGTAGATCACAACTCTACAAATTCAGTGGACAAAGTGGTTTTCAAAATGCACAACCAGAAGTGGGTAAACAAGGTCAATGCCACTGGCTGACAAGCTCTGGCATAGAGCTGACAATGCCAAAAACTAGGGCTTAGCATAACTTTTGATCTGGAGCTCCAAATGATGCACCACTTTGTCTGGGAGGTAGGCTTGAGTAACAGGAACAATTAAGTTAACAGGATCTAGGGTAGGAAATGGCTGGAAAGCAAGAAATTTGATGATGAACTGAGATGAACTGGCTGCACTAGATCAGTTCTGGACAAGATCTTGGCATGGCTGTAACTTCCAATCTAGGCCAATCTAGGTGTCGGGCTAGAAGACAAAAATGTTCAGGAAGTTAAGGCACACACAGTGGACAAAGTGATTTGAGCTGAAACGGCCGGGAACACTTTTCCGATCATCGGCGCCGGAGAAGAAAACGCTGCTAATTGGGGGTTTCTGCTACAGGCAACAAGAACTTAATTCCTTGCTTGGAGAGCATCTAGGAGGTATAGGGAAGCTTCTGGTAACATCAAATTGACCGGAGGATCACCGGAGAAGCCTGGCGACGATCGCCGGCGACTGGTAGAGTTTGAATTTGGGGGTACCTTCGATTCGAGCTCAATCTGGAGATCTTGATGCACAGGCTTGCTGGAAATGACTCACTGATCAACTTCTTCTACAGCAATGAGAGCTAATTCGAGGTGATTTGGCCTGCATTGCCGGAACAGGGCATTTAGCAATCCCGGCGATCACCGGCGATAGAGGTCACCGGGGAGCAATTAGATGATATCACACAGAGAGAATGAGTAGGGAAACTCACTGGTGTTGTTAATTTGGCAGGAGATGATCTGTAGAGTGCTGGCACCGTGAGCTTCCTCGACGGCTCGCCGGAGAAGAAAACGAAAAGAGCAAATTCTGGAACTTGGCTGGTTTCTGGTGAAGTATGGAGGGAGCTACTGAGCACAGGAGTGCTTAAATAGGCCAGGCGAAGCTTGCAAGGAGGAGACAACGAAGTAGTTGGCAGCTAAGATGAGATGGATTGCGTGCTGAGCTGTAACACCCTAGTTTTGGGGGTGAAAAGTTTTGCATGAAAATCCTGCATGCATGTATCCCTGTAGTAGTAGCCAGATCAGTTGAACTCTAATCTCTCCCAAACCCTAAAAATCTCCAAATCTATTCTCTAGTTCCAGATCAAGATCTGACCATCCAGATTTAGCCTACCAGTTACCCTGAAGATAAAAGTCTTCAGGAGCCAGATCAAATTCTGAACCTAACTCTCAGTACCTAAGCTTCTCTCCGTTTTCGAAAACAGAGAAAATTCAGATTTACCCTAAGTACCCCAGTTTTCAGATGATTGAATTATTTTAATTTAACCCTATTCAGACTCAAGTAACCCCTGGAATATATTCGTAGGTTTATCCTCAGCTCACTTCAAAAAGTTGGGAGCCAAATTAATTCATCTAAACACTTTTCGCAGTTTAGTCCAAGTTTTACTGCGAATAAGTCCTTTTCTGTTTACCTGGAAGCCTGAAAAGGCTAAAATCTGCAAATCAATTCCAACTTCAGAATTTCTTCAGGAAACACCTCCCAAATACTATTTGATACATATTTCCCTTCTGTTTAAACTTCAAAATCTCACCCTAATTACCAGAATTCGAGTTTGACAAAATCCAGATCTATTTTACCCTAATTTTACCCTATTTTCGAAAATAGGTGAAATCCCCCAAATCTTATCAAATTTTCTCTAAAATTGAGTTGGATGAGTACTAATAGAAATGTTATACTCAGCCATGAAATCAATTCTCAAATTAACCACCTCTAAGACAGAAATTACAAATCAGTCCAGATTTCAAATAAGAATCCTTGCATTTTGGTCCCTGGTTCGACCAGAGGCACTGTGCGCGACCAGCAGCCGTGCACGACCGCGACCACCGCGCTGCCACGCCAGGAACTTCATCGCCGGTGAAGCCCCGTGGTCGCCACCCTTGCCACTGCGTCCCTGCCACGTGTGCGCACGCCGTTCGCCACCGTGGAGCCACCGCGGCCGCACCAGCATCGCCGATTTTGCCCGCGCGCGCACGCCATCGCTGCAGCCACTGCAGAAGATCGATGCCACGTTGCAAGCATGCCGGAGGAGCCCATCAATTCGCCGCTGCATCACCCGGGACAGCGCACGCCTGCCTGCAAAGCCGGCACGGCCGCTGGAGCACGTCGCTTCGCTGCTGTCCCGCCCGGCCGGTCAATTCGCCGCTCCAAGTCTCCAGGCATTTTCCAGCCGTTGCAGCCTCCCCAATTCGCCTATAAATAGCCCTCAGGACTTAGCCAACTCCACCACATAGCAAAGCACCAGAAATCGCCACCCTCCACCGTGTCTTCTTCTTCTTCGGCGAGCTCGAGAAGAGGCTCACGGTGCCAAGCCTCTACACTGCTTCTTCCTCGATTCCAGCTACTCCAGTAGGCTCCTCTTACCTCCCTCATCGTACTCGAGCATGTAATTGACTTCAAACCTCTCTGGTCGCCGGCAATTTCCATTTCTCTCCAGCAACTCCGGCGAGCAATTAATCCTCAACCAGATCGATTCAACCTTTGAACTAATAATCAAATATGCTCACTAGACCTTGCTTAACATCCCTAAGCAGCCAAAATCGACAAACATGCTGAAATACGAAAAACCCCAAATTGGGACTTTGCTTGTGAACTGAGCTTGCTGTTCAAGCTTTTCTGGTGCATTTCTAGTTAATCTAACTTCACCAGTAGCTTACTTATGCCCCAGAGACCATCCACAAGCAAGGAATTAAGTTTATTTGCCCTAGATCAAAAATGCCCAAATCAGGCTTGAGTTAATCTTTTCCCCGGCCAATATCCCCTAAATCCAGCCAATCCAGCCATAGAAACCTTGCCATCTAGATGTTTTGGACCATTCTGAGCAACTTTGTCTTCTATCACGACTCCTAATTCGGCCTAGATTGTGAGATATAGCTATGCCCTAGTTTGCTGTACTGTTCACACTGCATGTGCTCCAGGCCAGCCAACTTCTTCGCCGGTTTTCATCACTTTCCGGCCATCTCCTGCCCTAGGTCCTGTTGAGACATTTGTTCCTGTTACAAATGCCTAACCACCAGACAAAGTGGTGCATCATTTGGAGTCCTGAGTCAAAAGATATGGCTAACCCTAGTTTCTGGCCGTGTCAAGCCTATGCCAGCCTGTGTCAGCCAGTGGCATTGAGCCTTTTCACCCACTTCCAGCCATGCACTTTGAAAATAACTTTGTCCCTTAGACTCCTGATGTTGTGATCTACACTTTTCTCTACTGTCAAAACTTGAGTTGAGCCCTCCATCACCCATCGACCTTATGTCGATGCCTTAAACCGAATGCCAACCTAAAGACATTCGCTGTTTTTGGGCGAACCAGTCACCACCTTGATATTACCCTGATATTTTGGAACCTTGTAAACCTTAATAGCTAACTTTAACCCTGGTTTCCATAATTAAAACCACATCGCTTTCAAACCTTGTATTGCCAGAGTATTTTCTCCTTGCATCTTTGCATGTAGTGGATTAGCAAGAATAGGATTGATTGTAATGCCTGTTTGCTTGTTTGATCTTGTTCAGAGCAAGAGTCCGGGGTTGAAGATCTTGTCGCTGAACCGTCGTCGACTGCTGATACTTACGACGCGGAAGGCAAGTCATACTTTGAACATATTGAAACCCATATTTTATGAATTGCTATGCTATTCCATGAGTAGATATTTCATTAATATTGCACATGTTGAGATCAATGATATCATGGCAGTGATAGATTGAATACTTGAGAAATGTGAACTTGATAAGATAGCAAGCCTCGAACTAATAAAAGTATAAACATGTACATTTATATTCATGAAATAGAACCCCTAGCCGTGACCAGTATTTTGGTATGGGATGGTGGTAGCACTGGAGGTGCTTGGCTGCACTGGATGTGCAAGCACTGAAGGTGCATGGTTGTGGTATGATCTGGTCACTGGCATGTAAGGACTAGAACCTTGTGTTATGCGTCTAGTGGCATGAAAAACGTACCAACCACTTACCTGGTATGGGACAGGCGCAACCTAGTAGCTTTCTTAGTATTACCAGTTCCCTGCATGGCTTGTCGATCCGGTTTCTCGCGTGGAAACTGGTGGGACGCAGTTCGTCCATGAGTGATGTGAGATCAGAAAAATTATGAGAGGATAAGGTGTAAAGAAGGAAGACGCCCTACGCCAGATTAAGTCGTGCGCGACTGTAATCAAAAGAGGTTATGTGTCCTGCGGGAACATAGACCCAGGCTAGGAAGTAAGGCAGTGGGGAGGACCCACAACGGTACTTGGGATGGTGTTGTCCATTTACCGGGCAGGGATACTGTTATTACTAGACTGCAAAAACGTTGTGTGATCTCGGCCTTGTCACATGCGTATAAGTCGCATGGAGTTGGCCCGACTTGGAAGTCGAGTGAAAAAGTGGATTTAAAAAGAGGTACATCTCTGCAGAGTTTAAAAATGTATTCGAATACTTCGTGCTCCCGAGTTCTAGGAGTATGCTGCGGTGGATTAAATCCATGGGGTGTGACACAAGTATTGTTTATAAACTAAAATTTGTTAGCTCAAGATTACCCAAGTGGCATGTGTTGTCATGATAAGGGGCGTTGCCATGGGCTGTCATGTGTTGACGTGTCGCGGTAATACCATAATATAGAGATCATATGATAATTAAGAGGCATGTGGTTTATGCCCTAAGTTATGAAATACTGCTAAGAGCATATGATTGAAAGACTTGAATAAGAGTAGTGTGATATGAGGATATATCGCCTTGGATATGGGATATATGTATCACCATCAATATGATTTATTTACTGCCATGGGTATGATCAGAAGTTGAGTAAGAATTGAGAAAGAAATGTATTTTGGAAAAACCTTCCACTCTTTCCCCAATAGCATAGGTTCATGTCATATATATATGTATGTATCTCTACCTTCCCTATGACTTGCTGAGTACGTAAGTACTCACCCTTGCAACAACTCATCAATAGATGGAGCATTCTACGACCTTGGAGGATACCCCGAAGATGCTGCGGACCCAGGAGAAGATGAGCAGTTTCCTTCGGAGCCCTAATATGGTGCTGTCTTGCTGTCAACCTCTGTTTCCTGTGGATTGCTTTTGGGCCTAGCTTCCGCCGACTAGATGTATTATTTTGTTAGACCCTTGTGCCTTGTACGGCACTGTACCTCGTTTTGTACTAAGGCCTGATGACCATACAATTATGACTATTGTACTATTTTGCTGCTGCAATGTAATCCTGTGATTGACTCATCCTGGGAAGTCAAGTGGTTAAAGGGCCAGCTGCACCGAGCTGGGCTCCTCACAGGTGATGTCACTGTCGTGGCAGACGTGACATGAGCATCAGCGGCGAAGACACAGCGAAGAACGGTGATTGCGACGGCGATAGGACTGCAACTGTCCACATTGTCGTTCATCGGGACTTTGCAAAGATGGAGCAAGCGGTGGCGACAACAACTGGCGCGGCAAGGCAACGTGGCGATGGATTGCTGACAAAAGCCGGTGATCGCGCGCGGGAGCAAGCGCTGGTCGTTGACGTTGCAGCGGCGCTGCCACGGTGACGGCTGAGGCGAGGACACGTGCGCAACAGCATGCACGATCAAGTTGCAGGCGAAGCTTCACCGGCGGCAAGCAACCACGGCGCAAGAAATCACGGCGAGCCCTGGTCGTGCGCACAGTAAAACGGCCTGGTCGAATGCTTGCTGCTGTCCTGGTCGAAAATGGACTGAACTGCAGTTTCAATTCTTTGAGTTTTGGACTGAAATGTAAATCTGGAGATTTAGAAGGTTTAAACTAAAATTGATTTCACTAATCTGGTATATTATATTCAACAGGATATTTGGCAAAGATAAATGATAAGATTTTACACATTTGAATAGTTTTCGATACAAACTGAAAATAGGGTAATTTAGGGTAATTGAAATCTGAATTTCATTTGATTTTGAATTCTGGCACTTAGGATGAGATTTTGGAATTTGAACAGAAGAGAAACTTGTGACAAATAGCATTTTGAGAAGATTTGCCGAAGAAATTCTGAATTTGGAGTTAATCTGGAGATTTTAGCCTTTTTGGATTTTCAGATAACAGATAAGGACTAATTTGCCATAATTCTTGGACTAATTTGTGAAAAGAGTCGAGATAGCAGAATCTGGCTGTCAACTTTTTATATTAAGGTATTGACATACCCATGATCATATTCCAGGAATAATCTGATCTGAACTTGGTCAAGATTTTGATTAAATCTGCACTTCTGAAACTTAGGGTATTTGGGTAATATAAGGTATTTCTGTTTTCGAAAACAGAAGAAGTTAATAAATCTGGAATTTAGAGATAAAATTGGATCTGGGTTCTGAAGACTTTTAAGTTCAAAGTAACTGATAGATCACATCTGAACAATCTGATCTTGATTTGAGGTCACAGGATAAATTTTGGGAGATTTTAGGGCTTGAGATAGAAACTGATCTGGCTAATACTACAGATACATGCATGCATGCTATTGATGAAAAAGGAAGTTTTCACCCCTAACTCAGGGTGTTACACAAACAAAACACTAAAATAACGACAAAATTGGGTACTAAAACTTGCAGGGCTCAAAACAGCATGAAAACGGCCTAATTTTGGGATCTCCTGGGCTATAGGACTCCGTATGCAAAAGTTATGCCCGTTTTACTGAACGCCGCTCAAAACAAGAACTCAGCCAGTTCTAAAATATGAATTAAATGTGAAACCGAAGTGAAACCCTTCAATTCCATGGCTCGGCTCTTCCACACCTCTGTGACTTGGTTTCGTACAGAGGAAATCACAAGTTATATTTTCCTTCTTCTCGGAGTCAAATTCTAAAACTGATCTAATAACACAGTCCGAAAATCCTCAAACCCTAGCTCTGAACTGTTGCCCTAAGGTTGTTGCGGCATCCCACACCCGATGCTATGACCAGGACAAGACTCAACCTAGACATAGCAACACGACGACACGGCGAGGGACCAAAATTCAGAAAAGCAAAAATTGAAAGAAAGTGCAAAGGCTCAAAGGGGTTTGGACAGCAGAAACAATGAACAACGACGAACACGAATTTTTTTTTGTAGACAATAGGACGATGGAAAAAAAACAATAGGAGATACCAATTACCTAACGGGCAACCAAAGCTTTGATACCACTTGGTGCAACCGGCGACCCGATCTTCCGTTAGGTTCTACTTTTGTGGAACGGAGACGTTCGTGTTCCAAGGCTTCCAACCAGTGAGATTGAATCCTTGCAACTGCTACACCCACGCACCTTTCGTTATCAACCGTGCTCACGTCCGGAAGACCTTACCACGAGGGTTGATTCCTGCACGCATTAGAAGAGATGAGCAAGAATGAGAAAGAAACAATCTGAATCTTAGAGTGAACAAAGTTGAGGTTATCTCTCATCAAACCAGGTCCTGGAACACTACTCTGATGAACAATTGTCTCTCACATGGGAGGAACCTAACGGTGGAGGCTTCAAAGTATATATAAAGAACAAACGACAAGGGGGACTAATCAACGGTTCAGATGCGGAGTCTGCAACAGCAAAAACTTGTTGCATCAATTTGGAGGCCTTCCTGAACGAACTCCGTATGAGGGAGTTATGGCCTTTTTAGTCCAGTGCTATCAGGCTGACTCCGAGTCGAATTGTAGCCTGAATTGAAGTACATGGATGGCATCAATTGGGCTTGGACTTGACTTGAACGTGGCTCGTAGGTGTTGAAATGTGGAATGTGGATGGGGTCCCCTTGACTTGGCATCTCCTCTCCCATACTCCTAAGTAACAACATATCACAAGGAAGGTTATGCAGCAGCACATTCTCATTAGAACAAGTATTAGCACTTAGGAATTAGCTCACCTCGTAATTGAGTTGTTTTGCATGTGCTCGTGTTATTGGGCCATGAGTAACAGTGGTATCCATATCCATAGGAGTGATGTCCTCATCACTACTCCAACCCCCGAGTGTTGATAACTGCGAGAACCATCAAAATGCATCGTTCAAAAGTCAGAATTATCCAAATCCATCGTTTCTTGTTCCTATGGTTTGGGATTAGACACTACCACAGAAACAGACATAAAGGACGGCACATCACAGACGGTTATGAACTTTTCAATGGAACACCATCTGTGAAGGCCTGTCGAGAGAATATGTTTGTCGACGATTCGGACTCGGGGTCCTTAGCCGAACTTATGCAGAATTTGTAGGTTGTGAGACCTTTCAGGGTGTCCCTCCGGGAAGGTATAATGAATTAAAGAGAACTAGAGCACAGAGAGATTTATACAAGTTCGAGCCCTCGATGGTGGCAGTAAAAGCCCTACGTCCTGTTGGGATTTCACTATGTACAGTAAAAGGATTTACAGAGTTATGGAAAAGATCTTCACAGGCGAAGATTTTTCCTATGTGTGTATACAATACAATGCTTAGAAGGCTTATGAGAGCTATATAACTTAGACTATTGTCTTCGGGTTGCTTTTATTTGATCTGGTTCGATCAATCCCCCCCTTTGATCCGATGCACTGGGCTATTCCTTTATACTGGTCGAAAGGGTGCCAAGTCATAATGGCATCAATCAGTTAATTGGATGCAGTTTCAGCAACTGCTCCTAACTCCCACGCAGGTGTAACACGTGTTATTCATGGATAACCGCACGTATTAACCTCCTGACAGTTGTCCTCCTACGTGGAAGAATCTTCGGGATACTCGGGATATCCCTGTAGCAGGGACAGAATAATCCCACTTCCTCTGGTCAAAGATGTTCTGACCGCGCGATGTCGGCTGACCGCGCACCATCTGCAGTCTTCTGTCCGTGTATAGCACACGAGCTCCTGACCGCGCACTAGCTATGGTCTGATTGCGTAAAGCCTGCGACCTCGTGCCTGTGCTTCTAAGAATGACTTGAGTTTGTACCACCAAGCGCTTGTCTGGTTCGAATATATCCTGACCCAACCGTGCACTTATTTTAACTGACTCGGGTATCAATCCTCGTCAGCTAGCCCCCAAATTTGAAGAGAACGAAGGGACGTGTTTACTTCAAATTTCAAGACTTATATCGAACATTTAACCCGATGCTTCAAATCCTCCACTTAGTGGCGCACTAAGTGTGGCGGTTGGTTCCCCGAGATGAACTTTGGGCAATACGTGACGGGTAATGATGGCGCCGTTGAAACATTTTTTAACCCAAGGTAAAATTGTAAATGCTTTCAAAACTCGAGGCATTTGAAAACTGAACCGTCACCCTGGCGGCTATAAATACCGAAGCCTTCGGATTTCGAAGCTTCACAATTCCTCTTCCCAGCTAAGTCTCTTTCAAAGCCATCTTCACTTCTCTTCTCATACACTTCTTGATGGCAGACCACAACATCATCGAGATTGAGAGTGATGAAGAAGAAGTTTTCGAGCAGGACTTACAGACGTCCAATGATCTGTCTCCTTCAAGGAAGAAACCCAAGGTTGACGAGGGATCCTCCAGCAGAACAAAGGTGAAAGACGCATCATTGTTATTTCTTCCTTCAGTTCCTCTAGTTCTTCCTACCCATGCACCTCGGCAGGTCGAACTTTCATCTCCACCTTTGGAGGGACGTTCTTCTCACCTTTCTCCATTTCATCCCAATACTTGCCGTTTTTGTTCGGGTGATCAATCTTCTGGTTGGAAGACTGTTACTCCTCGACCAGATGATCCTCAACATGGGTTGGGGAAGCAATCTTATGGTGGGAAGGCTGCACTTCCACCATATGATGATCCTCGAACTTTATCGTGTGATCTACTTTCTGGGATGCCTATATCAACCTGTCACTTGCGAAGACAGGTGATTATCTCTATCTCCTTTTGCTCATTGTTACAATTAGTGCAACTAACATTTGTAAATGTAGGAGATCGGAGCCCCCAGTGATCTGCCTGCTGAGATCCTGCCTCCCCCCTCGGACAAACTCTCTAAGGGGAAAAAGAGGCTCTGGAGAAGAAGACCGAAGACATGTCTTCGGCGATTCTGCATCTGGCAGAATGTTTTGAAAGATCCCATGAAGTGGCGCGCCAATTCCGTCGGGAGAGGGATCACTCTCAGCAACAGCGTGAACTCTCCGATTTGATTAGGAATAATAGCGCATCTCTTGTTAGGGATGATGTAGATAGGGTTAGAGTAGTTGTTAGTTCCCGGGGGGTCGCCAACGTAGATCCTACGGACGACAACATGTCCCTAGGGGAACTTTGCAAACTGCTCTCGGATCAGGTCAACGCTCTGGTCGCCGGTATCCCTTTTGTATGTAAAGAATGTCAGAAATAAAGATTTCTTTCTTTTCATATCATATGAATATTCTTTACAACTTCTGTGTGAAAATATGGCCACAAGCAATGTCTTTACGACCATTCATACACAAGTAAACTCCGATTCTGCGACCAGAATCGTATTTAAGTGTTATACCGCAACTAGTACTGATACTGCGATCAGACTTAAAACCGCAGTTAGAACCAAAGTTTGATCTGGAAGATTACTGCGGTCAGAACCGAAACTCGATCAGACTATCACCTCGACTAGAATCGGAGCTCAGTAAAAAACATAGTTCTGATAACACAGTAACCTGATCAAGAAACATCCGTATGTCCCACAATTGGGGCATAGGATATTTTTATGATCGATTCGTGAAGGTTCACAAGAATCATGAAGGAAAAAAGTCCTCCGAAAACCTTTGTAGAACTCTTCACATTTTTGTACCCTCAAATCTGAAACAAAGAAGTCCTTTTGTTTCGGATCCGATACAGGGAACGCCTAACGGGTCCGCCAGAGAGAATATCCATTATGGGAAATGAATAGAATATTCAATGGAACATTACCCTCAGCGGAGTGTCTCCTCGGGCCTATAAAAGGAGCAGGTAGCTTCTTGAGGAAGCCACGCACCCAGCATCCAACCTTAGAACTTCAGCCGCACAAAAACCCTCATTTCTCCATCTTCCATCGCCCTCAAAGCCACCAGCTTTCTCCTCCAACCTCTTCCAAAAATGGCATCTTGGAGCCGATCGGTCCATCATACGGAGGAGAGAGATGAGCTTGATATCACTGGAGAAGGAAGAGATTCTTCCCCCAAGGTTACTAATCAACTGGTGACCCGCGGGGAAGGATCAAGAAACCCCAATTGTCCAGGAGGGCGAATTGGTGGTTTTTTGAAGAATACTTGAGGTTCCGATTCCCTGAGAGTCGGTTCCTGAAGGGGATCCTGGAGCATTACGGGTTGGAGTTGGTGAATCTCCACCTGAATGCGGTCTTGATCTTGGCAGTCTTCCAACACTTGTGTGAAGCCTTCGTCGGAGTGTATCCCAGCGTGGACCTCTTCCGACGTTTCTATTACTCGGCGTGGTCAAAGAGCGCCAACACCGCCGGATGTATCTATTTCCGGATAAGGGAGAATAAAGAGTATCCCTTCCCACCCCTGCGAGACTCCGTGCACGGGTGGTACCAGAAATGGTTTTACTGCACCCCTCCATCTGAGAGTGGGTTGTGGTTTGTGGACTCGCGGCCAGAGAAGCCTAGTGAGTTAGATTCTCTCCCCACTCTGAATGCAGAGTACCTGAAGCAGGCCAAGGTGATTCTTCACTTAGTCCAACAGGGACTAATGGCTCGCGATATCATTCGTGACTTCGTGAAGAATCGGGTGAGCCCCCTGCGCGAAAGGCCTCATCTGACTTGGGAGATACAGTCCATGGCAGACAGCACCTTTGACAACAACGATGGTATGTGATTTCACCAACGAAGCCTTATGTTTTTCTGTTATATCTTGCTAACCGGTCTGTTGGTGACACAGTTTTGCCTTCGTCCAAAATCGAGAAATGGACGAACTACCTCCTCAGGGCATACAGTGCCGAAGTGGAGGGACCCAAGGGATCGCCTCTCCCACAAAGCTTAATCCATGCCGGCGACGACCTCAAACAGGAACGTCGAAAGGTATGTTACCTTTCGTCAAGCTTTATTCGTAAGTCATATGTACATCTTGTACTAATAAGGACACCGGAATGGCATAGCTCTTGGGGAGATTCGCCGAGGCGACGTTCCCGAGTGAAAACGTCGGTTTCCTGGGAAAGCCGATGATGAAGAGAGTGAAGAAATTCTCTTCAAGGTCTGGAGCGAAGGAACCTGCCCTCAATTAATCCAAGAAAATTCTCAGGGGAGGCTTTTCGCGCAGAACCCCCTTTACCGCAAAGAAAACTGCGGTAAGATATTGTTGAATCTTGAGCCCTAATTAGGGTTTTGGTGATTAATGACATCCGTGAGATTTGCGACTAACCTCTGTATGTGAGACTCAGGAAAATCAGAGGAGAAAGCATCAAGGAAGAGCAAAGTAAGGCTATCAAGACTCCATGAAGCGAAAACGACGAAAATCTGGACAAGAGTACAAATATCTAAACCTAGAGCCTTCTTGTTTCAAAATTTTCTAGGTTAGATGGTCGTACTATTAAGAGGGGTCTTAGCACAAGTCTCTTGATCGACCTTGAGGTTTTTAGAAGCATATTTGCATTTGCATTTGCCCTGAATCGAAATTGAGTAAAAATTCATATTTCTATTTTCGTTTTGTACTGGCCGGATAGTGTCTGAAGTGACCGGATAATGTCCGGCCAATACAAACAACTTCTGAACATTACAAAAAGTACAACAGAGACATATACATTTGTCTGGTGCATCTGTCCGATGAAGGCCGGACATTGTCTGAAGTGACCGTACAAAAGAGAATTTGGGTTCCAAAAACCCTTGTTGCTAACTTTCAAGGACCCAAACAAGTTTGGGTACCTAAAAACGTCTAACCCTTCTTTTAGGTGAACTACAAAACCGGTGGGAGGCATTGGGTGCTTGATAGCGGATGCACCCAACACATGACCGGTGATGGAAGTCGGTTCTCTTCATTTGAGAATGGTTGCAATGACATTTATAAAATCACGTTTGGTGATAATAGCAAAGGAATGGTAATTGGGTTAGGTAAAGTCGCAATCACAAACAACCTTTCCATCTCAAATGTATTTGGTGGATTTCGGTTCAAAAGATTCTTGCATTTCAACTTGTTTGGTTGCTAAAAATTCTTTGGGATGGCTTTGGCATCGTCGCTTGGCTCATGTTGGGATGCATCAATTAAACAAACTTTTAAAAAGAGATTTGATCTTAGGTATGAAAAATGTAAAGTTTGAAAAGAATAAACTTTGTAGTGCTTGTCAAGCGGGAAAACAAGTTGCTAGTACTCATCCCGCTAAAAACATTTTGTCAACATCTAGACCACTTGAGCTTGTGCATATGGATTTGTTTGGTCCATCGGAAACTCAAAGTATTGGTGGTAGTAACTATTGTTTTATCATTGTTGATGATTTCTCTCGATTTACTTGGATTTTCTTCTTAAATCATAAATCCGATGCTCCAAGTGTGTTTAAAAGATTTTTAAAACGTGTTGAAAATGAATTTGAATTCTCCATCAAGAAACTTCGAAGTGATCATGGTGGAGAGTTTCAAAATTTGGACTTTATTGAGCTTTGTGATGAATCTGTAATTAAACACGAATTTTCCGTACCATATACTCCTCAACAAAACCGTGTTGTGGAAAGGAAAAATCGAACATTAATCGAAATGGCTCGAACTTTGTTGGATGAATATAAAACCCCCACTAGGTTTTGGGCCGAGGCTGTCAATACTGCTTGTTATGTCATAAACCGGCTTTATACTCATCCATTGTTAAACAAAACTCCCTACGAGCTAATTATTGGAAGAAAACCAAACATTTCATATTTTCGAGTTTTTTGTTGCAAATGTTACATTCTTAAAAAACGCATGCATCTTGAAAAATTTCAAAGACGTGTTGATGAGGGCTTTCTTGTTGGATATTCATCAACTAGTAAAGCTTATCGTATCTTTAACGTCATAACCGAATGCATTGAAGAAACGTGCAATGTTGAGTTTGATGAATCTAATGGCTCTCAAGAAGAGTATGAAGATTTTGAGAATGTAGGAAATGAGGAATTACGAGAAGCTATGAAGAACATGACGATTGGGGACATCAAGCCTAAAGATGAAGATTCAAAGTCACCCGATCAAGAAAATGAAATAGCTTCTATGATTCCGGAGGCCTCTACTCAAGTTGATCTTGATTCGGAAGTGAAGGAAAATGAAGATCAAGAATTGCAAAATCCAAGACATCATCAAACCATCACTAAGGATCATCCCGTCAACCAAATAATAGGTGATGTTGGTAAAGGTGTCCAAACTCGCTCTAGAATTGCATCTTTTTGTGAACATGCATCTTTCATTTCAAGTAATGAGCCTAAATGCATTGATGAAGCATTAGAGGACCCGGATTGGGTAAATGCTATGCATGATGAGTTGAACAACTTTACTAGAAATAATGTTTGGGAACTTGTAGAACAACCTCTTAATCACAATATAATTGGTACAAAATGGGTTTTTTGAAATAAGCAAGATGAGAATGGCATAGTTGTAAAAAATAAAGCTAGATTGGTTGCACA
Organism: Pharus latifolius; assembly: GCA_019359835.1. Classification (NCBI taxonomy): domain Eukaryota; kingdom Viridiplantae; phylum Streptophyta; class Magnoliopsida; order Poales; family Poaceae; genus Pharus; species Pharus latifolius. The sequence continues at coordinate 43,957,208 of CM033323.1, forward strand.
AGGTTAGTCTCAAATTGAGGGATTAGATTTTGATGAAACTTTTGCTCCCGTAGCTAGACTAGAGGCCATTCGTATCTTACTTGCATTTGCATCATGTTTTGAAATCAAACTATTTCAAATGGATGTTAAAAGTACTTTCTTAAATGGAGAGATTTCGGAACTTATCTTTGTAAAACAACCACCGGGTTTTGAAGATCCAAAATATCCAAATCATGTCTATAGACTTTCAAAAGCCCTTTATGGTCTTAAGCAAGCCCCTAGGGCTTGGTATGAACGATTGTGAGATTTCCTAATCTCACAAGGTTTTAAAGTCGGAAAAATTGATACAACTCACTTTACCAAAATCATAAATGATGACTTCTTTGTTTGCCAAATCTATGTCGATGATATAATTGTTGGTTCCACTAACGAATCTCTTTGTCAAGCTTTTGGTGAAACCATGTCCAAGGAATTTGAGATGTCTATGATAGGAGAATTGAGCTTTTTCCTCGAACTCCAAATTAAGCAAATCAAAGAAGGTATATTTGTGAGTCAAAGCAAATACGTGAAGGATTTGCTCAAAAGATTCGGTATGGATGATGCAAAGCAAATCAAGACTCCCATGGCTACAAATGGGCATTTGGACTTGGACGAGGGAGGTAAACCAGTAGAACTCAAATTATATCGTTCTATGATTGGTAGTTTATTATACCTTACTACTTCTAGACCGGATATTATGTTTAGTGTATGCATGTGTGCAAGGTTTCAAGCTGCTCCTAGAGAGTGTCAACTAACTGCAGTAAAAAGAATCTTTAGATATCTAAAACATACACCAAACATAGGACTTTGGTATCCTAAGAATGCTAGTTTTGATCTCCTAGGATATTCGGATTCTGATTATGCCGGTTGTAAAATTGATAGAAAAAGTACTTCCGGTGGATGTCAACTTTTAGGAAGATCATTAGTCTCTTGGACTTCAAAGAAACAAAATTCGGTTGCACTCTCAACCACGAGGCAGAATATGTTTCGGCCGGTAGTTGTTGTGCACAACTTCTTTGGATGAAGCAAACTTTGTTAGATTATGGCATAAGAGTTAATTGTGTTCCGCTTTTATGTGATAATGAGAGTGCTGTTAAAATTGCTAACAATCCCGTTCAACACTCTCGAACAAAGCACATTGACATTAGACATCACTTTCTAAGGGATCATGTATCAAAAAGGGATATAGTGCTTAGTCATGTTTCAACCGAAAATCAATTAGCGGACCTATTCACTAAACCCTTGGATGAGTCAAGATTTAGCAAGTTAAGAAATGAATTGAATGTTATTGACATTTCAAATGTTATTTGATCTCTTGCTTATCTTGAATTGGTTTTTAGTTTGATTGTATCTAGCATATATACTCTTGCCTATATGTATATAAATATATATATATTCAATCAATGTAGGCATCTATGCCAATCACTTCCTATTTTGAAGAAAAAGACCAAAAGTTCACCACTTTGTCGTTTTTTAACAAAACTTGGAGAACACATTAAGGAGGAGCAACTTCAAGATCATTAAATGCTTGTATACCCAAAATTGTGTACAAAAAGGAAAAATATGCATGTTGTTTATCAAAAGGGTCATTTTTAAATCCAAAGGGCGAAAAGTGCCAAAATGTTCAAAATATATAAAAATAACATAAAATCTTCAAAAATACCTTTCAACAATGTTCTCAAAGGTTTTGAAAGTGAAAAGAAAGGATTTCGAGCCAAAATGTTGAATTTTGACAAAATTGAACATCCAGGGATCTTGTTTTGGCCTAAAATGACTTATTTCCATAAATTTAAATTGGTTGAGTTTTGATAAAAATTTTCTACATGAAACACTTAAAGATCAATCATTCGAAGATAGTTCATGTTGAACTTTTTCTCAAAAGACCTATAGTTTGCAAGTTATCACATTTTTCAAGTCGTCCGAAAACGAGCTTTGACACGAAAATACCCAAAACGTGCATTTTGTGAATTTCGCTGTTTGAGACAAGATCTCTTTCGTGTTTTGGCCTGAAATGGTATTTGAAATTCATACAAGTTCAAACATATCAGAAAAATCCAAGTTTCATTGAGATTTGATGATTTGGTGAAAACCCATTCTATTTTACCCGTTTTACCCTAAAACGTGCTTCGGAGGCTCATTCTAAGATCGTTCTCTCTCATATTCATCTCAAGGCTATCTGGATATATTCCCAACATGGTATTTGAGTTTATCCAAAATTCAAACCTCTGTTTGAGTCAAATTTGCGAAAAATTCAAAAATTCAGAAGTTTCAGAAACTTATCTGAACTGACCGGACAGTGTCCGCTCAGTTCGGACTTTGTCCGGTCATATCGGACAATGTCCGGTCAGATCAGACTTTGTCCAGTATGTGCATAACGGTTCAGTTATAAAAGTCTCCCGAAGTCCTCTTCTTCCCCAAATCGTGTTTTGCCTTTTGTTCATCCTCTCACCACTGTTCAATCCTTCTCCTCCGGACACGAGGTTTCGTCTGACCATCTTCCGTCTGGCCTCAGATTTGATCTCCTGTGCATCTCCTCCTTCCTTGGATTAGGTCAGTTTCTCCTATTTCCTTCTCTGGTTCATGCATTACATCTCATGTCATACTAGGGTTTGAAATTGACTAAGTGTTGATGCATGTCTAAGTTATCTACAGATTCATGAAATTGACATCTAGGAATAATCACATATCAATTGATTCTTGCAAAATAGAAGTTTTTCATAGACATGCATGGTATAAGTAATCAACATGCCTTCTAGGGTTAGGTTTTGGGACAAAATCAACTATGCTTCTTATGGAAATGTGATGATCTAATTGAATCAAATCTGTAGGGTTAAATTTTGGATTCATATCAGATTTGTTCAAATTATTTACCGTGCACAAGATAAGTGATTAGATGAGTATATCGTAGAAGATTTCCTTGATTGCATTAGATTCTTGACTATGATCAAAGCAAATTGAGTAAAGCAAAGTTGAATCAATGAGCAGAAAAAGATGATGTGAAATATAGGCCAACCTCTATTAGTGAATGCATGAGTAAAATTGAACAATATAAGGACTAGGTCATGCACCCATTCACACATGAAGACCAACTCATGCATCTCATGACACCTTCATCGAGTCATATCATGATCAAATTCTCTATCTCTTCTTTTACCAGAGTCATTATGTCTGGAAGAATGAAGCAAACTAGCCGTCGTCATGGGCCTGGATCTTCTCAACAGGCTCAACCCCATTGACTGGGATTCCTTGGCTGTTGATGAGGATGATGCAGTTCCAGCATCTCCCATAGGGTCTCCCATTGATGATTCTGACTCGGATGATAGTAGCAGCAGTAGTGGTGATGAGCAACCTAGAGGCCATCAGACTTTCACCGCTAGGGCTATTCGGCGTCTTCGTCGAAAGAACCTGTACGAGCACCCGAGGACATGTACCAAGAGGAACTTCTTGAATGCTTTTCAGATGTCTCAGCATCACACCAGATTCTCCTCCGCCAAAGTCTTTGGGCATCAGGCCATTGATTGGAACTTGATCGAGAGCAAAGTTAACTATCCTTTAAGAGGCAAGTTCATGGTAGTCAGTTTGCTCTCCTTTACCGAGATGAAGGAAGACTGGAAGTGGAATGTGGACATCATCCGTTCGTTCTTCGCATCTCTTCATGTTGCCTCAGATCAATCCCACGTCATCTTCATGAACAACAACTCTAAGAGGACTCTCACAAAGGCACAGTTTGAAGAGGCTCTACAGATCGAGCATGTCGACAACAGCCTTTTCACCTTTGATGAAGTTCGAGTTGAAGACGTTGTTCACCTCTTTGACAATCCAGATCCAAATATCGGTAAAGCCTCTCAACTGATCCCTCCGGTGGCAATTCTTGAAAAGCTGAACCGCATGACCATCTTGCCAAAAACCAGAGATCGCGGGGCTGTCACATCACCATGCTACGACTATTGAGAGCCCAAGTTGATGAGACTCCGTTCGACATTGTGGAGTTCATGTTCCATGAGATGCAGGAAGTTCAGATGGATTCGAAGAGGCTCTTGCCCTTTGCACCCTTCATCGATCACACTCTGACCTATTTTGGACTGCATCGAGCTTCTTGCCCCACTTCTATGGAGTATTATCGAATGAAGAGCCTGGGGATCTTCATTCGCTACGAGAACCAAGTTGGATCACCAGTTCATGGAGATGAGCCCATGTCTCCGGTCGCCGGAGCTCCCTCTCCACTTCAGTCCTACTCCATCTCTCAGAGTCCTGACGTCTCAGCTCCGTACATGATGATCATGGAGCGGCTGGATCAGATGTCCATGCGATTCGAGACTCACTTCGATGAGGTTGACTCCAGATTGAGCTCCATCGACCATCGCCTCAATGTCATCGAGCCTCGCATCGATTCTATGAGTCAGGATGTCTCTAAGCTGTGGGGACGATTCGACGCAGGCCAGTATCAACGTCGTCATCGCGGCGATTCTTCTTCCGATCATCCTCCGCAGTCTTAGATTGTCTTACTCCTGTATCTATGTTTCTTGTATCTATGTCCTCTCCCTTTAAGGGTGTTTGATGACAAAGGGGGAGAGTTATGTTATGGTTCATGGATATGGATATGTGTTATGTTGTTATGTCGTATGTTGTATTGTGGATATTATTATGGATATGTGTGTGGATGTATTTATGTCGTCGTTTATCGTTTATTGATGTATGAATGTATGATCATGGATATGATGTATGAATGTATGATCATGGATATTTATGAACATGGATATATTATGAAATGAAATTGTTGTTTGGTTTTATACATGTGGATTCATATCTCTCGTTGTGGACTCATTCATGAGCATGGGTATAAGATTCAGGGGGAGCACTATTTGCTCATATTCATATTTTCGATATCCATATGTTTTATGCATAACGATTGTCATCAATCACCAAAAAGGGGGAGATTGTTGAATCTTGAGCCCTAATTAGGGTTTTGGTGATTAATGACATCCGTGAGATTTGCGACTAACCTCTGTATGTGAGACTCAGGAAAATCAGAGGAGAAAGCATCAAGGAAGAGCAAAGCAAGGCTATCAAGACTCCATGAAGCGAAAACGACGAAAATCTCGACAAGAGTACAAATATCTAAACCTAGCGCCTTCTTGTTTTGAAATTTTCTAGGTTAGATGGTCGTACTATTAAGAGGGGTCTTAGCACAAGTCTCTTGATCGACCTTGAAGTTTTTAGAAGCATATTTGCATTTGCATTTGCCCTAAATCGAAATTGAGTAAAAATTCAGATTTCTGTTTTCGTTTTGTACTGGCTGGACAGTGTCTGAAGTGACCGGACAATATCCGGCCAATACAAACAACTTCTGAACATTGCAAAAAGTACAACAGAGACATATACATTTGTCCGGTGCATCTGTCCGATAAAGGCCGGACATTGTCCGAAGTGACCGGACAATGTCCGGTCAATACAAATGTTAACGGCACGTTAAGTTAAGACAAATGTATTTGTCCGGAGGCTTTTGTCTGAAGTGACCGGACATTGTCCGAAGTGACTAGACAATGTCCGGCCAATACAAAGTCTGGGCTATTAAAAATGCATGTGTTAACAGAGACATATGTATTTGTCTGGACATTTTGTCTGGACAAATCCCATATGTCCGGCCTATACAAATATTTGGAGTGTTTTATTTCGAGTGTCAACAGAGACAAATACATCTGTCCGGACATTTTGTCCGGTGTGTACAAGCTTTATTGAACAGGGGTGTTAACAGAGACAAATGCATCTGTCCGGACATATTGTCCGGACAAATCCATTTGTCCGGCCTTCACATTTTGGTTCAAACGGCTACTGACACTCGAATTACACGTGAGTAACGGTCAAGTTTTTTGTACTGACCGGACAATGTCCGACCAGTACAACTTTCGCCCCAATTTTCTTGAAAACAACTGTTTTTGCTGAGAGTATAAATAGACCACTGTTGTAGATGTCACATACACACGAAATACATCTCAAAACCCTTGTGCAACAGTGTGCAAACTCTCTCTCACTCTTTCTCTAGCAATTGAAGTCAAAACTTGAGAAAACCATGAGTGCTAGTTGAGTGAAGTTGTTTCCAAGCCTTCTTGCATTTGCATTGTGTTCATCAAGCTTTGAGGTTAATCGAGCAAGGTGCTAGGCTTGTTACTCTTGGTGATTGCTGTCACCTAGACGACCTGGGTGGTCCGGCGATCTCTCCATCGACGGTGTGTCGGAGAGGCCCGGCGATTGGTTGTAAAGGCTCGGAGCTCGCCTATCCGGAAAGGAGAAGGGCTACCCATAGTGAAATCGAAGCATAAGCTCTAGTGAAGAGTGCTTCAACGAGGATTAGTGGAAATCGGCAAATTTCCAAGACCTCGGGAAAAATTCGATCTCTTCGGTTATTTCTATTACTTGCTTTATTTTCTTAAGATTGAATTGTTCCTCTTAATCTTCTAGATATTGCAAAACTCATCTTGAATTGTCTTTCATATCTTTAGAAGTTTGTTATTGCAATCTTAGGTTGTTAAACCCTAGTTTAAAAGTAAAATTTCAAAAACCGCCTATTCACCCCCCCTCTAGTTGGCATCCTTCAATCTAAAGATATCATGTGCCTCTTGTTACCCCAGGTACAAACTGGAATCACTTCTTTGTCGTACAGGGTGAAAGGAGCGAAGAGGAGGAGGATGACATTCCTCTAGTTCGCCGGAAGAGGAAGGTGGCGACTTCTCAATCTGGTGAGACACTGCCTTGCCCTGCCGAGACAGAGGTAGCTGCAGCGGACCCCACGACCACTGGAAATCCTGTGGTCGCAGGAGAGACCCCTGCTCCTGAAGCCCTAGAGGCTTCAGGGTCTGTAACTTCTCCCACCTTGGTTGAAGGGACGACCACGGTAAGATTTCTCGTGGTCCTGAATTTACAATTTCTTCTGCATGCCTGTTCACCGCGCCACGCTTGTACAGGGAGAAGAAATTCCTCCTACGACCCTTGTGAGTCCTAGGGGGGCAAGTACTTCACTCCTGGCGACACGAGAGCAAATAACGGAGCAAGATTCCGTGACCAACCTCAGGGTCACGGACGAAGTGCCAGCTCCAGCGGTTCAGGAGACACCCAGACCTTCGGGTGCATCCTTGCCAACCAAGCAGGTTACCCCGGTATGAGTTCTTACCATTCAGATCTTCATCATTCCTTATATATATGCTTACAGGGTGACATACATAGGGAGAAAAGATCTTGTTTACGAAAAGAAAGATCAGGACGGACAATGACTGTCCTTTTTCTCTTGGGGAACCATCCTCGAAATTCCAAAAGCTAATGGGATTTCAGTTAAGGTAATAATTCCGTTCTGTTTGTTCTGGATCAGGTTGTGGAAACCACCAGAAAAACTAACAATTTCATTTCTTTCTCAGGCGTAGAGATTCAGCGCCGAACCTTCCAACGGCCTAGGCGAGGGTTGAAGTTCCTGTTGGTGCTGAAGCCTCTGGCGAAGAAAGCTCTGTCCCTCCGATCCAGGAAGTCGTCCGGGCCGTTATGGACAAGTTGGGTACGGAGGCCCAATCGCTGGTATTGAAACCTGCAACCGAGGTTCAGCAGGTGTATCCACCTGTTGCTCCCGTCGAGGATGAGGCGAGTCCATCGACTAGGCCTCCAGCCATCCTGAATGACAAGACATTTCGGGAATATACTGAGGTATGGTGAACATCCCTCATGATATCTGAGTTTTGCATAGAATACAACTGACTTCCCTTTGTGTCACAGGAACTGTCCCATATGATGGCCAGATCGATAGCTATGGAAGAAAGCATCGAGGCCATACAAGAGGAGAAGAATTGCTTGCAAGAGTAAGAAAAAGGCGTTTTAGCCCGCTTGAATACAACCTTGCTATAACCATTGTCTTTTTTATCGCAGGGAAGTTGCTTCCCTGAAGAAGAGCCTTGCCGATCGGGAAAATGACGAGCTCAGGGCGACCACCACGATTTCTTATCAAGAGGCCGAGCTCAAAGAACTGCGATCGCAGCTCTCAGGTAGGTCAACTTCCGACCAGAATGACTTAACTTTGTCATTTAGACTGTTTATAACGATCTCCTTAGGTCAACTTCCGACCAGAACGACTTAACTTTGTCGTTTAGACTGTTTATAATGATCTCCTTATTGCAGTGCAAGCAAGTCAAATAAACCAGCTTGGACAAGAGAAGGTATTCCTCTAGATGACCATTGACTCTATCCGAAGGGCGAATAGAGACTTGAGCCTATCCATCTTCGAAAAGTTGAAGATGGTAGACCATCTTCTAAGGGCTGATGTGGTCGAGACCACAACAGACGACCTTAGCCCAAGTGACTGGTCTAAACTGGTCGTAGCCCAAGCGGAATCACTCCTCGAGTATCTTCCTGAAGATACCAGGCGACGACAACAGGTGATTGGAACTAGAGTCCGATCAGTAGCCTCCGCCATTCTCTGCCGGTTTCGTCTCCACCATGGCCCAGATCTGGATCTGAATCCACTGGTAGGAATGGTAGAGATTGAGAGTGAGGAACAACTTGAGGCTATCATGGAGGAAATTAGACCTCTCGTGGATAAACTCCTGACCGAGCTCAGGATTATGTAAACCCTGTACCTGTACAGATACAATTTATAGAATGCAATGCATGCAATTTTTTGGTTTTATTCCGAAGGAAAACATATTTTTGTTCTTTCATATAACCATATTCCCCTAGCCCCCGCCTGTGATTATATATATTGGAGACTTAGTATTATAAGCACAGGAAAAATATGAGTGTAACGATCGGGGACATGCGATCAGGCCAGCAATTATACTTGATGTGACGCCTAACCTTGTTGCAAACCGGCAGCCACTCAGATGACCAAGGGCATGCCAGCAAGCCACGTGTGTGTTGAGAAACGGCTTATTGAGGGGTGTCTTGTCTGGAAGTGGTCATGAGATCGGCCAGCGAATCCGATTAGGGTGTTGTGGCGATATAACCATCGGCGACCAGCCCCCGTGCCAAATTCGTAACACATGGGCATACAATGAAATATTCGTCGTATGAAACAAGAAGGCTTTTGTTTTATTAAACAATGCTAATTGAAAAGGAAAAGGGATTGAGTACTTACACGTAAAAATTGCGTAGTTGATCGATGTTCCAAGTATTGGACAAGATTCGACCATCCTCCATCGCTAATCGAGTTGCTCCTGGTCGCAGCAGCGAAACAACAGTATAAGGGCCTTCCCATTTCGGGGAGAATTTGTTGCGATTGGATTGGTCTTGAATTTTTTGTAAAACTAAATCGCCCACGTGGAGACTACGTGGTCGTACCCTTCTGTTATGGTACTTGCGCAAAGCTTGCAAGTATACCGTGGACTTGATTAAATCGTGATCACGCTTTTCTTCTAAGAGGATGAGATCTTGTGATCGCTGTTTGACCTGATCAACTCGTTCGAATTGATCTGTCTGAACAGATCCAATACTAACATCCATAGGCAACACGGCCTCGGCCCCATAGACCAGATGGAAGGGTGTCTCACCGGTGGCTCGACTAGAAGTAGTTCGTAGTGCCCATAGAACAGTATAGAGCTCGTCTGCCCAAGCCCCCGAGTGAGTCTAAAGGCGATCAAAAACACGTTTTTTGATGCCTTGCAGTATCTGCCCATTGGCACGTTCCACGGCACCATTGCTCTGTGGATGTGCCACAGAAGCAAAGCACACCTTGGTTCCAATCTTATCTCAGTAATCCAGAAAAGGACCACTAGCGAACTGAGAACAGTTATCAGCAATGAGACGATTTAGAACACCAAATCGAGCAACAATGTTCTTATGGAAGAACATTTGCGTTGCTTCTGCGGTAATATTTCGTACCGGTTCTGCCTCTGTCCACTTTTTGAACGTGTCAATAGCTACGAACATAAACTTGTATCCATTGACAGCTTGTGGCATAGGACCGACAATATCCATCCCCCAGACCACAAAGGGCCATGCAAGGGGAATGGTTTGCAACGCATAGGCAGGTTGATGAACCTGTCTCGCATGAAACTGACATTGAGGACACATCTTGACCATATTCTTGGCATCATCGAGTGCCGAAGGCCAGTAGAATCGTTGTCAAAAAGCTTTTCCGACCAGTGTCCGATATGATGTGTGCGCACCGCATACACCGTCATGTATTTCTTTCAAGAGGGATTTACCTTCCTCCTGAGATACACAGCGCATGAATACTCCTTGAGTACCCTTTCTATACAAAACTCCTTCTATGAGTTTGTATAGACGCGCTTTTCGAATTAACCGATCACTTTCGGTTTCGTCCTCGGGCAAGGTCCCATGTTCAAGATAAACTCTCAATGGATGAGTCCAATCCTGTTCCTAACCGAGGTTGGTAACGCAGACTGTTATCGGATCATCGTCGACCAAAGTCATAATCGAAGGATGATCCAAGTGTTCGACGAACACTCCTGCCGGAGCGGATGTGTGTGAGGACACAATTTTGGATAATTGGTCTGCGAGAATGTTGTCCTTTCATGCGATGTATTGGAGTTCGAAATGACTGAAGTGTTTTTCCAATCTCCTCACTTCCCCCAGGTAATGAGCCATTGTCTCATCGGAGGTGCTGTACTCCTTGTTTACATAGTTTACGACCAGCTGTGAGTCCCCCCTCACCACTAATCGACGGACTCCGAGGAATTTTGCCGCCCGGAGCCCTGCAAGAAGACCTTCATACTCCGCTGTATTATTGGTCGCAACAAAGTGTAGTTCAAAGGCAAACTTAAGCTGTTCGGCCTGAGGCGTAACTAAGACCACTCCAGCCCCGAGTGTTGAAAACTACGGGAGCCGTCGAAGTACATTGTCCAGTGATCGGGGCATTCCAATTCCTCGGGTACCCACACAGGGGGCTCAGGATTGGTCCATTCGACCACAAAGTCGGCCAAGACCTGAGACTTAACCGCAGTGCGGGGCGTGAAATGGATATCGAAAGCACCGAGCTCAACAGCCCATTTTGCAATCCGACCAGATTTCTCCGGATTGCGAACAATATCCCCCAATGGAAAAGAGGAGGGTACTGTGATCTATGTGCTTGAAAGTAATGTCGTAGCTTACGGGAAGCCTTCAGTAGTTCGTAAAGTATCTTCTGGATCCCAGGGTATCGCTCCTTAGGGCCATGAAGTACCTCGCTTACATAGTAGATGGGTCTATATATTCCTTCTCTATCTGCGATCAGGACAGCGCTGACCGCGTGCGGTGTGGCCGCCAAATAGAGAAGTAATGGTTCTCCTTTGTCGGGAGACACCAAGACTGGTGGACTGGATAAATATGCCTTCACCTCCTGAAACGCTTTTTCGGCCTCATCGGACCATGCGAAATTGTGGTGTTTCCGCAGGACTTTGAAGAAAGGTAGCCCCTCTCGCCTAGTCGCGATATGAACCAACTCAAGGCCACCATGCGACCTGCCAGGTGTTGAACATCTTTCATGGTCGAGGGAGACCTCATCTGTTCGATAGCCCTGATTTTTTCAGGATTGACTTCAATGCCTCTGGAACAGACAAGAAAACTCAGAAGTTTTCCTGAAGAAACCCCGAAAGAACATTTCTCCGGGCTCAATTTTATTCCAAAGCGATTCAGATTACAGAAGGTTTCAGCGAGATCATCCAAATGAGACAATCTCTTAGTGCTTTTTACAACCAAGTCGTCTACATATGCTTCGATATTATGCTCTATCTGAGAAAGAAAGGTCTTTTGCATCAAGCGCTGGTACGTCGAACCTGCATTCTTGAGACCGAACAGCATTCTGACGTAGCAGTAGGTGCCGAACGGGGTGATGAAGGCAGTCTTCTCTTCATCTTCTTCTGCTATGCTAATTTAATGGTATCCTGAGTAAGTGTCCAGGAAGCTAATCAGTTCGCAACCCGCGGTTGAGTCGACCAGCTAGTCGATGCGGGGAAGGGGAAAGTCGTCCTTCAGACAGGCACTGTTGAGGCTAGTGTAGTCGACGCACATGCGCCACTTACCATTTGACTTGCGGACCATGACCGGATTTGCAAGCCATTCCGGGTGATCGACCTCGCGAATAAACCCGGCCCTTAGGAGTTTGTCCAACTCCTCTCGGATGGCCTCCTGTCGATCAACAGCAAAACACCTGAGCTTTTCCTTTATTGGTCGCTGTCCAGGTCGAATTGCTAACCTGTGCTCGATTACTTCCCTTGGGACACCGGGCATGTCGGATGGTTTCCACGCAAACACATCTTCGTTAGCCCGGAGGAAAGTAATGAGTTCGAGTTCCTATTTGTCATCCAGGCCTGATCCGACCCGAATTGTCTTGGATGGATCATCTGGGTACAACAGAACTAGTTTGAGTTTCTCATCTGGTCGAGGAGCAGCCTTGATCGCGTCAGCGGCAACTGTGGCGACCTGAGCGTCCCGGAGGGGAAGTTGGTTCACTATCTCCAAAGATAGCCGGTCACACGTGAGTGCTACATTGTGATTGCCTCGGATCGAGATGACACCTTTGGGGCCAGGCAACTTGCCGCACTGATAAGCATAGTGTGTTGCCATCATGAACTTAGCAAGAGTTGGCCTGCCAAAGATTGCATATTAAGCCGAATCACAATCAATTACATCAAAAGTAACCTATTCTGTTTGGAAGTTATCCGGTTCTCCCAGTGTGACCGGCAGGACCACCTGTCCCAACGGCATCATGGAGGGACCAGGGATTATCCCATAAAACGGATGGATTATGGGCTTAATTTTCGAACGAGGAATTTGCATCTCGTCGAGTGCCTTGACCAATAGGATGTCCAAGGAGCTTCCTCTGTCGATCAGGACCCTTTCGACTCTCGCATTACTGATGATCGGGGTAATGACCAGAGGAAGTCTCAATGGTTGAGTAAGCCCTGCGGGACAATCAGAGCAATTAAACGTCAAAGGTATATCTGACCAACGGGGGTACTGAGGTTCACCAAGGGATGTCTCCTTTTGGTTAACCTCTCGATAAAAGGCCTTAAACTGCCTTTTGGAAACAAAAGAGGAGGAACCTCCGAAAATAACATTAACGTGATTATGAGGTACCTGGTAAGACATCTCTTCGTCTCCGTCAGCGTCTCTTAGTCCGCATGCTTGTTCCTTAGTCGGTAAGGTCGGCATCAGTCCAACTCCCAGGTAGAAGTCATCTAACTGCTTCAACCAACTCCTGCAGTTTTTTAGGTCGTGGCCTGCGGAGTTGTGGATTGGACACCATTTCTTGCCCTCCTGTGGGTTAGTCGACTTCTTTGGCTGGTCGGCACTACGACCACCAGAAGCAATTTTATTTTTGAACGAAAACTTGTTACCTTTGGTCGAAGGAGGCTTCTCTGCAACTGCGACCTCGCGGAATTGGCCAGAGCGATTCCTTTTCTATGGCCCCTGGTCTTAACTTGTCTGGCCAAACGACCGCACGAAGGCCGGGCGAGAAAGCTTTACAACCAACATAGGGACCATGAACTGTCCTGTGACTTTCGATCGGATCGCGGGCGACCTCACGCAATGGAGAAGCCACTCGTGGTCCTAAACGAGAGTGGACAGGGACTCGATCCCTATCACGAGAATCCTGTGCCCACCTAGACTTGTCCTGGCGGCATGGCACAGGCGACAGGTAACTCCGTCGACAAGAACCAGACTGAGAATGCTCTCGGTTGTGGGAACGTGTCACCGACCAGGAAGAGGACGTAGGGGTCGCCTCAGAGGTGAGCTCATCCAATCTCTCCGCCAGGATTCTGGTGAAAAGGCCGGTTTCTGCGCATCCGTGACCGTAGGAGGAAAATTACGCATGACCTCCGCGATAGATCGAAGCTGGCCATGTGTACTTCTCCTAGGCGCACCAGGTGTTACTGTTTCTTCATCCATCGGGAAACGCTCCGGAGGCAAAGAAGGGGTCTGGTCGCGTTTGCGACCACGTGATCATCGGGAAGAACTCGGAGCAGCATCGTAACGAGCCTGCGCATCTTGAAGAGCCTCTAGGGCAGTTCTGCGTAGTTCGTTGTCTTGTTGCTCGAGATCTTGATCCTCCTTCTGTTTGTGTTCCTGTTCTTCCCTAGCAGCACGTTGATCAGGAGTTTCCTCCGATAAAGCAGTGAACTGTCTAGGGAGAGAGGTCGCCGAGGGAGAAAACATCTCAGTTTGTTTCGAGTCAGACTCGAAATCAAAGAGATGATGGAGGTTATCAGGGTCGAATATCCCCGGGCTGATTTCCTGGTCGATATCATCCTTCCCCTCAGCAGGGTCGTATGATAGACCGGATTCACCCTCTAACGCATTAAGAACCTCGGTGGGTTCTGACCTTGCGTTAGTCGCCTCCTGGTCCATGGACATGACCTGGAGAGTTGATTCAACCTCTGGGAGATTTTTGCCTCCGGTTTCCTCCATAGGAATAGGATCGCTCGGAGAAGGCATCGGAATGTGAGCATAATCCTCGAGATCGAAATTGTTCTCGGAATCATATGCTCTAGACATAATTCAGCGAACCTCCGGATGAAAATTAGGACGCCTTGAGAAAGGCCCCACGGTGGGTGCCAGCTGTCGATGATTCAGACTCGGGGTCCTTAGACGAACTTATGCAGAATTTGTAGGTTGTGAGACCTTTCGGGGTGTCCCTCCGGGAAGGTATGATGAATTAAAGAGAACTAGAGCACAGAGAGATTTATACAGGTTCGGGCCCTTGATGGTGGGAGTAATAGCCGTACGTCCTATTGGGATTACACTCTGTACGGTAAAAGGATTTACAGAGTTATGGAAAAGATCTTCACAGGCGAAGATTTTTCCTATGTGTGTATACAATACAAGGCTTATGAGAGCTATATAACTTAGACTATTGTCTTCGGGTTGCTTTTGTTTGATCTGGTTCGATCAATCCTCCCCTTTGATCCGATGCACTGGGTTATCCCTTTATACTGGTCGAAAGAGCGCCAAGTCATAACGGCATCAATCAGTTATTTGGATGCAGTTTCGGCAACCGCTTCTAACTCCCACGCAGGTTTAACACATGTTATTCGTGGATAACCGCACGTATTAACCTCCTGATGGTTGTCCTACGTGGAAGAATCTTCGGGATATTCGGGATATCCCTGTCGCAGGGACAGAATAATCCCACTTCCTCTGGTCGAAGATGTTCTAACCGCGCGATGTCGGCTGACCGCGCACCATCTGCAGTCTTCTGTCCGTGTATAGCACACGAACTCCTGACCGCACACTAGCTATGGTCTGATCGCGTAAAGCCTGCGACCTCATGCCTGTGCTTCTAAGAATGACTTGAGTTCGTACCACCAAGCGCTTGTCTGGTTCGAATCTATCCTGAACCAGCCGTGCATTTATTTGAACTAACTTGGGTATCAATCCTCATTAATGTTATGTTATCACAGTCGGTTTTGATGTCAAAACTAACTGTGATAGTCAACCAGACGGTTCTGAACACAAAACCGTCTGTAATAGTCCACTTATCACAGACGGTTTTAAACTAAAACCCGATTGTGATAGATACAATCAGTTCTCAACTGAGAACCGTCTGTGACAACTACAATATCACAAATGGTTCCGTTATCAAAACTGACTGTGATATATACAATCGGTTCTGAACTCAGAACCGACTGTGATAGTGTAGTATTAGAGATGGTATTAATATCAGAACTGACTGAACAGTGCCGGCGCTTCGAATTCTGAACTGTGTTCATTTCGGTCTCTGATCTTCGCGCGCGGCGCCTAGGGGAACACGAAGCGTCGCTTTGGAAGTTCTAAAATAGCTTGACAGTGGAATAATTGCCATTTACTTTACAAGTTTTTATAATTCTAAAACTGTTTGACTCCTTAGCTCCTCTGCGCCAATGGCATCCTCAGCCTCACCCTCCCCGGTAAGAACTCTCAACTTTTGGAGTTACCCCTGTATTGTTAATCCCTGTTCAGTACATTCTTGACCTGTTGATTTGCACAGAGAAGGGGAGTCGTGGAAGACTCGGGCAAGGTGAAAGCCAAGCTGAGGGGCCTCCAGGAGGAGCACAAGCTCCTTATGGAGAAGCACACTCAGCAACGGCTTGACCTGGACGATCTCTTCCAGTGCATTCAGCGCATGAAGACGGATGGTGACAATGCTACAGCGAGGACGAGGCGTCTTCGTGAGGAGAAGAAAGCCGCGGATATGACCATCGCTGGCTGTGGTTTGACTATGAACGGTACCATCACGAAGCTGAAGGAGGTCGCAGGCCTTCTCGACGCGGTAGTAGTTGATCCTAAGAAGGACAACTTGTCGTTGGAGGAGTCCTGCGTCCTGGCTGCAAGTCAAACTGACTCTATTATAGATGCAGCCAGGGCTAAGACTACTCCTTGACCTAGCATTCTATATTTTTACTTTTTTTTGTAAGTGACAAATAAAATGAATGAAAACTTTGTTCTTATGTCAATTTTCCAATTTTCCAGCACGTTCTTGGACTGCATGCTATCTTCCCTCTTTCTTTATCTTTCTTTAGCTTTTGGCGAACATTCAACCATACAAAGGTATGTGCACTATGTGCGATCAAGGAACGACTATCGCTACCATTGTTGGGGGAAATCTCCGTGGGACAAAGTCCAGGTAAGTTGCATCAGATGCGCCGGGGGACGTGGCTTCCGGGGCCTGCCCCGGCCGCTGCCATTTGGCTCCCGGGACCTGGCCTCCGGTCCCTCCCCACGCGCCGCCTTTCGGCCCCCGGGACCAGGCCTCCGGTGCCGGTCCCGGGCGCCGCCATTTGCCCGGGGACATGGCCTCCGGGGACTCCCCGGGCGCCGCCTTTTGGCCCCTGGGACGTGGCCTCCGGCGCTGGTCCCGGGCGCCGCCATTGGCCTGGGGACATGGCCTCCGGGACCTCCCCGGGCACCGCCTTTTGGCCCCCGGGACCTGGCCTCCGGTGCCGGTCCCGGGCGCCGCCTTTTGGCCCACGGGACCTGGCCTCTGGCGCCGGTCCCGGGCGCCGCAATTTGCCCGGGGACGTGGCCTCCAGTGCCGGTCTCGGGTGCCGCCTTTTGGTCCCCGGGACCTGGCCTCCGGCGCCGGTCCCGGGCGCCGCCATTTGCCCGGGGATGTGGCCTCCGAGGCCTCCCCGGGCGCCGCCTTTCGGCTCCCGGGACCTGGCCTCCGGCGCATGTCGCGGGCCTCATCGCCCTTCTAAAGGTAAAGTCTCGAGTTGTTTATCACGTGCAGGTCACACGAGGAGCGCCTCGGGAATCTGCGACCACCTATCAAGCATCCAAGATATTTGACCGGGAGAAGGGCGTCGCTACCCCTCAATCCGACGGTGGCTTCCGGGGTAGATAGGTCTTTTTGCTTCCTTTTGGGGCTATAAATAGCCCTTGTACCCCTCAGTTGTAAGCTGGTGATTCATATTGATTGGAATAGGTAAACTCACAGGTGTGCTCCGGAAGCCTCTCCCCCAGAGAGAGCCTCCCCAGTCGACTCCGGTCGGGAGCGCATCGACAGGACTAGGGCCCCCACCGGGACCCGAACCTTTATAAATCCTCGTGTCATTTCATGTGTTTGTCCGGCGGGGGAGGATCGGTCATCCGGTCAACCCGCGCTGCGTAATCTTCGCTAGGATCGTTCTCAAAACCTGCCGGGGTATTCGCAATACCACGATAGTTCGCGCCGAACGTGGGGACTCGTGACAAGACGCCATGGCTCCCCCAAGAACAAGGGCTCGCACTCTTCCCGGTGAAGCCGTTCTCGGAGACCCGGTGCCGCCCGTCCGGGACACTACTGTCCCGTGGCTTCCTCCCGGAGGCGGCCAAGCCCAGGTACTGCCTCCCGCCTTTCCTCTTAACCTAGGTGCTTCTACCTCCAGGTCGCTCCCAGTGACCGCGGGGACCTCGACCGGGACCAGTTTCCCCCCGACGGCTCCCCCGGCTCCCCGGAACGCCCTGCTTGAGGATCTCGTGGAGGGCCAGCTCCGCGCCCAGCGCTCTATGGATGAGCTGCTCAGCGTGTTGGCACGGCCTCTGGCCCACACATTCGCGTTGCACCCATACTCGGGGACTATGCCCCCGTTTATGGGTTACCCGGCGGCCCTTCCGGCCTCCGGAGGTCTGGCCACCCCGTATGATCTCGTCGGGGGGTTCCCTCCCCCTGCGGGATATACGTCCGGACCCCTCCCGGCACCCAGGCCCGTCCCGGTGCCGGGGAGCTACTTCCTGCCCGGGCCCTTCGTGGCACCAGGGGTGTACCCCGTTCCAGGCCCGTTCCCGGGGTCGGGAGCCCATTTCGTGCCGGGGGTTTTCCCTACGCTGGGAGACAGTCCCACCCCTCGCGTCGCTTTTATCGCACCGGGGGCGGTCGACAGAGCAGCTCCCGTGCCTCGGCGGACTTCCCCCCGCATTGGCTCCCCGGTCCCAGACGTCGCCGCGGGAGCTCCCCCCTCGTCAGTTCTTGATGTTACAGGGGCTTCCCCCTTTCCGGTTCCGGTCGTTGCCACTGGGGCTCCCTCCACTTCAGTTCCGAACGTCGCCGTGGGCGCCCCCTCCCCAGTTCCGGATATTATAGGGGCTTCCCCTTTCCGGTCCCGGGGGTCTTCGCAGGGGGCTCCCCCCAGCCGGCCCCGGAAGCCTCCGGGCCGATAGCTACAGTGCATAAGCTCCCTCCCTTGGCGGAACAGGTTCGTTTCGCCCGGGGGGAGGTCGAGCGAATGCATTCACCTGAGCGCGGGGAAGAACTTCCCCCCGGCCGCGGGCGCGGGGAGCCCCGCTCTCGCACCGGTCGGGGGAAGAGACCCGCTGAAGAGCCAGCCTCTCCCGAGGAGAGCCCGGACATCCCAGAACTCAACCCCGGTATAGAAGAGAAGCGTCGCCACCGCCACTCCGGCGGACCTCTTGGACCGCTCCCTGACTCCGACAACGAGGGTTCCGTCAAAGAAGACAGTGACCGGGACTCTCCCCGAGAAGTGCAGGGGGCTTACCAGCCCCTGTGCCGAAGACTTCGCAGCATCCGGTGGCCGCGGCCCTACCGCCCTCCGCACATCGAGCACTATAACGGTGAGGTAGACCCTTACGAATTTGTGCAGGTTTACTCCACAGCCATCTCCGCGGCCGGGGGGGACGAGATAGTACAATGCAACGTCTTCCCCCTCTAGCTCACCGGCATCGCCCGCTCCTGGTTCTACAATCTGAAGGCTGGCTCCATCAAGTCTTTCAGGCAGCTCAAGCGGGAGTTCTGCGCGAACTTCCAGGGGAACTATGTGCGCCCCCTGGACTCCTCGCAGCTGTACACTGTCCGACAGAGGACTGGGGAAACCATCAGATGCTTCTTCAAGCGCTTTGCTTAGGTGAAGAGCAAAGTGGCCCACGTCCCTGACTCTACGGTCATCGAAGCCTGCAAAAGCGGCATCCTCCCGGGGGAGCTCCACCGAAGTCTCTCCCAAAGCTGCCCCTCTTCCGCCGACGAGCTCTTCAACGTACTCGAAAAGTACGCTCGAGCGGAGGAAGACGACATCTGGAAGAAGACCCAGGGGGCTCCCGCCCCCACAAACTGGGGGGCCAGGGATCCCCTCAAGCGCCCCAGGTAGCGGGGGTGTAACGAGCCACGGCCTCGGGACACCTTTGTCCTCGAGGGCGGAGGCGGCTCGCGTGACCCCCCGAGGGGCAACCGCCCCTTCCCCAAGCCGAAAGGCCATGGGGGAGGACAGTCTTCGCGCGGCCGGGAAGGCCCCGCGGGGAGAAGGCGGGAAGGACCGTGGTGCAGCTTCCACAGGTCCAGTACCAACGCTACCCGAGACTGCAGCCAGCTATTGCAGCACTTCGCGGCATTCCTCGATCAGCGCGGGCAGGGGGGGACTCCGGACTCCTTGCTCCCTCGGCCAGCTGTCCCCGCCCTTCCCGCTCCCGCGGGGGGTCAGCAGACGCAGACGCAGGAGGGGGAGCCTTCAAAAGCTCTCCCCTTTCAAACTTCTCAGCGCCACATCAACGTCATCATGGGAGGGTCCGCCTCCGGGCTGGACTCTAAGCGCCAGGTCAAGGTTGTGGGGGTGATACACGCATCCCCGCCACCTAAGTGGTCGGACGTCCCCCTCACCTTCACTGTGGAAGACGCGTGAGGGTTTCGCTTCCCTCACGAGCCCTCCAATGCTCATGAGCCCGTCTCTGGAAGAGCCCTTGCTCCTCTACCTTGCCGCGACACCCGTCGCTGTCAGCGCGGTCTAGGTGAAGGAGCAAGGGGGGCAGCAGCGTCCCGTGTACTATGTGAGCGAGGCCCTCCAAGGGGCCAAAACTCGGTACACGGACATGGAGAAGATCTACTACGCCCTCCTGATGCCGTCCTGGAAGCTTCGCCATTACTTCCTGGGACACCCCATCACCGTCCCGTCGTCCCTCCCCCTCGGGGAGGTACTATGGAACAAAGAAGCCACCGGCCGGATTGGGAAGTGGGGGGCCGAGCTCGCCCCCTTCTCCCTGTCCCTTACCGGCCGCTCCGCCATCAAGTCACAGGTCCTCGCCGACTTCGTCACAGAGTGGACTCCTGCCTCTAGGTCCGGGCACGAAGACCTCCCTGTGCCGCCCCGACGCAGTGATCATTGGACTCTCATGTTCGATGGGTCGCTGTGTCTCGCCGGGGCTGGTGCGGGAGTAGTCCTCCGGAGCCCCGAGGGGAAGGAACTCGAGTACGCCGCGCGGCTCGAGTTCCCCGCAACCAACAACGTCGCCGAATACGAGGCTTTGCTCCTCGGGATGCGCCTTGCGCGCTCCCTGGGGATCCGGCGCCTCCTAGTCAAGGGAGATTCTCAGCTTGTAGTTTGCCAAATGGACAAGTCTTACCTGTGCCATGACGCAAACTTAAGTCTCTATTTGCAGGAGGTGCGGAAGATGGAGAGGCATTTCCACGGCCTCGAGGCCCGGCATATCTCGTGAAGGGACAATGACCGGGCCGACGCCCTGGCCCGGGCGGCAAGCGTTCGGGAATCGCTCCCCAAGGGGGCCTTCTTGGAAATGATCACGAAGCCCTCGATGGCCTCCCCGGACACGAGCGACGAGCCTCATGTCCTGGAGGTCGCCGAGATCACCCGGACTTCGTCATGGATGGACCCCCTCACCTCCTTTATGAAGGGGGAGGGGGACCCTCCTAGTAAGACCGAGGCTAAACGCCTCTGGGCCAAAGCCCGGGCATATTTCCTGCTGGAGGGGAGGCTCTACAAGCGGGGGGCTTCTGCCCTCCTGCGCTGCCTCCCCCGGCCGGAAGGACTGCAACTTCTCAAAGACATCCACGCGGGGAGCTGTGGTTCTCACCTAGCCCCGCGTGCCATTGCGGCCAAGGCTCTCCCACAGGGTTTCTATTGGCCCACCGTCATGCGTGACGCGCGAGACCTTGTCTCCGCGTGCGATGCATGCCAGAAGATGGCCAAGGGTTCGAACCTCCCCCCTATAGCACTGCAGACTATCCCCACCACTTGGCCCTTCGTGCGCTGGGGCATGGACCTCTTAGGGCCCTTCCCCCCAGCACCAGGAGGATACAACTATGCGGTGGTCGCGGTCCACTACTTTACAAAGTGGGTTGAGGCGGAGCCCTTGGCTAGCATCACGTCCCGGGCCGTTCAGCGGTTTTTCTGGAAAAACGTCGTATGTCGTTTTGGTGTCCCCCGGGAAATCACCGTGGACAATGGGACCCAATTCGACTCGGCTTATTTCCGGGAATTCTAAGAAGGCCTGGGGCTCGTCATCCACTTCGCCTCAGTGGCCCATCCTCGGAGCAATGGGGCCGTCGAGAGGGTCAACGGCGTGATCCTACAGGGGTTGCGCCGGAGACTCGAGAAAACCGCTTCTAAGCGGGGTGCATGGGAAAAGGAGCTCCCTAGCATTGTACTTACTTTTCCTCCCCTTTCGCGACTTCGCAGTGGGAGGCACTGTACTTCATTTTATTAGCAATACATAGGTCTTGCTCTTCAACTATCTCATTGCAGGTTCTTCTCATTACCGCCCCTAACGGCGATGCCCTCCCCGCGAGGATGCCCTCCCCGCAAGGACGCCCTCCCCGTGAGGACGCCCTCCCCGCGAGGAAGCCCTCCCCGTGAGGAAGTGGGCCCAGACCTAGCAAGTCCCTCCTGTAGGGCGGCTTACGATCAGCCCTCGAGGACTGAGGGTGTAAGCGGCAACCCAGTCCCCAGCGGCCGCGGTAACAAGTCACTTTGGGAGACTAGTCCCCTGCCCAAACACTCAGGACCCGTCATCGGGCACTTCCTCCTCCGGGAGTAGACGTTCTCCCCAGTGGGACGTCTAATGGCTTTCTTGGATATCTTTTCCCCGGAGACTTTATTCCCGGCTCCCCGTTCTCACGGCGACCGTATGAATGCCTCCCAGAGACCCTATTCCTGGCTCCCCGTTCTCACGGCGACCGGACGACTGTCTCCCGTAGAAGTTACGGATTTCTCGGACATTTCTTCCCCAGAGACCTTATTCCCGGCTCCCCGTTCTCACGGCGACCGGACGATCATCTCCCAGGAAGCTCGCCTCCGGAAATGTCATCGGGTTTTCTTGGATGTTTATTCCACATGAGGCCTCATTCTCGGCTCCCCGTGCTCACGGTGACCGGACGATTGTCTCTCAGAAGGTCTCTCCCTTGGAAACCCCGTTTCAGAATTTTCTAACTTAGAAAAATTCTCATGCTACAGGTCACTTCCACCCCGGGGGCCTTGTTACCCCCACAGCGCGCAGAGCTACCCTCCGGCCCGCTGTGGGCGGGGGGGATAAGGAACCCCTGGGTGTCGACTGCATCGCCCACGAGCAAACTTAGATCATTCTTGTCAAGAGTAGTCGTCCAGACCATCCAAGAAAAAACAAAAGAAGAAGCAACAACACAGCTTCATTAATTGTCAAACCCGGAGGACATCTTCCCCCTCCGGTGGGCTTCGGAAACGGTACAACCCGGGCTCTAACCCGGGGGATTCTCTACATCCTAAGGCTCCTACGCCTAATACTCCCGGAAGCTCTCCGCTAGCTCCCGGGCCAAGTCCCGGTAGAATGCGCGCACGCGGCTCCGAGCTTCCCGGAGCATATCCTCGGGCCAGTACTCGTAGCCCGCCGGTGGAAGAATGCGAAGTGGGGGGATCATCCGGAACCCCGGATGCGGAGGGGACAATTCGGCGCATGATTGTCAAAATTGTCCAAGTGCCACTCCGGACGCCACCTCAACCGGATCGGCTCCCGGAAGGCGTCCCCGCTGCGCTTCCCGGAGATGTGACTTAGCAAGATCAGGGCCACTTGGGCATCCCCCGGAGAGCCCCTCCCGGACCTTCGCCCGGGAGTTACCTCCCGGGAACCCTGGTAAGATTGCATTCAATTCAAAGACTTAGAAAAATTTCTAACTCTATTGCATTCAAAATATCTTTTCACAAGTCTCCGGGGCTTCGTCTAAGAAGCTACCGGGATCAAAATCCTAAGAAAACAAAAGGGTCCTATCTAAAGACCCGGGTGGAGGCTCATACTCTTTCATTGGCGTCCTCCCCCCGGGGGGCTTGCTCCGAGGCCGGGGCTGGGGCGTCCACTGCCAGAGGCGCCGGTGCCGGGAACCTCACCCGAATGATCCGGTCGTAGAAGCCCCCGGCGAGCTGCTCCACCTCTCGGCGCGAGGGCTCGAAGAACTCGGGGAAGTTCCGGGGGATGCGGCGCCCGATCGCCCGGGCGCCCACCCCCCGGTGCTCGACGAGTCCGGCCGCGGCTGCGACGACGGGGATCGCTCGGCCCCGCGCCCGGGCATCCGCTGCCTCTGGGATCACGGAGACTTGTGCGTTAAGAAAACGCACAGCCTCCGCGAGCGTGGCCAGGGGCACCTCTGAGCCACCCCCGGAGCCTAGGCTTACGCCAAGGCACTCGAGGGCCGAGCGGACGGAGCGGCCCGCGTCCACTACTGCCCGAACGCTCGACCCCTCGAGCTCCCGGAAGTCCTCCTCCCTCGCCTTTGCCTCCTCCCAGAGGCGGCCGTTGATGGTCTCAAAGACGTGGACCTGGGCTCGAACCCGGGCCAGCTCCCGGAGAGCTTCATCCCGTTGGCCCAGGTCGGCGGCGGCCTTGTCCTCCTCGTCCGTTAGCGGCCGGACGATGCACTGCTAAACGACCCAGGTAATCGCCGCCCCCTATAAATTCCAGAGTTAGAAAAATTTTGGATGCAGGGAACCAAGAGAAAGCGACAACCGCTTCGGGTGAATACCTGGGCTTGAAGGGATCGGAGCTCCGCGAAGCGCTCGTGGAGCGTCCCCCCTGCGATGAAGGCCTAGACCTTTGGACTCTGCAGGCCTTCCGCGTAACGTTCGACCTCCCCTGCGGAAAGCGGGTCTTCCGGGAGATGATCACCTTGCCGAGGAGCTCGAGCTCCTTGTCCGTCCACACTGGAGGCTTCAGCGCGGACGACCGGCTGTAAGTGGGGGCCTCCGGGAGGTTTTGAGAACGATCCTAGCGAGGATTACGTGGCGCGGGTTGACCGGATGACCGGTCCTCCCCCGCCGGACAAACACAAGAAATGACACGTGGATTTATACAGGTTCGGGTCCCGGTGGGGGCCCTAGTCCTGTCGGTGCGCTCCCGACCGGAGTCGGCTGGGGAGGCTCTCTCCGGGGGAGAGGCTTCCGGAGCACACCTGTGAGTTTACCTATTCCAATCAATATGAATCACCGGCTTACAACTGAGGGGTACAAGGGCTATTTGTAGCCCCAAAAAGAAGCAAAAAGACCTATCTACCCCGGAAGCCACCGTCGGATTGACGGGTAACGACGTCCTTCTCCCGGTCAAACGTCTTGGATGCTTGACAGGTGGTCGCTGATTCCCGACGTGCTCCTCGCGTGACCTGCACGTGATAAACAACTCGAGACTTTACCTTTAGATGGGCGATGTGGCCCGGGACATGAGCCGGAGGCCAGAGCCCGGGAGACGAAAGGCGGCACCCGGGGAGGCCACGTCCCCGGGAAAATGGCGGCGCCCGGGACCGGCGCCCGAGGCCAGGTCCCGGGGGCCAAAAGGCGGCACCCGGGACTGGCACCGGAGGCCACGTCCCCGGGGAAATGGCGGCGCCCGGGACCGGCGCCGGAGGCCAGCTCCCGGGGCCCAAAAGGCGGCACCCGGGACCGGCACCGGAGGCCACGTCCCCGGGAAAATGGCGGCGCCCGGGACCGGCGCCGGAGGCCAGGTCCCGGGGGCCAAAAGGCGTCGCCCGGGACCGGCACCGCAGGCCAGGTCCCGGGGAGGCACCGGAGCCAAGTCCCTGGGCAAACGGTGGCGCCCGGGACCGGCGCCGGAGGCCGGGTCCCGGGGGCGAAAAGGCGGCGCCCGGGGAGGCACCGGAGGCCAGGTCCCCGGGCAAACGGCGGCGCCCGGGACCGGCGCCGGAGGCCAGGTCCCGGGGGCCAAAAGGCGGCGCCCGGGGAGGGACCGGAGGCCATGTCCCCAGGCCAATGGCGGCACCCGGGACCGGCGCCGGAGGCCATGTCCCCGGGCAAATGGCGGCGCCCGGGTCCGGCGCCGGAGGCCAAGTCCCGAGGGCCAAAAGGCAGTGCCTGGGAAGGGTCCGGAGGCCAGGTCTCGGGAGCCAAATGGCGACGCCCGGGGCAGGCCCCGGAGGCCACGTCCCCGGGCGCATGTGACGCAACTTACCTGGACTTAGTCCCGTGGAGATTTCCCCCAACAGCAGCCCCCCATGCCCCCCGGGGACGATGCTTGATTCCCCGGTGGGTGTGGTACATGTCACCGGGAAAATCTCCGGACCAAGCCACCGGAGCCGTGATTCGCGCGCCAGTCCCTTCGTTTCCCGCGCATGGTTTGAACTTCAACGGTCCAGATTGCTCTGCGGGGTGCCACGTGGCGCCCATATAGACCACGGCTCACCCCTATAAATAGGTCCTTGGGGCGCCCGGGAACTTCATTCCAAACTTCTTATCCCTAGCTAGTTTAGCTCTCGCGGTAGCTCTCTCCCGGTAGCTCTTTCCCGGTAGCTAGCGCCCGGTAGCCAGCGTTTGGAACTTTTAGACGTAGCCTCCTGAAAAGTTAATCTCCGGAAAAAACTAACCTAATGGCACCGAAGGGTCGAGCGAAGACGACCGAGGTGCCCCCGGAGGAGTTCGCTCCGGACTTCCTCTGGGCGTCCGAGTTCACGGCCGAGGACGCCGAGTCCATGGTCGAACGTGGAGTCGTGGAGGACGGGGACATCCGGGTCCCCGTGAAGAAAGATGGAGCCCCCCGCCCCAGGCCCGGAGAGGTTGTTGCCTTCGAGGCCTTCCTGGAGGTGGGGCTCCGGCTCCCGGTGCATCCCATGCTCCGGGAGTTTTTGAGGGAGTACGGGGTGGCCCTCAACCACCTCACCCCAAACGCGATCGTCCGGATGGGCCTCTTCATTTGGCTCTATGAGACGGCGACCGGGCGGGAGCCCACCCTGCGCGCCTTCCGGTACTTCTATGAGCCGGCGGCGAGGAGCTCCCACCTGGTGAACGGGGCACCCAAGTCCCCTTTCGGCTCTGTGCTGGTGCAGATGCTGCCGTCCCGGGTGGCCGATTACCCAGCGGCGGCCTCCCGGGACCACTGGGGCGACTGGATCCGGAGGTGGTTCTACCTCCGGGTCTGGGACGACGAAGTGACGTATGCCCCGGAGCCCCCCACTTACAGCCGGTCGTCCGCACCGAAGCCTCCGGTGTGGACGGACGAGGAGCTCGAGCTCCTCGGCAAGGTGATCATCTCCCGGAAGACCCGCTCTATGCGGGACGCCGCCGAGGAGATGATGCTCCTGAGGATCTCCCCCTTCTCACCCGGGAGTAGGGGGATCGGCATGGGCCCGGAGCAGCGGCCCCGGGTCAAGCCGGTGACCCGACGTAAGTCCGTTACCTGCGCCATTGCATTTACAAATTTTTGGAAATTTGACTAACTCTTTACCTCTTGTAGTCCGGCCGTACCCAGCGGCACGGGAGAAGGCGGAGAACCTCCTGGGGAGGTACTTAGCCGATGAGCACGAGCGCGTCGTGCGTCTTGTGGGGGAGGGCCCTCCCCGGAACTTGGTAGCTGAGGCCTACGGGCTGAAGCTGCCAGAGAGGAAGCCCCTCCCCACCCCTGGGTCACACAAGCGGGGGAAGGATGCGGCCGGCGGCTCTGAGCCTAAGAAGGCCAGAGTCCAAAAAGCCCCCGGCCCGTCAACGACGCCGGCGGCGACACCGGCGAAGCCGCGGGACGAGACACCCAGGACCGGGCGCGCCCCGGCACCGGCCCAGAAAGAAGCAACACCACCTCCCCCGAAGAGCCCCGTCGAGGCCCGGGGGAAGGAACTGGCCGCGGGCGGGGCGACGTCCGATTCGGCGGACTACGCCCCGTCGCCGCCGTTAGTAGCAGTCCTCCCAGCGCCCCCGGCACCCTTGGAGCTGGAGAAACCGGAGGTGAGGTTCTCGGAGACCTCGCCTCCGCTGGTGGAGTGGCCCCTGGACGAGGGGGGGAGCCCCTCGGTCTACGAGGTCCCCTCGGAAGTGGAGGTTCCAGGGGCCCTCCCGCCCGGGAGGGGAAAGGTCTGATGATCCCCCCCCGGAAAGGGACCCCCTCCGAAGCGTCCTCCGCCACTTCCTCGGGGGGCACTTTGGTGATGAGGACGACGACGACCGCCACCCCGACTGAGGTCATGCCGGGCGCCCAGGTCCGGGAGCCTGTTATCAACCGCGGCGGGACCACCGCCGGGCAGGAGACCCCCCTGCTTTCCACAGGGGAGGTCGAACGTTACGCGGAAGGCCTGCAGACCCCAAAGGTCCAGGCCTTCATCGCGGGGGGGGACGCTCCACGAGCGCTTTGCGGAGCTCCGGTCCCTTCAAGCCCCGGTATTCACCGGAAGCTGTTGTCGCTTTCTCTTGGTTCCCTGCATCCAAAATTTTTCTAACTCTGCAATTTATAGGGGGCGGCGATTACCTGGGGTGTTGAGCTGCGCGTCGTCCGGCTGCTCAAGGACGAGGAGGACAAGGCCGCCGCCTACCTGGGCCAACAGGACGAAGCTCTTCGGGAGCTGGCCCAGCTTCAAGCCCAGGTCCACGTCTCAGAGACCGTCAACGGCCGCCTCCGGGAGGAGGCTAAGGCGAGGGAGGAGGCCTTCCGGGAGCTCGAGGGGTCGAGCGTCCGGGTGGTAGTGGACGCGGGCCGCTCCGTCCACTCGGCCCTCGAGAGCCTTGGCGTAAGCCTAGGCTCCAGAGGTGGCTCGGAGGTGCCCCCGGCCACGCTCGCGGAGGCTGTGCGTTTTCTTAACGCACAAGTCTCCGTGATCCCAGAGGCAGCGGATGCCCGGGCGCGGGGCTGAGCGATCCCCGTCGTCGCAGCCGCGGCCGGACTTGTTGAGCACCGGGGGGTGGGCGCCCGGGCGATAGGGGGCCGCATCCCCCAGAGCTTCCTCGAGTTCTTTGAGCCCTTGCGCCGGGTGAGGTTCCCGGCACTGGAGCCTCCGGCAGTGGACGCCCCAGCCCCGGCCTCAGAGGAAGCCCCCCGGGGGGAGGACGCCAATGAATGAGTATGAGCCTCCCCACGGGTCTTTAGATAGGAACCTTTTGTTTTCTTAGGATTTTGATCCCGGTAGCTTCTTAGAGGAAGCCCCGGACACTTGTAAAAAGATATTTTGAATGCAATAGAGTTAGAAATTTTTCTAAGTCTTTGAATTGAATGCAATGTTACCAGGGAGGCTACTCCCAGGCGAAGGTCCTGGAGGGGCTCTTCGGGGGACGCCCAAGTGGCCCTGATCTTGCTAAGTCTCATCTCCGGGAAGCGCAGCGGGGACGCCTTTCGGGAGCCGATCCGGTTGAGGTGCCGTCCGGAGTGGCACTTGGACAATTTTGACAATCATCGTGCCGAATTGTCCCCTCCGCGTCCGGGGTTCCGGATGATCCCCCCACTTCTCATTCTTCCACCGGCGGGCTATGAGTAATGGCCCGAGGATATGCTCCGGGAAGCTCGGAGCCGCGTGCGCGCATTGTACCGGGACTTGGCCCGGGAGCTAGCGGAGAGCCTCCGGGAGTATTAGGCGTAGGAGCCTTAGGATGTAGAGAATCCCCCGGGTTAGAGCCCGGGTTGTACCGTTTTCGAAGCCCACCGGAGGGGGAAGATGTCCTCCGGGTTTGACAATCAATAAAGCTGTGTTGTTGCTTTCTTCTTTGTCGTCTTTTTATTTTTTCTTCTTGGATGGTCTGGACGACTCCTTTGGACAAGGATGAGCTAAGTTTGCTCGTGGGCGGTGTGGTCGACACCCGGGGGTTACTTATCCCCCCCGCCGACAGCGGGCCGGAGGGTAGCTCCGCGCGCTGTGGGGGTAACAAGGCCCCCGGGGTAGAAGTGACCTGTAGCATTAGAATATTTCTATGTTAGAAAATTCTAAAACGGGGTTTCCAAGGGAACGACCTTCCGGGAGACAATCGCCCGGTCGCCGTGAGCATGGGGAGCCGGGAATGAGTCCTCGTGTGGAAGAAACATCCAGGAAAACCCGATGAGATTTTCGGAGGCGAGCTTCCTGGGAGATGATCATCCGGTCGCCGTGAGAACGGGGAGCCGGGAATAAGGTCTCCGGGGAAGAAATGTCCGAGAAATCCGTAACTTCTCCAGGAGACAGTCGTCCGGTCGCCGTGAGAACGGGGAGTGGGAATAGGGTCCCCAGGAGGCATTCATCCGGTCGCCGTGAGAACGGGGAGCCGGGAATTGGGTCGCCGGGAGGCAATCATCCGGTTGCCGTGAGAACAGGGAGCCGGGAATAGGGTCGCCGGGAGGCAATCATCCGATTGCCGTGAGAACGGGGAGCCGGGAATAAAACCAGAAATCCTGAGGCAGATTCTGGAGAAAATCCTTCCGGGAGACAATCGTCCGGTCGCCGTGAGAACGGGGAGCCGGGAATAGGGTCTCCGGGGAAAAGATATCCAAGAAAGCCATTAGACGTCCCACTGGGGAGAGCGTCTACTCCAGGAGGAGGAAAAGATATCCAAGAAAGCCATTAGACGTCCCACTGGGGAGAGCATCTACTCCCGGAGGAGGAAGTGCCCGATGACGGGTCCTGAGTGTTTGGGCAGGGGACTAGTCTCCCAAAGTGACTCGTTACCGCGGCCGCTGGGGACCGGGTTGCCGCTTACACCCTCAGTCCACAAGGGCTGATCATAAGCCTCCCTACAGGAGGGACTTACTGGGTCTGGGCCCACTTCCTCACGGGGAGGGCTTCCTCGCGGGGAGGGCGTCCTTGCGGGGAGGGCACCGCCGTTAGGGGCGGTAATGAGAAGAACCTGCAATGAGACAGTTGAAGAGCAAGACCTATGTATTGCTAATAAAATTGTCGTGGTATTACGGATACCCCGGCAGGTTCGAACGTGCGCAGCACAAGTACAGCGGCGCGAGCAGACCGAGTTACTGGTCTCCTCCCGTCGGACAACACAGAAAGTGACACAAAGGTTTATATAGGTTCGGGTCCCAGTGGGGGCCCTAATCCTGTTGGCTCTCTCCGGACGCTAGTCCGCTGGGGAGGTGAGCTCTCGGGGAGAGGTCTCCAAGAGAACCGAATGTTGAGTAAACATCAAATGAATTGGAATCCCCTGAAAAGAGGTACAAGAGGGGTATATATAGCCCCCAAGAAATACAAAAGACAAAAATGCCCTCGCTGCGACCGTTGGATGGAAGGGTGAAGACGTCCTTTGGCCTGATGGACGGCCTGGATGCTCGACACGTGGCGCCACGGGCTTCCCAGAGGCCCCACGGTCAGCCACAGCTCTTCATGAGCCCGTAGGCTCTCCGGGTCTCACCGGGGTCCCGTAGACCCTCCGGATGTCACCGGGCGCCCGGTGACCCTCCGGATCTCACCGGGGGCCCGGTGACTCTTCGGGTCTCACCGGAGTCCCGGAGACCCTCCGGATCTCACCGGGTCTCACCGGAGTCCCAGAGACCCTCCGGATCTCCCCGGGCGCCCGGTGACCCTCTGGATCTCACCGGGGGCCCGGTAACTCTTCGGGTCTCACCGGGGTCCCGGAGACGCTCCGGATCCCACTGGGTCTCACCGGGGTCCCGAAGACCCTCTGGATCTCACCGGGCGCCCGGTGATCCTCCGGATCTCACCGGGGGCCCGGTGACTCTTCGGGTCTCACCGTGTCTCATCGGGGTCCCGGAGACCCTTCGGATCTCACCTGGTCTCACTGGCTTTTTGGAGACCCTCCAGGTCTCACCGGGTTTCCGGAGACCCTCCAGGTCTCACCGGGCGCCCGGTGACCCTCCGGATCTCACCGGGGGCTCGGTGCCTCTCCGGGTCTCACCGAGGACTCCTTGGGACTTCGTGGGACCGCTGGGGATTCCCCCAACATCAGCTCCCCAGGCCCTCGGGGGCACTTGGTGCCTCCGATGGGTATATGAATCTCCAAACTGTGACGCTTCGTATTCCATGAAGTCCCTTACTCTCCCAGCGGCGCTTCGGCTTCCGCACCGCTCCTCCGCGGGACGCGTCTACCCGTGAACCGACGCATCGTTCCGATGCGCCCACGCCTGCGTCGCCTCGTTTTGCGCACAACGGTTCAGCTCCGCGGCTCTGATGGCTTCGTGGACACGTGTCGGGCATCCGGGGCCCCCTCCATCACCTATAAATAGTGGGGAGGGGCCCTCAATTTTAGCATGCCCACAAGCCCTCGAAACCCCACAAATTCCAGTTGTCTCCCGGTGATTTCTGGTGGTTCCCGGTGACCTCGTCCGGAAGCGCCCGGCAGTTTCCGGTAGTTTCCGGTGACTTTTGTCCAGAAGCGCCCAGTGGTTCCCGGTAATTTCCGGTGGTTTCCGGTAGTTTCCTCAAAGTTCGACCCTGATGGCGCCGAAGAGTCGCACCAAGGTCTCCGAGCTGCCTGCGGAGGAGGTGACCTCTGATTTCCTCGGGGCCACCGAGTTCTCCTCGGGGGCCCTTGAGGCCTTCTTGGAGCACAGCTACTTCCAGGCGGGAGACATCAGGATCCCCGGCCCGACGGAGCAGGTGCCGAGCCCCCGGGGCGGGGAGGTGGTGGCTTTCGAGGACTTCGTGGAGGCCGGCCTTGGGCTTCCAGTGCACCCGCTGCTACGCGACTTCCTGCAGGTATATGGCCTCGCGCTCAACCACCTCACCCCGAACACCCTTGTTCGGATGGGTTTGTTTATATGGTTGTGCGAGACGACCGCCGTGACGCCCACCATGCGGCTACTACGGACTTCTACAAGCCGGCGACAAGGGGCCCGGTGGTGAGGAGGGGCGGCCCTAGGTCGGCCTTCGGCTCCATCATGATCCAACTGACTCCAGGCCGCGTCAACGAGTACCTGGTGCTAGCCTCCCGGGACCACTGGGGGGACTGGCTCCGGCATTGGTTCTACCTCCGGGTAGGAGACCCGGGGGTGACTTACTCTCGGGAGCCATCGACGTACTCGCTGTCTAGTGGCTCGGTGGCTCCCGAGTGGACTGTGGTGGAGATGAACCTCCTCACCGTGATGGCGGAGGTTCGATTCCGGCGGTCCATTCGGGATCTCGCGGAGGAGATGGCCCTCCTCCGAGTGGCGCCGTTCCACACCCGTCGAGGGTGGGGAATGTCACCGGCGCATAGACCGCCTCGGATGGCGGTGGCGAATCGTAAGTATTCAGACTCTTTCTTCCCGCTAGGGGATTCTTCCTAACACTTGCTTCATTTTTTGCTCTTGCAGTTAGGTCCTACGGTCGGGCCAAGGAGGTCGCGGCAACCCTCGTTGGCCGGTAGTATGAGGATGAGCATGAGAGGGTGCTGCGCGTCATCGGGGAGGGTCCTCCCCGAAACGTCGTCGCGGAGGCGTTCGGGCTGAGGCTCGCAGCCCGGGCTCCTCTGCCTACCCCTGCTTCACGCAAGTGGGGGAAGGAGGTCGCCGGCGGACCCTTGAAGCGGTCCCATCCGTCTGGCAGCCCCGCGGGGTCCCGAGCCCGGAGGAGCCCCGCGAGGCCGCGGTCTTCTCCTCCACCTTCTCTCGCGAAGAAGGCTGCGGCGGCGGTTGCCGGGCCATCTGGTGCCACTCCCGACACCCCGGGTGGGCCGGATCCCTTGGCGGCGTCCCGGCCGGAGAGGGTCAGGGCACGGACTCGAAGATGTACGCCTCGATTCCTTCGCCGCCTCCGGCCCCCGCGGGGAGCCGGCTGCAACCCACATCTAGCGAGGTCTCCGTCCGGTTTCGGATGCCGGGCGGCCTGCCGATGGCCTCGATTCTGGCCTCGGAGACAGGTTCGTCGGCGGTTCGGCCTGCGACGGCGGCGCTCCCTGTACCCGGGAGGGGTAAGGGCCTGTTCGTCCGCCCCGAGATTCCGGCACCGCCGGATCAGGCTTCCGGCTCCTCCGACGGTGGGACCTCGGAGGGATCTCTGTCCGGTGGGTAGGCCTCCCGAGGGAGCGACCCGGGGGGCGACGAGGGCGACGTCGACGCGGTCATCGCCTCCGGGCTTTGGGTAGGTTACTTGAGTCTCATGCTCCTTCGTTAATTGCGTTCTGATGACGGTTTCTAGGTAGACGGTCGCCTTAGCTCGGGGCTTAAGGGCCCGGCTCACCACGCGCCTCCGGGCCGCCGAGGACATAGCGGCCTTTGAGCGCGCCGGGAAGGAGAAGGGGCTCAGGGAAGCGGCCTTGGAGCGCTCTGAGAAGGAGCGGGCACTCGGGGAGCTTGTCGTGGTGCTGGCTCGACTCGCGGGAATGGAGCTGCAGGTGGAGCGAGAGGCCACAGCCTCGGGCGTCCAGGCCATGGTCGCGGGGGGCAGGGCGATCCACACTACCCTCGAGGAGCTCGGGATTGAGCTCGGTCGGGGGGCAGGCCCTGACCCGGCTACGACGTCGGTCGGGGAGGCCGCACACTTTCATGGTGCGCAGGTCGCCCTGGTCCCGGTTGCTGTGGAGGCGTGGGCGAGTGGACTCGCCGTTCCGGTGATCGCTTTGGCGGCGGCCCTCGTCGAGCACCGCCGGGAGAGCGCCCGAGTCATAGGGGGTCTGGTCCCCCGGAGCTTCCCCGCCTTCTTCGACCCTCGGCGGCCTGAGCTGGAGCGGTCCGCCGAGGTTCTCTTCGACCGGATCACCGGCGCCATGGAGACGGGCGGCCGGCGCCCGGGTCAGGGCGAGTCAGCCAGTACGGACGTCCCCCCGGGGGGGACAAGGACGGGCAAGTATGAGCTCCTCCCCCCCGGTTAGATTAGGCTTCTCTTTTTTAGGTCTCTTTTGCTCCGGACGGCTTCCTTAGAGAGAGCCCCGGGAACTTGTAAATACCCTTTAACTGGAATAAAGTAGTTCTTTCGTTAAATGTGTTCAACTTGTCGGCAGGTATCTTTAGACGTCGCTTTTCCAGGGCTTTCTTGCCCTGAAGACCATCTTTTGGAGAGCGATCGAGGGTCGCCCGGGGGGTCTAGCCCAGGTGGTGCCCGGGCGGCCTCGATTTTACTAAGTCTGGCGGCCGGGGAGCATCCTTCGGGTCAGTTTCTGAGTCTGTTCATGCCGACTTCGCGAAGGAAGGTTCATGCGGGGAGCCGGCCCTGCTGCGTTGGCTCTCGGAGTGGCACTTGGGAAACTGCGACGATTGTCGCACCGAGTTGTCTCCACCGAGGTCGGGGGCTCTAAAAGTCCCCCCGCTCGGGATACTCCCCCCGGCCGGCTACGAGTGTTGGCCGGAGGATCTTCTTCGGCGGGCTCTTCGGCGTATGAGAAGTTTGTACAAGGATCTTTCCCGGGAGATCTCAGAGGGTCTTCGGAATTATTAGGTGTAGTTGCTTCTCGTGGATCGTTCTTCGAGACATCTTCCCGCGGGAGCCTAACTTCCTGGGCCATACTCGCGCGCCCAGGTCTCACCCGGGGGGCGCTTTCGTCCTACTGGGGGGGTTGTTCCCTAGCGTGACGTTGTATCAATTAAGACGTAGACTTGTGTTGGGGGAAATCTCCGCGGGACTAAGTCCAGGTAAGTTGCGTCACGATTGCCCGGGGACGTGGTCTCCGGGGCCTCCACGGGCGCCGCCTTTTGGCCCCCGGGACATGGCCTCCGGCGCCGTCCCGGGCGCCGCTATTGGCCGGGGGACGCGGCCTCCGGCCCTCCCCGGGCGCCGCCTTTTGGCCCCAGGGACATGGCCTCCGGCGCCGTCCCGGGCGCCGCCATTGGCCCGGGGACGCGGCCTCCGGCCCGCCCCGGGCGCCGCCTTTTGGCCCCTGGGACATGGCCTCCGGCGCCATCCCGGGCGCCGCCATTGGCCCGGGGACGTGGCCTCCGGCCCCTCCCCGGGCGCTGCCTTTTGGCCCCCGAGACATGACCTCCGGCGCCGTCCCGGGCGCCGCCTTTTGGCCCCCGGGACATGGCCTCCGGCGCCGTCCCGGGCGCCGCCATTGGCCCGGGGACGTGGCCTCCGGCCCCTCCCCGGGCGCCGCCTTTTCGCCCCCGGGACATGGCCTCCGGCGCCGTCCCGGGCGCCGCCTTTTGGCCCCCGGGACATGGCCTCCGGCGCCGTCCCGGGCGATTAGCCCGGGGATGTCGCCTCCGGGTTCTCCCCGGGCGCCGCCTTTTGGCCCCCGAGACATGGCCGCCGGCACCGTCCCGGGCCTCATCGCCCTCCTAAAGGTAATGTCTCGAATTGTTTGTCACATGCAGGTCATGCAAGGAGCGCCTCGGGAACTACCGACCACCTGTCAAGCATCCAAGGCGTTTGACCGGGAGAAGGACGGTCGTACCCTTCAATCCGACGGTGGCTTCCGGGGTAGTTTAGGTTTTTTGCTTCTTTTTAGGGCTATAAATAGCCCTTGTACCCCTCTGTTGTAAAGGATCGGCTCACTTTTATTGGAATAGCTAAACTCACAGACGTGCTCCCGAAGCCTCTCACCCGGAGAGAGCCTCCCCAGCCGACTCCGGTCGGGAGCGCGTCGACAGGACTAGGGCCCCCACCGCGACCCGAACCTGTATAAATCCGTGTGTCATTTCTTGTGCTTGTCCGGCGGGGGAGGACCAGTCATCCGGTCAACCCGCGCCGCGTAATCTTCGCTAGGATCATTCTCAAAACCTGCCGAGGTATTCGCAATACCACGACAACTTGTTTATTCGTCGTGCCTTTGCTTCAGAAAGTTCGAAGCCTTTCGCGTAAAGCCGTTGTTTTTTTGTTCGGGTCCAGGGTTTTCCTCCTCCCCCCCCCACAGCGGGGTGCAGCTCAGCTCCGCGCGCTGTGGGTAAGGAGTGAAGCGGCCCGGACTGCACCGAGTGCTTAGTTTGCGTAGTCCCTCATCGGGAGTCCCGGGTGTTGGCGGGGGTGTCCACCGAAAACCTTCGCGGTTCCCCGGCGGGAGTCCCGGGGGCTTATGGATGGTGCGCGACCGAGGAGGGACTATGTTTCAAGAGAGCAAACTCCGAAAGCCGAGTTCTCCGGCTGCCGCGGAAGGCAGCGTATATTCCCTTAGGAGGGTTCCGTAACCCGGTAGCGGGTGTAGAGTGTTCGAGGGGGGGGGACTAATCTCTCGAAGTGACTCGTTACCGCAGTTTATGAAAACTGGGTTGCCGCTTAGCCCCTCAGTCCACGAGGGGTTACTATAAGCCGCCCAATGGGAGCTGTGCTCCTGTAGTAGGGACTTTAGGCTGTGGTAGCCCACTTCCTCACGGAGAGGGGATTTTTATAGAGGAGACGACGCCTTTTAGGCGGAAGAAAAACTCCTGTAAAAGAACTCCAGCGGTGAAGTACAAAAAAGCCATTCAATATAATGAAGACGTAAAAATTCCAGAGTTGAGCACAAAATCCACTTGTATTAACATGCGATGAGATACAGTGCCTCCCCTCGCGAAAGCGCGGCTGGGGAGGGAACTGTTGGGGGAATCCCCAGCGGCCCCACGAAGTCCCAAGGAGTCCCCGGTGAGACCCGGAGAGGCACCGAGCCCCCGGTGAGATCCGGAGGGTCACCGGGCGCCCGGTGAGACCCGGAGAGGCACCGGGCCCCCGGTGAGATCCGGAGGGTCACCGGGCGCCCAGTGAGATCCGGAGGGTCTCCGGAAACCCGGTGAGACCCGGTGAGATCCGGAGGGTCTCCGGGACCCCGGTGAGACCGTGGGGAGCTGGCGACGAATCGCCATGGCTCCCGCAACAACCAGAGCTCAAGCCCTCTCATCTCCGGAGGGCGCTGGTCCCAGCAACCCGGCCCGCCTCCGCGAGATGAGGCCTCCACTGCCCTACCGCCCGGGGACGTGCGGGGGGAGGACCCGTTTCCTCCACCCGCGGCCTTTGGCCGAGGGGTCCCCGTTTCTGACCCGGTGACCGCAACCGAGCTTGCGGGGCCTAGTGCGCCCCAACTCTCCGTTCCGGTCTCTGGAGATTCTGTGCTGGGGGATTTGATCCAGGGCCAGCTTCGCACCCAGCACACCCTGGAGGAGCTGCTGCGCGTCCTGGCGCGACCCCCTGGTCCCGTCTACCAGCCTCCGTATCCGTTTATGGGGGCACCGCCCCAATTCTTCATGGGGCACCCCGCCTTTGCCGGGCCCGGGATGTTCCCCGTTCCAGGAGGCGTGCCCGGACCGTATCCGGTCCCGGGGATGCTTCCTGCGCCAGGGGGTCTCCGAGCCCTCCCCCGCCTCGGGGAGTCGCCCAGCCCCGGGTCTGGAACCCCCGCGAGCGGGTACCGGCGCGCCGGGGACAACCTCCGCGCCCGAGCCCGAGAGCCTTCAGGGGCCGACGCCTTAGCCGGTGCAGCGCCCGCTCCCGCAGACGCCCCGGGGACTTGAACCGCAACTACTCCCGCCGCCGCACCGAGCGCGGACCCGGCGCATGTCCCGGTCCGCGCGCCGGCAGCGTCCACTGGGACGGTGGCAAATGCGCATCAGCTCCCTCCCCCTCCGGGGCCACCCCTGCGGGCGCCCCCAGCGGATCAGACCCGCTTCACAAGGGAGGAGGTCGAGCAAATGCGTACCGCCAAGTCTGGGGAAACCACCTCCCGCCATCGGTCAGGACTCCCCCGAACCCGTGGACGCGCGGAGACGCGCTCCCAACTCACCCGGGGGAAGAGACCGTTCAAGGAAGCTGCTACCCTCCCCGCAGAATACCTCGATGCCCAAGAGGTCAACTCAACCAATCCGGAGGAAAAGAGGCGATATCGTCACACCAAGGAAGTTGAGGGGACCAACCAACCGCTGTGCAGTCGTCTCCGCTGCATACACTGGCCGCGGCCTTACCGCCCGCCGCACATCGAGCATTACAATGGTGAGGCCGATCCTTACGAGTTTGTGCAGGTGTACTCGACGGCCATCTCGGCGGCCGGGGGGGATGAGACAGTGCAATGCAATGTCTTCCCCCTCTACCTCACGGGCATCGCACGCTCATGGTTCTACAACCTGAAAGCTGGATCCATCGAGTCCTTCGTGCAGCTGAAGCGCGAATTTTGCGCAAACTTCCAAGGCAACTATGTGCGGCCCTTAGACTCATCCCAGCTCTACACCGTCCGGCAGAGGACGGGGGAGACTATCCGCAGCTTCTTTAAGTGCTTCGCTCAGGTGAAGAGCAAAGTGGCGCATGTCCCTGACTCGACGGTCATTGAAGCATGCAAGAGCGGGATACTCCCCGGGGAGCTCCACCGGAGGCTCTCTCGGAGCTGCCCCACCTCCGCCGACGAACTCTTCACCGTACTTGAGAAGTACGCCCGCGCGGAGGAGGATGATCTTTGGAAAAAGAACCAGGGGGCTCCTGCCCCCGCCGACCGGGAGGCCAGGGACCCCTCCAGCAAACATCCCCGAAGAAGTGATCATCGCGAGCCACGGCCTCGGGATGCTTTCATCCTCGAGGGCGGAGACGGCTCGCGCGACAACGCCAAAGGTAGTCGTGCCCCTCCTAAGTCAAAGGGCTACGGGGGAGGACAATCCTCCCGCGGGCGCGAGAGCCACCCCAAGGAGAGTAAGGAGGGCACAGCCAATGTGTGGTGCACCTTCCACAAGTCGAGTACCCACGCTACTCGAGAATGCAATCAGCTTCTACAGCACTTCGCGGCTTTTCTCGACCAGCGCGGCCAGGGGGGCCCTGCCTCCTTGCCTCCCTCGACACCTTTGCCAGCGCTCCCCGCCCCCGCGGGCGAGCAGCAGAGACAAACGCAAGAAGGGAGCTCGGCCCGAGAGCTCCCCTTTCAAACCTCCCAAAGACGTGTAAAGGTCATCACCGGGGGATCCGCTGCGAGACGGGACTCTAAGCGTCAGCGCAAGTAGTACGCGCGGGAGGTGAAGGTGGTGGGGGTGCTGCATACGTCTCCGCCACCAAAATGGTCGGACGTCCCCCTCACCTTCACAGCGGAAGACGCGCGCGGGGTTCGCTTCCCGCACGACGACGCGCTCATCGTCTCGGCTACGGTCTACAACTGCCAACTGGCACGCATCCTCGTCGACGGTGGGAGCTCCGCCGACGTCTTATACCTGAAGGCGTTCAGGGAGATGCAAGTCGATGAGAAGCTACTGCAGCCCGCACTCGGGCCGTTACAAGGCTTCGTTCCCGGGAAGACCATCCACCCGGTGGGGAAGGTCGATCTACCAATGAATTTTGGCACCCCGGAAAACTACCGAACAGAGATGGTCCGATTCGATGTGGTGGACCTCCCCTCTTCATACAACGCTATTATGGGGAGGACCACGATCAACCACCAGGGGGCGGCGATTCACCAGAACTATCTCTGCGTGAAAATCCCTGGGCCTCACGGTGCGATCACCATTCGAGGCGACCAGAACGTGGCCCGCGCTCTTTACGAACATGCCACCGCCGCCATCGGGAACATCAACGTGATCAGGACCCCGGGGGGAGCGCCCCCCCTGAACCTCATGCTGCCCTGGCCGTTCCCCTCGGGAGGCCATTTCCGAGGCCACGCCCCGAGGGAGACCTTCGGAAAGCCCAACTGTCTGCGGGAGATGAAGAGAGAACCGTCAGGATCGGAGTAGACCTCACCGAGGAACACGCCGAGCAGCTCGCGGCTTTCCTTCGCGAAAACTCAGACGTTTTCACGTGGGAACCCTCGGACATCCAGGGCGTCGCCCGGGACATCATTGAGCATAAGCTCGCTGTGATCCCCGGCCGCTCCCCGGTCAAGCAGAAGTTGAGGAAGTTATCCCTCGAGCGCCAAGACTCCATCAAGGTAGAGGTCTCCAAGCTTCTAGAGGCGGGGTTCGTGCGAGAAGTCCTCCATCCCGAATGGTTGGCAAACCCTGTCCTCGTAAAGAAGTCAAGTGGCAAGTGGAGGATGTGCGTGGACTTCACCGATCTCAACCGCGCTTGCCCAAAAGATAACTATCCACTACCGCGGATCGACCAGCTGGTCGATTCTACCGCAGGGTGCGAACTGATGAGTTTCCTCGATGCATATTCGGGGTACCATCAGGTTCGGATGGCAGCAGAGGACGAGGAAAAGACGAGTTTTATAACTCCCCTCGGCACCTTCTGCTATCTTCACATGCCCTTCGGGTTGAAAAACGCCGAGGCAACCTTCCAGCGTCTTATGACGCCGGTCCTGGAGGACCAAATCGGCCGCAACATCGAGGTCTACGTTGACGATGCGGTCGTCAAAAGCCTTGGCACCGCCGCAGACATCGACGACTTGGCGGAGACCTTCTGCAGCCTCCGCAAGTACGGGTTGAAGCTCAACCCAGACAAATGCGCCTTCGGCGTACGCGGCGGGAGGCTGCTTGGCTTCTTGGTGTCCCAGCAGGGCATTGAGGCGAATCCCGACAAAATTCGGGCCCTGCTGGACATGCCTCCCCCGCGTTCCGTCAAAGACGTGCAGAGGCTTGCGGGTCGCCTGGCCGCGTTGGGTCGTTTCGTCTCGCGGTCAGGAGAACGTGGACTCCAGTTCTTCAAAATCCTCCGGGATCTCGCGCGGTTCAGGTGGACCCCCGAGGCCCAGACGGAGTTCGACGCGCTAAAGAAGTACCTCGCGAGCCCTCCGATGCTCGTGAGCCCGTCCCCGGAGGAACCTTTACTACTATACCTTGCTGCGACCCCCGTCGTAGTGAGCGCGGTGCTCGTGGGAGAACAGGATGGGCAACAACGCCCTGTGTACTACGTCAGCGAGGCCCTTCAAGGGGCTAAGACGCGGTACACTAAGGTGGAGAAGCTGTGCTATGCCCTCCTTATGGCGTCGCGAAAGCTCCGCCACTACTTCCTCGGGCACCCGGTCACGGTCCCGTCATCTCTCCCGCTGGGAGAAGTGGTAAGAAATAAGGAGGCCACTGGCCGGATTGGCAAGTGGGGGGCCGAGCTCGCTCCCTACTCCCTCACCTTCACGGGCCGCTCTGCCATCAAGTCGCAAGTCCTCGCTGACTTCGTGGCGGAATGGACTCCGACCGCCGAGGCGGACGGAGGGACTCCCCTCGCCCTCTCCCGGTGCCAGGACCATTGGACACTCATGTTCGATGGCTCCTTGTGCC
This sequence comes from Pharus latifolius, assembly GCA_019359835.1. NCBI lineage: Eukaryota > Viridiplantae > Streptophyta > Magnoliopsida > Poales > Poaceae > Pharus > Pharus latifolius. The sequence goes on from CM033323.1 coordinate 43,998,563, forward strand.
TTGCCGGGACCAGTGCGGGGGTGGTTCTCTGGAGCCCTGAGGGGAAGATGCTGGAGTACGCTGCCAGGCTTGAGTTCCCCGCTACCAACAATGTTGCTGGGTACGAGGCCTTGCTCCTGGGATTGCGCCTTGCGCGCTCCCTGGGAATCCGCCACCTCCTGGTGAAAGGAGATTCCCAACTAGTGGTCAACCAAATGGACAAGTCCTACTTGTGCCACGACGCGAACCTGATTCTATACTTGGGGGAAGTGCAGAAGATGGAAAGACACTTTGAAGGCTTGGAGGCCCGATACATCCCCCGACGGGATAACACCCGGGCCGACGCATTGGCCCGGGCAGCCAGCGCCCGAGAACCTCTTCCCAAGGGCGCTTTTCTGGAAATCATCACAACGCCTTCTATAACCCTTACGCACGGGATCTAATCTATGCATGCGAGGCCTTTTTCGCTTGTCTACGGGGCCGAAGCAGTTCTCCCCTAGGAGATTGGTTTTCGATCGCTGCGGGTCGAGCTCCTCGACGGAGCTCCGACCGTGGCGCATCAAACCAACGAGGATAATCAACGGTCGGAGGTCGACCTCGTCGAAGAAGAACGGGACCGAGCGCTTCTCCACCACACCATCTACGAGATGGCACGCGCGTACAACCAGCGCGTGCGCTAGAGGGCCTTCCGCCTTGGGGATCTGGTCCTCAAGCGCGTGACAGACCCCCAAGCCCAGGGCAAACTATCCCCCAAGTGGGAGGGCCCATACAGGATCTCCGCGGTCCTGGGCTCGGGAGCCTACAAGCTCTCCACACTTGAAGACCAAGAGCTGACACACACCTGGAACATAGCCTTGCTCCGCAAGTTTTATGTTTAGCCTCCGGGCTCGCCACCTCCTCCGCCGCGCTTCCGGGGGGGAGGTTTATGCACTTAGTTCCCTCCCCGGCCGCGCTTTCGCGGGGGGAGGTGCTGTATCTCATCGCATGTCAATACAAGTGGATTTTGTGCTCAACTCTAGAATTTTTACGTCTTCATTAAATTGAATGGCTTTTTTGTACTTCACATCTGGAGTTCTTTCACAGGAGTTTTTCCTCCGCCTAAAAGGTGACGTCTCCTCTATAAAAATCCCCTCTCCGTGAGGAAGTGGGCTACCACAGCCTAAAGTCCCTACGACGGGAGCACAGCTCCCATTGGGCGGCTTACAATAACCCCTCGTGGACTGAGGGGGTAAGCGGCAACCCAGTTTTCATAAACTGCGGTAACGAGTCACTTCGAGAGATTAGTCCCCCCTCGAACACTCTACACCCGCTACCGGGATACGGAACCCTCCTAAGGGAATATACGTTGCCTTCCGCGGCAGACGGAGAACTCGGCTTTCAGAGTTTGCTCTCTCGAAACATAGTCCCTCCTCGGTCGTGCACCATCCAGAAGCCCCTGGGACTCCCTCCGGGGAACCGCGAAGGTTTTTGGTGGACACCCCCGCCAACCCCCGGGACTCCCGACGAGGGACTACGCAAACTAAGCACCCGGTGCAGTCCGGGCCCCTTCACTCCTTAGCCACAGCGTGCGGAGCTGAGCTGGACCCCGCTGTGGGGGGGGGGCAGGAGGAAAACCCTAGACCCGAACAGAAAAACAACGGCTTTACGTGGAAGGCTTGGAAGTTTCTGAAGCAAAGGCACGACGAATAAACAAGTCTACGTCTTAATTGATACAACGTCATGCTAGGGGACAACCCCCCCAGTAGGACGAAAGCACCCCCAAGTGAGACCTGGGTGCGCGAGTATGGCCCGGGAAGTTAGGCTCCCGCGGTGTTGGGGGAAATCTCCACGCGGTCAAGTCCAGGTAAGTTCATGATTGCCCGGGGACAGTGGCCTCCGGTGCCTGCCCCGGGCGCCGCCATTTGGCCCCCGGGACAGTGGCCTCCGGTGCCTGCCCCGGGCGCCGCCATTTGACCCCCGGGACCGTGCCCCCCAGGCATGTCCCGGGTGCCGCCATTTGGCCCCCGGGACCGTGCCCCCCGGGCATGTCCCGGGCGCCGCCATTTGGTCGGGGACAGTGGCCGCCGGTGCCTGCCCCGGGAGCCGCCATTTGGCCCCCGGGACCGTGCCCCCCGGGCATATCCCGGGCGCCGCCATTTTGTCGCGCCCCGAAACTGGGACAACGACTACTCCTGTAGAGACCTAGCTCGCTGCAGCTAGTCCCATATATGCATAGCATACACATACCCTTGACTTCCCAGGTTAAGTCAAGCATAGGAGTATATCACATTGCAACAGAGTCACTTACAAAATATTTAAGCAGTGTGGCCTGCTGGCCTTAATATTACATAAGGAGGTTACAATGCCTTCGCGGCATACAGGTTTAGCAAAATAACATCTACACAGCAGAAGGTAGGTGACCCACCCACAAAGTGAAGTGGACGGCAGAACAACACACATCAGGGAAACGACGGGACTGACGCTCCTCCTTCTGGATCCACGAAGTACTCCATGCTTTCGTCTTGGTTGTAGAACGCTCCATCTACTGAATTGTAAGTTGCAAGAGTGAGCACTTTCGTACTCAGCAAGTCATAGGTAAGAGTAGATACATATAGTAGAGATGATATGAACCTAGACTAGTCAAGAATTATGGATATTTGTAAAATAATCTTTCTCTTTCCTGGCTCAACTCATGGCAGCACCTTTCCATAATATAATATCGTCATTCATGTTTACTAAATTATAGCACTACCGCGACACGTCAACACATGACCGCCCACGGCAGCACTCCTTATCATGACAACACATGTCATTTGGGTAATCTTGATTTAATATATTTTATTTAGAAAATAATACTTGTGTCACACCCCGTGGATTTAATCCACCGTAGCAGACTCCTAAAACTCGGGAGCACGAAGTATTCGAATACATTTTTAACTCTGCAGAGAGGTACCAATTTACCCGCAAGATATTCCACTTTCAAGCCCATCCTATCAGAATGATTAGACCCCTGACTCACTTCATCCTGTGAGCGGCAAGGTGGAAATAACAGGAACTTTTGTTATGTTTCACTTACAATTCACCCCTGACCCTGCAGTTTTCTTCACACAAACCGCAGTTGTGGCGGGCTATACCCCCACCCATAAGCCTCTTCCCATTACTGGGTCAACGTGCTTAATCAAATCACATTCAGTGATACGTGGAGGAGCTGAACCCCGTGAGTTTAGTGTATTACTTTCCATCTCATGCAGGGGTTTCATGTATGATTCACATAAGTACTTGTCCAGGCCTGTCCCATACCAGGCTTGCGGTTAGTACGTTTGTTCATGCCACTAGACGCACAACACAAGGTTCTAGTCCTTATATGCCAGTGACCAGACCATCCACAACCCTGCACCTTCAGTGCCTGCACATCCTTTGCAGTCTAGCACCTCCAGTGCTACCACCATTCCATACCATTTCCTGGTCACGGCTAGGGGTTTTATTTCATGAATATAAGTATATAAATATATATAATAGTTCATGGCTCAAAACTTGTTTATTTCACATTTCACAGATAACCAGTCCAGTACTGCCAATTCATAAATCAACCATTTCCAATCTTTCTCATGCAATATTATCTATATTCAAGGTTATGTTATAGCAACTCTTAAAATATAGGTTCGAGGTGACCAAGAATATGACTTGCCTTCCGCGTCGTAAAATACAGCAGCTGATGTCAGGTCAACAGTGAAGTCCTCGAACTGGGGCTCTTGATTTGCTCTCCAATCAAACAAATAACCAATAATCACAATCTTTTCAATACATTATTATACTATATGCAATAATGCAAAGATGAAGTCTTCATGATTCTGAAATGATTAGGTTAGAAATTGATTAGGATTAGGTTAGTTGTTGAAGGTTTACAAGGTTCCAAATGTCTCAAAATATCAGAATGGTATCAAGGTTGCGACTGGTTCGCTCAAAAACAGCGAACGTCTTTAGGTCGACATTCGGTTCAAGGCATCGACATAGGGTCGATGGATGATAGAGGGGTTATCTCAACTTGTGGCAGTAGAATAAAATGTAGAGCACAACTCCACAAGTCTAAGGGACATGGTTATTTCCAGTTTGCACAACTGAAAAGAGGTGAAAAGAGCTAATGCCACTGGCTGACATGCTCTGGCATTGATCTTGACATGGCCAGAAACTAGGGCTTGCCATATCTTTTGATCTAGAGCTCCAAATGATGCACCACTTTGTCTGGGAGGTAGGCATTAATAACAGGAACAATTCATTCAACAGGATCCAAGCCTGAAAATGGCTGGAAAATGATGAAAACCAGCGAAGAAGTTGACTGGCCTGGAGTACCTACAGCACAAACAGTGCAGCAACTAGGGCATAGCCATAACTCCTGTTCTAGGCCGAATTATGGGTCGTGGTAGAAGACAAAGTTGCTCAAAATGATCCAAAACATCTAAATGGCAAAGTGGCTAGGCCTGGATTGGCTGGAATCAACGGCCGGCGACTGGAGCAGAAGGAGATGACATGGAAATTGGGGGTTTTCGATTTAGGGCAAATGAATTCAATTCCTTGCTTGTACATGATCTCTAGGGAGTCAGAAACATACTGGTGAAGTTAGATTAGCTAGGGATGCACCAGAAAAGCTTAAACAGTAAGCTCAGTGAACATGCAAGGTTCCAAATTGGGGATTTTCACATATCAGGAATTCTGTAGATTTTGGTTGCTTAGGGATGTTAAGCAAGGTCTACTGAGCACATTTGATTACTGGCTCGAAGATCAATTCATTCTGGAATGAAATTAATTGCTCGCCGGAGCTACTGGAGTAAAACTGAAATTGCCGGCGACTGAGGGTATTTAGACTAAATTCCAAGCTCGAGAAGCATGAGGGAGATGAGGGAAGCTCACTGGGGGTGTTGGATCGAAGAATGAAGTAGTGGAGAAGCTTGGCACCGTGCTCCCTCTTTGCTGCTCACCGGGGAAGAAGAAGACACAGTGCTGCTGCTGGTTTTCTGGTGTTTTGGAGTGTGGTGAAGTTGGCTAAGTCCCAGGGGGTATAAATCGGTAAGGCTGGAGGTGTTGCAACGGCTAGATGTGCACGGGGAGTTGAAGCCGGCAAGAAATGACAGGATTGCGACTTCACGGCGAGCTGGCGTCGAGGTGACTTGGTTCAGTGGCCGTGAGAGCTTTTGCAACTGGAGCTGCTGCGAAGTGAAGGCGACACGATGGCTGGCCGCGGCAAGAACTCCACGTGGCTAAGCTTTCCTGCTGGAGCCGTTGCCGGTGGCGTGCAAACGGGAGAAGCAAGCTGGTCGCGATCCTCGCTGGAGAAGATCCACAGTGGCCAATGGCGAGCACACACGCGGCGGCAGGTGAAGCAACAGCAGTGGCGCGCTCGTGGTCGAAGGCTCCCGTGCTCGTGCGCTGTTCCCGGTCGTGGTCGAAGTCCCAGGCGCTGGTCGAAGACACTTTCTGGTCGTGAACTGAGGTGAGGTCGAAACCAGGGGCATAAGTGTAAGAGTTTTAGTTGAAATCTGGACTGATTTGTAATTCTGGTCTTAGAGAGGTTTAACCTGGAATTTGATTTCATGGATGAGTATAATATTTCTATTAATACTCATTTAACTCAAATTTGGAGAGAATTTGATAAGGTTTGAGGGATTTCACCTATTTTCGAAAATAGGGTAAAATTAGGGTAAAACAGATCTGGATTTTGTCGATCTCGAATTCTGGTAATTGGGGTGAGATTTTGAAGTCTGGACAGAAGGGAAATATGTATCAAATAGCATTTGGGAGGTGTTCCCTGAAGGAATTCTGAGGTTGGAGTTGATTTGTGAATTTTAGCCTTTTCAGGCTTCCAGGTAAACAAAAAAGGACTTATTCGCAGTAAAATTTGGACTAAACTGCGAAAAGTGTTTAGATGAAACAATCTGGTTCCCAACTTTTTGGAGTAAGTTGAGGGTATACCTAGGAACATATTCCAATAGATACATAAGTCTGGATAGGGTTAACCCATGATAACTCAGTTATCTGGAATCTGGGGTACTTAGGGTAAATCTGAATTTCCTGTTTTCCAAAACAGAAAGAGACTTAGATACTGGGAGTTAGGGTTAGAATTCAATCTGGCTCCTGAAGGCTTTTAGGTTTAGGATAACTGATAGATCAAATCTGGCAAGTCAGATCTTGACTTGGGGTCACAGGATGGATTTGGAGGTTTAGGGCTAGAACAGAATAAAGCTGAGGCTGATTTGGTTGATCTAGAAGAGACATATGCATGCATGACTTTTAAGAAAGAAACTTTTCACCCCAAAACTCAGGATGTTACAGATTTGCCCGGGGACAGGGGCCCCCGGTGCCTGCCCCGGGCGCCGCCATTGGGCCCCCGGGACCGTGCCCCCCGGGCATGTCCCGGGCGCCGCCATTCGCCCGGGGACAGTGGCCTCCGGTGCCTGCCCCGGGCGCTGCCTTTTAGGTTCCCGGGACCCTACTCTCCGGAAGGGGTCCCGGACGTCATCGCCCTCCTAAGAGGTAAAACCCCTGTTTGTTTATCACGTGCAGGTCACACGAGGGACGCCTCGGGAATCAGCGACCACCTGTCAGGCATCCAAGACGTTTGACCGGGAGAAGGACGGTCCTACCCTTCAATCCGACGGTGGCTTCCGGGGTAGTTTAGGCTTTTTGCTTCTTTTTGGGGCTATAAATAGCCCTTGTACCCCTCTGTTGTAAGGGATCAACTCATTATTATTTGGAATAGCTAAACTCACAGGCGTGCTCCGGAAGCCTCTCCCCCGGAGAGAGCCTCCCCAGCCGACTCTGCTCGGGAGCGCGTCGACAGGACTAGGGCCCCCACCGGGACCCGAACCTGTATAAATCCACGTGTCAATTCTTGTGTTTGTCCGGCGGGGGAAGACCAGTCACCCGGTCAACCCGCGCTGCGTAATCTCCGCTAGGATCGTCCTCAAAACCTGCCGGGGTATTCTTAATACCACGACAGTTGGCGCCGTCCGTGGGGACCCGTGACGAATCGCCATGGCTCCTCCGAGAATAAGGGCCCGCGCCCTTCCCGGTGAAGCCGGTCCCGGTGACCTGGCGCCGCCCGCCCGGGACACTGCTGTTCCGGCGCTTCCGTCCGGAGGCGACCATTCCCAGGTACCGCCTCCCACCTTTCCTCTCAATCTAGGTGCCTCCACCTCCGGGTCGCTCCCGGCGGTCGCGGGGACCTCGGCCGGGACGAGCTTCCCCCCGACGGCTCCCCTGGCTCCCCGGGATGCCCTGCTGGAGGCTCTTGTGGAGGGCCAGCTCCGCGCCCAGCGCTCTATGACGAGCTCCTCAGTGTGTTGGCGCGGCCCCCGGCCCCCACATTTTCGTCGCACGCATATCCGGGGATCATGCCCCCGTTTGTGGGATACCCGGTGGCCCCTCCGGTCTCCGGGGGGCTGTCTACCCCGTATGATCCCGCCGGGGGGTTCCCTCCCCCCGCGGGATATACTTCCGGACACTTCTTGGCACCCGGGCCTGTCCCGGTGTAGGGAGGCTTTTTCATGCCCGGGCCCTTCGTGGCACCAGGGGGGTACCCCGTCCCTGGCCCGCTTCAGGGGCTGGGGGGTCATTTTATGCCGGGGGTTATTCCTACACCGGGAGCCAGTCCCGCCCCTCGCGTTGCGTTTATCGCACCGGGGCCGGTCGACAGAGCAGCTCCCCTGCCTCAGCGAATTTCCCCCCGCATTGGCTCCCCAACTCCGGACGTCGCCGAGGGGGCTCACCCCCCACTGGTTCCGGATGTCACAGGGGCTTCCCCCTTTCCGGTCCCAGTCGTTGCCGCAGGGGCCCCCTCTTCGGATCCAAGCGCCGCCCCGGGCGCCCCCTCCCCGGTTCCGGATGGTGCAGCGGCTCCCCCCTTTCCGGTCCTGGGGGCCGTCGCAGGGGGCTCCCCCCAGCAGGCCCCGGTAGCTTCCGGGCCGGCTGCTACAGTGCAGGAGCTCCCTCCCCCGGCGAAGCAGGTCCGCTTCTCCCAGGGGGAGGTCGAGCGAATGCATTCTCCCAGCCGCGGGGAAGAACTTCCCCCCGGTCGTTGTCGCAGGGAGCCTCGCTCTCGCACTGGCCGGGGGAAGAGACCAGCCGAAGAACCATCCTCCCCGGAGGGAAGCCCGGACGTCCGGGAAATCAGTCCCGGCCCAGAAGAGAAGCGTCGTCACCACCACTCTGGCGGCCCTCTTGGGCCGCTACCTGACTCGGATAACGAGGGGGCGTCCCCCGTTAAAGAAGACAGTGACTGGGGCTCCCCCCGGGAAGTGTAGGGGGCGAACCAGCCTCTGTGTCGAAGACTCCGCAGCATCCGATGGCCGCTGCCCTACCGTCCCCCGCACATCGAACATTATAATGGCGAGGCGGACCCTTACGAGTTCGTGCAAATCTACTCCACAGCCATCTCCGCGGCGGGGGGGGACGAGAGCGTCCAATGCAACGTCTTCCCCCTCTACCTCACCGGCATTGCCCGCTCCTGGTTTTACAATCTGAAGGCGGGCTCCATCAAGTCTTTCTCGCAGCTGAAGCGGGAGTTCTACGCCAACTTTCAGGGAAATTATGTACGTCCCCTGGATTCTTCACAGCTATACACAGTGCGCCAGAGAACCGGGGAGACCATCAGAAGCTTCTTCAGGCGCTTTGCCCAAGTAAAAAGCAAAGTGGCCCACGTCCCGGAATCCACAGTGATCGAAGCCTGCAAAAGTGGGATCCTCCCGGGGGAACTCCACCGAAGACTCTCTCGAAGCTGCCCCTCCTCCGCCGACGAGCTCTTCAACGTACTCGAAAAGTACGCTCGCGCGGAGGAAGACGACATCTGGAAGAAGACCCAGGGGGCTCCTGCCCCCGCCGAGCGGGGGGCCCGGGATCCCCCCAGGCGCCCCAGGCAGGGGGGCCGTAGCGAACCACGGCCTCGGGACATGCGCGGGCAGGGGGGGGACTCCGGCCTCCTTGCCCCCTCGGCCAGCTGTTCCGGCCCTTCCCGCTCCCGCAGGGGGGCAGCAGGTGCAGGAGGGGGAGCCTTCAGACGCTCTCCCCTTTCAAACTTCTCAGCGCCGCATCAACGTCATCGTCGGGGGGTCCGCCTCCGGGTGGGATTCCAAGCGCCAGCGCAAGGAGTACGTGCGAGAAGTTAAGGTAGTGGGGGTGCTACACGCGTCCGTGCCGCCCAAGTGGTTGGACGTCCCCCTCACCTTTACGGCGGAAGACGCGCGAGGGGTTCGCTTCCCCCACGACGACGCGCTCATTGTCTCCGCGACAATCTACAATTGCCACTTGGCCCGCATCCTCGTGGACGGCGGAAGCTCCGCCGACGTCCTGTTCCTCAAAACCATCAAGGAAATGCTGGTGGATGAGAAGCTCCTGCAACCAGCGGCAGGGCCTCTGCAAGGGTTTGTCCCGGGGAAGGCGATCCACCCCGTGGGCAAGGTAGATCTCCCGATCACCTTCGGCACCCCGGAGAACTACCGGACCGAGCTAGTCCGCTTCGACGTAGTGGACCTCCCCTCCTCCTACAATGTGATTATGGGGAGGACTACGATCAATCGGCTGGGGGCTGCCACCCACCAAAACTACCTGTGCATGAAGATCCCCGGGCCGCATGGCGTGATCAACGTCCGGGGGAATCAAGACATGGCCTGTGCTCTATACGAGCGAGCTGCTGCCACAATAGGAAGCGTCAACCTGATCAAGGCACCCGGGGGGAGGCTCCCCCCCCGGACGTAGATGTCGTTGCGCCATCCCCTGGGAGGCCCCTCCTCAAGCCGCGTCCGGAAGGGGGCCTCCGGAAGGTCCCGCTGTCCCCGGGCAGCAAGGACAAAACTGTCTAAATCGGGGCAGAGCTCCCCCAAGACCATGTAACGCAACTTGCAGCCTTTCTGCGCGAAAACTCCGACGTTTTTGCGTGGAAGCCTTCGGACATGCGGGGCGTCGCCCGGGAGGTTATTGAACACAAGCTCGCGGTAACCCCCGGTCACCCCCCTATCAAGCAGAAGTTGAGGAAGCTCTCCCTCGAACGTCAAGAAGCCATCAAGACGGAGATAGCCCGGCTCCGAGAGGCGGGGTTCATCCGGGAGGTATTGCACCCTGAGTGGCTCGCAAACCCCGTCCTCGTCAAGAAATCAAGTGGCAAGTGGCGCATGTGCGTGGACTTCACCGACCTTAACCGCGCCTGCCCCAAAGACAACTTCCCGCTCCTGCGGATCGACCAGCTCGTTGACTCCACCGCGGGGTGCGGGCTGATGAGCTTCCTAGACGCCTACTCGGGATACCATCAAGTCCGGATGGCGGAGGGGGACGAGGAAAAGACGAGTTTTATAACTCCCCTCGGAACCTTCTGCTACCGCCATATGCCCTTCGGGCTCAAGAATGCGGGAGCCACCTTCCAGCGCCTGATGACGCTGGTCTTCAAAGATCAAGTCGGCCGTAACGTCGAAGTCTACGTAGACGACGCGGTCGTCAAGAGCCCCCGTGCAGCCTCCCACATCGACGACCTCGCAGAGACCTTCCGCAACCTCCGTGCGTTCGGGCTCAAGCTCAACCCGGAGAAGTGCGCCTTCGGGGTGCGCGGGGGGAATCTCCTGGGTTTCCTCGTGTCCCAGCGGGGCATTGAGGCAAACCCCGAGAAGATCCGGGCCTTCCTAGACATGCCCCCACCGCGCTCCGTCAAAGATGTCCAGCGGCTCTCCGGCCGCCTGGCCGCGCTCAGTCGCTTCGTCTCCCGTTCGGGGGAGCGGGGCCTCCAGTTCTTCAAGATCCTCCGAGGGCTCGAGGGGTTCCGCTGGACCCCTGAGGCCCAGGAAGCCTTCAACGACCTCAAGAAGTACCTCTCGAGCCCTCCAATGCCCGTGAGTCCGTCCCCGGAAGAGCCCTTGCTCCTCTACCTCGCCGCGACCCCCGTCGCCGTCAGCGCGGTTTTGGTGAAGGACCAAGGGGGGCAGCAACGTCCCGTGTACTACGTCAGTGAAGCCCTCCAAGGGGCCAAGACTCGGTACACGGAGATGGAGAAGATTTGCTATGCTCTCCTCATGGCGTCCCGGAAGCTGCGGCACTACTTCCTGGGGCACCCCATCACCGTCCCGTCGTCCCTCCCCCTGGGGGAGGTACAGCGGAATAAAGAAGCCACCGGCCGGATTGGGAAGTGGGGGGCCGAGCTTGCGCCCTTCTCCCTGTCCCTTACCGGCCGCTCCGCAATCAAGTCGCAGGTCCTCGCCGACTTCGTCGCAGAATGGACTCCCGCCTCTGGGTCCGGGGACGAAGATCTCCCTGTGCCGCCCCGACGCAGTGACCATTGGACCCTGCTGTTTGATGGGTCGCTGTGTCTCGCTGGGGCTGGCGCGGGGGTAGTCCTCCGGAGCCCCGAGGGGAAGGAGCTCGAGTACGCCGCGCGGCTCGAGTTCCCCGCAACCAACAACGTCGCTGAATACGAGGCTCTGCTCCTCGGGATGCGCCTCGCGCGCTCCCTGGGGATCCGGCGCCTACTAGTGAAGGGAGACTCTCAGCTCGTTGTCTGCCAAATGGACAAGTCTTACCTGTACCATGACGCAAATTTAAGTCTTTACTTGCAGGAAGTACGGAAGATGGAGAAACACTTCGACGGCCTTGAGGCCCGGCATATCCCGCGAAGGGAGAATGACCGGGCTGATGCTTTGGCCCGGGCGGCAAGCGCCCGGGAAACGCTCCCCAAGGGGGCCTTCTTGGAAACAATCACGAAGCCCTCGGTGGCCTCCCCGGACGCAGGCCCCGAGCCTCCGGTCCCGGAGGTCGCCGAGATCGTCCTGCCGTCGTCATGGATGGATCCCCTCATCTCCTTCATCAAGGGGGAGGGGGACCCTCCCAACGAGACCGAGGTTAAGCGCCTCTGGGCCAAAGCCCGGGCATATCTCCTGCTGGAGGGAAGGCTCTACAAGCGGGGGGCTTCAGCCCTCCTGCGCTGCCTCCCCCGGTCGGAGGGACTTCAACTCCTGGAAGACATTCACGCGGGGAGCTGTGGTTCTCACCTAGCCCCGCGTGCCATCGCCGCCAAGGCCCTTCGGCAGAGCTTCTACTGGCCTACAGTCATGCGCGATGCGCGAGACCTTGTCTCCGCGTGCGAAGCATGCCAGAAGATGGCCAAGGGCTCGAATCTCCCCCCTGTAGTGCTGCGGACTATCCCCATCACTTGGCCCTTCGTGCGCTGGGGGATGGACCTCTTAGGGCCCTTCCCCCCAGCGCCCGGAGGATACAAGTATGCGGTAGTCGCGGTCGACTACTTTACAAAGTGGGTTGAGGCGGAGCCCTTGGCTAGCATCACCTCCCGGGCCGTTCAGCGGTTTTTCTGGAAAAACGTCGTTTGTCGTTTTGGTGTCCCCCGGGAAATCACCGTGGACAACGGGACCCAATTGGACTCGGCTTATTTCCGGGAATTCTGCGAAGGCCTGGGGATCGTCATCCACTTCGCCTCAGTGGCCCATCCTCAAAGCAACGGGGCCGTCGAGAGGGTCAATGGCTTAATCCTACAGGGGTTACGCCGGAGACTCGAACAAACCGCTTCCAAGCGGGGCGCGTGGGCAGAGGAGCTCCCTAGCATCCTCTGCTCGATGCACACGACCCCGTCCCGGGCCACAGGGCGTGCCCCCTTCTCCCTAGTCTACGGGGCGGAGACAGTCCTCCCCCCGGAGATCGGCTTCTGGTCGCTGCGGGTCGAGCTCCTGAACGGAGCCACGACTGCAGCCTACCGGGCCAACGAAGACAACCGGCGGCTGGAAATCGACCTCGTGTAGGAGGAACGCGACTGAGCGCTCCTCCGCCACGCCATCTACGAGCGCGAAATGTCACGCGCATACAACCAGCGCGTGCGCGAAAGAGCTTTTCGCCTTGGGGACCTTGTCCTCAAGCGCGTCACGGACCCCCAAGCCCAGGGAAAACTCTCCCCCAAGTGGGAGGGCCCCTACAGGATCTCCGCTGTCCTAGGCTCGGGGGCCTACAAGCTCTCCAACCTTCAAGAGCAGGAGCTGAAGCACACCTGGAACTTGCGTTTACTTCGCAAGTTCTACGTCTAGCCTTACGGGCCTGTCCCCTCCCCCGGAGCGGTCACGCCGGAGGGGGAGGAGGGACACTGTAGCTTCCCTTTTTCCCCCCTTCGCGGCTTCGCAGGGGGGCTTTGTATATTTTGTTAATAAATGCATAGCCTTTGTTCTTCAACTGTCTCACTGCAGGTTGTTCTTGTTTACCGCCCCTAGTGGTGATGCCCTCCCCGCGAGGACGCCCTCCCCGCGAGGATGCCTTCCCCGTGAAGATGCCCTCCCCGTGAGGAAGCCCTCCCCGCGAGGATGCCCTCTCCGTGAGGAAGTGGGCCCTGCCCCAGCAAGTCCCTCCTGGAGGGCGGCTTACGAACAGCCCTCGTGGACTGAGGGTGTAAGCGGCAACCCGGTCCCCAGCGGTCGCGGTAACGAGTCACTTTGGGAGATTAGTCCCCTACCCAAACACTCAAGACCCGTCTTCGGGCACTTCCTCCTCCGGGAGTAGACGCTCTCCTCAGCGGGATGTCTAATGGCTTTTTGGATTTTCTTCCTCCTCCGGGAGTCGACGTTATTCCCGGCTCCCCGTTCTCACGGCGACCGGAAGATCAGCCCCCTGCGGCTTGATTGGATCTATCTTCCTCCTCCGGGAGTCGACGTTATTCCCGGCTCCCCGTTCTCACGGCGACCGGACAATTGCTTTACGAAGATATGGATTTCTCATATATTTTCCCCCGGAGACATTATTCTCGGTTCCCCGCTCACGGCGACCGGACGAAGTCTCCCGGGAAGCTCCCCTCCGGAGGTCTTATTGGCTTTTCATGAGCCCCTCCCGCGCCTTGTTCCCGGTCCCCCGCTCTCCCGGCGGCCGGATGAACCTCTCCCGCTGCCCCCGGGCACCCCGGAAGGTCCCTCCCTCGGAAACCCTGTTTTTACAATTTTCTTAGAAAATATCTCCTACAGGTTATGCTCCCCCCGGGGACCCTGTTACCCCCACAGCGCGCGGAGGCCTCCCCCGGCCCGCTGTGGGCGGGGGGGGACAGGGGGCCCCCGGGTCACCCACGAAGAAACTTAGCTCATCCTTGTTAAGATGAGTCGTCCAGACCATCCAAGAAGAAAATAAAGAGGCGCAATAAAAGGAAACAACAACAACGTGCTTTATTGATCGGGAAACCCGGAGGACATCTTCCCCCTCCGGTGGGTTTCGGAAATGATACAACCCGGGTCCTAACCCGGGGGATTTTCTACGAGCCTAAGGCCCCTACGCCTAAAGCTCCCGGAGGCGCTCCCTCAGCTCCCGGGCCAAGTCCCGGTACAGCGCCCGAACGTGACGCTGAGAGTCCCGAAGTACGTCTTCGGGCCAAAACTCGTACCCAGCCGGCGGAAGTATCCGGAGAGGAGGTATCATTCGGGCCTCCGGGCGCGGGGGAGTTAATTCAGCACGGCTGTTGTCAAAATTATTCAAGTGCCACTCCGGGCGCCACCTCAACCGGACAGGCTCCCGGGCAGTACCCCCGTCGCGCTCCCCGGAGACAAGGCTCAGCAAAATCAAAGCCACTTGGGCGTCCCCCGGAGAGCCTCTCCCGGACCGTTGCCTGGGAATAACCCCCCGGATACCCTGGTAACATTTCATTGCAGACTTAGAAAAATTTCAAATATATTTCATTGCAAAATGTTTTTGTACAAGTGCCCGGGGCTTCTCCTAAGAAGCTACCGGAATCAAAATGTCTAACAAAATAAAAAGGGGTCCTAGCTAAAGACCCGGGGGAGGCTCATACTTTAGCATTGGGGTCCTCCCCCCGGGGAGCTTCCTCCGTAGCCGGGGCAGGGGCATCCGCGGCCGGAGGCGGCGGTGTCGGGAACCTCGTCCGGATGATCCGGTCGTAGAACCCCTCCGCCAGCAGCTCCACCTCCCGGCGCGTTGGCTCGAAGGCCTCCGGGAAGCTCCGGGGGATGCGCCCCCCGATCGCCCGGGCGCCGACCCCACGGTAGTCAGCGAGCCCCGCGGCGGCCGCGATGACGGGGATCGCCCAGCCCCGTGCCCGGACGTCCGCAGCCTCCGGGATGGCGGAGACTTGTGCGTTAAGAAAACGCACAGCCTCCACGAGGGTCGCCGGGAGCGCCTCCGGGCCGCTCCCGGAGCGCAGGCTAACGCCAAGGCCTTCCAAGGCCGAGCGGACGGAGCGGCCCGCGTCCGACAGCGCCCGGACGCTGGAGCTCTCGAGCTCCCGGAGCGCCTTCTCCCGCACCTTGGCCTCCTCTCGGAGGCGGATGTAGGCGCCCTCCGAAAGGTGCACCTGCGCCCGGGCCCGGGACAGCTCATCAAGAGCTTCGTCCCGCTCCCGGAGGGCCGCCTCCCGCTGCTCCACGCAAGCCGCGGCCCGGCTCTCCGCCTCCTTGAGCAGCCGGGTGACCCGCTGCTCAAGGCCCCAGGTAACAGTCGCTACCTACAAAATACATAAAGAGTTAGAAAAATCTCAAGTGCAGGAAAAAAGCCGAAGTATTAAGAGCTTGGGCTACCTAGGCTTCGAGGGACTCGAGCCCCTCGAAACGCTCGTGGAGCGTTCCCCCCGCTACGAAGGCCTGCACCTTCCGGCTGTGCAGGCCCTCCGCGCAGCGGGCTACCTCCCCAGCGGGGAGCAGAGAGGTATCTTGCCCGGCGCCCCCGTTGCGGCCGGGAGAGGGCCCCCGGACCTCGGAGTCCGGGAGAACGGCCGGCGTCGCCGGCGTCTTCGTCGACGAAGTTTCCTCCGAGGACGACGAAGACAAGGATTGGGCGGGGACCTCCGCCCGGGGGGGGATCATCGGGCCTTTCCCCGCTCCAGGCCGGAGGGCCCTCGGAGCCTCCTGCACCGGGGGGACCTCGAAGACTGAGGGGCTCCCCCCCCTCCTCATCAACCGGCCAGAGGCACGGAGGCGCCGCCTCCGAGAACCTCACCTCCAGCCTCTCCGGCGCCAATGTCGCTGGGAGAGGCGAGAGGAGCGCCACTCGAACTGGCGACGGGGCGTAGTCCGCGGAATCGGACCCCGCCCCGCCAGTAACAACCTCCTTCCCCCGGGCCTCGACGGGGGCCTCCGGGGGCGGAGGCGTCGCCTCTGCCCGGGGCGCCGCCCGGGCATGTTCGGCTCCGGGAGCCGCGTCCTGGGCCCTCACCGGCGTCGTCATCGGCGTCGTCGTCGGGGCGGGGGTCTTTTGGACCCGGGGCCTTTTGGGCTCCGAGCCCCCGGCCGCATCCTTCCCCCGCTTATGAGATCCGGGGGTGGGAAGGGGCTTCCTCTCCGTATGCCTGAGCCCGTAGGCCTCGGCCACCTGGTTCCGGGGAGGCCCCTCCCCCACGAGGCGCATGATGCGCTCGTGTTCGTCGGCGAAGTACCTCCCCAGGAGGTGCTCCGCCTTGTCCCTCGCCACCGGGTACGGGCGCACTGTAAGAGGTAAAAAGTTAGTCGATTTCTCATCAAAAACTGCAAGTACAAAAATGCAGGGGACTTACGCCGCGTCACCGGCTTGACCGGAGGCCGCTGCTCCGGGCCCATGCCGATCCCCCTTCCCCCGCGTGAGAAGGGGGAAAGCCGCAGGAGCGCCAGCTCCTCCGCGGCGTCCCGCATCGAGCGGGCCTTCTTCGTCAGCACCACCTTCCCGAGGAGCTCGAACTCCTCGTCCGTCCACACCGGCGGCTTCGGTGCGGATGACCCGCTGTAGGTGGGAGGCTCCGGGGCGTAGACCACCGCCTCGTCCCGGACCCGGAGGTAGAACCACCTCCGGAGCCAGTCCCCCCAGTGGTCCCGGGAGGCCGCCGCCGGGAAGTCCGCCACCCGGGAGGGCAGCATTTGGACCATCACCGAGCCAAAGGGGGACTTCGGTCCTCCCTTCACCAGGTGGGAGCTCCGCGCCGCCGGTTCATAGAAGTACCGGAAGGCGCGGAGGGTGGGCTCCCGCCCGGTCGCTGTCTCGTAGAGCCATATAAAATGGCCCATACGGACGAGCGCGTTCGGGGTGAGGTGGTTGAGAGCCACCCCGTACTCTTTGAGAAACTCCCGGAGCATCGGATGCACCGGGAGCCGGAGCCCCGCCTCAAGGAAGGCCTTGAAGGCCACGACCTCTCTGGGCCTGGGGCGGGGGGCTCCGTCCTTCTTTAGGGGGACCCGGATGTCCCCCTCTTCAACGACGCCCTTCTTGACCAGGGACTCCGCGTCCGAGGCCGAGAACTCGGAGGCCCAGAGGAAATCCACCGGAAGAGCGCTACCGGGAGAGCTGAAGATGGAGTTGAAGATTTGGAATGAGCTTCCGGGGCCCCCTAAGGCCCTATTTATAGAGGCCGGCCGTGATCTAGATACGCGCCACGTGGCCCCCTCGGGGCAATCTGGACCACTGAAATTCAAACCGTGCGCGGGAAACGAAGGGACAGGCGCGTAAATCGAGACACCGGTTCGAACCGCGCGTGCATTTATTGCGAGAACGGCGCGGCCATAAAGCGGCCGGCACAGAAACCGAAGCATCACCGGGGCTCCTGTGGTTTTCGTCCGGAGCTTTCGTCCGGAGATTTTCCCGGTACCGTAACCATTCCCTCCGGGGGCTCAAGCTTCGTCCCCGGAGGGTATGGGGGGCTGCTGTTGGGGGAAATCTCCACGCGGTCAAGTCCAGGTAAGTTCATGATTGCCCGGGGACAGTGGCCTCCGGTGCCTGCCCCGGGCGCCGCCATTTGGCCCCCGGGACAGTGGCCTCCGGTGCCTGCCCCGGGCGCCGCCATTTGGCCCCCGGGACCGTGCCCCCCGGGCATGTCCCGGGCACCGCCATTTGCCCGGGGACAGTGGCCTCCGGTGCCTGCCCCGGGCGCCGCCATTTGGCCCCCGAGACCGTGCCCCCCGGGCATGTCCCGGGCGCCGCCATTTGCCCGGGGACAGTGGCCTCCTTTGCCTGCCCCGGGCGCCGCCATTTTGCCCCCGGGACAGTGGGCTCCGGTGCCTGCCCCGGGCGCCGCCATTTGGACCCCGGGACCGTGCCCCCCGGGCATGTCCCGGGCGCCGCCATTTGGCCCCCGGGACCGTGCCCCCCGGGCATGTCCCGGGCGTCGCCATTTGCTCGGGGACAGTGGCCGCCGGTGCCTGCCCCGGGCGCCGCCATTTGGCCCCCGGGACCGTGCTCCCCGGGCATATCCCGAGCGCCGCCATTTGCCCGGGGACAGTGGCCCCCGGTGCCTGCCCCGGGCGCCGCCATTGGGCCCTCGGGACCGTGCCCCCCGGGCATGTCCCGGGCGCCGCCATTCGCCCGGGGACAGTGGCCTCCGGTGCCTGCCCCGGGCGCCGCCTTTTAGGTTCCCGGGACCCTACTCTCCGGAAGGGGTCCCGGACGTCATCGCCCTCCTAAGAGGTAAAACCCCTGTTTGTTTATCACGTGCAGGTCACACGAGGGACGCCTCGGGAATCAGCGACCACCTGTCAGGCATCCAAGACGTTTGACCGGGAGAAGGACGGTCCTACCCTTCAATCCGACGGTGGCTTCCGGGGTAGTTTAGGCTTTTTGCTTCTTTTTGGGGCTATAAATAGCCCTTGTACCCCTCTATTGTAAGGGATCAACTCATTATTATTTGGAATAGCTAAACTCACAGGCGTGCTCCGGAAGCCTCTCCCCCGGAGAGAGCCTCCCTAGCCGACTCCGGTCGGGAGCGCGTCGACAGGACTAGGGCCCCCACCGGGACCCGAACCTGTATAAATCCACGTGTCAATTCTTGTGTTTGTCCGGTGGGGGAAGACCAGTCACCCGGTCAACCCGCGCTGCGTAATCTCCGCTAGGATCGTTCTCAAAACCTGCCGGGGTATTCTTAATACCACGACACGCGGGAAGATGTCTCGAAGAACGATCCCCGAGAAGCAACTACACCTAATAATTCCGGAGACCCTCTGAGATCTCCCGGGAAAGATCCTTGTACAAACTTCTCATACGCCGAAGAGCCCGCCGAAGAAGATCCTCCGGCCAACACTCGTAGCCGGCCGGGGGGAGTATCCCGAGCGGGGGGACTTTTAGAGCCCCCGACCTCGGTGGAGACAACTAGGCGCGACAATCATCGAAGTTTCCCAAGTGCCACTCCGGGAGCCAATGCAGCAGGGCCGGCTCCCCAGAGGAACCTTCCTTCGCGAAGTCGGCATGAACGGACTCGGAAACTGACCGGAAGGATGCTCCCCCGGCCGCCAGACTTAGCAAAATCGAGGCCGCTCGGGCACCACCTGGGCTAGACCCCCCGGGCGACCCTCGATCGCTCTCCAAAAGATGGTCTTCAGGGCAAGAAAGCCATGGAAAAGCGACGTCTAAAGATACCTGCCGACAAGTTGAACACATTTAACGAAAGAACTACTTTATTCCAGTTAAAAGGTATTTACAAGTACCCGGGGCTCTCTCTAAGGAAGCCGTCCGGAGCAAAAGAGACCTAAAAAAGAGAAGCCTAATCTAACCGAGGGGGAGGAGCTCATACTTGCCCGTCCTTGTTCCCCCCCGGGGGGACGTCCGTGCTGGCTGACACGCCCTGACCCGGGTGCCGGCCGCCCGTCTCCATGGCGCCGGTGATTCAGTCGAAGAGAACCTCGGCAGACCGCTCCAGCTCAAGCCGCCGAGGGTCGAAGAAGGCGGGGAAGCTACAGGGGACCAGATCCCCGGTGACTCGAGCGCCCTCCCCGCGGTGCTCGACAAGGGCCGCCGCCAAAGCGATCACCGGGACGGCGAGGCCACGCGCCTGCGCCTCCGCAGCGACCGGGATCAGGGCGACCTGCGCACCGTGAAAGTGCGCGGCCTCCCCGACCGACGTCGGAGCCGGGTCAGGGCCTGCCCCCCGACCGAGCCCGATCCTGAGCTCCTCGAGGGTAGTGCGGATTGCCCTAACCCCCGCGACCATGGCCTAGACGCCCGAGGCTGCGGCCTCTCGCTCCACCTACAGCTCCCTCTGTAGCCGAGAGGCCGCGTCCTCAGCGGCGGCGAGTCAAGCCTGCACCGCGGCAAGCTCCCCGAGTGCCCGCTCCTTCTCGGAGCGCTCCGAGGCCGCATCCCTGAGCGCCTTCTCCTTCCCGACGCGCTCAAAGGCTGCTATGTCCTCGGTGGCCCGGAGGCGCGTGGTGAGCCGGGCCCTGAAGCGCCGGGCTAAGGCGACCGTCTGCATAGAAACAGTTATCAGAACGCAACTAACGAAGGTGCATGAGACTCAAGTAACTTACCGGAAGCCCGGAGGCGATGACTGCGTCGACGTCGCCCTCGTCGCCCCCCGGGTCGCTCCCTCGGGAGGCCTCCCCACCGGGCAGAGCACCCTCCGAAGTCCCACCGTCGGAGGAGCCAGAAGCCTGATCCGGCGGCGCCGGAACCCCAGGGTGGACGAACAGGCCCTTACCCCTCCCGGGTACAGGGAGTGCCGCCGTCGCAGGGCGAACCGCTGATGAACCTGTCTCCGGGGCCAGAATCGAGGCCATCAGCAGGCCGTGCGGCATCCGAAACCGGACGGAGACCTCGCTAGACGAGGGCTGCGGCCGGGTCCCCGCGGGGGCCGGAGGCGGCGAAGGACTCGGGGCGTACATCTCTGAGTCTGAGCCCTGACCCTCTCCGGCTGGGACGCCGCCCAAGGGATCCGGCCCACCCGGGGTGTCGGGAGCGGCACCAGATGGCCCGGCAACCTCCGCCGCAGTCTCCTTCGCGGGGGAAGGTGGAGGAGAAGACCGGGGCATCGCGGGGCCCCCCCGGGCTCGGGACCCCGCGGGGCTGCCAGACGGACGAGACCGCTTCGAGGGTCCGCCGGTGACCTCCTTCCCCCGCTTGCGAGAAGCAAGGGTAGGCAGAGGAGCCCGGGCTGGGAGCCTCAGCCCGAACGCCTCCGCGACGACGTTTCGGGGAGGACCCTCCCTGATGATGCGCAGCACCCTCTCATGCTCGTCCTCATAGTATCGGCCAACGAGGGTCGCCGCGACCTCCTTGGCCCGACCGTAGGACCTAACTACAAGAGCAAAAAATGAAGCAAGTGTTAGGAAGAATCCCCTAGCGGGAAGAAAGAGTCCGAATACTTACGGTTTGCCACCGCTATCCGGGGCGGTCTATGCGCCGGCTACATTCCCCTCCCTCGAAGGGTGTGGAACGGCGCCACTCGGAGGAGGGCCATCTCCTCCGCGAGATCCCGCATGGACCGCCGGAATCAAACCTCCGCCATCGCGGTGAGGAGGTTCATCTCCGCCACAGTCCACTCGGGAGCCACCGGGCCACTAGACCGCGAGTATGTCGATGGCTCCCGAGAGTAAGTCACCCCCGGGTCTCCTACCCGGAGGTAGAACCCATGCCGGAGCCAGTCCCCCCAGTGGTCCCGGGAGGCTAGCACCAGGTACTCGTCGACGCGGCCTGGAGTCAGCTGGATCATGATGGAGCCGAAGGCCGACCTAGGCCCGCCCCTCCTCACCACCGGGTCCATCGCCGCTGGCTCATAGAAGTACTCTAGTAGCCGCATGGTGGGCGTCAGGGCGGTCATCTCGCACAACCATATAAACAAACCCATCCGAACAAGGGTGTTCGGGGTGAGGTGGTTGAGCGCGAGGCCATATACTTGCAGGAAGTCGCGTAGCAGCGGGTGCACTGGAAGCCGAAGGCCGGCATCCACGAAGGCCTCGAAAGCCACCACCTCCACGTCCCGGGGGCTCGGCACCTGCTCCGTCGGGCCGGGGATCCTGATGTCTCCCGCCTGGAAGTAGCCCCCGAGGAGAACCTGGTGGCCCCGAGGAAATCAGAGGTCACCTCCTCCGCAGGCAGCTCGGAGACCTTGGCGCGACTCTTCGGCGCCATCAGGGTCGAACTTTGAGGAAACCACCGGAAATTACCGGGAACCACCGGGCGCTTCCGGACAAAAGTCACCGGAAACTACCGGAAACTACCGGGCGCTTCTGGACGAGGTCACCGGAAACCACCAGAAATCACCGAGAGACAACTAGAATTTGTGGTGTTTCGAGGGCTTGTGGGCATGCTAAAATTGAGGGCCCCTCCCCCCTATTTATAGGTGATGGAGGGGGGCCCAGATGCCCGACAAGTGTCCACGAAGCCATCAGAGCCGCGGAGCTGAACCGTCGCACGTAAAACGAGGCGACGCGGACGTGGGCGCATCGGAACGATGCGTCGGTTCACGGGTAGATTCGTCCCGTGGAGGAGTGGTTCGGAAGCCGAAGCGCCGCTGGGAGCGTAAGGGACTTCATGGAATACGAAGCGTCACAGTTTGGAGATTCACATACCCATCGGAGGCACCAAGTGCCCCCGAGGGCCTGGGGGGCTGATGTTGGGGGAATCCCCAGCGGCCCCACGAAGTCCTAAGGAGTCCCCGGTGAGACCCGGACAGGCACCGAGCCCCCCGTGAGATCCGGAGGGTCACCGGGCGCCCGGTGAGACCCGGAGAGGCACCGGGCCCCCGGTGAGATCCGGAGGGTCACCGGGCGCCCGGTGTATCTGGAGGGTCTCTGGAAACCCGGTGAGACCCGGTGAGACCCGAAGAGTCACCGGGCCCCCGGTTAGATCCGGAGGGTCACCGGGCGCCCGGTGAGATCTGGAGGGTCTCCGGGACTCCGGTGAGACCCGGTGAGATCCGGAGGGTCTCCGGGACCCCGGTGAGACCCGGCGAGACCCGAGGAGTCACCGGGCCCCCGGTGAGATCCGGAGGGTCACCGGGCGCCCGGTGAGAGCCGGAGGGTCTCCGGGACACCGGTGAGACCCGGAGAGCCTCCAGGCTCATGAAGAGCTGTTGCTGACCGTGGGGCCTCTGGGAAGCCCGTGGCGCCACGTGTCGAGCATCCAGGCCGTCCATCAGGCCAAAGGACGTCTTCGCCCTTCCATCCAACGGTCGCAGCGAGGGCATTTTTGTCTTTTGTATTTCTTGGGGGCTATATATACCCATCTTGTACCTCTTTTCCGGGGATTCTAATTCATTTGATATTTACTCTACATTCGGTTCTCTTGGAGACCTCTCCCAGAGAGCTCACCTCCCCAGCGGACTCACGTCCGGAGAGAGCCAACAGGACTAGGGCCCCCACTGGGACCCGAACCTGTATAAACCTTTGTGTCACTTTCTGTGTTGTCCAGCGGGAGGAGACCAGTAACTCGGTCTGCTCGCGCCGCTGTACTTGTGCTGCGCACGTCCGAACCTGCCGGGGTATCCGTAATACCACGACAGGAACTAAGTACATAAACCTTCCCCCGCGGAAGCGCAGCGGAGGAGGTGGCGAGCCCGGAGGCTAAACATAAAACTTGCGGAGCAAGGTTATGTTCCAGGTGTGCGTCAGCTCTTGGTCTTCAAGTGTGGAGAGCTTGTAGGCTCCCGAGCCCAGGACCGTGGAGATCCTGTATGGGCCCTCCCACTTGGGGGATAGTTTGCCCTGGGCTTGGGGGTCTGTCACGCGCTTGAGGACCAGATCCCCAAGGCGGAAGGCCCTCTCGCGCACGCGCTGGTTGTACGCTCGTGCCATCTCGCGCTCATAGATGGTGTGGTGGAGAAGCGCTCGATCGCGTTCTTCTTCGACGAGGTCGACCTCCAACCGTTGATTATCCTCGTTGGTTTGATGCGCCGCGGTCGGAGCTCCGTCGAGGAGCTCGACCCGCAGCGATCGAAAACCAATCTCCGAGGGGAGAACTGCTTCGGCCTCGTAGACGAGCGAAAAAGGCGTGCGCCCTGTCGCTCGGCTAGGGGTCGTGCGCATGGAGCAGAGGATGCTTGGAAGCTCTTCTGCCCACGCGCCTCGCCTGGAGGCGGTCTGTTCAAGCCGTCGGCGCAGGCCTTGCAGGATCATGCCGTTGACTCTCTTGACGGCCCCGTTGCTTTGGGGATGAGCCACGGAGACAAAATGGAGGGTAGTGCCTAAGCCTTTGCAGAATTCCCGGAAATATGCCGAGTCGAACTGGGTCCCATTGTCGACGGTGATTTCTTGGGGGACCCCGAAGCGACATACAACATTTTTCCAGAAAAAATGTTGCACCGCCCGGGAAGTGATGCTGGCCAAGGGCTCAGCCTCCACCCACTTGGAAAAGTAATCCACGGCGAACCCCGCGTATTTGTAGCCCCCGGGTGCTGGGGGGAAGGGACCCAGGAGATCCATCCCCCAGCGTGCGAAGGGCCAAGTAACAGGAATGGTTTGCAATGTCGCGGAGGGGAGCCTAGTGCCCTTCGCCGTCTTCTTTTAGGCCTCGCATGCAGAGATTAGATCCCGTGCGTCATGGACCAGCGTGGGCCAGTAAAACCCTTGGCAAAGGGCCTTCGCCGCGAACGCCCGCGGAGCTAAGTGGGATCCGTAGCTCCCCGAGTGTATGTCCTCGAGGAGCTGGAGTCCGTCGGCCCGTGGGAGGCAGCGAAGAAGGGCGGAAGCCCCCTGCTTGTAGAGCTTTCCGTCTAGCAGGACATATGCCCTGGCCTTGGCGCGGAGACGCTTGGCGCCAGTGTCACCGGAAGGTTCCCCCTCGTCCCTTATGCAGGAGATGAGGGGATCCATCCATGATACAGTCCGAGTGATCTCGAACACCTCCGGGACGCAAACCCCCGGGTTCGCGTCCGGAAGGGTTATAGAAGGCGTCGTGATGATTTCCAGAAAAGCGCCCTTGGGAAGAGGTTCTCGTACTCGGCAACATTGTTGGTAGCCGGGAACTCGAGCCTGGCAGCGTACTCCAGCATCTTCCCCTCGGGGCTCCGGAGAACCACCCCCGAACCGGCCCCGGCAAGGCACAAGAAGCCATCGAACATGAGTGTCCAATGGTCCTGGCACTGGGAGGGGGCGAGGGGAGTCCCTCCGTCTACCTCGGCGATCGGAGTCCATTCCGCCACGAAGTCAGCGAGGACTTGCGACTTGATGGCAGAGTGGCCCATGAAGGTGAGGGAGAAGGGAGCGAGCTCGGCCCCCCACATGCCAATCTCGGCCCCCCACTTGCCAATCCGGCCGGTGGCCTCCTTGTTTCTTACCACTTCTCCCAGCGGGAGAGATGACGGGACCGTGACCGGGTGTCCTAGGAAGTAGTGGCGGAGCTTTCGCGACGCCATAAGGAGGGCATAGCACAGCTTCTCCACCTTAGTGTACCGCGTCTTAGCCCCTTGAAGGGCCTCACTGACGTAGTACACAGGGCGTTGTTGCCCATCATGTTCTCTCACGAGCACTGTGCTCACTGCGACGAGGGTCGCAGCAAGGTATAGTAGTAAAGGTTCCTCTGGGGACAGGCTCACGAGCATCGGAGGGCTCACGAGGTACTTCTTTAGCGCGTCGAACGCCGTCTGGGCCTCGGGGGTCCACCTGAACCCCTCGAGGTCCCGGAGGATTTTGAAGAACTGGAGTCCGCGTTCTCCTGACCGCGAGACGAAACGACCCAACGCGGCCAGGCGGCCCACAAGCCTCTGCACATCTTTGACGGAACGCGGGGGAGGCATGTCCAGCAGGGCCCGAATTTTTTTGGGATTCACCTCAATGCCCCGCTGGGACACCAAGAAGCCTAGCAGCCTTCCGCTGCGTATGCCGAAGGCTCATTTTTCCGGGTTGAGCTTCAACACGTACTTGCGGAGGCTCCAGAAGGTCTCCGCCAAGTCATCGATGTGTGCGGCGGTGCGAAGGCTTTTGACGACCGCATCGTCAACGTAGACCTTGACGTTGTGGCCGATTTGGTCCTTCAGGACCAGCGTCATAAGAACTTAACGTTGCCCCGGCGTACGCGGCCCCGGCGTAGACCTTAACGTTGCCCCGGCGTTTTTCAACCCGAAGGGCATGTGAAGATAGCAGAAGGTGCCGAGGGGAGTTATAAAACTCTTTTTCAACCCCGAATATGCATCTAGGAAACTCATCAGTTCGCACCCTGCGGTCGAGTCGACCAGCTGGTCGATCCGCGGGAGTGGGTAGTTATCTTTTGGGCAAGCGCGGTTGAGATCGGTGAAGTCCACGCACATCCTCCACTTGCCACTTGACTTCTTTACGAGGACAGGGTTTGCCAACCATTCGGGATGGAGGACTTCTCGCACGAACCCCGCCTCTAGAAGCTTGGAGACCTCTACCTTGATGGCGTCTTGGCGCTCGAGGGATAACTTCCTCAACTTCTGTTTGACCGGGGAGCGGCCGGGGATCACAGCGAGCTTATGCTCAATGATGTCCCGGGCGACGCCCAGCATGTCCGAGGGTTCCCACACGAAAACGTCTGAGTTTTCGCGAAGGAAAGCCGCGAGCTGCTCGGCGTGTTCCTCGGTGAGGTCTACTCCGATCCTGACGGTTCTCTCTTCATCTCCCGCGGACAGTTGGAATTTCCGAAGGTCTCCCTCGGGGCGTGGCCACGGAAATGGCCTCCCGAGGGGAACAGGCGGGGCAGCATGAGGTTCAGGGAGGGCGCTCCCCCCGGGGTCTTGATCACATTGATGTTCCCGATGGCGGCGGTGGCGTGTTCGTAAAGAGCACGGGCCACGTTCTGGTCACCTCGAACGGTGATTGCACCGCGAGGCCCAGGGATTTTCACGCAGAGATAGTTCTGGTGAATCGCCGCCCCCAGGTGGTTGACCGTGGTCCTCCCCACAATAGCGTTGTATGAAGAGGGGAGGTCCACCACATCGAATCGGACCATCTCCGTCTGGTAGTTTTCCGAGGTGCCAAAAGTCATTGGTAGATCGACCTTCCCCACCGGGTGGATGGTCTTCCCGGGAACGAAGCCTTGTAACGGCCCGAGTGCGGGCTGCGGTAGCTTCACATCGACTTGCATCTCCCTGAACGCCTTCAGGTATAAGACGTCGGCGGAGCTCCCACCGTCGACGAGGATGCGTGCCAGTTGGCAGTTGTATGCCGTAGCCGAGACGATGAGCGCGTCGTCATGCGGGAAGCGAACCCCGCGCGTGTCTTCCGCTGTGAAGGTGAGGGGGACGTCCGACCATTTTGGTGGTTGAGACGTATGCAGCACCCCCACCACCTTCACCTCCCGCGTGTACTCCTTGCGCTGACGCTTAGAGTCCCGTCTCGCGGCGGATCCCCCGGTGATGACGTTTATACGTCTTTGGGAGGTTTGAAAGGGGAGCTCTCGGGCCGAGCTCCCTTCTTGCGTTTGTCTCTGCTGCTCGCCCGCGGGGGCGGGGAGCACTGGCAAAGGTGTCGAGGGAGGCAAGGAGGCAGGGCCCCCTCCCCCCTGGCCACGCTGGTCGAGAAAAGCCGCGAAGTGCTGTAGAAGCTGATTGCATTCTCGAGTAGCGTGGGTACTCGACTTGTGGAAGGTGCACCACACATTGGCTGTGCCCTCCTTACTCTCCTTGGGGCGGCTCTCGCGCCCGCGGGAGGAATGTCCTCCCCCGTAGCCCTTTGACTTAGGAGGGCACGACTGCCTTTGGCGCTGTCGCGCGAGCCGCCTCCGCCCTCGAGGATGAAAGTGTCCCGAGGCCGTGGCTCGCGACAATCACTTCTTCGGGGACGTTTGCTGGAGGGGTCCCTGGCCACCCGGTCGGCGGGGGCAGGAGCCCCCTGGTTCTTTTTCCAAAGATCGTCCTCCTCCGCGCGGGCGTACTTCTCAAGTACGGTGAAGAGTTCGTCGGCGGAGGTGGGGCAGCTCCGAGAGAGCCTCCGGTGGAGCTCCCCGGGGAGTATCCCGCTCTTGCATGCTTCGCTGACCGTGGAGTCAGGGACATGCGCCACTTTGCCCTTCACCTGAGTGAAGCGCTTAAAGAAGCTGCGGATAGTCTCCCCCGTCCTCTGCCGGACGGTGTAGAGCTGGGATGAGTCTAAGGGCCGCACATAGTTGCCTTGGAAGTTCGCGCAAAATTCGCGCTTCAGCTGCACGAAGGACATGATGGATCCAGCTTTCAAGTTGTAGAACCATGAGCGTGCGATGCCCGTGAGGTAGAGGGGGAAGACATTGCATTACACTGTCTCGTCCCCCTCGGCCGCCGAGATGGCCGTCGAGTACACCTGCACGAACTCATAAGGATTGGCCTCACCATTGTAATGCTCGATGTGCGGCGGGCGTTACACCGGCCCCGGCCGTCGGCCCGCGGAGGCTGCCGGGCTCGGGCGCAGGGGTTGTCCTTGGCGCGGCGGTAGCCGCTCGCGGGGGTTCTGCACCCGGGGCCGGGCGACTCCCCGAGGCAGGAGAGGGCTCGGAGACAAGTTGACTCCCCGGCGCAGGAAGTGTCCCCGGGATCGGATATGGCCCGGGCGCGCCTTTGGGAACGGGGAACATCCCCGAACCGGGAAAGGCGGGGTGCCCCACGAAGAATTGGGGTGGTGCCCCCATAAACGGATATGGAGGCGGGTAGACGGGAGCCGGGGGTCGCGCCAAGACGCACAGTAGCTCTTCCAGGGTGTGTTGGGTGCGAAGCTGGCCCTGGATCAAAGCCCCCAGCATAAAATCTCCGGAGACCGGAACGGAGAGTTGGGGCGCACTAGGCCCCGGAAGCTCGGTCGCGGTCGCTGGGTCGGAAACGGGGACCCCTTTCCCGGAGGCCGCGGGTGGAGGACACGGGTCCTCCCCCCGGACGTCCCCGGGCGGCAGGGCTGCGAAGGTCTCATCTCGCTGAGTTGGAGCCGGGTTACTAGGACCAGCACCCTAGGGAGATGAGAGGGCTTGAGCTCTGGTTGTTGCGGGAGCCATGGCGATTCGTCGCGATGTCCCCACGGACGGCGCCAACTGCCGTGGTATTACGGATACCCCGGCAGGTTCGGACATGCGCAGCACAAGTACAGCGGCGCGAGCAGACCGAGTTACTGGTCTCCTCCCGCCGGACAACACAGAAAGTGACACAAAGGTTTATACAGGTTCGGGTCCCAGTGGGGGCCCTAGTCCTGTTGGCTCTCTCCGAACGCGAGTCCGCTGGGGAGGTGAGCTCTTGGGGAGAGGTCTCCAAGAGAACCGAATGTTGAGTAAATATCAAATGAATTGGAATCCCCTGAAAAGAGGTACAAGAGGGGTATATATAGCCCCCAAGAAATACAAAAGACAAAAATGCCCTCGCTGCGACTGTTGGATGGAAGGGCGAAGACGTCCTTTGGCCTGATGGACGGCCTGGATGCTCGACACGTGGCGCCACGGGCTTCCCAGGGGCCCCACTGTCAGCAACAGCTCTTCATGAGCCCAGAGGCTCTCCGGGTCTCACCGGGGTCCCAGTGACCCTCCGGATCTCACCGGGCGCCCAGTGACCCTCCGGATCTCACCGGGGGCCCGGTGACTCTTCGGGTCTCACCGGGTCTCACCGGGGTCCCGGAGACCCTCCGGATCTCACTGGGTCTCACCGGAGTCCCGAAGACCCTTCGGATCTCACCGCGCGCCCGGTGACCATCCGGATCTCACCGGGCGCCCGGTGACCCTCCGGATCTCAACAGGGGCCCGGTGACTCTTCGGGTCTCATCGGGTCTCACTGGGGTCCCAGAGACCCTCCAGATCCCACCGGGTCTTACCGGGGTCCCAGAGACCCTCCGGATCTCACCGGGCGCCCGGTGACACTCCGGATCTCACCGGGCGCCCGGTGACACTCCGGATCTCACCGGGGGCCCGGTGACTCTTCGGGTCTCACTGGGTCTCATCGGGGTCCCGGAGACCCTCCGGATCTCACTGGGTCTCATCGGGGTCCCGGAGACCCTCCGGATCTCACCGGGTCTCACTGGGGTCCCGGAGACCCTCCGGATCTCACCGGGTCTCACCGGGTTTCCGGAGACCCTCCAGATCTCACCGGGCGCCCGGTGAGCCTCCGGATCTCACCGGGGGCTCGGTGCCTCTCCGGGTCTCACCGGGGACTCCTTGGGACTTCGTGGGGCCGCTGGGGATTCCCCCAACAAAAATGAAGTACAGTGCCTCCCCCTGCGAGGTCGCGAAAGGGGAGGAAAAGTAAGTACAGTGTCCCTCCTCCCCCTCCGGCGTGACCGCTCCGGGGGAGGGGACAGACCCGTCAGGCTAAACATAGAACTTGCGAAGTAAACGCAAGTTCCCCGTCTGCTTCAGCTCCTGCTCTTGAAGGTTGGAGAGCTTATAAGCCCCCGAGTCCAGGCCCGTGGATATCCTGTAGTGGCCCTCCCACTTGGCGGAGAGCTTCCCCTGGGCTTGGGGGTCTGTGACGCGCTTGAGGACAAGGTCCCCAAGGCGGAAGGATCTTTCGCGCACGCGCTGGTTGTATGCGCGCGCCATCTCGCGCTCGTAGATGGCATGGCGGAGGAGCGCTCGGTCGCGTTCCACCTCCACAAGGTCGATCTCCAGGCGCTGGTTGGCCTCGTTGGCCTGGTAAGCTGCGGTCGTGGCTCCGTTTAGAAGCTCGACCCGCAGCGACCGGAAGCCAATCTCCGGGGGGAGGACTGCTCCTCCCCGTAGACCAGGGAGAAGGGAGTACGCCCCGTCGCCCGGGACGGGGTCGTGCGCATGGAGCGGAGGATGCTAGGGAGCTCCCCTGCCCATGCACCCCGCTTAGAAGCGGTTTGCTCGAGTCTCCGGCGCAACCCCTGTAGGATCACTCTGTTGACCCTCTCGACGGCCCCATTGCTCCGGGGATGGGCCACTGAGGCGAAGTGGATGACGAGCCCCAGGGCTTCGCAGAATTCCCGGAAATAAGCCGAGTCGAATTGGGTCCCATTGTCCACAGTGATTTCCCGGGGGACACCAAAACGACATACGACATTTTTCCAGAAAAACCGCTGAACGGCCCAGGACGTGATGCTAGCCAAAGGCTCCGCCTCAACCCACTTTGTAAAGTAGTGGACCGCGACCACCGCATACTTGTATCCTCCGGGCACTGGGGGGAAGGGCCCTAAGAGGTCCATCCCCCAGCGCACGAAGGGCCAGGTGATGGGGATAGTCTGCAGCGCTACAGGGGGGAGGTTCGAACCCTTGGCCATCTTCTGGCATGCGCCGCACGTGGAGACAAGGTCTCGCGCATCGCGCATGACGGTGGGCCAATAGAAACCCTGTCGGAGAGCCTTGGCCGCGATGGCACACGGGGCTAGGTGAGAACCACAGCTCCCCGAGTGGATGTCTTCGAGAAGTTGAAGTCCTTCTGGCCGGGGGAGGCAGCGCAGGAGGGCGGAAGCCCCCCGCTTGTAGAGCCTGCCCTCCAGCAGGAGATATGCCCGGGCTTTGGCCCGGAGGCGTTTAGCCTCGGTCTCACTAGGAGGGTCCCCCTCCCCCTTGATGAAGGAGATGAGGGGGTCCATCCATGACGGAGCCCGGGTGATCTCGGCGACCTCCGGGACATGAGGCTCGTTGCCCGTGTCCGGGGATGCCACCGAGGGCTTCGTGATGATTTCCAAAAAGGCCCCCTTGGGGAGCGATTCCCGAGCACTTGCCGCCTGGTCCAGGGCGTCGGCCCGGTCATTGTCCCTTCGCGGGATATGCCGGGCCTCGAGGCCGTGGAAATGCCTCTCCATCTTCCGCACCTCCTGCAAATAGAGACTTAAGTTTGCGTCATGGCACAGGTAAGACTTGTCCATTTGGCAAACTACGAGCTGAGAATCTCCCTTGACTAGGAGGCGTCGGATCCCCAGGGAGCGCGCAAGGCGCATCCCGAGGAGCAAAGCCTTGTATTCGGCGACGTTGTTGGTTGCGGGGAACTCGAGCCGCGCGGCGTACTCGAGTTCCTTCCCCTCGGGGCTCCGGAGGACTACTCCCGCGCCAGCCCTGGTGAGACACAGTGACCCATCGAACATGAGAGTCCAATGATCACTGCGTCGGGGCGGCACAGGGAGGTCTTCGTCCCTGGACCCAGAGGCAGGAGTCCACTCTGCGACGAAGTCGGCGTGGACCTGTGACTTGATGGCGGAGCGGCCGGTAAGGGACAGGGAGAAGGGGGCGAGCTCGGCCCCCCACTTCCCAATCCGGCCGTTAGCTTCTTTGTTCCGCAGTTCCTCCCCCAGGGGGAGGGACGACGGGACGGTGATGGGGTTCCCCAGGAAGTAATGGCGAAGCTTCCGGGACGCCATCAGGAGGGCGTAGCAGATATTCTCCATCTCCGTGTACCGAGTTTTGGCCCCTTGGAGGGCCTCACTCACGTAGTACACGGGACGGAGCTGCCACCCTTGCTCCTTCACCAAGACCGCGCTGACGGCGACAGGGGTCGCGGCAAGGTAGAGGAGCAAGGGCTCTTCCGGAGACGGGCTCACGAGCATTGGAGGGCTCGTGAGGTACTTCTTGAGGTCGTCGAAGGCTTCCTGGGCCTCGGGGGTCCAGCGGAACCCCTCGAGCCCTCGGAGGATCTTGAAGAACTGGAGGCCTCGCTCCCCCGACCGGGAGACGAAGCGGCTTAGCGCGGCTAGGCGGCGGGAGAGCCGCTGGACGTCCTTGACCGAGCGCGGCGGGGGCATGTCTAGGAATGCCCGGATCTTCTCGGGGTTTGCCTCAATGCCCCGCTGGGACACGAGGAAACCTAGGAGATTCCCCCGCGCACCCCGAAGGTGCATTTCTCCGGGTTGAGTTTGAGCCCGAACGCATGGAGGTTGCGGAAGGTTTGAGCCAGGTCATCGATGTGGGAGGCTGGGCGGGGACTCTTGATGACCGCGTCGTCTACGTAGACTTCGACGTTGCGGCCGACTTGATCTTTGAAGACCAGTGTCATGAGGCGTTGGAAGGTCACCCCCGCGTTCTTGAGCCCGAAGGGCATATGGACGTAGCAGAAGGTTCCGGGGGGAGTTATGAAACTCGTCTTTTCCTCGTCTCCCTCGGCCATCCGGACTTGATGGTAGCCCGAGTAAGCGTCTAGGAAGCTCATGAGCTAGCACCCCGCGGTGGAGTCGACGAGCTGGTCAATCCGCGGGAGCGGGAAGTTGTCTTTGGGGCAGGCGCGGTTAAGGTCGGTGAAGTCCACGCACATCCGCCACCTGCCGGTTGACTTCTTCGCGAGGACGGGGTTCGCGAGCCACTCGGGGTGCAGGACCTCCCGAATGAACCCCGCCTCTCAGAGCCGGCTGATCTCCACCTTGATTGCCTCTTGGCGCTCGAGGGAGAGTTTTCGCAGCTTCTGTTTGATTGGGGGGTGACCGGGGGCCACTGCGAGCTTGTGCTCAATGACCTCCCGGGTGACGCCCCGCTTGTCGGAAGGCTTCCACGCAAAAACATCAGAGTTTTCGTGCAGAAAAGCCGCAAGTTGCGCTGCATGCTCCTCGGGGAGCTCCGCCCCGATCCGAACGGTTTTGTCTTCATCGCCCAGGACAGCGGGACCTTCCGGAGTCCCCCTTCCGGACGTGGCTTGAGGAGGGGCCTCGCGGGCGGTGGCGCAGCGTCATCTAGTTCCGGGGGAGAAGCCTCCCCCCCGGGCATCTTTATGAGGTTGACGCTTCCGATTGTGTCCGCCGTGCGCTCGTATAGAGCACGGGCCATGTCTTGGTCCCCCCGGACGTTGATCACGCCATGCCGCCTGCATCTCTTTGAAGGCCTCCAGGAATAGGACGTCGGCGGAGCTCCCGCCGTCCACAAGGATGCGGGCGAGGTGGCAGTTGTAGATGGTCGTGGAGACAATGAGCGCTTCGTCGTGGGGGAAGCGAACCCCTCGCGCATCTTCCGCCGTGAAGGTGAGGGGGACGTCCGACCACTTAGGTGGCAGGGACGCATGTAGCACCCCCAAAACCTTGACCTCGCGCGCGTACTCCTTACGCTGGCGCTTAGAGTCCCACCCGGAGGCGGGCCCTCCCACGATGACGTTGATG
The DNA here is from genome assembly GCA_019359835.1 of Pharus latifolius. Taxonomy (NCBI): domain Eukaryota; kingdom Viridiplantae; phylum Streptophyta; class Magnoliopsida; order Poales; family Poaceae; genus Pharus; species Pharus latifolius. The sequence goes on from CM033323.1 coordinate 44,032,150, forward strand.
TGGCGCTGAGAAGTTTGAAAGGGGAGAGCTTCTGAAGGCTCCCCCTCCTGTGTCTACGTCTGCTGACCCCCCGCGGGAGCGGGAAGGGCCAGAACAGCTGGCCGAGGGAGTAAGGAGGCCGGAGTCCCCCCCTGCCCACGCTGATCGAGGAACGCCGCGAAGTGCTGCAATAGCTGGCTGCAGTCTCGGGTAGCGTGGGTACTGGACCAGTGGAAGCTACACCACGGTCCTTCCCGCCTTGTTCCCGCGGGGCCCTCCTGGCCGCGCGAGGACTGTCCTCCCCTGTAGCCTTTCGGCTTGGGGAAGGGGCGGTTGCCCCACGGGGGGTCGCGCGATCCGCCTCCGCTCTCGAGGACAAAGGTGTCACCGAGGCCGTGGCTCGTTACACCCCCCCCTGTCTGGGGCGCTTGAGGGGATCTCTGGCCCCCCGGTCTGCGGGGGCGCGAGCCCCCTGGGTCTTCTTCCAGATGTCGTCTTCCTCCGCCCGAGCGTACTTTTCGAGTACGTTGAAGAGCTCATCGGCTGAAGAGGGGCAGCTCCAGGAGAGCCTTCAGTGGAGCTCCCCTGGGAGGATGCCGCTTTTGCAGGCTTCGATGACTGTAGAGTCGGGGACGTGGGCCACTTTGCTCTTCAGCCGAGCAAAGCTCTTGAAGAAGCTTCTGATGGTTTCCCCAGTCCTCTGACAGACAGTGTACAGCTCCGAGGAGTCCAGGGGGAGCACATAGTTCCCCCGGAAGTTCGCACAGAACTCCCGCTTGAGCTATGTGAAAGACTTGATGGAGCCGGCCTTCAGGTTGTAGAACCAGGAGCTGGCGATGCTGGTGAGGTAGAGGGGGTAGACGTTGCATTGTACCGTCTCGTCCCCCCCCGCCGCGGAGATGGCTGTGGAGTACACCTGCACAAATTCGTAAGGATCTGCCTCACCGTTATAGTGCTCGATGTGCGGGGGGCGGTAGGGCCGCGGCCACCGGATGCTGCGAAGTATTCGACACAGAGGCTGGTTAGCCCCCTGCACTTCCCGGGGAGAGTCCCGGTCGCTGTCTTCTTTGACGGGGGACACGCCCTCGTTGTCTGAATCTGGAAGCGGTCCGAGAGGTCCGCCGGAGTGGCGGTGGCGACGCTTTTCCTCCGGACCGGGGCTGAGTTCAGCGGGTTTCTTTCCCCGACCGGCGCGAGAGCGAGGCTCCCCGCGCCCGCAGCCGGGGGGAAGTTCTTCCCCGCGCTCAGGTGAATGCATTCGCTCGACCTCCCCCCGGGCGAAACGGACATGTTCCGCCGTGGGACGGAGCTTATGCACTGTAGCTACCGGCCCGGAGGCTTCCCGGGCCCGCTGGGGGGAGCCCCCTGCGAAGACCCCCGGGACCGGAAAGGAGGAAGCTCCTGTATTATCCGGAACCGGGGAGGGGGCGCCCACGGCGACGTTCGGAACCGAAGTGGAGGGGGCCCCCGTGGCAACGCCCGGAATCGGAAAGGGGGAAGCCCCTGTAACGTCCGGAATCGGCGAGGGGGGAGCCCCCACGACGATGTCCGGGACGGGGGAGCCGATGCGGGGGGAAGTCCACTGAGGCACGGGAGCTGCTCTGTCGACCGCCCGCGGTGCGGTAAACGCGACGCGAGGGGCGGGACTGGCTCCCGGGGTAGGGAAAACCCCCGGGAATGGGCCTGGAACGGGGTACCCCCCTGGTGCCACGAAGGGCCCGGGCAGGAAGTAGTCCCCCGGCACCGGGACGAGCCCGACTGCCTGGAAGGGTCCGAACGTATATCCCGCAGGGGGAGGGAACCCCCCAGCAGGATCATACGGGGCGGACAGACCCCCGGAGGCCGGAGGGGCCGCTGGGTAACCCATAAACGGGGGCATAGAACCCGGGTATGGGTGCGATGCAAATGTGGGAGCTGGAGGCCGCGCCAACACGCTGAGCATCTCATCCATAGAGCGCTGGGCACAGAGCTGGCCCTCCACGAGAGCCTCAAGCAGGGCGTCCCGGGGAGCCGGGGGGCCGTCGGGGGGAGACTGGTCCCGGTCGAGGTCCCCGCGGTCACCGGGAGCGACCTGGAGGTAGAAGCACCTAAGTTAAGAGGAAAGGAGGGAGGTGGTACCTGGGCCAGGTCGCCTCCGGGCGGAAGCGCCGGGACAGCGGTGTCCCGGACGGGCAGCGCCGGGTCTCCGAGACCGGCGTCACCGGGAAGGGTGCGAGCCCTTGTTCTTGGGGGGGCCATGGCGTCTTGTCACGAGTCTCCACGGTCGGCGCCAACTGTCGTGGTATTGCGAATACCCCGGCAGGTCTTGAGAACGATCCTAGCGAAGATTACGCGGCGCGGGTTGACCGGATGACCGGTCCTCCCCCGCCGGACAAACACAAGAAATGACACGAGGATTTATACAGGTTCGGGTCCCGGTGGGGGCCCTAGTCCTGTCGGTGCGCTCCCGACCGGAGTCGGCTGGGGAGGCTCTCTCCGGGGGAGAGGCTTCCGGAGCACACCTGTGAGTTTAGCTATTCCAATCAATATGAATCACCTACTTACAACTGAGGGGTACAACGGCTATTTATAGCCCCAAAAAGAAACAAAAAGACCTATCTACCCCGGAAGCCAACGTCGGATTGAGGGGTAGCGACGTACTTCTCCCAGTCAAACGTCTTGGATGCTTGACAGGTGGTCGCTGATTCCCGAGGAGCTCCTCGCGTGACCTGCACGTGATAAACAGCTCGAGACTTTACCTTTAGAAGGGCAATGAGGCCCGGGACATGTGCCGTAGGCCAGGTCCCGGGAGCCGAAAGGCGGCGCCCGGGGAGGCCCCGGAGGCCACGTCCCCGGGCAAATGGCCGCGCCCGGGACCGGCACTGGAGGCCTGGTCCCGGGGGCCAAAAGGCGGCACCCGGGACCGGCATCGGAGGCCACGTCCCCGGGCAAATGGCGGCGCCCGGGACCGGCGCCGGAGGCCAGGTCCCGGGGGCCAAAAGGCGGCGTCCGGGGAGGGACCGAAGGCCATGTACCCGGGCCAATGGCGGCACCCGGGATCGGCGCCGGAGGCCAGGTCTCGGGGGCCAAAAGGCGGCTCCCGTGGAGGGACCGGAGGCCATGTCCCCGGGCCAATGGCGGCGCCCGGGACCGGCGTCGGAGGCCAGGTCCCGGGGGCCGAAAGGCGGCGCCCGGGGAGGCCCCGGAGGCCATGTCCCCGGGCAAATGGCGGCGCCCGGGACCGGCGCCGGAGGCCAGGTCCCGGGGGCCAAAAGGCGGCGCCCGGGGAGGGACCGGAGGCCAGGTCCCGGGAGCCAAATGGCGGCGCCCGGGGCAGGCCCCGAAGGCCACGTCCCCGGGCGCATGTGGCGCAACTTACCTGGACTTAGTCCCGCGGAGATTTCCCCCAACAATGATAGTACAACAGAGTGTTGATTTTATAATTATCACAGACGGTTCTGAAGTAAAAATCGACTGTGATAGTAAAGAAGACGGTTTTGAGCTCAGAACCATCTGTGATATTCTAATTATCACCGACGGTTCAGATCTCAAAACCGTTTGTGATATTTCTGTTATAGTTCTACACAAATGCACCGATATTACCGACGGTTTAAAGTGAAACCCGTCAGTGATATTCTATTTTTCAAAAATGCACTGATATTACTGATGGTATTATATAGAACCGTCTGTATTGAACCTGGTATAAAAGGTCTTTTTGTGGATGTTTTGAGCTAGTCGTATACTCTTGCTCGACATACTGTCCAGTTGGAAGAGATTTGGGGGAAGGAAGAGCAATATCTCAAAAGGGGAGCATTTGGGGGCAACAAATTTGAAGATCCAAGGTTGGTACTTCCTCCTAAGGCATAGACATTACTTGATTTCCTCATCAATATCGATCTCCATTGATTGATCAAATTAGAGGGAGAGGGAGGGGAAGCTACAGTAGCAAATCCTGGTTGTAACTCATTTTCGACCTGTAGCTATTTAATTGCTTTATGATGTGTGTTATCCACGCCCCCAACTAATTGCTTGCAGTTCAAGTAGTAGTTAACTAGTTATACCGCAAACTCCACATCAAACACTGGCTAGCTAGATTTATAATTTATTGCGTGTCGACCGTACATTGAGTGTTACTAATTAGCATGTATATGAATTTAATTAATTGCAGATGGTCCATCGAGACTGGATGTATAAAGACAACCGAGTGAGTGAGGAATACATGAAAGGTGTTTCAGATTTTCAAAAGGTTGCCGAGCAAGACATGGCGAAGAAGGGTTTACCATATATGTACTGTCCTTGCGTAGACTACCAGAATCTTAAGATGTTCACCAACTCATCTCAAATTATCGTCCACTTGATCCGCCGTGGTTTCAAAAAGGGGTACACGTGTTGGGTCCACCATGGAGAAGAGACAATTGCAGAAACAAGTGCCACTCAGGTTGAGGAACAGGACATGTCCGATCTCAACAATGACTTCGATGAGGATATGCCAGAGGATGACAATTTAGATGACATGTTGCGTGATGTGGAAGGAAATTACAGCGAAAGGGAGTTTGGCAAATTCAAGCACTTGATTAAGGACTCATAAAAGCCATTGTCCCCTGGTTGCAAGTCGAAGTACACAAAATTGGCCTCTGTGTTTGAACAGTTAAAATTGAAGACAAGTAACAGCTGGACCGACAAGAGTTTCACTGCACTGTTAGATCTTTTGGCGGACATGCTGTCAGAAGGAAACGAGTTGCCAGGCTTTCTTCACCTTTTTTGATTTCCTGCCCACGGATGACTCAGGTTTCTTGCGTGAATCATCCTTCTTGTTGGCTTCGAGACCTAGTTGAGGCGGCAAATTTCCCTTATCCAAAATCTTATTCCATTTGATGGCCTCAGCCGCGTCGAAATAACGATCAGCCATGTCAAAGAGATCCGCGACTGATCATGGTGGACGAATATGCAAATCTTCGGTAAACCTCTGATATCGAATGGCAAGTTTAAATGCCCTGATGACGGAGGTGTCAGAAATGTTGGGAATAGTATTTCTTACCCCTGCAACTTGTTTGACAAATTGGCGAAGAGTTTCTGTAGAAGTCTGGCGCAAGCGATGGAGATCATCTTCCTTGCTAGGCTTTTGATAACAATTTTTGGAAATTGTTGAGGATTGCGTCACAAAATATTTCCCAATTGTAAATGGATCCTTCAGGCTGATTAAACAGCCAAGTCTGTGCCGAACCTTCCATAACAGTTGGCAACTAATTCGCCATAACCCATTCATCACCACCAGCCGCTTGGATGGCAGTAATGTAAATCTGCAAAAATTCAGAAGGATTTTTGGTCCCATCGAATCGCTCGATTGTTCTGGGTTTAAACTTATCTGGCCAGATTACTGCACGTAATCCTGGCGAGAAAGCCTTGCAACCTACGTACGAAGGACATGGCTGCTGTTCCTCATGACCTCCATCAAGGTCGCGGAATGATTTAATCTGTGGCCCAAGGCGCGAACGCACCAGTTCACGATTATGATCATGAGAAGAATCCACTCGCGGCCCTAATCATGAATGTACTGGCTCATGGCGAAGGTCACTAGAATTACCAATACACCTAGTTTTACGATACTGGGCCGATGGTGTGTCTCCACAAGAATACTCTTGGCGTGAATGATAACTGTCCCATTCACAGGAATGAGTTGCTGATCGCGAGGATGATGTTGGAGTCACAACAGTTGCTACATCATCGAGGTTGGTTGCCAAAATCCTTGCAAACGGAATTCTGTCATCATTCGCTAAATCAGAAGGAGGATTGCGAAGAGTATCTGCAATCACACGAATACGCACTTGTGTGCTCCTTCGAAGTGCCGTGGGAGTTATCGTAACTTCATCCATTGGATAACAGGTTGGAGCTGATGGAGGAGTTTGGTCCCACCTGCGACCATGATGTCGCGGATGAGAAGTTCCAGGGGCCAGGTCATGAGTTGTGGCATCATGGTGAGATTGCGCAATTTGCAAGCTTGCTCTGACCTTACGAACCTCTGCCTCTCGCTACTCACGAGCTACATCTTCTTCCCGCTTACGTTCTTCTTCCTCCCTTGCAGCATGTTGCTCACAAGTCTCCTCAGAAAGTACAGCGACCTCCTGGTGAACTGAGTTCGTAGATGTACTAAGGAAGAGGACCAAGGATGCTCTTAGATGTACTAAGGACAATCTTGTACTCTTTAGCTTACACTGTATATTGATATACTGTATCTAGTTCTAAAGTATTTTGTCTTGAATCTCTTGCTCCTTTTTTTCCTTGATCTCTCCCAGTGATCCTCCTTTTATAGCTCATTGCCAGTCGTCGGTTATAGGATTGAAGGGTCGCTGAGAGGCAGACGTGCTCCGGCCATAATGTGCAATTATGCCCGTTTATGATTGCACTTTCACCTTCTTGTCTATTACAAGGAACTTAAGGAGCTGAAACATCCAGGCGGCGGTAGTGGTAAAATAGGCTCAATTAATATATATGATTGAATGAGGCTAATCATATAACCGTTGGATGTCTTAACTCTTTAATAAGCCAAGGTCACATATTAACTAGAACAATACATGGCTATTTTTATGTCTTTGATGACCTGGGCGACCACGGGAAAATATCTCCAGATGCACATTATTCGTTGGTATGTGAGACCATGATCTCTGTGACTTCGGTATTGTGGATATTTAGAGACTACAAAGCCTGCGATATCACAGAGTGAGACCATGGAATGGACTATATCCAGAACATCTTGGATTATTCCATTGTCTCCCTCTTGGGTTCCTGAGACCATAATGAGGTAAAAATCTCGCTTTGTAGCCTTGCTACTATAGAATGGCAAAGGTGACTAACTTGGGTTATAATCCTCGTCACATGCAAATGCAGGACTTGTACAAATTTAGAAATGTACACATGCAACAACCACCCCCTCAACTCAATCCAAATGGATGAATGATGCCATGTTCAGATCTAAGGTGAGAGAATCTAGAAGCATCAAGAGGTTTGGTAAAGATATCAGCTAACTGGTGTTCAGAATCGACAAAGTGTAATGCAATGTTATTCTTCTCTACATGATCTCTAAGGAAATGATACCTCACATCTATGTGCTCAGTGCGACTTTGTTGGACAGGATTTTTTGCAATATTTATGGCACTAGTGTTATCACAAAACAGAGGTACATTCTCAATTTTTAGACCAAAATGATGCAGAGTAGAGATCATCCAAAGTGAATGTGCACAATAGCTACCAGCATCTATATATTCAGCCTCTGCTATGGACTGAGCTACACAATTTTGCTTCCTAGATGACCATGAGACAAGTGAAGTGCCTGAAGTACTTTTCCTATCAACCCGGCACCCAGCAAAATCAGAATTAGAGAAACCCCTAACATCTAGTGTAGAGGAATAGGAATACCAAAGGCCAAAGTCGAGAGTGTGATGCAGGTACCTGAAGATCCCCTTTACTGCTTGGCAGTGAGATGCACGCGTGTAGCCTCGAGGCCCCTAAAGAGTGTTTTAGTAATTAATGACAACTATAAATGCTATACTAACGTTACCTGCCTAGTCGTGTCAAGAAGAAACTTAAAAGACAGGTTAATGAAAGGCAAAGAAAGAGCCTCATGATGAAGAAAGGGCATTGATCAAAAAGGCAAAGGTACGAAATAGGGTCTTTTCCATTTTTACTGGTCTAAGGTGATTAGAGAACAATTTTGACCGGATTTTAGGATAGTTGCCGTACTATTCAGAGGAGCATGTGGTGTATCACGAAATACTTCATCTATGTGCCACAAATCATAAAATCAACTTGCATGGCATACTAGAAGGTCATATACTTTGAAAATGCTTGTTTCAGCTCATTTCTGCTCAGCACTGTCTCAGTCGGTCTGACCGTTTGTTAGACCGGTCTGACCGAATAGGATCTCGGACTGACCGACGTTATGTCTAAGTATAGCTTATTCCTTAAAAAGGTCGGTCTGTCCATAGTTAAGTCAGATCAATCTCCTGGAACTTCTTGATTTATCTTTCTGTTGTTTTGTGCTATGACGGTCTGACCGTTTGATTAGACCGGTCTGACCGTTTGATTAGACCGGTCTGACCGTGCTTTTGAACTATGGTCTGACCGTATGGTCGGTCTGTCCATATTTATCGGCCTGACCGTATAAAGTGTCCAGAAACTATGTCGTCTCTGGACAGTTTCACGGTCTGACCAAAATTGGCTCCGGTCTGACCGTGTGTGTGCCTGATAAGGGCAGTTGAGCATTTATTGCGCCTGTTTTATGCCGTTGCAATTGCAGCGGTCTGACCGGGAATATACCTGCGGTCTGACCGCCAAGTAATCTTTTTCTCCCAACGGCCTGTAACGGCTATATTTATTGTGGGGGGTATATATACTCCCATGCACGGCCCTGTTCACAACTTTTGAGCATAATTTTGAGCAATGTCATCATCCTTGAGAGCTTAAGCTAGTTTCATACACTCTAGGGTTCAAATTTTCGGATTTGTGAGAGTGTGCATTTGAGATCTTCTAGTGCATTGCATTTAGATCATTAAATCAATCTTGTGGCACTAGAAGAAGGCTAAGTGATCATCACCGGCTTGTTACTCTTGTAGTTTGCCGGCTCCTAGACGGCTAGGAGAAAGGTTTTGGAGAGCTCTTCAAGGAAGATTGTGAAGAAGCCTCAAAACGTCTTGTGAAAGGGTTGAGCACGCCTTGCCGGAGCGGTAAAGTGCATCCTTAGTGAAATCGAGGTTTGGATAACTCATCACACTAATCCGGCTCAAGATCTAGGTCACTTCTCGAGAGAAGGTTGACTACATAGAGGAGCGGTTAGAGATTTGAGTTTGCCTCACGTGGATTAGGGGTGATCGGCAAATCACCGAGACCACGGGATATATCCATGTGTTAAAATTGTTCATTATTCATCTTGTGTTATTTATTAGCTCTCATTTACTATTAATTGTTTGATTATTTGTTAATTTGTTAAAATCGACTATTCACCCCCTCTAGTCGATATCCTAGATCCCTTTCAACGCGGGGATGCCTGAAAACGTGCACGCAAGTACACAGCAAACTAAATGTTCAGGCGTGAAGCTGTAAGATAGAGAAGGGAGCTGATCATGCTTCAGTACTCTCAATCATCCACGGGCTCTCCATCTAAATAAGGATCAAGCACAGCCGTTGTACCCATTGGGGTTGCAATCGGTTTGCAATCCTCCATTTGAAGCGCTTGAGGAGGTCCCATGTGTACTTCACCTGGTGCACAAAAGTTCCTTGCTTTGTTTGCTTGATTTGAAGCCCAAGGAAGTAGTTAAGCTCGCCCATTATGCTCATCTCAAACTCCGTACTCATAATCTCAGAATAACGCGAAACAAGAGAGTGATATGAACCCCCAAAAATGATATCATCCACATAAAGTTGTATGAGAAGAAAATCATTACCATGCTTGAGGATTGAAAGGATTTTATCAATGTTGCCCATTTAAAATCCTTTTTCCAACAAAAATGACTTCAAATGATCATACCAAGCACAGGGAGCTTGCTTGAGATCATATAGATCCTTTGAAAGTTTCAAAACATGATTTGGAAAGTCTGGATTTTTAAAGCCAGGTGGTTTCTTTACATAGACTTCTTCATTGATAAAACCATTTAAAAACGCATTTTTGACATCCATTTGAAAAATTTTAAGATGTTTAGAAGTAGCAAATGCCAATAAAGTGCGAATCGACTCCAGTCTAGCAATCGGAGCAAAAGTTTCATCAAAACCAAGACCCTCATCTTGAGAAAACCCTCGAGCGACTAAGCTAGCCTTGTTATGGACCACATGGCCGTGCTCATCCTACTTGTTTTTCAACACCCACTTGGTCCCAATGGCATTATGACCAAGCAGTGGTTCAACAAGCTTCCAAACTTTGTTGCACTCAAAATTATGCAACTCCTCATGCATGGCATTAATCCAACTCGTGTTTGTGAGTGCATGGGTGACATCATGGGGTTCAAAAGGGGCAACAAATGCAGAAAATGCGACATGAGAGCTAGGAGCAGCAAACCATGATCGTGTAGTCCTTTCATCTATGTCCCCAATCATTTTTCTAGGGATGCCTCTGAATGATGTGTCGTGGAACTGAAGCACCTGGATCAACGACAATAGGTGAAGTCACCTCAGGCTCAGGAGTGGAAGGAGCAAATCCAATGGGTAAAGGAGGTGATGCTGGCTCGTCTGGCTGAAGAAGTACAGGAGAAAGCTCTGCATAAATACTCTCGTCATCATCGTCATCCTCCACAAATATACTGTCAAATGTACCTGTGGGACCTGAAATGTCTGATCTAGCACTAGGGCTAGTCTCATAAAAAGTAACATCACAAGATTTTACAATTGTACTAGTAGCAACATTGAGCACTCGAAAGCCCTTAGAAGACGCAGGATAGCCAAGAAAAGTGCCATCAGAAGTGCGAGACTCAAATTTGTCCAAAAGACCCCTTTTCAAAATGAGACATTTGCAACCAAAAACATGAAAATATGAAACACTTGGCTTGTGATAAAAAAAGGATTTCAAATGGAGAGTGCTTCAAAATAGGTCTCAAAAACACCCTATTTGAGATATAACACGCCGTATTCATTGCCTTGGCCCAATACTTACGAGGCGTTCTATACTCATCAAGATTGTCCTGGCCATCTCAACCAAGGTGCAGTTTTTCCTCTCCACAACGCCATTCTGTTGAGGGACGTATTGGGAGGAGAACTGGTGCTAAATACCAAACTCAGCACAAAAATTCGAGAAATGTGAATTTTTGAACTCAGTGCCATTGTCAGTGTGTATAGCTCGAATGGCACCTGGTAGTCCATTAAGAAGCTTTTTTGCAAAATCCCGAAAAAGTCCAAACACCTCATCTTTGGAAGCCATAAAGAACACCCAAGAGTAGCGAGAGAAATCATAACAATGACCAAACAATACTACTTTCCACCAGCAGACATGACACAGGCTGGACCAATAGTGTCCATATGAATCAATTCGTCCGATCCCTTAGTCCTCACCTCAAGGATGGGACGATGTGGAGTGGCAACTTGTTTTCCATGCCGACATGGGGCACACACGCTATCTGTGACTCATTTCAGTTTAGGCAGACCTCTCACAATGTCAAGGCCGCTAACTCGAGTCAAATGATCAAAACCAATATGTCCAAGGCGGTGATGCCAAAGCCAACTCTCCAAGGTGCCAGTGAAAGCAACCAAACATTGGGGGGGGGGGGGTAAAAGAATAGGAATTAGAAAAATCTGCGGTGAAAATTTTTCCCGTACGATCAATCCCGAAAACCAACTCCTCAGAAGAATCAAGAACCTTAGAACCCTCTTGTCGACCATTGGAACCGAGGGTCCCTCTGCCGATCTTATGCAAAGAAGAAAGTGAGGAAAAGATGGAGCCAATCAGGCAAATTTTCAGGATGATCAAGCTGATAATGAATCTGAGGACATGGGAGCAGGGTTTATCCAAGTTCAGGCCCCCTTTAAGCTGGGTAATAGCCCTACGTCCTGTGAGATTGATTATGTGGAAGAAAGGTTACAGAGAGAGGTCCTTTACAATAAGTAGCTAGTTAATCCTATTTACTAAGCCTAGTCTTCTCCCTATCGATCGGTCCCTTGATCCTCCCTTTGAAGGCCTTTTTGTACTTGTCGAAGAGGTTGCCAGTTGTTCTAATGAAGGCTGACGAGGATTGTTACCCGAGCTAGTTCAGAATAAATGCATGTCTGGTTTAAGACAGATTCGAACTAGGTAAGTGTCCGTTGATGTGATCTCATATAGCTTGAGAAGCGCGGATACATGGTCACAGGCTTTGCTCGATCGTAAGGCCGTAGACAGTGCACAGTCAGAAGCCCGTAGGCGATGCACAGACAGGAGGTCGCAGACAGTGCGCGGTCAGGTGATTGCAGACAATGCGCGGTCAGAAGGTCATGGACTACTCTCGACCAGGGCGACTCGTGGTTGCTTAGGCCCTACAACAAGCATATCCCGAGTATCCCGAAGATTCCTCCACGCGCAGAGACAACTGCCAGGAGGTTAATATGTGCTGTTATTCCTTAATTGCACGTGTTAAGCCTGCGTGGAAGTTAACTGCAGTTGCCAAAACTGCACCCGAACAACCGTTCGAAGCCGTTGTGCATTGGCGCCCTTTCGACCAGTATAAAAGGGTGAGTAAACGCACCGGACGAGCGGAGGACACATCAATTCAAGCTTCCATAGGCTAGTTTAGTGGTTTTTTACATAATCACAAGGAAAAGATATTCGCCTGTGATGATCTTTTCTACAACTTTGTAACCTTTCTTTCTACACATAGTGAAATCCCAACAGGATGTAGGGCTATTACTCCCACCATCGAGGGCCCAAACCTGTATAAATCCTTCTGTATTCCAACCGACTTTGGCTCATCATCCCTACCCGGAGGGACACCCTGAACGGCCTCATAACTCACAAATTCTCCATAAGTTCGACTAAGGACCCCGAGTCCGAATCGTTGACAAAGGCGTGCCCTCGATCTCTCTTAACCACCCGAAGGTCGGGGTAGTGAGGTTGTGGATGGAGGTTGCGGTGAATCAAGGGTACATGGCGGTTTGGACAGTCTTGACTGGGTCGTAGTAAAACCACCTTACCATCTCGACCTCCTTCGATGGTTACCTTGTCAGGGACTCATCATTGCCTCGGGGTCAATCATAAGGACCAAAGTGAAGTAATATTTTTAGGAATGCCCGCGTAGTACTGCGACCACAGTAATGAGATTAGTTCTTGTATCTACGAGAGAGAGGATTGCAGGAATTGTCTCTGCAGCCTCGTCGCTCCTAGATACAACATAAAACATAAGCTCTGTGATAACAAAATGTCCTGATTTTGCGTGAATTAGGTATGGTTTTTCGGTTATATCCAGAATGCCCTTGGATTACCCTATATCCTTCTTTTCGGCCTTTGGAGACCATGGTCACACGAGACCACACAGAGTTGGTGTGACCTTGGAGGCCTAAAACAGTAGCTAATAATCCTTGTCTGCTAGCCCCTGAATTTGAAGTAACAAAAAGGCTTATTCAATAGTGTGTCGCTTCAAATTCACAACAGTGCTCCGTCGTTTCGAATCCTTATTCTTCATTGCACCAGCGGCAGCTGCGATGCACTTTGGGGAGCCAGCTGCACTCCCGGGAAATGGTCGACCTGGGGAGGTTCACGACGTGGTACCAAACATGAGTGTATTGGAATGTGACCATAGTCGCATGAAGTACCTGCTCGTTTGGACTTGTCATGTCGGGACTGTGTAGGGTTACGTCTCTTATGCCCTTGGAGTGAATCGGCTTGTCGTCTGGTCATTGAACGTGATAATGCCTCTGGAGTAAACTCAAGGGCGACGTCATAAAGATTATCTGCAAGCACTCTTGCCAATATAATTCTGTCATCATTCATGAGGCTTGCGGGCGGATTACGTAGTGCATATGCAATCCACCAAAGACGATCCTCCGGATTCCTGTGAGGTGCCGGTGGAGTTCCTAGTGAGGTCACAACTACCTGTGGAGAGTAGTTCGGAGAGGGTATAGGCGTGTAATCATGCCCACGACCTCTCAGAGAGTGTGGTCGAGATGTTCTAGGACCGGGGTTGTGAAACATAGTACCTCGGCGTGTGGTTGCTGGTCGTAGAAGATCTTCTACGACCTTGTGAACCTCGGCCTCTCGCCGCTCACGTTCTTGGTTCTCTTTCTGTTTGTATTCTCTTTCCTGCCTAACATTACGCTGCTCTAGAGTTTCCTCTAAAAGTGTAGCGATTTCTCTAGGGATTGAGTTCGCAGACGGAAAAGCATCTCATCTTTGTCTGAGTCTGACTCGAAATCAAAGAGATATTTCAGATTGTCTGGGGAGAAGCTCTCCAAATGGATGTCGAGGTCGTCCCCTTCCAAATCGGCCAAAGAAATCATTTCTGGCACATATTGATCCTGTGCTGAGGGTAAACGAATCGCCTAACCCAATTCTTGTTCGGCAGACATGGTTGGGATCAAGGATGACACTTCCCCAAAGAAATTGTGAGGGCATCGTCGTCGCCATTAGCAGGGATGACAGCTTCATCCATTGCATCTACGTGATCCTTGAGATCGAAATCATTCTCAAAATTGTGTAAGCAAGGGAAATGATCCAGGAAACAAATGATTCCTGAAGAATATGTCTTCGGGCCCCACGGTGGGCACCAGCTGTCGACGATTGGAACCGAGGGTCCCTCTACCGATCTTATGCAAAGAAGAAAGTGAGGAAAAGATGGAGCCAGTCAGACAAATTCTCAGGATGTTCAAGATATTAATGAATCTGATGACACGGGAGTAGGGTTTATCCAGGTTCAGGCCCTCTTTAAGCTGGGTAATAGCCCTACGTCTTGTGAGATTGTTTATGAGGAAAAAAGGTTATAGAGAGAGAGGTCCTTTACAGTAAGTAGCTAGCTAGTCCTATTTACTAAGCCTAGTCTTCTCCCTGTCGATCTGTCCCTTGATCCTCCTTTTGAAGGCCTTTTTGTACTTTTCGAAGAGGTTGTCGGTTGCTCTCATGAAGGCATGCCCCACGATCTCTCATAACCGCCCAAAGGAGGGGGTAGTGAGGTTGTGGATGGCGGTTGCCATGAATCAAGGGTACATTGCGGTTTGGACAGTCTTGACTGGGTCATAGTAAAACCGCCTTACCGTCTCGACCTCCTTCGATGGTTACCTTGTCAGGGACTCATGATTTCCTCGGGATCAATCATAAGGACCAAAGTGAAGTAATATTTTTAGGAATGCCCGAATAGTGCTGCGACCACAGTAATGAGATTAGTTCTTGTATCTATGAGAGCAAGGACTGCAGGAATTGTCTCCGCAACCTCGTCGCCCCTAGATACAGCATAAAACATAAGCTTCATGATAAAAAAATGTCTTGAATTAGGTACGGTTTTTCGGTTATATCCAGAACGCCCTTGGATTGCCCTACATCCTTCTTCCGGCCTTTGGCGACCATGGATGGGTCTGCGACCATGGTCACACGCGACCACGCAGAGTTGGTGTGACCTTTGAGGCTAAAAGAGTAGCTAATAATCCTCAGCACCTCTTTCTTAAACTGAATCTCAAAATCATCATCCAAAAGGAAGGAAACTAACAGAAGATTGTACTTCAAAGAAGAAACCAAAGCAACATCTTTGAGAAGAAAGTTGTCATTGACTCAAATTTTACCTTTCGCAAGCACTTTGCCCTTAGAGTCATCTCCGAAAGTGATGAAACCACCATCGGAGATCCTGTTGAGGGAGGAGAACCATTTTGTATCTTCGGTCATATGGCGTGAACAACCAGAGTCCATGATCCATTTGTTCTCCATCCCTCTCCCTCGCACCTACACATGAGAAGATAAGTTGGGCATCCAAGTCTTGGAGCCCGGTAAGCTGGCAAGAACATACTTAGGAATCCAAAGCTTGGACACTCGTGAAGAAGCAAAATATGAAGATTTAGGATGCGAAGCAGAATCACAAATATGTCTAGAACCATTGCTAGCCCTTATGAATTGATGTGAGTGAGTACCTCGATCAATGCGAGGAAGGCCATCATGAGAATGGCGAGAGCCAAAAATCACCATGTCGTGAACCATATCTAAAACCAAGACCCTTATGTCCATGATCATGACCAACACCATTCGAGAAGGAATCAAAAAAATTATCAAAAAATCTCGGCCTCATGGGTATTTCTCGCTCATACGTGTCACGGGGTTGACGACATATGTGGGAAGAATCATGGGCAAACTCTCGACGCAAGTCTCTTGTCTTCCTAAAACAAAAGCCTACAAGATGTCCATCTCTCCCACAATATGAACAATGATATACCGGTGTGGCAGATGTAAGATCGAGGATGCCGACTAGAGGGGGGTGATTAGGAGGCTTTTAAATTTTCTTCCCCGCTAAGCAATTTTAATCACGATAATTGTTTGAGCTAAATTATACAATGAGGCTTAAAGGCAATGTAAACAATTTGTTGCATTCAACTAAATGAACTATTCAATATGACAAGCAAGAATGATGAATTTAGCAATTGTGTCAAGATGAATATAAAGTAAGTATGAAATACGCAATTGACACAATATTTTTACCAAGGTCTTGGAGACTCGCCCGGTCTCCCCTACTCCTCGTTGAAGTGCTCTCTCGGAGCCTCGCTTCTATATCCACGAAGGATATCTCACTAGGGTTGCTCCTTCTCCACACCGGATAGGTGAGCACCACACCTTTCACAATCCTTTGCCGGCCTCTCCGACAACCTTCAATTGGAGAGATCTCGGCTCTCCTCCGGCACCGTCTAGGCGAAGGCGATCGCCAAGAGTAACAAGCCGGATGCACTTTCACTTGAATCAACCACGTGCTAGAAGCTCAATGATGCAAATGAGATGCTCAACACTCTAGCACTAGCAATCTAATGGAGATGAAGTGCACTAAACACTCACACAATCTCCCTCAAGCTCTCTCTCAAATCTACTCAAGATTTGGGCTCAATTCTAGGCTCTAAATGCAATAACTCAAATGCAAATCAATTGGCTAGGTTTTCAGCTGAAGAATGAACTCTTTGAGCACCCAAAAATGAAGCCAAACACGAAGTATTTATAGCCTCAACGAAAAACTAGCCGTTTGCAAGAAAGCGGGCCAAAAGTTGTACAGGCCGGACATTGTCCGGCCACTTCAGACATTGTCCGACCAGTACAAAATTTCAGCCGTTGCAAATGTGTCAGTGACCGTTGGGTGAAATTTGTGAAGGCCGGACGGATACCATTTGTCCGGACAAAACGTCCGGACAAATGGATATGTCTCTGTTAACTCTCGGCTCAAAAAAAACTTGTACAGGCCGGACATTGTCCGGTCACTTCAGACACTATCCGGCCACTTCGGACAAATAGCTCCAGACGGATGCATTTGTCCATTTCATTTTTCGGCTCAAAAAATTTGTATTGGCCGGACATTGTCCGGTCAGTTCAGACACTGTCCGGCCACTTCGGACAAATAGCTCCGGACGGATGCATTTGTCCGGCCACTGCACACTGATAGTACAACAAACATAACTTTTGATCCAGAGATCCGATTGAGGTGCTTTTCATCTTGTTAGAAAGATAACTCAGAGCTCTACAATTTTGTCAACAGGACCAAGACCTAGAAAGGTCTAGAAACTTCTAGAAAATTCAGAAACTTTCCTATTGTCAAAATGTTCAATCCAAAAATCATCTCAAATGCAATTTTAGAGTATTTGCACATACGGATTTGCCGTTTTCTCGCGGATGTGATTTGTGTCACTAAGCAACGACCGCGACCACACAGGTCTTGACATCCGATCAAAAACAGGTGGTCGATAGGGTTTGGTCGAGCGTACGCAAGCGAGTCGAAGACTGGTACGACCAGTCCGAACTCCTACGACCACGCCCAAACCCTAGACACGACCACGACCACGTATCAACACTGATACGATCAGAATATGCAAATACGACCACGACGAGCTCTAGACAAATAAACCAATTTAAACAGCTGGCGATCACGACTAAGTGCAGTTTTCAAAACATTTAATCTAATGGACATGAACTACACTTAGACTCACTAGTAATGCAAGACACTAGTGCAAGATGATATGAATGCATCTGAGCTTCCGCACTAGATAGATTCAAGCTACTAGTTTCTGACCCCTCCTAATAATACGGTCAAACTAGTAAAAACAAACCTATCAACCCGGTCTGTCTCCAAACACCGAGACCGGTAAAATCCTAAGAAAACAATCCTTAATCTTGGATTTTACCTTAGGTGAAGTTCGACCTCGTGAAGTTCGACCGCTCGACGCTTGTCCTCGCAAGGCTCGACCTCGCTAAGCTTGACCTCGCGAAGCTCGACCGCTTGACACTTGTCCTCGCAAGGCTCGACCTTGCTAAGCTCGACCTCACTCGAGATGTCTCATATCGACTTCATCCTCTTCACACCCTTGCTCGCTTTTATCCTGCAATCAAACTAAGACTACAATACGTACACTCAATGCACAACATTAGTCTCATATATAAGTCATCATTAATCACCTCCAGAGAAGCTACTCCACACAGGAGTTAGCTCTACGGTTTCTCTTTCAAATGACATGACAAACTATATTCAACGAGTAGCAAATGAGTATAAGATGAAATACAATCATATAGATCGTAGATGATAAACACATACGCACACGATCTATACTACTCATATCATGATATCAATCAACCTAAATGACCAAAGTGTTGAGCTCCCCGTCAACATGTGCATCGATATAAAATCCACAACTGGAGTCATCAGTCTCAGATTTAACGTATAACATCTTGATCAATCAATTAGCACAAGCTTGATGCAACCACCGAGCTCATCCTCTACATATGCATCAATATCAAACCCGCAATCGAGGAAAACATCTAATTCAGGGTTTACCGATAATCAATTCAATTTACTTGTGCTAAATCAGGATTTATCTAAATTGTCATTTAATCATCAAATCTGATATTTTCAGATTAACTTTAATCATCATGGATTTATCCAAAACGTCATTAATCATCAAAACCTAGATACTAAGATCTACCTAGATTCAACAGTAGAGACATCGGTATGGGAGGAAGGTGCAAAATGTGACTTAGGAGTAGACTTGCCCTCAGAAGAACCAAGTTTGGAAGAATTTTTGAGACCCGACTTGCCTTTGAAAGAAGGCCGAGATGAAGTATCAACTTTAAGCACTTGGGATTTTTTGACCATACTAGGCATGTAACCGATCCCTACCTTGTTAAATGAATAGTTCGATGTGTCCAAAATGAGATCAAGGTTCTTTTCCCCATCAGAAAACTTCTTCAAAA
Organism: Pharus latifolius; assembly: GCA_019359835.1. NCBI lineage: Eukaryota > Viridiplantae > Streptophyta > Magnoliopsida > Poales > Poaceae > Pharus > Pharus latifolius. The sequence goes on from CM033323.1 coordinate 44,050,970, forward strand.
CAGATTTAAGATATTCAATTTCATTTATCAAAAGAAGACAGTTGGGGCAAGAAACAAGCAAGTCTTCTAAAACTTTTTCTTTGAGTTTGAGGTTCTCACATGTCAAACATGTTTTGGTCCTCATGTTTTGGAGTTACTTTTCAATACAATCGGCAAATGACTCCGTCAAGGATTCCAACTCTTTTTCATGTTCAGCACACTTCGTGCATGGAGTGGCCCGTAAAGTCATGTCGCAAAGAAATACATGAAGCACAAGAACCCGACTTGGAAGACTCAAGCTCCAAACATGTAGAATCAAGCTCAGAATGCAAAGACCCAAGTGAAAGCCTCAAAGAATTAATATCAGAATGCAAAGAAAGACAAAGTTCAAAAGAATCAAAATCAGAGGCACTGGAGCTCTTGCTCAAAAGATCATTGCGCTCCTTTTTTAAAGACCGAACCTTACTACTCAAAGCATCAATCTCAGAATCTTGTGTGAGAAGAGCTTCTAAGAGCTGGTCTTTACTCACCTTGCTCATGTCGGAGTCAAGATCATCCTCATTGATGTCGTCATCTCCAAGGGCCATGAAGCATAAGCCGGTGAAGTCGTCATCACTATCACGAGAAGAGGTAGCGGCCTTGTTGACGTTATCAAGACCATCGTCACTTAGCTCATCAAGAGCGGAAATGAAGGCTTTGTGGATGGCCTTCTTCACAGTTCCAAAACTCTTCTTCTTCATCTCAGCACTGAAGGTCTTCTTTTTCTTTGGCTCTTTAGTGGCGCCCTTGAGGGTAGGGCAGAGAGCACGGATGTGGCAGGGCTTGCCACACTCAAAGCATATGATCTCTCCTCTCTTTCCTCTCTTCTCCCTTCTTGCTTTCCAAACCCTCACAACTTTCTTAGTAATCAAAGCAAGCTCATCATCAGAAAGCACTTCTAGAGCCTCATCCTCAAGAGAAGTAAGAGCAGAAAATTAAAAACCAAATGAGGACCCTGAAGACTGAGATGAGCTAGGATGTGTAGCGTGTAATGCCAATGGCTTAGATTCAGGAGGAGACATCACCACCCTAGTGTCGCGCCCCGAAACTGGGACAACGACTACTCCTGTAGAGACCTAGCTCGCTGCAGCTAGTCCCATTCTCACAAACCTTTGACTTCCCAGGATGAGTCAAACACATGAGTATATTACATTGCAACAGAGTACTCACAAAATATTAAGCAGTGTGGCCTGCTGGCCTTAATATTACATAAAGAGGATTACAATGCCTACAAGGCATTCAGGGTTTAACAAAATATTTAACTACGCAGCAGAAGATAGGTGACCCTCCCACAAAAGAAGTTGACGGCAGAACAACACACTTCAGGGTTCTGGCGGAACTGATTCTCCTCCTTCTGGATCCACGAAGTACTCCGTGCCATCATCTTGATCAAGGTAGGCTCCATCTATTGAGTTGAATGTTGCAAGGGTGAGCGCTTACGTACTCAGCAAGTCATAGGTAAGAGTAGTTACGTATAGTAGTGATGATATGAACCTAGACTAGTCAAGAATTATGGATATTTGTAAAATAATCTTTTCCTTTCTCATCTCATCTTATGGCAGCACTTTTCATAATATAACATCATCATTCATGTTCACTAGATTATAGCACTACCGCGACACGTCGACACACGACAGCCCACGGCAGCACTCCTTATCATGACAACACATGTCATTTGGGTAATCTTGATTAAACATATTTTATTTAGAAAGTAATACTTGTGTCACACCCCGTGGATTTAATCCACCGCAGAAGACTCCTATAAACCCGGGAGCTCGGAGTATTCGAATACATTTTTAACTCTGCAGAGAGGTACCAATTTACCCGCAATTTCAATTCTTTGAGTTTTGGACTGAAATGTAAATCTGGAGTTCTGGAAGGTTTAGACTGAAATTGATTTCACTAATCTGGTAGATATATTCAACAGGATATTTGGCAAAGATAAATGATAAGGTTTGGCACATCTGAATAGTTTTCGATACAAACTGAAAATAGGGTAAATTAGGGTAAAGTAGGATTTGAGTTTTGTCGATTTCGAATTCTGGCATTTAGGGTTCGATTTAGATATCTGCACAGAAGAGAAACTTGTGGCGAATAGCATTTTGAGAAGATTTGCCGAAGAGATTTTGAGTTTGAAGTTAATCTGGAGATTTTAGCCTTTTTGGGTTTTCAGATATCAGATAAGGACTAATTTGCGATAACTCTTGGACTGATTTGTGAAAAGAGTCTAGATGATGAAATCTGGCTGTCAACTTTTTAGATTAAGGTATTGACATACCCATGATTATATTCCAGGAATAATCTGGTCTGAACTTGGTCAAGATTCGGATTAAATCTGGATTTTGAAACTTAGGGTATTTAGGTAATATAAGGCATTTCTGTTTTCAAAAACAGAATGGAGTTGATAATTCTGGGAGTTAGAGATAGAATTGGATCTGGGTTCTGAAGACTTTTAAGTTCAGAGTAACTGATAGATCACATCTGAACAATCTGATCTTGATTTGAGGTCACAGGATAGATTTTGGAGATTTTAGGGCTTAGGATGGATACTGATCTGGCTATTACTACAGATACATGCATGCGTGCCATTTATGAAAAAGGAAATTTTCACCCCTAACTCAGGGTGTTACACCTAGTCATCTCATAGGTCTTGAGAGAGGAATATAAATACTTGGTTGTCAAGACATCTAGGTCCTTAGCCTCCATAATGCCAGTGGTTTTGACATGCCAAACCGCTCAAGTCAAGGAACACAAGATCTTCAGATATCTCTCAGACTCAGAAAGATCTTTGCCTACAGAACTCAGCTTGTTGACAATAGTATAAAAACGAGTGAAAAATCCATCAATAGACTCATCCGACTGCATCGTGAACTGCTCATACTTAGATGTCAAAAGCTCATGCTTCACGCTTTTAACTTGAGTGGTACCCTCATGGAAAGCTCTGAGGGCCACCCAAATATCATGAGCGGTGGAAAGCCGTGAGATGCGGTTGTATGCAATCGTCCTAGGGCTCCATAGAGATAGTTCATCGCCCTCTGGTTGAGTAAGGCTTGTGCTTTATTAGACTTATTAATTTCAGCATGCTCCACATATGCAGCTTCAATGATCTTTCATAGGTCGAAGCCTTGAGACTTGATGTATGTCCCCATGCGCTTCTTCCAATATGGAAAGTCATCTCCACCGAAGATGGGTAGCTTGCTGGTGTACTTTTCGGTCGCCATGGCTCAAGAGACGATGAAGTCTACAAATGAGAGCAACACCAGGCTCTAATACCAATTGAAACACCAAGATAGAGAACTGAGAGGGTGTTGAATCAGTTTTGCAAAATTAATTTTGAAGAAGCAATCAAAAGAAACAAGAAAATGTATAAAGATGCTATGGGTGCTCGGATATCTCAAATATAGCTATCTCCAATCATAGCACCACCTCTCTTGATATCCAAAAATCTCCGTAAAAAAAGGAGAAATAAAAAGAAACAAGAAACAATCAACTGCAAATATTTAAACAATCAATTGCGAGTATTTAAACAATCAATTGCGAGTATGTAACTTGCGAGTATTTAAACAAGTATATACAAAAATTTAAACAATCAAGAAAGAGAGAGAAGATTTAACAATTTATAAAATATTCAAGAACCAAGAAATGGATCAAGAATACAAAAGTTTCAAAAACTAAACACAATAGCCAAAAACACTCTCTCAACGAGATGAGTGCTCACTACTACAAAAATGCTTTCTTCTAATGGTTCAAAACATATCTTTACTAATGGTTCTTATACCGTTAGTGATCGACACGATAGAATAAAGCTAACTCTTTTCTAACAGTTTCAAACCGTTATAAAAGAATACTTTTTTCTATCGGTTCTTATTAGTGAACTGTTAGAAAAAAGTTTTCTTTTCTAACGGTTCACTAATAAGAACTGATAAAAAAGAATACTTTTTTCTAATAGTTCACTAATAAGAACCATTAGAAAAAGGTATTCTTTTCTATCAGTTCTTAGTAGTGAACCGATAGAAAAGATGACTATATTCTAACGGTTCTTAGTAGTGAACCAATAGAAAAAATGACAATATTCTAATGGTTCACTACTAAGAACCGTTAGAATAGGTACCTTAGAATAGATGACTATATTCTAATGATTCTTAGTAGTGAACCTTTAGAATAGGAACATATTCTAAGACGTACAGTAGTTTGTATCAAAAGTGATCAGGAAGTGTCAAACCGTTAGAATATGTTTAAACAGCAAGTTAATTGTGGCAAATTGGCCATAAGACAATCATTTTCTGGATTCGTCAATTAAACACTTGTTTGGCATTTTATTTGAAGTAAATTTACACAATCATGCAGCAGTCATACGTTGCATATGTCGCGCCCCGAAACTGGGACTACGACTACTCCTGTAGAGACCTAGCTCGCTGCAGCTAGTCCCATATATGCATAGCATACACATACCCTTGACTTCCCAGGATAAGTCAAGAACAGGAGTATATTCACATTGCAACAGAGTAACTTACAAAATATTTAAGCAGTGTGGCCTACTGGCCTTAATATTATATAAAGAGATTACAATGCCTTCACGGCATACATGGTTGAGCCAAATAACAACTACACAGCAGGAGATAGGTGACCCACCCACAAAGAGAAGTGGACGGCAGAACAACACACATCAGGGCAATGACGGGACTGACTCTTCTCCTTCTGGATCCAAGAAGTTCTCCATGCCTTCATCTTGATCATTGAACGCTCCATCTACTGATTTGTAGGTTGCAAGGGTGAGCACTTACGTACTCAGCAAGTCATAGGTAAGAGTAGATACATATAGTAGTGATGATATGAACCTAGACTAGTCAAGAATTATGGGTGTTTATAAAATAATCTTTTTCTTTCATACCTCATCTCATGGCAGCACCTTTCATAATATAACATCATCATTCATGTTCACTAGATTATAGCACTACCACGACACGTCGACACACGACAGCCCACGGCAGCACTCCTTATCATGACAACACATGGCATTTGGGTAATCTTGATTTAACACATTTTATTTAGAAAATAATACTTGTGTCACACCCCGTGGATTTAATCCACCGCAGCAGACTCCTATAAACCCGGGAGCTCGGAGTATTCGAATACGTTTTTAACTCTGCAGAGAGGTACCAATTTACCTGCAAGATATTCCACTTTCAAGCCTTTCCTATCATAACAAAATGATTGGACCCCTGACTCACTTCATATTGTGAGCGGCAAGGTGGAAATAACAAGAACTTTTGTTATGTATCACTCACAATTCACCCCTGACCCTGTGGATCTCTCGCGAACCACAGTTGTGGCGGGCTATACCCCCACCCTTTTCTCATTTCCCCATTGCTGGGTCAAATATCAGATCACCTTCAGTGATAGTGTGGGAACCGTCCCTTATGTCAATCATCACAACACAACTCATGCAGGGGTTTTATGTGCGATCCACATAAGTACTTGTTCAGGACTGCCCATACCAGGCTTGCGGTTAGCACGTTGTTCATGCCACTAGATGCACAACACAAGGTTCTAGTTCTTATATGCCAGTGACCAGACCATCCACAACCCTGCACTTTCAGTGCCTGCATTCCTTTACAGTCTAGCACCTCCAGTGCTACCACCATCCATACCATTTTCTGGTCACGGCTAGGGGTTTTATTTCATGAATATAAGTATATAAATACATATATAATAGTTCATGGCTCAAAACTTGTTTATTTCACATTTCACAGATAACCAGTCTAGTACTGCCAATTCATAAATCAACCATTCTCAATCTTTCTCATGCAATATTATCTATATTCAAGGTTATGTTTTAGCAACATTTAAAATATAGGTTCAAGATGACCAAGGATATGACTTGCCTTCCGCGTCATAGGATACAGCAGTTGATGACGGATCAACGGCGAAGTCCTCAAATTTGGTTTCTGGTTCTGCTCGGCGACAAAGAAACAATACACATAATGATTACTTATATATTAAAATGTTTTAGGATCTATATGCAGATATACTTTACAAGAGTGACTCAACGATATTGGGGATAATTGAGATTGCAAGCTGAACTGAGTTGAGAGTTTAGGGTTTCAAGGAATTGGCTAAGGATGGGTGTTAGATGCTCTTAGGATCTCAAGGTTGCAATAAGAACATCAGTTTTGTAGTTGGTTTGATCAAAAACAGCGAATGTTAGCAAATTGACATTCGGATCAAGAGTCTGACATAACTTCAAGGAAAGCTAGAGAGCTTATCTCAAGTTATGACAGTAGAAGAAAGTGTAGATCATAACTCTACAAATTCAGTGGACAAGGTGGCTTTCAAAATGCACAATCAGAAGTGGGTAAACAAGGCCAATGCCATTGGTTGGCATGCACTGGGATAGTGTCAAAAATTAGGGTTTAGCAGCAAATATAATTCAAGGGCTCAAATCAAGTTGTGATAGAAGAAGAAATTGCTGATCACAACCTCAGGAATCTAAGGGACAAAGTTATGCTCAAAATGCACATCTGGAAGGAAGTGAAAAGGGCTAATGCCACTGATTGACATAGTTTGGCATTGATCTTGACATGGCCAGAAACTAGGGCTTGGCATAACTTTTGATATAGGGCTCCAAATGATGCACCACTTTGTCTGGGAGGTAGGCAATGATAACAGGAGCAAATCATTCAACAGGATCCAAAGCTGAAAATGGCTGGAAGGTGATGAAATTCAAAGGAGAAGTGTGGTGGCGACACGGCACAGTGAAGCTACTGGACAAAATCTTGGCATGGCTATAACTTGAAATCTGGGTAGTTTCAGAGATCGGGCTAGAAGACAAATATTCTCAGGAGGTTGAAGCACACCTAAATGACAAAGTTTAAGAAGCTGAAACGGCCGGGAATAGGTTTCTGGTGAACTGTGCCGGAGAAGAAGCACTGCCATTTGGGGGTTTTCGATACAGATCAAATGAACTTAATTCCAAGCTTGAGGAGTGATAGAAGGGTAAGAGAAAGTCACCTGCACAATCAATTTGGTCGGAGGATGGCCGGTGTGGCCTGGCGACGATCGCGGGCAACGGGTGAAGTTCAAAATTGGGGAAAGCTTCGATTGAAGCTCAATCTGGAGATTTAAGTACACGGGCTTGCTGGAAATGGCTCACTGATCATCTTCTTCTACAGAATCGAAATCCAATTCGGGGTAATTGGCCTGCATTGCCGAAACAGGGCAATCGGGAATTTCCGGCGATCACCGGCGATAGGATGCAAGGAAATCCAATTAAGTGGTACAGCACGATGAGAGAGATAAGGGGAACTCACTGATGCTGTTAATTTGGTGACAGGTGCAGCGGGCGAAGCTGGCACCGTGAAGCCTCAATCTGGACTCGCCAGAGAAGAAGACGACGGCGAGGAGATTTGGAAATTTGATTAAGTTCTAGTGAAGAGGAGATGATACAAGGTGTGGCTTCTTATATAGACCAGAGGGCGATGCTTGCAATGAAGTGGCAGCAAGGGAATTGGAGTCAGTAATTTGATTTGCCGGGCGCAGATGCAACAACGGCGAGCGGTGAAGCGACGGCGCTCAGGCGAGGTGACTACTGATCAGCTTGTCGGCTCGTTGGAACTCCACATTGTCGGGCAGTGCAAGGCGGTGGCGACAAGGGCTGGCAAAGCAAAGCAACGTGGCGAAGAGTTGCTGACAACGGTCGCGCACGAGAGCCAAGCTGTTCAACGGCATTGCCACGGCGATGGCTGAGGCGTGGACGCGTGTGCACATGCAACTCAAGTGAGCACGAGCTCAGGCACAGGCGAGGCGTGGCCGGCGGCGAGCAAGCACGGTGCAAGGAGCTTTGGTCGTGCACAGCAGCTGTCCTGGTCGAATTAGGGGCCTGATTGCAATTTCCAATTCTTGATTTGGACTGATCTGTAAATCTGATGATTTGGAAGGTTAAATCTGAGATTGATTGCATTAATCTGGTAGACTTGATTCAACAGATGATTTGGCACAGATAGAAGATAAAATTTGAGATGTTTGAATGATTTTTGATATGAACTGAAAACAGAGTAGATTAGGGTAAACTAAGTCTGAATCTTGTTGATCTCGAATTCTGGGGTTTAGGGTTTGGTTTTGAGATACTCATAAAAGAATAATTTGTGTTGAAAAGCATTTGGGAGGTGTTCCCTGAATCAGATTTGAATTTGTAGGTGATTTGCAACATTTTTCCTTTTTAGGCTTCTGGAAAATCTGGAAAAGGACTGATCTGCGATACTCTTGGACTGATTTGTGAAAAGAGTCTAGATGATGAAATCTGGCTGCCAACTTTTTGGATTAAGGCATTGGCATATCCTTGATCATAATCCAAGAATAATCCGGTCTGAACTTGGCTAAGATTTTGATTAAATCTGGATTTCTGAAACTTAGGGTATTTAGGTAATAAAAGATATTCTGTTTTCGAAAACAGAAAGGAGTTGATAAATCTGGAAGTTAAAGATGGAATTGAATCTGGGTTCTGAAGGCTTTTAGATTTAGGATAACTGATAGATCAAATCTGGAAAGTCAGATCTTGACTTGGGGTCACAGGATAGATTTTGGAGATTTTAGGGCTAGAATAGAATAAAGCTGAGGCTGATTTGGTTGATCTAGAAGAGACATATGCATGCATGATTTTTAAGAAAGAAACTTTTCACCCTAAAACTCAGGATGTTACAGCATACACTCCCTCTGTCTTGCTTTGGGTTTAAGCTCTTTACAACAAGTTGTACTTCTCTTAGTTGTGACCCTCGGGAATAATTATGATGATAATGAGTGCATACTTGCATCACACCTCTTCATGGATGTAAGTGTAATATGCAAGTAATAAATCGTGAATGAGGTTTGATTAAAGAACTGTGAATAGATCCTATGTGTGGAAAAGAAAGGATACCCTAATTTAGGAGTTGTAGTAAATGCAAAGCTAAGAGAAAAAATTTGAAATTTATTGAAAGAAAAGTAGTCCTAAATGAACTGGCAATTTGATAGTCCTACATGAACTTGCGTTTTGAAGGTTGAGTATGAGATTTTACTACTACCAAATCCTCTTATTATGGAGTTCTATTGTTAAATAATTATGGTAGTACCTTGAGATGGTGTCAACATACTGAATGTCTTCTTCCATGTCTTCCTCTTCCATCTGTTCTTCCTCGTCCTCCTCCTCCTCTTCCTCCTCCAAGTCTCCCCAATGCTTGCTCCGGTCAACAGCTATTCCTGAAAACAACATAGTACAACATTCAGTTAACCAATAGTTAACCAATAGTTTCAGTTCAGGTAACACATTCTAGAAACTTGGCTTGGAAAAAAGAAGTTCATAACACAATGAAACCAATTAACTATACATCATAGTTTAGTTCATCCTGCTATAGGACTCCAAAAACATCTCCATAGAAGGGGCGCCCATGCTGTTGGCCAAACACAAGAGGAGCTCAGAAAGAGATGTACTAGTCAATTGAAGAAAAACATTTCGCTCAAAGGGTACAAAGGTCACATTTCACATTTAGCGTACCTCATCAACTCAAGGTTTCCCCCGCTTCCTGAGTCGATAACCAAAACTTGCATCTAGACTTATACCTCTCTGGTGCTTGCAAAGCAGCCGTAGATGTAGCTGTCATCCATCCAGTACTGCAGGTCACCCATCCACTACGTCCTCACCTCATCCGATGCCGCTGGGGCAGTCGGCGACATGGCGTAGTACGGCTGCAGTGGCGGCGCCTACCCGCAGGCAGATTGTGGGGGCGGCACCTAGCTCCACATGGCCGGTGGCTGTGGCGGCGGCGCATACTGCTGCGGCATCGGTGCAATCTAAACCATCAATGGCCTAAATCTAGGGTTTGGAGGATTGGAGAAGAGAGCCGAGAGAGAGAGAGAAAGAGGAGGCGGCGTGGTAGAGCGGGGTGAATACGAGACTTTATATAAGCTGTCCAATTTTACTAACGGTTCAAAACCACAACCGTTAGTGAACTTGCAATTTGACGAACGGTTCACTAATAAGAACCGTTAGAAAAGAGTACATTTTTCTAACAGTTCTTAGTAGTGAACCGTTATAAAAGATGACTATATTCTAACAGTTCACTACTAAGAACCATTAGAAAAGAGTATCTTTTTCTAACGGTTCACTACTAAGAACCATTAGAGAAGAATAGGAGACTTTATATAAGCTGTCCAATTTTACTAACGGTTCAAAACCACAACCGTTAGTATATATGACGTCATTTTACTATTGGTTGAACAAAACAAACCGTTAGTAAAATGTCCTATATTCTATCTGTTCATACAGTACTAACCGATAGTAAAAATGCGGTAATTTCACTATCTGTTACAAAAGACAAACCGTTAGTACATTTTTGTCTCTTCTGACTGTTCGTACAGTACTAACCGATAGTACAAATGGTGTGCTATTCACTAACGGTTTCTCAGATCATAACCATTAGTACAAAACCTCCCTGATTGCATATAACCATTAGAAGATAGGGGTTAGTGGACTGCATTTCTGTAGTAGTGGCTCTCGCTAGCAGTCCCCCTTCTTATATAGAGCTAACTTCCACTTAGAGCAGTCTCCACAACCAATGTAGGACTAAAGTAGCAGCTAGTGGAGGTTGGGTCCAAAGCCCAATTCGGCCCAACTCTCAATCAATTCTTTTTACAATTTTCAGATTTACAATTTTCGGAATTACAACATTTTTAGAACAACTGACACTAAAACAGTCATAACTTCATCATCCAAACTCTGATTTTGACGTTCTTGGATCCATTGGAAAGCTAACTTCTAGCTATACAACTTTTCTGTTAACACATTTCTTAGAACAAGTTTAGATCAATTCAGAATTAGCTCGCAAATAGAACCTTTTGCATAAACTTCCACACGGAGTCCATAAACCATCTTGGTGATTCCTTGGGCATCATGAGCACCACTTGTGCTCACCATAATGCCATCACGTGGCCACCTCGATGTTGAATAGATCGCCACATGTCAGGAAGTCTCTCTTGTTCCGAACCCCAACCGGCAACCTCCACACTTTGACCAACTCGAGCTACGTCAACAATCTACGTGCAACGCCACATCTGGGTATTGGAATAGTCATGTTTAGCGTTCCCGTAAGTCTCTAGTACCTCCAGCATATCTCGGACAAATCAAGTCTCCGGCTACTCCCTGAGCTCTACTCCAATGGTCCATCCTTGCCGCAAGTATATTATAACTCCGGTATACCTACAACATGCACAAAACCAAACAAACCAATCACATAGCACTGTTTAGACATAATGACAACATAAATGAAAGCAAATAGATGTATCATAAACAATTCAAAACATTGTCAGAATGTACATCACTTAAGATTAGACAATCACATGTTTACAAAGTCTAAACGAGTTTGGGGGTTGTTTTTCTACAACTAAGTCTATCAATCTAGGGTTTGCAAACTGGAATGAAAATCTAGGGTTTCAGGAGTTCCATAACCATTCGGCGTTACTTTATCCAAGGTTAGAGGATTGTAAGTTAATTTTAATTGTTTTTAAGACAGATTAAGTTGCCAGTATGGTCGCTGGTACAACGGTCAGAGGATCGCTTCCACTGTTATGTTTGGTGAGAGCCTCTCCACTGTTCAGGATCACGTGTCAAAGCACTAACGACTCAAGAACTCTCCTAAATTCTTGCTAAGGCTGAACTGTTACTTTTGTTGCTAAAACCAGAATTTAGGGTTTAGATGAAGAAAACATCAGGAAATTACTCCAAACTTGAAATAAAGACCGAGGAAGAATCACGCCTTATCCCTAGAAGGGAACTACTTGCTAAAAGCCATAATAATGAAAAATAAGAATAACAATTAAATAAAAACTCACATGATTGCTTGAAAATTGAAGTTGCCATCCTTACTGGCTTACAAAAGCAATAAAAGTAGAGAAGGGGCTCTACTAAACTATAGCTAAACTAAAACTACCTAATTTGTATCCTAAAAAGCATATCTAATTGAGCCAAAAGCTTCTCTATTTATAGTACATGGATGAACGAGCCTAGAACCAACTCCTTGATGTGCAGGCGACGAAGTCTAGCTTTGAATGATGCGAGAATGGATAAATCTGAGTCGAAACTGACCAAATTCGACCAGTTCTTATCAAAATTAGTTAAAATCGACCAAAACCGACTAGTTCTAATCAAATACGACTAAACAGACCAAATCTTGTAAAAACTGACCAAATTCGACCAGTTTTGATCAAAACTAACCAGTAAAAGCCGAGGAAACCTAATCGAACATGACCAGGACATGTGACGCAATTGCGGTCAAACACGTGTCGTAATCAAAACCAAGTAGAACTTTTTTCGGCCACATTGTATTCGACTAGGATTCTTTTTGGAGCAGAAGTCTGCTCATTTTTATCATGAAGAGGTCAAACAGGTCTCCTTTTTTGCCCAGCTATGTACGGATAAGGATTTTACCTGCCAAAATGAGTTCGACCAGGAGTGTTGTCCATGTGCTACTTGACCAGGACCTTTTTTCTTGTCCAGTTAGGTTTCTTGGTCGTATGGGACTCACATGTCATCAAATTCTTCCCAAATTTGGCAGGTTTGATCCTTGAAACATGATGAACACAATCATGAAAGCAATTTGTAAAAAATAATCAAAGTTTATGCATAAAATGTCACATTAAAAGAGTTATAAGCATGAGTTTGCACGTTTTAATACTAAACCTAGGGTAAAAATGCTACCAAGTTAGCACTTATCAAATTCCCCCAAACTAGCATTTTGCTTGTCCTCAAGCAAAGAATGTGAATGATTTTTCTAAAAATTGAGATGCCTATGTTTATATGATTTTCAATAACCAATCTTCCAAAAATTCACATCACATCTATGAATATGAGGCAATTGATCTAAGCAATTTAAACTCTCCAAATGCATATATTAAGATTATCAAATTTCAATCTTAGAAAAGAGAGAGCTTAATCAATTAAATTGTCTTGACAATCTTCCCTCATATAGGACTTAAAATAAACCATACAAAGAAAACACTCGTTATGCTACAATTTATACAAAGTTGCTAGATTGCCCTTTTGAGAGAAAAATTAAAACACTTATATTTCGGTTTTTTTCTTTTTCTTTATTCACTTTTTTTATTTTTCTTCTTCTACTTTTTCGTGCTCTTGGTCAGAATGCTTTTATTGGGTCATTTCATCGTGGCTAGAGGAGACACAGCTGAAGACGCTTACTTAAGTGCACTTATAGAAAAGCAGCTTTGTCGGTTTCCCGAGCCCCTATAAGCAATCTCAATGCTCTGTATATTTTCCCTTCACCAGTTGTTCGATGATTCACCACCGCCTCCCCCAGCGGGTCGCATATTGTTGTGGTATTGCGAATACCCCAGCAGGTTTTGTGAACGATCCTAGCGAAGATTACGCGGCGCGGGTTGACCGGATGACCGGTCCTCCCCCGCCGGACAAACACGAGAAATGACACGAGGATTTATACAGGTTCGGGTCCCGGTGGGGGCCCTAGTCCTGTCGGTGCGCTCCCGACCAGAGTCGGCTTGGGAGGCTCTCTCCGGGGGAGAGGCTTCCGGAGCACACCTGTTAGTTTTTAGCTACTCCAACAAATGAATCACTTGCTTACAACTGAGGGGTACAAGGGATATTTATAGCCCCAAAAAGAAGCAAAAAGCCTAAACTACCCCGGAAGCCACCGTCGGATTGAAGGGCAGGAACGTCCTTCTCCCGGTCAAACGCCTTGGATGCTTGACAGGTGGTCGCTGATTCCCGAGGCGCTCCTCGCGTGACCTACACGTGACAAACAACTCGAGACTTTACCTTTAGAAGGGCGATGGGGCCCGGGACCGGCACCGGAGGCCAGGTCCCGGGGGCGAAAAGGCGGCGCCCGGGGAGGCACCGGAGGCCATGTCCCCGGGCAAATGGCGACGCCCGGGACCGGCGCCGGAGGCCAGGTCCCGAGGGCCAAAAGGCCGCGCCCGGGGAGGCAGTGGAGGCCAGGTCCCCGGGCCAATGGCGGTGCCCGGGACCGGCGCCGGAGGCCAGGTCCCGGGGGCCAAAAGGCGGCGCCCGGGGAGGCACCAGAGGCCAGGTCCCCGGGCCAATGGCGGCGCCCGGGACCGGCGCCGGAGGCCTGGTCCTGGGGGCCCAAAGGTGGCACCCGGGGAGGCACCAGAGGACATGTCCCGGGGCAAATGGCGGCGCCCGGGACCGGCGCCGAAGGCCTGGTCCCGGGGGCCAAAAGGCGGCGCCCGGGGAGGCACCGGAGGCCAGGTCCCCGGGCCAATGGCGGCGCTCGGGACCGGCGCCGCAGGCCTGGTCCCGGGGGCCCAAAGGCAGCGCCCGGGGAGGCACCGGAGGCCATGTCCCCGGGCAAATGGCGGCGTTCGGGACCGGCGACGAAGGCCAGGTCCCGGGGGCCAAAAGGCGGCGCCCGGGGAGGCACCGGAGGCCAGGTCCCCAGGCAAGTATGTATCGCAACTCGGTATTGGAGAACGAAGAGATCAAAAGACAACTTGGTGTCATTCAATCTAGTAGTTCACCTTGTGGATCTTCTGTGGTATTAGTACCAAAGAAAGATGGGACTTGGAGTATGTGCATCAAGTACTGAGCACTGAACAAGATCACCATCAGGAACCGGTACCCCCTTCCTCGTATTGACGACCTCCCAGACCAATTTAAGCATGCTGCAGTCTTCTCAAAGTTGGATCTTAAGTCAGGATATCATCAAGTCAGCATCTCAGAGGAGGATACTTGGAAAACCGCGTTCAAAATGTGACAAGGTCTGTTCAAATGGCTGGTCATGCTATTTGGCCTCTGCAACACCCCGGCTACTTTCATACGTCTCATGAATGATGTATTGTGACAGTTCATCAACGACTTTGTGATTGTTTACCTCGACGACATACTGGATTATAGTTGTTTGTGAGACCAACACCTAGTTCATGTGGAATAGGTGATCGAACAGCTTCAGCAACATCAACTTCGCCTCAACCGTAAGAAGTGCCAGTTCAGCCAGCAAACTTTACTATACCTGGTGTCGATGATTTGTACTCGGGGTCCTCAGTCGATCTTTCATAGATTATAAGTTGTGAGACCTTTCACAGTGCTCCTCCGGGAAGGTAGGATAAGTAATGTCCACAGGGACACAGATGAATTTATACAGGTTCGGGCCCTCGATGGTGGGAGTAATAGCCCTACGTCATGTTATGATTTCACTATGTAGGGAAAAAAGTGTTTACAAGAGGGAGGAAGAGATGATCACAGGCGAAGATCTCTTCTATATTATTGTCTATCTAACTATGCCTAATTCTTCAAGCTTTGTTGACTTGTTGTCGTGCTTGTTAACCACCTTTACATCATGCGTCGACCATCCTTTTATACTAAATGAAAGGATGTAAAATATGAAGCGGTTTGGGACAGTTGTCCTGGTGCAGTTCGTATAACCGCACTCATCTCCTTCACCGGTTAAGCACGTGCAATCATGGGTAACCGCACATGTCAACCTCCTGGCGGTTGTATTCACACGTGGGAGAAGTTGCTTCGTGCCTAAGAACGTGTCCAATAGAGTTTTGAACACCCCCCAAGCTACTTTGGTCGCGTATAGTCAGCAACCCTCTGACTGCGCACTATCTGCGGTCTTATGATCGTGCAAGGACTGCAATCATAAACAAACTATGTGCCCATCAGCGACCATAGTGGTTATTATAGACACATATCATATTCGAACCTGACTTGAACTCGATATGTGTTACTCAAACTAGCTCGGGTGATAATCCTCGTCAGCTAGCCCCCAAATTTGAAGAAAAACGAAAAGACTGATTTACTTCAAATTTTAATCCTGTGTCAAATTTTTAACCCGACGCTTCAGCTTCTTCAATTGTAATACTGTACGCCGCATGGCGGTTTATCTCCCGGGGAAATCCTTTTAGATCTTCTCGATAGGTAATGATGAATTTATTGACTTGTTTAATCAAGACAACAACTGTAAGTGTATTTTAAAAACTCGAGAAGTTCGTGGGAATGAACCGTCACCTCCGGGCTCTATAAATATCGCAGCCTCTCAGTTTTTAAGACTTACAAATTCTTAGCTAAGTCCTTTAGAAAATCTTCTTCTGACTCCCTATCTCACATCTCCTCTTTTACTCTTCACCTTGATGGAGAACCAAGATCCCAAGATAGTTATTGAGATTGAGAGTGATGAGGAAGAAATAGAAAAGACACAAGATATCCAGAAGGTAAACTTCTTCTAAAACATCTTATGATTTTCTGAGTCAAACATTTTCCTAAGCAATTCATTTTAGACTTCACAGGTGCTTGAGGAAATGGTTTCTCCAAAGAAGAGATCTAGAGATGATGAAGGATCCTCCAGTGGAGTTGCATTGAAGATTCTAAAGGGTGCTGGTACCTGTGTTGCCACATTGCCCCTTGCTACTCATCTAGTTTACTCTTCATCTCCACCTTTGGAGATCCACAACAACCCTTCTAACCATCCCACTTCTGAAGGAAGTCTCACACCTCTGTGACCAGGCGGTCCTCAGCTTTTGTTGGGTGATCAATTTTCTAGGGAAAGTCTCACACTTCCGCGTCCAAATCCTCCCCAAAGCTTGGCATTTTCCTCTGCTTCTCAAGTAATAGCTATCTTCACCGTCCTTGTCGGTTATATGTTTTATGAACTAACCATGAATACATAGGAGGTGAAGGCCACTGGAGCCCCTAGCGATCAGCTTGCTGAAATCGAGGCTCCTCTTGATGAGAGAGTAGCCTTGTGCAGAACTCTCCAAAAAGAAAAAGAGGCGCTGGAAACGAAGACTGAGCAAATGTCTTCGGTCATTCTGCATCTGGCAGAATGTTGTGACAACTCCCGAGAAGAGGCACACACATTCTGTGTGGAGAGAGACTACGCTCGGCAGCAGTGAGAACTCTCCGACACAATAAGGAATAATTGCACTCCTTTGCTTCGGGACGACGTAGATAGGCTTAGGGCTATAGCCAGTTCTCTAGGGGCAGTCAGTGTAAATCCTACTGACGCTAATACATCCCTAGGAGAACTTTGTAAATTACTTTCAAATCAGGTCGACACTTTGGTCGCCTGTGTCCCTTTTGTATGTAAAGACTGCCAGAAATAAAGAATTTCGTTTCCTTATACTTGACTCCTTAAAAAGATTATGTAAAACTTATAATTCCCAATTAAGGTTCTTTACATTCTCTGTGTGAAAAATGGTTACTAAAAAACATCTCTTGTGACCAATCATACACAGGTAAATTTCTGTCAGAGATCGTCTCAGGATAGTTCTTTGGTCTCAAAATAGCATTGAGACCATGTACTGTGATCAATACCAGTTGTGACCACAGAACATCATTGTAATGGTACGGCGATCACAGAATTGCATTGCGGTCACCCATAGTACAGCGATCACAAAATTGTGTTGCGATCATTGTAAAGAACATAAGTTTATCCTGAAACCATAAGGGATTACTTCTATAATAAATTTTAAGAACTTCTCGTATCTTTATCTGTACCATAGCCCCCGAATGTGAAATAAAATGATCTTTAACAAAGATACATTTTGCTTCAGATTCATAACAGGGTACTGATAATGGGTTCCAAAAGGAAAGGCACCCATTATGGGAAATTAATAAAATATCTAGCTAAGGGTCGTCTCGAACATATAAAAGTAGAAGATAGCTTAATAGAGAAGCTTCGCAGCCAAAAACCCCTTCATTGCCGGAGACATTCTCGCCGCACAAAACCCTCTTTGCACTCCTTGGCCTCGTTGTCTCCAAAACTGTCGCCTTTCTTCAAACTTCGACAGCAATAGCATCTTGGAGCCGATCCATCCACCATTCTGAAGAAAGCCTGGTGGCGCTAGAGAAGGAAGAAATTCTTCCCCCGTGGCTGCTGATCAACTGGTGGCCAACGGAGAAGAATGAAGAAACCCCATCTGTTTGAGAGGGCGAATTGGTGATCTTCGAGGAATATATGCGCTGTGGGTTTCGATTCCCGGAAAATGAGTTCCTTCGGGGAATCCTTGACCACTATGGGTTGGAGTTGGTGAATCTCCACCCAAATGGTGTTCTTATCTTGGTGATCTTTTAGTACTTGTGTGAAGCATTCATTGGAGTGCTGCCAAGCGTGGAGCTTTTTCGATGCTTTTATTTTTCAGTGTGGTCGAAGAGTGCCAATGCCGCTGGGTGCATCTACTTCCGCATAAGGGAGAAGAAAGAGTACCCATACCTTCCTCTACGGGATTCGGTGCACGGGTGGCATCATAAGTGGTTTTACTGCACTCCTCCGTCGAAGAGCAGACTCTGGTTTGCGAACACCCGACCGGAGAAGGATAGCGAAATGGAGTCTATTCCTTCTCTAAGTGTAGAATTAGAGAAGAAAGCTCAAGCTATTCTTTACCTAGTCCAACAGGGATTAACTGCATGAGCCCCCTACATGAGAGGGAACATCCGTGACTTCGTAAAGAACAGGATGAGCCCTCTGCATGAGAGGGAACATCCAGCTTGGGAAGTGAAGTCCATAGCTGACAGCACTTTACATTACAATACAGGTATGTCCTCTGGTTCACAAAATATGCAATCTTACCAATGAAGGATATCATATCAAATAATTTTGCCTTTCTGCAATGCAGTTCTTTCTTTGTCCGAGATTGAAAAATGGACGAACAACCTTCTGCGGCCGTACAATGTTGCGGCAGTAGGAGCTAAAGGGTCGCTTCGCCCCCAGAGCTTAATAAATTCCGGCGACGATCTTAAACAAGAGCGTCGAAAGGTACAATCTTTTCCAACGAGCTCTTTCGCAAACCGTCCCTTGGACTTGTATTGCCAAATCATTTATTTAAATAACACAGCTGCTGGGAAGAATCGCTAGGACGAAGCGTCCAGGGGATGACGTTGGACCTTCTGGGGGATTATCCGTGAAGAAGGCGAAGAAAACCCCCTCGAAGCACAAGATGAAGGAGCCTGCTCCCGAAAAGCCTAAGAATATCTTGGGAAGGGCTTCTTCACAAAGGAAAACTATGGCCAAGAAGAAAACTATATTCCCATGTACGAGTGGAAATTACTTCTTAGTCGTACAGGATGAGGGGAGTGCGGATGAAGAAGACGATGTCCCTCTCATTCATCGCAAAAGGACATTGACCGATCCTGATACTGCTGGAACCTTGTCCTTGACAACAAGAATAGGAGCGGCAACACAGGGCCCCATGACTACTGATGATCTTGTGGTTACAGATGAAACCCCTGTACCTAAGGCTTGTGAAGCCCCAGGGCTAACAATTCCTCCCCTATTAATCGAGGGAGCGATCGTGGTAAGAATTCTCACAGTCTTGTATTTTGTCATCTCTCTGCATATACCCATCGAAGTGTGCACATATAGGGAGAAGAGGAGACTGTCCCGTTCAAGAAGAGGAAAACTAGGACAGATGATGATACCTCCCCAGGAGCCCCCAGTGGGCTTCTTTCGCCTAGGAGCTCATCATCGAAACCCAAGTCATGGATGGGGTTTCGAATAAAGTGAGAATTTCCCCTAATGATACTTCGATGTGATCAACAGGAGACATTCTGAATCACGATTTGCTTGTTTGTTTTTTTCTTTTCTAGGCGCAGGGGTCCTGCGCTCAGTACTCCGGCGACCTTAACAAGCCTTGGTGCAACATCTGCCGCAGAGGTCATGGGTGAACCAAATTATGCTCCCATGGCCAAGGAAATTCCTCAGGCCATTCTGAAGGAAATAGCAGCGGAGACCAAATCCCAAGAAATGGAAACCGCAGTCCCGACCACAGAGGAGGTTCAACAGGAAAGATCATCTACTGTCCCTACCATGGAAAAACAAGTCTTGAGGCTCGACCTCACGTTGATTTTGAGAGCAGTTCGTTCAATGATTATATAGAAGTATGTAGAACTCTTTCTATTATTCTCGAGTTCGCAGAAACTTAGGAATATTCCAACTTCTAAGAGAAATTTCTTATCGTGTTCCAGGACTTTACCCGGGTGGCGACCAGATCGATGGCTGTAGCAAAGCATATCGAGGTCGCGCAGTGAGAGATCAGCCGGCTACAATAGTAAGTGAGCTGCATCTTATTTGCCTGAATTCGCATCTAAGTTTAACGTTTGTTTGCCTTGTTATAGAGAGAATGCCTTTCTGAACAAGAGCCTAGCTGATCGAGAAAACCAGGAGGTAACAGTAGTTGCCAAGATTTCCTTTTTGGAGCGAGAACTCCAGAAATCACGATTGCAACTCTCCTATAAGTATACTTCCGACCAGAAGAAATCATCTTGCTGCATGAATTGTTATAATAACTGCTTACTGCGTTCATGCAGCGCAAGAGGAGCAAATAAGCCATCTTTTAAAAGAAAAGAAAGACCTCCTGGCGACCATTGAATTACAAAACTCAAAGATTGACACTATCATCATGGAGAACGAAACCTTAAAAACAACAATTTCATCCTGTAGTAGTGCTCAACTGAACATCTTCGAAAAGCTGAAGATGGTGGAAACTTTGCTAAAAGCGGATGTGGTCGAATCACAAAAGGATAACCCAAGCTTTACCGAGTTAGCCACACTAGTCGCGGCTCAGGCCGAATCACTTCTCGAGTATCTTCCTAAAGATACAAGGCGACAAGAGGAGGCAATGAGGGCAAATGTGCAATCTATATCCTCCGCCATCCTCTGTAAACTCTGTTTTTACCACGGCCCTAATCTTGATCTGAAACCAGTGGTAGGCGACGCAGAGATCGAGAGTGAAGAAAAACTCGAAGCCATATCGGACGAAATGAAACCTCTGGTAGATGTTCTTTTAAAAGAGTTAGGCTTGTTTTGATTATAACAACTTTTGTACCTGCAAACATGTTTTTATACAATGTAGATGTATGCCTTAAATTTTGAAAAAGAATGTACTTCTCTTCATCTCGTGTTATGACCATATTCCCTTACCCCCTCCAGAGATCATAAGTACTGAAGACTTTGATATTATAATCTCTTGAGAAAATATGGGTGTTCTGATGATTAGAAATATCTAAGAAATGTTTTAACTTAGATACGATCATCCGATCATACCAATACTAACCTTAATATGACACCCAGCCTTATTACAAAGTGGCAGCCACTGGAATGATCAGGAACATGCCAGTAAGTCCCATATGCGTTGAGAAACGGCTTATTGAGGGATGTCTTATCTGGATGCGACCATGAGATCTGCCAGCGAATCCGATCAGGGCATCATAGCAAAATGATTATTGGCGATCGGCCCCCGAGCAAGGCTCGTTATGGGTGTGGCAAACAAAGAGATGAACGTAACATGAGGCAAATGAAAGTACTCATGAATTTTTATCAAACCATGCTAATTGAACAGGAAAAGAGATTGGAGAACTTACACATAAAACTTGCGCAGCTGATCTATGTTCCAAGTACTGGACAAGATTCTGCCATCCTCCATTGCTAACTGACCGGTTTTGTATTTTTTGTAAAACCAAATCACCCACGTGAAGACTCTGCGGCCGCACCCTTTTGCTGTGAAATTTTCGCAAAGCTTGCAAATATACCGCTGACTTTATCAGCGCTCGATCACATTTTTCTTCGAGGAGGGTTAAATCCTGGGTACGTTGTTCGACATGATCAATCTGACAGAATTGAACTACTCGAATAGAACCAATACTAATTTCCATGGGCAATACCACCTCAGCGCCATATACCAATTGGAAAGGTGTTTCACCGGTGGCTCGACTGCAGGTAGTACGTAATGCCCACAGAAGAGAGTAGAGTTCATCTACCCAAGCCCCCGAGCGCATCTTAAGGTGATCAAAAACACGTTTTTTGATGCCCTGTAATATCTACCCGTTGGCACATTCGACGGCACCATTGCTCTGTGGATGAGCTATGGAAGCAAAGCACACCTTAGTTCCAATATTGTCGCAATAGTCCAAAAAGAGACCGCTAGCGAATTGGGAATCATTATCAGTAATGAGACGACTTGGAACACCAAATTGAGTGACAATGTTCTTATGAAAAACTTTTGTGCCGCAGCAGCGGTGACATTACAGACTGGTTCAGCCTCAATCCACTTTGTAAATATGTCAATAGCTACGAACAAGAAATTATACCCATTAACCGCTTGTGGCATAGGACCCATAATATCTATCCCCTAGGCCGCAAAGGGCCATGTTAAAGGGATAGTTTGCAAGGCATATGCGGGTTGATGGACCTGTCCCGGGCACCGCCTTTAGCCCAGGGACAATGGCCCCGAGGACAAGGCCCCCGGTGCCTATCCTGGGTGCCGCCATGCGCCCGGGGACGAGGCCCCCGGTGCTTGCCACGGGCATTGCTGTCCTTCCGGAGACAGTAGTCTCCGGTCCCTGGTCACGTGCAGGTCACGCGAGAAGCGCCTCGGGAATCTGCGGACACCTGTCAAGCATGCATGGTGCCTGCCCGGGAGAAGGACGTTGCTACCCCTCGATCCAGCGGTAGCAGGCGGGGTAGTTTAGTCTTTCTGCGTCTTTTGGGGCTATATAAGCCCATGTAACACCTCATGTATGGGACAATTGCTCATTATTGCTAGGAATAGACAATCTCATAGGTGTGCTCCGGAGCCATCTCTCCCCGAGAGAGCTCTCCTAGCAGACTCCGGTCGGGAGCACGCCGACTGGACTAGGGCCCCCACTGGGACCCGAACCTGTATAAACCCCCACTGGGACCCGATGGGGGAGGACCGGTCACCCAGTCAGCCCGCGTCGTACTTTCTTCGCTAGGATCGTCCACAAAACCTGCCGGGGTATTCGCAATACCACGACAGTTGGCGCCGACCGTGGGGAATCGTGACGAGACGCCATGGCTCCCCCAAGAACGAGGGCCCACGCCCATCCCGGTGACGCTGGTGCCGGTGACCCGGCGCCACCCGTCCGGGACACGACCGTCCCGGCGCTTCCGCCCGGAGGCGGCCAGACCCAAGTACCACCTCCCACCTTCCCTGTTAATTTTGGTGGTTCGACCTCCGGTTCAGTCCCGGTGACCGCGATCGCCTCGGCCTGGAGCAGTCTGCCCCCGACGGCTTCCCCGGCTCGTCGGGACGCCTTGCTTGAGGCTTTAGTGGAGGGCCAGCTCCGCGCCCAGCGCTCTATGGACGAGTTGCTCTGCGTCTTGGCGCGGCCACCGGCCCCCACATACCTGCAGTACCCATACTCGGGGGCTATGCCCCCGTTTATGGGTCACTCGGCGGCCCCTCTGGTCTCCGGAGGCCCGGCCACCCTGTACGATCCCATCGGGGGTATCCTCCCCCGTCAGGCCATCCGTCTGGAGCCTTCCCAGCGCCGGGAGCTTTCCCGATGCCGGGGGGTTACTTCATGCCCGGGCCCTTGACGACACCGGGGGCCCTGTTCCCGGCCCATTCCCGGGGCCGGGGGCGCATTACATTCTGGGGGTTTTCCCTGCGCCGGGAGCCAGTCCCGCCCCACAGGTTTCGTTTACCGCACCGGGGGCGGTCAACAGAGTAGCTCCCGTACCACATCAGACCTCCCCCCGCAACGGCACCCCGGTTCCGGACGTCGCCGCGGGGGTTCCCCCCTTGCCGGCTACGGATAATACAGGAGTTTGCCCCTTTCTGGTTCCAGTCGTCGCCGCGGGGGTTCCCCCCTCTTCGGTTCTGGATAATACAGGGGTTTCCTCCTTTCTGATACCGAGCGTCGCCGCGGGGGCCCCCTCCCCGGTTCCGGATAATACAGGAGTTTCCTCCTTTCTGGTTCCAGAGGTCGCCACAGGAGGCTCCCCCCTTCCGGCCCCGGTAGCCTCCGGCGGACCAGGTCCGTTTCTCCTGGGAGGAGGTCGAGCGAATGCGCACGGCTATGTCCGGGGAAGAGCTTCCCCCAGGTCGCGGACGCGGAGAGCGTCGCTCCCGCACCGGCCGGGGGAAGAGACTCGCTGAAGAATCAACCTCTCTGGGGGGGCGCCCGGACGTCTTGGAAGTCAGCCCCGGCCCAGAAGGAAAGTGTCGTTACCGCCATGCCGGCAGGCCCCTTGGGCCACTTCCCGACTCTGACAATGAGCGCGCATCCCCTGTCAAAGGAGACAGCAACCGGGACTCTCCCCGAGAAGTGCAGTCGATGGCCGCGGCCTTACCGTTCGCCGCACATCGAGCACTACAATGGTGAGGCCGACCCCTATGAATTTGTGCAGGTGTATTCCACAGCCATCTCGGCGGTTGGGGGGGACGAGACAGTGCAATGCAACGTCTTCCCCCTCTACCTCACCGGGATCACGCGCTCGTGGTTCTACAACTTGAAGGCCAGCTCCATCAAGTCCTTCGCGCGGCTCAAGCGCGAGTTCTGCGCGAACTTCCAGGGGAACTACATACGTCCCCTGGATACCTCGCAGCTATATACAGTCCAACAGAGGATGGGGAGACCATCCACAGCTTCTTCAAGTGGTTCGCTCAAGTCAAGAGAAAAGTGGCTCATGTCCCAGACTCCACAATCATCGAGGCGTGCAAGAACAGGATCCTCCTGGGTGAGCTCCACCGGAGGCTCTCCCGGAGCTGCCCCTCCTCCGCCGACGAGCTCTTCAACGTACTTGAAAAGTACACTCGGGCGGAGGAGGACGAGCTCCGAAAGAAAAACCAGGGCCTCTCGCCTCTGCTGACCGGGGGGCCAGGGACCCCCTCAAACGCCCCAAGCAGGGGGGTCGTAACGAGCCACAGCCTCGGGACACTTTTGTCCTCGAGGGTGGAGGCGGCTCGCGCGACGCCCCGAGGGGCAATCGCCCCTTCCCCAAGCCGAAAGGCCGTGGGGGAGGATAGTCGTCCCACGGTCGGGAAGGCCCCGTCAGGGGAAGTAGGGAAGGACCATGGTTCAGCTTCCACAGGTCCAGTACCCATGCCACCCAGGAATGCCATTAGCTGCTACAGCAGTTCGCCGCGTTCCTCAACCAACATGGGCAGGGGGGGACTCCGGCCTCCTTGCCCCCTCAGCCGGCCTTGCCGGCCCTTCCTGCCACCGCAGGGGGTTAGTAGGGGCAGACGCGGGAGGGGGAGCCGACAGAGACTCTCCCCTTCCAAACTTCCCAGAGGCATGTCAACGTCATCATGGGAGGGTCCACTTCCGGGCGGGACTCCAAACGTCAGCGCAAGGAGTACGGGCGCGAAGTAAAGGTGGTGGGGGTGCTGCACACGTCTCCGCCACCCAAGTGGTCGGACGTCCCCCTCACCTTCACGGCGGAAGACGCGCACTAGGTTTTCTTCCCCCATGATGACGCGCTCATCGTCTCCGCCACCATCTACAACTGCCACCTGGCCCGCATCCTACTGGATGGCGGGAGCTCCGCGGATGTCCTCTACCTGAAAGCCTTCAAGGAGATGCATGTGGATGAGATGCTCTTGCAGCCCGCAGCAGGGCCTTTGCAAGGATTCGTCCCGGGGAAGGCGATCTACCTCATGGGGAAGGTGGATCTCCCCATGATGTTCGGCACCTCAGAAAACTGCCGGAGTGAGATGGTCCGGTTTGATGTGGTAGACCTCCCCTCCTCCTACAACGTGATCATGGGGAGGACCATGATCAACTGCCTGGGAACCACGATCCACCAGAACTACCTCTGCGTGAAGATCCCCGGGCCTCACGGCATGATCACTGCCCGGGGAGACCAAGACGTGGCCTGCGCTCTATACGAGCGCGCCGCTGCAACGATCGGGAGCGTCAACATCATCAAGACCCTGGGGGGGAGGCCTCACCCCCGGAGTCAGACGTCGCCGTGATACCTTCCGGGAGGCCCCTCCCCAACCTGCGTCTGGAAGGGGGCCTCCGGAAGATCCCGCTGTCCCCGGATGACGAGGACAAAACCGTCAAAATCGGGGCGGAGCTCCCCGAGGAGCATGCGGAGCAACTCGCGGCTTACCTGCTCGAAAACTCTGACGTTTTAGCGTGGAAGCCCTCCGACATGTGGGGCGTTGCCCGGGATGTCATCGAGCACAAGCTCACGGTGACCCCCAGTCACCCCCCAATCAAGCAGAAGCTGAGGAAACTCTCCCTTGAACGCCAGGAGGCGATCAAGGTAGAGGTTGCCCAACTTCGAGAGGCGGGGTTCATTCGGGACGTCTTGCACCCCGAGTGGCTCGCGAACCCCATCATCGTGAAGAAGTCGAACGGCAAGTGGCGGATGTGTGTGGACTTCACTAACCTCAAACGCGCCTACCCCAAGGACAACTTCCCGCTCCTGCGAATTGACCAGTTGGTCGACTCCACCACGGGGTGCGAGTTGATGAGCTTCCTGGATGCGTACTTGGGCTATCACCAAGTCCGGATGGCAGAAGGGGACGAGGAAAAGACGAGTTTCATAACTCCCCTCGGAATCTTCTGCTACGTCCACATGCCCTTCGGGATGAAGAACGCGGGTGCAACCTTCCAGCGGCTCATGACGCTGGTCTTCAAGGACCAGATCAGTCGTAACGTCGAAGTCTACGTTGACGACGCGGCCGTCAAAAGCCCCCGTGCGGCGGCTCACGTCGATGATTTGGCAGAGACCTTCTGCCACCTCCGCGCGTACGGGTTGAAGCTCAACCCGGAGAAGTGCGCCTTCGGCGTGCGCGGGGGAAGCTCCTGGGCTTCCTTGTGTCCCAACGGGGCATAGAGGCAAACCCCGAGAAGATCCGGGCGTTTCTAAACATGCCCCCGCCGCGGTCGGTCAAGGACGTTCAGCAACTCACCGGCCGCTTAGTCGCGCTGAGCCGCTTCGTTTCGCGATCGGGAGAACGTGGCCTTCAATTCTTCAAGATCCTCCGGGGGCTCGAGGGGTTCCGGTGGACCCCCGAGGCTCAGGAGGCCTTCATTGACCTAAAGAAGTACCTCATGAGCCCCCCAATGCTCGTGAGTCCATCTCCGGAAGAGCCCTTTCTCCTCTACCTTGCCGCGACCCCGGTCGCCGTAAGAGCGGTATTGGTACAAGAGCAAGATGGGCAGCAGCGTCCCGTGTACTACGTGAGTGAAGCCCTCCAAGGGGCCAAAACTCGGTACACGGAGATGGAGAAGATCTGCTACGCCCTCCTGATGACGTCCCGGAAGCTTCGTCACTACTTCCTGGGGCACCCCATCACCGTCCCGTCATCCCTCCCCTTGAGGGAGGTGCTCCAGAACAAAGAGGCCACAGGCCGAATCGGGAAGTGGGGAGCCGAGCTCGCCCCCTTTTCCCTTTCCCTCATGGGGCGCTCCGCCATCAAGTCACAGGCCCTCGCCGACTTCGTGGAGGAGTGGACTCCTGCCTTCGGGCCCGGGGACGAAGACCTCCCCGCGCCGCCCCGACGCAGCGACCATTGGACACTCATGTCCGATGGCTCCCTGTGTCTCACCGGGGCTGGTGCGGGAGTAGTCCTTCGGAGCCCCGAACTCGAGTACGCGGCGCGGTTTGAGTTCCCCGCCACAAACAACGTCGCCGAACACGAGGCTTTACTCCTTGGGATGCGTCTTGCGCACTCCCTGGGGATTCGACGCCTCCTAGTTAAAGGAGACTCCCAGCTCGTAGTTTTCCAAATGGACAAGTCTTACTTGTGCCATGACGCAAACTTGAGCCTCTACTTGCAGGAGGTGCGCAAGATGGAGAAGCACTTCGACGGCCTTGAGGCCCGGCACATCCCACGAAGGGACAACGACCGGGCCGACACCCTAGCCCAGGCCACCACTGCCCGGGAATCGCTCCCCAAAGGGGACTTCTTGGAAATTATTGCGAAGCCCTCGGTGACCTCCCCGAAAGCGGGCGACGAGCCTCACGTCCCAGAAGTCGCCGAGATCACTCAGACTTCGTCTTGGAAGGACCCCCTTATCTCCTTCATAAAGGGGGAGGGGGACCCTCCCAACGAGACTGAGGCTAAGCACCTCCTGGCCAAAGCTCAGGCATACCTCCTGTTGGAGGGGAAGCTCCACAAGCAGGGAGCTTCCGCCCTACTTCGATGCCTCCCACGGCCGGAAGGGCTCCGGCTTCTCGAAGACATCCACGTGGGAAGCTGCGGGTCTCATCTAGCCCTGCGCGCCATCGTGGCCAAGGCTTTTCGCCAGGGCTTTTACTGGCCCACGGTGATGCGCGACGCGCAAGACCTTGTCTCCGCGTGCGAGGCTTGCCAGAAGATGGCCAAGGGTTCGAACCTCCCCCTTGTAGCACTGCAGACTATCCCCATCACTTAGCCCTTCGCGCGCTGGGGGATGGACCTCCTAGGGCCCTTCCCCCCAGCGCCCGGGGGCTAAAGTATGCGGTGGTCGCGGTCAACTACTTTACTAAGTAGGTAGAGGTCGAACCCTTGGCCAGCATCACTTCCCGGGCGGTACAGCGGTTTTTCAGGAAAAACGTCGTTTGTCGTTTTGGCGTCCCCCGAGAGATCACTGTCGATAACGAGACCCAATTCGACTCGGCGTATTTCCGGGAATTCTGTGAAGGCCTGGGGCTCACCATCCACTTCCCTTCAGTGGCCCATCCCCAGAGCAATGGGGCCGTTGAAGGGGTCAACGGCATGATCCTACAAGGGTTACGCCGACGACTCGAGCAAGCCGCTTCCAAGCGCGGTGCATGGGCGGAGGAGCTCCCTAGCATCCTTTGCTCCATGCGCATGACTCCGAGCCAGGCGACGGGACGTACTTCCTTCTCCCTGGTATACGGGGCTGAGGCAGTCCTCCCCCCAGAGATTGGCTTTCGTCTGTGCGAGTCGAGCTCCTAGACGAAGCTAGGACCGCGGCATACCAAGCCAATGAAGCCAACCAGCGATTGGAGATCGATCTTGTGGAGGAGGAATGCGACCGAGCACTCCTCCGCCATGCCATCTACGAACGCGAAATGGCGCTCGCATACAACCAGCGCGTGCGCGAGAGGACTTTTCACCTCGGGGACCTTGTCCTCAAGCGTGTCATAGACCCCGAAGCCCAGGGCAAGCTCTACGCCAAGTGGGAGGGCCCCTACGGGATCTCGGCGAGTCTGGGCTCGGGGGATTACAAGCTCTCCAACCTTCACGAGTAGGAGCTGAAGCACACGTGGAATTTGCGTTTACTTCGCAAGTTTTACGTCTAGCCTACGGGCTCGTCCCCTCCCCCGAAGCGATTACACCGGAGGGGGAAGGGGGACCTCATACTCACTGTCCCCTCCCCCGGAACGATTGCGCCGGAGGACGAGGGGGGACATTGTAATCACCGTTCCCTCCCCTTTCGCGATTTCGCGGGGGGAGGCGTTGTATTTTTGTTCATGGTTAGTACAACTGGATTTTTCTTCAGCTCTGTCTCAATACAGGTTTTTTACATTACCGCCCCTTACGGCGATGCCCTCCCCGTGACGAAGTGGGCTATGACGACCCAACAAGTCCCTATAACGGGAGTCCCACTCCCGTAGGGCGGCTTACGATCACCCCTCGTGGACTGAGGGTGTAAGCGGCAACCTGGTCCTCAGGGACCGCGGTAACGAGTCAATTTGGGAGACTAGTCCCCTACCCAAACACTCAGACCTATCATCGGGCGTATCCTCCTCCAGGAGTCGATTGTCTCCTCAGTGAGACGGAGTTCTTGGATATTTTCTCGGAGATATTATTCTCGGCTCCCCGTTTTCATGGTGACCGAACGGTTGTCTCCCAGAAAAATTACCTTCGAAAATTTCGTCTCGGATTTTCTTGGATGTTTTTCCCCAGAGACCTTGTGCCCGGGGACGAGGCCCCCGGTGCTTGCCCCGGGCATTGCTGTCAATCCAGAGACAGGAGTCTCTGATCCAGGTCACGTGCAGGTCACGCGAGAAGCGCCTCGGGAATCGGCGGACACTTGTCAAGCATCCAAGGTGCCTGCCCGGGAGAACGACGTTGCTACCCCTCAATCCAGCGGTAGCAGGTGGGGTAGTTTAGTGTTTTTGCGTCTTTTGGAGCTATATAAGCCCTTGTAGCACCTCATGTAAGGGACAATTGCTCATTATTGCTAGGAATAGACAATCTCACAGGTGTGCTCCGGAGCCATCTCTCCCCAAGAGAGCTCCCCTAGCCGACTCTAGTCGGGAGCACGCCGACAGGACTAGGGCCCCTACTAGGACCCGAACCTGTATAAACCCTCGTGTCATTCGTTGTGTTTGCCCGACGGGGGAGGACCAGTCACCCGGTCAGCCCACGTCGTATTTTCTTCGCTAGGATCGTCCACAAAACCTGCCGGGGTATTCGCAATACCACGACAGACATTAACATAATCACGAGGTACCTAGTAGGACATTTCTTCATCCCCGTCAGCGTCTTTAAGCCCACAAGTTTGCTGTTTCGGTGGCAAAGTCGGTATTGGTCCAATTCCCTGGTTGAAGTCAACTAATTGCTTCAACCAGCTCTGGCAGTTCTTGAGGTCGTGTCCCAGAGAGTTGTGGAGCGGACACCACTTCTTACTTTCCTGCGGGTTAGTTGGTTTCTCTGCCTGGTCGGCGTTATGGCTGCCAAAGGCAGTTTTATTTTTAAATGAAAACTTGTTACCCTTGGCCGGCGGAGGTTTTCTGCTACTGCGACCTCCCGGTACTGTCCGGTTTGATTCTTTTTAGACTTCTTCGATTTTCTGCTTGATGAAGACTCCGGCTTCTTGCCTGTATCCTCTTTTTTCACGTCCTTGAGACCTGGTTGTGGCGGTTGACGAGGATTGACACCCGAGTCAGTTCAAATAAATGCACTGTTGGTTCAAGACAGATTCGAGCCAGACACGTGACTGGCGATGCGGACTCAAGTTATTCTGAGAGGCATCAGCCCGAGGTCGCAGGCTTTACGCGATCAGACCGCAGCTAGTCCGCGGTCAGGAATTCGTGTGCTATACGTGAACAGAATGTCGTAGATGTTGCGCGGTCAGAGCACTTTCGACCAGGGTACTTGGGGTTTATCTGTCCGGCTGTCCCTATAGCGGGAATATCCCAAGTATCCCGAAGATTCCTCCACGTGGAAGACCAACCGTCAGGAGGTTAATACGTGCAGTTATCCATGAATAACACGTGTTAAACTTGCGTGGAGGTTAAGAGCGGTTCTCTAAAAACAGCATGCAAATGTCCAAGCAACTGTCTCATGCAGTTACGGTATGACTCCCTTTCGACCAGTATAAAAGGGTGACAAGATGCATCAAACAGAGAGAGGAACGTCTCTAATACAAGCGAGATATAACACATCTCAACCATTCAAACAGCCAAGTCTACGGCTTAGATTGGATATTTTTTTACAAGCCTCCTTGGCTTCCTTTTGTACACTTATGTAGGAAAAACCTTCGCCTGTGAAGGTCTTTTCCCGCCCTTTTGTAAATCTTTCTCACAGATAGTGAAATCCCAATAGGACGTAGGGCTATTACTCCCACCATCGAGGGCCCGAACCTGTATAAACCTCTCTGTGCTCCTGTTCTTCATTTTTCTACATACCTTCCCGGAGGGTCATCTTGAAAGGTCTCGCTATTACAAATTTTGCATAACTTCGGCAGAGGACTCCGAGTCCGAATCGTCGGCAGCGGTAAATTTCCCTTATCCACCATCCAATTCCACTTAACGGCCTCGGCTGCGTCAGAGTAGCGGTCAGCCATATCAAAGAGATCGGCTACTGACTGAGGCGGTTGCATAAGTAGACCTTCTGTAAACATCCGATATCCAACGACGTGCTTAAACGCCCTGATAACGATGTCGATGATTTGGACTTGTAACATCCTGAGTTTTGGGGTGAAAAGTTCTTTCTTAAAAATCATGCATACATATGTCTCTTCTAGATCAACCAAATCAGCCTCAGTTTATTCTGTTCTAGCCCTAAAATCTCCAAATCTATCTTGTGACCCCAAGTCAAGATCTGACTTTCCAGATTTGATCTATCAGTTATCCTAAACCTAAAAGCCTTCAGAACCCAAATTCAATTCTATCCCTAACTTCCAGAATTATCAACTCTTTTCTGTTTTCGAAAACAGAATATCTGTTATTACCTTTTACCCTAAGTTTCAAAAAATTCAGATTTAATCAAAATCTTAGCCAAGTTCAGACCAGATTATTCCTGGATTATGATCAAGGGTATGCCAATACCTTAATCCAAAAAGTTGGCAGCCAGATTTCACCATCTGAACCTTTTTCGCAAATCAGTCCAAGAGTATCGCAGATCAGTCCTTTTTCCAGATTTTCTAAAAGCCAGAAAAGGCAAAATGTTGCAAATCATCTCCAAATTCAAATCTGACTCAGGGAACACCTCCCAAATGCTTTTCAATACAAATTCTTCTTATACGAGTATCTCAAAATCAAACCCTAAATCCCAGAATTCGAAATCAATTGAAATTCAGATTTCAATTACCCTAAAATACCATATTTCAGTTCATACCAAAAATCATCCAAATGTCTCAAATTTTATCTTCAATCTGTGCCAAATCATTTGTGGAATTAAGTATACCAAAACAGCAGAATCAATTTCAGATCAAACCTTCCAAATCTTCAGATTTACAATTCAGTCCAAATCAAGAATTGGAAATTGCAAATCAGCCCTATTCGACCAGGACAGCAGCTGTTGTGCACGACCAGAGATCGCCGTGCAATTGCGCCGCGCTTGCTCGCCGCCGGTGAGGCTTCGCCGCACTCGTGACCGTGCATGCTTGTGTGTACGTGTCCTTGCTTCAGCCGTGCCGTGGCAACGCCGTGGCAGCGCCGTTGAACAGCATGTGCACCTGCGCGCGACCAGCAACAGGCTTTTGTCAGCAACACTGCGCCACGTTGCCAGCCCTTGTCGCCACTGCCTTGCACCGCCCAACAGCATTGCATCCCGATGAAGCAATGGTTTGATCAGCAGTCACCTCACCAGTGCACAGTCGCGTCGCCGCTCGCCGTTGTTGCAGCTGCGCCCGGCAAATCTTGTTATTTGACACCAATTCAATGTTGTAAATCCTTGCAAGCTTCGCCCACTGCTCTATTTAAACCACCAGAGCCTTGTATCATCTTCTCTTCATCAGGACTTAGCCAATTTTGCAAAATCTCTCGCTGCAGTCGTCTTCTCCGGCGAGCCATCGAGGAGCTTCACGGTGACAGCCTCAACCGCAGCATCTCCTACCAAATTAACAGCACCAATGAGTTCCTCTCATCTCCCTCATTGTGCTGTACCATTTAATTGAGTTATCTTGCATCCAGTCGCCGGTGATCACCGGAACTTCTCGATTGCCCTGTTCCGGCAATGCTGGCCGATCTACCCCGAATTAATCTTCGAATCTGTGAAACAAAATGATCAGTGACTCATTTCCAGCAAGCCTATGCATCCAGATCTCCAGATTGAGCTCAAATCGAAGGTTTCCTCAAATTTGAGCTCCACCAGTAGCCGGCGATCGTCGCCAGGCTTCTCCGGCCATCCTCCGGCCAAATTGATTGTCCAGATAGCTTCATCTTACCCTTCTTTCACTCTCCAAGCTTGGATTAGAGTTCTTTCGGCCTGTATCAAAAAGCCCCAAATCTCATGTCATATTCTCCGGCGCAGTTCACCGGAAATCCTTTCCCGGCCGTTTCAGCTTCATCCACTTTGTCATTCAGGTGTGCCCCAACTTCCTGAGCATATTTGTCTTCTAGCTCGATCTCTGAAACTGCCCAGAATTCAAGTTACAGCTATGCCAAGATTTCTGTCCAGTGGCTTCACTGTGCCGTGTCGCCACCACACTTCTCCTTCGAAATTCATCACCTTCCAGCCATCTTCAGCTTTGAATCCTGTTGAATGATTTGTTTCTGTTATCATTGCCTACCTCCCAGACAAAGTGGTGCATCATTTGGAGCTCTAGATCAAAAGTTATGCCAAGCCCTAGTTTCTGTCCATGTCAGATTCAGTGCCAGACTATGTCAGTCAGTGGCATTAGCCCTTTTCATTTCCTTCCAGATGTGCATTTTAAGCATAACTTTGTCCCTTAGATTCCTGAGGTTGTGATCAACATTTTCTTCTTCTACCACAACTTGATTTGAGCCCTTGAATTATATTTGCCGCTAAACCCTAATTTTTGACACTGTCTCAGTGCATGCCAGCCAATGGCATTGGCCTTGTTTACCCACTTCTGATTGTGCATTTTGAAAGCCACTTTGTCCACTGAATTTGTAGAGTTATGATCTACATTTTCTTCTACTGTCATAACTTGAGATAAGCTCTCTAGTTTTCCTTGAAGTTATGTCAGATTCTTGATTCGAATGTCAATCTGCTGACATTCGCTGTTCTTGATCAAACCAGCCACAAAACTGATGTTCTTATTGTAACCTTGAGATCCTAAGAGCATCTACCACCCATCCTTAGCCAAATCCTTGAAACCCTTGACGAGGATTGACACCCGGGTCACTTCTAATAAACTTCTGGTTCAACGAACCAGACATGTGTCTGGAGATGCGAACTCAAGCTATTCTGAGAGGCATCACCACGAGGTCGCAAGCTTTACGCGATCAAGTCGCAGCTTTACGCGGTCAGACCGTGAGCCTTGCGCGGTCAGAAGTTCGTGGGCTATACGCGAACTACACATTCGGGATATTACGCGGTCAGCCAAATCCCGCGGTCAGAACATCTACCGATCAGGATACTTGGGATCTATCTATTCGGTTGTCTATACGACAGGATACTCTAAGTATCCCGAAGATTCCTACACGTGGAAAATCAACCGTCAGGGGGTTAACACGTACAGTTATTCATGAATAACACGTGTTTAACCTGCGTGGAGGTTAAGAGCAGTTTCAAAAACCGTATCCAACCGTCCGTGCAACCGATTGATGCAGTTTCCTTCACATGGCACCCTTTCAAGCAGTATAAAAGGATGGCATGAAATATCAATCAAGAAGAGGATAGAGGTTAGCCAAGTCTATGGCACACCTCATACAGCATTTTTAAGTCTTCTTTAGCTTATCTTTGTACACTTTTTACGGGAAAAATCCTCGCCTGTGAGGACTTTTTCCTCCACTTGTAAACCTTTACCATACTTAGTGAAATCCCAACAGGACGTAGGGCTTTTACTCCCACCATCGAGGGCCCGAACCTGTCTAAATTCCCTGTGCTCCTATTCACCATTGTTCAGCGTACCTTCCCGAAGGGTCATCTTGAAAGGTCTCACTATTACAAATTCTGCATAAGTTCGGCTGAGGACTCCGAGTCCAAATCGTCGACAGCTGGCGCCCACCGTGGGGCCTTTCTCAAGGCGTCTTAATTGAAATTCGGAGGTTTGCCGAAACATGGCTGGAGCATACGATTCCGAGAATGATTTTGATCTCGAGGATTATGCTCATATCCCAATGCCTTCTCCAAGTGATCCTGTTCCGATGGAAGAGGTCGAAGGCCAGAATCTTCCACAGGATGAATCATCTTCCCAAGTCATGATGATCGACCAGGAGGTAACTGGCACAGGGTCAGAACCCACAGAGGTTCTTAATGTGCTAGGTGATGAGTGCGGCCCATCGTACGATCCCGCTGAGGGAAAGTATGATGGTGACCCCGAGGTTAGCCCAGGAAGATTCGACCCTGATAACCTTCACCGTCTCTTTGATTTCGAGTCCGACTCGGAACAAACCGAGATGTTCTCCCCATCGGCGACTTCTCTCCCTAGGCAGTTTGCTGCGTTGTCGGAGGAAACTCCCGATCAACAGGCTGCCAGGGAAGAACAAGATCGCAAACAAAAGGAGGAGCAAGATCTCGAGCAACAAAACAACGAACTACGCAGAACTGCCCTAGAGGCTCTTCAAGATGCGCAGGCTCGTTACGATGCTGCCCCGAGTTCTTCTCGACGGTCGCGTGGTCATAGACGTGACCAGACTCCTTCCTTACCACCGGAGCACTTCCCAGTGGACGAGGAAACAATAACACCTGGTGCCCCTAGGAGAAGTACCCATGGTCGACTGCGATCTATCGCGGAGGTCATGCGTAACTTTCCTCCTACGGTCACGGATGCGCAGAGACCGGCCTTTTACAGGATCCTGGAGGAAAGATTGGACGAGGTCGCATCTGAGGCGACCCCAACAGCCTCTTCCCTCTCAGTGACACATTCCCGTGATCGAGATGGTCCTCATTTCGGCTTTGGTCGACGGAGTTACCCGCCGCCTATACCGTCCCGACAGGACAAATATCGGCGAATGCAGGACTCTCGCAGTAGGGATCGAGTTCCCGTTCATTCTCCTTTGGGACCTCGAGTAACCCCGCCATTAAGTGAGTTTGCTCGAAACCCGACCGAAAGTCGCAGGACGGTTCATGGTCCTTATGTTGGTTGCAAAGCTTTCTCGCCTGGCCTACGAGCGGTCGTTTGGCCCGATAAGTTTCGACCAGGGGCCATTGAGAGGTTTGATGGAACTCAGAACCCATCCGAGTTTCTTCAGATCTATATTACTGCCATCCAAGCAGCAGGAGGCGATGACAAGGTCATGGCTAACTACCTGCCAACAGTCCTCGTAGGACCGGCTAGAACCTGGTTGTTCAATCAGCCTGAGGGTTCTATCTATAATTGGGAAATGCTATGCGATGCCATCCTCAGCAACTTCCAAAACTGTTACCAAAAGCCGGGTAAGGAGGACGACTTGCATAGATTGCGGCAAACTTCGACCGAAACGCTTCGGCAGTTTGTCAAGAGGTTTGTCGGGGTAAGAAACACCATCCCGAACATATCTGATGGCTCCGTAATCAGGGCATTTAAGCATGTCGTTCGATACCGGAGATTCACTAAAGACTTGCTCATTCACCCTCCTCGATCGGTGGCCGATCTGTTCGATATGGCTGATCGATACTCCGATGCAGCCGAGGCAGTCGAATGGAACCGAATGGTTGACAAGGGGGACCTACCGCCCCAACCAGGTTTCAAGGACGCCAAGAAAGAAGATTCGAGCAAAAAGCCGGAGTCTTCACTGGGTGGGAAGTCAAAAAAGTCGAAGAGGAACCGCTCTGGACAGTACCGTGAGGTCGCGGTCGCGGAGAAACCACCTTCGACCAAAGGTAATAAGTCTTCTTTTAAAAGTAAAACTGATTCTGGTGGCCAGGATTCCGACCAGCCAGAAAAATCAACTAATCCGCAGGAGGGCAAAAGGTGGTGTCCACTCCACAATTCCGCAGGCCACGATCTCAAAAACTGCAGAAGTTGGTTGAAACAACTGGATGATTTCTACCAAGGAGCTGGGCCAATGCCAACCTTACCGCCCAAAGAGCAGGCGTGCGGGGTTAGAGACGTCGATGGAGACGAAGAAATGGCTTACCAGGTACCTCAAAATCATGTTAATGTCATTTTCGGAGGTTCCTCCTCTTTCGTTTCCAAAAGGCAGTTTAAAACTTTTTGCCGAGAGGTTAACCAAACGGAGACATCCCTTGGTGAACCGCTATATCCCCGTTGGTCGGATATGCCTTTGACGTTCGACCGCGCTGACTGTCCTATGGGGCTAACTCGACCATTGAGATTACCTCTGGTTATTACCCCAATCATCAGTAACGCGAGAGTCGAAAGGGTCCTGATCGACGGGGGAAGTTCCCTTGATCTTTTATTGGTCAAGACACTCGACGAGATGCAAATTCCTCATTCGAAGATCAAGCCCATAATTCATCCGTTTTATGGGATAATCCCAGGCCCCTCCATGATGCCATTGGGACAAGTGGTCCTCCCGGTCACTCTGGGAGAACCAGATAACTTCCGAACAGAATTGGTTACTTTCGGTGTAATCGATTGTGATTCAGCTTATAATGCAATCTTTGGCAGGCCTACTCTCGCTAAGTTCATGATGGCAATGCACTATGCTTATCAGTGTGGGAAATTGCCTGGCCCCAAAGGTGTCATTTCGGTCCAAGGTAGTCGCAACGTGGCACTCACGTGCGACCGGCTATCTTTGGAGATGGTCGATCAACTTCCCCTCCGGGACGCTCAGGTCGCCACTGTCGCCACCGATGCGATCAAGGCTGCTCCTCGACCAGATGAGAAACTCAAACAGGTTCCTTTGTACCCAGATGACCCATCCAGGACAATTCGGGTTGGGTCAGCCCTGGATGATAAATAGGAACTTGACCTCGTTGCTTTCCTCCGAGCTAACGCAGACGTGTTTGCGTGGAAACCGTCCGACATGCCCGGTGTCCCAAGGGAAGTAATTGAGCACAGGTTAGCAATTCGACCTGGACAACGACCAATAAAGCAAAAGCTCAGGCGTTTTGCCACCGACCGACAGGAAGCCATCCGAGAAGAGTTAGACAAACTCTTACAAGCCGGGTTCATCCGCGAGGTGAATCACCCGGACTGGCTCGCCAATCCGGTCATGGTCCGCAAGTCAAATGGCAAGTGGCGCATGTGCGTCGACTATACTAGCCTCAACAGTGCCTGTCCGAAGGACGACTTTCCCCTTCCCCGCATCGACCAGCTGGTTGACTCCACTGCGGGTTGCGAACTGATGAGTTTTCTGGATGCCTACTCGGGATATCATCAAATTAGCATGGCAGAAGACGATGAAGAGAAAACTGCCTTCATCACCCCGTTCGGCACGTACTGCTACGTCAGAATGCCGTTCGGTCTCAAGAACGCTGGTTCCACGTACCAGCGCTTGATGCAAAAGACCTTTTTTTCCCAGATAGGGCGTAATCTCGAAGCATATGTAGACGACTTGGTTGTAAAGAGTACCAAAAGATTGTCTCATTTGGACGATCTTGCTGAAACCTTCTGTAACTTGAATCGCTTTGGAATAAAATTGAACCCGGAGAAATGTTCTTTCGGGGTTTCTTCCGGAAAGCTCCTTGGTTTTCTTGTGTGTTCCAGGGGCATTGAGGTTAATCCTGAGAAAATCAGAGCTATTGAGCAAATGAGGTCGCCCTCGACCATGAAGGATGTTCAACGCCTGGCTGGTCGCATGGCGGCTTTAAGTCGTTTCATATCGCGATTAGGCGAAAGGGGACTACCTTTCTTTAAAGCCTTGCGGAAACATCATAACTTCACGTGGTCAGATGAGGCCGAAAAAGCGTTTCAGGAGGTAAAAACATATCTATCCAGTCCGCCAGTATTGGTGTCTCCTGAAAAGGATGAACCATTGCTTTTGTATTTGGCGGCCACCCCACACGCGGTCAGCGCAGTTCTGATCGCGGAAAGGGAAGGAGTGCACAGGCCCGTCTACTATGTGAGCGAAGTACTTCATGGTCCTAAGGAGCGCTACCCTGAGGTCCAGAAGATACTTTACACGCTACTGATGGCTTCCCGTAAGCTACGACATTACTTTCAAGCACACAAGATCACAGTACCTTCCTCTTTTCCTTTAGGGGATATTGTCCGAAATCCAGAAAAATCTGGTCGAATCGCCAAATGGGCGGTCGAATTCGGTGCCTTTGAGATCCACTTTACCCCTCGCACGGCGGTTAAGTCTCAGGTTTTGGCCGACTTTGTGGTCGAATGGACCAACCCTGAGCCACCCGTGCAGTCGGCAAAGGAATTGGAGTGCCCCGATTATTGGACAATGTACTTTGACGGTTCCCGTAGTTTTCAACACTCGGGGGCTGGAGTGGTCTTAATTACGCCTCAGGGCGAACAGCTTAAGTATGTCATTCAACTACACTTTGTTGCAACCAACAATGCAGCAGAGTATGAAGGTCTTCTTGCAGGGCTCCGGGCAGCAAAATTCCTCGGAGTCCGTCGATTAGTGGTGAGGGGGGACTCACAGCTGGTCGTAAACCAGGTAAACAAGGAGTACAGCACCTCCGATGAGACAATGGCTCATTACCTGGGGGAAGTGAGGAAATTGGAAAAACACTTCAGTCACTTCGAAGTCCAATATATCCCGCGAAAGGACAACATTCTCGCAGACCAATTATCCAAAATTGGATCCTCACGCTCATCCGCCCCGGCAGGAGTGTTCATTGAACACTTGGACCATCCTTCGATCATGACTTCGGTCGAGGATGATCCGGCAATAGCCTTCGTTGCCAACCTCGGTCAGGAACAAGATTGGACTCATCCATTGAGGGTCTATCTTGAACATGGGACCCTACCCGAGGACGAAACCAAAAGCGATCGGTTAATTCGAAAGGCGCGTCTGTACAAACTCATAGATGGGGTTATGTACAGAAAGGGTACTCAAGGAGTATTCATGCACTGCATATCTCAGGAGGAAGGAAAATCCCTCTTGAAAGAAATACATGACGGTGTATGCGGTGCACACGCGTCATACCGAACACTGGTCGGAAAAGTTTTTCGACAGGGATTCTACTGGCCTTCGGCACTCGATGATGCCAAGCTTATGGTCAAGATGTGTCCACAGTGTCAGTTTCATGCAAGACAGGTTCATCAACCTGCTTATGCATTGCAAACTATTCCTCTCGCATGGCCTTTCGCGATCTGGGGAATGGACATCGTCGGTCCTATGCCACAAGCGGTCAATGGATACAAGTTTTTGTTTGTAGCCATTGACACATTCACCAAGTGGATTGAGGCCGAACCAGTACGAAATATTACTGCATCAGCCGCACAAAAGTTCTTTCACAAGAACATTGTGGCACGATTTGGTGTTCCAAACCGTCTCATCACAGACAACGGTTCTCAGTTCGCTAGCGGTCTTTTCCTAGACTACTGCGATCAGATTGGGACCAAGGTGTGCTTTGCTTCCGTGGCACATCCACAAAGCAATGGGGCCGTAGAACGGGCCAATGGGCAAGTACTGCAAGGTATCAAAAAACGTGTTTTTGATCGCCTCAAGACCCGCTCGGGGGCTTGGGCAGACGAGCTCTATACTGTTCTATGAGCACTACGGACTACCTCTAGTCAAGCCACCGGTGAGACACCCTTCCATTTGGTCTATGGAGCCGAGGCTGTGTTGCCCATGGAAGTAAGTATTGGATCTGTTCGCACGAATCAATTCGAACAGGTCAACCAATCCGAACAACGATCGCAAGATCTCATCCTCCTGGAAGAACGGCGTGATCGCGCCCTAATTAAGTCCGCGGTATACTTGCAGGCTCTACGCAAGTATCACAGTAAAAAGGTGCGACCACGTGATCTCAACGTGGGCGACTTGGTTTTACGAAAAATTCAAGACCAGTCTAACCGCAATAAATTCTCCCCAAAGTGGGAGGGACCATATACTGTCGTCTCAGTGCCGCGGTCAGGATCTGCGCGGTTAGCCATGGAGGATGGTCGGATTTTGTCCAATACTTGGAACATCGATCAACTTCGCAAGTTTTACGTGTAAGTATTCCAATCACTTTTTTCCTGTTCAATTAGCATCTTTTCATAAAAAGCATGTCTTGTTTTCATGCAATGAGTGTTTTTCTTTAAGCCCAAATTATACAAATTCGACCTGGGGGCTGATCGCCAGCGGTTAGGTTATTACAGCATTTTTCAACCGGATTCGCTGGTCAATCTCATGATCACTTCCAGATAAGTCACTCCTAAGTAAGCCGTTTCTCAACGCACACGGGACTATCTGGCTAGTCTTCGGTCATTTGGGTGGCTACCAGTTTGCAAGAAGGTTAAAATGTTACTTTAATCTTGACCATCGGCTTGAAGCACATATCCCTGGTCATCATACTTATGTTTTCCTCTGTTTAAAATACTAAGGCTTCAGTATTCACAAAACAGAGGCGAGGGCTAGAGGAATATACTTATAGTATGAAACTTATGATGTGAATATGCACTTTCTCTTGAAAAAATAATTTTACATACATAGCATTGTAATTACAATTGTTTGGTTACAAAATACAAGGATCATTCGATCCTTAGCTCAGCCAAGAGCTTGTCAACGAAGGGCTTAACTTCTTCAATAACGGCGTCAAGCAGTTCGTCACTCTCGACCTCAACCGGTCCCACCAGCGGCTCAGATTCGCATCTGGGCCATGGTGAAGTCGAACCCGGCTGAGTACGGCGGATGCGGCTGATCGGACTCTCGTCCTGATCATCTCTTCACGTCGCCGTAAATCTCCAGGGAGATATTCGAGCAGTGATTCTGCTTGAGTTGTAAGCAGTGATGCCCAATCGCTGACATCTGGGTTGTCCTTCCTCGACTCTACCACATTGGTATTCAAAAGGCTGGCTATGGCCTTCAGTTTTTTGAAGACCAGTAGGCTCAACTCTTTGACCACTTGATTGGTGTGGTCGAGCGAGGACTCGAGAAGCATTTTGTCCTGGCTGAGCTGTTT
The DNA here is from genome assembly GCA_019359835.1 of Pharus latifolius. Taxonomy (NCBI): domain Eukaryota; kingdom Viridiplantae; phylum Streptophyta; class Magnoliopsida; order Poales; family Poaceae; genus Pharus; species Pharus latifolius. The sequence goes on from CM033323.1 coordinate 44,093,036, forward strand.
AATACGACCTACTTGCGCTGCACAAAGAAAAAAGGTTATGAACAAGAAATGTCTTTAAGTCTTCTCAAGTTGGGAATCGACTTACCAACATTCTCAGACTGAAGTCTATTGATTTCAGTCTGTAGTTTCTGAAACTCTGTAACTGAGTTCAGCTTTATCTTGGTTAACTCCTTCTTCAAGAACGTAACCTCTCTGCAGCAAAATCAGGTTAGTCACAATTAAAGCCTACTTATATTAACAGAAGGATGACGATACTCACTTGCGCAAGCCGTCACGATCTTTTTGAACAGCCGCCATGCTAGCCATTGCAGCATGCGACTGGCTCGTCACCCATGACAAGCCTTGTGACACAAAGCAAGAGAGTCAAGTATGATCTAAAGGCGATTCAAACGCCGAAACAAGAGTCATCATACCTTCATAAACTTATTTAAAGCAGCATCATCCATGCTAGCAGGAATCCTTGCTAGCGCGCCTGAAGTGCCTGCAACGGGGACAGTTGATGGGAGTGCCAGCCGGACGCCACCCCCAGAGGCCACTGGTGGTGACCTAATCCTTGTGCTTGATTCACCTCCCGCGGTCCGGACGATTTCCTGAACCACGGGAGTAGAGCGCTCTTCATTAGAGGCTCCCTCATCAGCCCTAGCTTCAACCTCCCCAGTGGCGGTTGAAGGTATAGGCGCTGTCTTCTTTTGCCTAACAGGAAGAGTGGGTCAGACAGTTTTTATATAAGATTACTGTCGAATAAGAGTTCTTACCTTATTCGAAATCCCATTCGTTCCTGGGACTTCTGGGACAACTCCCCTTGCGAAGGAGAGCCGTCTCCGGTTCTTGCCTTCCTTATGGTAAATAAGACAGCACCCCCCTGGAAATATCATGTTACAGGCATATTCTTAGGGAACAGGTAAAAACACATAGAAAGATCTTTACCTGGGCCACCGGACTAACTGGTGGGGCTGCATCTGAAGGGCTTGGCGATTCCTGAGTTGCTGGAACCGTCACAGCCGGCCTTCGTTCGTCTACTTCCTCCTCTGTCCGCGGAGGAGGAGGATTTTCCTCCCTGGAATCCCCAATGGACCCAGGGGGAAGCTCTCCTTCCTGTATGTACATTAACTTGTCAAATACGCAGAAAGAGTCATGGAGGGAATGATCGAAAAGATCCTTTACCTTAGTCAGGGAAGCAGAGATAACTGACCCTGAAACCCCGGGGGCTTCAGGAATTGGAAGGTCACCCGCGACCACCAGATCTTCGGTGGTCGCAGGGTCAGCCACGGCCACCTCTTCGGCAGCTGTGGTCTCTGCGGGGCAGCCTGGGACATCGCTGGATGGAAGATCCGCGATCTTCCTCCTTCGAAGGATCAGAGGAACGTCATCCTCTTCCTCCTCGCTCCCCTCTCCCTGTACGACGAAGAAGTGATTCCATGTCGCGCCTGAAAAAGTAGTAGGAATGCGATATCTTACCGCAGTCTTTCTTGCGGGACGAGGGACGCTTCGTGAAGACCCCTCCCCAGGGTTCAGCTTGGTCTTCTTAGGGGCAGGACTCTTTGTCCTGGGTCTCTGGGAGACCTTCTTCACGTTCTTCGCCGCCGGCTTCTTCAGAGAGCCGACATTCTCACTTGGGAATGTCGCATCCGCGAACCTCCCTAGGAGCTATTTTCATTCCAATGAAATTGATTAGTGCTGGACATACATGAAACCTGCAAAACAGAGGCCATGTGAGAAGTTTACCTTTCGGCGCTCCTGTTTAAGGTCGTCGCCAGCATGAATCAAGCTTTGGGGGCGAGGCGATCCCTTGGGGCCCTCTACCTCGGCGTTGTACGCCCTGAGGAGGTAGTTAGTCCGCCTCTCAATCTCAGCTGAGGGCAGGACTGTTCCCGGATACAAGTTAAATTGGTACATTTCAAAAATGACAAAAGGATTTCTATGTCAGAAATAAGTACCTTCATTATAGTCCAGGGTAGTGTCCGCCATGGACGTGATCTCCCAAGCCGGATGAGCCCTTTCACGTAGGGGGCTCACCCGATTCTTCACAAAGTCTCGGATGATGTCATGTGCCGTCAGCCCTTGTTCGACCAAGTGAAGGATCACCTCGGCATGCTTCATGAACTCCGCGTTCATCGCCTGGAGAGTATCCAACTCGCTTGTTTTTTCCGGCCGCGAGTTCTCAAACCACAGCCCGCTCTCGGTCGGAGGGGTGCAGTAAAACCATTTCTGGTGCCACCCGTGCACTGAATCTCGCAGGGGTGGGGAGGGATACTCCTTTTTATCCCTCAGCCGGAAGTAGATGCATCCGGCGGCGTTGGTGCTCTTCGACCACGCCGAAAAGTAAAATCATCGGAAAAGATCCACACTGGGATATACTCCGACGAAGGCTTCACAGAGATGCTGGAATACTGCAAGAATCAGCATCGCGTTGGGGTGGAGGTTGATCAGTTCCCACCCGTAATGCTCAAAGATATCCTTAAGGAACCGACTCTCAGGGAATCGGAACCCGCAACGAAAATACTCCTCAAAAACCACCAACTCGCCTTCTTGGACGGTTGGGGTTTCTTGGTCCTTCTCCGCAGGTCGCCAGTTAATGAGCAGCCGCGGAGAAAGGATCTCCTCCTTCTCAAGCGCCATCAGGCTCTCCTCAGAATGATGAATGGACCTGCTCCAGGACGCCATCTATGGTGTAGAATCATAGGGGAAGCTGGCGATTTGGGGAAGACGAAGGCTGAAGAAAATGAGGGTTTTGAGCGGCGGGAATTCTAAGGGTTTTTCGCGGCTGAGTGGCTTCCTCAAGAAGCTACCTACTGCTTTTTATAGACCCAAGGCGACGCATTAATGGGTAAACGGCTCGTTTCAAACGTTCCATTGAATGCTTTATTCATTTCCCATAATGGATACTGTCTCTGATAGACCCGATAAAGTACCCAGACGTCGGATCTGAAACAAAAAGGCTTCTTTGTTTTGGAAACTGAAAGTGCAAAAGGACTGAAAAATTTTCAGTACTTTTCAGAAGGCGTTTTTTCTTTTTATACTTTGAACATTTTCTTCGAAAAAATCATATAACTTAATTTTTTACGTACTGGAATGTTTCTAATTGGGTTATGGTTTTTTTGAAATCATGTTCTAGGCTGAAACTTCGATTCTAATCGGAATGACGGCCTGACCGAGTCCTAACTCTGGTCGCACTTCAGTTCTAACCGTGGCCTTAAGTCTGATCGCAGCATCAGGGCAGGTCATGGTGATCTTTTAAAGCGCGATTCTAATCGCAAAACTGAAATTTCCTGTGTATGAATGGTCGCGGACTAAGCTTTTAACCATAAATTCGCACAGAAGGTATGAAGAATGTTCATATGAATAAAAGAAACTTTATTTATTACATTCTTTACATACAAAAGGAATACGGTCGATAAAAGCATCGACTTGTTCCGAGAGAAGTTTACAAAGTTCCCCGAGGGACATATTGTTGTCAGTAAGATCTACACTGACAACCCCCAAGGAACTAGCAACTACTCTAAGTCTATCTATATCGTCCCTAACAACAGACGTACTATTGTCCCTAATCAAGTCAGAAAGTTCTCGCTGTTGCTGAGCGAAGTCCCTCTCTCGACGGAAATGGTGCGCCTCTTCTCGGGATCGATCAAGACATTCTGCTAAACGCAGAATCTTCGAGGCCATCTCCTCGGTCTTCTTCTCCAGGGCATTCTTCTCTTCCAGAAGAGTCTGTCCGGAAGGAAGAGATGGAGCAGCAGAAGGCTGATCGCTGGGGCCTCCTACCTCCTGCATTTTTGCAAAAAGTTAGTCATATTAACTAAAATTATCAGCAAAAAGGGAGAAGAATTGTTACCTGTCCCGGTGCAACGTTCCCAGAAGAAAATTGCTTCGCCAACCCAATATGGCAATCATCTGGTCGAGGGATAGTCACCGCTTGCCGACCAGGATGTTGATCACCCATAAGGATGGGAGAATTGAATGTGATGGGATCTTTCTCTAAGGATAAAGGCCTAACTTGCCGAGAGGCATGAACGGGGAGGGTCAAAGGAACTGAAGGAAGAAGGAAACTCGCTACATTCTTCACCTTTGTTCCACTGGAAGATCCTTCGTCAACCTTGGGTTTCTTCCTTAAGGGAAACAGGACTTCATTCGACCCTTGTTCGACAATTTCCCCTTCATCGCTCTCAATCTCGATGATTTCGTGATCTGCCATTGGGAAGAGTAAGTGAAAAGGAAGGGGGCCAGGTAACAAGAAAAAGACTTAGGCGTGAGAGGGAAATTGTAAATCTTTACATGTCCAGGGGTCTGGTATTTATAGCTGCCAGGTCGACGGTTCGCCTCCCAGACACCTCGAGTTTCGTTAAAGACATTTACAATTTTACCTCGAGATAAAAATCTCTACGGCGCCATCATTGCCCGTCACGTAATGTCAGAACCCGTCTTGAAAAACCAACCGTTTTCACTTCGTGCGCCACTAAGTGGAGAAGTTAAAGGGCCGGGTTAAAAATCCAATGCGCGGTTTTTAAATTCGAAATAAACACGTCTCTCCGTTTTCTTCGAATTTGGGGGCTAGCTGACGAGGATTGACACCCGGGTCACTTCTAATAAACTTCTGGTTCAACGAACCAGACATGTGTCTGGAGATGCGAACTCAAGCTATTCTGAGAGGCATCACCACGAGGTCGCAAGCTTTACGCGATCAAGTCGCAGCTTTACGCGGTCAGACCGTGAGCCTTGCGCGGTCAGAAGTTCGTGGGCTATACGCGAACTACACATTCGGGATATTACGCGGTCAGCCAAATCCCGCGGTCAGAACATCTACCGATCAGGATACCTGGGATCTATCTATTCGGTTGTCTATACGACAGGATACTCTAAGTATCCCGAAGATTCCTACACGTGGAAAATCAACCGTCAGGGGGTTAACACGTACAGTTATTCATGAATAACACGTGTTTAACCTGCGTGGAGGTTAAGAGCAGTTTCAAAAACCGTATCCAACCGTCCGTGCAACCGATTGATGCAGTTTCCTTCACATGGCACCCTTTCAAGCAGTATAAAAGGATGGCATGAAATATCAATCAAGAAGAGGATAGAGGTTAGCCAAGTCTATGGCACACCTCATACAGCATTTTTAAGTCTTCTTTAGCTTATCTTTGTACACTTTTTACGGGAAAAATCCTCGCCTGTGAGGACTTTTTCCTCCACTTGTAAACCTTTACCATACTTAGTGAAATCCCAACAGGACGTAGGGCTTTTACTCCCACCATCGAGGGCCCGAACCTGTCTAAATTCTCTGTGCTCCAGTTCACCATTGTTCAGCGTACCTTCCCGAAGGGTCATCTTGAAAGGTCTCACTATTACAAATTCTGCATAAGTTCGGCTGAGGACTCCGAGTCCAAATCGTCGACAACCCTAGATCTCAACTCAGTTCAGCTTGAATCTCAATTATCTCTAGTATCGTTCAGTCACTCTTGTTAAGCATATCTGCATATAGATCCTAAATCATTTTAATATATAAGTAATATTTGTGTGTATTGTTTGGTTTGTCGTCGAGCAGATCTAGAAGCCGAGATCGAGGACTTCGCTGTTGACCCGTCATCAACTGCTGTTTCTTACGACGCGGAAGGCAAGTCATATCCTTGGTCATCTTGAACCTATATTTTAAATGTTGCTAAAACATAACCTTGAATATAGGCAATATTGCATGTGAAAGATTGAGGATGATTGATTTATCAATTGGCAATACTAGACTGGTTATCTGTGAAATGTCAAATAAACAAGTTTTGAGCCATGAACTATTATATGTATTTATATACTTATATTCATGAAATAAAACCCCTAGCCGTGACCAGAAAAATGGTATGGATGGCTATTGCACTGGAGGTGCTAGACTGCAAAGGAATGCAGGCACTGAAGGTGCAGGGTTGTGGATGGTCTGGTCATTGGCATATAAGGACTAGAACCTTGTGTTGTTCGTCTAGTGGCATGAACAACGTGCTAACCACAAGCCTGGTATGGGACAGGCCTGAACAAGTACTTATGTGGATCGTACATGAAACCCCTGCATGAGATGTGTTGTGATGATTGACTTGGAGGCTGACTCCTACTATCACTGAAGGTGATCTGATATTTGACCCAGTAATGGGAAAATGAGGTGGGGTGGAGGTTATGATACAGCCTACCACAACTGTGTTTCTCTGAGAGCCACAGGGTCAGGGGTGAATTGTAAGTGATGCATAACAAAAGTTCTTATTATCTCCACCTTGCCACTCACACATGGTTGTGAGGAGGGGTCTAATCATTTTGTTATGATAGGATGGGCTTGAAAGTGGAATATCTTGCGGGTAAATTGGTACCTCTCTGCAGAGTTAAAAACGTATTCGAATACTCCGAGCTCCCGGGTTTATAGGAGTCTGCTGCGGTGGATTAAATCCACGGGGTGTGACACAAGTATTATTTTCTAAATAAAATATGTTTTAATCAAGATTACCCAAATGACATGTGTTGTCATGATAAGGAGTGCTGCCGTGGGCTGTCGTGTGTCGACGTGTCGCGGTAGTGCTATAATCTAGTGAACATGAATGATGATGTTATATTATGAAAGATGCTGCCATGAGATGAGGTATGAAAGAAAAAGATTATTTTATAAACATCCATAATTCTTGACTAGTCTAGGTTCATGTCATCACTACTATATGTATCTATTCTTACCTATGACTTGCTGAGTACGTAAGTGCTCACTCTTGCAACCTACAAATCAATAGACGGAGCAATCAACAATCAAGATGAAGGCGTGGAGAACTTATTGGATCCAGAAGAAGGAGCGTCAGTCCCGTCATTTCCCTGATGTGTGTTGTTCTGCTGTCCACTTCTCTTTTGTGGGTGAGTCACCTATCTTCTGCTGTGTAGATGTTATTTTGCTAAACCATGTATGCCGTGAAGGCATTGTAATCTCCTTATGTAATATCAAGGCCAGCAGGCCACACTACTTAACTATTTTGTAAGTTACTCTGTTGCAATGTGATATACTCCTGTGCTTGACTTATCCTGGGACGTCAAGGGTATGTGTATGCTATGCATATATGGGACTAGCTGCAGCGAGCTAGGTCTCTACAGGAGTAGTCGTAGTCCCAGTCTCGGGGCGCGACAGGACTCAAGGTCCTTAGCCGATCTTATGCAAATTTGTGAGTTGCGGAACCTTTTAGGGCGCTCCTTCGAGAAGATAGGATGAGTAATGTCTGTACGGGCACAAAGGATTTTATACAGGTTCGGGCCCTCGATGGTGGGAGTAAGTCTTTTGGTTATTTGAACTCACGAATTTCTCACCACTACTAAGTCTTTTTCAAAGCTACTTCTCCTCTCCAGTTATTCCCTCTAAACTTCAGTTCTTGTTCCGATGGCAGATCAAGATCCCAAGAACATTATAGAGATTGAGAGTGATGAGGAAGAAATAGAAGTGCTCTCAGGAAGTAAGTCTTTTTCTGAAAGTCTTGGTTCAACTCTTTTCCTGCATTCTGGTCGGTTCCAAAGTAATGCCTTTTGAAACTTACAGGTGGGAAGAACTAATTCCTCCATAGAAGAGATCGAAGAATGACGAAGGATCCTCCAGTGGAACTGCATCAAAATTGGTAAAGGGAGCCGAGACCTGGGCTGTCACATTACCCTATTCTTCAGCCCCAGCAACTCCTCCAGTTGCATCCTCATATCCACCTTTGGATATCCATAACAATCCTTCCAACATTTCTTCTTCTGATCAGCTTTCCCTATCGCGACCAAGCGATCCCCAGCTTTTGTTGGGTGATCAATTTTGTGGTGGGAAGGTTGCACTCCCATGACCAGACGGTCCTCGACTTTTGTCGGGTGATCTACTTCCTGAGGGAAACCCTACATCCTCCTGTCCAACTTCACTGCGAGATCAGTAATTATCTTCATTCTCTCTGCTGGTCATTTTATCTTTTTTAAAACTAACCCATGTGTGAACAGGAGATGAAAATCTCTGGAGCCCCCAACGACCAACCTACTGAAGTCCAGCCTCTTTTTGGTGAGAGTGTATCCCTCGAGCAAACTCTCCAAAAAGAAAAAGAGGCCCTGGAGAAGAAGACCGATGAGATGTCTTCGACCATTCTGCATCTGGCAGAATGTTATGACAACTCCCGCGAAGAGGTGTGCCAATTCCACTTGGAGAGGGATTATGCTCAGTAGCAGCGAGAACTCTCCAATACAATAAGGAATAATAGCGCTTCTTCGATTCGGGATGATGTAGATAGGCTTAGAGACATAGCCAGTTCTCTAGGGGCAGCCAGTGTTGATCCCACTAATGTTAACATGTCCCTGGGAGAACTTTGTAAAAGGTTATCGAACCAGGTTGATGCTTTGGTTGCCTATGTCCCTTTTGTATGCAAAGACTGTCAGAAATAAAGAATTTCTTTTCCTTACATACTTGATCTCTCAAAAAGGATTATGTAAAACTTATAATCCGAATTAAGGTTCTTTACATTCTGTGAAAATTAGTTACATGAAAATGCTTCTACGAGAAAAAACACACAAGTAGGCTACTGTCCGAAGCTGGCTCAGGACAGTTCTTCGGTCTTAGAATAACAATAAGACTGTAGACTGCGATCAGAACTTGAATAACGATCACAGAACAATATCTTGACCATACGGCGACCACAGCTGTTATGATCACACATATCCGCAGCGATCACAGGATTTCATTGCGATCAGTATAGAGGTCAGAAATTTGTTCGAAAGCCATAAGGGATTAATTACTTCCATAATAAAATTTTAGGAATTTTCAATATTTTTATCTGTACCATAGCCCCTGAATGCAAAATAAAATGATAAAAACATATTTCATTTCGGATTCATTACTGGGTATGGATAACGGGTTCCAAGAGGAAAGACACCCAATATGGGAAATTAATAAAATATTCGGCGAAGGGTTGTCTCAGACATATAAAAGGAAGAGGTAGGTTACTGGAGAAGCCAAAAACCCTTCGTTGCCTTAGACCCTCCTGCCGCACAAAACCCTCTTTTGCATTCCTCGTCTTCGCCGTCTCCAAAGTCACCACTTTTCTTCTCAATTCTTCATAAGAAATGGCGTCCTGGAGCCGATCCGTCCACCATACAGAAGAGAGCTTGGTGGCACTAGAGAAAGAAGAGATTCTCCCCACACGGCTGCTGATCAACTAGTGGCCAGCGGAAAAAGATCAAGAAACCCCAATCATCCAAGAGGGCGAATTGGTGATCTTCGAGGAATACTTGTACTACAGGTTCCGATTCCCAGAAAGCAAATTTCTGAGGGGGATCTTGGACCATTACGGGTTGGAGTTAGTAAATCTCCACCCAAATGCAGTCCTTATCCTGGCGATTTTCCAACATCTCTGTGAAGCATTTGTTGGAGTGCTTCCAAGTGTGGAGCTTTTCCGACGCTTCTACTTTTCGGCATGGTGCATCTACTTCCGTATACGGAGAAGAAGGGGTACCCATTCTCGCCTCTATGGGACTCTATTCATGGGTGGTACCATAAGTGGTTCTACTGCACCCCTCCGTCAGAGAGCGGACTATAGTTCGTGAACACCCGACCGGAGAAAGCCAGTGAGTTAGACTCCCTTCCCATTCTGAGCGCAGAACAGAAAAGACAAGCTCAAGCTATTCTTCACTTAGTTCAGCAAGGCTTGACCGCGCGTGATATCATACGCGACATTGTGAAGAACAGGATGAGCCCCCTGCGTGAAAGGGCACATCCGGCTTGGGAGGTGGAGTCCATGGCGGACAGCACCCTGGACTATAATAATGGTATGTCCTCTAGTCAACAAAACATGAATTTTTACTGATGAAAAGATGTCGCATTTGTTAACATGCTTGTTTGTGACACAGCGTTATCCTTGTCCGAGATTGAGAAACGGAAAAACTACATCCTTCCGGCGTATAACGCCGCTGTGGAGGGAGCTAAAGAATCGCCTCACCCTCAGAGCTTAATTAATGCCGGTGATGATCCTAAGCAAGAGCGCCAAAAGGTATGATTTATTCAAACAAGCTCTGTTGGAAACCATCCATTTGTCCTGTATTACCGAAAGCATGTTGAATAATACAGCTTATGGGAAAATTTGCTGAGGCAATGCGTCCAAGCGAGGACGTTGGTCCTTCGGGAAGACTGACTACGAAGAGGGTGAGGAGGACCCCTTCGAAGCACGAAGTGAAGGAGTCAGCTCCCAAAAAACCTAAGAAGATTCTGGGAGAGGCTTCTACGTACAAGAAAACCATTACCGCGAAAAAGACTGCAGTAAGACTCTCAGTACCTCCTGTAACCCCAAATACGAGTGGAAATTACTTCTTCATCGTACAGGGTGAAGGGAGCGGGGATGAGGAAGATGACATTCCTCTAGTTTGTCGCAAGAGGAAAGCGACTGACCTCTTGAGAACAAGCGTCCCAGAGAGGTCGACTTCCCTTCTGGTCGACTAAATATTGTCCCTGACCGCAGGGACATAAATGGCTATAATGGGCCCCGTGACCACTGACAATCCTGTGGTTACGGGTGGAACCCTGGTGCCTGAGGCCCGTGAAGCCCCAAGACTAACAACACCTCCCCTACTGATAGAGGGAGCAACTGTGGTAAGAATCGTCACAATCTTGCATGTTTTCGTTCCTCTGTACATACCCATTGAATTGTGTTCATATAGAGAGAAGAGGATACTGTCCTTTTTAAGAGAAGGAAGACAAGGACAGCAGAAGACTCTTTCCCAGGAGCATCCAGTAGGCTTCTTTCTCCTGGGAGCTCATCATCAAAACCCAAACCATGGGTAGGGCTTCGAATAAAGTGAGGACTTCTCCTATCGCCATCTAAATATGACTGATGGGGAGGCATCTCGCCTTACAATATGTTTGTCTGTCTGTAGGCGCAGGGATGCTGCACCCAGTACCCCGGCGACCTCGACAAGCCATGGTACGCCCACAGCAGAGGTCGCGGGAGAGCCAAGTCCGACTCCCATGGCCGAAGAAGTTCTTCCGGCCATCGTGGATGGAATGGCAGCGGAAATCCGATCCCAAGGGATAGAAATCGCAGTCCCGGCCATAAAGGGGGACCAACAGGAAAGATCATCTGCTGACCCTACCGCGAACACAGCAAGTCTTGAGGATAGACGTCACGCTGATGTTGAGAGCGGCTCATTCAGTGATTACATAGAGTTATGAACAACTCTTTTATTTTTATTTTCAAACTCGCAAAAATTCAGGAACATTCAAGTTTTAAGAGCAATTTCTTATCGCGTTCCAGGACTTGACCCGGATGGCGACCAAGTTGACAGCCATAGCGAAGTATATCGAGGTCACACAATGGGAGATCAGTCGGCTGCAACAGTAAGTGTGGTGCTCTCTATTCATGTCAACTTGAATCCGAATTTAAGTGTTGCTGATCATTCTTCTTGTTATAGAGAAAATGCTTTTTTGGATAAGAGAATGGCTGATTGAGAGAATCAAGAAGAAGCTGCGGCTGTGAGATGTTCTTCTTTAGAAAAGGAACTTCGTGAAGCACAGTCCAAACTTTCTTGTAAGTATACTTCCGATCAGAAAGCGTTTTCTCATTACATGAACTGTTGTAAGAGTCATCTGCCACGTTCATACAGCACAAGAGGATCAAATAAGCCATCTTTCAGAAGAGAAGAAAAACCTTCGGGCGACCATCGAGTTACAAAGCTCAAAAATTGATACTGCCAGCATGGAGAATGAAGTTCTAAACAAAACAATTTCCTCCTGCAACGGTACTCAATCGAACATCTTCGAAAAGCTGAAGAAGGTGGCTACTCTGCTAAAAGCAGATGTGATCGAGTCGTAAAAGGACAATCCAAGCCTTAGCGAGTTAGCCACATTGGTCGTGGCCCAAGCCGAATCACTCCTCAAGTATCTTCCTGGAGATACAAAACGCCAAGAAGAGGCATTGAAGTCAAATGTAAGATCTATAATTCTGCCATTCTCTGCATATTACGATTTCACCACGGCCCAGATCTGAATCTGAGGCCAGTGGTAGAAGATGCGGAGATTGAGAGTGATCAACTTGAGGCCATCTCTGAAGAAGTTAAGCCTTTGGTCGAAGATCTGCTGAAAGAGCTAGGCCTTATAATCTCTGGAAAATATGGGCATTATGAATACCCAAGAAATGTTTTAACTTAGATATGATCATCTGATCAAACTGATACTGATCTTAATACAACATCCGCCTTATTACGATTTGGCAGCCACTCGAATGATCAGGAACATGCCAATAAGCCCCGTGTACATTGAGAAGCGGCTTATTGAGAGATGTCTTAGCTGGATGCGACCATGAGATCAGCCAGTGAATCTGGTTAGGATATTTGTAGCAAGCTGATTATCAGCGACCAGCCCTCGAGCCGGGCTTGGTATAGGTATGGCAAATAATAAAACAAACATAACATGAGACGGAAGAAAGCACTCACGAAGTTTTTGTTAAACCATGCTAATTGAGCAGGAAAAAAGATTGGGAAACTTACACGTAAAATTTGCGCAGTTGATCAATGTTCCATGTAATGGATAAGATTCTACCGTCCTCCATCGCTAACCGAGCCGATCCTGGTCGCGGTACTGAAACAACAATGTAAGGGAATTCCCACTGAGGAGAGAACTTTTTGCGGTTAGACTGGTTTTGTATTTTTCGTAAAACCAGATCACCCACGTCAAGACTACGCGGCCGTACCCTCCTGCTGTGATATTTTCGCAAAGCTTGCAAATATACTGCTTACCCTATCAATGCTTGATAATGCTTTTCTTCGAGGAAGGTTAAATCCTGAGTATGTTGTTCGATCTGATCAATCTAGTCGAATTGATCTGTTCGGACAAAACCAAGACGAATTTTCATAGGTAACACCGCCTCGGCACCGTATACCAACTGGAAAGGTGTCTCACCGGTGGCTTGACTATAGGTAGTGCGTAGTGCCCATAGAACGGAGTAGAATTCATCTACCCAAGCCCCTGAGCGCATCTTAAGGCGATCGAAAACATGTTTCTTGATGCCTTGTAATCTCTGCCCATTGGCGTGTTCGACAGCACCATTGCTTTGTGGATGAGCTACAGAAGGAAAGCACACCTTGGTTCCAACATTATCGCAATAGTCCAGGAAGAGGCCGCTAGCGAACTGGGAACCATTGTCAGTGATGAGACGACTTGGAACACCAAATCAAGTGACGATGTTCTTATGAAAGAACTTCTGTGCCACAGCAGCGGTGATGTTACGGACTGGCTCAGCCTCAATCCACTTTGTAAACGTGTGAATGGCTACGAACAGAAATTTGTAACCATTGACCACCTGTGGCATAGGTCTCACAATATCCATCCCCCAGACTACAAAGGGCCACGTTAATGGGATGGTTTGCAAGGCATATGCGGGCTGATGAACCTGTTAGGCATGAAATTGACACTAGAGGCATGTCTTGACCAAAATTTTGGCATCATCGAGTGCCGATGGCCAGAAAAAACCCTGTCGGAAAGCTTTACCGAACAGTGTGCGAAATGACACGTGCGCACCACACACACCGTCATGGATTTCTTTCAAGAGGGATGTACCTTCCTCTTGAGAAATACAACACATGAATACCCCTTGAGTACCCTTCCTATACAAAACTCCTTCTATAAGCTTGTATAGGCGCGCTTTTCGAATCAACCGATCACTTTCGGCTTCGTCCTTGGGCAAGGTTCCATGTTCGAGATAGACCCTCAATGGATGGGTCCAATCCCCTTCTTGTCCAAGGTTGGCAGCGAAGACTGTTACCTGGTCAACTTCGACTGTAGTCATGATCGATGGATGCTCTAAGTGTTCGACGAACAATCCTGCCGGAGCAGATGTACGTGAGGACCCAATTTTAGATAATTGGTCTGCGAGAATATTGTCCTTTCGCAGGATGTATTGGACTTCGAAGTGACTGAAGTGTTTTTCCAATCTCCTCACCTCCCCCAGGTAATGAGCCATTTCTCATCGGAGGTGCTGTACTCCTTGTTTACCTGGTTTGCAACTTGCTGTGAGTCTCCCCTCACCACTAATCGACGGACTCCGACGAATTTCGCTGCCCGGAGCCCTGCAACAAGACCTTCATACTCTGCTGCGTTGTTAGTCGCGACAAAATATAATTGTATGACATACTTGAGTTGGTCGCCTTGAGACGTTACTTAGACAACTTCAGCCCCCGAGTGTTGGAAACTACGAGAGCCATCAAAATACATCGTCCAATGGTTGATACACGACAAGTATTCAGCTTCTTGGCTTGGAGGGTCAGGGTTAGTCCATTCGACCACAAAATCTGCAGGGATTTGAGACTTCAACGCAGTGTGAGGGGTGAAATGGTTGTCAAATGCTCCAAGTTCCACAGTCCACTTCGTAATTCGACCAGATTTCTCCGGGTTTTGGATAATATCTCCCAAGGGGAAGGACGAGGGCACTGTAATTTTATGTGCCTGAAAGTAATGTCGTAGCGTGCGGGAAGCCATTAGTAGCGCGTAAAGTATATTCTAGACCTTAGGGCAATGCTCCTTAGGACCATGAAGTACCTCGCTCACTTAATAAATGGGTCGTTGCACACCTTCTCTTTCTGCGATCAGAACAGCGCTGATCGCATGAGGTGTGGCAACCAAATATGGAAGTAGTGGTTCCTTTGTGACCGGGGAAACCAACACTGGTGGACTAGATAAGAAAGCTTTAACCTCCTGGAATGCTTTCTCGGCTTCATCCGACCAAGTAAAACTATGGTGCTTCCGGAGAGCTTTGGAGAAAGGTAATCCCCTCTTGCCTAGTTGCGATATAAATTGACTTAAGGCCACCATGCGACCTGGCAGGTGCTGGACGTCCTTCATGGTCGAAGGAGACCTCATTTGCTCGATGGCCCAGAATTTTTTGGGATTAACCTTGATTCCTCTAGAATAGACGAGAAAGCCTAACATTTTACCAGATGAAACCCCGAAAGAACACTTTTCTGGGTTTAATTTTATTCCAAATCTGTTCAAATTACAGAAGGTTTCAGCAAGATCATCTAAATGAATCAAGATTTTCAAGCTTTTTACAACCAAGTCATCTACGTAAGCTCCAAGATTACACCCCATCTAGGAAAGAAAGGTCTTTTGCATGAAGCGCTGGTACATGGAACCAATGTTCTTGAGACCAAATGGCATTCTGACGTAGCAGTAGGTGCCAAATGGTGTGATGAAGGTAGTCTTCTCTTCATCTTCTTCTGGCATACTAATTTGATGATATCCTGAGTAAGCATCCTGAAAACTCGTGAGTTCGCAACCCGCAGTAGAATCGACCATCTGATTGATGCGGGGAAGAGAAAAATCATCCTTTGGGCAGGCACTATTTAGTCTGGTGTAATTGACGCACATGCGCCACTTACCATTTGACTTATGGACAATGACCAGATTTGCAAGCCATTCCAGATGATCGACTTCTCAAATAAATGTGGGACCCTCATTTGAGGATTCCAGTGGCAATCGCCCAGGTGAATTGCACTCAGAAAAGGCACATTGCAGCTCACAACAACAAGATGCATTATATAAAAATGCGAGTAATTAAAAACAAGTGCTGATCACAAGGACCAACATTACAATAACTTAGCGCCGAAATGACGCACTTAATTGTTAATACAAATTAAGGAGTTTTCGACACAAAGGTCGGCACAAAATAAAACAGCAACGATAAACAAAAGGACTTCTTCAGTCTTCTTTCTCTGCAGCGGCGGTATTGCTTGGGCCTTCTCCACATCGAACTCCACCTTGGTGCATAACCCTTTAACTAGATGGGTCCTCAGTTTCTTCTTCTTGTTCCACATTGGGTTCAAGACCATAAGATTCAGGGTCGGCGAATCCTTCCTCTAAATTTGTTTGTAAAAGCAAGGGTGAGCACATTGTCCACATGGTGCTCAACAAGTCCCAAGTAACAATGCATATATATATAGATGGTGGGGAGTTTCTCAAAGAACAGCTCTTTGGCTCTGTGTATAAATATATAATAGATTTTCACATGCAGCTTCAAAGAAAGGTCTTTATTTTCGAAAGCGGGGCTTTTGAAATCCTAAGCTAGATTTTCAGAAATGTTGTGTGTGGCGGTCTTTCATGAGTCACCACTTTACTCAGA
This sequence comes from Pharus latifolius, assembly GCA_019359835.1. Lineage (NCBI taxonomy): Eukaryota > Viridiplantae > Streptophyta > Magnoliopsida > Poales > Poaceae > Pharus > Pharus latifolius. The sequence goes on from CM033323.1 coordinate 44,109,151, forward strand.
TTTTGTGAAAAACTTCCAAAAGCTACTTGTGCTGCATCGACGTGAATAGAATTCACAGCGCGCAGACTCCATGACCTGGGAGCTCAGAGTATCCGATACTTTTTAAACTTTGCAAAGGTGTACCACCTTAATCCACCAATCATTCGGCTTTCAAGTCGGATCAGCTTCATGCGACTTTTACGCATGTGACAAGGCCGAGATGACACAACAATTTACAGTCCTAGTATTAACTATTTCCCTGCCCGGTAAATAGACAGTTAAGTCTCAAGTACCGTTGTGGGTCCTCCCCACTGCCTTACTTCCTAGCCTGGGCCTATGCTCTCGCAAGACACATAGCCTCTCTTGATTACAGTCGCGCACGACTTAATCTGGCTTAGGGCGTCTTCCTTCTTTCCACCCTTTCCTCTCATGATTTTTCTGAACTCACATCACTCATGGCCTTCTGCGGCCCACCAGTTCTCGCAAGAATCGGGACCGACAACCATTGCAGGGAAAAGCTAACACTAAAGAAAGCTACTAAGTTGCGCCCGTCCCATAAACAGGCAGGTGGTTGGTACGTTTTTCATGCCGCATAGAAGCACAACACAAGGTTCTAGTCCTTATGAATCTTTAGTGAGGAGTCTTTCACATTCCCAGTGCGCACACAGCACCATCCAATCAAACCATCCTCACTATCGATTCCAATCATATTTTCTTTCACAAAAGGGGTTTTGAACATACTTTTCTCATATGTGACCATTCAACATTTATCATATAATCAACGAGCATAGCATAGCCTAAGCATGATAATCTAGGGTAACAAGGTTGCAGGGATATTCAATGTCAAAAGGGGCTTTACAATCATTTAGGTCATATCTAGTCATTTTATTGAAACATAATTCTTATTTGAATCTAAGGCATGCATATACTGGAAAACAGTTAACATACTTCATTTCAAAATAGCAGGTAAGACATTATCAAGGGTTTGAGACTTGCCTTGCAGTGACGGATCTAGCTGCTCAAATGAATCTTCAGGGATCTCCTCTGCTCCTTCAACGTCTGGTTCCACGACGGGTACAAACAACACATACATACCATATAAGCACACAAGCACTAGAAAATAATACGTAAATACATCATGCATGCAGGGGAATTGGCTTAGACAAGGTCACTTGACATTGGTCGAAGAGATGGGTTCAAAGGGCTTGAATGTCGAAGGGCTGACATTCGACTCATGGCTTGACATTGCCCTAAATCGGTTCTGGGTTTGTTTTATGGAGATGTGATAGTAGGGAATGTTGTAGAACATGGCTCAAAAGGCTTAGTGGACAAAGTGGCATTTCAATTGCTCAAAAGAAACAAGTCCAAATCATCCAATGCCACAGGTGGACATGCACTGACATAGTGTTAGACATGGCCAGAAACTAGGGCATTGCATAACTTTTCACTCAGGACTCCAATTGATGCACAACTTTGTCTGGGGTTTAGGCATTGATATCAGCTACAAAACTCTCAACAGGCTCAAGGGCTGAAAGTGTCCGGAGGGTGGCCAATTCTGGTGAGCAAACACGGTGGCCTGGACATGAACTGAGCCACTGGACAGCAACCTTGGCATGGCTACAACTTTTGATTCAGGTCGATTTAGAGGTCGGGCTAGTAGACAAAATTGCTCAGGGGGTTGAGATCTATCTAAATGACAAGGTGAGCGAGGCTAGATCGGCCGGGGATAAATTCCGGTGACCGGCGCTGGAGAAGACAACCTCCAGATTGGGCGTTTCTGATTTAAGAGGTTTGAGCTCGATTCCTTGCTCAGGGAGTGAGAGGGTGAGGTGAGGGATCTATTTGCGGGGTTGAATCGGCCGGAAAGTGGCCGGAGAAGCTTGGCGACGAGGACCAGCTCACTGGTAGCGCGCAAACTTCGGAAAGGCCATGATCTCTGCTCAAATTCAAAATCTAAGCTTACAGGCTTGCTCAATTGGGTGTACTGGTCAATTCCTATCACTGGCACGAAGGCTAATTCGGGCTAAATCGCTAGGCATTGCGGGAACAGGGGTTTTTAAGTTTTCCGGTGATTGCCGGCGTTGAGGTGCGCCGGGGACCAATTAATGGCTACGGTACAAAGAGAGAGGTGTAGGGAGCTTACTGGTGGCGTTGGTTTGGAGGAAGAAGCTTCGGGCGAAGCTAGCACCGTGAGCTCCAGAAACTGCTCGCCGGAGAAGATGAGCTTCGCAGCGGCGCTGAGGGCTCGGTTGCTCTCTGGTGCTAAGACTAAGGCAAGGAAGTTGTGGGGTGGTGTGAGGCAATGCTGGGCAAGGGAGGGGGTTTATATAGCCGTGGGTGAGGCTCTCGGGAGCAGCAGCAATCGCCGGGGAAGATCTTCCTTCTGGCGCTGGGGCGGTCATCGATGCACTTTGGGACACGGCGGGGCTCTGCCAGAGACGGTGAATCGCGGGATATCAGGATTCGGTCAGGGTGGTGGCGATGATCTACGGGATGGTGGCCAAGTGGCGTAAAGCTCCTGGCAGCCGCAGCAGCAGCAGCACGCGCGCGCGGGGAAGAAGGTGGCACGGTGGGGCTTGAGCGCTCCACGGTGGCGGTACAGCTGCGCACGGCTGGTGGCTACGTGGCCATGAGGTGGCAGCGCGGCGAACCTCGCCGGCGACGAGTTCAACGGCGCGGCAATTTGGCGGTTGCTGGTTGAAAACTTCACAGGGACCTGGTTGTGAACTTTGGACCTATTTGCAACGATTTGGACTGATCTGTGAAGGTTTTGGCTCGGGAGTTTGGGCCTATTTGCAATTCTGAAGATCTGAACGGCTGACTTGAATTCTGATTTTGCAGATGAGTGCTACTAAATGTCTTGGACTCATCTAGCAGGAAAAATGATGAAATCCGATAACATCTGGTGGTTTTGACAAAATTCGAAAACAGGGTAATTAGGGTTTGAACTTTTGTCGAGGCTGGAACTAGGGTTTTGGTCGAGATTCTGGGATTCTTCCAAAAGGGAAAAATGTTCAGAAAAATGAAAGAAAGGTTATCACTTGATCAGATTTGGATTTTGAGGTGATCTGGGACTTTTAGCCTTTTTGGGTTTCTTGAAACTTCTGAAAAGGACTAAATTGAAACGCTTTTGGATTGAAATGTGAAAATGATCTGGTCAATGAAGTTTAGCAGCCAACTTTTTAGGTTATGGTAGTGGCATACCCAAGATCAAGATAGGGTTAAAATATCAGGGTTTCCAAAGAAGTTATGCTGATTCGCAAGCAGAAAAGATAATCAAAAACTGGGGTGTTACAACCTACCCTCCTTAGGAATAATCTCGTCCTCGAGATTCCGAACAGTCTGAGAATAGGTAAGGAAAATTCTGACGCAGCTCTTCTTCTCTTTCCCAAGTTGATTCTTCTTCGGTGTGGTTGTTCCATTGGATTCTGCAAAATTTTATGGTCCTTGACTTCAATCTCCTTTCACTGACTTCTAGCACCTTGACTGGATATTCCTGGTATGTCAGATCCGGTTGAACCTCCATTTCTGTGGGAGACACTTGCTCCGTTGGTTTTCTCAGGCATTTCCTCAGTTGGGATACGTGAAAGACATCATGGACTCCTGCTAACTCAAGCGGTAGCTCTAGTTTGTATGCTACTTCTCCTCGTCTTTCCAAAACCTTGTATGGTCCTACATATCATGGGCTCAACTTTCCCTTCATCTGGAATCGTCGAACTCCTTTGTAGGGTATCACTTTGAGATATACGTAATCGCCTATCTCGAAGGATAGTTCTCTCCTTCTTTTGTCGGCGTAACTCTTTTGTCGAGACTGGGCCGTTTTCAATCTCTCTTGTATGATCCTCACATGAGCTGTGGCATCTTCCACTAATTGCGGTCCAAGGAATTGCTTCTGTCCCACTTCGGTCCAATATAGCGGCGTACGGCACTTCCTTCCATAAAGTGCTTCGTAAGGGGCCATTTGTAGACTCACTTGGTAGCTATTGTTGTAGGTAAATTCTGCGTATGGTAGAAATTGTTCCCAAGAATTTCCATAGTCCAAAGCACAAACTCTCAACATATCTTCTAAAATTTGGTTCACTCTTTCTGTTTGACCTCCAGTTTGCGGGTGGTAAGCTGTACTGAACTTCAACTTCGTTCCTAGGGATTTCTGTAATTCTTCCCAAAATCTTGATACAAATTGTGCTCCTCTGTCTGAGATGATTGTTTTTGGTACTCCATGTAGCGTGACAATCCTGGTAAGATACAGCTCTGCCAGCTTTTGCGTTGTGTACTGCGTCTTTACTGGTAGAAAATGAGCTACTTTCGTCAATCTATCGACTATGACCCATATAGAATCGTATCCCTGTTGGGTTCTTGGTAAACCAACTATGAAATCCATTCCAATCTCTTCCCATTTCCATTCTGGGGTTGGTAGGGGTTGCAGCGGTCCTGCAGGTTTCTGATGTTCTGCTTTCACTCTTTGACAGGTATCACAAGAAGTTATAAATTCGGCAATCTCCTTCTTCATTCCTTTCCACCAAAACCGATCCTTTAGATCTTGATACATCTTTGTACTACCTGGGTGAATAGAGTACGGGGTACTATGGGCTTCTTGTAGTATCATGTTCTTGATTTCCTTGTCTTCTGGAACACAGATTCGGTCATGATACCACAAAATTCCTTCTTCGTCCTCACGAAGGTTAATCACATCCTCGTGTTTCATGTCTTCTTTCATCTTCTGAATACTCAGATCCCCTTCTTGAGCCTTTCGGATTTGGTCCTTCAGCTCACATTTTACTGCTAATGCGGCGACGGTTCCTTGTTCAACGAACTCTAAACTCAACTTCTCGAAATCTCCAAGCAATTGGGGTGGTATTCCTAAGATCTTTGCTTGATTGCAGTAGGATTTTCTGCTCAAGGCATCCGCTACTACATTCGCTTTTCCAGGGTGGTAGTGTATTCCAAGGTCATAATCTTTAATCAGCTCTAACCGTCTTCGCTGTCTCATGTTCAAGTCCTGTTGGGTGAAGATGTATTTCAAACTCTTGTGGTCCGTGTAGATTTCACATCTATTTCCAAGTAGATAGTGTCGCCAAATCTTTAACGCATGAACGACGGCGGCTAACTCCAAGTCGTGAGTTGGATAATTCTCCTCATGTGGTCGCAATTGTCTCGATGCATAAGCTATGACTCTTCCTTCTTGCATAAGGACACAACCTAGTCCTTGCTTTGACGCATCGCAGTAGACTTCAAAATCCTTTTTGTTATCCGGTAACGTAAGGACAGGTGCGGTCGTTAATATCTTCTTCAACTCCTCAAAGCTCTTTTCACATCCTTCTGTCCAGTCGAATAAAACATCTTTCTTTAGTAGTCTGGTGAGTGGCTTTGTAATCTTGGAGAATCCTTTGACAAATCTCCGGTAATATCCGGCTAATCCTAGGAAACTTCTTACTTCAGTCACTGTCTCCGGTTGTTTCCATTCCATGATAGCCTGAATTTTTGACGGATCCATTGAGATTCCTTTTCCAGAGATAATGTGGCCTAAGAATGAAATTTCTTTTAACCAAAAGGCACACTTATCGAATTTGGCATACAGTCGATGTTCCACTAACTTTTCCAACACCATCCTAAGATGTTGTGCGTGCTTTTCCTCTGACTCTGAAAAGATGAGGATGTCGTCGACAAACACAATGACAAACTTGTCCAGAAATTCCATGAGAACCTTGTTCATCAAATTCATGAACACTGCTGGCGCATTTGTTAAACCAAATGGCACTACAGAAACTCATGCAATCCATATCTTGTTATGAATGCAGTTTTCGGGATATCTTGTTCTCGAATCTTCAGCTGGTGATATCCAGACCTCAGGTTGATCCTTGAGAATATCTTTGCTCCTCTTAGTTGATCAAAGAGATCGTCGATCCTTGGTAAAGGGTACTTGTTCTTGATCGTCATATCGTTTAGCTTCCGGTAGTCGACACAAAGTCGTAGACTGCCATCTTTCTTCTTAGCGAAAAGCACCGGGGCTCCCCAAGGTGAGGAACTTGTTCTAACAAATCCCTTTCTTTCCAATTCTTCCACTTGCTTTCTTAATTCTTCTTGTTCTTCACTTGTCATATGTGCAAGCTTTCTTGCATAAGGGGCAGATCCGTGTTTTAATTCGATTGAGAATTCAATGTCCCGATCTGGTGGCATTCCGGGAAGCTCTTCAGGAAAAACTTCTGGATATTCATTCACTATTGGAACTCCCTCAAACTCAACTCCATCCAAGCTGTTCAAACTGTACACTCGGTTGTTCACTATTGATCTCTCTGCGTGGAGTGTGACTTGTTTTCCTTCAGCATTCGTCAGGGTTATTGCCTTCTTTCCACAGTCCATCTGACCTTTATGCTTGGCTAACCAATCCATTCCGAGAATGACGTCTAGTCCTTGAAGGTCCAAAACTAGCAGGTTTGCTAGGAATCCTAGATTGCCAATACTAAAGGCGATATTTCTACAGATAGAGTTGACAGGCATTCGAGCTCCAGGGGATTGAATTAAAATAGGGAACTCTAATGCAGATACTGGCAACTTATTTCTGAGCACGAAAGGTCTTGACACAAATGAATGAGTAGCACCAGGGTCAAATAATGCAACTGAAAGTTCAGAGTGGATAAAGATCCTACCGATTACGACGTCTGATGCTCCTCCTGCTTCAACGGCGGATGCATAGTTAAGTCTTCCGCGACCTGCAGCAGGTACTCCTCTTCCTCGGCCATTTTGAAACCTTCCTCCTCTGGAGGGTGGAGCATTCCTGGTGAAGCCTTGGGCTGGAACAGAGGGTCTTGCAGCTTGCATACGAGCGACATTAGATGGAAGGTGTTGCAGTGGACAAGTGTTCCTACGATGTCCCTTCCTTCCGCAGTGAAAGCAGTCCTCGTTCTTAAGGGGGCAATCCTTCAAGAGGTGATTTCCTCTACATCCAGTACATTGGGCTATCGCAGTAGGTGCAGGCCTTTGGGGTCTCTGAGGTGGTCTGAAGGCTGGTCGGAAAGTTGGCATCGGTCTCCCTCGACTAGCACTTCCTTGGTAAGAGTTGGGCAAAGCCTTCCTCTTTCGGTCTTCTTCAATTATTCCTCTTTTCTCCTCCATCTTAAGTAGTCGGTTTATTAGGACGTGGAAGTCTGTGAACTCGTGGGATGACAGTTGGTATTGCAGGGAATTCTGTAGTCCTTTGCAAAACCTATCAATTTTCCTTTCCTCTGTCGCTATATCTTCAGGTGCGTATCTTGCCAGCTGAATAAATTCATGCAGGTACTGTTTCACGGTCTTACTCCCTTGTCACAGATTTACGAATTCTCGGCGCTTTGCTTGGACAACGCCTTTCGGGACGTGGTATCTACGGAATTCCTCCTTGAATTCATTCCAGGTGATCGAATCTCTGTTGGTGTGCACGGTTTGGTAATTCTCCCACCAAGCAGCAGCAGGTCCAGCCAATTGGTTCGATCCGTACAAGAGCTTTTCTTCATCACTGCATCTGACGGTATTCAACTTTCTTTCCACATCTCGGAGCCAGTCGTCTGCCACGATGGGGTCTTCTGTGCTTGAGAAAGTCGGGGGTCGCGTCTTTTGAAAATCAGTTAACTTTGCGCCCATCACGGGTCCTTCAGTTTGTCCGGATGCAATATGTTGCATCAGCTGTCCCAAGATTTGGTTCTGCACAGCCGCCGACTCTTGCCGATTGCGCTCCATCCATAGCAGCACATCGTTGATGTCACCTCCCTGTGGCATCGTCGAAGATCCTGGTCTATCAGGGTCTGTGCGGCCTCTTGCTCCGGGTGTAGCTCTTGTATTGTTGGGGTTTTCCTCTAGCCCTCCTTCCTGGGGTCTCGCGCGTGTGTTAACCATCCTACTCAAACAGGAGGTTAAGAATAGAAACATTGATTCGGAAAGAATCATTCACAGGGATGCTAGCAGAATGCTGGCATTAACTCAAGAAGTAAGAATAAGGATATGCAAAATGACTTTTCCATAAACCAATTTTTCAAAAGATACAAAGCTTCTAGCCTCATTGGCTTACAGAGCTCCTCTAGCAACCAGCATACATCAATCATACTAAAACAACTACTACAACAAAAGGAAATCTAGCGTCTGCTGGGCTAGACACAAAAGGTCGAAAGTCTGCAGTCACTCCTCAGCATCATCAGAAGAATCACAAGGCTCAACCTCCTCGGGATCCTCCTCCTCATCGTCATCAGCATCCATCGGGTCATCCTCCTCGTTGCCGTCGATGTTGATAGGCTCCTTCCCTTTTCCTTCGGGGGTCTTCTTCTTCTGTGCGGTGCAAGGAAGCTCGATTGCTTCACCGTTGATGACTATGCCACGCGACGCAGGCATGAAACCACTGAGATACTCCTTCGGGTTTCCTACCTTCTTGCGAGCGGTGATCCTCAACTTTGGGTGACTGTTCTTGGTTACCGACTCTGCAGCTTCAAGGTCCTTTTCTCCACTTGATTCAGCCATTTCTTGAATTTGTCTTTCTTTTTCTCGGAGGCTTGCACGAGCCCTAATAAGCATGCCCTCAAGGTAGTGGCGATCGTCGCGAACACGCTCGTAGTCTCGAAATAGGCGGGTGTATGCAATCTCCGAAGCGCGAACGACGTCTCGAGTCTTCGTCAGGATAGCGTTCTCCTGGTCGCTGGACGGAAGAACAACTCGGTACTCCGATCCAGGGACCTGGTAAGGCACGAAGCGGTAAGGGGAATCAGAAAGGTAGTCGCTGTACATCTGCCGGACGGAACCTACAGCACGACGGGCAGCGTCCAAGATAGCATCCTCCTCTTCTTCTCTACGGGCTTGGCGTCTAACTGAGCCTCTCCCATGCTCGGGGATCTCGTAGACAATCCCCGAGGCCCGACAACCTATGGGTCGTCCATTTATCTCATCTTGCCAGACGCAATATACCGGCCTCTGACTGTCCTGTGCTCCAAGGAATTGCAGCATCATCCACAACAACAGTGCCCACGATCCGAGCTCGTCTCCGTGAAGGTATCTCCTATCGGAAGCCATCTGAAGACAGAACAAAAGGCATCTATAAGAGAAGTCCAAAATCATTTTCCAAAGATCAAAATAACATTTTTCTTAAGGAAAATAGGTTTTCGTAAACAAATTTTGACAAAGAACTAGCGAACTTTTCTTCTAGGGACGCCAAATTCTATCTAAGGGTTACGACCTACAGTCGAGTCTTCTGCTCTGATACCAAGTTCTGTGGGACCCTCATTTGAGGATTCCAGTGGCAATCGCCCAGGTGAATTGCACTCAGAAAAGGCACATTGCAGCTCACAACAACAAGATGCATTATACAAAAATGCGAGTAATTAAAAACAAGTGTAGATCACAAGGACCAACATTACAATAACTTAGCGCCGAAATGACGCACTTAATTGTTAATACAAATTAAGGAGTTTTCGACACAAAGGTCGGCACAAAATAAAACAGCAACGATAAACAAAAGGACTTCTTCAGTCTTCTTTCTCTGCAGCGGCGGTATTGCTTGGGCCTTCTCCACATCGAACTCCACCTTGGTGCATAACCCTTTAACTAGATGGGTCCTCAGTTTCTTCTTCTTGTTCCACATTGGGTTCAAGACCATAAGATTCAGGGTCGGCGAATCCTTCCTCTAAATTTGTTTGTAAAAGCAAGGGTGAGCACATTGTCCACATGGTGCTCAACAAGTCCCAAGTAACAATGCATATATATATAGATGGTGGGGAGTTTCTCAAAGAACAGCTCTTTGGCTCTGTGTATAAATATATAATAGATTTTCACATGCAGCTTCAAAGAAAGGTCTTTATTTTCGAAAGCGGGGCTTTTGAAATCCTAAGCTAGATTTTCAGAAATGTTGTGTGTGGCGGTCTTTCATGAGTCACCACTTTACTCAGATTTTGTGAAAAACTTTCAAAAGCTACTTGTGCTGCATCGACGTGAATAGAATTCACAGCGCGCAGACTCCATGACCTGGGAGCTCAGAGTATCCGATACTTTTTAAACTTTGCAAAGGTGTACCACCTTAATCCACCAATCATTCGGCTTTCAAGTCGGATCAGCTTCATGCGACTTTTACGCATGTGACAAGGCCGAGATGACACAACAATTTACAGTCCTAGTATTAACTATTTCCCTACCCGGTAAATAGACAGTTAAGTCTCAAGTACCGTTGTGGGTCCTCCCCACTGCCTTACTTCCTAGCCTGGGCCTATGCTCTCGCAAGACACATAGCCTCTCTTGATTACAGTCGCGCACGACTTAATCTGGCTTAGGGCATGATACCGGCCTAGACCGTCTCGCAATAGAACGAGGACGATGCAGTAGGCGAGTATTCTATCGTTCTTTCCACAGGGACTAGAGAAGCAAAATCGTGTAAAACTAGACTAAATCGATGGCAAGCGAAACTAAAATAGTCGAGAGAATGAGAAAGAGAATGTCAGAGGAAAAGCGAAGAGAGAAAAAGGTGGTAGGCTTGCGACGTTTGGTCACTGTTTAATCCGTACGCGTAGTCGTGAGTACAAGCGATAAAGCGGTATCGTTCAGCAATCTCACAACAAAGAAGCAAAACGCTGAAACGCACACACCTATCGACGGTATCAACGAATTTAACACGCAAGGGATTAACAAGGACCATTCTCCATCAGCCTCTCAGCTACAACCTACATGGCAAATCCGGAGAACAACCACACCAACTCAAGACAACGAGAGCGAGAGAAAGCAATTCATGACAGAATGAGAATTTAATACACAACTTCAATCACCCCAGTCCTGTCCATTTACACAGAAACAACAAAGATATAGAAATTGAAGCACAACATGCTCAGCCTCTGAAATATCCAATTTAATCCAGTCAAGAATTACAGGAATAATCTAAATCTATATGAGCACAAAGCACAAACGAATTCAAGCAATCAACCAGGATGAAAGAAACTAATTTCAGAAGCTAGTTTCAATTTGATTTGACATACTTCAATACATTCCAATGCCATAGCAGCTCACACAAGCATCACAGAAACTGAACATTCAACAATCATATCACAGAAACTTCTATTCACTCATTTCTCCATCTGTTCATGAGACAAATGTTGGAACTCAAGCAATTTCATCTATTATCTCATACAACGATTCCATTTCAGTTCATCACAATTCAAGAATAAAGAAAGTGAGAAGAAGTTGAACCAGAAATGATGGCCGCTGGAATAGCTGGAGAAGCACTGGAGTCTTGCTGAAGCTTGCAAAGGTTGGAGGAGCTAATCGCCGTGTCGAAGTAGCTGGAAAGGAGGTCGTGGAAGAGGAACTTGGCCGTCGGCCCGAGAGGAAGGAGGTGGCGGCGCTGAAGGGGTGATGGCCATGGAGAGTGGGGCAGCAGCCTGGAGGCGGCGCGCTGGATCCGGCGAAGGCGGCGTGATGTGAAGCGGCGTGGAGTGGAGAGCTCGGGGGCGCAGCGCCGAGTGATGAGGGCGGCGCAGAGGAGCTGCGGCGGCGCGGCGCGGAGATGATGGGGTCACGGGATCGCGAACGTGGAGGCGCGGCTCGGCGGCGCCGTGGAGATGCGGCGCGGCGCCGGTGGAAAGTGGCGGCGTCGAGCGGCGCTGCGACGCCGGCGGTTTGTGGGCGGCGCTGGAGGCGGGATCGGGCAAGATCCGCGATGGTGGCGCGAGGAAGCGGTGCGCAGCAGATGTGGCAGCGCGGTGGTGGCCACGAAGGGGAGATGCGGCGGCGCCGTGGCAGATGGCCGAGAATGGAGGAGCGGCTCGGCGGCGCCGGCTCGGGATCTGGGGCGCACGGCTCGGGTTGGAGGCTGGCGAGGAGGCCGTGGAGATCGGGGAGGCGCCGGCGGCGCTGAAGGACAGGCGGCGCTGGAGCACAGGCGGCGCGGAGCTGCACCGGCTCGGGCCGGCGATGTGGAGTGGAGGCGCGGCGCGGAGTGAAGGCGCACGGCGGTGGAAGCCGGCGAGGCGCTGTGGATCTGGAGAGTTTGTGGAAATTTTTAGGGAGTAGAGAGGCAGAGGATTTGGGGAAAAGAAGAGGCAGGAAGAAGAAAGGAGGAAAAAGAAAAAGAAGGGGGAGGAGAAGGGAAGTTGAGGGAGGTAGAAGAGGGTGGAGCGCCGCCGGCGTACGGCCCGGCCACCGGCGCCGAGGTGGAGGGAGGTGTGGAAGAGTGGTTTGGGGAAGAAGAAGAACGAAGTAAAAAACTAAATGCCGGGCTCAAAAATCCTGAGATGGCCGGCGGCCAGGAGAAGAAAGGGAAATTTGGCACTTTTGCAGAAAAGCCCTCGAGGTTTTGGAGAATTAGAAATGGGACCTCGTGGCTAGGGTTTGGAATTCCGGGCCCCCGGAGACTCCGATTTCGGTGCGGTCAGATCCCACGCGTCCGCGGGAATGCGCACTTTCATCAGGAATCGTCCGATGGCCAGATTAAGTCGAGGACGCGCGTCCGCTAGCCGAAAATCCATCCAATCCTCGTCGACCTGCGATAAAAATTGGAAAAACAAGTAATCCGGTCGATTTGGCGACAAATCTGGAATAATCTAGACATATGCCGAGGTTAATGACTAATATGCGCAAAAATCATGGGGAAAATATACAGAAATATAAGACGAATCAAGTAAATATCAGGGCGTCTTCCTTCTTTCCACCCTTTCCTCTCATGATTTTTCTGAACTCACATCACTCATGGCCTTCTGCGGCCCACCAGTTCTCGCAAGAATCTGGACCGACAACCATTGCAGGGAAAAGCTAACACTAAAGAAAGCTACTAAGTTGCGCCCGTCCCATAAACAGGCAGGTGGTTGGTACGTTTTTCATGCCGCATAGAAGCACAACACAAGGTTCTAGTCCTTATGAATCTTTAGTGAGGAGTCTTTCACATTCCCAGTGCGCACACAGCACTATCCAATCAAACCATCCTCACTATCGATTCCAATCATATTTTCTTTCACAAAAGGGGTTTTGAACATGCTTTTCTCATATGTGACCATTCAACATTTATCATATAATCAATGAGCATAGCATAGCCTAAGCATGATAATCTAGGGTAACAAGGGTGCAGGGATATTCAATGTCAAAAGGGGCTTTACAATCATTTATGTCATATCTAGTCATTTTATTGAAACATAATTCTTATTTGAATCTAAGGCATGCATATACTGGAAAACAGTTAATATACTTCATTTCAAAATAGCAGGTGAGACATGATCAAGGGTTTGAGACTTGCCTTGCAGTGACGGGTCTAGCTGCTCAAATGAATCTTCAGGGATCTCCTCTGCTCCTTCAACGTCTGGTTCCACGACGGGTACAAACAACACATACATACCATATAAGCACACAAGCACTAGAAAATAATACGTAAATACATCATGCATGCAGGGGAATTGGTTTAGACATGGTCACTTGACATTGGTTGAAGAGATGGGTTCAAAGGGCTTGAATGTCGAAGGGCTGACATTCGACTCATGGCTTGACATTGCCCTAAATCGGTTCTGGGTTTGTTTTATGGAGATGTGATAGTAGGGAATGTTGTAGAACATGGCTCAAAAGGCTTAGTGGACAAAGTGGCATTTCAATTGCTCAAAAGAAACAAGTCCAAATCATCCAATGCCACAGGTGGACATGCACTGACATAGTGTTAGACATGGCCAGAAACTAGGGCATTGCATAACTTTTGACTCAGGACTCCAATTGATGCACAACTTTGTCTGGGGTTTAGGCATTGATATCAGCTACAAAACTCTCAACAGGCTCAAGGGCTGAAAGTGTCCGGAGGGTGGCCAATTCCGGTGAGCAAACACGGTGGCCTGGACATGAACTGAGCCACTGGACAGCAACCTTGGCATGGCTACAACTTTTGATTCAGGTCGATTTAGAGGTCGGGATAGTAAACAAAATTGCTCAGGGGGTTGAGATCTATCTAAATGACAAGGTGAGCGAGGCTAGATCGGCTGGGGATAAATTCCGGCGACCGGCGCTGGAGAAGACAACCTCCAGATTGGGCGTTTCTGATTTAAGAGGTTTGGGCTCGATTCCTTGCTCAGGGAGTGAGAGGGTGAGGTGAGGGATCTATTTGCGGGGTTGAATCGGCCGGAAAGTGGCCGGAGAAGCTTGGCGAGGAGGACCAGCTCACTGGTGGCGCGCAAACTTCGGAAAGGCCATGATCTCTGCTCAAATTCCAAATCTAAGCTTACAGGCTTGCCCAATTGGGTGTACTGGTCAATTCCTATCACTGGCACGAAGGCTAATTCGGGCTAAATCGCTAGGCATTGCGGGAACAGTGGTTTTTAAGTTTTCCGGTGATTGCCGGCGTTGAGGTGCGCCGGGGACCAATTAATGGCTACGGTACAAAGAGAGAGGTGTAGGGAGCTTACTAGTGGCGTTGGTTTGGAGGAAGAAGCTTCGGGCGAAGCTGGCACCGTGAGCTCCAGAAACTGCTCGCCGGAGAAGATGAGCTTCGCGGCGGCGCTGAGGGCTCGGTTGCTCTCTGGTGCTAAGTCTAAGGCAAGGAAGCTGTGGGGTGGTGTGAGGCAATGCTGGGCAAGGGAGGGGGTTTATATAGCCGTGGGTGAGGCTCTCGGGAGCAGCAGCAATCGCCGGGGAAGATCTTCCTTCTGGCGCTGGGGCGGTCATCGATGCACTTTGGGACACGGCGGGGCTCTGCCAGAGACGGTGAATCGCGGGATATCAGGATTCGGTCAGGGTGGTGGCGATGATCTACGGGATGGTGGCCAAGTGGCGTAAAGCTCCTGGCAGCAGCAGCAGCAGCAGCAGCACGCGCGCGGGGAAGAAGGTGGCACGGTGGGGCTTGAGCGCTCCACGGTGGCGGTACAGCTGCGCACGGCTGGTGGCTACGTGGCCATGAGGTGGCAGAGCGGCGAACCTCGCCGGCGACGAGTTCAACGGCGCGGCAATTTGGCGGTTGCTGGTTGAAAACTTCACAGGGACCTGGTTGTGAACTTTGGACCTATTTGCAACGATTTGGACTGATCTGTGAAGGTTTTGGCTCGGGAGTTTGGGCCTATTTGCAATTCTGAAGATCTGAAGGGCTGACTTGAATTCTGATTTTGCAGATGAGTGCTACTAAATGTCTTGGACTCATCTAGCAGGAAAAATGATGAAATCCGATAACATCTGTTGGTTTTGACAAAATTCGAAAACAGGGTAATTAGGGTAATTAGGGTTTGAACTTTTGTCGAGGCTGGAACTAGGGTTTTGGTCGAGATTCTGGGATTCTTCCAGAAGGGAAAAATGTTCAGAAAAATGAAAGAAAGGTTATCACTTGATCAGATTTGGATTTTGAGGTGATCTGGGACTTTTAGCCTTTTTGGGTTTCCTGAAACTTCTGAAAAGGACTAAATTGAAACGCTTTTGGATTGAAATGTGAAAACGATCTGGTCAATGAAGTTTAGCAGCCAACTTTTTAGGTTAAGGAAGTGGCATACCCAAGATCAAGATAGGGTTAAAATATCAGGGTTTTCAAAGAAGTTATGCTGATTCGCAAGCAGAAAAGATAATAAAAAACTGGGGTGTTACAATAAACCCGGCTGCTTGGAGTTTGTTTAACTCCGTGCAGATAGCTTCTTGCTAATCAACAGCAAAGCGTCTAAGCTTCTGCTTTATTGGTCACTGTCCAGGTCGAATTGCTAACCTGTGCTCAATTACCTCCCTTGGGACACCAGGCATGTCGGATGGTTTCCACGCAAACACATCTGCATTAGAGTTCGAGTTCCTATTTGTCATACAGGCCTGACCCAATCCGAATTGTTCTAGATGTATCATGTGGGCATAATGGAAGTGTTAGATTTTCCTCTGGTCGTGGGGCAACTTTGATCGTATCTCCAGCCATGGTGGTGATCTTGACATCCCGAAGGGGAAGTTGATGCATGAGCTCCAGTGATAACCGATCGCAAGCCAATGCCACATTGCGACTGCCTCAGACCAAGATAACGCCTTTGGGGCCAGGTAACCTGCTGCACTGATAGGCATAGTGCGCCGCTATCATAAATTTAGCGAGAGTTGGCCTGCCAAAAATCGCGTTATAAGCCAAATCACAATCAATTACGTCAAAAGTAACTAACTCTGTTCGGAAATTATCCGGTTCACCCAGCGTGACTAGGAGCACCACCTGTCCCGTCGGCATCATCGAGGGACCAGGAATTATCCCATAAAACGGATGGATTATGGGTTTGATTTTTGAATGAGGGATTTGCATCTCGTCCAATGCCTTGACCAGTAAAATGTCCAAGGAACTACCTCCATCGATCAGGACCCTTTCGACTCTAGCGTTACTGATAATCGGGGTAATGACCAGAGGTAGTCTCAATGGTCGAGTAAGCCAGCGGGACAATCAGAGCAATCAAACGTCATAGGAGTGTCCGACCAACGGGGGTATTGAGGTTCGCCAAGGGGAGCTTCCACTTGGTTAACTTCTCGACGAAATGCTTTAAACTGTCGTTTAGAAGCAAAAGAGGAGGAACCTCCAAAAATGATATTAACATAATTATGAGGTACCTGGTAGGACATTTCTTCGTCCCGTTAGCTTCTCTAAGCCCGCAAGTCTGTTCTTTCGATGGCAAAGTTGGCATCGGCCCAATTCCCTGGTAGAAGTCATCTAGTTGCTTCAACCAGCTCCGGCAATTCTTGAGGTCGTGTCTCGGAGAGTTGTGGATCGGGCACCACTTCTTGCCTTCCTACGAGTTCGTCGGTTTTTCTGGCTGGTCGGAATTGCGACCACCAGAGGCAGTTTTATTTTTAAATGAAAACTTATCACCTTTAGCTGGCGGTGGCTTTTCCGCGACTGCGACCTCCCGGTACTGTCTGGTTCGATTCTTTTTGGTCTTCTTTGACTTCCCGCCCGATGAAGACTCCGGCTTCTTGCCTGTATCCTCTTTTTCCACATCCTTGAGACCTGGTTGGGGCGGTAAATTTCCTTTATTCACCATCCTATTCCATTCAACGGCCTCAGCCGCGTCTGAATAGCAATCAGCCATATCGAAGAGATCAATGACTGATCGAGGAGGGTTGACAAGTAAATCTTCTATAAATCTCCGATATCAAACAGCGTGCTTAAACGCCCTGATAACGGAGTTATCGGATATGTTTGGGATGGTATTTCTCACCCCGACAAACCTTTTAACAAACTGTCGAAGAGTCTCCGTAGAGGTTTGTCGTAGACGATGAAGATCGTCTTCTTTCCCGAGTTTTTGATAACAATTCTGGAAATTATTGAGGATAGCATCGCACAACATTTTCCAGTTATATATCAAACCCTCGGGCTGATTGAACAGCCAGGTCCTTGCCGGTCCCTCAAGAACCATCGGCAAATAGTTGGCCATGACGCGATCATCCCCACCAGCCGCCTAGATAGCGATGATATAAATTTGAAGGAACTCCGACGGATTCTGGGTCTCATCAAACCTCTCCATAGCCCATGGCTTGAACTTATCTGGGCAGACGACCGCACAAAGGCTTGGCAAAAAAGCCTTACAACCTACATAGGGACTGTGGAGAGTTTCATGGTTTCCAGCATATCCATGAGCGGTTTCAGCGATGGAGATGCGGCACGTGGTCCCAGACGATAATGCACGGGAATTCGATCTCGATCACGAGAACTTCCCACGCGGCTGGATTTGTCATGCCGAAGTGATTTGTATGGTAATCGATTGTGCCTAACATGACTATAGTAAGAATACTCCTTTTCATGGGAACGTATCGTAGAACGGGAGGAAGCAGTAGGGGTTGCATCAGATGCGACCTCATCCAGCTTCTCCACCAGGATCCTAGCAAAAGCCAGTTTGTCTGTGTCAGTGAAGGTAGGACGAAAATTACGCAAGACCTCCGCGATAGATCGAAGTTGTCCATATGTACTCCTCTTTGGTGCGCCAGGTGTAATCGTTTCTTCATCTGTCGGTAAATGCTCCGGTGGTAAAGAAGGCATCTGGTCGCGTTTGCTACCATGTGGGCGGCAGGAGGAACTAGTGGCGGTGTCATAATGAGCCTGCGCGTTTTGCAGAGCCTCTAGGGCTGTCCTGCGGAGTTCGTTATCTCGTCGCTCACGGTCTTGGTCCTTCTTCTGCTTGCGTTCTTGTTCCTCCTTTTGTCTGCCCTCCTGTTCTTCCCTAGCAATCCACTGATCGGGGTTTTCTTCCGACAAGGCAGCGAATTCTCTAGGAGTGAAGCTACAGAAGAAGTGAACATCTCTGTTTGCTCCGAGTCGGACTCGAAATCAAAGAGAGAGTGGAGGTTGCCAGGATCAAACCTCCCTGGACTGAGTTCCTGGTTGCTGCCATCCTGGTCTCTGATGGGACACATAGTGACCGAGACTCGATTTTGCATATGGTGGAACTGACATCAAGTTCCGGACCTGTCTCTTCCATCCCCTGGTCGATGGACATGACCTGGGTAGGGGAAGACGTGTCCTCTTGACATCCCTTCGGAATGTCTTCGCAACTGACCTCTTCCATTGGAATGGGATCGCTAGGCGAAGGCATTTGTATATGGGCATAATCGTCGAGATCGAAGTCGTTCTCAGAATCATATGCTTCAAACATTGCTCAGCAAACCTCCGGATGAAGGGAAAGCACCTTGAGAAAAGGCCCCATAGTGGGTGCCAGCTGTCGACGATTTCGCCTCGGGGTCCTTAGTCAATTTTATGCAAATTTGTGAGTTGCGGGACCTTTCATGGCGCTCCTCCAGGAAGGTAGGATGAGCAATGTCTGTAGGGGCACAAAGGATTTTATATAGGTTCGGGCCCTCGATGGTGGGAGTAATAGCCCTACGTCCTGTTGTGATTTTACTATATAAAATAAGATGTTTACAAAAGGGAAGAAGAGATGATCACAGGCGAAGATCGCTTCAATGTTTGTGTCTATCTAATTATATCTAAGTCTTCAGGTTTGTTGGACACCTGGAAGTACTTGTATGCTTCACTCAATAACTGTCCTTAGAACGTGCATTGACTACCTTTCTATACTGGACAAAAGGGCGCCAATGCGAAACAGCCTTGGACAGTTGCTAGGAAGCAGTTTCGTTAACCGCTCTTAACTTCCACACAGGCTTAACACGTGCAATCAAGGGATAACTACACATGTTAACCTCCTGGCAGTTGTCTCCATATGTGGAAAGATCCCTTTGATTCTCGGGATATTCCTGTTCAAAGGGTTAGGCTTTCCCGAATTATTCTGGTTGCACATAAACCGCGACCCTCTAAGTGCACACTGTCTGCGGTCATCTGACTGTGCACTATCTGCGGTCTCATGATCATGCAAGGGCTGCGATCATGAATTTTCTTTGTGTCCGTGCCCCAAGGCCGTTTGAGACCAAAATGACGGACTTATAGACACACGTCTAATCTGATTCTGTCTTAAACCAGACGTGTATTACTTTGAGCTAGCTCGGGTGAGAATCCTCATCAAACGGAGCTATCGGATATGTTTGAGATGGTATTCCTCACCCCGATGAACCTTTTGACAAACTGGAGAAGAGTCTTAATAGAGGTTTGTCGTAGGCGATGAAGATTGTCCACTTTTTTGAGTTTCTGATAACAATTCTGGAAATTGTTGAGGATGGCGTCGCACAACATTTCCCAGTTATATATCGAACCCTCGGGCTGATTGAATAGCCAGGTCCTGGCTAGTCCCTCAAGGACCATCGGCAAGTAATTGGCCATGACGCGATCATCCCCACCCGCCGCTTGGATAGCGGTGATGTAAATTTGAAGGAACTCCGACGGATTCTGGGTCCCATCAAATCTCTCAATTGCTCCCAGTTTGAACTTATCTGGCCAGACGACCACACGGAGGCCTGGCAAGAAAGCTTTACAGCCAACATAGGAACTGTGGAGAGTTCAGCAGTTTCCAACCTAACCACTGGTGATTTCACGCGATGGGGATGTGCCACGTGGTTCCAGACGAGAATGTATAGGAACTCGATCCCGATCACAAGAACTTCCCACTCGTCTGGATTTGTCGTGCCGAAGTGATCCGGATGGTAGTCGATTACGTCTACCATGACTAGAGTAAGAATACTCCTTTTCATGGGAACATATCGTAGACCGGGAGGAAGCTGTAGGGGTTGCATTGGATGCGACCTAATCCAGCTTCTCCGCCAGGATCCTAGCAAAAGCTGGTTTGTCCACGTCTGTGAGAGTAGGAGGAAAATTATGCAAGACTTCCGCGATAGATCGAAGTCGAACATGCATACTTCTCCTTGGTTCCCCAGATGTCAATTTTTCTTTATCAGCCGGTGAATATTCCAGGGGCAAAGAAGGCGTCTGGTCGCGCCTACGACCATGTGGGCGACGGGAGGAACTAGGGGCGGCGTCATAACGAGATTGCGCATTTTGGAAAGACTCTAGGGCTGTTCTGCGGAGTTCATTATCTCATCGCTCACAGTCTTGATCCTCCTTTTTCTTACGTTCCTGTTCCTCCTTTTGTCTGCGTTCATGTTCCTCCCTAGCAACCCGCTGATCGGGAGTTTCCTCCGACAAGGCAGCAAATTCTCTGGGGAGCGAGGCCGCGAAGGAGAGAACATCCCTGTTTGTTCTGAGTCGGACTCGAAATCAAAGAGAGAGTGGAGGTTGTCAGGATCAAACCTCCCCGGACTGAGTTCTCGGTCACTGCCATCTGTGTCCTTGACGGGGACACGTGGTGACCGAGACTTGATTTCCAATATGGTGGAACTGACATTAAGTTCGGGACCTATCTCTTCCATCCCCTGGTCGACGGACATGACCTGGGTGGGGGAAGACATGGCTCACCGAACCTCCGGATGGAAATAAGAGTGCCTTGAGAAAGGCCCCACAATGGGCGCCAGCTGTTGACGAATCAGACTCGGGGTCCTTAGTCGAACTTATGCAGAATTTGTGAGTTGTGAGACCTTTCAGGGCGTCCCTCCGGGAAGGAATGATGAGCCAAGGTCGGTTGGAACACAGAGAGATTTATACAGGTTCGGGCCCTCGATGGTGGGAGTAATAGCCCTACATCCTGTGGGGATTTCACTATATGTAGGAAAAAAGGGTTACAAAGTTGTGGAAAAGATCATCACAGGTGAAGATCTTTTCCGTGTGATTATGAAAAACACAACTAAACTAGCCTATGGAAGCTTGTCAATGTTGATCTTGATGTGTCACATATCCCTTTAGGATGTCTCTAATCTTTTGTCTGGTGCATTTTCTCACCCTTTTATACTGGTCGAAAGGGCGCCAATGCACAACGGCTTCGAACGGTTGCTTGGATGCAGTTTTCGCAACTGCACTTAACTTCCACGCAGGTTTAACACATGCAATTAAGGAATAACCGCACATATTAACCTCATGGCAGTTGTCATCGTACGTGGAGGAATCTTCGTGACGAGGATTGACACCCGAGTCAATTCAAATAAATGCACTGTTGGTTTAATACAGATTCGAGCCAAACACGTGCCTGGCGGTGCGAACTCAAGTTATTCTAAGAAGCATCAGCCCGAGGTCGCAGGCTTTGCGCGATCAGGCCGCAGCAAGTGCGCGGTCAGGAATTCGTGTGCTAGGCGTGAATAGAATTTTGGAGATGTTGCGCGGTCAGCCAACATCCCGCGGTCAGAGTATTTTCGACCAGGGTACTTGGGGTTCATCTGTCCAGCTGTCCCTATAGCGGAAATATCCCAAGTATCCCGAAGATTATTCCACGTGGAAGACCAACCGTCAGGAGGTTAATACGTGCAGTTATTCATGAATAACACGTGTTAAACCTGCGTGGGGGTTGAGAGTGGTTTTCCAAACCGCATCCAAGCAACTGTTTGATGCAGTTACGACATGGCACTCTTTTGACTAATATAAAAGGGTGGCAAGATGCATCAAACAAGAGGAGAGATCAACGTCTCTGATACAAGCGAGATACAGCACATCTCAACCACTCAAACAGCCAAGTCTATGGCCTAGATTAGATAGTTTTTACAAGCCTCCTTGTTTTCTTTCTGTATACTTACATAGGAAAACCCTTCGCCTGTGAAGGTTTTTTCCTGCCATCTTGTAAATCTTTATCACATATAGTGAAATCCCAACAGGACGTAGGGCTATTACTCCCACCATCGAGGGCCCGAACCTGTATAAACTTCTCTGTGCTCTTGTCCTCCATATTTCTACATACCTTCCCGGAGGGTCATCTTGAAAGGTCTCACTATTATAAATTTTGCATAAATTCGGCTGAGGACCCCGAGTCCGAATCGTCGACAGCTGGCACCCACCGTGGGGCCTTTCTGAAGATGTCCTAATTTTCATCCGGAGGTTCGCTGAAATATGGCTGGAGTATATGATTCCGAGAACAATTTTGATCTCGAGGATTATGCTCACATTCCAATGCCTTCTCCAAGCGATCCTGTTCCGATGGAGGAGGTTGATGGCCAGAATCTTCCTGAGGTTGAATCATCTCTCCAGGTCATGTCCATCGACTAGGGAGCAACTAGGGCAATGTTGGAAACCACAGAGGTTCTTAATGCGCTAGAGGGTGAATCCGGTCTGTCATATGACCCTGCTGAGGAGAAGGATGATATCGACCTGGAAATCAGCCCGGGGAGATTTGACCCTGATAACCTTCACCATCTCTGTGATTTTGAGTCCGACTCAGAACAAACCGAGATGTTTTCCCCATCGACAACCTCTCTCCCTAGACAGTTCGCTACCTTGTCGGAGGAGACTCCCGATCAACAGGCTGCTAAGGAAGAACGGGATCGCAAACAGAAGGAGGATCAAGATCTCGAGCAACAAAACAACGAACTGCGTAGAACTGCCCTAGAGGCTCTTCAAGATGCGCAGGCTCGTTACGATGCTGCTCCGAGTTCTTCTCGACGATCACGTGGTCGCAAACGCGACCAGACCCCTTCTTTGCCTCCGGAGCGTTTCCCGGTGGATGAAGAAACAGTAACACCTGGTGCCCCTAGGAGAAGTACCCATGGTCGACTGTGATCTATCGCGGAAGTCATGCGTAACTTTCCTCCTACGGTCACGGATGCGTAGAAACCAGCCTTCACCAGGATCCTGGCGGAAAGATTGGATGAGGTCGCGTCTGAGGCAACCCCAACAGCCTCTTCCCGGTCGGTAACACGTTCCCGCGAACGAGAGTGTTCTCACCGTGGTTCTGGCCGGCGAAGTTACCCGCCGCCCGTACCATCCTGACAGGACAAGTATCGGCGGGTGCAGGATTCTCGTGGTAGGGATTGGGTCCCTTCTACTCCCGTTTGGGACCGCGGGTAACTTCACCGTTGCGTGAAGTCACCCATGACCCGATCGAGAGTCACAGGGCAGTTCACAGTCCCTACGTCGGTTGTAAAGCTTTCTTGCCCGGCCTACGTGCGGTCATTTGGCCTGATAAGTTTCGACCAGGGGCCATTGAAAGGTTCGACGGAACTCAGAACCCATCCGAGTTCCTTCAAATCTATATCACTGCCATCCAAGTGGCAGGGGGCGATGACCGGGTCATGGCCAACTACCTGCCTACAGTCCTCGAAGGACCGGCTAGAACCTGGCTATTTAATCAGCCCGAGGGTTCCATCTACAATTGGAAAATGCTGTGCGACGCCATCCTCAGCAATTTCCAAAACTGTTATCAAAAGCCGGGTAAAGAGGATGATCTTCATCGGCTACGACAAACTTCGACAGAAACTCTTCGGCAGTTTGTCAAGAGGTTTGTCGGGGTGAGGAATACCATCCCGAACATATCTGATGGCTCCGTTATCAGGGCATTCAAACATGGCGTTCGATACCGGAGATTCACCGAAGACTTACTTATCCACCCTCCTCGATCAGTGGCCGATCTGTTCGACATGGCCGATCGATACTCCGACGCAGCCGAAGCAGTCGAATGGAACCGGATGGTCGACAAGGGTGACCTAGCACCTCAACCAGGTTTCAAAGACGCCAGGAAAGAAGATTCAAGCAAGAAGTCAGAATCTTCGTCGGGTGGGAAGTCAAAAAAGTCGAAGAGGAACCGCTCTGGACAATACCGCGAGGTCGCAGTCGCAAGGAAGCCACCTTCGACCAAAGGTAACAAGCCTTCATTTAAGAATAAAACTGCTTCTGGTGGTCGTAGTGCCGACCAGCCAGAAAAGTCAGCTAATCCGCAGGAAGGCAAGAAGTGGTGTCCACTCCACAACTCCGCAGGCCACGACCTCAAGAACTGCAGGAGCTGGTTGAAGCAATTGGATGACTTCTACCAGGGAGTTGGGCCAATGCCGACCTTACCAGCTAAAGAACAGGCATGCGGACTTAGAGACGCCGACGGAGACGAGGAAATGTCCTACTAGGTACCTCAAAATCATATTAATGTTATTTTCGGGGGTTCTTCCTCTTTCATTTCCAAAAGGCAGTTTAAAGCCTTTTACCGAGAGGTTAACCAAACGGAGACATCTCTTGGTGAACCTCAATACCCCCGTTGGTCGGATACACCTTTGACATTTGATCGCTCTGATTGTCCCGCGGGGCTCACTCGACCATTGAGGCTCCCTCTGGTCATTACCCCGATCATCAATAATGCGAGAGTCGAAAGGGTCCTGATCGATGGGGGAAGCTCCCTTGACATTTTATTGGTCAAGGCACTCGACGAGATGCAAACTCCTCGTTCCAAGATCAAGCCCATAATCCATCCATTTTATGGGATAATCCCAGGCCCCTCCATGATGCCGTTGGGACAAGTGGTCCTCCCGGTCACAATGGGAGAACCAGACAACTTCCGAACAGAATTGGTTACTTTTGACGTAATCGATTGTGATTCGGCTTATAATGCAATCTTTGGCATGCCAACTCTTGCTAAATTCATGGTGGCAATGCACTATGCTTACCAATGCCGCAAATTGCCTGGCCCCAAAGGTGTCATCTCGGTCCGAGGCAGTCGCAACGTGGCACTCACGTGTGACCGGCTATCTTTGGAGATGGTAGATCAACTTCCCCTCCGGGACGCCCAGGTTGCCACCGTCGCCACCGACGAGATCAAGGCTGCTCCTCGACCAGATGAGAAACTCAAAATTGTTCCATTGTACCCAGATGATCCATCCAAGCCAATTCGGGTCGGATCAGGTCTGGATGACAAATAGGAACTCAAGCTCATTACTTTCCTCCGGGCTAACACAGATGTGTTTGCGTGGAAACCGTCCGACATGCCCGGTGTCCCAAGGGAAGTAATCGAGCACAGGTTAGCAATTCGGCCTGGACAACGACCAATAAAGCAAAAGCTCAGGCATTTTGCTGTTGACCGACAGGAAGCTATCCGAGAAGAGTTGGACAAACTCCAAAAGGCCGGGTTCATTCGTGAAGTCGATCACCCGGAATGGCTCGCCAATCCGGTCATGGTCCGCAAGTCAAATGGCAAGTGGCGCATGTGCGTCGACTACACTAGCCTCAACAGTGCCTGTCCAGAGGACGACTTTCCCCTTCCCCGCATCGACCAGCTGGTCGACTCAACCGCGGGTAGCGAACTGATGAGCTTCCTGGACGCTTACTCAGGATATCATCAAATTAGCATGGCAGAAGAAGATGAAGAGAAAACTGCCTTCATCACCCCGTTCGGCACCTACTGCTACATCAGAATGCCATTCGGTCGCAAGAACGCAGGTTCCACGTACCAGCGCTTGATGCAAAAGACCTTTCTTTCCCAGATAGGGCGTAATCTCGAAGCATATGTAGATGACTTGGTTGTAGAAAGTACCAAGAGATTGTCTCATTTGGACGATCTCGCTGAAACCTTATGTAATTTAAATCGCTTTGGAATAAAATTAAACCCAGAGAAATGTTCTTTCGGGGTTTCTTCAGGAAAACTCCTTGGTTTCCTTGTTTATTCCAGGGGCATTGAAGTTAGTCCTAAGAAAATCAGGGCCATTGAACAAATGAGGTCGCCCTCGACCATGAAAGATGTTCAACGCCTGGCTGGTCGCATGGCGGCCTTAAGTCGCTTCATATCGCGACTAGGCGAAAAACGTGTTTTTAATCGCCTTAAGACTGGCTCGGGGGCTTGGGCAGACGAGCTCTATACCGTTCTATGGGTGCTACGAAATACCTCTAGTCGAGCCACCGGTGTGATGCCCTTCCATCTGGTCTATGGGGCCAAGGCTGTATTGCCTATGGAAGTAAGTATTGGGTTTGTTCGGACAGAACAATTCGGACAAGTTAATCAGTCCGAACAGCGATCACAAGATCTCATCCTTTTAGAAGAAAGGCGTGATCGCACTTTGATCAAGTCCGCGGCATACTTGCAAGCTTTGCGCAAGTATCACAGCAAAAGGGTGCGACCACGCAGTCTTAACGTGGGCGACTTGGTGTTACAAAAAATCCAAGACCAGTCTAATCGCAACAAATTCTCCCCAAAGTGGGAAGGCCCTTACATTGTTGTCTCAGTGCCGCGACTAGGATCCGCGCGGTTAGCCATGGAGGATGGTCGAATTTTGTCTAATACTTGGAACATCGATCAACTTCGCAAGTTCTACGTGTAA
Organism: Pharus latifolius; assembly: GCA_019359835.1. NCBI lineage: Eukaryota > Viridiplantae > Streptophyta > Magnoliopsida > Poales > Poaceae > Pharus > Pharus latifolius. The sequence continues at coordinate 44,135,584 of CM033323.1, forward strand.
GTGCTCAATCCCTTTTCCGGTTCAATTAGCATTTTTTCATAAAACAAAAAATGTTTTGGTTTCATACGATGAATATTTCCCTTTATGCCCATGTGCTGCGAATTCGGCTCGGGGGCTGGTCGCCGGCGGTTAGATCATTACAACGTTCTAGTCGGATTTCGCTGGCCGATCTCATGACCTCTTCCAGACAAGTCACTCCTAAATAAGCCGTTTCTCAACGCACACGGGGCTTTCTGGCAAGTCCTCGGTTATCTGAGTGGCTGCTGGTTTGCAAACAAGGCTAGGCGTTACACTGATCATAATTGCTGGTTCGATCACACATCCCTGGTCGTTATATTCACTTCTCTCCTGCGTTTGTAATACTAAGTCTTCAGTATCTACAATCACAGGCGGGGGCTAGGGGGATATGTTTATAATATGAAACGACATAAAACAAGAATATATTTAGAATATATTCAGTTTCAAAAATGGGTTTCAACATACATTGCATTACATATAAATGTTCCTATACAGATGTTGGGATCACTCGAACCCAAGCTCAGTCAGGAGCTTATTTACAAGGGGCCTGATCTCCTCCATGACGGCCTCTAGTTGTTCCTCACTCTCGACCTCAACCGGTCCCACCAATAGATTCAGATATGCATCTGGGCCATGGTGAAGTCGAACCCGGCTGAGAATGGCGGATGCGGCTGACCGAACCCTGGTTCTGATCGCCTCTTCTCGTCGCCGTGTATCTTCAGGAAGATACTCGAGAAGTGACTCCGCCTGGTTAATGACTAGCGTACACCAGTCCTTTAGGCTGAGATTATCTCTTGTGGTTTTGACCACGTCAGCCCTCAGGACACGAGCCACCGCCTTCAGTTTTTCGAAGATTGAACGGCTCAGCTCTCTGATAGCCCTTTCAGAAGTTTGAATAGAGCCCTGGAGGATCACCTTGTCCTGAATGAGTGGTCTTATCTGACCCGCTTGCGCTGCAGTAAGAGAAAGGATTACTTACTTGTTATGAAGTTAAGTCTTCCTGATCAGGAATCGACTTACCAGAGAGTTGTGACCGCAGCTTGTTGTTTTCAATCCCTTGGTGTGCAGTCACTGAGATCGAATGAAGCTTGACCGTGGCCACTTCTTTTTTCAACAATGCTACATCTCTGTAGTAGAATAGAAGAAGCGGTCATAACCAATTTGTATCTATACAAGTTGAAGAGTAATGATCCATACCTGTGCAAGTTGTCCCGTTCTTTTTGTATGGCCTCAATGCTCGCCATCATAGCACGCGACTTGGCCATCATTTGGGATAGCTCCTATGATGCAAAAAGAAGTTAAAGGTGTCCTATGTACAATCCAGCCACCAAAAGAGAAGTTCATCACACCTTCATGAATTCCCATAAGGAAACGTCTTCCGGAGTAACAGGAAGACTCGTTGAAGGCCCCGTTGCGGCTGCAATAGAGGCAGCCAGTGGGAGTGCCTGTTGGGCACTACCCCCAGTCGCCATTGCTTGCGATTGGGTCTCCGCGCCTGTTTCTCCTCTCACGGCCCAGACTGCTTCCTGGACTGAGGGGGCGGAGTGCTCCTCACTGGAGGCTCCTCCACCAGCAGCAACTTCAACCCTCCCCGGAGCGGTTGAAGGGCTGGATCCTGTCTCTTTTCGCCTGACAAAGAAGAGATGAACCAAACAATCACAATTCGTGATCATCACAACCTATTTTAATACAACCAAGATAAGGGTTCTTACCTTATCTGAAATCCCATCAGCTTTTGGGATTTCAGGGAAGGCTCTCCTCGAGAAAGGGGACAATCGTCGTCTGTCCTGGTCTTCCTCTTGGTGAACAAGGCGTTTCCCCCCTAGGTGTGTTCCTCTGTAAGCACATTTCTAAGGGAAGATAAAAGCAAATGATAAGAGTTTTTCCCTGGGCAACCGGTCCGGTTGGTGGGGTTGCATCCGAAGGCCTGGATGGCTCCTGGACTTCTGGGGCCGGCACCTCGTCTGCAACCGCCACGGGGACTCGTTCGACCATCTCCTCTCCTGTCCGCGGGGGTGGAGGATTTTCCTCCCTGGGACTCACAGGAGTCACAGGGGGAAGCTCTTCTCCCTGGATAAGCATCAACGTGATAAATATACAGGGGGAATTGAAGAAAACAAGACTGTGAAAGAATCTTACCATGGTCGTCCCTTCGACCAGGGAAGTAGAGGCAACTGACCCTGAAGCCTCGGGGGCTTCAGGGGCTGGGGTGTTATCCGCGACCACGGGGCTTTCGATGGCCGCGGAGTCTGCTACAGTCGCCTCTGCGGTAGCAGTTGTTTCTGTGGGACGAGTTGGAGCGTCACCGGATGGAGAGCCCGCAATCTTCCTCATCCGGCGAACTAGGGGGACATCATCATCTTCCTCCTCCTCGCTCCCCTCTCCCTGTACAACGAAGAAGTGATTCCAGTCCGCACCTGGAAACATAGGAGGGACATGATATCTTACCACAGTTTTCCTTGCGGTAGGTGGGACGCTCCGTGAAGACCCTTCCCCGAGATTCAGCCTGGTCTTCTTGGGAGTTGGATTCCTTGTTCTGGGTTTCGAAGAAACTTTCTTCACGAGTTTCATCGTCGGCTTCCCCAGGGAACCGACGTTCTCACTTGGGAACATCGCCTCGGTGAACCTCCCTAAGAGCTGTTCTCATTCCAATGGAATCGTTAATGCTGGACATACATAAGACCTACAAAACAGAGGCAAAGTGAGAACGTACCTTTCGGCGCTCCTGTTTAAGGTTGTCGCCGGCGTGAACCAAGCTCTGGGGGCGAGGCGATCCCTTGGGGCCCTCTACCTCGGCGTTGTAAGCCCGGAGGAGGTAGTTAGTCCGCCTCTCGATCTCGAATGAGGGCAGGACTGTTCCAAAATGCGAGTTAACTGGAGCATTTCAAAAATAAAATGATTTCAGTGCCAGAAATGGTTACCTTCATTATAGTCCAAGGTACTGTCCGCCATGGACTTGATCTCCCAAGCCGGATGAGCCCTTTCACGCAGGGGGCTCACCCGATTCTTTACAAAGTCGCGAATGACGTCGTGAGCTGTTAGTCCCTCTTGGACTAGGTGAAGAATGACCTCGGCGTGCTTCATGAACTCCGCGTTCATCGCCGGGAGAGAATCCAACTCGCTCGGCATCTCCGGCCGCGAGTTCTCGAACCACAGCCCGCTCTCGGTTGGCGGGGTGCAGTAGAACCATTTCTGGTGCCACCCGTGCACTGAGTCTCGCAGGGGTGGGAAAGGATACTCCTTTTTTTCCCTTAGCTGGAAGTAGATGCATCCGGCGGCGTTGGTGCTCTTCGACCACACCGAGTAATAAAAGCGCCGGAAGAGATCCACGCTGGGATACACTCCGACGAACGCCTCGCACAGATGCTGAAACACCGCCAGGATCAGCACGGCATTAGGGTGGAGGTTGATCAGTTCCAACCCATAATGCTCGAGGACGTCCTTCAGGAACCGACTCTCAGGGAATCGGAACCCGCACCGCAGGTACTCCTCGAAAACCACCAGTTCGCCCTCTCCGACGACTGGGGTTTCTTGGTCCTTCTCCGCTGGCCGCCAGTTAATTAGCAGCGCGGAGGAAGGATCTCCTCCTTCTCCAACGCCAATAAGCTCTCCTCAGAGTGATGAATCGGTCGACTCCAAGACGCCATTTTTTGGTGAAGAATTGGAGGGAAAGTTGGCGACTTTGGGGAAGATTGAGGCTGAGAAGAACGAGGGTTTTGTGCGGCGGAAATGTTAAGGGTTTTTGGCTGCGTGGCTTCCTCAAGAAGCTACCTGCTCCTTTTATAGACCTGAGGAGACGCACTAATGTGGGTAACATTCCATTCAAACGTTCCACTAAGTATTTTATTCATTTCCCATAATGGATACTATCTCTGGCGAACCCGTTAAAGTGTTCCAGGCATTGGATCTGAAACAAAAAGACTTCTTTGTTTCAGAGTCTGAAAGTACAAAAGCCTGAAAAGTTTTTCAGAGTTTTATTCAAAGGACGTTTTCCTTTATGTGCCTTATATATTTTCATGAAAAAATCCTATGGCCCAATTTTTGGACGTATGGATATATTCCGATCAGGTTGTGGTATGATCGAGACCATGCTTTCGATTAAGCTCCGATTCTAATCGAAGTGACGGTCTGACCGAGCCTCAATTCTGGTCGCAGTAAGCTTCAGTTCTAACCGCGGCTTTAAGTCTGATCGCGGTATCAGAGCTGGTCGCGGTACTTTTATAAAAGCATGATTCTGATCGCCGAACTGAAATTTCCCTGTGTATGAGTGGTCGCGAAGACATTACTTACGGCCATGTATTCGCACAGAAGATGCCAAGAATATTTCTATAAGGAAAGAATTTTTATTTCTTGCATTCTTTACATACAAAAGGGATACCGACGACCAGAGCGTCAACCTGATCCGAAAGAAGTTTGCAGAGTTCTCCTAGGGACATATTGCTGTCAGTAGGATCTACACTGACAACCCCCAGAGAACTAACAATTAATCTAAGCCTATCTACATCATCCCTAACGAGAGATACACTACTGTTCCTAATTAAATCGGAGAGTTCCCGCTGTTGCTGAGCGTGGTCCCTCTCTTGATGGAACTGGTGCGCCTCTTCACGGGATCGTTCAAAACACTCTGCCAGATGCAGAATCACCGAAGACATCTCTTCGGTCTTCTTCTCCAGGACATTCTTCTCCTCTGGAAGAATCTGTCTGAAGGGAAGAGGCATAGTAGTAGGCTGATCACTAGGACCTTCGATCTCCTACATTTGCAAAAGTTAGTTGTGCTAACTATAACTATCAGCGAAAGGAGATGAGGATCATTACCTGTCCTTGCTCGTGACAGGTTGATATATCCATCCTGGAAAGTAGATCATCCAATAAAGCGGATGATCACCAGATGGTGGAAGTACAACCTTCCCACCAGGAGATTGCTTCCCCAACACAAGTGATGAGACCATGTACATCATGGTTATGACCAAGACGACATCAACATGGTGGTCATCAAGATGTCATCGTCCGCCACCTTGGCCAGGACGCGAAAGCTGGCAGCACGTACATCGTCTGGATTTCGTGCTGTCGCCGCCACAAGTTCGGCCTCCACCTTGGCCACCTCCCCAAACACAAGACGTGCTCAAGAAAGGCGCCTCTACACCTCTAAGGTCGCACAAGCCACGTCGCTCCAAGGCCAGCCCACAAGTGAGCTCAATTCATCCGCGAGTCCAGTTCGGCCATCTGCGCGTAGTCCAACTTCAAACGGACGTACAGGCCACATACGAAGTCCGTTTTCGACGTTCTTGGACTCTACGGACAAGAGAACGACGAGAGCTTTCCAACGGATCCAGTCCCATGTCCAAATTCCTTACGGATCAACAGAAATCATCAAAACAATATTACGACCAGAATCTCACGTGCGCTGCGACGCTACACTTTGGGCCCAAGGCCCATGTACCCCTAGGGTTTCCTCCTCCACCCCATGGCCGCCCCATACAGTATATATATGGCCGCCATGGCTGTCGTTTAGACTTGGGTTTTGCTTAGATTAATCTGTCAAAGAACAGTTTCGCCGTGTATCGGTTTGTGGAACCCCAACTCGTGAGATTCAATTTATATTTGCAATATTTCAGATTGCTTCTTTCTCGTTCTTGCTTGTGTTCTCGATTCGCATGCAGGGATAAGCCTTCTTGGCGAGGTCAATCGTGTTTGTGCATGGTTGATAACCAACGGAGCCGTGGTGTAGCGATTGCTGGGTTCGGATCGGTTCTGATCGGAAGCCGGATCGTCAACGTCGAGTCTTACATGGTGGTCATCAACAAGTTGAGGATTTTCTGGTCGAATAGTCACCTCTTGCCGACCAGAAAATCGATCACCCGAACAAAAGCAGGGAGTGTTGGAGTAAAGAACTGAAAGGGCGATGGTACGTCTTCTACCTTTGCTCTGCTGGAAGATCCTTCGTCAACCTTGGGTTTCTTCCTTGAAGGAGATGGATCTTCAGGCATTTGAAGCTCCTGCTTGAGAACTTCCTCTTCATCACTTTCAATCTCGATGATGTTGTGATCTGCCATCGGGAAGTGTATGAAAAGAAGAATGAAGGTGACTTCCGAAAGAACTTAACTGTGAGAGGAAATTGTGGAGCTTTGTAATTCGAAAGGCCTCGGTATTTATAGCCGCCAAGGTGAGGGTTTACATTCCGAGCGCCTCTGGTTTTTAAAGCATTTACAATTTTATCTCGGGTTAAAAAACATTTCAACAGTGCCATCATTACCTGTCACATAATACCCGGAGCCCGTCTCGGCGAACCAACCGTCCCACTTAGTGTGCCACTAAACGGGGGATTTGAAGAGTCGGGTTAAAAATCCGATGCATGTCTTTAAATTCAAAGTAAACACGTCCCTTCGTTTTCTTCGAATTTGGGGGCTAGCTGACGAGGATTGACACCCGAGTCAATTCAAATAAATGCACTGTTGGTTCAAGGCAGATTCGAGCCAGACACGTGCCTGGCGGTGTCAGCCCGAGGTCGCAGGCTTTGCGCGATCAGGCCGCAGAAAGTGCGCGGTCAGGAATTCGTGTGCTAGGCGCAAATAGAATTTTGGAGATGTTGCGCGGTCAGCCAACATCCCGCTGTCAGAGTATTTTCGACCAGGGTACTTGGGGTTCATCTGTCCAGCTGTCCCTATAGCGGAAATATCCCAAGTATCCCGAAGATTCTTCCACGTGGAAGACCAACCGTCATGAGGTTAATACATGCAGTTATTCATGAATAACACGTGTTAAACCTGCGTGGGGGTTGAGTGCAGTTTTCCAAACCGCATCCAAGCAACTGTCTGATGCAGTTACGACATGGCACTCTTTTGACTAATATAAAAGGGTGGCAAGATGCATCAAACAAGAGGAGAGATCAACGTCTCTGATACAAGCAAGATACAACACATCTTAACCACTCAAACAGCCAAGTCTATGGCCTAGATTAGATAGTTTTTACAAGCCTCCTTGTTTTCTTTCTGTATACTTACATCGGAAAAACCCTTCACCTGTGAAGGTTTTTCCCTCCATCTTGTAAATCTTTATCACATATAGTGAAATCCCAACAGGACGTAGGGCTATTACTCCCACCATCGAGGGCCCGAACCTGTATAAACTTCTCTGTGCTCTTGTCCTCCATATTTCTACATACATTCCCGGAGGGTCATCTTGAAAGGTCTCGCTATTATAAATTTTGCATAAGTTCGGCTGAGAACCCCGAGTCCGAATCGTCGACACTTCGGGATACTCGGGATATGCTTGTTGTAGGGTCTGAGCAACCCCGAGTCATCCTGGTCCAGGGTAGACCCTGACCTTCTGACCGCGCACTGTCTGCGACCTCCTGACCGCGCATCACCTACGGGCTTCTGACCGTGCATTGTCTGCGACCTTGTGATCGTGCAAAGCTTGCGACCAGGTGTGCGCGCCTCTCAGGCTATGTGAGATCACATCAGCGGACACTTACTTGGTTCGAACCTGTCTTGAACCAGACGTGCATTTATTCTGAACTAGCTCGGGTAACAATCCTCGTCAGCTAGCCCCCAAATTTGAAGGAAACGAAGGGACATATTTACTTCAAATTTTAAACCTTACATCGGATAAGTGAGCCGACGCTTCAAATCCACCACTTAGTGGCGCACTAAGTGTGGTGGTTTATTTCCCGAGATGGACTCTAGGCAGTATTTGAAAACCGTAAATTCTTTAGGAACTCAAGGCACTCGAAAAACGAACCGTCACCCCTGGGGGCTATAAATATTGAAGCCTCTAGGCCTAAAACTTCACAAGCTTTTTCCCGGCTAAGTCTTTTCCACAGCTATCCTTTCCCTCTCTTCTATTCCCACCTCAATGGTAGATCACAGTCCAAAAGACATCATCGAGATTGAAAGTGACGAAGAGGAAGTGGCACTTGAATTCGACCAGGATTTCTAGAAGGTAAGTCTTCTCCAGATGCCCTGTTTTATGTTGCCATCTTATGCTCTGATCGTTTCCAAAATGCTTTTCGGAAATTCGCAGATGATCGAAGATATGGCTTCTCCAGGGAAGAAACCCAAGGTTGACGAGGGATCTTCTAGTGGCACAAGAGTTAGGGATGCATCATTGCTCTCTCTTCCTTCGGCCCCTATAGTCCTTCCTGTCCATGCAGCTCGGCAGGTCGAACCTTCATCTCCACCTTTGGAGGTCCATAAAAATCCTTCGAAACCTTCTTCTCAACTTTCTCCATTGCGATCGAGTGATCCACAACTTTTGTTGGGTGATCGATTTTCTGGTGAGAAGATTGCATTCCCACGACCAGATAATCCTCAGCCTGTGTTGGGGGAGCAATCTTCTCGTGGGAAGGTTGCACTCCCATGACCTGATAGCTCCCGACTTTTGTCGGATGATCTACTTGGGGGGAATACTTCAACCTCTCACTTGCGAGGATTGGTAACTATTTTCCTCTCCTCTGCTGGTCATTTTAACTTGTAAAACTAACACATGTAAATGTAGGAGATCAAAATTGTTGGAGCCCCCCAGTGACCAGCCTGCTGAGATTCAACCTCCTTCCCTCCAACAGACTCTCCAGAAGGAGAAAGAGGTTCTGGAGAAGAAGACCAAAGAGATGTCTTCGGCCATTCTATACCTGGAAGAATGTTTTGATAGATCCCGCGAAGAGGCGCACCAATTCCGCTTGGTGAGGGACTACGCTCGACAGCAGCGAGAACTCTCCGATTCGATCAGGAATGGTAGTGCTGCTCTGATCCGGGACGATGTAGATAGGCTTAGAGTAGTTGCTAATTCTCTTAGGGTGGTCAGTGTAGATCCTACTGACACCAATATGTCCCTAGGAGAACTTTGTAAACTCCTCTCGGATCAGGTTGATGCTCTGGTGGCCTATATCCCTTTTGTATGCAAGGATTGTCAGAAATAAATATTTCTTTTACCTTACACAACTTGAAAGTTCTTCATAATTCTCGGTGCGAAAATATGGTCACAAATAATGTCTTTACGACCACACATACACAAGTAGATCCGAGGTAACCAATCTTTCGATCAGGAACGCATTAATATGTCATACCGCAACCAATATTGGTACTGCGATCAGAATCAAAACTAGGATCAGAACTAAAACCGCGACCAGACCCGAAGTCGCGATCAGAACTGTTGTCGCAATAACATAATGTCCTGACAGGATGATAACCGTCTGTCTGCGATTATTATCACAGAAGGGCATTGCGATCTACATGCAAATTTTCGAAGTGATCAATGAACCGCATTGTGATCAATATATGAAAATTAATTTGCAAAAAACATGAAGGATAACTCTCTTCGAAAATTTTTGCAACATCTTCATGTCCTTATGCACACCCTAGCCCCCGAATCCGAAACAAAGATTATGAAAATACTTTTCATTTCGGATTCACCGTGGGGAGTGCATAATGGGTCTCCCGAGAAAAGGCACCCATTATGGAAATGAATAAAGTATCCAATGGAACGTTGCCTCAGGCATATAAAAGGAGCAGGTAGCTTCCTGAGGAAGCCACACAACCAGAAACTTGCCTTAGAACTACCGCCGCACAAAACCCTCATTCCTCATTCTCCATCGCCTCCAAAGTCGCCAGCTTTCCTCCCAATCTTTTGCAAGAAATGGCGTCCTGGAGCCGATTGGTTCACCACACAGAGGAGAGTCTGGTGGCTCTAGAGAAAAAAGAGATCTTTCCCCCACGGCTGCTGATCAATTGGCGGCCCGCAGAGAAAGATCAAGAAACCCCAATCATCCAAGAGGGCAAGTTGGTGGTTTTCGAGGAGTACCTGCGTTGCGGGTTCCGATTCCCTAGGAGCCGATTCTTGAAAGGAATCCTGGAGCACTACGGGTTGGAGTTGGTGAATCTCCACCCGAATGCTCTTCTGATCCTGGCGATTTTCCAGTATTTGTGTGAAGCCTTGGTCGGAGTGCTCCCAAGTGTGGAGCTCTTCCGGCGCTTCTACTACTCGGCATGGTCGAAGAGCGCAAATGCCGCCGGATGTGTTTACTTCCGGATAAGGGAGAAGAAAGAGTATCCCTTCCCACCCCTCCGAGATTCCATTCACGGGTGGTACCAAAAGTTGTTCTACTGCACCCCTCCGTCGGATAGTGGGTTGTGGTTTGAGAACTCCCAGCCAGAGAAGTCCAGCGAGTTGGATTCTCTTCATGCTCTAAGCGTGCAGAAGAAGAAGCAGGCCCAAGTAATTCTTCACTTAGTCCAGCAGGGACTAACTGCTCATGACATCATTCGCGACTTTGTGAAGAATTGGGTGAGCCCCCTGCGCGAAAGGGCTCATCCGGCTTGGGAGATTCAGTCCATGGTGGACAGCACCTTGGACTATAATAATGGTACATCTTCCAGCCAACAAAACATACATTTCCTCTAAAAATGTCGTATTTGCTAACCCGCTTGCTTGTGATGCAGCTCTGCCTTTGTTCGAAACCAAAAAACGGACAAATTACCTCCTCAAGGCGTATAGCGCCGATGTGGAGGGGACCAGGGGATCGCCTCACCCCTGGAGCTTGATCAATGCCAGTGACGACCTCAAACAAGAGCGCCGAAAGGTATGAATTTTCTCACCAGGCTCTGTTTGTAGATCATTTGCGTGTATTGTATTGACCAGGATACTGAAATGACATAGCTCTTGGGGAAGTTCGCCGAGGCGACGCGTCCAAGCGAGGATGTTGGTCCTCTGGTGAAACCGGCTCCGAAAAGGGTAAAGAAGATCTCTTCGAAGCGCATGGCGAGGGACTCTGCTCCCAAAAGATCCAAGAAAATTCTAGGAGAAGCCTCCTCGCAAAAGACTCCCCTTACCGCCAAAAAGACTGCGGTAAGATATTCTGTACCTCCTGTTACCCCTGGTACGAACTGGAATCACTTCTTCATCGTACAGGGGAAAGGGAGCGAGGATGAGGAAGACGATGTCCCTCTAATTCATCGCAAGAGGAAAACGATCGGTCCCTCGTCCAGTGAGGTCCTATCTCTACCTGTAGGTACAGAGATGATTGCAATGGGCCCCGCGACCATTGATAATCCTGTGGTTGCGGGTGAGAACCCAGCCCCTGAAGCCCAGGAAGCTTCAGGATCTGCAACACCCCCCATCTAGCTGAAGGGGTGACTGTGGTAAGATTCCACACAGTCCTGAATGTCGTTGTTTGTCTGTACATCTATTAAGTCATGTTCTTACAAGAAGACGAAGACATCCCCCTTGTCTGCCCCGAAGTAACTCCTGCCAGTCCTGGGGCGGCGAGCACTCCACTCCTGCCGGCAGGAGTGGGAATAACCGAGCAGGACACCGCGACCACTACCAATCTCATCGCCGCGGATGAAGTCCCAGCGCCAGTGGTCCAGGAGACGCCTGGACCCATGGCCGCATCCCTACCGACTGAGAACGTTACCCCGGTAAGGATTCTTACAGTTTTGGTCTTCATCATTCCTCACGTATGTGCTCATAGGTTTGTACCCATAGGGAGATGAAGACAAGGTCTTATTCACGAAGAGGAAGACCAGGACAAATGATGACGGTCCTCTTTTCCTCGGGGAACCATCTTCAAAATCCCAAAAGTTGATGGGAGTTCGAGTAAGGTAAGAATCTTCTCCTATCTGGACAGGGTAGGATTACAGTGATTGTCTATAAAGATTCTAACCGATGGTCTTTCCATTTGCTTAGGCGCAAAGACTCAACGCCCAGCCCTCCGTGGCCTCGGCTAGTGTGGAAGTTTCCCCTGCTACTGAGGTCTCTGGAGAGCAAAGCTCCATCCCTTCGGCCTGGGAAGTTGTCCGGGCCTTTATAGACGCGTTGGCTGTAGAAGTGCAATCGGGATTATTGGAATCTGCGGCCCTATCAAAAAATAAGGCCCAGCGGGAAGATTCATTCACTGCTCCTGCTGGGGATAAGGTGAGTCCAGCAACTCAGCCTTCCATTGAACCAAAAAGGGGTTCATTCCAGGAGTATGTTGAGGTATGTCGAACACCCCTTGCAACTTTTTAGTTTTGCATTTGCATAGGAACATCCTAGTTTTATAATTGATCTCCTCCCATATCATAGGAATTGACCCACGTGGCGACCAGATCGATGGCTATAGCGGATAGCATCGAGCCGCACAAGAGGAAACTGGTCGCCTGCAGCGGTGAGGAAGACGTTTTTTCATTTGCCTAAATGCAGTCCCTATCATGACAATTCTCTCTTTCATCACAGAGAAAATGCCTATCTGCTAAAGAACCTCACAGATCGGGAAGACCAGGAATTCCAGGCGGCTACCAAGATTTTATTCCTGGAGGCCGAACTCCAACCACTGCGGTCACAGCTCTCCTGTAAGTATACCTCCGACCAGAGTAAGTTAACTTTGACATGTGAAATGTTTTGTAATGGCCTCCTGTCGCAGCGCGAGACGACCAAATAAGCCGGCTTGGTCAGGAGAAGACAAATCTCCAGGAGACCTTTGATTCTGTCTGCAGGGAGAACAGAGACTTGAGCACATCACTCTCGACGTGTAGTAGTACTCAACAAACCATCTTTGAAAAACTGAAGATGGTGGCCGGTCTGCTAAGGGCTGATATGGTCGAAACCGCGATGGACGACCTTAGCCTTAGCGACTGGACAACACTGGTCGCGACCCATGGACAACACTGGTCGCGACCCAAGCGGAGTCACTTCTCGAGTATCTTCCTGAAGATACTAGGTGGCAAAAAGAGGCGATCAAGTTTAGAGTTCGATCAGCAGCCTCAGCCATCCTCTGCTGGCTTCGTCTTCACCGTGGTCCAGATCTTGATCTGAATCTAGTGGTGGGAGAGGCAGAGGTCGAGAGTGAAGACCAACTTGAGGTTATCCTGGAAGAGGTCAGACCCCTTGTAGAAAACTCTTGAATGAGCTCGGCATACTGTAAATTCTTATACCTGTACAAATACAATTTATACAATGTGAATGTATGCATTTTTTGTATTGAAAGGAAGTACTTCTTTCTTTGTTTCATGTTGTGACCATATTCCCCTAGCCCCCGCCTGTGATTATGTATACTGAAGACTTAGTATCATAAGCACAGGAAAAATGTGGGTGTAACGATGACCAGGGTTATCCGACCAGACCGACAATCGTATTCGACGCAATTCCCAATCTTATTGCAAACCGGCAGCCACTCTGATGTCCAAGGACATGCCAGCTAGCCCCGTGTGTATTGAGATATGGCTTATTGAGGGGTCTCTTGTTTGGAAGTGATCACGAGATCGGCCAGCGAATCCGATCAGGGGTATTGTGGTGATACAACCATCAGCAACCAGCCCCCGAGCTAGACTCGTAACATACGGGCAAAAAGGAATAATTGACATATGAAACAAGTAAGTGTACTGGTTTTTGTTAAATCATGCTAATTGAAAAGGAAAAGGGATTGGGAACTTAGACGTAAAACTTGCGCAGTTGATCGATGTTCCATGTATTGGATAAGATTCGACCATCCTCCATCGCTAACCGAGCTGACCTTGGTCGCGGTGCTGAGACAATAGTGTAGGGGCCTTCCCACTGTGGGGAGAACTTGTTGCGATTAGATTGGTTTTGTATTTTACGTAAAACCAGACTGCCCACGTGAAGAATACGTGGTCGCACCCTTTTGTTGTGGTATTTGCGCAGAGCTTGCAAATACATCGCGGATTTGACCAGAGCTCGATCACGTTTTTCTTCTAGGAGGATGAGATCTTGTAACCGTTGCCCATTCTGATCAACTTGTTTGAATTGATCTGTCTGGACAGAACCAATACTAATTTCCATGGGTGACACAGCCTCAGCCCCTTATACCAGATGGAAAGGAGTCTCACCGGTGGCTCGACTAGAAGTAGTACGCAGTGCCCACAGAACAGTGTAGAGCTCATCTACCCAAGCCCCGGAGCGTGTCTTAAGGCGACCAAAAATGCGTTTTTTGATGCCTTGTAATATTTACCCATTGGCACATTCAACGGCACCATTGCTCTCCGGATGAGCTACAGAGGCAAAGCACACCTTGTTCCCGACCTGGTCGCAATAGTCTAGAAAAAGACCACTAGGGAACTGGGAACCGTTATCAGTGATGAGACGATTTGGAACACCGAATCGAGTCACGATGTTCTTATGAAAGAACTTTTGTGCAACAGCAGCAGTAATGTTGCGTACAGGTTCGGCCTCAATCCACTTTGTAAACATGTCAATAGCTACGAACAAGACCTTGTATCCATTGATTGCTTGTGGCATAGGATCGACAATATCCATCCCCCAGACTGCGAAGGGCCAGGATAAGGGAATGGTTTGTAGGGCGTAGGCAGGTTGATGAACCTGTCTCGCATGGAACTAACACTGAGGACATGTCTTGACTATATTGTTGGCACCATTAAGTGCCGAAGGCCAATAAAATCCTTGTCGAAACGCCTTTCTGACTAGTGTATGATATGACGCGTGCGCACCACATACGCCGTCATGAATTTCTCTCAAGAGGGATTTACCTTCCTCTTGGGACACACAGCGCATGAATACTCCACGAGTACCCTTTCTATACAAAACTCCTTCTATAAGCTTGTATAGACGCACCTTTCGTACTAACCGATCACTTTCGGTTTCGTCCTCAGGCAGGGTCCTGTGTTTGAGATAGACCCTCAATGGATGGGGCCAATCTCGTTCCTGTCCGAGGTTGGTAGTGCAGACTGTCATTGGATCATCCTCGACCGTAGTCATGATCGAGGGATGTTCCAAGTGTTTGACGAGGACCCAATTTTTGATAATTGGTCTACGAGAATGTTGTCCTTTCGTGGATGTATTGGACTTCGAAATGACTGAAGTGTTTTTCCAATCTCCTCACTTCCCCCAGGTAATGAGCCATTGTCTCATCAGAGGTGTTGTACTCCTTGTTTACTTGGTTTACGACCAGCTGTGAGTTTCCCCTCACCACTAATCGACGGACTCTGAGGAATTTTGCTCCTCAGAGCCCTGCAATAAGACATTCATACTCTATTGCGTTGTTGGTTGCAACAAAGTGTAGTTGAATGACAAACTTCAGCTGTTGGCCCTGAGGTGTGACTAAGACCACTCCAGCCCCCGAGTTTTGAAAACTACGAGAGCCATCAAAATACATTGTCCAATGATCGGGGCATTCCAAATCTTCGGACTCCTGCACGGGTGGCTCAGGATTAGTCCATTCGACCATAAAGTTGGCCAGGACCTGAGACTTGACCGCGGTACGGGGCATGAAATGGATGTCGAACGCTCCAAGTTCGATGGCCCATCTGGCGATCTGACCAGATTTTTCTGGATTACGGACAATGTCCCCCAGAGGGAAAGATGAGGGCATTGTGATCTTATGTGCTTGGAAGTAATGTCGTAGCTTACGGGAAGCCATCAGTAGCGTGTAAAGTATCTTCTGGACCTCAGGGTATCGCTCCTTAGGACCATGAAGTACTTCGCTCACGTAGTAGACAGGTTTGTGCACACCTTCTCTTTCCGCGATTAGGATAGCACTGACTGCGTGAGGTGTGTCCGCCAAGTAGAGGAGTAATGGTTCCTCCTTGTCGGGGGAAACCAAGATCGGCAAACTGGATAGATATGCTTTTACCTCCTGAAATGCCTTTTCGGCCTCATCGGACCACGTAAAATTGTGATGTTTGCGCAGGGCTTTGAAGAAAGGTAGTCCCCTTTCACCTAGTCGCGATATGAACCGGCTCAATGCAGCCATGCGACCTGCTAGGCGTTGAACATCCTTGATGGTCGAGGGAGACCTCATCTGTTCGATAACCCTCATTTTTTCAGGATTGACTTCGATTCCTCTGGAACAAAGAAGAAAACCAAGAAGTTTTCCAGATGAAACCCCAGAAGAACATTTCTCCAGGTTTACTTTTATTCCATATTGATTCAAATTACAGAAGGTTTCAGCAAGGTCGTCTAAATGAGATGAACTTTTTAAACTTTTTACAACCAAGTCGTCTACGTAAGCTTCAAGATTACGCCCCATCTGGGAAAGAAAGGTCTTTTGAATCAAGCGCTGGTACGTGGAACCTGCGTTCTTTAGACCAAACGGCATTCTGATGTAGCAGTAGGCGCCGAATGGGGTGATGAAGGCAATCTTCTCTTTATCTTCTTCTGCCATGCTAATCTGATGATATTCTGGGTAAGCATCCAGGAAGCTCATCAGTTCGCAACCTGTAGTAGAATCGACTGGCTCGATGCGGGGAAGGGGAAGTCATCCTTCGGACAAGAACTATTTAGGCTGGTGTAGTCGACGCACATGCGCCACTTGCCATTTGACTTGCGGACCATGACCGGATTTGCAAGCCATTACGGATGATCGACTTTTCGAATAAACCCGGCCTTCTGGAGTTTATCCAACTCCTCTCGAATGGCTTCCTGCCGATCAACAGTAAAACGCCTGAGCTTCTGCTTTATTGGTTGCTGTCCAGGTCCAATTGCTAACGTGTGCTCAATTACCTCCCTTTGGACACTGGGCACGTCGGATGGTTTCCACGCAAACACATCTGCGTTAGCTCGGAGGAAGGCAATGAGCTCGAGTTCCTATTTGTTGTCTAGGCCTGATCCAACCCAATTGTCTTGGATGGATCATCTGGGTACAATGGAACCAATTTTAGTGTCTTGTCTAGTCGAGGAGCAGCTTTGATCGTATCAGCGAACACTGTGGTGATCTAGGCTTCTCGGAGGGGAAGTTGGTCCACCATCTCTAGGGATAGTCGATCACACGTCAATGCCACGTTGCGGCTGCCCCGAACCGAAATAACACCGTTGGGGCCAGACAGCTTGCTGCACTGATATGCATAGTGCGTAGCCATCATGAATTGTCGTGCTATTACGAATACCCCAACAGGTTTTGTGGACGATTCTAGCGAAGAGAATACGACGCGGGCTGACTGGGTGACCGGTCCTCCCCCGTCGGGCAAGCACAACAAATGACACGAGCGTTTATACAGGTTCGTGTCCCAGTGGGGGGCCTAGTCCTATTGGCGCGCTCCCGACCAGAGTCGGCTAGGGGAGCTCTCTCGCGGGAGAGATGGCTCCGGAGCACACCTGTGAGATTGTCTATGCCAAGTAATAACGAGCCATTGTCTATTCCTTGTCCTTGGGCAAAAGGCGGCGCTCGGGACAGGCACCGGGGGCCTTGTCCCCGGGCAAAAGGCGGCGCCCGGGGCAAGCACTGGGGGCCATGTCCCTGGGCTAAAGGCAGTGCCCAGGACAGGCACCGGGGGTCTTGTCCCCGGGCAAATGGTGGCGCCCGGGGCAGGCACCGGGGGCCAAGTCCCCGGGCTAAAGCCGGCGCCCGGGGCAGGCACCGGGGGCCATGTCCCCAGGCTAAAGGCAGCGCCCGGGACAGACACCGGGGGACTTGTCCCCGCGCTAGAGGTGGCGCCCAGGACAAGCACCGGGGGCCTTGTCTTTGGGCAAATGGCGGCTCACGGGGCAGGCACCGGGGGCCATATCCCCGGGCTAAAGGCGGCGCCCGGGGCATGCGCCGGGGGCCTCGTCCCCGGGCTAAAGGCGGCACCTGGGGTAGGCACCGGGCGCCATGTCCCCAGGCTAAAGGCGGCGCCCGGGGCAGGCGCCGGGGGCCATGTCCCCGGGCTAAAGGCGGCGCCCGAGACAGGCACCGGGGGCCTTGTCCCCAGTCTAAATGCCGCGTCCGGGGCTGGCACCGGGGGCCTTGTCCCCGGGCTACAGGCGGCGCCCAGGGAAGGCACCGGGGGCCTTGTCTTCGTGCAAATGGCGGCGCCCGGGGCATGCATCGGTGGCCATGTCCCCGAGCTAAAGGCGGCGCCGTGGTGGCCTTCTATCCGGGCTAAAGATGGCGCCCGGGGCAGGCATTGGGGGCCATGTCCTCGGGCTAAAGGCGGCGCCCGGGGCAAGTGCCGGGGGCCATGTCCCCGGGCTAAAGGCGGCGCCCGGGATAGGCTTCGGGGGCCTTGTCCCCGGGCTAAAGGCCGCGCCCGGGGCAGGCACCAGGGGCCCTGTCCCCGGGCTAAAGGCGGCGCCCGGGGCGGGCACCGGGGGCTTTGTCTTGGTGCAAATGGCGGCGCCCGAGGCATGCACCGGGGGCCATGTCCCCGGGCTAAAGGCGGCGCCCTGGTGGCCTTGTCCACGGGTAAAGACTGCGCTCGGGTTAGGCACCGGGGGACATGTCCCCGAGCTAAAGGCGGCGCCCGGGATAGGCACCGAGGGCCTTGTCCCCTGGCGGAAGGCGGCGCCCGGGACAGGCACCGGGGACCTTGTCTTCGGGCAAATGGCAGCACCCGGGACAGGCACCGGGGGCCTTGTCCCCAGGCACATGGCACAGCTTCTTACCTGGACTTAGTCGCGCGGAGATTTCCCCCAACAGCAACCCCCCATGCCCTCCGGGGACGGTGCTCGAGTTCCCGGAGGGAATGGTTCATGTTACCGGGAAAATCTTCGGGAAGAGCTACCGGAGCCGTGATTCTTCGATTTTCGTGCCGTGCGTTTATGACTGCCCCAGGTGCACTTCGAGACGGCCACCGGACGGCAGCCCACACGCCGGGTGTTCTGGTATTTCTACGAGCCGGCTATGAGGAGCTCCCACCTGGTCAAGGGCGGGCCAAAGTCCCCCTTTGGCTCGGTGATCACCCAGCTGCTGCCGTCCCGGGTAGTGGAGTACCCAGTGGCGGCCTCCCGGGACCACTGGGGGGACTGGACCCGGAGGTGGTTCTACCTCCACGTCCGGGACGATTAGGTGGTGTACTCTCCGGAGGCCCCTGTCGCGCCCCGAAACTGGGACAACGACTACTCCTGTAGAGACCTAGCTCGCTGCAGCTAGTCCCAAACCACAAACCTTTGACTTCCCAGGATAAGTCAAACACAGGAGTATATTACATTGCAACAGAGTACTCACAAAATATTAAGCAGTGTGGCCTGCTGGCCTTAATATTACATAAAGAGGATTACAATGCCTACAAGGCATTCAGGGTTTAGCAAAATATTTAACTACACAGCAGAAGATAGGTGACCCTCCCACAAAAGAAGTTGACGGCAGAACAACACACATCAGGGCTCTGGCGGAACTGATTCTCCTCCTTTTGGATCCACGAAGTACTCCATGCCATCATCTTGATCAAGGTAGGCTCCATCTATTGAGTTGAATGTTGCAAGGGTGAGCACTTACGTACTCAGCAAGTCATAGGTAAGAGTAGATACATATAGTAGTGATGATATGAACCTAGACTAGTCAAGAATTATGGATATTTGTAAAATAATCTTTTTCATTCTCATCTCATCTTATTTCAGCTCATGGCAGCACTTTTCATAATATAACATCATCAATCATGTTCACTAGATTATAGCACTACTGCGACACGTCGACACACGACAGCCCACGGTAGCACTCCTTATCATGATAACACATGTCATTTGGGTAATCTTGATTAAACATATTTTATCTAGAAAATATAGTACTTGTGTCACACCCCGTGGATTTAATCCACCGCAGCAGACTCCTATAAACCCGGGAGCTCGGAGTATTCGAATACGTTTTTAACTCTGCAGAGAGGTACCAATTTACCCACAAGATATTCCACTTTCAAGCCCATCGTATCAAAATGATTAGACCCCTCCTCACAACCATGTGTGAGTGGCAAGGTGGAGATAACAAGAACTTTTGTTATGCATCACTTACAATTCACCCCCGACCCTGTGGCTCTCAGCGAGGCACAGTTGTGGCAGGTTGTATCCAAACCTCCACGCCATTGCTTATTCCCATTTCTGGGTCAGCGTGCTTGATCACCTTCAGTGATATGTGTGGGAGCCGCGCTCCGTGTTTATCGTGCATCACTACACATCTCATGCATGGGTTTCATGTGCGATCCACATAATTACTTGTTCAGGCCTGTCCCATACCAGGCTTGCGGTTAGCACGTTGTTCATGCCACTAGACGCACAACACAAGGTTCTAGTCCTTATATGCCAATGACCAGACCATCCACAACCCTGCACCTTCAGTGCCTGCATTCCTTTGCAGTCTAGCACCTCCAGTGCTACAGCCATCCACACCATTTTTCTGGTCACGGCTAGGGTTTTATTTCATGAATATAAGTATATAGATACATATAATAGTTCATGGCTCAAAACTTGTTTATTTCACATTTCACAGATAACCAGTCTAGTACTGCCAATTCATAAATCAACCATTCTCAATCTTTCACATGCAATATTGCCTATATTCAAGGTTATATTATAGCAACATTTAAAAGATAGGTTCAAGATGACCAAGGATATGACTTGCCTTCCGCGTCGTAAAATACAGCAGTCGATGACGGATCAACAGCAAAATCTTCAAAGTCAGCTTCTGAATCTGCTCGACGACAAACAGTCACACAATAATTACTTATAATATTTAAAATGTTTTAAGACTTATATGCAGAAATGCTTAACAAGAATGATTGAACTAAACTGGAGATAAGTTGAACTGCAAACTGAACTGAGTCGAGGTTTTAGGGTTTCAAGGAATTTGGCTAAGGATGGTGATTAGATAATCTTAGGGTTTCAGGATTGCAATAGGGATAACAATTTTGTGGCTGGTTTAATCAAAACAGCGAATGTCAACAGATCGACATTCGGATCAAAGCTTGGACATAGCTTTAAGAAAAGCTAGAGTGCTTATCTCAAGTTGTGTTAGTAGAAGAAAATGTAGATCACAACTCTACAAATTCAGTGGACAAAGTGGTTTTCAAATTACACAACCAGAAGTGAGTAAATAAGGTCAATGCCACTGGCTGACAAGCTCTGGCATAGAGCTGACAATGCCAAAAACTAGGGCTTAGCATAACTTTTGATCTGGAGCTCCAAATGATGCACCACTTTGTCTGGGAGGTAGGCTTGAGTAACAGGAACAATTAAGTTAACAGGATCTAGGGCAGGAAATGGCTGGAAAGCAAGAAATTTGATGATGAACAGAGATGAACTGGCTGCACTGGAGCTGTTCTGGACACAAACTTGGCAAAGCTATATCTTCCAATCTATGCCGATCTAGGTGTCGGGCTAGAAGACAAAAATACTCAGGAGACTAAGGCACATCTAAAAGACAAGGTTTCGAGGGCTGAAATGGCCGGGAACACTTTTCCGGTCATCGGTGCCGGAGAAGAATCACTGGATTTGGGCATTTCCAACACAGGCCGTTTGAACTCGATTCCTTGCTCTAGGAGTGATATATGGGTAAGAGGAAGCTACCTGCACGATCACTTTGGCCGGAGGATGGCCGGAGAAGCCTGGCGACGATCGCCGGTTTCTGGAGAAGTTCAAAATTGGGGAAAAGTTCGATTGAAGCTCAATCTGGAGATCTTGATGCACAGGCTTGCTGGAAATGACTCACTTATCAACTTCTTCTACAGAAACGAGAGCTAATTCGAGGTGATTTGGCCTGCATTGCCGGAACAGGGCATTTAGCAATCCCGGCGATCACCGGCGATAAGGTGCAAGGTAATCCAATTAGATGGTACAGCACAATCAGGGAGATTAGGGAAACTCACAGATGCTGTCAATTTGGCAAGAGATGATGTGGAATGAGCTGTCACCGTGAGCCTCCTCGATGGCTCGCCGGAGAAGACGACGACAGCGAAGAATTTTGGAAATTGGTTAAGTGCTGGTGATGTGTGGAGAAGCTGTTGCACACAGAAGCGTTTAAATAGGTCAGGCAAAGATGGCGAAGGGGAACAACGAAGAGATTGGTTGCTGTGACTTGACTGGTTGCGTGCAGGAGCAGCAGCGGCGAAGACACAGCAAGAGCGGTGATGCGACGGCGACAAGCTTTCAACTGATCACAATGTCGCCTCATCGGGACCTGGCAAAGCTTGTAGCAAGCGGTGGTGACAAGTACTGGCGCGGCGAGGCTACGTGGCGATGGATTGCTGACAAAGTCGCTGCTGGTCGCGCGCGGGAGCAACCACTGGTCGTCGACGTAGCAGTGGTCTTGCCACGGCACCAGCTGGAGCGAGGACACGTGCGCACTGGCATGCACGATCACAAGTGCGGCGAAGCTTGGCCGGCGGCGAGCGTGCACGGCGCAAGGAAGCAAAACACGGAGAGGCTTCTGGTCGTGTACAGCAAACGGCCTGGTCGAATGCTGCTGTTGTCCTGGTCGAAAATGGATTCATTTGCAATTTCCAATTCCTGATTTGGACTGATCTGTGAATCTGATGATTTGGAAGGTTAGAGTTGAATTTGATTCTGCTGTTTTGGTAATCTTTATTCAACAGATGATTTGGCAGAGATTGAAGATAAAATTTGGCACATTTGGATAGCTTTTGATACAACTGAAAATAGGATAATTTAGGGTAAAATAAGATTTAAGTTTTGTCGATTTCGAATTCTGGCATTTAGGGTTCGATTTTGATATCTGCACAGAAGAGAAACTTGTGGCAAATAGCATTTTGAGAAGATTTGCCGAAGAGATTTTGAGTTTGGAGTTAATCTGGAGATTTTAGCCTTTTTGGGTTTTCAGATCTCAGATAAGGACTAATTTGCGATAACTCTTGGACTGATTTGTGAAAAGAGTCTAGATAGCAGAATCTGGCTGTCAACTTTTTAGATTAAGGTATTGACATACCCATGATTATATTCCAGGAATAATCTAGTCTGAACTTGGTCAAGATTCGGATTAAATCTGTATTTCTGAAACTTAGAGTATTTAAGTAATATAAGGTATTTCTGTTTTCGAAAACAGAAGAAGTTGATAATTCTGGGAGTTAGAGATAGAATTGGATCTAGGTTCTAAAGACTTTTAAGTTCAAAGTAACTGATAGATCATATCGGAACAATCTGATCTTGATTTGAGGTCACAGGATAGATTTTGGAGATTTTAGGGCTTGAGAAAGATACTGATCTGGCTATTACTACAGATACATGCATGCATGCTATTGATGAAAAAGGAAATTTTCACCCCTAACTCAGGGTGTTACAGCCCCCACCTACAGCCGGTCGTCCACGCCCAAGGCCCCGGTGTGGACGGAAGAGGAGCTAAAGCTCCTCAGCAAGGTTGTCGGCTCCCACAAGAGGGGAGGGCCCTATCCGACCGCCCGGGAGAAGGCGGAGAACCTCCTCGGGAGGTACTACGCCGACGAGCACGAGCGCATCGTGCGCGTCGTGGGGGAGGGCCCTCCCTAGAACCTGGTGGCCGAGGCCTTTGGGCTAAGGCTACCCGCAAGAAAGCCCCTCCCCACCCTCGGCTCCCACAAGAGGGGGAAGGAGGGCACCGGGGGCTCAGAGCCGAAGAAGCCCATGACTCGAAAGGCCCCCGGTCCATCAACAACACCGGGCTCCACGCCCGTGAACGCCCGGGTCGAAACCCCCGGGTCAGGGCGCGTGGGCGCCGACCCGGAAGGAAGTGACGCCCCCTCCCCCGGAGAGCCCTGGAGAGGCTCGGGGGAAGGGGCCAGCAAACGACGGGGGGGCGTCCGATTCTGCGCGCTACGCCCCCTCGCCACCATTGGCAATAGCCCTCCCGGCGGCCCCGGCTCTACTGGAGCCAGAGAGGACGGTGGTGCGGTTTGCGGAGGCCTCACCCCTGCGTGTGGAGTGGCCGGTAGACGAGGGGGGACACCCCTCGATCTACGAGGTTGCCCCGGAGACGGAGGTCTCGGGGCCCCGCGGCCTGGAAAAGGGAAGGGGCTCCTGATCCCCCCCCCCCCCCCCGAGGAGGGAGCCCCTCCGAGAGCTCCTCGGCGACCGCTTCAGCGGCCACTTCCACGGCGGCAAAGGCGCCAGCCACCGCCACCCCGGTCCACATCACCCCGGTGACTCATGTGCGGGGGCCCGTCGTCGGCCGTGACGGGTCCGGCGCCGGGAGGGAGACCCCCCTACTGTCCGCAGGGGAGGTTGATCGGTACGCGGAGAGCCTACAGACCCGGAACGTCCAGGACTATATCTCACAACGGACGTTCCGCGAGTGCTTCGGGGAGCTTCAATCTCTCCAGATCCAGGTACTTCCCCGAGCCGGTGGGTGTTTTCCTACGCCCCCCCCCCCCCCCGCCAGCTCAAATTTTTTTTAACTCTTGATTTTGTAGGGGGCGGCCATTACCTGGGGGCTCGAGATGCGCTTTGGCCTGGCGCTAAAGGAAGCGGAGGAGAGGGCCGCCGCCTACCAGGAGTAGCGGGACGACGCCCCCTGGGAGCTTGCCTGGGTTCGGGCCCAAATCCATGCCTCCGAGGCCGCCAACGACCGGCTCTGGAGGGAGGCCAAGGCGAAGGAGGACGCCCTCCGGGAGCTCGAGGGCTCGAGCGTCCGGGCGGTGACGGATGCGGGCCGCTCCGTTCGCTCAACCCTCGAGGGGCTTGGCGTGAGCCTAGGCTCGGGGTGCAGCTCCGAGGCGGCCCCGGCGACGCTCGCGGATGCTGTGCGTTTTCTCCACGCATAAGTCTCCATGATTCCGGAGGTTGCCGACGCCCGGGCCCAGGCCCGGGCGATCCCGGTCGTCGCTGCCGCAGCCGGGCTCGTGGAGCACCGGGGGGTTGGTGCCCGAGCAATCGGGGGCCGGATACCCCGAAGCTTCCCGGGAGTTCTTCGAGCCATCAAGGCGAGAAGTGGAGCATCTTGCCGGTGGCTTCTACGACCGGATAATCCGGGCGCGATTCCCGGCACCGTCGCCTCCAGGAGCGGATGCTCCGGCTCCAGCGGGAGCCCCCCCGGGGGGAGGACGCCAATTAACAAGTATGAGCCTCCCCCCGGGCCTTTAGATAGGGCCCCTTTTGTTTTTAGGTTTTTTGTTCCCAGTAGCTTCTTAGAGGAAGCCCCGGACACTTGTACAAAGACATTTTGGATGCAATAGAAATTGAAATTTTTTCTAAGTCTGAATGAATGCAATGTACCAGGATTCCCAGGAGGTTACTGCCGAGCGAAGGTCCCGGAGAGACTTCCCGGGGGCGAGGCCTCTGAGCCCCGGCGGGTGCCATCTGGGGGACGCCCAGGCCGCCTTAATTTTGTTGAGTCTTTTCTCCGGGGGACGTAGCAGGGGCATTGTCCGGGAGCCGATCCGGTTGCGATGCCATCCGGAGTGGCACCTGGACAACTTCGATAATCATCGTGCTAAACTACCCCCTCCACGACCGGGGTCCCGGATGGTTCGCCCACTTCGGATACTTCCACTGGTGGGCTACGAGTATTGGCTCGAGGACCTGCTTCGGGAAGCCCAGCGTCGCATATGCGGCTTGTACCAGGACCTGGCCCGGGAGCTATCGGAAGGTCTCCGGGATTATTAGACGTAGGAACTTTAGGACGTAGACTTTTCGGGTTATAACCCGGGTTGTATCGTATCCGATGTAATGATGCCCACTAGAGGGGGAAGATGTCCTCCGGTTGAATGATCTTCAATAAAGCTAAGTGTCTGCTTGTGTTATTCAGATTTCTTTGATAAGAGCTAAATTTGCTCGTGTTTATCTTAGATGGTCCAGAACGGTGTGATTCCCGGGGGCTTCATATCCCCCCCTCCACAGCGGGCCGGAGGGTAGCTCCGTGCGCTGTGGGGGTGACGAAGCTCCTGGGAGAAAGACCCATTGCTTAAGAATTTTCCAAGTCTCCCCAAAGTTGTAGAAATTTCGGAGGCTAATTTTTCCGGGAAAATTCTCCGGTTGCCGTTAAAACGAGGAGCCGGGAACAAGGTCTCCGGGGAAAAATAGAGATTTTTCTGGGAGAACTCTCCGGTCGCCGTGAAAATGGGGAGCCGGGAACGAGGTCTCTGGAAAGAATAGAGATTTTTCCGGGAGAACTCTCCAGTCGCCGTGAAAACGGGGAGCTGGGAATGAGGTCTCCCGGAAGAAACGTCCAAGAAAATCCAAGATGAAATTTCCGGAGTTAATTTTTCTGGGAGACAGCTATCCAGTCGCCGTGAAGACGGGGAGCCAGGAACAATGTCTGCGGAAAAAATATCCGAGAATTCCGTCTCACTGAGGAGACAATCGACTCCCGGAGAAGGATGCGCCCGATGACGGGTCTGAGTGTTTGTGATGAGGAACGGGGTCCCGATCTTCTGGCAGGTGGGGGATAGTTCGATTGGTGGAGCCTCGACGTTGACCATCCGACTTTCGACCATAACCGATCTAGGCCTACAATCGCTACACCACTGCTCCGTTCGTTATCAACCGTACTGAGGCGCGGTTGACCTAGCCATGAAGGCCTATTCCTGCAAGCGAATCGAAGAACACAGAAGAAGTAATCTTGAATTGCAAGTATGTATTAAGATCACGAAGTGTTGGGGTTCCACAAACCAAAAGATGGCGAACTGCGACAGTAGAAAATTCTAAGCAAAACCCGAGTCTAACAATGATGGCTACGAGGTTTGAATATGCGAGAGGGGTGGCGTCTAGGGTTTGGGGCACACCCCCTGTAACACCCCAGTCTTTGATCATCTTTTCTGCTTGCGAATCAGCATAACTTCTTTGGAAACACTAATATTTTAACCCTATCTTGATCTTAGGTATGCCACTACCTTAACCTAAAAAGTTGGCTGCTAAACTTCTTTGACCAGATCGTTTTCACTTTTCAGTCCAAAAGCGTTTCAATTTAGTCCTTTTCAGAAGTTTCAGGAAACCCAAAAAGGCTAAAAGTCCCAGATCACCTCAAAATCCAAATCTGATCAAGTGATAACCTTTCTTTCATTTTTCTGAACATTTTTCCCTTCTGGAAGAATTCCGGAATCTCGACCAAAACCCTAGTTTTAGCCTCGACAAAAGTTCAAAACCTATTTACCCTAATTACCCTGTTTTCGAATTTTGTCAAAACCACCAGATGTTATCGGATTTCATCATTTTTCCTGCTAGATGAGTCCAAGACATTTAGTAGCACTCATCTGCAAAATCAGAATTCAAATCAGCCCTTCAGATCTTCAGAATTGCAATTAGGTCCAAATTCCCGAGCCAAAACCTTCGCGTTTCAGTCCAAAGCCTTGCAAATAAGCCCCTGGCCTTTTCTTCGACCACGACCAGGAGACCGCGTGCACGACCGCGACCAGTGCTCGTTCGACCAGCGCCCTGCCGCTTTGCCGCACCGTTGAGCTCGTCGCCGGCGAAGCCCCTCGCGCTGCCACCTCATGGCCATGTAGCCACCAGCCGTGCTCGCGCTGCCACCTCATGGCCATGTAGCCACCAGCCGTGCGCAGCTGTACCGCCACCGTGGAGCGCTCAACCCCCACCGTGTCATCTTCTTCCCCGCGTGTGCCTGCTGCTGCTGCTGCTGCCAGGAGCTTTATGCCACTTGGCTGCCATCCCGAAGATCTTCGCCACCACCTCCTGACGGAATCCTGATATCCAGCGATTCACCGTCTCTGGCAGAGCCCCGCCGCGTCCCGAAATGCATCGATGACCGTCCCGGCGTCAGAAGAAGATATCCCCAGCGATTGCTGCTGCTCCCGAGAGCCTCACCCACGGCTATATAAACCCCCTCCCTTGCCCAGCATTGCCTCACACCACCCCACAGCTTCCTTGCCTTAGTCTTAGTACCAGAGAGCAACCGAGCCCTCAGCGCCGCCGCGAAGCTCATCTTCTCCGGCGAGCAGTTTCTGGAGCTCACGGTGCCAGCCTCGCCCGAAGCTTCCCCCTCCAAACCAACGCCACCAGTAAGCTCCCTACACCTCTCTCTACGTTTCATAGCCGTTAATTGGTCCCCGGCGCACCTCAACGCCGGCAATCACCGGAAAACCGAAATCCCCTGTTCCCGCAATGCCGAGCGATTCAAGCCAAATTGATCCTCGTGCCTGTAGGGGATATTGATCAGTGAGCTAGGAGGAACAAACCTGCAAGCTTGGATTCGCCAATTTTGCCCCGAGGGCCGGATTTCCATGTTCGAGCCTCGGTAGTTAGCCGGAGCACACCGCTGTGCTTCTCCAGCCGATCTCTGGCAAAATTGAGTGCACCAATAGCCTCGTGACAGCCCCTAGATGCTTCCCGAGCGTTGAATTGAGTTCAAACGCCCTGGAACGAAAACCCCCAAATCGGTGCCTTCGTCTTCGGCCCCGATCGCCGGAGTTCGTTTTCCGGCCAAACCAGCCAATCAGACCTTGTCATTTAGATAGACCTCAACCCCCTGAGCAATTTTGTCTACTAGCCCAACCCCTAAATCGACCTGAATCAAAAGTTATAGCCATGCCAAGGTTGCTGTCCAGTGGCTCAGTCCATGTCCAGGCCACCGTGTTTGCTCACCGGATTTGGCCACCCTCCGGCCACTTTCAGCCCTTGAGCCTGTTGAGAGTTTTGTAGCTGTTGTCAATGCCTAAACCCTAGACAAAGTTGTGCATCAATTGGAGCTCTGAGTCAAAAGTTATGCAATGCCCTAGTTTCTGGCCATGTCAAACACTATGTCAGTGCATGTCCACCTGTGGCATTGGATGATTTAGACTTGTTTCTTTTGAGCAATTGAAATGCCACTTTGTCCACTAAGCCTTTTGAGCCATGTTCTACAACTTTCCCTACTATCACATCTCCAGAAAACAGACCTAGGACCGATTTAGGGCAATGTCAAGCCATGAGTCGAATGTCAGCCCTTCGACATTCAAGCCCTTTGAACCCATCTCTTCAACCAATGTCAAGTGACCTTGTCTAAACCATTTCCCCTGCATGCATGATGTATTTACGTATTATTTTCTAGTGTTTGTGTGCTTATATAGTGTGTATGTGTTGTTTGTACCCGTCGTGAAACCAGACGTTGAAGGAGCAGAGGAGATCCCTGAAGATTCATTTGAGCAGCTAGACCCGTCACTGCAAGGCAAGTCTCAAACCCTTGATCATGTCTCACCTGCTATTTTGAAATGAAGTATGTTAACTGTTTTCCAGTATATGCATGCCTTAGATTCAAATAAGAATTATGTTTCGATAAAATGACTAGATATGACCTAAATGATTGTAAAGCCCCTTTTGACATTGAATATCCCTGCACCCTTGTTACCCTAGATTATCATGCTTAGGCTATGCTATGCTTAAAGATTATATGATAAATGTTGAGTGGTCACATATGAGAAAAGCATGTTTAAAACCCCTTTTTGTGAAAGAAAATATGATTGGAATTGATAGTGAGGATGGTTTGATTGGATGGTGCTGTGTGCGCACTGGGAATGTGAAAGACTCCTCACTAAAGATTCATAAGGACTAGAACCTTGTGTTGTGCTTCTATGCGGTATGAAAAACGTACCAACCACCTGCCTGTTTATGGGACGGGCGCAACTTAGTAGCTTTCTTTAGTGTTAGCTTTTCCCTGCAAAGGTTGTCGGTCCAGTTTCTTGCGAGAACTGGTGGGCCGCAGAAGGCCATGAGTGATGTGAGATCAGAAAAATCATGAGAGGAAAAGGTGGAAAGAAGGAAGACGCCCTAAGCCAGATTAAGTCGTGCGCGACTGTAATCAAGAGAGGCTATGTGTCTTGCGAGAACATAGGCCCAGGCTAGCAAGTAAGGCAGTGGGGAGGACCCACAACGGTACTTGAGACTTAACTGTCTATTTACCGGGCAGGGAAATAGTTAATACTAGGACTGTAAATTGTTGTGTCATCTCGGCCTTGTCACATGCGTAAAAGTCGCATGAAGCTGATCCGACTTGAAAGCCGAATGATTGGTGGATTAAGGTGGTACACCTTTGCAAAGTTTAAAAAGTATTGGATACTCTGAGCTCCCAGGTCATGGAGTCTACGCGCTGTGAATTCTATTCACGTCGATGCAGCACAAGTAGCTTTTGGAAGTTGTTTACAAAATCTGAGTAAAGTGGTGACTCATGAAAGACCGCCACACACAACATTTCTGAAAATCTAGCTTAGGATTTCAAAAGCCCCGCTTTCGGAAATAAAGACCTTTCTTTAAAGCTGCATGTGAAAATCTATCATATGTTTATATACAGAGCCAAAGAGCTGTTCTTTGAGAAACTCCCCTTCATCTATATATATATGCATTGTTACTTGGGACTTGTTGAGCACCATGTGAACAATGTGCTCACCCTTGCTTTTACAAACAAATTTAGAGGAAGGATTCGCCGACCCTGAATCTTATGGTCTTGAACCCAATGTGGAACAAGAAGAAGAAACTGAGGACCCATCTAGTTAAAGGGTTATGCACCAAGGTGGAGTTCGATGTGGAGAAGGCCCAAGCAATGCCGCCGCTGCAGAGAAAGAAGACTGAAGGAGTCCTTTTGTTTATCGTTGCTGTTTTATTTTGTGCCGACCCTCGTGTCGAAAATTCCTTAATTTGTATTAACAATTAAATGCGTCATTCCGGCGCTAAGTTATTGTAATGTTGGTCCTTGTGATCAGCACTTGTTTTTAATTACTCGCATTTTCATATAATGCATTCTATTGTTGTGAGCTGTAATGTGCCTTTTCTGAGTGCAATCCACCTGGGCAATTGCCACTGGAATCCTCAAATGAGGGTCCCACAGAACTTGGTATCAGAGCAGAAGACTCGACTGTAGGTCGTAACCCTTAGATAGAATTTGGCGTCCCTAGAAGAAAAGTTCGCTAGTTCTTTGTCAAAATTTGTTTACGAAAACCTATTTTCCTTAAGAAAAATGTTATTTTGATCTTTGGAAAAAGATTTTGGACTTCTCTTATAGATGCCTTTTGTTCTATCTTCAGATGGCTTTCGATAGGAGATACCTTCATGGAGACGAGCTCGGATCGTGGGCACTGTTGCTGTGGATGATGCTGCAATTCCTTGGAGCACGGGACAGTCAGAGACCGGTATATTGCGTTTGGCAAGATGAGATAAATGGA
The DNA here is from genome assembly GCA_019359835.1 of Pharus latifolius. Classification (NCBI taxonomy): domain Eukaryota; kingdom Viridiplantae; phylum Streptophyta; class Magnoliopsida; order Poales; family Poaceae; genus Pharus; species Pharus latifolius. Next base: position 44,166,309 of record CM033323.1, read on the forward strand.
CGACCCATAGGTTGTCGGGCCTCGGTGATTGTCTACGAGATCCCCGAGCATGGGAGAGGCTCAGTTAGACGCCAAGCCCGTAGAGAAGAAGAGGAGGATGCTATCTTGGACGCTGCCCGTCGTGCTGTAGGTTCCGTCCGGCAGATGTACAGCGACTACCTTTCTGATTCCCCTTACCGCTTTGTGCCTTACCAGGTCCCCGGATCGGAGTATCGAGTTGTTCTTCCGTCCAGCGACCAGGAGAACGCTATCCTGACGAAGACTCGAGACGTCGTTCGCGCTTCGGAGATTGCATACACCCGCCTATTTCGAGACTACGAGCGTGTTCGCGACGATCGCCACTACCTTGAGGGCATGCTTATTAGGGCTCGTGCAAGCCTCCGAGAAAAAGAGAGACAAATTCAAGAAATGGCTGAATCAAGTGGAGAAAAAGACCTTGAAGCTGCAGAGTCGGTAACCAAGAAGAGTCGCCCAAAGTTGAGGATCACCGCTCGCAAGAAGGTAGGAAACCCGAAGGAGTATCTCAGTGGTTTCATGCCTGCGTCGCGTGGCATAGTCATCAACGGTGAAGCAATCGAGCTTCCTTGCACCGCACAGAAGAAGAAGACCCCCGAAGGAAAAGGGAAGGAGCCTATCAACATCGACGACAACGAGGAGGATGACCCGATGGATGCTGATGACGATGAGGAGGAGGATCCCGAGGAGGTTGAGCCTTGTGATTCTTCTGATGATGCTGAGGAGTGACTGCAGACTTTCGACCTTTTGTGCCTAGCCCAGCAGACGCTAGATTTCCTTTTGTTGTAGTAGTTGTTTTAGTATGATTGATGTATGCTGGTTGCTAGAGGAGCTCTGTAAGCCAATGAGGCTAGAAGCTTTGTATCTTTTGAAAAATTGGTTTATGAAAAAGTCATTTTGCATATCCTTATTCTTACTTCTTGAGTTAATGCCAGCATTCTGCTAGCATCCCTGTGAATGATTCTTTCCGAATCAATGTTTCTATTCTTAACCTCCTGTTTGAGTAGGATGGTTAACACACGCGCGAGACCCCAGGAAGGAGGGCTAGGAGAAAACCCCAACAATACAGGAGCTACACCCGGAGCAAGAGGCCGCACAGACCCCGATAGACCAGGATCTTCGACGATGCCACAGGGAGGTGACATCAACGATGTGCTGCTGTGGATGGAGCGCAATCGTCAAGAGTCAGCGGCTGTGCAGAACCAAATCTTGGGACAGCTGATGCAACATATTGCATCCGGACAAACTGAAGGGCCCGTGATGGGCGCAAAGTTAACTGATTTTCAAAAGACGCGACCCCCGACTTTCTCAAGCACAGAAGACCCCATCGTGGCAGACGACTGGCTCCGAGATGTGGAAAGAAAGTTGAATACCGTCAGATGCAGTGATGAAGAAAAGCTCTTGTATGGATCGAACCAATTGGCTGGACCTGCTGCTGCTTGGTGGGAGAATTACCAAACCGTGCACACCAACAGATATTCGATCACTTGGAATGAATTCAAGGAGGAATTCCGTAGATACCACGTCCCAAAAGGCGTTGTCCAAGCAAAGCGCCGAGAATTCGTAAATCTGCGACAAGGGAGTAAGACCGTGAAACAGTACCTGCATGAATTTATTCAGCTGGCAAGATACGCACCTGAAGATATAGCGACAGAGGAAAGGAAGATTGATAGGTTTTGTGAAGGACTACAGAATTCCCTGCAATACCAACTGTCATCCCACGAGTTCACAGACTTCCACGTCCTAATAAACCGACTACTTAAGATGGAGGAGAAAAGAGGAATAATTGAAGAAGACCGAAAGAGGAAGGCTTTGCCCAACTCTTACCAAGGAAATGCTAGTCGAGGGAGACCAATGCCAACTTTCCGACCAGCCTTCAGACCACCTCAGAGACCCCAAAGGCCTGCACCTACTGCGATAGCCCAATGTGCTGGATGTAGAGGAAATCACCTCTTGAAGGACTGCCCCCTTAAGAACGAGGAGTGCTTTCACTGTGGAAGGAAGGGACATCGTAGGAACACTTGTCCGCTGCAACACCTTCCATCTAATGTCGCTCGTATGCAAGCTGCAAGACCCTTTGTTCCAGCCCAAGGCTTCACCAGGAATGCTCCACCCTCCAGAGGAGGAAGGTTTCAAAATGGCCGAGGAAGAGGAGTACCTGCTGCAGGTCGCGGAAGACTTAACTATGCATCCGCCGTTGAAGCAGGAGAAGCATCAGACGTCGTAATCGGTAGGATCTTTATCCACTCTGAACTTTCAGTTGCATTATTTGACCCTGGTGCTACTCATTCATTTGTGTCAAGACCTTTCGTGCTCAGAAATAAGTTGCCAGTATCTGCATTAGAGTTCCCTATTTTAATTCAATCCCCTGGAGCTCGAATGCCTGTCAACTCTATCTGTAGAAATATCGCCTTTAGCATTGGCAACCTAGGATTCCTAGCAAACCTGCTAGTTTTGGACCTTCAAGGACTAGACGTCATTCTCGGAATGGATTGGTTAGCCAAGCATAAAGGCCAGATGGACTGTGAAAAGAAGGCAATAACCCTGACGAATGCTGAAGGAAAACAAATCACACTCCACGCAGAGAGATCAATAGTGAACAATCGAGTGTACAGTTTGAACAGCTTGGAAGGAGTTGAGTTTGAGGGAGTTCCAATGGTGAATGAATATCCAGAAGTTTTTCCTGAAGAGCTTCCCGGAATGCCACCAGATCGGGACATTGAATTCTCAATCGAATTAAAACCCGGATCTGCCCCTTATGCAAGAAAGCTTGCACGTATGACAAGTGAAGAACAAGAAGAATTAAGAAAGCAAGTGGAAGAATTGGAAAGAAAGGGATTTGTTAGAACAAGTTCCTCACCTTGGGGAGCCCCTGTACTTTTCACTAAGAAGAAAGACGGCAGCCTACGACTTTGTGTCGACTACCGGAAACTGAACGATATGACGATCAAGAACAAGTATCCTTTACCAAGGATCGACGACCTCTTTGTTCAACTAAGAGGAGCAAAGATATTCTCAAGGATCGACCTGAGGTCTGGATACCACCAGCTGAAGATTCGAGAACAAGATATCCCGAAAACTGCATTCATAACAAGATATGGATTGCATGAGTTTACTGTAGTGCCATTTGGTTTAACAAATGCGCCAGCAGTGTTCATGAATTTGATGAACAAGGTTCTCATGGAATTTCTGGACAAGTTTGTCATTGTGTTTGTCGACGACATCCTCATCTTTTCAGAGTCAGAGGAAAAGCACGCACAACATCTTAGGATGGTGTTGGAAAAGTTAGTGGAACATCGACTGTATGCCAAGTTCGATAATTGTGCCTTTTGGTTGAAAGAAATTTCATTCTTAGGCCACATTATCTCTGGAAAAGGAATCTCAATGGATCCGTCAAAAATTCAGGCTATCATGGAATGGAAACAACTAGAGACAGTGACTGAAGTAAGAAGTTTCCTAGGATTAGCCGGATATTACCGGAGATTTGTCAAAGGATTCTCCAAGATTACAAAGCCACTCACCAGACTACTAAAGAAAGATGTTTTATTCGACTGGACAGAAGGATGTGAAAAGAGCTTTGAGGAGTTGAAGAAGATATTAACAACCGCACCTGTCCTTACGCTACCGGATAACAAAAAGGATTTTGAAGTCTACTGCGATGCGTCAAAGCAAGGACTAGGTTGTCTCCTTATGCAAGAAGGAAGAGTCGTAGCTTATGCATCGAGACAATTGCGACCACATGAGGAGAATTATCCAACTCACGACTTGGAGTTAGCCGCCGTCGTTCATGCGTTAATGATTTGGCGACACTATCTACTTGGAAATAGATGTGAAATCTACACGGACCACAAGAGTTTGAAATACATCTTCACCCAACAGGACTTGAACATGAGACAGCGAAGATGGTTAGAGCTGATTAAAGATTATGACCTTGGAATACACTACCACCCTGGAAAAGCGAATGTAGTAGCTGATGCCTTGAGCAGAAAATCCTACTGCAATCAAGCAAAGATCTTAGGAATACCACCCCAATTGCTTGGAGACTTCGAGAAATTGAGTTTAGAGTTCGTTGAACAAGGAACCGTCGCCGCATTGGCAGTGAAATGCGAGCTGAAGGACCAAATCCGAAAAGCTCAGAAAGTGGACCAGAGTACTCAGAAGATGAAAGAAGACATGAAACACGAGGAAGTGATTAACCTTCGTGAGGACGAAGAAGGAATTTTGTGGTATCAAGACCGAATCTGTGTTTCAGAAGACAAGGAAATCAAGGACATGATACTACAAGAAGCCCATTGTACCCCGTACTCTATTCACCCAGGTAGTACAAAGATGTATCAGGATCTAAAGGATCGGTTTTGGTGGAAAGGAATGAAAAAGGAAATTGCCGAATTTATAGCTTCTTGTGATACCTGTCAAAGAGTGAAAGCAGAACATCAGAAACCTGCAGGACCGCTGCAACCCCTACCAACCCCGGAATGGAAATGGGATGAGATTGGAATGGATTTCATAGTTGGTTTACCAAGAACCCAACAGGGATACGATTCTATATGGGTCATAGTCGATAGATTGACGAAAGTAGCTCATTTTCTACCAGTAAAGACGCAGTACACAACGCAAAAGCTGGCAGAGCTGTATCTTACCAGGATTGTTACGCTTCATGGAGTACCAAAAACAATCGTCTCAGACAGAGGAGCACAATTCGTATCAAGATTTTGGGAAGAGGTACAGAAATCCCTAGGAACGAAGTTGAAGTTCAGTACAGCTTACCACCCGCAAACTGGAGGTCAAACAGAAAGAGTGAATCAAATTTTAGAAGATATGTTGAGAGCTTGTGCTTTGGACTATGGAAATTCTTGGGAACAATTTCTAACATACGCAGAATTTACCTACAACAATAGCTATCAAGTGAGTCTACAAATGGCCCCTTACGAAGCACTTTATGGAAGGAAGTGCCGTACGCCGCTATATTGGACCGAAGTGGGACAGAAGCAATTCCTTGGACCGCAATTAGTGGAGGATGCCACGGCTCATGTGAGGATCATACAAGAAAGATTGAAAACGGCCCAGTCTCGACAAAAGAGTTACGCCGACAGAAGAAGGAGGGAACTATCCTTCGAGATAGGCGATCATGTATATCTCAAAGTGATACCCTACAAAGGAGTTCGACGATTCCAGATGAAGGGAAAATTGAGCCCAAGATATGTAGGACCATACGAGGTTTTGGAAAGACGAGGAGAAGTAGCATACAAACTAGAGCTACCGCCTGAGTTAGCAGGAGTCCATGATGTCTTTCACGTATCCCAACTGAGGAAATGCCTGAGAAAACCAACGGAGCAAGTATCTCCCACAGAAATGGAAGTTCAACCAGATCTGACATACCAAGAATATCCAGTCAAGGTGCTAGAAGTCAGTGAAAGGAGGTTGAAGTCAAGGACCATAAAATTTTGCAGAATCCAATGGAACAACCACACCGAAGAAGAATCGACTTGGGAAAGAGAAGAAGAGCTGCGTCAGAATTTTCCTTACCTATTCTCGGACTGTTCGGAATCTCGAGGACGAGATTATTCCTAAGGAGGGTAGGTTGTAACACCCCAGTCTTTGATCATCTTTTCTGCTTGCGAATCAGCATAACTTCTTTGGAAACCCTAATATTTTAACCCTATCTTGATCTTAGGTATGCCACTACCTTAACCTAAAAAGTTGGCTGCTAAACTTCTTTGACCAGATCGTTTTCACTTTTCAGTCCAAAAGCGTTTCAATTTAGTCCTTTTCAGAAGTTTCAGGAAACCCAAAAAGGCTAAAAGTCCCAGATCACCTCAAAATCCAAATCTGATCAAGTGATAACCTTTCTTTCATTTTTCTGAACATTTTTCCCTTCTGGAAGAATTCCAGAATCTCGACCAAAACCCTAGTTTTAGCCTCGACAAAAGTTCAAACCCTATTTACCCTAATTACCCTGTTTTCGAATTTTGTCAAAACCACCAGATGTTATCGGATTTCATCATTTTTCCTGCTAGATGAGTCCAAGACATTTAGTAGCACTCATCTGCAAAATCAGAATTCAAATCAGCCCTTCAGATCTTCAGAATTGCAATTAGGTCCAAATTCCCGAGCCAAAACCTTCGCGTTTCAGTCCAAAGCCTTGCAAATAAGCCCCTGGCCTTTTCTTCGACCACGACCAGGAGACCGCGTGCACGACCGCGACCAGTGCTCGTTCGACCAGCGCCCTGCCGCTTTGCCGCAGCGTTGAGCTCGTCGCCGGCGAAGCCCCTCGCGCTGCCACCTCATGGCTATGTAGCCACCAGCCGTGCGCAGCTGTACCGCCACCGTGGAGCGCTCAAGCCCCACCGTGTCATCTTCTTCCCCGCGCGTGCCTGCTGCTGCTGCTGCTGCCAGGAGCTTTATGCCACTTGGCTGCCATCCCGAAGATCTTCGCCACCACCTCCTGACGGAATCCTGATATCCCGCGATTCACCGTCTCTGGCAGAGCCCCGCCGCGTCCCGAAATGCATCGATGACCGTCCCGGCGTCAGAAGAAGATATCCCCAGCGATTGCTGCTGCTCCCGAGAGCCTCACCCACGGCTATATAAACCCCCTCCCTTGCCCAGCATTGCCTCACACCACCCCACAGCTTCCTTGCCTTAGTCTTAGTACCAGAGAGCAACCGAGCCCTCAGCGCCGCCGCGAAGCTCATCTTCTCCGGCGAGCAGTTTCTGGAGCTCACGGTGCCAGCCTCGCCCGAACTTCCCCCTCCAAACCAACGCCACCAGTAAGCTCCCTACACCTCTCTCTACGTTTCATAGCCGTTAATTGGTCCCCGGCGCACCTCAACGCCGGCAATCACCGGAAAACCGAAATCCCCTGTTCCCGCAATGCCGAGCGATTCAAGCCAAATTGATCCTCGTGCCTGTAGGGGATATTGATCAGTGAGCTAGGAGGAACAAACCTGCAAGCTTGGATTCGCCAATTTTCCCTGAGCGCCGGATTTCCATGTTCGAGCCTCGGTAGTTCGCCGGAGCACACCGCTGTGCTTCTCCAGCTGATCTCTGGCAAAATTGAGTGCACCAATAGCCTCGTGACAGCCCCTAGATGCTTCCCGAGCGTTGAATTGAGTTCAAACGCCCTGGAACGAAAACCCCCAAATCGGTGCCTTCGTCTTCGGCCCTGATCGCCGGAGTTCATTTTCTGGCCAAACCAGCCAATGAGACCTTGTCATTTAGATAGACCTCAACCCCCTGAGCAATTTTGTCTACTAGCCCAACCCCTAAATCGACCTGAATCAAAAGTTATAGCCATGCCAAGGTTGCTGTCCAGTGGCTCAGTCCATGTCCAGGCCACCGTGTTTGCTCACCGGATTTGGCCACCCTCCGGCCACTTTCAGCCCTTGAGCCTGTTGAGAGTTTTGTAGCTGTTGTCAATGCCTAAACCCTAGACAAAGTTGTGCATCAATTGGAGCTCTGAGTCAAAAGTTATGCAATGCCCTAGTTTCTGGCCATGTCAAACACTATGTCAGTGCATGTCCACCTGTGGCATTGGATGATTTAGACTTGTTTCTTTTGAGCAATTGAAATGCCACTTTGTCCACTAAGCCTTTTGAGCCATGTTCTACAACTTTCCCTACTATCACATCTTCAGAAAACAGACCTAGGACCGATTTAGGGCAATGTCAAGCCATGAGTCGAATGTCAGCCCTTCGACATTCAAGCCCTTTGAACCCATCTCTTCAACCAATGTCAAGTGACCTTGTCTAAACCATTTCCCCTGCATGCATGATGTATTTACGTATTATTTTCTAGTGTTTGTGTGCTTATATAGTGTGTATGTGTTGTTTGTACCCGTCGTGAAACCAGACGTTGAAGGAGCAGAGGAGATCCCTGAAGATTCATTTGAGCAGCTAGACCCGTCACTGCAAGGCAAGTCTCAAACCCTTGATCATGTCTCACCTACTATTTTGAAATGAAGTATGTTAACTGTTTTCCAGTATATGCATGCCTTAGATTCAAATAAGAATTATGTTTCGATAAAATGACTAGATATGACCTAAATGATTGTAAAGCCCCTTTTGACATTGAATATCCCTGCACCCTTGTTACCCTAGATTATCATGCTTAGGCTATGCTATGCTTAAAGATTATATGATAAATGTTGAGTGGTCACATATGAGAAAAGCATGTTCAAAACCCCTTTTTGTGAAAGAAAATATGATTGGAATCAATAGTGAGGATGGTTTGATTGGATGGTGCTGTGTGCGCACTGGGAATGTGAAAGACTCCTCACTAAAGATTCATAAGGACTAGAACCTTGTGTTGTGCTTCTATGCGGTATGAAAAACGTACCAACCACCTGCCTGTTTATGGGACGGGCGCAACTTAGTAGCTTTCTTTAGTGTTAGCTTTTCCCTGCAAAGGTTGTCGGTCCAGTTTCTTGCGAGAACTGGTGGGCCGCAGAAGGCCATGAGTGATGTGAGATCAGAAAAATCATGAGAGGAAAAGGTGGAAAGAAGGAAGACGCCCTAAGCCAGATTAAGTCGTGCGCGACTGTAATCAAGAGAGGCTATGTGTCTTGCGAGAACATAGGCCCAGGCTAGGAAGTAAGGCAGTGGGGAGGACCCACAACGGTACTTGAGACTTAACTGTCTATTTACCGGGCAGGGAAATGTTAATACTAGGACTGTAAATTGTTGTGTCATCTCGGCCTTGTCACATGCGTAAAAGTCGCATGAAGCTGATCCGACTTGAAAGCCGAATGATTGATGGATTAAGGTGGTACACCTTTGCAAAGTTTAAAAAGTATTGGATACTCTGAGCTCCCAGGTCATGGAGTCTACGCGCTGTGAATTCTATTCACGTCGATGCAGCACAAGTAGCTTTTGGAAGTTGTTTACAAAATCTGAGTAAAGTGGTGACTCATGAAAGACCGCCACACACAACATTTCTGAAAATCTAGCTTAGGATTTCAAAAGCCCCGCTTTCGGAAATAAAGACCTTTCTTTAAAGCTGCATGTGAAAATCTATCATATGTTTATATACAGAGCCAAAGAGCTGTTCTTTGAGAAACTCCCCTTCATCTATATATATATGCATTGTTACTTGGGACTTGTTGAGCACCATGTGAACAATGTGCTCACCCTTGCTTTTACAAACAAATTTAGAGGAAGGATTCGCCGACCCTGAATCTTATGGTCTTGAACCCAATGTGGAACAAGAAGAAGAAACTGAGGACCCATCTAGTTAAAGGGTTATGCACCAAGGTGGAGTTCGATGTGGAGAAGGCCCAAGCAATGCCGCCGCTGCAGAGAAAGAAGACTGAAGGAGTCCTTTTGTTTATCGTTGCTGTTTTATTTTGTGCCGACCCTCGTGTCGAAAATTCCTTAATTTGTATTAACAATTAAATGCGTCATTCCGGCGCTAAGTTATTGTAATGTTGGTCCTTGTGATCAGCACTTGTTTTTAATTACTCGCATTTTTATATAATGCATTCTATTGTTGTGAGCTGTAATGTGCCTTTTCTGAGTGCAATCCACCTGGGCAATTGCCACTGGAATCCTCAAATGAGGGTCCCACACCCCCCCACGTGGGATACACGGGCGGAGACCCAATAGACAGGTGACGCAGCACCGCACGGCCCAACAGAATCTGGTCTCCACTTGTTTCAATGATTGTGATTGAGCCAGAAGGATTTTAGACGTGGGACCAGATCCGTTGGAAAGGTCTCGTCGACGGCTTCTCGGTAATGTACTTGAACACCCCAAACAGATTTCGTATGGATCTGCTATGCTCGTTTGAAGACAGGCTGCTCCGCCGTGGCCGACCCGGACTCCAGCTTGCGGTAGACTTGATTCCCGACCCGTCTTGGCGCAAAGTGACACCCTCGCTGATCAACACCATGATTGCTGAGCACAAGCACAATATTATTAGGTAGTAACTCGCTCTTGTCAATATTCTGTCGTGTACTAAGAAACGACCTCACCTAGTGATTTAGTTGACGTGCACGTGCCCTTGTTATTGGTCCTTGCACAACGGGTGTTGGAAAAATGGACGCATCGTTAGGGGTGATGTCCTCATCATCCTCCCGCTCTTGAATTGGAGTCGTCCTCTACTCAAGCTCATCTTCTTCTCCCAAATATGGCCGCAAATCTGAAATGTTAAAAGTGGGGCTAACCCCGAAATCTGCAGGCAACTCAAGTTTGTAGGCATTATCGTTTATTCGCTCTAACACCTTAAATGGACCATCCGCACGAGGCATTAATTTTGACTTTCTTAACTCAGGAAAACGCTCTTTATGTAAGTGTATCTATACAAGATCTCCAGGAGTAAATATCAATTCCTTTCTACCATGACTACCAGCAATGCGATATTTTTCATTCATTCGCTCAATATTTTCTTTTGTTGTTTCATGTAGTTTTAAAATAAACTCAGCACGTTTCTTATCATCAAGATTGGCCTTTTCAGATGATGGAAGAGGCAATAGGTCAATAGGAGCACGAGGGCTGAAACCATACACTACCTAAAAAGGACTTACCTTGGTAGTCGAGTGTAGCGCACGGTTGTAGGCAAACTCCATATGAGGAAGGCACTCCTCCCACATCTTTAAGTTCTTCTTCAAAAGAGCTCGCAACATTGTGGACAAGGTCCGATTTACCACCTCCGTTTGGCCATGAGTTTGTGGATGACAAGTAGTAGAAAACAGTAACTTTGTCCCGAATTTATTCCATAATGTCCTCCAGAAATGACCCAAAAATTTTGTGTCGCGATCTGAAACAATAGTGGAAGGCATACCATGCAAACGAACAATTTCTTTGAAAAATACGTCGGCAATGTGAGTGGCATCATCACTTTTGTGGCAAGGAATAAAATGTGCCATCTTGGAGAATCGATCCACAACAACAAATATACTATCCCTCCCCCTCTTTGTCCTAGGCAAACCTAGAACAAAATCCATCGAGATATCCTCCCCCAGGACACTAGGAGTAGGAAGAGGCATATACAAACCGTGTGGATTTAACCGTGACTTTGCCCTTTGACACGTGGTGCAGCGTGCCACGAAGTGCTCAACATCACGCCTCATCTTTGGCCAATAGAAGTGCGTGGCCAAAACATCCTCCGTCTTTTTGACACCAAAATGTCCCATCAGGCCTCCTCCATGAGCTTCCTGCAACAACAAAAGACGAACGGATCCAACTGGAATGCATAGGCGCTTAGCTCTAAACAAGAACCCATCATTGAGTACAAATTTATTTCAAGCCCTCCCATCCTTGCAATTAATCAAAGTATCTTTGAAATCAGCATCTTGAGCATATTGTTCTTTAATAGTTTCAAGTCCAAAAATTTGACAGTCAAGTTGAGACAACATAGCATATCTCCGTGACAAAGCATCAGCAATTACATTATCTTTCCCTTTCTTGTGTTTAATGATGTAAGGAAAAGATTCAATAAATTCTACCCACTTGGCATGTCTACGGTTCAATTTGTTTTGACTGCGAATATGTTTCAGCGACTCATGATCAGAGTGAATAACAAATTCCTTAGGCCAAAAATAATGTTGCCACGTCTCTAAAGTTCGCACAAGAGCGTACAACTCTTTATCATACGTGGAGTAATTTAAAACAGGCCCACTTAATTTCTCGCTGAAATATGCAACAGGCTTACCTTCTTGCATGAGCACACCACCAATTCCAACTCCACTAGCATCACATTCAAGTTCGAAAGTCTTACCAAAATCTGGAAGTTGGAGTAATGGTGCATTTGTTAGCTTTTCTTTCAAAAGGTTGAAGGCGTCCTCTTGTGGTTGTCCCCAATGGAATGCAACGCCCTTCTTTGTCAATTCATTCAATGGTGCGGCAATGGTGCTGAAGTCCTTCACGAAACGGCAGTAGAAACCAGCAAGTCCATGAAAGCTTCTCACCTGTGTGACCGTTTAAGGAGTCGACCCACTCTTAATAGCTTCGATCTTGGCTTCATCAACCTCAATTCCCTGCGGAGTCACAACATAGCCAAGAAACAAGACTCGATCGGTGCAAAAAGTGCACTTCTCGAGGTTACCAAACAAACGTGCCTCTCTCAAAGCATTAAAAACAGCACGTAAATGTTCGAGATGTTCAGAAAGTGACTTGCTATAGATCAAGATATCATCAAAATAAACCACCACAAATTTACCAATGAAAGGATGTAAGACCTTGTTCATCAAGCGCATGAAAGTACTAGGTGCATTAGTCAATCCAAAAGGCATAACTAACCACTCATATAAACCGAACTTGGTCTTAAAAGCAGTTTTCCATTCGTCTCCCAATTTCATTTGAATTTGGTGGTACCCACTATGCAAGTCAACTTTTGAGAAGATAATATAACCACTTAACTCATCAAGCATGTCGTCTAACCTAGGAATAGGATGACGATACCTTATTGTGATATTGTTAATGGCTCTACAATCCACACACATGCGCCAACTACCGTCTTTCTTAGGAACCAAAAGAACAGGAACAACACAAGGAGTAAGGCTTTGTCGCACGTACCCACGGTCCAAAAGCTCTTGGACTTGTTGTTGAATTTCCTTAGTCTCCTCTGGATTGGTCCTATATGCATTATGGTTTGGCAACGTCGCTCCCGGGATCAAGTCAATTGATTCTCAATACCTCGAATAGGTGGTAGTCTCGGGGGCACCTTAGTGGGGAACACATCGTCATACTCCTGCAAAAGGTTAGTAACAGCAGGTGAAAAAGAGACAGGCATATCATCAAATGAAAACAAGGTCTCTTTACAAATCAAAGCAAAGCATGATGGTTCAGCAAGATCATATTTTGTAGCAAGCAAAACACCACCCTTCAATTTAATTCCCTCAGTCTTAGAAGCAGGTACATTCTTATCTTTCTTATGTGGAAAAACAGTTTTAGCTACTTGCTGATTTTCAGATTCTGTGGTGTTCTCTTTCTTCTCATTTTCAAGTCTTTCCCTATCAAAATGCACAATTTCAGATGGAGTCATGGGAAGCAAGGTTATTTTCTTTCCTTTGTGCATGAAAGTGTACCAATTATTTCTACCATGATGAGTTGCATTAGTGTCATATTCCCAAGGTCGGACTAATAAAAGTGAACATGCTTGCATAGGCACTACATCAAAATCAGCAACATCATGGTATGAACCAATGAAAAATGGTACTCTTGCTGTTTTCTTTACCTTAACCTTACCCCTGTTGTTGAACCATTGAACATGATATGGTTGGGGATGTGGTTGTGTGGTCAAGCCAAGCTTCTAGACCAGATCAGAACTCACCAAGTTGTTGCAGCTCCCACCATCAATGATTGTTCGGACGTGCTAGTCGTTGACGACGAGGAACATTTGAAACAAGTTGTGGCGTTGGGCTCGCTTGGCTTGCTTCATTTGAGTACTAAGGACCCGCTGGACAATGATGGTCCGGTATTCTTGTGTGGCTACCGTACCCAAAGCTTCCCCATCATCAGCATGTTCGGATTCGTCATCAACATTACCTGCAAGGTTAGCTGCAAGAGCATATTCATCTTCAACATCAGAAGCACTAACGTACCCACCATCGTCTGTCGCAATGTAAGCTCGCTGACTTGGGCAGTCCTTCATGACATGGCCCATCCCCTTGCAACGGTGGCATATGATACCTGTTGTACGTCCCGTGGAGGCAACAGATGAAGACGACTTCGCTGGTGCCTGCACATTAGAAGTTTTGCTTACCTCGGGTGTACGTGGCGGTGGTAACGGTGCTACTGAACGCGCCCTACTGGTTGAGGGGGCAGTAGACCGAACAGCAGGAGGTGGCTCTGATTTGGTTGACGCCTGTCTTGGGGTGAAGGTACTACCAAAGTTGCTCCGTGGCCGCTATTGTCGTCCCTGCAATTCTTTTTCTGCCAAAACAGCAAGCTGGAACAATCTATTGACATCATGATAGTCCTTGTAATCAATAATATTTTGTATATCATGCCTTAACCCCCCCATAGAAATGAGCCATTTCATCCTCCTCGGTTTCCTCTACCTCACAATGCAACATGCCTATTTGAAGCTCTTGGTAGTACTCCTCTACCGATTTGTTACCTTGATCTAAGCATTGCAATTTTTTACGCAAATCACGTTTAAAGCAAGGAGGCACAAATCTAGCACGCAATTGTCTCTTCAGATCATGCCAAGTACTAGGATGTACGTTAGACTTTACTAGTTCATTCCACCAAATTATAGCAAAATCCTTGAACTCACTAGTGGCTTGTCTAACTCTATGAATTTCAGGAACAAGATGGGAGTTAAATTTTTGTTGAATCTCCATTTCCCAATCTAAATACACCTCAGCATCATATGTACCAGAAAAAGAAGGTACGTTAAACTTAACTTTAGCAAATTGATCATCATTGCGATAGTTATTATTACCATTGTTACCTCTCAAACCTTGACGATTTCAGTTGAAGCGCTCTAAGTCATGTGCCGTACGTCGCATAGCAGGTTCATTGCGAGGTGCCACATGTCCCTCTACATCATCATGGTGCTCCTGGGCTGCATCATTTTGCTGTTGTTGGAGAGCAGGTGGGCGGTTCTCGATCACCTGAACCTTGTCATCAACCTGGGCAACACGTCGTTCCAATCGTTCAATACCTTTGGTTATCTCTTCCATCATGGTTTTCAGCTCAACATGAAGGACACACTCGTTGTCCTCTTTATCAGATCCTGCCATGAATAGTAGAAAGTAGAAGAAATACAAGAAGTATTATCCCTACAAACTACCAGGTTCAGACAAGTGGATTCACACCCTCTCAAGCGTCTTACCACGCTCTTGCAAGGTTCTTACCAATGCTGCAGAAGGTACAACTGGTGGCTGGTTCGTGATATCGTGACGAGCTTAAGTGTAACGATTGCAAGGTTGAATCCTGTTCTGATAGAAAGTATGTGGAGCTTGGAAGGCAGTTATGGTAGCAAAGGTTAGCAATAATTGAAATCAGAATGCTAAGTTGAATAAGTGTCCAAAGAACCCACTACTGTTGCTGGCCTAAATGCGCCCCTAGAACTGTTCAAGCAAGCAAAGACAACAAGGTAACAAATGGAAACAGCAAGATGATAGCAAGGACAATCAATATTGAAGCAATTCTGATCCCAAAGATAGCAAGTATGGCAAGTACGAACCCCCGGATTTTTTTTTTCACTGTGCGGCTCTTTTCTGTGCGCTGCCTCTTTTTGAAATTTTTTTTATTTTTTTTATTTTTCTGATATTTTTTTCAAGTTCGGCAACACAGAAACATGGAAACAAACCAGGTTCCCCTCAATTTGGAGGTAAGGGGTGGCCGATATAAATTATGGTGATTGCTCTGAAAACTGTGCTAAAACTTCCGGGGCCGGATACTCGATCTTCCAGAGGGATTTTGGCCTCCGAAATTTTTCCAAAACCAGCAAAGTGCGTGAAATTCAAGTGTAACTTTTCGTTAGCTTTGAAACGAGTGGTTGTGGAGCTCAAACGGAGTTCGGATGCAAAAGTTATGGCCGTTTTAGTGAAGGTGCTCCGGATGAGGGTTTCTGGGCAATGCGAACTTTCGGTTTCGTAAGTAGGGAACATCACGGTGGGTTGGCGGGATGAACAAAGGGGAGGCTAGCGATGCAGGGCGTTTGACACAAGGCGGTTTGCAACCTATCTAGGGTTTGCGAAGCGGGACAGTAAAACAAGGCGGCTAGCGGGGGCAAACCGAGTAGGACTCGATTTGGTTTTCTGGATGTCTGGCGGTGGTAGGACGGACGATGCAACGGGGAGGTGATGGACAGAACTACGAACACAATCTAAACCAGCAACCAGACGACGAACTAAGGACACAAACTCAACAACGCTAACTGAAAGCAAAGATTGTGAAGGCTCGAAGTGGTTTGGACAGCGGAAGACTATGACCTAATTTTTTTTTTGGCTTTTTTCTTTCTGGACGATGGGTAAAACGATGAACAATGAACAGATGGGATACGAGATACTTGACGGGCAACCAGAGCTCTGATACCACTTGATGAGGAACGGGGTCCCGATCTTCCGACAGGTAGGGAATAGTTCGATTGGTGGAGAGTCGATGTTGACGATCCGACTTTCGACCAGAACCGATCTAGGCCTGCAATCGCTACACCACTGCTCCGTTCGTTATCAACTTTACTGAGGCGGGGTTGACCTAGCCACGAAGGCCTGTTCCTGCAAGCGAATCGAAGAACACGTGCAAGAACACAGAAGAAGCAATCTCGAATTGCAAGTATGTATTAAGATCACGAAGTGTTGGGGTTCCACGAACCGAAAGGCGGCGAACTGCAACAGCAGAAAATTCTAAGCAAAACCCAAGTCTAACAATGATGGCTACGAGGTTTTAATATGCAAGAGGGGTGGCGTCTAGGGTTTGGGGCGCACCCCCCCACTAGGGATACGCGGGCCAAGGCCCAATAGACAGGTGACGCAGCACCGCACGGCCCAATAGAATGTGGTCTCCACTTGTTTCATCGATTGTGATTGACTCAGAACCATTTTGGACGTCGGACCAGATCTGTTAGAAAGGTCTCGTTGAGGGCTTCTCCGTAATGCACTTGAACGCCCTAAATGAAGTTCGTATGCATCTGCTACGCCCGTTTGAAGACAGGCTGCTCCGCCGTGGCCAACCCGGACTCCAGCTCGCGGTAGACTTCATTCCCGACCCGTCTTGGCGCAAAGTGACACCCTCACTGATCAACACCATGATTCCTGAGCACAAGCACAATATTATTTGGTCGTAACTCGCTCTTGTCAATATTCTTGACGAGGATTGACACCCGGGTTAGTTCAAATAAATGCACTGTTGGTTCAAGACAGATTCGAGGCTGACACATGCCTGGCGGTGCGAACTCAAGTCGTTCTAAGAAGCATCAGCCCGAGGTCGCAAGCTTTGCGCGATCAGACCGCAGCTAGTGCGCGGTCAGGAGTTCGTATGCTATACGCGAACAGAATGTTGGAGGTGTAGTGAGGTCAACCAACATCCCGCGGTCAGAGCACTTTCGACCAGGGTATATGGGATTCACCTGTCCCCATAGCAAGAATATCCCAAGTATCCCGAAGATTCTTCCACGTGGGGGAACAACCGTTAGGAAGTTAATACGTACAGTTATCCATGAATAACACGTGTTAAACCTACGTGGGAGTTAGGGGCGGTTCTCTAAATTGCATCCAAGCAACTATCTGATGCAGTTATTGCATGGCACCCTTTCGAATGGTATAAAAGGGTGGCAAGATGCATCAGACAAAAAGGGGGGAGAAGAAGCGAGATACAACACATCTCAACCACTCAAACAGCCAAGTCTGCGGCCTAGATTAGATAGTTTTTACAAGCCTCCAGGCTTCTTTCTGTACACACACATAGGAAAAACCTTCGCCTTGAAGGTCTTTTCCCGTCGTCTTGTAAATCTTTACTACTTATATTGAAATCCCAACAGGACGTAGGGCTATTACTCCCACCATCGAGGGCCCGAACCTGTATAAACCTCTCTGTGCTCCGGTTCTCCATATTCCTACATACCTTCCCAGAGGGTCATCTTGAAAGGTCTCGCTATTACAAATTTTGCATAAGTTCGGCTGAGGACCCCGAGTCCGAATCGTCGACAGCTGGCGCCCACCGTGGGGCCTTTCTCAAGGCGTCCTAATTTTCATTCGGAGGTTTGCTGAGATATGGCTGGAGTTTATGATTCCGAGAACGATTTTGATCTCGAGGATTATGCTCACATTCAAATGCCTTCTCCAAGCGATCCTGTTCCGATGGAAGAAGTTGGAGGCGAAAACCTTCCAGAGGTCGAATCCCATCTCCAGGTGATGTCCATCGACCAAGGAGCGGCCAGCGCAAGGTCAGAACCAACCGAGGTTCCTAATGCGCTAGAGGGTAAATCCGGTCCATCATACGACCCCGTCGAGGGGAAGGATGATGTCGACCAAGAAATCAGCCAGGGGAGATTCGACCCCAATAACCTCCACCGTCCCTTTGATTTCGAGTCCGACTTGGAACAAACCGAGATGTTTTCTCCATCGGCGACTTCCCTCCCTACACAGTTTGCTGCATTATCGGAGGAAACTCCTGATCAACAGACTGCTAGGGAAGAACAGGAACGCAAATAGAAGGAGGATCAAGATCTCGAGCGACAAAACAACGAACTACGCAGAACTGCCCTATAGGCTCTTCAAGATGCGCAGGCTCGTTACGATGCCGCTCCGAGTTCTTCCCGACGATCACGTGGTCACAGACGTGATCATATCCCTTCTTTGCCCCCGGAGCGCCGTCCGGCGAACGAAGAAACTGTAACACCTGGTGCCCCAAGGAGAAGTACGCATGGATGACTGCGATCCATCGCGGAAGTCATGCGGAACTTCCCTCCTACGGTCACGGATGCGCAGAAACCGGCCTTCACCAGAATCTTGGCGGAGAGGTTAGATGAGGTCGCATCTGAAGCGACCCCTACGGCTTCTTCTCGATCAGTAACGCATTCCCACAACCGAGAGCGTTCTCACTCTGGTTCTGGTCGACGTAGTTACCAGCCGCCTGTACCACCCCGTCAGGATAAGTACGGACGGGCACAAGATTCTCGTGGGAGAAACCGAATCCCTGTCCACTCTCGCTTAGGACCACGAATGACTTCTCCCTTGCGTGAGGTCACTCGCGATCCGAACGAAAGCCACAGGGCGATTCATGGTCCCTACGTTGGTTGCAAGGCTTTTTCACCTGGTCTTCGTGCAGTCGTTTGGCCGGACAAGTTTTGACCAGGGGCCATAGAAAGATTTGACGGAACTTAGAATCCATCAGAGTTCCTTCAGATCTACATTACTGCCATCCAAGCGGCAGGAGGCGATGACCGGGTCATGGCCAACTACCTGCCTACAGTCCTCAAAGGCCCGGCTAGAACTTGGCTGTTTAATCAGCCCGAGGGTTCTATCTACAACTGGGAAATGCTGTGCGATGCTATCCTCAGCAACTTCCAAAATTGTTACCAAAAGCCGGGTAAAGAGGACGACCTCCATCGGCTACGTCAAACTTCGACCGAAACTCTTTGGTAGTTTGTCAAGAGATTTGTCGGGGTGAGGAATACCATCCCGAACATATCTGATAGCTCCATTATTAGGGCATTCAAACATGCCGTTCGATATCGGAGATTTACCGAAGATCTACTCATCCATCCTCCTCGGTCAGTGGCCGATCTTTTTGATATGGCCGATCGGTATTTCGACGCGGCCGAAGCGGTCGAATGGAACAGAATGGTGGATAAAGGTGACCTACCACCCCAACCAGGTTTCAAAGATTCTATGAAAGAAGATTCAAACAGGAAGCCGAAATCTTCAACGAGCGGAAAATCGAAGAAGGGGAAGAGGAACCGCTCTGGACAGTACCGCGAGGTCGCAGTTGCAGAGAAGCCTTCTTCGAATAAAGGTAACAAGCCTCCATTTAAGAATAAAACTGCCTCTGGTGGTCGAAGTACCGACCAGGCATAAAAGTCTACTAATCCGCAGGAAGGCAAGAAATGGTGTCCACTCCACAACTCCGCGGGCCACGACCTCAAAAACTACAGGAGTTGGTTGAAGCAATTGGACGACTTCTACCAGGGGTTGGACCGATGCCGACCTTACTGGCTAAGGAACAAGCCTGCGGACTTAGAGATGCTGACGGAGACCAAGAGATGTCTTACCAGGTACCTCATAATCATGTTAATGTTATTTTCGGAGGTTCCTCCTCTTTTGTTTCCAAAAGGCAGTTTAAGGCCTTCTATCGAGAGGTTAACCAAATGGAGACATCCCTTGGTGAACCACAATACCCCCATTGGTCGGATACCCCTTTGACATTCGATCGCTCTGATTGTTCCACGGGGCTTACTCGGCCATTGAGGCTTCCTCTGGTCATTACCCGGATTATCAGTAATGCGAGAGTGGAAAGGGTCCTGGTCGACGGAGGGAGCTCCCTTGACATTTTATTGGTCAAGGCACTCGAGCCCATAATACATCCGTTTTATGGGATAATCCCTGGTTCCTCCATGATGCCGTTGGGACAGGTGGTCCTCCCGGTCACACTGGGAGAACCAGATAATTTCCGAACAGAATTGGTTACTTTTGACGTAATTGATTGTGATTCGGCTTACAATGCAATCTTTGGTAGGCCAACTCTTGCTAAGTTCATGATGGCAACGCACTATGCTTATCAGTGCGGTAAGTTGCCCGGCCCCAAAGGTGTCATCTCGGTCTGAGGAAGCCGCAACGTGGCACTAACGTGCGACCGGCTATCTCTGGAGATGGTCGACCAGCTTCCCCTCCGGGACTCCCAGGTCGTCATTGTCGCTACCGACATAGTCAAGGTTGCCCCTCGACCAGATGAGAAACTCAAACTGGTCCCATTGTACCCAGCTGATCCATCCAAGATGATTCGGGTCGGATTAGGCCTGGATGACAAATAGGAACTCGAGCTCATTACTTTTCTCCGGGCTAACGCAGATGTGTTTGTGTGGAAACCATCCGACATACCCGGTGTCCCAAGGGAAGTAATCGAGCACAGGTTAGCGATTCGACCTGGACAGCGACCAATAAAGCAAAAGCTTAGGCGTTTTGCTGTTGACCGACAAGAAGCTATCCGAGAGGAGTTGGACAAACTCCTGAAAGCCGTGTTTATTCGTGAGGTCGATCACCCGGAATGGCTTGCCAATTAGGTCATGGTCCGCAAGTCAAATGGCAAGTGGCGCATGTGTGTCGACTACACTAGCCTCAACAGTGCCTGTCCGAAGGACGACTTTCCCCTTCCCCGCATCGACCAGCTGGTCGACTCAACCGCGGGATGCAAACTGATGAGTTTCCTGGACGCTTACTCAGGGTACCATCAAATTAGCATGGCAGAAGAAGATGAAGAGAAAACTGCCTTCATCACCCCATTCGGTACTTACTGCTACGTCAGAATGCCGTTCGGTCTCAATAACGCAGGTTCCACGTACCAGCGCTTGATGCAAAAGACCTTTCTTTCCCAGATAGGGCGTAATCTCGAAGCTTATGTAGACGATCTGGTGGTAAAAAGTTCTAAGAAATCGTCCCATTTGGACGATCTCGCTGAAACCTTCTGTAATCTGAACCGCTTTGGAACAAAATTAAACCCGAAGAAATGTTCTTTCGGGGTCTCTTCAGGAAAACTTCTTGGTTTCCTTGTTTGTTCCAGAGGTATTGAGGTCAATCCTGAGAAAATCAGGGCCACCGAACAAATGAGGTCGCCCTCGACCATGAAAGATGTTCAATGCCTGGCTGGTCGCATGGTGGCCTTAAGCTGTTTCATATCGCGGCTAGGTGAAAGGGGATTACCTTTCTTCAAAGCCTTGCAGAAGCATCACAATTTCACATGGTTTGACGAGGCCAAAAAAGCATTTCAGGAGGTAAAGGCATATTTGTCCAGTCCGCCGGTATTGGTCTCTCCCGACAAAGGAGAACCATTACTTCTCTATCTGGTGGCCACCCCACACGCGGTCCACACTATTCTGATCGCGGATAGGGAAGGAGTGCATAGACCCATCTACTATGTAAGCGAGGTACTTCATGGACCCAAGGAGCGATACCCTGAGATCCAGAAAATACTTTACGCACTGCTGATGGCTTCCCGTAAGCTACGACATTACTTTCAAGCTCACAAGATCACTGTACCCTCCTCCTTTCCTTTGGGGGACATTGTCCGCAATCCAGAGAAATCTCGTCGAATCGCCAAATGGGCGGTCGAACTTGGTGCTTTTGATGTCCATTTCACGCCCCGCACGGTAGTTAAGGCTCAGGTCTTGGCCGACTTTGTTGTCGAATGGACCAACCCTGAGCCCCCCCTGTAGGTGCCAGAATAATTGGAATGCCCCGATCATTGGACAATGTACTTTGACAGTTCCCGTAGTTTTCAACACTCGGGGGCTGGAGTGGTCTTAGTCACGCCTCAGGGCGAACAGCTTAAGTATGTCATCCAACTACACTTTGTTGCGACCAACAACCCAGCAGAGTATGAAGGTCTTCTTGCAGGGTTCTGGGCAGCAAAATTCCTCGGAGTCCATTGATTAGTGGTGAGGGGAGACTCACAGCTAGTCATAAACCAGGTAAACAAGGAGTACAGCACCTCCGATGAGACAATGGCTCATTACCTGGGGGAAGTGAGGAGATTGGAAAAACACTTCAGTCATTTCGAAGTCCAATATATCCCAAGAAAGGACGACATTCTCGCAGATCATTTATCCAAAATTGGGTCCTCACGCCATCCGCTCCGGCAGGAGTGTTCGTTGAACACTTGGATCGTCCTTCGATCACGACTTCGGTTGAAGATGATCCGGTAACAGCCTGCGTTACCAACCTCGGTCAGGATCAGGTTTGGACTCATCCATTGAGAGTCTATCTTGAACAAGGGACCCTACCCGAGGACGAAACCGAAAGTGATCAGTTAATTCCAAAGGCGCGCCTGTACAAGCTCATAGATGGGGTTTTGTACAGAAAGGGTACTCAAGGAGTATTCATGCGCTGCATATCTCAGGAGGAAGGAAAATCCCTCTTGAAGGAAATACATGATGGTGTATGCGGTGCACACGCGTTATATCGAACCCTGGTCGGAAAAGCTTTTCGACAAGGATTTTATTGGCCTTCGGTACTCGATGATGCCAAGCACATGGTCAAGATGTGTCCTCAGTGTCAATTCCACGCGAGACAGGTTCATCAACCTGCCTATGCGTTACAGACCATTCCCCTCGCGTGGCCTTTTGCGGTCTGGGGAATGGATATTGTTGGTCCTATGCCACAAGCGGTCAGTGGGTACAAGTTCCCATTCGTAGCCATCGACACGTTCACAAAGTGGATTGAGGCCGAACCAGTACGAAATATTACCGCCTCAGCAGCACAAAACTTCTTTCATAAGAACATTGTAGCTCTATTCGGTGTTCCAAACCGTCTCATCACAGACAATGGTTCTCAGTTCGCTAGTGGTCTTTTCCTAGACTACTGCGATCAGATTGGAACCAAGGTGTGCTTTGCTTCTGTGGCACATCCACAGAGCAATGGTGCTGTGGAACGGGCAAATGGGTAGATATTGCAAGGCATCAAGAAGCGTGTTTTTGATCGCCTTAAGACTCGCTTGGGGGCTTGGGCAAATGAGCTCTACACCATTTTATGGGCACTACGAACTACCTCTAGTCGAGCCACCGGTGAGACATCCTTCCATCTGGTCTATGGGGCCGAGGCTGTGTTGCCGATGGAAGTTACTATTGGGTCTGTTCGGACAGAATAATTCGAACAAGTTGATCAGTCCGAACAACGATCACAGGATCTCATCCTCTTAGAAGAAAGGCGTGATCGCGCCTTGATCAAATCTGCGGGATACTTGCAAGCTATGCGCAAGTATCATAGCAAAAGGGTGCAACCATGTAGTCTTAACGTGGGCGACCTGGTTTTACGAAAAATTCAAGACCAGTCTAATCGCAACAAATTCTCCCCGAAGTGGGAAGGCCCTTACACTGTTGTCTCAGTGCCACGACCAGGATCAGCGCAATTAGCTATGGAGGATGGTCGAATTCTGTCCAATACTTGGAACATCGATCAACTTCGCAAGTTCTACGTGTAAGTACTCAATCCCTTTTCTTGTTCAATTAGCATTTTTTCTTAAAAAAAAATGTTTTGCTTTCATACGATGAATATTTCCCTTCATGCCCGTGTATTGCGAATTCAATTCGGGGGCTGGTCGCCGGCGGTTAGATCATTACAACGTTCTAGTCGGATTCGCTGGCCGATCTCATGACCGCTTCCAGACAAGTCACTCCTAAATAAGCTATTTCTCAACGCACACGGGCTTTCTGGCAAGTCCTCGGTCATCTGAGTGGGTGCTGGTTTGCAAACAAGGCTAGGCGTTACACTGATCATAATTGCTGGTTTGATCAGACATCCCTGGTCGTTATATACACTTTTCTCTTGCGTTTGTAATACTAAGTCTTCAGTATCTACAATCACAGGCGGGGGCTAGGAGGGATGTGTTTATAATATGAAATAACACAAAATAAGAATATATTTGAGAGTATATTCATTTTCAAAAATGAGTTTCAGTATACATTGCATTATATATAACTTTTTCTATACAGATGTAGGGATCACTCGATCCCAAGCTCAGTCAGGAGCTTATTTACAAGGGGTCTGACCTCCTCCATGACGGCCTCTAGTTGTTCCTCACTCTCGACCTCAACCGGTCCCACCAAAGGATTCAGATCTGCATCTGGGCCATGGTGAAGTTGAAACCGGCTGAGGATGGTAGAAGCGGCTGACCGAACCTTGGTTCTGATCGCCTCTTCTCTTCGCCGTGTATCTTCAGGAAGATACTCGAGAAGTGACTCCGCCTAGGCAATGACTAGCGTAGACCAGTCATTTTGGCTGAGGTTATCTCTTGTGGTTTCGACCACATCAGCCCTCAGGAGACGAGCCACCGTCTTCAGCTTTTCGAAGATCGAACGGCTCAGCTCTCTATTTGCCTTTTCGGAGGTTTGAATGGAGCCCTGGAGGATCACCTTGTCCTGACTGAGTTGTCTTATTTGACCTGCTTGCGCTACAGTAAGAGAAAAGGGTTACTCACATGTTATGAAGTTAAGTCTTCCTAATCGGGAATCGACTTACCGGAGAGTTGTGACCGCAGCTTGTTAATCTCGATCCCTTGGTGTGAAGCCACGGAGATCGAATGAAGCTTCACCGTGGCCACTTCTTTCTTCAGAAACGCCACCTCTCTGTGACAGAACAAAAGGAGTGGTCATAACAAGTTTGAATCTATACAAGTTGAAGAGTAATGATCCTTACCTGCGCAAGTTGTCTCGCTCTTTTTGTATCACCTCAACGCTCGCTATCATAGCATGTGACCTGGCCGTCATCTGGGATAGTTCCTGCGATGCAAAAAGAAATTGAAGGTGTCCTATGTACAATCCAGGCACCAAATAAAAAGTTCATCATACCTTTGTAAATTCCCAGAAAGAAACATCTTCTGGGATGATAGGAGGTCTTGTTGGAGGCCCTGTTGCGGCCACAACGGAGGCAGCTGATGGAAGTGCCTGCTGGGCACTACCCCCAGTCGCTGTTGCTTGCGACTGGGTCTCCACGCCTGCTTCTCCCCCCACGGCCCGGACTACTTCCTGGCCTGAGGGGGCGGGGCGCTCCTGACTGGAGGCTCCGGCACTAGCAGCGACTTCAACCCTCCCCGGAGTAGTCGAAGGGCTTGCTGCTGCTTCTTTTCGCCTGCCAAGGAAAAATAGACCAACAGTCACAATTCGTGATCATCACGACTTATTTTAACACAACCAAGATGGGGTTCTTACCTTATCTGAAATCCCATCAGCTTTTGGGACTTCAGGGAAAGCTCTCCTCGAGAAAGGGGACAGTTGTCGTCTGTCCTGGTCTTCCTCTTGGTGAACAAGGCCTTTTTGCCCGAGGTGTGTTCCTCTGTAAGCACATTTCTAAGGGAAGGTAAAAAACAAATCATAAGAAGTCTTACCTGGGCAACCTGTCCAGTTGGCGAGGTTACGTCCGAAGGCCTGGATGGCTCCTGGACTTCTAGGGCCGGCACCTCGTCTGCAACTACCACGGGGCCTTGTTCGGTTACCTCCACTCCTGTCCGCGGGAGTGGAGGATTTTCCTCCCTGGGACTCACAGGAGTCGCAGGGGGAAGCTCTTCTCCCTGGATAAGCATTAACTCAGTTAGCGAATATACAGAGGGAATTGAAGATAACAAGACCATGAAAGAATCTTACCATGGTCACCCCTTCAACCAGGGAGGCAGAGGCAACTGACCCTGAAGCCTCGGGGGCTTTAGGAGCAGGGGCGTTACCCGCGACCACGGGACTTGCGGTGGCCGCGGAGTCTGCTACAGTCGCTTCTGCGGTAACAGCTATTGCTGCGGGACAAGTTGGAGCGTCACCGGATGAAGAGCCTGCAGTTTTCCTCCTCCGGTGGATTAGGGGGATGTCGTCTTCCTCCTCCTCTTCGCTCCTCTCCCCTTGTACGACGAAGAAGTGTTCCAGTCTGCACCTGGAAAGACAGAAGGAACGTGATATCTTACTGCAGTCTTCCTTGCGGTAGGAGGGACGCTCCGTGAAGACCCCTCTCCAAGATTTGGCCTGGCTTTCTTGGGGGCAGGATTCCTCGACCTGGGTCTCGAGGAAACCTTCTTCACATACTTCATCGTCGGCTTCCCCAGGGAACTGACATTCTCACTTGGAAACGTCGCCTCGGCAAACCGCCCTAGGAGCTGTTTTCATTTCGGTGAAATTGTCAGTGCTGGGCACATATAAGACCTAAAACACAGAAGCCAAGTGAAAGATGAGATACCTCTCGGCGCTCCTGTCTAAGGTCGTCGCCGGCGTGAACTAGGCTCTGCGGGCGAGGTGATCCCCTGGGCCCCTCTACCTCGGCATTATAAGCCCGGAGGAGGTAGTTAGTCCGCCTCTCGACCTCAAATGAGGGCAGGACTGTTCCAGGATGCAAGTTAACTGATGCATTTCGAAAATAATGGATCTCAGTGCCAGAAATGGGTACCTTCATTGTAGTCCAAGGTGCTGTCCGCCATGGACTTGATCTCCCAAGCCGGATGAGCCCTTTCACGCAGGGGGCTCACCAGGTTCTTCACAAAGTCTGGGATGACATTGCGTGCTGTCAACCCCTGTCCGACTAAGTGAAGGATCACCACGGCATGCTTCATGAATTCCGAGTTCATCGCCGGGAGGGAGTCCAACTCGCTCGGCTTCTCCGGTCGCGAGTTCTCGAACCACAGCCCGCTCTCGGTTGGTGGGGTGCAGTAGAACCATTTCTGGTGCCACCCGTGCACTGAGCCATGCAGGGGTGGGAAGGGATAGTCTTTCTTCTCCCTTATCCGGAAATATATGCATCCGGCGGCGTTGGCGCTCTTTGACCATGCCGAGAAGTAGAACCATCGAAAGAGTTCCACATTGGGATACACTCCGACGTACGCCTCGCACAAATGTTGGAATACTGCGAGGATTATGACTGCATTTGGGTGGAGGTTGATCAGCGCCAACCCGTAATGCTCAAGAACGTCCTTCAGGAACCGACTCTCAGGGAATCGGAACCCACACCGCAGGTACTCCTCAAAAACCACCACTTGATCTTTCTCCGTGGGCCGCCAGTTGATTAGCAGCCACAGAGGAAGGATCTCCTCCTTCTCTAACGCCAACAAACTCTCCTCTGAGTGGTGGATTGATCGGCTCCAATACGCCATTTTTTGGTGAAGGATTGGAGGAAAAGTTGGCGATTTTGGGAAGATGGAGGCTGAGGAGAACGAGGGTTTTTTGCGGTAGAAATGGCAAGGGTTTTGGTTGTGTGGCTTCCTCAAGAAGCTACCTGCTCTTTTTATAGACCCAAGGAGGCGCACTTCTGTGAGTAACGTTCCACTCAAACGTTCCGCTAAGTATTTTATTCATTTCCCATAATGGATACTATCTTTGGCGGACCCATTAAAGCGTTCCTGGCATCGGGTCTGAAACAAAAAGACTTACTTTGTTTCAGAATATGAGAATACAAAAGCCTGAAAAGTTTTTCAGAAGTTTCCAGAGGACATTTTCCTTCATGTACTTTGTATGTTTTCATGAAAAAATCCTATGGCCAAATTTTTGGACGTATGGATCTATTCTGATCGGGTTGTGGTATGATCGAAATCGTGCTTTCGATTAAACTCCGATTCTGGTCAAAGTGGCAGTCTGATCGAGTCTTAATTCTGATCGCAGTAAGCTTCGGTTCTAACCACGGCTTTGAGTCTGATCGCGGTATCAGTGCTGGTCGCAGTACTGCTATAAAAAACGCGGTTCTGGCCGCAGAACTGAAGTTCGCCTGTGTATGGGTGGTTACAAAGACATTCCTTGTGACCATATTTTCGCACAGAAGAACTAAAAGACATTTATGTGAAGAAAAAGAAAAAAATTTATTTCTTGCATTCTTTACATATAAAAGGGATACCGGCGACCAGAGCGTCGACCTGATCCGAAAGAAGTTTGCAAAGTTCTCCTAGGGACATGTTGTTGTCAGTAGGATCTACACTGGCAAGCCCCAGAGAACTAGCAACTAATCTAAGCCTATCTACATCGTCCCTAACAAGAGACGCACTACTGTTCCTGATCAAATCAGAGAGTTCCCGCTGTTGTTGAGCGTGGTCCCTCTCTCGATAGAACCAGTGCGCCTCTTCACGGGATTTTTCAAAACATTCTGCCAGCTGCAGAATCGCCAAAGACATCTCTTCGGTCTTCTTCTCCAGGGTCTTTTTGTCCTGAAGGATTTGTCCGAGGGGAAGAGGCAGAATCATAGCAGGCTGATCGCTAGGGCCTCCAATCTCCTACATTTGCAAAAGTTAGTTGGGCTAACTATAACTATCAGCAAAAGGAGATGAGGATCATTACCTATCCCTGCTCGTGACAGGTTGATATAGCCATCCTGGAAAGTAGATCATCCGATAAAAGCGGATGATCACCAGATGGTGGAAGTGCAATTTTCCCACCAGAAGATTACTTCCCCAACACAAGTCGAGGATCTTCTGGTCGAATAGTCACCGCTTGCCGACCAGAAAATCGATCACCCGAACAAAAGCAGGGAGTGCTAGAGTAAAGAACTGAAGGAGGAAAGAACGATGGTACGTCTTCTACCTTTGCTCTGCTGGAAGATCCTTCGTCAACCTTGGGTTTGTTCCTTGAAGGAGATGGATCTTCACGCATTTGAGGCTCCTGCTTGAGAACTTCCTCTTCATCACTTTCAATCTCGATGATGTTATGATCTGCCATCGGGGAGTGTATGAAGAGAAGGATGAAGGTAGCTTTGGAAAAAACTTAACCGTGAGAAGAAATTGTGGGGCTTTACGATTCAAAGGTTTCGGAATTTATAGCCTCCAAGATGACGCTTCACTTTTCGAACGCCTCGGGTTTTTAAAGCATTTACAATTTTTATCTCGGGTTAAGAAACATTTTTACAACGCCATCATTACCTGTCACGTAATACCTAGACCCGTCTCGGCGAACCAACCGTCCCACTTAGTGCGCCACTAAGCGGGGGATTTGAAGAGTCGGGTTAAAAATCCGATGCATGTCTTTAAAAATTCGAAATAAACATGTCCCTTCGTTTTCTTCGAATTTGGGGGCTAGCTGACGAGGATTG
Source organism: Pharus latifolius (assembly GCA_019359835.1). Lineage (NCBI taxonomy): Eukaryota > Viridiplantae > Streptophyta > Magnoliopsida > Poales > Poaceae > Pharus > Pharus latifolius. Next base: position 44,195,467 of record CM033323.1, read on the forward strand.
ACACCCGGGTTAGTTCAAATAAATGCACTGTTGGTTCAAGACAGATTCGAGCCTGACACGTGCCTGGCGGTGCGAACTCAAGTCGGTCTGAGAAGCATCAGCCCGAGGTCGCAAGCTTTGCGCGATCAGACCGCAGCTAGTGCGCGGTCAGGAGTTCGGATGCTATACACAAACAGAATGTTGGAGGGGTAGCGCGGTCAACCAACATCCCGCGGTCAGAGCACTTTCGACCAGGGTATATGGGATTCACCTGTCCCCTTAGCAGGAATATCCAAAGTATCCCGAAGATTCTTCCACGTGGGGGAACAACCGTCAAGAAGTTAATACATGCAGTTATCCCTAAATAACACGTGTTAAACCTACATGGGAGTTAAGAGCGGTTCTCTAAACTGCATCCAAGCAACTGTCTGATGCAGTTACGGCATGGCACCCTTTCAAATGGTATAAAAGGGTGGCAAGATGCATCAGACAGAAAGGGGGGAGAAGAAGCGAGATACAACACATCTCAACCACTCAAACAGCCAAGTCTGCAGCTTAGATTAGATAGTTTTTACAAGCCTCCAGGTTTCTTTCTGTACACACACATAGGAAAAACCTTCACCTGTGAAGGTCTTTTCCCGCCGTCTTGTAAATCTTTACTACTTATAGTGAAATCCCAACAGGACGTAGGGCTATTACTCCCACCATCGAGGGCCCGAACCTGTATAAACCTCTCTGTGCTCCTGTTCTCCATATTCCTACATACCTTCCTGGAGGGTCATCTTGAAAGGTCTTGCTATTACAAATTTTGCATAAGTTCGGCTGAGGACCCTGAGTCCGAATCATCGACAATTCTCTCGTGTACTAAGAAACGAGCTCACCTGGTGATTAGTTGACGTGCACGTGCCCTTGTTATTGGTCCTTGCACAACGGGTGTTGGAAGAATGGACGCATCGTTGGGGGTGATGTCCTCATCAGTTTGGGTAGGGGACTAGTCTCCCAAATTGACTCGTTACCGCGGTCCTTGAGGACCTGGTTGTAGCTTACACCCTCAGTCCACGAGGGGTGATCGTAAGCCGCCCTACGGGAGTGGGACTTCCATTGTAGGGACTTGTTGGGTTGGGATACCCACTTCCTCACGGGGAGGGCATCCTCATTTAGAGGGCATCCTCACAGGGAGGGCATCGCCCTGAGGGGTGGTAACGTAAAGACAGAGCTGGAGAAAAAACCAGTTGTATTGATAATGAACCGAAGTACAATGCCTCCCCCCACAAAATCGCGATGGGGGAGGGAACAGAAATTACAATGTCCCCCTTCCCCCCCCCCCCCCCCCGCGGCGTAATCGCTCCAAGGGAGGGGACGGTGAGTACAATGTCCCCCTCCCCCTCCGGCACAATCGCTCCGGGGGAGGGGACGAGCCCGTAGGCTAGACGTAGAACTTGCGAAGCAAACGCACGTTCCACGTGTGCTTCAGCTCCTGCTCTTGAAGGTTGGAGAGCTTGTAAGCCCCCGAGCCCAGGACTGCTGAGATCTTGTAGGGGCCCTGCCACTTGGGGGAGAGCTTGCCCTGGGCTTGGGGGTGCATGATGCCTTTTAGGACTAGGTCCCCGAGTCGGAAAGCCCTCTCGCGCACGCGCTGGTTGTATGCGCACGCCATTTCAAGTTCGTAGATGGCGTGGCGGAGGAGCGCTCGGTCGCGTTCCTCCTCCACGAGATCGACCTCCAATCATTGATTGGCTTCATTGGCTTGGTACGCCGCGGTCGTAGCTCCGTCTAGGAGCTCAACTCACAGCGACCGAAAGCCAATCTCGGGGGGGAGGACTGCCTCAGCTCCGTATACCAGAGAAAAGGGAGTACGTTCCGTCGCCCGGCTCGAAATCGTGCGCATGGAGCAGAGGATGCTGGGGAGCTCCTCTGCCCATGCACTCCTCTTGGAAGCAGCTTGCTCGAGTCGTCGGCGTAACCCTTGTACGATTACGCCGTTGACCCTTTCAATGGCCCCGTTGCTCTGGGGATGGCCCACTGAAGCAAAATGGATGGTGAGCCCCAGGCCTTCACAGAATTCCCGGAAATAAGCCGAGTTGAATTGGGTCCCATTATCCACGGTGATCTCCCGGGGGACACCAAAATGACAAGTGACGTTTTTCTAGAAAAACCGCTGTACCGCTTGGGACGTGATGCTGGCCAAAGGTTCAGCCTCTACCCACTTAGTAAAATAGTCGACCGCGACCACCGCATACTTGTAGCCTCGGGGCGCTGGGGGGAAGGGGCCCAGGAGGTCCATCCCCCAGCACTCGAAGGGCCAAGTGATGGGGATAGTCTGCAGTTCTACAGGGGGGCGGTTCGAACCCTTGGCCATCTTCTGGCAAGCCTCACACGCGGAGACAAGGTCTTGCGCTTCGCGCATCACCGTGGGCCAGTAAAAGCCCTGGCAAAGAGCCTTGGCCGCGATGGCGCACGTTGCTAGATGAGACCCGCAACTTCTCACGTGGATGTCTTCGAGAAGCCTGAGTCCTTCCGGCCGTGGGAGGCATCGAAGCAGGGCGGAATCCCCCTGCTTGTAGAGCTTCCCCTCCAATAGGAGGTATGCCCGAGCTTTGGCCCGGAGGCCCTTAACCTCGGTCTCGTTGGGAGGGTCCCCCTTCCCCTTGATGAAGGAGATAAGGGGGTCCATCCAAGACGAAGGCCGAGTGATCTCGGCGACCTCCAAGGCGCGAGGCTCGTCGCCTACGTCCGGGGAGGTTACCGAGGTCTTCACAATAATCTCCAAGAAGGCCCCTTTGGGGAGAGGTTCCCGGGCGCTGGCGGCCCAGGCTAGGGCGTCGGCCCGGTCGTTGTCCCTTCGAGGGATGTGCCAGGCCTCTAGGCTGTCGAAGTGCTTCCCCATCTTGCGCACTTCCTGCAAGTAAAGGCTCAAGTTCACATCATGGCACAAGTAGGACTTGTAAATTTGGCAAACTACGAGCTGGGAGTCTCCTTTCACTAGGAGGCGTTGAATCCCCAGGGAGCGCCCAAGACGCAACCCGAGGAGCAAAGCCTCGTATTCGGCGATGTTGTTTGTGGCGGAGAATTCGAGCCGCATCGTGTACTCGAGTTCCCTCCCCCCAGGGCTTCGCAGGACTACTCCCGCAACAGCCCCGGTGAGACACAGGGAACCATCAAACATGAGTGTCCAATGGTCACTGCGTCGGGCCAGCCCGGGGAGGTTTTCGTCCCCGGGCCCGGAGGCAGGAGTCCACTCTGCCACGAAGTCGGCGAGGACCTGTGACTTGATGGCGGAGCGCCCCGTGAGGGAAAGGGAGAAGGGGGCGAGCTCGGCCCCCCACTTCCCTATCCGGCCGGTGGCTTCTTTATTCCGAAGCACCTCCCCCAATGGGAGGGATGACAGGACGATGATGGGGTGCCCCAGGAAGTAATGGCGAAGCTTCTGAGATGCCATCAGGAGGGCGTAGCAGATCTTCTCCATCTTCGTGTACCGAGTTTTGGCTCCTTGGAGGGCTTCACTCACATAGTACACGGGACGCTGCTGTCCATCTTGCTCCTTTACCAATACCGCGCTTACGGCGACCGGGGTCGCTGCAAGGTAAAGGAGCAAGGGCTCTTCCGGAGAGGGACTCACGAGCATTGGGGGCCTCGTGAGGTACTTCTTTAAGTCGTCGAAGGCCTCCTCGGCCTCGGGGGTCCACCGGAACCCATCGAGCCCCCAGAGGATTTTGAAGAATTGGAGGCCGCGCTCTGTCACGTCTGCCACGACAGTGACATCACCTGTGAGGAGCCCAGCTCGGTGCAGCTGGCCCTTTAACCACTTGACTTCCCAGGATGAGTCAATCACAGGATTACATTGCAGCAGCAAAATAGTACAATAGTCATAATTGTATGGCCATCAGGCCTTAGTACAAAACGGGATACAGTGCCGTACAAGGCACAAGGGTCTAACAAAATAATACATCTAGTCGGCGGAAGCGAGGCCCAAAAGCAATCCACAGGAAACAGAGGTTGACAGCAAGACAGCACCGCATCAGGGCTCCGGAGGAAACTGCTCGTCTTCTCCTGGGTCCGCAGCATCTTCAGGGTATCCTCCAAGGTCGTAGAACGCTCCATCTATTGATGAGTTGTTGCAAGGGTGAGTACTTACGTACTCAGCAAGTCATAGGGAAGGTAGAGATACATACATATATATATGACATGAACCTATGCTATTGGGGAAAGAGTGAAAGGTTTTCCCAAAATACATTTCTTTCTCAACTCTTACTCAACTTCTGATCACACCCATGGCAGTAAATGAATCATATTGATGGTGATACATATATCCCATATCCAAGGCGATATATCCTCATATCATATTATTTTTATTCAAGCCTTTCAATCTTATACTCTCAACAGTATTTCATAACTTAGGGCATAAACCACATGCCTCTTAATTATCATATGATCTCTATATTATGGTATTACCGCGACACGTCAACACATGACAGCCCACGGCAACGCCCCTTATTGTGACAACACATGCCACTTGGGTAATCTTGAGCTAACAAATTTTAGTTTATAAAACAATACTTGTGTCACACCCCATGGATTTAATCCACCGCAGCATACTCCTAGAACTCGGGAGTACGAAGTATTCGAATACATTTTTAAACTCTGCAGAGATGTACCTCTTTTTAAATCCACTTTTTCACTCGACTTCCAAGTCGGGCCAACTCCATGCGACTTATACGCATGTGACAAGGCCGAGATCACACAACGTTTTTGCAGTCTAGTATTAACAGTATCCCTGCCCGGTAAATGGACAATACCGTCCCAAGTACCGTTGTGGGTCCTCCCCACTGCCTTACTTCCTAGCCTGGGTCTATGTTCTCGCAGGACACATAACCTCTTTTGATTATAGTCGCGCACGACTTAATCTGGCGTAGGGCGTCTTCCTTCTTTACACCTTATCCTCTCATAATTTTTCTGATCTCACATCACTCATGGACGAACTGCGTCCCACCAGTTTCCATGCGAGAAACCGGATCGACAAGCCATGCAGGGAACCGATAATACTAAGAAAGCTACTAGGTTGCGCCTGTCCCATACCAGGTAAGTGGTTGGTACGCTTTTCATGCCACTAGACGCATAACACAAGGTTCTAGTCCTTACATGCCAGTGACCAGATCACGCCACAACCCATGCACCTTCAGTGCCTACACATTCAGTGCAGCCAAGCACCTCCAGTGCTTCCACCATTCCATACCAAAATACTGGTCACGGCTAAGGGTTCTATTTCATGAATATAAATATACATGTTTACACTTTTATTAGTTTGAGGCTTGCTATCTTATCAAGTTCACATTTCTCAAGTATTCAATCTATCACTGCCATAATATCATTGATCTCAACATGTGCAATATTAATGAAATATCTACTCATGGAATAGCATAGCAATTCATAAAATATGGGTTTCAATATGTTCAAAGTATGACTTGCCTTCCGCGTCGTAAGTATCAGCAGTCGATGACGGTTCAGCGACAAGATCTTCAACCCCGGACTCTTGCTCTGAACAAGATCAAACAAGCAAACAGGCGTTACAATCAATCCTATTCTTGCTAATCCACTACATGCAAAGATGCAAGGAGAAAATACTCTGGTAATACAAGGTTTGAAAGCGATGTGGTTTTAATTATGGAAACCAAGGTTAAAGTTAGCTGTTAAGGTTTACAAGGTTCCAAAATATCAGGGTAACATCAAGGTGGTGACTGGTTCGCTCAAAAACAGTGAATGTCTTTAGGTTGGCATTCGGTTCAAGGCATCGATATAAGGTCGATGGGTGATAGAGGGCTCAACTCAAGTTGTGACAGTAGAGAAAAGTGTAGATGACAACATCAGGAGTCTAAGGGACAAAGTTATTTTCAAAGTGCATGGCTGGAAGTGGGTGAAAAGGCTCAATGCCACTGGCTGACATAGTCTGGCATAGGCTTGACACGGCCAGAAACTAGGGTTAGCCATATCTTTTGACTCAGGGCTCCAAATGATGCCCCACTTTGTCTGGTGGTTAGGCATTTGTAACAGGAACAAATGTCTCAACAGGACCTAGGGCAGGAGATGGCCGGAAAGTGATGAAAACCGGCGAAGAAGTTGGCTGGCCTGGAGCACATGTAGTGTGAACAGTACAGCAAACTAGGGCATAGCTATATCTCACAATCTAGGCCGAATTAGGAGTCGTGATAGAAGACAAAGTTGCTCAAAATGGTCCAAAACATCTAGATGGCAAGGTTTCTATGGCTGGATTGGCTGGGTTTAGGAGATATTGGCCGGAGAAAAGATTAACTCAAACCTGATTTGGGCATTTCTGATTTAGGGCAAATAAACTTAATTCCTTGCTTGAGGGTGGTCTCTGGGGCATAAGAGTGCTACTGGTGAAGTTAGATTAACTAGAAATGCACCAGAAAAGCTTGAACAGCAAGCTCAGTTCATATGCAAGGTTCCAATTTGGGGTTTTTCACATTTTAGCAAATCTGTCGATTTTGGTTGCTTAGGGATGTTAAGCAAGGTCTAGTGAGCATATTTGATTACTAGTTCGAAGGTTGAATCGATCTGGTTGAGGATTAATTGCTCGCCGGAGCTACTGGAGAGAAATGGAAATTGCCGGCGACCGGAGAGGTTTGAAGTCAATTACATGCTCGAGTACGATGAGGGAGGTAAGAGGAGCTTACTGGAGTAGCTGGAATCGAGGAGGAAGCAGTGTAGAGGCTTGGCACCGTGAGCCTCTTCTCGAGCTCGCCGAAGAAGAAGAAGACACGGTGGAGGGTGGCGATTTCTGGTGCTTTGCTATGTGGTGGAGTTGGCTAAGTCCTGAGGGCTATTTATAGGCGAATTGGGGAGGCTGCAACGGCTGGAAAATGCCTGGAGACTTGGAGCGGCGAATTGACCAGCCGGGCGGGACAGCAGCGAAGCGACGTGCTCCAGCGGCCGTGCCGGCTTTGCAGGCAGGCGTGCGCTGTCCCGGGTGATGCAGCGGTGAATTGATGGGCTCCTCCGGCATGCTTGCAACGTGGCATCGATCTTCTGCAGTGGCTGCAGCGATGGCGTGCGCGCGCGGGCAAAATTGGCGATGCTGGTGCGGCCGCGGTGGCTCCACGGTGGCGAACGGCGTGCGCACACGTGGCAGGGATGCAGTGGCAAGGGTGGCGACCACGGGACTTCACCGGCGATGAAGTTCCTGGCGTGGCAGCGCGGTGGTCGCGGTCGTGCACGGCTGCTGGTCGTGCACAGTGCCTCTGGTCGAACCAGGGACCAAAATGCAAGCATTCTTATTTGAAATCTGGACTGATTTGTAATTTCTGTCTTAGAGATGGTTAATTTGAGAATTGATTTCATGGCTGAGTATAACATTCCTATTAGTACTCATCCAACTCAAATTTAGAGAAAATTTGACAAGATTTGAGGGATTTCACCTATTTTCGAAAATAGGGTAAAATTAGGGTAAAATAAGTCTGGATTTTGTCGATTTCGAATTCTGGTGATTGGAGAGAGGTTTTGAAGTCTGATCAAAAGGGAGATCTATATCAAATAATATTTGGAAGGTGTTTCCTGAAGAAATTCTGAAGTTGGAATTGATTTGCAGATTTTAGCCTTTTCAGGCTTCCAGGTAACAGAAAAGGACTTATTCGCAGTAAAATTTGGACTAAACTGCGAAAAGTGTTTAGATGAATTAATTTGGCTCCCAACTTTTTGAAGTGAGTTGAGGATAAACCTAGGAATATATTCTAGGGGTTACTTGAGTCTGAATAGGGTTAAATCAAAATAATTCAATCATCTGGAAACTGGGGTACTTAGGGTAAATCTGAATTTTCCTGTTTTCGAAAACAGAGAGAGAGGCTTAGGTACTGAGAGTTAGGTTCAGAATTTGATCTGGCTCCTGAAGACTTTTATCTTCAGAGTAACTGATAGGTTAAATCTGGATGGTCAGATCTTGATCTGGATCTAAAGAATAGATTTGAGATTTTTAGGGTTTGGGAGAGATTAGAGATCAGCTGATCTGGCTACTACTACAGAGATACATGCATGCAGGATTTTCATGCAAAACTTTTCACCCCCAAAACTAGGGTGTTACACGCTCCCCCGACCGCGAGACGAAGTGACTCAGCACGGCCTGTTGCGCCCCGAAACTGGGACTACGACTACTCCTGTAGAGACCTAGCACGCTGCAGCTAGTCCCATATATGCATACCCTTGACTTCCCAGGATAAGTCAAGCACAGGAGTATATTACATTGCAACAGAGTAACTTACAAAATATTTAAGCAGTGTGGCCTGCTGGCCTTCACAGCATACATGGTTTAGCAAAATAACAACTACACAGCAGAAGATAGGTGACCCACCCACAATGAGAAGTGGACGGCAGAACAACACACATCAGGGCACTGACGGAACTAACTCTCCTCCTTCTGGATCCAAGAAATTCTTCACACCTTCATCTTGATTATTGAACGCTCCATCTACTGATTTGTAGGTTGCAAGGGTGAGCACTTACGTACTCCGCAAGTCATAGGTAAGAGTAGATACATATAGTAGTGATGACATGAACCTAGACTAGTCAAGAATTATGGCAGCACTTTTTATAATATAGCATCATTATTCATGTTCACTAGATTATAGCACTACCGCGACACGTCGACACATGACAGCCCACGGCAGCACTCCTTATCATGACAACACATGTCATTTGGGTAATCTTGATTTAACAAATAATTATTTAGAAAACATACTTGTGTCACACCTGATGTGCGCGGACGCGGGGGTCCCGATCTTCTGGTGAGACGAAGGATAATTTCGGTAGGTGTCGGGAGACCTAAACGATCCGGCATCCAACCACGCGAGTAACTGGAAATCCCGGCAATCACTAAACCACCACGACGATTGTTATCGACCGAACCAGAGGCGCGATCGACCTGTCCACGAAGGACGGTTCCTGCAGGCAACCGAAGAATGAGCAAGAACACAAGATAAGCAATCTCAATTGCGAATATAGATTAAGAATAATGGGGTTCAGAAACTGGGTCTTGTTGGTCTAGCCGACACAAGAAGAACAAGGCAATATCTCACCCAACCATGACGAAATCAACTAAAGAAAACCCAACTAAGACGAAGCACGGCGGGGAGCATATATAGGGCGGCGGCCAGAGGAGGGGCGGCACCCAAACAGGTGCCCACACGCGCGTAACGCTAACCCTAGGGATACATGGGCCTTGGGCCCAAAAATACGGCGACGCAGCGCCGGCCCAATTCTGTTCATGTTCGTATTCTGACGATTCCTGTCTCTGTAGATGGAATTTAGAGGCGTGGCCAGATCCGTTGGAAAGATTATCTCGTAAGCTTTCCGTAGAGTCCTTATTTGCCTCATTTGGACGTCGTATGTGAACTGGGCGTCCGTTTGAAGGTGCACTGGTCCTGGATGGCCGAACCGGACTCGGCAGCGACTTCGACGTCCTCTCGACTTGGGCCCGGTGGTCGGGGACTTCTTGGAACTTGGACATAACTTGCTGATCCTCCGTTGATGAAGACTTGAATGGCATAGCATGAGGGTTCATGCCATCTTGTCGCTTTCCTACTCCATCAGCCAACGTCGTGGACGTAGTAACAGCAAGCTCGTTGATGACAGCAAGCTCGTCAGTGATGTCCTCATCATCCCCCCTTTCTTGAATTTGAGTCGTCCTCGACTCGAACATATTGTCCTAAAAAAGATTAGGAGCAACAGGGGGCAAAGCAATAGACAAATCCTTTAAATCATTGCATGGTTCTTTAGCTAACTCATCAGCTACACAATCCTTTGTAGCTAAAAGAACAGAACCTTTCAGTTTAATTCCAGAATTCTTTTCACCAGATTCTTTCTTTTGTGTTACACTGGGTTTATCATTGACACCATTTTTATTTTGGGATTGACAATTTTCTTTTGCTAACTCGGCCGGTGTCATAGGTTGTAGCACATATTTCTTTCTCTTAAACACAAATTTGTATTCATTAGACCTACCATGGTGAACAGCATCTACATCATATATCCAAGGTCTACCCAACAAAATAGAACAAACATCCATGGGCGCAACATCACAGTCTATATAATCACGATAAGTACCAAGGGAGATATGAATTCGAACAGTTTTAGTTACCTTGAGCTTACCGCATGAGTTAAACTATTCAATGCAATAAGGATGTGGATGCGGGTGTGTGGCCAAGCCAAGCTTCTCGACCATGTGAACGCTTGCGAAGATGTTGCAACTTCCTCCGTCGATGATAACGGGCACTGCATGCTCGTTGACGACCATCCTGGTTTGAAACAGATTATGCCGCTGGCTTTCTTGTGACCGTTCTGGTTGTGCAGTCAATACACGGGTCACAACAAGTGTTGGGTAACCTTCTGTGGCCGAAGCATTGAACACTTCTCCTTCGGAATCCTCGGTACCTGCGTGGTTAGCGGCAACTAAAGCAAGATCATCCTCATGTTCACTAGCAGAAGAGTACTCACCATCCTCACGAATAATGAGAGCACGTTGACTAGGACAATCACGCTTTGTATGTCCAAATCCCTTGCGACGGAAACATTGCATGTCACGAGTACGGCCTGTTGATGCGACAGAAGAAGCACTTTTGGCGGGGGTTTGCACCGCAGAATCCTTGCTCACACTTGTAGCTCGTGTCGGAGGGGTAGAAGGAACAACAGGTGGAGACGCTTGATGAAGTGTAGACGATGGAACCGTTGCAGCCTCATGGTTCGGTTTTGACGAACCAAAACTTCCTCGTGTCCGAGTTTGTCGTCCCTGTACTTCCCTTTCAGCTTTGCAAGCAAGATGGAACAAATGAGTGATAGAATTGTACTCCTTATAATCAAGTATATCCTGAATCTCACGGTTTAACCCACCCAAGAATCTAGCCATTTTTGCATCCTCATTCTCTTGTAAACCACAACGCAACATACCAATTTGCAGTTCCTGATAATACTCCTCAACTGAATTGCTATTTTGATTTAAACGTTGCAACCTATTAAGCAAATCTCTCTCATAATATGAAGGAACAAATCTAGATCGCATGGCACATTTTAAAGCTTGCCAGGTTGTAGGTTCATTTCCTCTTCTACAAATTTCATGCCACCAAATAGATGCAAAATCAATGAATTCACTAACAGCAACCTTAACTTGTTTTTTAGGGGAAACATCAAAGCATGAAAATTTTTGATCTACCAATAATTCCCAGTCAAGGTAAGCGTCAGGATCATATCTACCAGCATAAGGAGGTATTGACAATTTAACTTCTGCTAATGATTCATCACGTACCTCACAATTACCTTGACGATTTCTTGCCATACCTTGCCGATTGTGTCGGAGTCGTCGATGATCTCGATCGTTGTTCACGTCAAATCCGTCATCTGCCTCGGAATCAGCAACGTATTCGTTCTTAGCTTGTTCAACCTCATCAGCCCAAGAGCGGTGGTCGGCAGGGGCTGCAGGAGGCACAGGGGCAGCAGGGGGTACAGGAGGCACACGGGCAGCAGGGGCAGGTGCTCTCCTTTCCATGTTATCCATCCTCGTGACCAAGTTGGCCACTCTTCTCTCGAGCCGCTCCATCCCATGAGTATTGTTATTCACCAGTTGAGTGATGTTATTGGCCATATCAGCAATGGCCTTTTGCTGGTCCTCCATGTACTTCGCGAACTCAGAGTGAAGCACACACTCGTTATTACTTCCTCCTGACATGGTTAGTGCAAACAAAGAAAACCACAAAAATATATATACTATATGCTACTGTTGTGTGTGGGTGGCAACAACTCTCTCTCTAGCCTATCTTTTGCTCTTACCGGTTCTTACCATGCAAGCAGTAGGTATGAACGGCAACTGGACGGTGATAACTTGAACGCACAAGGTGGTAAAGCGAAGGCTAGGATCCGTCCCTGCTTGGTTAGTAGATAGTGGAGCTTGGACAGGCTTATGTATGTAGCAAAGGATAAGCAAATGTTCAAACAGTAATAGAAAGTTTAATATTAGCCCAAAGTAGTGCAATAGCTGGAACTAGCCTAGTCTTAGACGTAGGTCAAGCTGGAATAAAAGGATGGTACAAAGGGCTAAGATCGGGGTAATGCACACTGAAATTGAACACAAAGCACAGAGAACTCCTTTGCCAACTTCCTTTTTTTTTCACAATTTTGCGCGGCTCTTTTCTATGCGCAGCCTCTTTTGATCAATTTTTTTTTTATTTTCGTATGATTTTTTTGATATTTTTTTTTCAACTTCAGCAACATAGAAATACGGACACAGAGCAGTCTCCCCTCAATTTGGAGGTAAGGGGTGGCCGATACAATTTCTTGGGGGGGGGTGCTCTGAAAACTGTGCTAAAAACTTCAGGGGCCGGATAGGTTGTCTTCCCGAGGGATTTTGGCGATTCTGATTTGACCAGAAGAGAGGTAGAGAGTTTGGGTTGGATGCGTCTCATCGAGATCTTTCCAACGAGTGATCGTGGACCCAAATCGGAGTTCGTATGAGAAAGTTATGGCTGTTTTACCGAAGGGTCTCCGGATCAGGGTTTGGGTAAATCGAGGCGACTCGACTTGAAACAAGGACAACTAAACCGATCTAGAACTCGACTGTCCAGCAATACAACGAACAGTGGGCGAAAACTCAACAATGTAGACAGTGAGAACAATTGCAAAGGCTAGACGTGGCTAGGACAATAGTAGATGCAAAAATTTTTTTTTTTTGTGTGGCAATTTTTTGGACTCTAGGTATGAAATTAATCTACTAAACTAAAAACGAAGATTCTCACCAGACAACCGGATGCTCTGATACCACTTGATGAGCGCGGACGCGGGGGTCCCGATCTTCTGTGAGACGAAGGATAATTTTGGTAGGTGTCGGGAGACCTAAACGATCCGGCATCCAACCACGCGAGTAACTGGAAATCCCGGCGATCACTAAACCACCACGACGATTGTTATCGACCGAACCAGAGGCGCGATCGACCTGTCCACGAAGGACGGTTCCTGCAGGCAACCGAAGAACGAGCAAGAACACAAGATAAGCAATCTCAATTGCAAATATAGATTAAGAATAATGGGGTTCAGAAACTGGGTCTTGTTGGTCTAGCCGACACAAGAAGAACAAGGCGATATCTCACACAACCGTGACGAAATCAACTAAAGAAAACCCAACTAAGATGAAGCACGGCAGGGAGCATATATAGGGCGGCGGCCAGAGGAGGGGCGGCACCCAAACAGGTGCCCACATGCGCGCAACGCTAACCCTAGGGATACACGGGCCTTGGGCCCAAAAATACGGCGACGCAGCGCCGGCCCAATTCTGTTCATGTTCGTATTCTGACGATTCCTGTCTCTGTAGATGGAATTTAGAAGCGTGGCCAGATCCGTTGGAAAGCTTATCTCGTAAGCTTTCCGTAGAGTCCTTATTTGAAGGTGCACTGGTCCTGGATGGCCGAACCGGACTCGGCAGCGACTTCGATGTCCTCTCGACTTGGGCCCGGTGGTCGGGGACTTCTTGGAACTTGGACATAACTTGCCGTCGCGCCCCGAAACTGGGACAACGACTACTCCTGTAGAGACCTAGCTCGCTGCAGCTAGCCCCATTCTCACAAACCTTTGACTTCCCAGGATGAGTCAAACACAAGAGTATATTACATTGCAACAGAGTACTAACAAAATATTAAGCAGTGTGGCCTGCTGGCCTTAATATTACATAAAGAGGATTACAATGCCTACAAGGCATTCAGGGTTTAGCAAAATATTTAACTACACAGCAGAAGATAGCTGACCCTCCCACAAAAGAAGTTGACGGCAGAACAACACACATCAGGGCTCTGGCGGAACTGATTCTCCTCCTTTTGGATCCACGAAGTACTCCATGCCATCATCTTGATCAAGGTAGGCTCCATCTATTGAGTTGAATGTTGCAAGGGTGAGCACTTACGTACTCAGCAAGTCATAGGTAAGAGTAGATACATATAGTAGTGATGATATGAACCTAGACTAGTCAAGAATTATGGATATTTGTAAAATAATCTTTTTCATTCTCATCTCATCTTATTTCAGCTCATGGCAGCACTTTTCATAATATAACATCATCAATCATGTTCACTAGATTATAGCACTACTGCGACACGTCGACACACGACAGCCCACGGTAGCACTCCTTATCATGATAACACATGTCATTTGGGTAATCTTGATTAAACATATTTTATCTAGAAAATATAGTACTTGTGTCACACCCCGTGGATTTAATTCACCGCAGCAGACTCCTATAAACCCGGGAGCTCGGAATATTCGAATACGTTTTTAACTCTGCAGAGAGGTACCAATTTACCCACAAGATATTCCACTTTCAAGCCCATCGTATCAAAATGATTAGACCCCTCCTCACAACCATGTGTGAGTGGCAAGGTGGAGATAACAAGAACTTTTGTTACGCATCACTTACAATTCACCCCTGACCCTGTGGCTCTCAGCGAGACACAGTTGTGGCAGGTTGTATCCAAACCTCCACCCCTTTGCTTATTCCCATTACTGGGTCAGCGTGCTTGATCACCTTCAGTGATATGTGTGGGAGCCGCGCTCCGTGTTTATCGTGCATCACTACACATCTCATGCAGGGGTTTCATGTGCGATCCACATAATTACTTGTTCAGGCCTGTCCCATACCAGGCTTGCGGTTAGCACGTTGTTCATGCCACTAGACGCACAACACAAGGTTCTAGTCCTTATATGCCAGTGACCAGACCATCCACAACCCTGCACCTTTAGTGCCTGCATATCCTTTGCAGTCTAGCACCTCTAGTGCTACAGCCATTCCACACCATTTTTCTGGTCACGGCTAGGGGTTTTATTTCATGAATATAAATATATAAATACATATAATAGTTCATGGCTCAAAACTTGTTTATTTCACATTTCACAGATAACCAGTCTAGTACTGCCAATTCATAAATCAACTATTCTCAATCTTTCACATGCAATATTGCCTATATTCAAGGTTATGTTATAGCAACATTTAAAATATAGGTTCAAGATAACCAAGGATATGACTTGCCTTCCGCGTCGTAAGATACAGCAGTTGATGACGGGTCAACAGCAAAATCTTCAAAGTCAGCTTTTGAATCTACTCGACGACAAACAAACATACAATGATTACTTATAATATTAAAATGTTTTATGACTTATATGCAGAAATGCTCAACAAGAATGATTGAACTATACTGGAGATAATTTGAACTGCAAACTGAACTGAGTCGAGATTCTAGGGTTTCAAGGAATTTGGGCTAATGATGGTAATCAGATAATCTTAGGGTTTCAGGATTACAATAGGGATAACAACTTTGTGGCTGGTTTAATCAAAACAGCGAATGTCAACAGATCGACATTCGGATCAAGGCTTTGACATAGCTTTAAGAAAAGCTAGAGTGCTTATCTCAAGTTGTGGTAGTAGAAGAAAATGTAGATCACAACTCTACAATTTCAGTGGACAAAGTGGTTTTCAAATTGCACAAACAGAAGTGGGTAAACAAGGTCAATGCCACTGGCTGACAAGCTCTGGCATAGAGCTGACAATGCCAAAAACTAGGGCTTGGCATAACTTTTGATCTAGAGCTCCAAATGATGCACCACTTTGTCTGGGAGGTAGGCATTGATAACAGAAACAATTAAGTCAACAGGATCTAGGGTAAGAAATGGCTGGAAAGCAAGAAATCTGGTGATGAACTGGCTGCACTAGATCATTTCTGGACAAAATCTTGGCAAAGCTATAACTTCCAATCTAGGCCGATCTAGGTGTCGGGCTAGAAGACAAAAATGCTCAGGAGGCTAGGGCGCATCTAAAAGACAACGTGATTTGGGCTGAAACGGCTGGGAACACTTTTCGAGTGATCGGCGCCGGAGAAGAACACTACCATTTGGGGGTTTCTGCTACAGGCCGAAAGAACTTAATTCCTTGCTTGGAGAGTATCTAGGAGGTATAAGGAAGCTTCTGGTAACATCAAATTGACCAGAGGATCACCGGAGAAGCCTGGCGACGATCGCCGGTTTCTGGTGAAGCTCGGGTTACAGAAACGAGAGCTAATTTGTACTGGATTGAGCCACATTACAGGAACAGGGCAATTGACAATTCTGGTGATCGCCGGCGTTAGGGGTCACCGGTGAGCAATTAAATAGTACTACACAGAGAGAATGAGTAGGGGAACTCACTGATGGCTTTAATTTGGCAGGAGATTAAGTGTAGAGCGCTGGCACCGTGAGCCTCCTCGACGGCTCGCCGGAGAAGATGACTGAAACAGCGAGATTTGGAATTTGGCTGGTTTCTGGTGAAGTGTGGAGAAGCTGCTGCACACAGGAGCGCTTAAATAGGCTAGGTGAAGCTTGCAAGGAGGAGACAATGAAGTGATTGGCTGTTGTGATGAGATTGCTTGCGTGCTGGAGCAATAGCGGCGAAGAAACAGCAAGGAGCGGTGATGCGACGGCGACAAGCTTGCAGCTGATCACAGTGTCGCCTCATCCGGACCTAGCAAAGCTGTAGCGAGCGGTGGCGACAACTACTGGCGCGGCAAAGCGACGTGGCGAGGAGTTGCTGACAAAAAACCGTTGATCGCGCGCGGGAGCAGGCACTAGTCGTCGACGTAGCAACGACTTTGCCACGGCACTAGCTGGAGCGAGGACACGTCCGCACCAGCATGCACGGTCACAAGCGCGGCGAAGCCTCACCGGCGGCGAGCAACCACGGCGCACAGGCACGGCGGTTTCTGGTCGTATGCTTGCTGCTGTCCTGGTCGAAATGGGCTGAGTTGCAATTTCAAATCTTTGAGTTTTGGACTGAATTGTAAATCTGGAATCCTGGAAGGTTTAGACTGAAATTGATTTCACTAATCTGGTAGATTATATTCAACAGGATATTTGGCAAAGATGTTTGATAAAATCTGGCACATCTGAATAGTTTTTGATATGAACTGAAAATAGGGTAAATTAGGGTAAAGTAAGATTTAAGTTTTGTCGATTTCGAATTCTGGCATTTAGGGTTCGATTTTGATATCTGCACAGAAGAGAGACTTGTGGCAAATAGAATTTTGAGAAGATTTGCTGTAGAAATTTTGAGTTTGAAGTTAATCTGGAGATTTTAGCCTTTTTGGGTTTTCAGATCTCAGATAAGGACTAAGTTGCAATAACTCTTGGACTGATTTGTGAAAAGAGTCTAGATGATGAAATCCGGCTGTCAACTTTTTGGATTAAGGTATTGGCATACCCATGCTCATATTTCAAGAATAATCTGATCTGAACTTGGTCAAGATTTTGATTAAATTTGAATTTCTGAAACTTAGGGTATTTAGGTAATATAAGGTATTCTGTTTTCGAAAACAGAATGGAGTTGATAATTCTGGAAGTTAGAGATAGAATTGGATCTAGGTTCTGAAGACTTTTAAGTTCAGAGTAACTGATAGATCACATCTGAACAATCTGATCTTGATTTGGGGTCACAGATGAGATTTGGAGATTTTAGGGCTTGAGATAGATACTGATCTGGCTACTACTACTGATACATGCATGCATGCTATTTATGAAAAAGGAAGATTTCACCCCTAAACTCAGGGTGTTAAACTTGCTGATCCTCCGTTGATGAAGACTTGAATGGCATAGCATGAGGGTTCATGCCGTCTTGTCGCTTTCCTACTCCATCAGCCGACGTCGTGGACGTAGTAACAGCAAGCTCGTTGATGACAGCAAGCTCGTCAGTGATGTCCTCATCAACACCCCATGGATTTAATCCACTGCAGCAGACTCCTATATACCCGGGAGCTCAGAGTATTTGAATACGTTTTTAACTCTACAGAGAGGTACCAATTTACTCGCAAGATAATCCACTTTCAAGCCCTTCCTATCATAACATAATGATTGGACCCCTGACTCACTTCATACTGTGAGTGGCACGGTCGAGATAACAAGAACTTTTGTTATGTATCACTCACAATTCACCCCCGACCCTGTGGCTCTCCGCGAACCACAATTGCGGTAGGTTGTATCCTAACCTCCACCCCAACGCATATTTCCATTACTGGATCAGCATGCAAGATCACCTTCAGTGATATGTGTGGGAGCTATTCTCTGTGTTTACCGTGCATCACTACACATACACAATTCCAACAGGGGTTTCATGTGCGATCCACATAAGTACTTGTTTAGGCCTGTCCCGTTCCAGGTTTGCGGTTAGCATGTTGTTCATGCCACTAGACACACAACACAAGGTTCTAGTCCTTATATGCTAGTGACCAGACCATCCACAACCCTACATCTTCAGTGCCTGCTATCCTTTGCAGTTTGGCACCTCCAGTGCTACCGCCATCCATACCATTTTTCTGGTCACGGCTAGGGGTTTTATTTCATGAATATATATAAATACATATATACATATTAGTTCATGGCTCAAAACTTGTTTATTTCACATTTCACAGATAACCAGTCTAGTACTGCCAATTCATAATTCAACCATTCTCAATCTTTCACATGCAATATTATCTGTATTCAAGGTTACATTATAGCAACATTTAAAATATAGGTTCAAAATGACCAAGGATATGACTTGCCTTCCGCGTCGTAAGATACAGCAGTTGATGTTGAGTCAACAGCGAAGTCCTCGAACTTAGTTTCTGGATCTGCTCGGCGACAAACAAGCATACAATAATTACTAACTATGTTAAAATGATTTATGATCTATATGCAGATATGCTTTACAAGAATGACTGAACGATACTGGAGATAATTGGGATTGCAAGCTGAACTGAATCAAGATTCTTGGGTTTCAAGGAATTTGGCTAAGGATGGGTGTTGCAAGCTCTTAGGATCTCAAGGCTGCAATAAGAACATCAATTTTGTGGTTGGGTTGATCAAAAACAGCGAATGTCAGTAGATTGACATTCGGATCAAGGCTCTGACATAGCTTCAAGGAAAGCTAGAGAGCTTATCTCAAGTTGTGGTAGTAGAAGAAAGTGTAGATCACAACTCTACAAATTTAGTGGACAAAGTGGCTCTCAAATTGCACAACCAGAAGTGTGTAAACAAGGCCAATGTCACTGGCTGGCATGCACTGACATAGTGCTGACAGTGTCAAAAACTAGGGCTTAGCAGCAAATACAATTCAAGGGCTCAAATCAAGTTGTGATAGAAGAAGAAATTATGGATCACAACCTCAGGAGTCTAAGGGACAAAGTTATGCTCAAGATGCACATCTGGAAGGAAGTGAAAAGGGCTAATGCCACTGGATGACATAGCCTGGCATTGGATTGACATAGCCAGAAACTAGGGCTTGCCATAACTTTTGATCTAGGGCTCCAAATGATGCACCACTTTGTCTGGGAGGTAGACCTTGATAACAGGAACAAATTATTCAATAGGTTCCAAGGCTGAAGATGGCTGGAAGGTGATGAAAATCAGTGAAGAAGTGTGGTGGCGACACGGCACAATGAAGCCACTGGACAAGATCTTGGCATGGCTATATCTTGCAATCTGGACAGTTTCAGAGATCGGGCTAGAAGACAAAAATGATCAGAAGATTGAAGCACATCTGGAGGACAAGGTGGATGAAGCTAGATCGGCCGGGAATGGATTTCCGGTGGCTGGCGCCGGAGAAGATGGCACTGAAATTGGGGCTTTTCGATACAGGAGGTTTGAACTCAATTCCAAGCTTAGGGAGTGATAGAGGGGTATGAGTAAGCTATTTGCACGATCAATTTGGCCGAAGGATGGCCGGTGTCGCCTGGCGGCGTGATCCAGCAGCTAGTGGAGTTCAAATTTGGGGAAAACTTCAATTGATGTTCAATTCTCAAATCTGGATGCACAGGCTTGCTAAAAATGGTTCACTGATCATCTTGTTCTACAGAATCGAGAGCTGATTTGGGATAAATCGGGCTGCATTGCCAGAACAGGGCATTTGGCATTTCCGGCGATCACCGGCGTTAGGGTCCACCGGAGAGCAATTGAATGCAACAGTATGATCAGGAAGATGAGAAATACTCACTGCTGTCTTCAATTTGGCAAGAGATTCAGTGGAGTGTGCTGGCACCGTAAGCCTCTGTGCTGAACTCGCCGGAGAAGAAGACGACAGTGGAGTAAATTTGGGATTTAGCGAAGTTCTGGTGAAATAGAGATAACACGAGGTATGGGGCTGCTTAAATAGACCAGGGCGAAGATTGCGAAGAAGGGACAACAAAGAAATTGGCGCCGGTGACTTGACTGGTCGGGCGCAGGTGCGACAACGGCGAGCGGTGATGCGATGGCGCACAGGCGGTGCAAAGCTGATCAATTTGTCGGCTCATTGGAACTCAACAATGTCGGGCGGTGCAAGGTGGTGGCAACAAGAGCTGGCACGGCGAAGCAACGTGGCATGGAGTTGCTGACAAAAGCCTGTTGTTGCTGCTGCTGGTCGCGCGCAAGAGCAAATTTTTGTCGTCGACGTTGCAACGGCGTTGCCACAGCGATGGCTGAGACACCGACGCGTGTGCACAAGCATGCACGGTTACAATTGCAGGCGAGGCTTGGCCGGCGGCGAGCGAGCACGGTGCAAAAATCACGGCAAGGCTCTGGTCAAAAAGTCAGCTACTGCCCTGGTCGAATTTGGACTGATTTGAAATATCTGATTCTTGCCTTTGGACTGATCTGTAAATCCGATGATTTAGAGGGTTTAATCTGAAATTGATTGCACTGATTTGGAAGACTTGATTCAACAGATAATTTGGCACAGATAGAAGATAAAATTTGAAATATTTGAATGGTTTTTGATATTGTCGTGGTATTGCGAATACCCCGGCAGGTTTTGGAACGATCCTAGCGAAGATTACGCGGCGCGGGTTGACCGGATGACCGGTCCTCCCCCGCCGGACAAACACAAGAAATGACACGAGGATTTATACAGGTTCGGGTCCCGGTAGGGGCCCTAGTCCTGTCGATGCGCTCCCGACCGGAGTAGGCTGGGGAGGATCTCTCCGTGGGAGAGGCTTTCGGACCTCACCTGTGAGTTTAGCTATTCCAATAACAATGCCTCACTTGCTTACAACTGAGGGGTACAAGGGCTATTTATAGCCCCAAAAAGAAGCAAAAAACCTAAACTACCCCGGAAGCCACCGTCGGATTGAGGGGTAGGAACGTCCTTCTCCCGGTGAAACGTCTTGGATGCTGGACAGGTGGTCGCTGATTCCCGAGGCGCTCCTCGCGTGACCTGCACGTGATAAACAACTCGAGACTTTACCTTTAGAAGGGCGACGAGCTCCGGGACCAGTGCCGGAGGACAGGTCCCGGGGGCCAAAAGGCGGCGCTGGAGGCCACGTCCCCGGGCGAATGTGACGCAACTTACCTGGACTTAGTCTCGCGGAGATTTCCCCCAACAGCTTCCGCCCATGCCCCCGGGGGACGAAGCTCGAGTCCCCGGTGGGCATGGTTCATGTCACCGGGAAAATCTCCGGACCAAGCCACCGGAACCGTGACGCCTCGGCTTCTGTGCCCCGCGCTTACGGCCGCGCCGCTTCGCCATAAATGCGCTTACGGCCGCACCTCAATTCGCGCGCCAGTCCCTTCATTTCCCGCGTACGGTTTGAATTTCAACGGTCCAGATTGCTTCGCGGTGTGCCACGTGGTGCCCATCTGGACCACGGCTCGCCTCTATAAATAGGGCCTTGGGGGGCCCGGTAACTTCATTCCAAACTTCCACAGCTCGCGAATTTTAGCTCTCCCGGTAGCTCTTCCCGGTAGCTAGCGCATGGTAGCAAGCGTCCGGGACTTTTAGGCTTAGCCTCCTAAAAAGTTAGTCTAAGAAAAACTAACCTGATGGCACCGAAGGGTCGAGCGAGGACGACCGAGGTGCCCCCAGAGGAGGTCGCTCCGGACTTCCTCTGGGCGCCCGAGTTCACGGCCGAAGACGCCAAGTCCATGGTCGAACACGGCGTTGTCGAGGACGGGGACATCCGGGTCCCCGTGAAGAAAGACGGAGCCCCCCGCCCCAGGCCCGGAGAGGTTGTGGCCTTCGAGGCCTTCCTGGAGGCGGGGCTCCGGCTCCCGGTGCAACCCATGCTCCGGGAGTTTCTGAAGGAGTATGGGGTGGCCCTCAACCACCTCTCCCCGAAAGCGCTCGTCCGGATGGGCCTCTTCATCTGGCTCTTCGAGACGACGACCGGGAGGGAGCCCACCCTACGCGTCTTCCGGTACTTCTACGAACCGGCGGCGCGGAGCTCCCACCTAGTGAAGGGGGCGCACAAGTCCCCCTTTGGCTCGGTGATGGTGCAGATGCTGCCGTCCCGGGTGGCCGACTACCCGGCGGCAGCCTCCCGGGACCATTGGGGCAACTGGATCCGGAGGTGGTTCTACCTCTGTGTCCGGGACGACGAGGTGACTTACGCCCCGGAGCCCGCCTCTTACAGCCGGTCGTCCGCGCCGAAGCCTCCGGTGTGGACGGACGAGGAGCACGAGCTCCTCGGCAACGTGATCATCTCCCGGAAAACCCGCTCAATGCGGGACGCCGCCGAGGAGATGATGCTCCTGAGGATCTCCCCCTTCACGGGCGGGAGAAGGGGGATCGGCATGGGCCCGGAGCAACGGCCCCCGGTGAAGCCGGTGACCCGACGTAAGTCCCGGTAACCTGCTTCATTGCATTTACAAATTTTTAAAAATTTGACTCTCTTTACCTCTTGTAGTCTGGCCGTACCCGGCGGCGCGGGAGAAGGCGGAGAACCTCCTGGGGAGGTACTTCACCGATGACACGAGCGCATCGTGCGCCTCGTGGGGGAGGGCCCTCCCCGGAACTTGGTTGTCAAGGCCTACGGGCTGAAGCTCCCGGAGAGGAAGCCACTCCCCACCCCCGGGTCGCACAAGCGGGGGAGGGACGTGGCCGGGGGCTCTGAGCCTAAGAAGGCCAGAGTCCAAAAAACCCCCGGCCATCGAGGACGCCGGCGGCGACACCGGCGAAGCCCCGGGACGAGACCCCCGGGACCGAGCACGCCCGGGCGCTGACCCGGAAGGAAGCAACACCCCCTCCCCCGAAGAGCCCCGTTGACGCTCGTGGGAAGGAACCGGCCGCGGGTAGGGCGGCATATGACTCGGCGAACTACGCCCCGTCGCCGCCTTCGATAGCGGTCCTCCGAGCACCCCCATGGAGCCGGAGAAGCTGGAGGTGAGGTTCGTGGAGTCATCGCCTCCGCGAATGGAGTGGCCCGTGGATGAAGGGGGGAGCCCCTCCATCTTCGAAGTCCCTCCAGAAGTAGAGGCCCCGGGGGTCTTCCCGCCCGAGAAGGGGAAAGGGTTGATGGTCCCTCCCCGGGTGGTGAGCTCTTCCGAGAGCTCCCCGGCCACTTCCACGGAGGCCACCTCCTCGGCGCCGAAGACGCCAACTACACTGCCAGACGCCCAGGTCCAGGGACCATCCGCCGGCCGCGACGGAACCGGCGCTGGGCGGGAGACCCCCCTGCTTTCCGCGGGGGAGGTCGCCCACTATACGGAGGGCTTGCAAACCCAGAAGGTGCAGGCCTTCGTTGCGGAGGGGACGCTCGATGATCGTTTCTGGGGGCTTCAATCTCTCCATGCCCAGGTAACCCGAGTTGGTGACGTCTTCCTTTGCGCCCTGCACTTGGGTTTTTTTTTTCTAACTCTAGAGTTTGTCGGCGGCTGCTGTTACCTAGGGCCTTGAGCAGTGGATCAGCCGGCTGCTTAAGGATGTGGAGGACCGGGCCGCGGCTTACCTGGGGCAGCGCAACGAAGCCCTCCGGGAGCTGGCCCGGTTCCGGGCCCAGGTCTACGTCTCCGAGACCGTTAACGGCAGCCTTCGGCAGGAGGCAGAGGCGAGGGAGGAGGCGTTCCGGGAGCTCGAGGGCTCGAGTGTCCGGGCGGTGACGGACGCGGGCCGCTCCGTTCGCTCGGCCCTCGAGAGCCTTGGCGTAAGCCTAGGCTCCAGGAGTAGCTCGGAGGTGCCCCCGACGAACCCTTGCGGAGGTCGTGTGTTTTCTCAACGAGCAGGTCTCCGTCATCCCGGAGGCTGCTGACGCCCGGGCTCAGGGCCGGGCAATCCCCGTCATTGCGGCCGCGGCCGGGCTCGTCGAGCACCGGGGAGTGGGCGCCCGGGCGATCGGGGGCCGCATCCCGCGGAGCTTCCCCGAGTTCTTCGAGCCCTCGCGCCGGGAGGTGGAGCAGCTCGTCGGGGGCATCTATGACCGGATCATCCGGGTGAGATTCCCGGCACCGGTGCCTCCGGCAGTGGACGCCCCGGCCCCAGCCTCGGAGGAAGCCCCCCGGGGGGAGGACGCCAATGACAAAGTATGAGCCTCCGTGGGGACCCTTTTAGTTAGGATCCTTTTTGTTTTCTTAGGATTTTGATCCCGGTAGCTTCTTAGAAGAAGCCCCAGACACTTGTAAAAAGATATTTTGCAATGCAATAGAGTTAGAAATTTTTCTAAGTCTTTGAATTGAATGCGATGTTACCAGGGTTCCCGGGAGGTTACTCCCGGGCAAAGGTCCGGGCGGGGCTCTCCGGGGGATGCCCAAGCAGCTTTAATATTGCTAAGCCTCATCTCCGGGGAGCGCAGCAGGGACGCCGTTTGGGAGCCCGTCCGGTTGAGGTGGCATCCGGAGTGGCACTTGGACAATTTTGACAATCATCGCGCCGAATTGTCCCCCCCGCGTCCGGGGTTCCGGATGATACCTCCGCTTCGGATACTTCCACCGGCGGGATACGAGTTCTGGCCCGAAGATGTGCTCCGGGACGCTCGGCGCCGCGTGCGCGCATTGTACCGGGACTTGACCCGGGAGCTAACGGAGAGCCTCCGGGAGTATTAGGCGTAGGAGCCTTAGGATGTAGAGGATCCCCCGGGTTGTGCCGTTTCCGAAGCCCACCGGAGGGGGAAGATGTCCTCCGGGTTTGACAATCAATAAAGCTGTTTGCTTGCTTCTTCTTTCGTTGTCTTTTTTTTTTCTTCTTGGATGGTCTGGACGACTCCTCTTGACAAGAATGAGCTCAGTTTGCTCGTGGGCGGTACGGTCGACACCCGGGGGTTCCTTAACCCCCCCGCCCATAGCGGGCCGGAGGGTAGCTCCGCGCGCTGTGGGGGTAACAAGGCCCCCGGGGTGGAAGTGACCTGTAGCATAGGAATTTTTCTAAGTTAGAAAATTTTAAAACGAGGTTTCCAAAGGAAAGACCTTCCAGGAGACAATCGTCCGGTCGCCGTGAGAACGGGGAGCCGGGAATAAGGCCTCATGTGGAAGAAACATCCAAGAAAACCCGATGAGATTTCCGGAGATGAGCTTCCTAGGAGATGATCATCCGGTCGCCGTGAGAACGGGTAGCCGGGAATAGGGTCTCCGGGGAAGAAATGTCCAAGAAATCCGTAACTTCTCCGGGAGACAATCGTCCGGTCGTCGTGAGAACGGGGAGCCGGGACTAGGGTCTCCGGGAGGCAATCATCCAGTCGCCGTGAGAATAGGGAGCCGGGAATAAAGTCGCCGGGAGGCAATCATCCGGTCGCCGTTAGAACGGGGAGCCGGGAATAAGGTCACCGGGGACCAAATATCCAAGAATGCCATTAGACGTCCCACTGGGGAGAGCGTCTACTCCCGGAGGAGGAAGAGATCCAAGAAAGCCATTAGACGTCCCACTGGGGAGAGCGTCTACTCCCGGAGGAGGAAGTGCCCGATGAAGGGTCTTGAGTGTTTGGGCAGGGGACTAGTCTCCCAAAGTGACTCGTTACCGCGGCCGCTGGGGACCGGGTTGCCGCTTACACCCTCAGTCCACGAGGGCTGATCGTACACCGCCCTACAGGAGGGACTTGCTGGGTCTGGGCCCACTTCCTCACGGGGAGGGCATCCTTGCGGGGAGGGCATCCTCGCGGGGAGGGCATCACTGCTAGGGGCGGTAATGAGAAGAACCTGCAATGAGATAGTTGAAGAGCAAGACCTATGTATTGCTAACAAAATGAAGTACAGTGCCTCCCCCTGCGAAGTCGCAAAAGGGGAGGAAAAGGGGAGGAAAAGGTAAGTACAGTGTCCCTCCTCTCCCTCCGGCGTGACCGCTCCGGGGGAGGGGACAGGCCCGTAAGGCTAAATATAGAACTTGCGAAGTAAACACAAGTTCCACGTGTACTTCAGCTCCTGCTCTTGAAGGTTGGAGAGCTTGTAAGCCCCCGAGCCCAGGACCGCGGAGATCCTGTAGGGGCCCTCCCACTTGGGGGAGGGCTTCCCCTGGGCTTGGGGGTTTGTGACACGCTTGAGGACAAGGTCCCCAAGGCGGAAAGCGCTCTCGCGCACGTGCTGGTTGTACGCGCGTGCCATCTCTTGCTCGTAGATGGCGTGGCGGAGGAGCGCTCGGTCGCGTTCCTCCTCCACGAGGTCAATCTCGAGGCGCTGGTTGGCCTCGTTGGCCTGGTACACTGCGGGCGTGGCTCCCTCCAGGAGCTCGACCCGCTGTGACCGGAAGCCGATCTCCGTGGGGAGGACTGCCTCCGCCCCATAGACCAGGGAGAAGGGAGTACACCCCGTCTGTTGATCGAAGGATGCCGACTAGAGGGGGGGTGAATAGGCGGTTTTAAAATTTTTCTTCTAAATTAGGGTTTAACAACCTAAGATTGCAATAACAAATCTTCTAAGGATATGAAAGGCAATTCAATTCAGATTTAGCACTTTCTATAATATTAATAGCAACACTTCAATCACAATGAAAACTAAGCAAGTAGTAGAAGCAACCGAAGTGATCAAGTTTTTCCTGAGGTCTCGGAAATTTGCCGATTTCCACTAATCCTCGTTGAAGCGCTCTTCGCTTGAGCTTATGCTTCCATTCCACTAGGGGTAGCCCTTCTCCACTCCGGATAGGCGAGCTCCAAGCCTTTACAACCACTCGCCGGGCCTCTCCGACACACCGTCGATGGAGAGATCGCCGGACCTCCCGGGTCGTCTAGGTGACGGCAATCACCAAGAGTAACAAGCCTAGCACCTTGCTTGATCAACCTCAAAGCTCAATGAACACAATGCAAATGCAAGAAGGCTTGGAAGCAAATTCACTCAACTAGCACTCAAGAATGACGAGGATTGACACCCGGGTCATTTCTAATAACTTTTGGTTCAAGACAAGTTCGAACCAGACATGTATCTGGTGATGCGAACTCAAGCTATTCTGAGGGGCATCACCATGAGGTCGCAAGCTTTACGCGATCAGGTCGCAAGCTTTACGCGATCAGGTCGCAAGCTTTACGCGATCAGGTAGCAGCTTTACGCGGTCAGACCGTAAGTCTTGCGCGGTCAGAAGTTCGTAGGCTATACACGAACTACAAATTCGGGATATTGCGCGGTCAGCCAATATCCCGCGGTCAGAACATCTGCCGATCAGGATACTTGGGATCTATCTATTTCGGTTGCCCGTACAACAGGATATTCTAAGTATCCCGAAGATTCCTACACGTGGAGAATCAACCGTCAGAAGGTTAACACATACAGTTATCCGTGAATAACACGTGTTTAACCTGCGTGGAGGTTAAGAGCAGTTCCAAAAAACCGCATCCAACCGTCCGTGCAACCGTTTGATGCAGTTTCCTCTACATGGCACCCTTTCAAACAGTACAAAAGGATGGCATGGAGCATCAATGAGGGGGGGGATCATCCGAAACATCAACCGAGAGATTGGAAGATCAAAAAACCCAAAATCATCCAAGTTAGCCAAGTCTACGGCACACCTCATATAGCATTTTAGTAAGCCTTCTTTGGCTTATCCTTGTACACTCTTACAGGGAAAATCCTCGCCTGTGAGGACTTTTCCCTCCATTTGTAAACCTTTTACCACACTTAGTGAAATCTCAACAGGACGTAGGGCTTTTACTCCCACCATCGAGGGCCCGAACCTGTCTAAACTCTCTGTGCTCCTGTTCACTATTGTTCAGCATACCTTCCCGAAGGGTCATCTTGAAAGGTCTCACAATTACAAATTCTGCATAAGTTCAGCTGAGGACTCCGAGTCCGAATCGTCGACAAAGAATTCTCAAGTTTTGACTTCAATTGCTAGAGAATGGATGAGAGGGCTTGCACACTGTTGCTCAGGGTTTATGAGATGTATTTCCTATGTCTAAGACATCTGCAACAGTGATCTATTTATACTCTCAACAAAAACGGTCGAAATCAAGAAGATTGGGCGAAAGTTGTACTAGCCGGACATTGTCCGGTCACTTCGGACAATGTCCGGTCAGTACAAAAATTTTGACCGTTATTCACGTGAAATGCGAGTGTCAGTAGCCGTTTGGATTAAATTGTGAAGGCCGGACAAATGTATTTGTCTCTGTTGACACCCCTGTTAAAAATGATTTGTACACGCCGGACAGATACATTTGTCCGGACAAAATGTCCGGACAGATGTATCTGTCTCTGTTGACACTTAACAAAAACCACTCCAGATTTTTGTATGGGCCGGACATATGGGATTTGTCTGGACAAAATGTCCGGACAAATAGATTTGTCTCTGTTAACACAGCCCTTACAGTAGCCCAAATTTTGTATTGGTCGGACATTGTCCGGTCACTTCGGACAATGTCCGGTCACTTCGGACAATGTCCGGTCACTTCGGACAAAACCTCTGGACAAATACATTTGTCTTAATTCAATATGCTGTTAACATTTGTACTAGCCGGACATTGTCCGGTCACTTCGGACAATGTCCGGCCTTCACCGGACAGATGCACCGGACAAATGTATTTGTCTCTGTTGCACTTGTTTGCCAAGTTCTGAAATTGTTTGTATTGGCCGGACATTGTCCGGTCACTTCAGACACTGTCCAGCCAGTACAAAACGAAAACAGACTTCTGAATTTTTTACTCAACTTTGATTTGGGGCAAATGCAAATGCAAATATGCTTCTAAAAACTTCAAGGTTGATCAAGATACTTGCGCTAAGACCCCTCTTAATAGTACGACCATCTAACCTAGAAAATTTCAAAACGAGAAGATGCTAGGTTTAGGTATTTGTACTCTTGTCGAGATTTTCGTCGTTTTCGCTTCATGGAGTCTTGATAACCTTGCTTTGTCTTTCCTTGATGCTTTCTCCTTTGATTTACCTGTGTCTCACATACAGAGGTTAGTCGCAAATCTCTCGGACGTCATTAATCACCAAAACCCTAATTAGGGCTCAAGATTCAACAATCTCCCCCTTTTTGGTGATTGATGACAACCGTTATGCATAAAACATATGTATATCAAAAATATGAGTGTAAGCAAGAGATGCTCCCCCTGAATCTTGCATTCAAGTTCATAAACCTATTCATAACAAGGTATAACGAGATATCCATACGTATCAACACATACATACATACACAAGAGAGATAACAAAGCAGCACTTTTATAACAAAGCTATTTCCATGTTCATGTTCATACATTCATAAACAATAAAACGACGACATAAACATAACAACATCACACATATCGTCCACTGATAAACATATGACATACCACTGATAAACATATGACATAATAACACATATACCACTGATAAACATATGACATAATAACACATATACATAACATAACTCTCCCCCTTTGTCATCAAACATCCATAAAAGGAGAGAAGACATAGATACAAATGATCATAGATACAGGAGAAAGAGAATCTAGGACTGCGGAGGATGATCGGAAGAAGAATCGCCGCGACGACGACGCTGATACTGGCCGGCGTCGAATCGTCCCCGCAGCTCAGAGATGTCCTGACTCATGGAATCGATGCGAGGCTCGATGACATTGAGGCGATGGTCGATGGAGCTCAATCTAGTGTCAACCTCATCGAAGCGAGTCTCGAATCGCATGGACATCTGATCCAGCCGCTTCATGATCATCATGTATGGAGCTGAGACGTCAGGGCTCTGGGATATAGAGTAGGACTGAAGTGGAGAGGGAGCTCCCGCGACCGGAGACATAGACTCATCTCCATGAACCGGTGATCCAACTTGATTTTCATAGCGAACAAGGATCCCCAGGCTCTTCAACCGGTAATACTCCATAGAAGTAGGACGGGAAGCTCGATGTAGTCCAGAGTAGGTCAGAGTATGAGCAATGAAAGGTGCGAAGGGCAAAAGCCTCTTCGGGTCCATCTAAACTTCCTGCATCTCGTGGAACATGAACTCCACAAAGTCGAAAGGTGTCTCGTCAACTTGGGCTCTCAGAAGTCGCAGCATGGTAGATGTGACAGCCCCGCGATCTCCGGTTTTTGGCAAGATAGTCATGCGGTTCAGCTTTTCTAGAATTGCCACCGGAGGAATCAGTTGAGAGACTTTACCAATATTTGGATCTGGATTGTCGAAGAGATGAGCCAAGTCTTCAACTCGAACTTCACCAAAGGCGAAGAGGCTATTGTCAACATGCTCGATCTGTAGAGCCTCTTCAAACTGTGCCTTGGTGAGAGTCCTTCTGGAGTTGTTGTTCATGAAGACTACATGGGATCGATCCGAGGCAACATTAAGAGACGCGAAGAATGAGCGGATAATGTCCACGTTCCACTTCCTATCTTCCTTCATCTCGGTGAAGGAGTGCAACCTGACAGCCATGAACTTGCCCCAGAGAGGATAGTGAACTTTGCTCTTGATCAAGTTCCAGTCAATGGCCTGATGCCCAAACACTTTGGCAAAGGAGAATCTGGTGTGATACTGAGACATCTGGAAGGCATTCCAGAAATTCCTCTCAGTACATGTCATCGGATGCTCGTATGGGTTCTTTCGACGAAGTCGCCGAATAGCACTAGCGGTGAAAGTTGGATGGCCTCTGGGTTGCTCATCACCACTACTGCTGCTGCTATCGACTGAGTCGGAATCATCAATGGGAGATCCAACGGGAGATGCTGGAGCTGCATCATCCTCATCAATAGCCAAAGAGTCCCAGTCGATAGGTTGAGCCTGTTGAGAAGATCCAGGCCCATGACGACGGCTAGTTTGCTTCATTCTTCCAGTCATAGTGACTCTAGAAAGAAAAGATAGATAATTTGTTCATGATATGACTCGAAAGAGGTGACAAGGAAAGCATGAACTAATCTTCTGAAGGATATGGATGCATGACCTAGTTCTTATATGAATCAATTCTTACTAATGCATTTGCTAATAGATGGTAGTTTGCACTCCATATCATCCTTTTCTGCTCTTTAATTCAATTTTGTTCTACTCAATTTGCTTTGATCAAAATCAAGGATCTAGGGCAATCTAAGGAAATCATCTATGATATTCTCATCTTAACCACCCATCTTGTGCATGGTAAATAATCTGAACAAATCCGATATAAATCCGTCATTTAACTCTACAGCTTTGATTCTATTAGATCATCACATTTCCATACAAAGCATAGTTGATTTTGTTCCAAAATCTAACCCTAGATGGCAATTTGATCTACTTATATCATGCATGTCTATGATAAACTTCTATTTTGCACAAATCATCTTAAATATGATCACTCCTAGATGTTAATTTCATGAACCCATAACTAGATTTGACATGCAAAAACATTTGAACAATTTCAAACCCTAGTATGGCATGAGATGTAATGCATGAACCAGAGAAGGAAAAGAAGAGAAACTGACCTAATCCAAGGAAGGAGGAGATGCACAAGAGATCAACTCTGAGGCCGGACGGGAGATGGCCGGATTGATCTTCTTGTCCGGAGAAGAGGAGATGAACAGTGGAAGAGGTGGAGAGCAGCAGCAACAGGATGATTTGATCAATTTGGGGAAGAAAAAGAATCACGGGAGGTTTTAATAACTGAACCGATATGCACAAGCCGGACAAAGTCCGATATGACCGGACACTGTCCGATATGACCGGACAAAGTCCGATCTGGCCGGACACTGTCCGGTCAGTTCAGATTCGCTTCTGAAACTTCTGAATTTTTTGCAATTTTTTCAGATTTGACTCAAACAAAGGTTTGAATTTTGGATAAGCTCAAATATCATGTTTGGAATATATCCAGCTAGCTTTGAGAAGAATTTTGAGAGAAATCGACTTTAGGATGAGCCTGCGAATCGCGTTTTAGGGAAAAAGGGTAAAACAGAACGGTTTTTCACCAATTTGTCAAATTTCCATGAAACTCGAATTTTTCTGAGATGTTTGGCCTTGTCTGAATTCTAAATACTATTTCAAGCCAAAACATGGAAGAGATCTTGGCTCAAATAGTGAAATTCACAAAATGCACATTTTGGGTATTTTCGTGTCAATGCTCGTTTTCGGGCGATTTGTAAAATGTGATAATTTTCAAACCATAGGTCTTTTGAGAAAAAGTTCAACATGAAATGTCTTCGAATGACTGATCTCTAAGTGTTTCATGTAGAAAATTTTTGTCAAAACTCAACCGATTTTAATTTATAGAAATAAGTCATTTTAGGCCAAAACAAGATCCTTAGATGTTCAATTTTGTCAAAATTCAACATTTTAGCTCGAAACCCTTTCTTTTCACTTTCAAAACCTTTGAGAACATATTTGAAAGATATTTTTGAAGATTTTGTGTTATTTTAACACATTTTGAACATTTTGGCACTTTTTAGCCCTTTTGATTTTAAAATTGACCCTTTTGATTAACAACATGCATATTTTTCCTTTTTGTACACAATTTTGGGGTATATAAGCATTCAATGATCTTGAAGTTGCTCCCCCTTAATGTGTTCCCCGAGTTTTGTTGAAAAACGACAAAGTGGTGAATTTTTGGACTTTTTCTTCAAAATAGGAAGTGATTGGCATAGATGCCTACATTGATTGGATATATAAATTTATAGCCAAGAGTATATATGCTAGACACAATCAAACTAACAATCAATTCAAGATAAGCAAGAGATCAAATAACATTTGAAATATCAATGACATTCAATTCATTTCTTAACTTGCTAAATCTTGACTCATCCAAGGGTTTAGTGAATAGGTCCACTAATTGATTTTCGGTTGAAACATGACTAATCAGTATATCCCTTTTTGATACATGATCCCTTAGAAAGTGATGTCTAATGTCAATGTGCTTTGTTCGAGAGTGTTGAACAGGATTGTTGGCAATTTTAATGGCACTCTCATTATCACATAAAAGCGGAACACAATTGACTCTTATGCCATAATCTAACAAGGTTTGCTTCATCCAAAGAAGTTGTGCACAACAACTACCGGCCGAAACATATTCCGCCTCGGCGGTTGAGAGTGCAACTGAATTTTGTTTCTTTGAAGTCCAAGAGACTAATGATCTTCCTAGAAGTTGACAACCACCGGAAGTACTTTTTCTATCAATTTTACAACCGGCATAATCAGAATCCGAATATCCTAGGAGATCAAAATTAACATTCTTAGGATACCAGAGTCCTATGTTTGGTGTATGTTTTAGATATCTGAAGATTCTTTTTACTGCAGTTAGGTGACACTCTCTAGGAGCAGCTTGAAACCTAGCACACATGCACACACTAAACATAATATCAGACCTAGAAGCAGTAAGATATAATAAACTACCAATCATAGAACGATATAATTTGAGTTCTACCGGTTTACCTCCCTCATCCAAGTCCAAATGCCCATTTGTAGCCATAGGAGTCTTGATTGGTTTTGAATCATCCATACCGAATCTTTTGAGCAAATCCTTCACGTATTTGCTTTGACTCACAAATATGCCTTCTTTGATTTGCTTAATTTGAAGTCCGAGGAAAAAGCTCAATTCTCCTATCATAGACATCTCAAATTCCTTGGACATGGTTTCACCAAAAACTTGGCAAAGAGATTCGTTAGTGGAACCAAAAATTATATCATCGACATAGATTTGGCAAACAAAGAAGTCATCGTCTATGATTTTGGTAAAGAGAGTTGTATCAATTTTTCTAACTTTAAAACCTTGTGAAATTAGGAAATTTCGCAACCTTTCATACCAAGCCCTAGGGGCTTGCTTAAGACCATAAAGGGGTTTTGAGAGCTTATAGACATGATTTGGATATTTTGGATCTTCAAAACCCGGTGGTTGCTTTACGAACACAAGTTCTGAAATTTCACCATTTAAGAAAGCACTTTTAACATCCATTTGAAAAAGTTTGATTTCAAAACATGATGCAAATGCAAGTAAGATGCGAATGGCCTCTAGTCTAGCTACGGGGGCAAAAGTTTCATCAAAATCTAATCCCTCAATTTGAGAATAACCTTGTGCTACCAATCTAGCTTTATTTCTTACAACTATGCCATTTTCATCTTGCTTATTTCGAAAGACCCATTTTGTACCAATTATATTGTGATCAAGAGGTTGTTCTACAAGTTCCCAAACATTATTTCTAGTAAAGTTGTTTAACTCATCATGCATAGCATTTACCCAATCTGGGTCCACTAAAGCTTCATCAATGCATTTAGGCTCAATACTAGAAATGAAAGATGCATGTTCACAAAAAGATGCAATTCTAGAGCGAGTTTGGACACCTTTACCAACATCACCTATTATTTGGTTGACGGGATGATCCTTAGAGATGGTTTGATGAAGTCTTGGATTTTGCAATGTTTGATCTTCATTTTCCTTTATTTCCGAATCAAAATCAACTTGAGTAGGGGCGTCTGGAATCATAGAAGCTATTTCATTTTCTTGATCGGGTGACTTTGAATCTTCATCTTTGGGCTTGATATCTCCAATCTTCATATTCTTCATAGCATCTCGTAATTCTTCATTTCCTACATTCTCAACATCTTCATACTCTTCTTGAGAGCGATTAGATTCATCAAACTCAACACTGCACGTTTCTTCAATGCTTTCGATTATGATGTTAAAAACACGATAAGCCTTACTAGTTGACGAATATCCAACAAGAAAGCCCTCGTCAACACGTCTTTGAAATTTTCCAAGATGCATGCGTTTTTTAAGGATGTAGCATTTGCAACCAAACGCTCGAAAATATGAGATGTTTGGTTTTCTTCCAATAATTAGCTCATAAGGAGTTTTGTTTAACAAAGGATGAGTATAAAGCCGATTTATGGCATAACAAGCCGTATTTACGGCCTCGGCCCAAAACCTAGTGGGGGTTTTATATTCATCCAACAGAGTTCGAGCCATTTCAATTAATGTTCGATTTTTCCTTTCCACAACACCGTTTTGTTGAGGAGTATATGGTACGGAAAATTCGTGTTTAATTCCAGATTCATCACAAAACTCAATAAAATCCGAATTTTGAAATTCTCCACCATGATCACTTCGAAGTTTCTTGATGGAAAATTCAAATTCATTTTCAACTCGTTTTGCAAATCTTTTAAACACACTTGGAGCATCGGATTTATGATTTCAGAAGAAAATCCAAGTAAATCGAGAGAAATCATCAACAATGACAAAGCAATAGTTACTACCACCAATACTTTGAGTTTCCAATGGACCAAACAAGTCCATATGCAAAAGCTCAAGTGGTCTAGATGTTGACAAAACATTTTTAGAGGGCTGAGTACTAGCAACTTGTTTTCCCGCTTGACACGCACTACAAAGTTTATTCTTTTCAAACTTTATATTTTTCATACCTAGGATTAAATCTCTTTTTAAAAGTTTATTCAATTGATGCATCCCAACGTGAGCCAAACGACGATGCCAAAGCCATCCCAAAGAATTTTTTGCAACCAAACATGTTGAAATGCAAGAGTCTTTTGAACCGAAATCAACCAAATACAAATCTCCATATCGAAAACCTTTGAAAATTAAAGACTTGTCTTCTAGACTTTCAATGATAACACCATTTGGTTCGAAAATGCATCTAAGACCCAAATCACAAATTTTTGCAACCGAAAGTAAATTGAAGTTCAAAGATTCAACAAGTAATGCATTTGAGATGGAAAGGTTGTTTGTGATTGCGACTTTACCTAACCCAATTACCTTTCCTTTGCTATTATCACCAAACGTGATTTTATCAATGTCATTGCAACCATTCTCAAATCAAGAGAACCGACTTCCATCACCAGTCATGTGTTGGGTGCATCCGCTATCAAGCACCCAATGCCTCCCACCGGTTTTGTAGTTTACCTTAGCCTCATCACTTGCCATAAGACATAATGATGACTTGTCTGCAAACGAAGTGGCTTCTCCGATAGCAATTCCCGCCATTTTCTTAGAAGATGATGGTACTTCATCCTCCGATTCGGATTCCTCCGATCCGGAGTACCATTCACCAATATAGGCTTGGCCCTTGCTTTTATTGTTGTAGAACTTCTTGAAAAGCTTCTTTTTGCCTTTTGTCCCTTCACTGTCATCTTTCCTCTCATGTGATCTTTGGTGATCACCCTTCTTATTTGGACATCTTGAGGCAAAGTGTCCCTTCTCATTACATTCATAACATATAATGTTCTTGAATCCGGTCTTCTTGTGCGGTCCTCGCCTTTTGTCAAACTGAAATCCTCTTTTGTTGATCTTGTTTAGGAGCTTGCGGGTTTTTCTCACAAGAAAAGCTAGATCACCATCGGAGCTTTCATCTGAACCATCCTCCTTGGCTTCCTCGACTTTTGCCTTAAATGCCAAGTTTTTCTTCTTTGATCCGGATGCTTCCACAATCCCTTTCTTTTCTTCTTTTTGCATTTCATGGGTAATAAGAGTACCCAAGAGTTCGGTAGGAGTTGTGGAAGAGAGATCTCCATTGATAAGCACTGTCACAATTGTATCAAAACTCGATGGTAAAATCATAAGCATTTTACGCACAATATCAATATCTTCAAATTTTGTACCTAAACCTTTGAGATCATTGATTAATAGATTTAGTCTAGTATACATGTCACTAACATTTTCAGACTCAAGCATGAAAAAGGAGTTGTATTCTCTAGTTAATTTAATTAGCTTAGCTTCTTTGACTTTTGATGTTCCTTCATGAATTACCTCTAAGGTTTTCCACATTTCATAGGATGTATCAAGATTACTAATGCGATTGAATTTACTTAAATCAAGACCATTAAATACGGCATTTTTTGCTTGAGCATTTGCTTGAAGGTTTTTCGATTCTAGTGGTGTGAGATTTTCTAAGTCAGTTGGAGCCCTAAAACCATCTCTAGTGACCCTCCAAACATCAAGATTAATGGATTCTAGATAAACCGCCATCCTAATTTTCCAATAGCAATAGTTGTCACCCTTGAAGAAGGGGACCTTTCCATTATAGTTTTCTTTGATCGACGACATCCTCTCCCTATACGATTAAGCCTAAAATGAGAGACCTAGTGCTCTGATACCACGTGTTGATCGAAGGATGCCGACTAGAGGGGGGGTGAATAGGCGGTTTTAAAATTTTTCTTCTAAATTAGGGTTTAACAACCTAAGATTGCAATAACAAATCTTCTAAGGATATGAAAGACAATTCAATTCAGATTTAGCACTTTCTATAATATTAATAGCAACAATTCAATCACAATGAAAATTAAGCAAGTAGTAGAAGCAACTGAAGAGATCAAGTTTTTCCCGAGATCTCAGAAATTTGCCGATTTCCACTAATCCTCGTTGAAGCGCTCTTCGCTTGAGCTTATGCTTCGATTCCACTAGGGGTAGCCCTTCTCCACTCTGGATAGGCGAGCTCCAAGCCTTTACAACCACTCGCCGGGCCTCTCCGACACACCGTCGATGGAGAGATCGCCGGACCTCCCGGGTCGTCTAGGTGACGGCAATCACCAAGAGTAACAAGCCTAGCACCTTGCTTGATCAACCTCAAAGCTCAATGAACACAATGCAAATGCAAGAAGGCTTGGAAGCAAATTCACTCAACTAGCACTCAAGAATTCTCAAGTTTTGACTTCAATTGCTAGAGAATGGATGTGAGAGGGCTTGCACACTGTTGCTCAGGGTTTATGAGATGTATTTCCTATGTCTAAGACATCTGCAACAGTGATCTATTTATACTCTCAACAAAAATGGTCGAAATCAAGAAGATTGGGCGAAAGTTGTACTGGCCGGACATTGTCCGGTCACTTCGGACAATGTCCGGTCAGTACAAAAATTTTGACCGTTATTCACGTGAAATGCGGGTGTCAGTAGCCGTTTGGATTAAATTGTGAAGGCCGGCCCATACAAAATGTCCGGACAGATGCATTTGTCTCTGTTGACACCCCTGTTAAAAATGATTTGTACACGCCGGACAGATACATTTGTCCGGACAAAATGTCCGGACAGATGTATCTGTCTCTATTGACACTTAACAAAAACCACTCCAGATTTTTGTATGGGCCGGACATATGGGATTTGTCCAGACAAAATGTCCAGACGAATAGATTTGTCTCTGTTAACACAGCCCTTACAGTAGCCCAGATTTTGTATTGGCCGGACATTGTCCAGTCACTTCGGACAATGTCCGGTCACTTCGGACAAAACCTCCGGACAAATACATTTGTCTTAATTCAATATATTGTTAACATTTGTACTGGCCGGACATTGTCCGGTCACTTCGGATAATGTGCGGCCTTCACCAGACAGATGCACCGGACAAATGTATTTGTCTCTGTTGCACTTGTTTGCCAAGTTCTGAAATTGTTTGTATTGGCCGGACATTGTCCGATCACTTCAGACACTGTCCGGCCAGTACAAAACGAAAACAGACTTCTGAATTTTTTACTAAACTTTGATTTGGGGCAAATGCAAATGCAAATATGCTTCTAAAAACTTCAAGGTTGATCAAGATATTTGCGCTAAGACCCCTCTTAATAGTACGACCATCTAACCTAGAAAATTTCAAAACGAGAAGATGCTAGGTTTAGGTATTTGTACTCTTGTCGAGATTTTCGTCGTTTTCGCTTCATGGAGTCTTGATAACCTTGCTTTGTCTTTCCTTGATGCTTTCTCCTTTGATTTACCTGTGTCTCACATACAGAGGTTAGTCGCAAATCTCTCGGATGTCATTAATCACCAAAACCCTAATTAGGGCTCAAGATTCAACACCGTCGCCCGGGACGGGGTTGTGCGCATGGAGCAGAGGATGCTAGGGAGGCAGAGGATGCACCCCGCTTAGAAGCGGTTTGCTCGAGTCTTCGGCGCAACCCCTGTAGGATCACGCCGTTGACCCTCTCGACAGCCCCATTGCTCCGGGGATGGGCCACTGAGGCGAAGTGGATGATGAGCCCCAGGCCTTCACAGAATTCCCGAAAATAAGCCGAGTCGAATTGGGTCCCGTTGTCCACAGTGATTTCTCGGGGGACACCAAAACGACATACGACGTTTTTCCAAAAAAACCGCTGGACGTCCCGGGACGTGATACTGGTCAAAGGCTCCGCCTCAACCCACTTTGTGAAATAGTCGACCGCGACTACCGCATACTTGTATCCTCCGGGCGCTTGGGGCAAGGGCCCTAGGAGGTCCATCCCCCAGCGCACGAAGGGCCAAGTGATGGGGATTGTCTGTAGTTCTATAGGGGGGAGGTTCGAGCCCTTGGCCATCTTCTGGCATGCCTCGCACGCGGATACAAGGTCTCGGGCGTCACGCATGACCGTGGGCCAGTAGAAGCCCTACCGGAGGGCCTTGGCCGCGATGGCACGCGGGGCTAGGTGAGAACCACAGCTCCCCGCGTGGATGTCTTCGAGAAGTTGAAGTCCTTCCGGCCGGGGGAGGCAGCGCAGGAGGGCGGAAGCCCCCCGCTTGTAGAGCCTCCCCTCTAGTAGGAGATATGCCCGGGCTTTAGCCTGGAGGCGTTTAGTCTCGGTCTCACTAGGAGGGTCCCCCTCCCCCTTGATGAAGGAGATGAGGGGGGTCCATCCAAAACGGAGTCCGGGTGATCTCGGTGACCTCCGGGACATGAGGCTCGTCGCCCGTGACCAGGAAGGCCACCGAGGGCTTCGTGATGATTTCCAAGAAAGCCCCCTTGGGGAGTGATTCCCGGGTGCTTGCGGCCCGGGCCAAGGCGTCGACACGGCCATTGTCCCTTCGCGGGATATGCCGGGCCTCGAGGCCGTTGAAATGGCTCTCCATCTTTCGCACCTCCTGCAAATAAACACTTAAGTTTGCGTCATGGCACAGGTAAGACTTGTCCATTTGGCAAACTACGAGCTGAGAATCTCCATTGACTAGGAGGCGCTGGATCCCCAGGGAGCCCGCAAGGCGCATCCAGAGGGGCAAAGCCTCGTATTCGGAGACGTTGTTGGTTGCGGGGAACTCGAGCCGCGCGGCGTACTCAAGTACCTTCCCCTCGGGGCTCCGGAGGACTACTCCCGCGCTAGCCCTGGCGAGACACAACGACCCATCGAACATGAGAGTCCAATGATCACTGCGTCGGGGCGGCACAGGGAGGTCTTCGTCCTCGGACCCGGAGGCGGGAGTCCACTCGGCGACGAAGTCGGCGAGGACCTGCGACTTGATGGCGGAGCGGCCGGTAAGGGACGGGGAGAAGGGGGCGAGCTCGGCCCCCCACTTCCCAATCCGGCCGGTGGCTTCTTTGTTCCACAGTACCTCCCCCAGGGGGAGGGACGACGGCACGGTGATGGGGTGCCCCAGGAAGTAATGGCGACGCTTCTGGGACGCCATCAGGAGGGCGTAGCAGATCTTCTCCATCTCCGTGTACCGAGTTTTGGCCCCTTGGAGGGCCTCACTCACGTAGTACACGGGACGCTAGACATCCTTGACGGA
Source organism: Pharus latifolius (assembly GCA_019359835.1). Classification (NCBI taxonomy): domain Eukaryota; kingdom Viridiplantae; phylum Streptophyta; class Magnoliopsida; order Poales; family Poaceae; genus Pharus; species Pharus latifolius. Next base: position 44,235,993 of record CM033323.1, read on the forward strand.
GCGCGGCGGGGGCATGTCTAGGAATGCCTGGATCTTCTCGGGGTTTGCCTCAATGCCCCGCTGGGACACGAGGAAACCTAGGAGCTTCCCCCTACGCACCCCGAAGGTGCACTTCTCGGGGTTGAGTTTGAGCCCGAACGCGCGGAGGTTGCGGAAGGTTTCAGCCAGGTCGTCAATGTGGGAGGCTGCGCGGGGACTCTTGACGACTGCGTCATCTACGTAGACTTCGACGTTGTGGCCGACTTGGTCTTTGAAGACCAGCGTCATGAGGCGCTGGAAGGTCGCCCCTGCATTCTTGAGCCCGAAGGGCATATGGATGTAGCAGAAGGTTCCGAGGGGAGTTATGAAACTCGTCTTTTCCTCGTCCCCTTCCGCCATCCGAACTTGATGGTAGCCCGAGTAGGCGTCTAGGAAGCTCATGAGCTCGCACCCCGCAGTGGAGTCGACGAGCTGGTCAATCCGCGGGAGCGGGAAGTTGTCTTTGGGGCAGGTGCGGTTAAGGTCGGTGAAGTCCACGCACATCCGCCTCTTGCCGGTTGACTTCTTGACGAGGACGGGGTTTGCGAGCCACTCGGGGTGCAGGACCTCCCGAATGAACCCCGCCTCTCGGAGCCGGGTGATCTCCACCTTGATTGCTTCTCGGCGCTCGAGGGAGAGTTTCTGCAGCTTCTGTTTGACCGGGGGGTGACTGTGGGCCACTGCGAGCTTGTGCTCAATGACCTCCCGGGCGACGTCCTGCATGTTCGAAGGCTTCCACGCAAAAACATCGGAGTTTTCGCGCAGAAAAGCCGCAAGTTGTGCTGCATGCTCCTCGGGGAGCTCCGCCCTGATCCGGACGGTTTTGTCTTCATCGCCCGGGGATAGCAGGATCTTCCGGAGGCCCCCTTCCGGACGCGGCTTGAGGAGGGGCCTCCCGGGCGATGGCGCAGCGGCGTCTAGCTCAGGGGGAGAAGCCTCCCCTCCGGGCGTCTTTATGAGGTTGACGCTTCCGATTGTGGCCGCAGCGTGCTCGTATAGAGCACGGGCCATATCTTGGTCTCCCCGGATGTTGATCACACCATGCGGCCCGGGGATCTTCATGCAGAGGTAGTTTTGAAGGGTGGCAGCCCCCAGCCGGTTGATTGTGGTCCTCCCCATTATCGCGTTGTAGGAGGAGGGGAGGTCCACTATGTCGAAGCGGACCAACTCGGTCCGGTAGTTCTTCGGGGTGCCGAACGTCATAGGAAGATCTACCTTGCCCACGGGGTGGATCACCTTCCCCGGGACAAAACCTTGCAGGGTCCCGGCTGCGGGCTGCAGGAGCTTCTCATCCACCTGCATCTCTTTGAAGGCATTCAGGAATAGGACGTCGGCGGAGCTCCCGCCGTCCACAAGGATGCGGGCCAGGTGGCAGTTGTAGATGGTCGCGGAGATAATGAGCACGTCGTCGTGGGGGAAGCGAACCCCTCGCGCGTCTTCTGCCGCGAATGTGAGGGGGACGTCCGACCACTTAGGTGGCGGGGACGCGTGTAGCACCCCCACAACCTTGACCTCGCGCGCGTACTCCTTACGCTGGCGCTTAGAGTCCCGCCCGGAGGCGGACCCTCCCACGATGACGTTGATGCGGCGTTGAGAGCTTTGAAAGGGAAGAGCTTCTGAAGGCTCCCCCTCCTGCGTCTGCTGACCCCCTGCGGGAGCGGGAAGGGCCGGAACAGCTGGCCGAGGGAGCAAGGAGGCCGGAGTCCCCTCCCCCTGCCCACGCTGGTTGAGGAACGCCGTGAAGTGCTGTAATAGCTGGCTGCAGTCTCGAGTAGCGTGGGTACTGGACCAGTGGAAGCTGCATCACGGTCCTTCCCGCCTTCTCCCCGCGGGGCCTTCCCAGCCGCGCGAAGACTGCCCTCTCCCATGGCCTTTAGGCTTGGGGAAGGGGCGGTTGCCCCTCGGGGGGTCGGGCGAGCCGCCTGCGCCCTCGAGGACAAAGGTGTCCCGAGGCCATGGCTCGTTACGCCCCCCCTGCCTAGGGTGCTTGAGGGGATCCCTGGCCCCCCAGTCGGCGGGGGCGGGAGCCCCCTGGGTCTCCTTCCAGATGTCGTCTTCCTCCGCCCGAGCGTACTTTTCGAGTACGTTGAAGAGCTCGTCGGCGGAAGAGGGGCAGCTCCGGGAGAGCCTTCGGTGGAGCTCCCCCGGGAGGATGCCGCTTTTGCAGGCTTCGATGACCGTAGAGTCGGGGACGTGGGCCACTTTGCTCTTCACCTGAGCAAAGCGCTTGAAGAAGCTTCTGATGGTTTCCCCAGTCCTCTGCCAGATAGTGTACAGCTGCGAGGAGTCCAGGGGGCGCACATAGTTCCCCTAGAAGTTCGCGCAGAACTCCCACTTGAGCTGCCTGAAAGACTTGATGGAGCCGGCCTTCAGATTGTAGAACCAGGAGCGGGCAATGCCGGTGAGGTAGAGGGGGAAGACGTTGCATTGTACCGTCTCGTCCCCCCCGGCCGCGGAGATGGCTGTGGAGTAAACCTGCACAAATTCGTAAGGGTCTGCCTCACCGTTGTAGTGCTCGATGTGCGGAGGGCGGTAGGGCCGCGGCCACCGGATGCTGCGAAGTCTTCGGCACAGGGGCTGGTTAGCCCCCTGCACTTCCCGAGGAGAGTCCCGGTCGCTGTCTTCTTTGACGGGACCCTCGTTGTCGGAGTCAGGGAGCGGTCCAAGAGGTCCGCCGGAGTGGCGGTGGCGACGCTTCTCTTTTGGACCAGGGCTGAGTTCCTGGACGTCCGGGCTCTCTCTCGGGGAGGCTGGGTCTTCCGCGGGTCTCTTCCCCTGACCGGTGCGAGAGCGAGGCTCCCCGCGCCCGCGGCCGGGGGGAAGTTCTTCCCCGCGCTCAGGTCAATGCATTCGCTCGACCTCCCCCCGAGCGAAACGGACCTGTCCCGCCGAGGGAGGGAGCTTATGCACTGTAGCTACCGGCCCGGAGGCTTCCGGGGCCGGCTGGGGGGAGCCCCCTGCGAAGACCCCGGGACCGGAAAGGGGGAAGCCCCTATATTATCTGGAACCGGGGAGGGGGCGCCCACAGCGATGTTTGGAACCGAAGTGGAGGGAGCCCCCGTGGCAACGACCGGAACCGAAAAGGGGGAAGCCCCTGTAACATCCAGAACCGGCGAGGGGGGAGCTCCCGCGGCGACGTCCGGGACCGAGGAGCTGATGCGGGGGGAAGTCCGCTGAGGCACGGGAGCTGCTCTGTCGACCACCCCCGGTGCGGTAAATGCGACGAGAGGGGCGGGACTGGCTCCCGGCGGACGGAAAACCCCCGGACGTATATCCCGCAGGGGAAGGGAACCCCCCGGCGGGATCATATGGGGCGGCCAGACCTCCGGAGGCCGGACAGGCCGCCGGGTAACCCATAAACGGGGGCATAGTCCCCGGGTATGGGTGCGATGCAAATGTGGGGGCTGGAGGCCGCGCCAACACGCTGAGAAGCTCATCCATAGAGCGCTGGGCGCGGAGCTTGCCCTCCACTAGAGCCTCAAGCAGGGCGTCCCGGGGAGCCAGCGGAGCCGTCGGGGGGAGACTGGTCCTGGCCGAGGTCCCCGCGGTCACCGGGAGCGACCTGGAGGTAGAAGCACCTAAGTTAAGAGGAAAGGAGGGAGGCGGTACCTGGGCCAGGTCGCCTCCGGGTGGAAGCGCCGGGACAGCGGTGTCCCGGACGGGCGGCGCCGGGTCTCCGAGACCCGGGTCACCGGGAAGGGTGCGAGCCCTTGTTCTTGGGGGAGCCATGGCGTCTTGTCACGAGTCCCCACGGACGGCGCCAACTGTCGTGGTATTGCGAATACCCCGGCAGGTTTTGAGAACGATCCTAGCGAAGATTACGCGGCACGGGTTGACCGGATGACCGGTCCTCCCCCGCCGGACAAACACAAGAAATGACACGAGGATTTATACAGGTTCGGGTCCCGGTGGGGGCCCTAGTCCTGTCGGTGCGCTCCAGACTGGAGTCGGCTGGGGAGGCTCTCTCCGTGGGAGAGGCTTCCGGAGCACACCTGTGAGTTTAGCTATTCCAATAACAATGAATCACTTGCTTACAACTGAGGGGTACATGGGCTATTTATAGCCCCAAAAAGAAGCAAAAAACCTGAACTACCCCGGAAGCCACCGTTGGATTGACGGGTAGGAACGTCCTTCTCCTGGTCAAACGTCCTGGTTGCTTGACAGGTGGTCGCTAATTCCCGAGGCGCTCCTCGCGTGTCGCGCCCCGAGACTGGGACTACGACTACTCCTGTAGAGACCTAGCTCGCTGCAGCTAGTCCCATTCTCACAAACCTTTGACTTCCCAGGATGAGTCAAACACAGGAGTATATTACATTGCAACAGAGTACTCACAAAATATTAAGCAGTGTGGCCTGCTGGCCTTAATATTACATAAAGAGGATTACAATGCCTACAAGGCATTCAGGGTTTAGCAAAATATTTAACTACACAACAAAAGATAGGTGACCCTCCCACAAAAGAAGTTGACGGCAGAACAACACACTTCAGGGCTCTGGCGGAATTGATTCTCCTCCTTCTGGATCCACGAAGTACTCCATGCCATCATCTTGATCAAGGTAGGCTCCATCTATTGAGTTGAATGTTGCAAGGGTGAGCACTTACGTACTCAGCAAGTCATAGGTAAGAGTAGATACATATAGTAGTGATGATATGAACCTAGAGTAGTCAAGAAGTATGGATATTTGTAAAATAATTTTTTCCTTTCTCATCTCATCTTATTTCAGCTCATGGCAGCACTTTTCATAATATACATCATCAATCATGTTCACTAGGTTATAGCACTACCGCGACACGTCGACACACGACAGCCCACGGCAGCACTCCTTATCATGACAACACATGTCATTTGGGTAATCTTGATTAAACATATTTTATTTAGAAAATAGTACTTGTGTCACACCCCATGGATTTAATCCACCGCAGCAGACTCCTATAAACCCGGGAGCTCGCAGTATTCGAATACGTTTTTAACTCTGCAGAGAGGTACCAATTTACCCGCAAGATATTCCACTTTCAAGCCCATCCTATCAAAATGATTAGACCCCTCCTCACAACCATGTGTGAGTGGCAAGGTGGAGATAACAAGAACTTTTGTTATGCATCACTTACAATTCACCCCTGACCCTGTGGCTCTCAGCGAGACACAGTTGTGGCAGGTTGTATCCAAACCTCCACCCCTTTGCTTATTCCCATTACTGGGTCAGCGTGCTTGATCACCTTCAGTGATATGTGTGGGAGCCGCGCTCCGTGTTTATCGTGCATCACTACACATCTCATGCAGGGGTTTCATGTGCGATCCACATAATTACTTGTTTAGGCCTGTCCCACACCAGGCTTGCGGTTAGCACGTTGTTCATGCCACTAGACGCACAACACAAGGTTCTAGTCCTTATATGCCAGTGACCAGACCATCCACAACCCTGCACCTTCAGTGCCTGCATTCCTTTGCAGTCTAGCACCTCCAGTGCTACAGCCATCCATACCATTTTTCTGGTCACGGCTAGGGGTTTTATTTCATGAATATAAGTATATACATACATATAATAGTTCATGGCTCAAAACTTGTTTATTTCACATTTCATAGATAACCAGTCTAGTACTGCCAATTCATAAATCAACCATTCTCAATCTTTCACATGCAATATTCCCTATATTCAAGGTTATATTATAGCAACATTTAAATTATAGGTTCAAGATGACCAAGGATATGACTTGCCTTCCGCGTCGTAAGATACAACAGTCGATGACGGGTCAATAGCAAAATCTTCAAAGTCAGCTTCTGAATCTGCTCGACGACAAACAAACACACAATAATTACTTATAATATTAAAATGTTTTATGACTTATATGCAGAAATGCTCAACAGCATGATTGAACTATACTGGAGATAACTGCAAACTAAACTGAGTCAAGATTCAAGGAATTTGGGCTAAGGATGGTGATTAGATAATCTTAGGGTTTCAGGATTACAATAGGGATAACAATTTTGTGCCTGGTTTAATCAAAACAGCGAATGTCAACAGATTGACATTCGGATCAAGGCTTGGACATAGCTTTAAGAAAAGCTAGGATGCTTATCTCAAGTTGTGGTAGTAGAAGAAAATGTAGATCACAACTCTACAAATTCAGTGGACAAAGTGGTTTTCAAGTTACACAACCAGAAGTGGGTAAACAAGGTCAATGCCACTGACTGGCAAGCTCTGGCATAGAGCTGACAATGCCAAAAACTAGGGCTTAGCATAACTTTTGATCTGGAGCTCCAAATAATGCACCACTTTGTCTGGGAGGTAGGCATTGATAACAGGAACAATTAAGTTAACAGGATCTAGGGCAGGAAATGGCTGAAAAGCACGAAATTTGATGATGAACTGAGATGAACTGGCTGCACTGGAGCAGTTCTGGAGAAAAACTTGGCAAAGCTATATCTTTTGATCTAGGCTGATTTAGGTGTCGGGATAGAAGACAAAAATGCTCAGGAGGCTAAGGCACATCTAAAAGACAAGGTGATTTGGGCTGAAACGGCCGGGAACACTTTTTCGGTCATCGGCGCCGGAGAAGAAGCACTGCCAATTAGGGTTTTCTGCTACAGGCCAAAAGAACTTAATTCCTTGCTTGGAGAGCATCTAGGAGGTATAAGGAAGCTTCTGGTATAATTAGATTGGCCGGAGGATCACTGGAGAAGCCTGGCGACGATCGCCGGTTTCTGGTGAAGCTCGGTTTAGGGAAAAGCTTCGATTCTTGCTTAATTTCGAAATCTAACTTCACAGGCTTGCTTGATTTGGCTTACTGATCAATTTTGTTTACAAAAACGAAAGCTAATTTGGAGTAATTTGAGCTACATTGCCGGAACAGGGCATTCTTCGAATTTTAGCAATTTCCGGTGATCGCCGGCGTTAGAGGTCACCGGGGAGCAATTAGATGATATCACACAGAGAGAATGAGTAGGGAAACTCACTGGTGTTGTTAATTTGGCAGGAGATGATCTGTAGAGTGCTGGCACCGTGAGCCTCCTCGATGGCTCGCCGGAGAAGATGACTGAAACAGGAAATTCTGGAACTTGGCTTGTTTGTGGTGATGTGTGGAGGGAGCTGCTGAGCACAGGAGTGCTTATATAGGCCAGGCGAAGATGGCGAAGAGGGGACAATGAAGTAATTGGCAGCCGGTGACTTGACTGGTTGCGTGCAGGAGCAATAGCGGCGAAGAAACAGCAAGAGCGGTGATGCGACGGCGACAAGCTTTCAGCTGATCACAATGTCGCCTCATCGGGACCTGGCAAAGCTTGTAGCAAGCGGTGGCGACAAGTACTGGCGAGGCGAAGCGACGTGGCGATGAATTGCTGACAAAAGCCGTTGATCGCGCGCGGGAGCAAGCGCTGGTCATCGACGTAGCAGCAACCTTGCCACGACACTGGCTGGAGCGAGGACACGTGCGCACTGGCATGCACGGTCACAAGTGCGGCGAAGCTTCACCGGCGGCGAGCGTGCACGGCGCAAGGAAACCACGGCGAGCCCTGGTTGTGCGCACAGTAAATGGCCTGGTCGAATGCTTGCTGCTGTCCTGGTCGAAATGGGCTGAGTTGAAATTTCAATTCTTTGAGTTTTGTACTGAAATGTAAATCTGGAATTCTGGGAGGTTTAAACTGAAATTGATTTCACTAATCTGGTAGATTATATTCAACAGGATATTTGGTAAAGGTAATTGATAAGGTTTGACACATTTGAATAGTTTTCGATACAAACTGAAAATAGGGTAAATTAGGGTAAAGTAAGATTTGTGTTTTGTCGACTTCGAATTCTGGCATTTAGGGTTCGATTTAGATATCTGCACAGAAGAGAGACTTGTGGCAAATAGCATTTTGAGAAGATTTGCTGAAGAAATTCTGAATTTGGAGTTAATCTGGAGATTTCAGCCTTTTTGGGTTTTCAGATCTCAGATAAGGACTAATTTGCAATAACTTTTGGACTAATTTGTGAAAAGAGTCTAGATGGTGAAATCTGGCTGTCAACTTTTTGGATTAAGGTATTGACATACCCATGATCATATTCCTGGAATAACCTGGTCTGAACTTGGTCTAGATTCGGATTAAATCTGGATTTCTAAAACTTAGGGTATTTGGGTAATATAGGATATTCTGTTTTCGAAAACAGAATGGAGTTGATAATTGTGAGAGTTAGAGATAGAATTGGATCTGGGTTCTGAAGACTTTTAGATTCAGGATAACTAATAGATCACATCTGAACAATCTGATCTTGATTTGAGGTCACAGGATAGATTTTCGAGATTTTAGGGCTTGAGATAGATACTGATCTGGCTATTACTACAGATACATGCATGCATGCTATTTCTGAAAAAGGGCATTTTCACCCCTAACTCTGGGTGTTACATCGCATGACCTGCACGTGATAAACAATTCGAGACTTTACCTTTAGAAGGGCGACGAGGTCCGGGACCGGTGCCGGAGGCCAGGTCCCGGGAGCCAAAAGGAGGCGCCCGGGGAGGCACCGGGGGCCTAATCCCCGGGCAACTGGCGGCGCCCGGGACCGGCGCCGGAGGCCACGTCCCGGGGGCCCAAAGGCGGCGCCCCGGGAGGCACCGGAGGCCATGTCCCCGGGCAAATGGCGGCGCCCGGGACGGCGTCGGAGGCCAGGTCCCGGGGCCCAAAATGGCGGCGCCCGGGGAGGCATCGGAGGCCAGGTCCCCGGGCAAATGGCGGCGCCCAGGACGGCGCCGGAGGCCACGTCCAGGGGGCCAAAAGGCGGCGCCCGGGGAGGCACCGGAGGCCAGGTTCCCGGGCAAATGGCGGCGCCCAGGACGGCGCCGGAGGCCAGGTCCGAGAGCCAAATGGCGGCCCCCGGGGAGGCATCGGAGGCCAGGTCCCCGGGCAAATGGCGGCGCCCGGGACGGCGCCGGAGGCCAGGTCCCGGGGGCCAAAAGGCGGCGCCCGGGGAGGCACCGGAGCCCAGGTTCCCGGGCAAATGGCGGCGCCCAGGACGGCGCCGGAGGCCAGGTCCGGGAGCCAAATGGCGGCCCCCGGGGGGCATCAGAGGCCAGGTCCCCGGGCAAATGGCGGCGCCCGGGGCGGCGCCGGAGGCCAGGTCCCGGGGGCCAAAAGGCGGCGCCCGGGGAGGCACCGGACGCCAGGTCCCCGGGCAAATGGCGGCGCCCGGGACGGCGCCGGAGGCCAAGTCCCGGGAGCCAAATGGCGGCGCCGGAGGCTAGGTCCTGGGGGCCAAAATGGCGGCGCCCAGGGAGGCACCGGAGGCCAGATCCCCGAGCAAATGGCGGCGCCCGGGACGGCACTGGAGGCCAGGTCCCCGGGCAAATGGCGGCGCCCGGGACGGCGCCGGAGGCCAGGTCCCGGGGGACAAAAGGCGGCGCTGGAGGCCACGTCCCCGGGCGAATGTGACGCAACTTACCTGGACTTAGTCTCGCGGATATTTCCCCCAACAGATATAAACTGAAAATAGAGTAGTTTAGGGTAAAATAGATCTGAATTTTGTTGATCTCGAATTCTGGGATTTAGGTTTTGATTTTGAGATACTCATAAAAGAAGATTTTGTGTTGAAAAGCATTTGGGAGGTGTTCCCTGAATCATATTTGGATTTGGAGATGATTTGTAACATTTGCCTTTTCAAGCTTCTAGAAAATCTGGAAAAGGACTAATTGTGATACTAAAGGACTGATTTGTGAAAAAGGTTTAGATGATGAAATCTGACTGCCAACTTTTTGGATTAAGGTTTTGGCATACCCTTGATCATAGTCCAAGAATAATCTGGTCTGAACTTGGTCAAGATTTTGATTAAATATGAATTTCTGAAACTTAGGGTATTTTGGTAATATAAGATATTTTTGTTTTCGAAAACAGAGAGGAGTTGATAAATCTGGAAGTTAGGGATGGAATTGAGTCTGGGTTCTGAAGACTTTTATTCTCAAGATAGATAGTAGGTCAAATCTGAAAAGTCAGATCTTGATGGGGGTCTACAGGATAGATTTTAAGATTTTGGGCTTAGAACAGAATAAACCTGAGGCTTATTTGGCTGATCTAGAAGAGATATATGCATGCATGACCTTTCTAAGAAAGAAATTTTCACCCCTAAACTCAAGATGTTACACGGCCAGACAGCCGATGAGTCACTGAACGTCTTTGACCTTGCGCGGCGAGGGCATGTCCAAGAACGCCCGGATCTTCTCGGGGTTTGCCTCTATGCCCCGCTGGGACACAAGGAAGCCCAAGAGCTTCCCCCCGCGTATGCCGAAGGCGCATTTCTCTGGTTTGAGCTTCAACTCGTATGGGCGGAGGTTGTGGAAGTTCTCCGCCAAATCGTCGACGTGAGCCGCCGCACGGGGGCTTTTGACGACCGCGTTGTCGACGTAGACTTCGATGTTGCGGCCGATCTGGTCCTTGAAGACAAGCGTCATGAGCCGCTGGAAAGTCGCTCCAGTGTTCTTCAGCCCAAAGGGCATGTGGACGTAGCAGAAGGTTCCGAGAGGAGTTATGAAACTCGTCTTTTCCTCGTCCCCTTCCACCATCCGGACTGGGTGATAGCCCGAGTATGCGTCCAGGAAGCTCATCAACTCGCACCCCGCGGTAGAGTCGACCAATTGGTCAATTCGCGAGAGCGGGAAGTTGTCCTTGGGGCAAGCGCGGTTGAGGTCGGTGAAGTCCATGCACATCCGCCAATTGCAGTACGACTTCTTCACGAGGATGGGGTTCGCGAGCCACTCGGGGTGCAAAACCTCCCGAATGAACCCCGCCTCTCGGAGTTGGGTAATCTCTACCTTGATCGCCTCATGGCGTTCAAGGGAGAGTTTTCTTAGCTTCTGCATTATTGGGGGGTGACCACGAGCTTGTGCTCGATGACATCCCGGGCGACGCCCCGCATGTCAGAGGGCTTCCACACGAAAATGTCGAGTTTTCATGCAGGAAAGCCGCGAGTTGCTTTGCATGCTCCTCGGGGAGCTCCGCCCCGATTCTGACGATTTTGTCCCCATCGTTCGGGGACAGCGGGACCTTCCGGACGCCCCCTTCCAGACGCGGCTTGGGGAGGGGCCTCCCTGAAGGTATCATGGTGACGTCTGACTCCGGAGAAGAGGCCTCCCCCCCAGGGTTTTGATGATGTTGACGCTCTCGATCGTTGCAGCGGTGCGCTAATATAGAGCGCAGGCCATGTCTTGGTCTCCCCAGGCGGTGATCATGCCATGAGGCCTGGGGATCTTCACGCAGAGATAGTTTTGGTGGATCGCGGCTCCCAAGCGGTTGATTGTAGTCCTCCCCATGATTGCGTTGTAGGAGGAGGGGAGGTCTACCACATCAAACCAGACCATCTCAATCTGGTAGTTTTCCAGGGTGCCGAACGTCATGGGGAGATCCACCTTCCCCACGGGGTGAATGGCCTTCCCTGGGACGAATCCTTGCAGAGGCCCTGCCGTGGGCTGCAAGAGCTTCTCGTCCACCTGCATCTCCCTAAAGGCTTTAAGGTAGAGGACATCGGTGGAGCTCCCACTATCCACGAGGATGTGGGCTAGGTGGCAGTTGTAGATAGTGGCGGAAACGATGAGCGCGTCGTCATGGGGGAAGCAAAACCCGCGCGTCTTTCGCCCTGAAGGTGAGGGGACGTCCGACCACTTAGGTGGCGGAGACGTATACAGCACCCCCACCACCTTCACTTCGCGCGCATACTCCTTGCGCTGATGTTTGGAATCCCGCCCGGAGGCGGACCCTCCCATGATGACGTTAACACGTCTCTGGGATGTTTGGAAGGGGAGAGTTTCTGACGGGTCCCCCTCCTGCGTTCGTCCCTACTGTCTCCCACGGGGGCAGGAAGGTCCGTTAAAGCCAGCTGAGGGGGCAAGGACGCCGGAGTCCCCCACTTGCCCATGCTAGTCGAGGAACACGGCGAACTGCTGCAACAGTTGATGGCATTCCCGGGTAGCATGGGTACTGGACCTGAGGAAGGCGCACCACTGTCCTTCCCTGCTTCCCGTTGCGGGGACTTCCGCGGGACGACTATCCTCCCCCACGGTCTTTCGGTTTGGGGAAGGGGCGATTGCCCCTCGGGACATCACGCGAGCCACCTCTGCCCTCGAGGACAAAAGTGTCCTGAGGCCGTGGCTTGTTACGACCCCCCAGCTTGGGGCGTTTGAGTGGGTCCCTAGCCCCCCGGTCAGCGGGGGTGGGAGCCCCCTGGTTTTTCTTCCAGAGTTCGTCCTCCTCTGCCCGAGCGTACTTCTCAAGCACGTTGAAGAGCTCGTCGACAGAGGAGGGGGAGCTTCGGGAGAGCTTCCGATGGAGCTCTCTCGGGAGGATCCCGCTCTTGCACGCCTCGATGACCGTGGAGTCGGGGACGTGAGCCACTTTGCTCTTGACTTGAGCGAAGCACTTGAGGAAGCTTCGGATGGTCTCCCCCATCCTCTGCCGTACTGTATACAGCTGCGAGGAATCCAGGGGACGCACGTAGTTCCCCTGGAAGTTCACGCAGAACTCGCGCTTAAGCTGTGCGAAGGACTTGATGGAGCCGGCTTTCAAGTTGTAGAACCACGAGCGGGCGATCCCAGTGAGGTAGAGGGGGAAGACGTTGCATTGCACTGTCTCGTCCCCCCCAGCCGCCGAGATGGCTGTGGAATACACCTGCACAAATTCATAGGGGTTGGCCTCGACATTGTAGTGCTCTATGTGCCGCGGGCGCTAAGGCCGCGGCCATCGAATGCACTGGAGTCTACGGCATAGCGGCTGATTAGCCCCCTGCACTTTTCGAGGAGAGTCCCGGTCGCTGTCTCCTTTGACAGGGGACACGCGCTCGTTGTCGGAGTCGGGAAGTGGACCAAGAGGTCCGCCGGCATGGCGGTAACGACGCTTTTCTTCTGGGTCGGGGCTGAGTTCCAAGATGTCTGGGCTCTTCCCCGGAGAGGTTGGTTCTTCGGCGGGTCTCTTCCCCCGGCCGGTGCGGCAACAAAGCCCTCCGCGTCCACGACCCGGGGGAAGTTCTTCCCCGGACTTAGCCGTATGCATTCGCTCGACCTCCTCCCAGGAGAAACGGACCTGGTTCACCGGAGGCACCCTCGCGGGCGGCCCCGGGGGAGGAGGGAGCTCATGCACTGTAGCTACCAGCCCGGGCGCTACGGGGGCCGGCAGGGGGGAGCCCCCTGTGGAGACCTCCGGAACTGGAAAGGGGGAAACCCCAGTATTATCCGGAACCGGGGAGGGGGCCCCCGCGGTGAAGTTCAGAACCGGAAAGGGGGAACCCCTGTATTACCCAGAACCGAAGAGGGGGAAGCCCCCGCGGTGCCGACCGAAACCGGAAATGGGACAACCCTGTATTACCCGGAACCGGCGAGGGGGGAACCCTCGTGGCGACGTCCGGAACTGGGGTGCCATTCAGGGGGGAGGTCCGCTGCGGCACGAAAGCTGCTTTGTCGACCACCCCCGATGCGGTAAACAAGAGCTGTGGGGTGGGACTGGCTCCCGGCGCAGGGAAAACCCCCGGCATGTAATGGGCCCCCGGCCCCGGGAATGGGCCCGGAAAAGGGTATCCCCCGGTGCCGCGAAGGGCCCGGGCATGAAGTAACCCCCCGACATCGGGAAGGCTCCCAGCACCGGGAAGGGCCCGGACGGATGGCCCGCCGCGGGGGATACGCCCCGGCGGGGCGTACGGGGCGGCCGGGCCTCCGAAGACCGGAGGGGCACCGGGTGACCCATAAATGGGGGCATAACCCCCGGGAATGGGTACTGCGGGTATGTGGGGGCCGTTGGCCACGCCAAGACACAGAGAAACTCGTCCATCGAGCACTGGGCGCGGAGCTGGCCTACTAAGGCCTCAAGCAAGGCGTCCCGGGGGATCGGGGAAGCCGTCGAGGGGAGACTGGTCCCGGTTGAGGCGACCGCGATCACCGGGACTGACCTGGAGGTCGAACCACCGAAATTAACAAGGAAGGTGGGAGGTGGTACCTGGGTCTGGTCGCCTTCGGGCGGAAGCGCTGGGACGGTCGTGTCCCGGACGGGTGGTGCCGGGTCACCGGGACCGGCGTCACCGGGAAGGGCGCGGGCCCTTGTTCTTGGGGGAGCCATGGCGTCTCGTCACGAGTCGCCACGGACGGCGCCAACTGTCGTGGTATTATGAATACCCCGGCAGGTTTTATGGACGATCCTAGCCAAGAGAATACGACGCGGGCTGACCGGGTGACCGGTCCTCCCCCGTCGGGCAAGCACAACGAATGACACGAGGGTTTATACAGCTTCGGATCCCAGTGGGGGCCCTAGTCCTATCGGCGTTCTCCCGACCAGAGTCGACTAGGAGAGCTCTCTCGGGGGAGAGATGGCTCCGAAGCACACCTGTGAGATTGTCTATTCCAAGTAAAAATGAGCCATTGTCCTTTACGTGAGGTGTACAAAGACTTATATAGCCCCAAAAGACGTAAAAGGACTAAACTACCCCTCCTGCTACCACTTGATCGATGGGTAGCAACGTCCTTCTCTCGGTCAGGCACCTCGGATGCTTGACAGGTGTCCGCCGATTCCCGAGGCGCTTCTCGCGTGACCCTCACGTGACCCGGGACCGGAGACTCCTGTCTCCGGAAGGACGGCAATGCCCGGGACAAGCCACCGGGGGCCTTGTCCCCGAGCAAAAGGCGGCGCCCGAGACAGGCACCGGGGGCCTCGTCCCCGGCCTAAAGGCGGCTCCCGGGACAGGCACCGGCGGCCATGTCCCCGGGCAAATGGCGGCGCTCGGGGCAAGCACCCGGGGCCATCTCCCAGGGCTAAAGGTGGCGCCCGGGGCAGGCACGGGGGGCCTTGTCCCCTGGCTAAAGGCGGCGCCCAGGATAGGCACAGGGGGCCTTGTATACTGGCAAATGGAGGCACCCAGGGCAGGCACCGGGGGCAATGTCCCCGGGCTAAAGGCGGCGCCCAGGGTAGGCACCGTGGGCCTTGTGCCCGGCCTAAAGGCAGCGCCTGGGGCAGGTACCGGGAGCCTTGTCCCCGGGCTAAAGGCGGCGCCCGTGACAAGCACCGAGAGCCTTGTCTTCGGGCAAATGGTGGCACCCGGGCAGGCACCGGGGGCCTTGTCCCCGGGCTAAAGGCGGCGCCGGGGCAGTCATCGAGGGCCTTGTCTTCGGGCAAATGGCAGCGCCTGGGGCAAGCACCGGGGGCCATGTCCCCGGGCTATAGGCAGTGCCTGGGGCAGGCACCGGGCGCCGCCTTTAGCCCAGGGACAAGGCCCCCAGTTCCTGCGGTGCAAGGGGCAGGCACCGGGGGCCATGTCCCCGGGCTAAAGGCGGTGCCTGGGGCAGGCACCGGGCACCGCCTTTAGCCCGGGGACAAGGACCCCAGTTCCTGCGGTGCAAGGGGCAGGCACCGGGGGCCTTGTCTTCGGGCCAAATCACAATCAATTACTTCAAAAGTAACTAATTCAGTTCGAAAGTTATCGGGTTCTCCCGGTGTGACAGGGAGGACCACCTGTCCCAATGGCATCATAGAGGGACCAGGAATAATCCCATAAAATGGATAAATTATGGGTTTGATTTTCGAACGAGAAATTTGCATCTCGTCGAGTGCCTTGACCAACAGAATGTCCAAGGAACCACCTCCGTCGATCAGGACCCTTTCGACTCTCGCATTACTGATAATCGGGGTAATGACCAGAGGTAGCCTCAATGATTGAGTAAGCCCCGCAGGACAATCAGAGCGATCAAACGTCAAAGGTGTATCCGACCAGCGGGGGTTCTGAGGTTCACAAAGGGGAGTCTCCGTTTGATTAACCTCTCGATAGAAGGCTTTAAATTTCCTCTTAGAAACAAAAGAGGAGGAACCTCCAAAAATAACATTAATATGATTACGAGGTACCTGGTAAGACATCTCTTCGTCCCCGTCAGTGTCTCTTAGCCCGCAGGTCTGTTGTTTTGGTGGCAAGGTCGGCATATGTCGAATCCCCTGGTAGAAGTCATCCAACTGCTTCAACCAGCTCCTGCAATTCTTGAGGTCGTGGCCTACAGAGTTGTGGAGCGGACACCATTTCTTGCCTTCCTGCAGGTTAGTTGACCTCTCTGGCTGGTCGGCACTGCGACCACCAGAACCAATTTTATTTTTAAATGAAGGTTTGTTACCTTTAGTCGGTGGAGGCTTCTCTGCGACCGCGACCCCCCGGTACTGTCCAGATCGACTCCTTTTTGATATCTTTGTCTTCCCGCCAGATGAAAATTCTGGCTTCCTGTTCGAATCCTCCCTCTTCACGCCCTTGAGACCTGGTTGAGGCGGTAAGTTACCCTTATCAACCATCCGATTCCATTCTACGGCCTTGGTTGCTTCGGAATATCGATCAGCCATAACAAAGAGATCAGCTACTGATCGAGGAGGATGGATGAGCAGATCCTCGGTGAACCTCCAATATCGAACGGTGTGTTTAAACGCCCTGATAACGGAGTGATCAGATATGTTGGGGATGGTGTTTCTCACCCCGACGAACCTCTTGACAAACTGACGAAGAGTTTCGGTCGAACTTTGTCGGAGCCGATAGAGGTCGTCCTTTTTACCCGGCTTCTAATAACAATTTTGGAAATTGTTGAGGATGGCATCGCACAACATTTTCCAGTTATAGATTGAACCTTCGGGCTGATTGAACAACCAGGTTCTTGCCGGTCCTTTGAGGATTGTAGGCAGGTAGTTGGCCATGACCCGATCATCACCGCCCACTGCCTGAATAGCAGGGATGTAGATTTGAAGGAACTCGGACGGGTTCTGAGTTCCATCAAATTTCTCTATGGCCCCTGGTTTAAACTTCCCTGGCCAAATGACCGCATGAAGGCCGGGCGAGAAAGCTTTACAACCAACATAAGGACCATGAATAGACCTGCGACTCTCGACCTGACCTCGGGTGGCCTCACGTGAGGGAGAGGTCACTCGTGGTCCCAGGCGGGAGTGGACAGGAACTCGTTCCTATCACGAGAGTTCTCTACCCGTCTGGCTTTATCATGTCGAGACGGCACTAGTCGTGGATGATTCCGTCTAACAGAGCCAGAGTTAGAGTACTCTCGATCATGGGAACGTGTTTCTGACAGGGAAGAGGCCGTTGGGGTCGCCTCAGATGCGACCTCATCCAACCTCTCCGCCAGGATTCTGGCGAAAGCCAATTTCTGCGCATCTGTGACTGTAGGAGGAAAGTCACGCAGGACCTCTGCGATGGATCGCAGCCAGCCATGCGTACTTCTCCTGGGTGCGCCAGGTGTCACCGTCTCTTCGTCCGCCGGCAAACTTTCTGGGGGTAAAGATGGCGTCTGGTCACGTTTACGACCACGTGATCGATGAGAGGAACTCGGAGCAGCTTCATAACGAGCTTGCGCATTTTGAAGAGCCTCTAGGGCTGTTCTGCGAAGCTCGTTATCTTGCTGCTCACGATCTTGATCGTCCTTTTGTTTGCGTTCCTGTTCTTCCCTAGCAACCCGTTGATTAGGAGTTTCTTCCGATAAGGCAGCGAATTGCCTGGGAGCAAGGTCGCCAATGGAGAAAAAATCTCTGTTTGTTCCGAGTCAGACTCGAAATCAAAGAGACGGTGGAGGTTATCGGGATCGAACCTCAATGGGCTAAATTCCTGGTCGAGATCACCCCTACCCTCAGCAAGGCCGTGCGATGGACCAGATTCAACCTCTAACGCAGTAAGTACCATGGTGGGTTCTGGTTCTGCGTCGGTTGCCTCCTGGTCGATAGGGATGACTTGAGTGGTCGAATCGACCTCTGGGACGTCTTCGCCTCCGGTTTCCTCCATTGGAACAGGGTCACTAGGTGAAGGCATCTGGATGTGGGCATAATCCTCGAGATCAAAATCGTTCTCGGAATCATATGCTCCAGACATGGCTCACTGAACCTCCGGATGGAAATAAGAACGCCTTGAGAAAGGCCCCACAGTGGGTGCCAGCTATCGACGATTCGGACTCGGGGTCCTTAGTCGAACTTATTCAGAATTTGTGAGTTGTGAGAGCTTTCAGGGTGTCCCTCCAGGAAGGGATGATGAGCCAAGGTCGGTTGGAACACAGAGAGATTTATACAGGTTCGGGCCCTCAATGGTGGGAGTAATAGCCCTACGTCTTGTTGGAATTTCACTATATGTAGAAAAAAAGTGTTACAAAATTGTGGAAAAGATCATCACAAGCGAAGAACTTTTCCGTGTGATTATGTAAAACACAACTAAACTAGCCTATGGAAGCTTGTCAATGTTGATCTTGATGTGTCACATATCCCTTTAGGATGTCTCTGATCTTTTGTCTGGTGTATTTTCTCACCCTTTTATACTGGTTGAAAGGGCGCCAATGCACAACGGCTTTGAATGGTTGCTCGGATGCAGTTTTGGCAACTGCACTTACCTTCCACGCAGGTTTAACACATCCAATTAAGGAATAACGACACATATTAACCTCTGGGCAGTTATCACCGTACGTGGAGGAATCTTCGGGATACTTGGGATATGCTTGTTGTAGGGTCTGAGCAACCCCGAGTCGTCCTGGTCGAGGGTAGACCCTAACCTTCTGACCGTGCACTGTCTGCGACATCCTGACCGCGCATTGTCTGCGGACTTGTGATCGCGCAAAGCTTGTGACTAGGTGTGCGCGCCTCTCAGGCTATGTGAGATCACATCAGCGGATACTTACTTGGTTCGAACGTGTCTTGAACCAGACGTGCATTTATTCTGAACTAGCTCGGGTAACAATCCTCGTCACCTGGCGTTCCTTCAGAATGTCTTCGCAACTGATCTCTTCCTTTGGAATGGGATCGCTGGGCGAAGGCATTCGTATATGCGCATAATCATCGAGATCAAAGTCATTTGCATCATTTGCATCCTTAGAAGTTTCTCGGTATTTTTTGGGGGTCAAGAGAAGATCTTGCAACTTGTTACTCTTGGTGAGCGCCCTCACCTAGACCGTTTGGAGTTGTGGCCGTTGACGTCTCCATTAATGTAGGTTGTCGGAGAGGCTCGGCATATTTTGTGAAAGGCATCGGTGCTCGCCTATCCAGAGTGGAGAAGGAGCAACCTTAGTGAAAAGTATCCTTCGTGGATATTGAAACAAGACTCACTCATTTGAGTGCTTCAACGAGGAGTAGGGGAGACCGGGCGAGTCTCCGAGACCTCGGGATAAATCACCGTGTTTGATTTTCTTACTCTTTCTTAGTGCAAAATATTATTAAATTGTTTCAGTTTATTTGCTCTTTGTCCTTTCCTTGCAAAAATTGTTTTTAGTCGAAAAGTTTTAAAGCCTCCTATTCACCCCCCTCTAGTCGGCATCCTCGATCCTACAAAGTGGACAGGGAAACATGAGGACATGTTTCTCTTGCTAAAGAAGAAGATAAGTGAAGCTCCTGTTCTAGCTTTACTGAATCTGTAGAAGCTATTCGAGCTAGAAACCGATGCCTCAGGTTATGCAATGGACGCTGTGCTCATGCAAGAAGGTCGACCAGTAGCATATCACTCCGAGTTATTCCAGGGAGCTCAGAAGAACTATCCAACTTACAACAAGGAGTTGTGTGCATTGCATCAGGTCGTAAAGCATTAGCAGTGTTACCTTTTGGGTAAAGAGACTATTGTCCACACCGACCACCAACCTTTGCAATATTTGCAAACTCAGTTGAAGCTACAGCAAGCTCGACGTATGAAGTGGATGTCATATCTGCAACAGTTTAATATGGTGATTAAGTATAAGAAGGGCGTACACAACAAATTGGCTGACATGTTGTCATGACACTAGTTACGACCCTTTGCGTATCAGCGTTTATGCACATCAAGCCCTCATGTCATGATGACTATGCCACAATGTACATTGCCACAATGTACAGTGAAGATCCTAATTTTTGATCAGCACTGACTGAGCAAGAAACAGGGAAACCAACAAAGTTCGTTCATCGAGAAGGACTCTTGTACAAAGAAAATTTACTTTGTATACCTCATGGAGAACCTCAAATTCAATGGTTGCAAGAAGCGCATACATCGAAGGTTGCTGGTCACTTTGGGGTTACAAAGACTTTGCAAAATCTTGATCGACATGTGTTCTGGCTGCAAATGCAGCAAGATGTGGCTAGTTTTGTTTGAGGCTGTTGTCTTTGCAGCATCTCAAAACCGGCAAACTGGAAATTGGGTTTGTATATTTCTTTTCCTGTTCCATCATGACCATGGGAAAGCATATCCATGGATTTCTTGGGAGGATTGCCTAAGACCTGACGTCGCAATGACTATCTCTTTGTGGTCGTTGATCGGTTCTCCAATATGATAATTCTCTTACCATGTCAAAAGACTATCATGGGAGAAGAAGCAGCTCAGGTATTCTTTCAGCACGTTTGGACACATTTCGGAGTGTCGACTTCTATTGTGTCTGATCATGATACCCAGTTCCTTAGTCACTTTTGGCGATCACTCTGGACGATGATGGACACAAAGCTGAAGAGGAGTACCGTTTTTCATCCTCAAACTGATGGTCAAACCGAGGTGGTAAATCGAACAGTCATTCATCTCTTGAAGGGCCTTAAACTCTAAGCATCCGAAGACCTGGGATGAAAGCATACCGTACCTGCAGCTTGCTTTTAATTGAGCAGTGCATGGTTTGACTAGAAAGTTGACCTTTGAGGTATGTTTGGGATTTCTACCACAGAGTCCATTCGACATGGAGTTTGTGATCCCTACCTCAGCACAGAACTGCAAGGAAGCCTCTGATCAGGATTGAGCACAAAAGTTCCTGGAAGGTATTCAACGACTCCATGGTGATGTTGAACATAACTTGCCGAAAGCTCAACTCAAGTACAAGGCGCGACACGATCGGCATCGAGCTGATGCTTAATTCCACGAAGGTGATATGGTATGGCTACACTTATGTAAGGAGAGGTTAAAAGGTGTAGGAAAAAATGTTAAACCAATTCGTTATGGTCATTTTTGGATTTTGCGAAAAATTGATAATAATGCTTGTCAGCACGAGTTACCTCCCATACATGGATATTTACTCGGTTGTCAATGTTGAGCACCTCAAACTCTTGGAACCTTTAATGCTGGATGGTGAGCTAGACACCATAGTGCCATCTGTTGAAGACATGGTCTATCAACAAGAAGAACCTCTACCTCTCTTCGCTTTTCGAATCAGACGGAAAGAACAATGAGCATGTGCAACAAAGTGGTACACCCGATGTTGGGGGAAATCTCCACGAGACTAAGTCCAGGTAAGTTGCGTCACATTGGCCCGGGGACGTGGCCTCCGATCCCTCCCCGGGCGCCGCCTTTTGGCCCCCGGGACCTGGCCTCCGGCGCCGGTCCCGAGCGCTGCCATTTGCCCAGGGACCTGGCCTCCGGGGCCTCCCCGGGCGCCGCCATTTTGGCCCCCGGGACATGGCCTCCGGCGCCGGTCCCGGGCGCCACCATTTGCCCAGGGACCTGGCCTCCGGGGCCTCCCGCCTCTGGTGCCTGCCCCGGGCGCCGCCTTTTGGTTCCCGGGACTTGGCCTCCGGCGCCGGTCCCGGGCGCCACCTTTTGGCCCCCGGGACCTGGCATCCGGCACCGGTCCCGGGTGCCACCATTTGCCCTGGAACGTGGCCTCCGGCGCCGGTCCCGGGCGCCGCCTTTTGGCCCCTGGGACCTGGCCTCCGGCGCCGGTCCCGGGGGCCACCATTTGCCCGGGGACCTGGCCTCCAGGGCCTCCCCGGGCGCCGCCATTTTGGCCCCCGGGACCTGGCCTCCGGCGCCGGTCCCGGGCACCGCCATTTGGCCCCCGGGACCTGGCCTCCGACGCCGGTACCGGGCGCCGCCATTTGCCCGAGGACCTGGCCTCCTGTGCCTCCCCGGGCGCCGCCTTTGATCCGGGGACCTAGCCTCCGGCGCATGTCCCGGGCCTCATCGCCCTTCTTAAGGTAAAGTCTCGAGTTGTTTATCACGTGCAGGTCACGCGAGGAGCGCCTCGGGAATCAGCGACCACCTGTCAAGCATCCAAGACGTTTGACCGGGAGAAGGACGTCGCTACCCCTCCATCCGACGGTGGCTTTCGAGGTAGATAGGTCTTTTTGCTTCTTTTTGGGGCTATAAATAGCCCTTGTACCCCTCAGTTGTAAGCAAGTGATTCATTATTATTGGAATAGCTAAACTCACAGGTGTGCTCCGGAAGCATCTCCCCGGAGAGAGCCTCCCCAGCCGACTCCGGTTGCGAGTGCACCGACAGGACTAGGGCCCCCACTGGGACCCGAACCTGTATAAACCCTTGTGTCTTTTCTTGTATTTGTCCGGCGGGGGAGGACCGGTCATCCGGTCAACCCGCGCCTCGTAATCTTTGCTAGGATCATTCTCAAAACCTGTCGGGGTATTCGCAATACCACGACAGTAGGCGCCGTCCGTGGGGACTCGTGACCAGACGCCATGGCTCCCCCAAGAACAAGGGCTCGCATCCTTACCGGTGACGCCGGTCTCGGAGACCCGGCGCCGCCCGTCCGGGACACTGCTGTCCCGGCGCTTCCTCCCGGAGGCGGCCAAGCCCAGGTACCGCCTCCCTCCTTTCCTCTTAACTTAGGTGCCTCCACCTCCAGGTCGCTCCCGGTGACCGTGGGGACCTCGGCCAGGACCAGTCTCCCCCCGACGGCTCCCCCGGCTCCCCGGGATGCCATGCTTGAGGCTCTCGTGGAAGGCCAGTTCCGCGCCCAGCGCTCTATGGATGAGCTCCTTAGCGTGTTGGCGCGGCCTCCGGCCCCCACATTTGCGTCGCACCCATACCCGGGGACTATGCCCCCATTTATGGGTTACCCGGCGGCCCTTCCGGCCTACGGAGGTCCGGCCGCCCCGTATGATGCCGCCAGGGGGTTCCCTCCCCTTGCGGCATATACGTCCGAACCCCTCCCGGCACCCGGGCCCGTCTCGGTGCCGGGGGGCTACTTCCTGCCCGGGCCCTTCGTGGCACCAGGGGGGTACCCCGTTCCAGGCCCATTCCCGGGGCTGGGAGCCCATTTCACGCCGGGGGTTTTGCCTACGCCGGGAGCCAGTCCCGCCCCTCGCGTCGTGTTTACCGCACCGGGGGTGGTTGACAGAGCAGCTCCCGTGCCTCAGCGTACTTCCCCCCGCGTTGGCTCCCCGGTCCCGGATGTCGCCGCGGGGGCTCCCCCCTCGCTGGTTCTGGATGTTATAGTGGCTCCCCCCTTTCCGGTTCCGGTAGCTACCACTGGGGCTCCCTCCACTTCGGTTCCAAACGTCGCCGTGGGCGACCTCTCCCCGGTTTTGGATAATACAGGGGCTTCCCCCTTTTCGGTCCCGGGGGTCTTCGCAGGGGGCTCCCCCCAGCCGTCCCCGGAAGCCTCCGGGCCGGTAGCTACAGTGCATAAGCTCCCTCCCTCGGCGGAACAGGTCCGTTTCGCCCGGGGGGAGGTCGAGCGAATGCATTCACCTGAGCGCGGGGAAGAACTTCCCCCTGGCCGCGGGCGCGGGGAGCCTCGCTCTCGCACCGGTCGGGGGAAGAGACCCGCTGAAGAGCCAGCCTCTCCGGAGGATGGCCCGGACGTCCGGGAACTCAGCCCCGGTCTGGAGGAGAAGCGTCGTCACCGCCACTCCGGCGGACCTCTCGGACCGCTTCTAGACTCAGACAACGAGGGCGTGCCCCCCGTCAAAGAACACAGCGACCGAGACTCTCCCCGGGAAGTGCAGGGGGCTAACCAGCCCCTATGCCGAAGACTTCGCAGCATCCGGTGGCCGCGGCCCTACCGCCCTCCGCATATCGAGCACTATAACGGTGAGGCAGTGTGGGACCCTCATTTGAGGAATCCAGTGGCAACCGCCCAGGTGGGTTGCACTCAGAAAGGTACATTGCAGCTCACAACAACAAGATGCATTATATAAAAATGCGAGTAATTAAAAACACAAGTGCTGATCACAAGGACCAACATTACAATAACTTAGCGCCAAAAGGATGCATTTAAATGTTGATACAAATTAAGGAGTTTTCGATACAAGGGTCGGCACAAAATAAAACAACGATAGTAAGCAAAAGAACTTCATCAGTCTACTTTTTCTGCAGCAGCGGTGTTGTACGGGCCTTTTCCACATCTGACTCCACCTTGGTACATAACCCTCTAGCAAGCTGGGTCTTCAGTTTCTTCTTCTTGTTCCACATTGGGTTCAAGACCGTAAGATTCAGGGTCGATGAATCCTTCTTCTAAATTTGTTTGTAAAAGCAACGGTGAGCACATTGTCCACATGGTGCTCAACAAGTCCCAAATAAGAATGCAAGTATACTTAGATGAGGGGGAATTTCCCAAAGAATAGCTCTTTGGCTTTATATATGTATATAGAATAGATTCTCGCACTTGGTTTTGAAGAAAAGATCTTTACTTTCGAAAGCGGTGCTTTTAAAACCCTAAGCTAAATTCTTAGAAAATGTTGTGTGTGGCGGTCTTCCATGAGTCACCACTTTATTCAGATTTTGTGAAAAACTTTCCAAAAGCTACTTGTGCTGCATCGACGTGAATAGAATCCACAGCGCGCAGACTCCATAACCTGGGAGCTCAGAGTATCCGATACTTTTTAAACTTTGCAAAGGTGTACCACCTTAATCCACCGATCATTCGGCTTTCAAGTCGGTACCTCTCCATGCGACTCTTACGCATGTGACAAGGCCGAGATGACACAACAGTTTACAGTCCTAGCATTAACTATTCCATGCCCGGTAAATAGACAGTCAAGTCTCAAGTACCGTTGTGGGTCCTCCCCACTGCCTTACTTCCTAGCCTGGGTCAATGTTCTCGCAAGACACATAGCCTCTCTTGATTACAGTCGCGCACGACTTAATCTGGCATAGGGTGTCTTCCTTCTTTCCACCTTTTCCTCTCATGATTTTTCTGAACTCACATCACTCATGGCCTTCTGCGGCCCACCAGTTCTCGCAAGACACTGGATTGACAACCATTGCAGGGAAAAGCTAATACTAAAGAAAGCTACTAAGTTGCGCTCGTCCCATAACCGGGCAAGTGGTTGGTACGTTTTGCATGCCGCATAGAAGCACAACACAAGGTTCTAGTCCTTATGAATCTCTATTGAGGAGTCTTTCACATTCCCAGTGCGCACACAGCACCATCCAATCAAACCATCCTCACTGTCGATTCCAATCACATTTTCTTTCACAAAAGGGGTTTTGAATATACTTTTCTCATATGTGACCATTCAACATTTATCATATAATCTTGGGCATAGCATAGCCTAAGCATGATATTCTAGGGTGACAAGGGTGCATGGATATTCAACGTCAAAAGGGGCTTTATAGTTACTTAGGTCATATCTAATCATTTCATTGAAACATAGCTCTTGTTTGAATCTAAGGCATGCACATACTTGAAAACAGTTAACATACTTCATTTCAAAATATTAGGCTAGACATGATCAAGGGTTCGAGACTTGCCTTGCAGTGATGGGTCTAGCTGCTCAGGTGAATCCTCGAAGATCTCTTCTGTTCCTTCAACGTCTGGTTCCACGGCGGATACAAACAACACATACACACTATATAAGCATACAAGCGCTAGAAAATATTATGTAAATACATCATGCATGCAGGGGTAAGGGTTTGGACAAGGTCACTTGATATTGATCGAAGAGATGGGCTCAAAAGGACTTGAATGTCGAAGGGCTGACATTCGGCTCATGGCTTGACATAGCCCTAAATTGGTTCTAGGTTTGTTTTCTGGAGATGTGACAATAGGGAATATTGTAGAGCATGGTTCAAAAGGATTAGTGGACAAAGTGGCATTTCAATTGCTCAAATGTAACAAGTCTAAATCATTCAATGCCACTGGTGGACATGCACTGACATAGTGCTAGACATGGCCAGAAACTAGGGCATTGCATAACTTTTGACTCAGGACTCCAATTGATGCACAACTTTGTCTGGGGTTTAGGCCTTGATAACAACTACAAAACTCTCAACAGGCTCAAGGGCAGAAAGTGGACGGAAGGTGGCCAAATCTGGTGAGCAAACACGGTGGCCTGAACTACTGGACAGTAATCTTGGCATGATCATAACTTTTGATCTACGCCGATTCAGGGTTCTAGACAATGGAGTAAGTTGCTTAGGGGGTTGAGGCCTAGCTAGATGACAAGGTTTTATCGGTTGGTTTGGCCAGAAAATGAACTCCGGCAATCGGGGACGAAGACGAAGGCACCGATTTGGGCGTTTTCGTTCCAGGGCATTTGAACTCAATTCCACGCTCGGGAAGCATCTAGGGGTCATCACGAAGCTATTGGTGTACTCAATTTCGCCAGAGAATGGCTGGAGAAGCACGGCGGCGTTCTCCGGCGAACTGCCGAGGCTCGAACATGGAAATTCAATGCTCGGGGCAAAATTAGCGCTTCCAAGTTTGCAGGCTTGTTCCTCCTAGCTCACTGATCATTATTCTCTACTGGCACGAGGATCAATTTGGCTTGAATCACTCGGCATTAGGGGAACAGGGGATCACTGCTTTTCCGGTGATTGCCGGCGTTGAGGTTCGCCGGGGGTCAATTAACGGCTATGGCACATACAGGGGGATAAGGGGGTCTTACTGGTGAAGTTGGTTTTGGGGGGGAAGCTGCGGTCGAAGCTGGCTCCGTGAGCTTCAGAGGTGGAGGCTAAGGCTTGTAGTTGCGGGGTGGTGTGAAGAGATGTTGGGCAAAGGGGGGGCTTTATATAGCCGCGGGGTTGAGCTCTCGGGAGTTACAGCAATCGCCGGTGAGATATTTTCTGGCGCTGGAGCGGTCAGCGAGGCACATCAGGACATGGCGGGAGCTTTGCCAGAGACGAGGTATCGCGCGGAATCTGGATTTTGTCAGGACGACGAGATAGCGATCTCCGGGATGGCAACCATGTGGCGTAAAGCTTCTGACAACAGCAGGCACGCGCGCGCGTGGGGAAGAACACGGCACAGCGCGGGTGAGGTGCTCCACGGTGGCGGTCAGTTCTGCGCGGGTGGTAGCTACGTGGCTGCGTGGTGGCAGCGCGGGGAACTTCGCCGGCGATGAGTTCAACGGCGAGGCAAAATGGCGGGGCTCTGGTCCAATTGCTCTGGTCGTGGTCGAAAATGGCACGGGGGCCTGGTTGCAAACTTTGGACTGATTTGCGAAGGTTTGGACTAAACTGTGAGGGTTTTGGCTCGGGGACTTGGGCCTATTTGCAATTCTGGAAATCTGAAGGGCTGGTTTGAATTTTGACTTTGCAGCTGAGTGTCACTAAATGTCTTAGACTCATCCAGCAGGAAAAATGGTAAAATCCGATAAGATCTGGTGGTTTTGACAAAAATTGAAAACAGGGTAAAATAGGGTAATTAGGGTTTGACATTTTGTCGGGGCTGAAATTAGGGTTTCGGTTGAGATTTTTGCGTTCTTCCAGAAGGGAAAACCGTAAGAAAAATGAAAGAAATATAATCACTTGATCAAATTTGAATTTGGAGATGATCTGGGACTTTTAGCCTTTTTGGGCTTTTTGAAAATTCTGAAAAGGACTAAACTGAAACACTTTTGTACTAAAATGTGAAAATGATCTGGGAGATGAAATTTAGCTGCCAACTTTTAGGTTAAGGTGGTGGCATACCTAAGATCAAGATAGGGTTGAGACATCAGGGATCCCGAAGAAGATATGCTGACTCGCAAGCAGAAAAAGATAGCGAAAACAGGGATGTTACAGGTAGACCCTTACGAATTTGTGCAGGTATACTCCACAGCCATCTTCGCGGCCGGGGGGGACGAGACAGTACAATGCAACGTCTTTCCCCTCTACCTCACCGGCATCGCCCGCTCCTGGTTCTACAACCTAAAGGCCGGCTCCATCAAGTCTTTCACGCAGCTCAAGCGAGAGTTCTGCGCAAACTTCCAGGGGAACTACGTGCGCGAGGACTGGGGAAACCATCAGAAGCTTCTTCAAGCGCTTTGCTAAGGTGAAGAGTAAAGTGGCCCACGTCGCCGACTCTACGGTCATTGAAGCCTGCAAAAGCGGCATCCTCCCGGGGGAGCTCCACCGAAGCTCTCCCGGAGCTGCCCCTCTTCCGCCGACGAGCTCTTCAACGTACTCGAAAAGTACGCTCGGGCGGAGGAAGACGACCTCTGGAAGAAGACCCAGGGATCCCCTCAAGCTCCCCAGGCAGGGGGGGCGTAACGAGCCATGGCCTCGGGACACCTTTGTCCTCGAGGGCGGAGGCGGCTCGCGCGACCCCCTGAGGGGCAACCGCCCCTTCCCCAAGCCGAAAGGCCACGGGGGAGGACTGTCTTCGCGCGGCCGGGAAGGCCCCGTGGGGAGAAGGCGGGAAGGACCGTGGCGCAGCTTCCACGGGTCCAGTACCCACGCTACCCAAGACTGCGGCCAGCTATTGCAGCACTTCGCGGTGTTCCTCGACCAGCGCGGGCAGGGGGGGGACTCCGGCCTCCTTGCTCCCTCGGCCAGCTGTTCCGGCCCTTCCCGCTCCCGCGGGGGGTCAGCAGACGCAGACGCAGGAGGGGGAGCCTTCAGAAGCTCTCCCCTTTCAAACTTCCCAGCGCCACATCAACGTCATCGTGGGAGGGTCCGCCTCCGGGCGGGACTCTAAGCGCCAGCGTAAGGAGTACGTGCGCGAGGTCAAGGTTGTGGGGGTGCTACACGCGTCCCCGCCACCTGATTGGTCGGACGTCCCCCTCACCTTCACGGCGGAAGACGCGCGAGGGGTTCGCTTCCCCCACGACGACGCGCTCATCGTCTCCGCGACAATCTACAACTGTCACCTGGCCCGCATCCTTGTGGACGGCGGAAGCTCCACCGACGTCCTATTTCTGAAGGCCTTCAAAGAGATGTAGGTGGATGAGAAGCTCCTGCAGCCCGCGGCAGGGCCCCTGTAAGGGTTCGTCCCGGGGAAGGAAATCCACCCCGTGGGCAAGGTAGACCTCCCTATGACATTCGGCACCCCGGAGAACTACCGGACCGAGCTGGTCTGCTTTGACGTAGTGGACCTCCCCTCCTCCTACAACGCGATTATGGGGAGGACCACAATCAACCGGCTGGGGGCTGCCACCCATCAAAACTACCTCTGCATGAAGATCCCCGGGCCGCATGGCATGATCAACATCCGGGGGGACCAAGACATGGCCCGTGCTATATACGAGCGCGCTGCGGCCACAATCGGAAGCGTCAACCTCATAAAGACGCCCGGGGGGGAGTCTTCTCCCCCGGAACTAGACGTCACTGCGCCACCGCCCAGGAGGCCCCTCCTCAAGTCGCGTCCGGAAGGGGGCCTCCAGAAGGTCCTGCTGTCCCCGGGCGACGAAGACAAAACCGTCCGGATCGGGGCGGAGCTCCCCGAGGAGTACGCAGCTCAACTTGCAGCTTTTCTGCGCGAAAACTCTGATGTTTTTGCGTGGAAGCCTTCGGACATGCGGGGCGTCGCCTGGGAGGTCATTGAGCACAAGCTCGCAGTGGCCCCCGGTCACCCCCCGATCAAGCAGAAGCTGCGAAAACTCTCCCTCGAGCGCCAAGAGGCCATCAAGGTGGAGATCGCCCGGCTCCGAGAGGCGGGGTTCATTCAGGAGGTCCTGCACCCCGAGTGGCTCGCGAACCCCGTCCTCGTGAAGAAGTCAACCGGCAGGTGGCGGATGTGCGTGGACTTCACCGACCTTAACCGTGCCTACCCCAAAGACAACTTCCGCCTCCCGCGGATTGACCAGCTCGTCGACTCCACAGCGGGGTGCGAGCTCATGAGTTTCCTGGACGCCTACTCGGGCTACCATCAAGTCATGATGGCGGAAGGGGACGAGGAAAAGACGAGTTTCATAACTCCCCTCGGAACCTTCTGCTACGTCCATATGCCCTTCGGGCTCAAGAACGCGGGCGCGACCTTCCAGCGCCTCATGATGCTGGTCTTCAAAGATCAAGTCGGCCGCAATGTCGAAGTCTACGTAGACGACGCGGTCGTCAAGAGTCCCCGCGCAGCCTCCCACATCGACAACTTGGCTGAAACCTTCCGCAACCTCCGCGCGTTCAGGCGGAAGCTCAACCCGGAGAAGTGCACCTTCGGGGTGCCCGGGGGGAAGCTCCTAGGTTTCCTCGTGTCCCAGCGGGGCATTGAGGCAAACCCTGAGAAGATCCGGGCATTCCTAGACATGGCCCCGCCGCGCTCCGTCAAGGATGTCCAGCGGCTCTCCGACCGCCTAGCCGCGCTAAGCCACTTCGTCTCCCGGTCGGGGGAGCGAGGCCTCCAGTTCTTCAAGATCCTCCGAGGGCTCGAGGGGTTCCGCTGGACCTCCGAGGCCCAGGAGGCGTTCGACGACCTCAAGAAGTACCTCACGAGCCCTCCAATGCTCTTGAGCCCGTCTCCGGAAGAGCCCTTGCTCCTCTACCTTGCCGCGACCCCCGTCGCCGTCAGTGCGGTCTTGGTGAAGGAGCAAGGGGGGCAGCAGCGTCCCATGTACTACATGAGTGAGGCCCTCCAAGGGGCCAAAACTCGGTACACGGAGATGGAGAAGATCTGCTACACCCTCTTGATGGCGTCCCGGAAGCT
This sequence comes from Pharus latifolius, assembly GCA_019359835.1. Lineage (NCBI taxonomy): Eukaryota > Viridiplantae > Streptophyta > Magnoliopsida > Poales > Poaceae > Pharus > Pharus latifolius. The sequence continues at coordinate 44,266,483 of CM033323.1, forward strand.
TCGCCATTACTTCCAGGGGCACCACATCACCGTCCCGTCGTCCCTCCCCCTGGGGCAGGTACTGCGGAACAAAGAAGCCACCGTCCAGATTGGGAAGTGGGGGGCCGAGCTCGCCCCCTTGTCCCTGTCCCTGACCGGCCGCTCCGCCGTCAAGTCACAGGTTCTCGCTGACTTCGTCGTAGAGTGGACTCCCGCCTCTGGGTCCGGGGACGAAGACCTCCCTGTGCCACCCCGACGCAGTGACCATTGGACCCTCCTGTTCGATGGGTCGCTGTGTCTCACCGGGGCTGGTGCGGGAGTAGTCCTCCGGAGCCTCGAGGGGAAGGAACTCTAGTACACCGCGCGGCTCGAGTTCCCCACAACCAACAACGTCGCCGAATACGAGGCTTTGCTCCTCGGGATGCGCCTTGCGCGCTCCCTGGGGATCCGACGCCTCCTAGTCAAGGGAGATTTTCAGCTCGTAGTTTGCCAAATGGACAAGTCTTACCTGTGCCATGACGCAAACTTAAGTCTTTATTTGCAGGAGGTGCGAAAGATGGAGAGGCATTTTGACGGCCTCGAGGCCCGACATATCCCGCGAAGGGACAATGACCAGGCCGACGCCTTAGCCCGGCAGCAAGAGCCCGGGAATCGCTCCCCAAGGGGGCCTTCTTGGAAATCATCACGAAGCCCTCGGTGGCCTCCCCGGACGCGGGCGACGAGCCTCATGTCCCGGAGGTCGCCGAGATCACCCGGACTCCGTCCTGGATGGACCCCCTCATCTCCTTCATCAAGGGGGAGGGGGACCCTCCCGGTGAGACCGAGGCTAAGCGCCTCCGTGCCAAAGCCCGGGCATATCTCCTGCTGGAGGGGAGGCTCTACAAGCGGGGGGCTTCCGCCCTCCTGCGCTGCCTCCCCTGGCTGGAGGGACTTCAACTTCTCGAAGACATCCACACGGGGAGCTGTGGTTCTCACCTAGCCCCGCGTGCCATCGCGGCCAAGGCCCTCCGATAGGGCTTCTACTAGCCCACGGTCATGCGCGACGCCCGAGACCTTGTCTCCGCGTGCGAGGCATGCCAGAAGATGGCCAAGGGCTCGAACCTCCCCCCTATAGCACTGCAGACAATCCCCATCACTTGGCCCTTCGTGCGCTGTGGGATGGACCTCCTAGGGCCCTTCCCCCAAGCGCCCGGAGGATACAAGTATGCGGTAGTCGCGGTCGACTATTTCACAAAGTGGGTTGAGGTGGAGCCTTTGGCCAGTATCACGTCCCGGGACATCCAGCGGTTTTTCTGGTAAAACGTCGTATGTCGTTCTGGTGTCCCCCGGGAAATCACTGTGGACAACGGGACCCAATTCGACTCGACTTATTTTCGGGAATTCTGCGAAGGCCTGGGGCTCATCATCCACTTCGCCTCAGTGGCCCATCCCCGGAGCAATGGGGCTGTCGAGAGGGTCAACGGCGTGATCCTACAGGGGTTGCGCCGAAGACTCGGGCAAACCGCTTCTAAGCGGCGTGCATCCTCTGCCTCCCTAGCATCCTCTGCTCCATGCGCACAACCGACAAGGCTTCTACTGGCCCACGGTCATGCGTGACGCGCGAGACCTTGTCTCTCCGTACGAAGCATGCCAGAAGATGGCCAAGGGCTCGAACCTCCCCCCTATAGCGCTGCAGACTATCCCCATCACTTGGCCCTTCGTGCGCTGGGGGATGGACCTCTTAGGGCCCTTCCCCCCAGCGCCCGGAGGATACAAGTATGCGGTGGTCGCGGTCGACTATTTTACAAAGTGGGTTGAGGCGGAGCCATTGGCCAGCATCACGTCCCGGGCCGTCCAGCTGTTTTTCTAGAAAAACGTCGTATGTCGTTTTGATGTCCCCCGGGAAATCACCGTGGACAACGGGACCCAATTCGACTCGGCTTATTTCCGGGAATTCTGTGAAGGCCTGGGGCTCGGCATCCACTTCGCCTCAGTGGCCCATCCCCGGAGCAATGGGGCCGTCGAGATGGTCAACGATGTAATCCTACAGGGGTTGCACCGGAGACTCGAGCAAACCGCTTCTAAGCGGGGTGCATGGGCAAAGGAGCTCCCTATCATCCTCTGCCCCATGCGCACGACCCCGTCCCGGGCGACGGGACGTACTCCCTTCTCCCTGGTCTGCGGGGCGGAGGCAGTCCTCCCCTCGGAGATCGGCTTCCGGTCACGCCCGCAGCGTACCAGGCCAACGAGGCCAATCAGCGCCTGGAGATCGACCTCGTGGAGGAGGAACGCGACCGAGCGCTCCTCCGCCACGCCATCTACGAACAAGAGACGGCGTGCGCGAAAGGTCCTTCCGCCTTGGGGACCTTGTCCTCAAGCGCGTCACGGACCCCCAAGCCCAGGGGAAGCTCTCCCCCAAGTGGGAGGGCCCCTACAGGATCTCTGCGGTCCAGGGCTCGGGAGCTTACAAGCTCTCCAACCTTCAAGAGCAGGAGCTGAAGCACACGTGGAAGTTCTACGTTTAGCCTTACGGGCCTGTCCCCACCCCCGGAGCGATCACGCCGGAGGGGGAGGAGGGACACTGTACTTTCTTTTCCTCCCCTTTCGCGACTTCGCAGGGGGAGGCACTGTACTTCATTTTATTAGCAATACATAGGTCTTGCTCTTCAACTATCTCATTGTAGGTTCCTCTCATTACCGCCCCTAACGGCGATGCCCCCCCCGCGAGGACGCCCTCCCCACGAGGAAGCCCTCCCCGTGAGGATGCCCTCCTTGTGAGGAAGTGGGCCCAGACCCAGCAAGTCCCTCCTGTAGGGCGGCTTACGATCAGCCCTCGTGGACTGAGGGTGTAAGCGGCAACCCGGTCCCCAGCGGCCGCGGTAACGAGTCACTTTGGGAGACTAGTCCCCTGCCCAAACACTCAAGACTCGTCATCGGGCACTTCCTCCTCCGGGAGTAGACGCTCTCCCTAGTGGGACGTCTAATGGCTTTCTTGGATATCTCTTCCTCCTCCGGGAGTAGACGCTCTCCCCAGCGGGACGTCTAATGGCTTTCTTGGATATCTTGTCCGAGGAGACTTTATTCCCAGCTCCCCGTTCTCACGGCGACCGGACGATTGCCTCCCGGCGACGTTATTCCCGGCTCCCCGTTCTCACGGTGACCGGATGATTGCCTCCCGGCGACCCTATTCCCAGCTCCCCGTTCTCACGGCGACCGGATGATTGCCTCCCGGAGACCCTATTCCTGGCTCCCCGTTCTCACGGCGACCGGATGATTGCCACCCGGCGACCCTATTCCCGGCTCCCCGTTCTCACGGCGACCGGATGATTGCCTCCCGGCGATGTTATTCCCGGCTCCCCGTTCTCACGGCGACCGGATGATTGCCTCCCGGCGACCGTATTCCCGGCTCCCCGTTCTCACCGCGACCAGACGATTGCCTCCCGGCGACTTTATTCCCGGCTCCCCGTTCTCACGGTGACCGGATGATTGCCTCCCGGCGACCCTATTCCCGGCTCCCCGTTCTCACGGCGACCGGACAATTGTCTCCCGGAGAAGTTACGGATTTCTCGGACATTCCTTCCCCGGAGACCTTATTCCCGACTCCCCCTTCTCACGGTGATCGGACGATTACCTCCCAGGAAGCTCGCCTCTGGAAATCTCATCGAGTTTTCCTGGACGTTTCTTCCACACGAGGCCTCATTCCCGGCTCCCCGTTCTCACGGCGACCAGACGACTGTCTCCCGGAAGGTCTTTACCTTGGAAACCTCGTTTTAAAATTTTCTAACTTAGAAAAATTCCTATGCTACAGGTCACCTTCACCCCGGGGCCCTTGCTACCCCCACAGCGCGGGGAGCTACCCTCCGGCCCGCTGTGGGCGGGGGGGATAAGGAACCCCCGGGTGCCGGCGGCACCTCCCATGAGCAAACTTAGCTCATCCTTGTCAAAAGGAGTCGTCCAGACCAACCAAGAAGAAAAAAATAAAAAGACGACAAAGAAGAAGCAAGCAAACGGCTTTATTGATCGTAAAACCCGGAGGACATCTTCCCCCTCCGGTGGGCATCGGAAACGGTACAACCCGGGTTCTGACCCGGGGGATCTTCTCATCCTAAGGCTCCTACGCCTAATACTCCGGGAGGCTCTCCGCTAGCTCCCGGGCCAAGTCCCGGTACAATGCGCGCACGCGGCGCCGAGCGTCCCGGAGCACATCTTCGGGCCAGAACTCGTATCCCGCCGGTGGAAGTATCTGAAGAGGAGGTATCATCCGGAACCCCGGACGCGGGGGGGGGAGACAGTTCGGCGCGATGATTGTCAAAATTGTCCAAGTGCCACTCCGGATGCCACCTTAACCAGACGGGCTCCCGGACGGCGTCCCCACTGTGCTTCCCGGAGATGAGACTTAGCAAGATCAGGGCCACTTGGGCGTACCCGAAAGAGCCCCTCCCGAACCTTTGCCCGGGAGTAACCTCCCGGGAACCCTGGTAACATTGCATTCAATTCAAAGACTTAGAAAAATTTCTAACTCTATTGCATTCAAAATATCTTTTTACAAGTGTCCGGGGCTTCTTCCAAGAAGCTACCGGGATCAACAGTCCTAGGAAAACAAAAGGGTCCTATCTAAAGACCCGGGGGGTGGTTCATACTCTTTCATTGGCGTCCTCCCCCCGGGGGGCTTCCTCCGAGGCCGGGGCTGGGGCGTCCACTACCGGAGGCGCCGGTGCCGGGAATCTCACCCAGATGATCCGATCGTAGAAACCCCCGGCGAGCTGCTCCACCTCCCGGCGCGAGGGCTCGAAGAACTCGGGGAAGCTCCGCGGGATATGGCCCCCGATCGCCCGGGGGCCACCTCCCCGGTGCTCGACGAGCCCGGCCGCGGCCGTGACGATGGGGACCTCCCGGCCTCGCGCCCGGGCGTCCGCTGCCTCCGGGATCATGGAGACTTGTGCGTTAAGAAAACGCACAGCCTCCGCGAGTGTGGCCGGGGGCACCTCCGAGCCACCCACGGAGCCTAGGCTTACGCCAAGGCTCTCGAGGGCCGAGCTGACAGAACGGCCCGCGTCGACTACCGCCCGGACGCACGAATCCTCGACCTCCTGGAAGGCCTCCTCCCTTGCCTTCGCCTCCTCCCGGAGGCGGCCGTTGACGGTCTCCGAGACGGGAACCTGGGCCCGGACCCGGACCAGCTCCTGGAGAGCTTCGTCCCGCTGGCCCAGGTAGGCGGCGGCCTTGTCCTCCTCGTCTTTTGAGCAGCCGGATGACGCGCTGCTCAACGCCCCAGGTAATTGCCGCCCCCTATAAATTGCAGAGTTAGAAAAATTTTGGATGCAGGGAGCCAAAAGAAAGCGACAACCACTTCGGGTGAATACCTGGGCTTGAAGGTACCGAAGCTCCGCGAAGCGATCGTGGAGCATCCCCCCCTCGATGAAGGCCTGGACCTTCGGGATCTGCAGGCCTTCCGCGTAACGCTCGACATCCCCTGCGGAATGCAGGGGGGTCTCCCGCCCGGCGCTTGTCCCGCCACGGTCGGTAACGGGCTCCCGGACCTGGGCGCCCGGTATGACCTCGGTCGGGGTGGCGGTCGTCGTCGTCTTCGTCGTCGAAGTGCCCCCCGAGGAAGTGGATGAGGACGCTTCGGAGGGGGTCCCGCGCCGGGGGGGATCATCAGCCCTTTCCCCTTCCCGGGCGGGAGGGCCCCCGGGGCCCCCACTTCCGGCGGGACCTCGTAGACCGAGGGGCTCGCCCCCTCGTCCACGGGCCACTCCACCCGCGGAGGCGAGGTCTCCGCGAACCTCACCTCCGGTTTCTCCGGCTCCAAGGGTGCCGGGGGTGCCAGGAGGACTGCTACTGAAGGAGACGACGGGGCGTAGTCCGCTGAATCGGACGCCGCCCCGCCCGCGGCCGGCTCCTTCCCCCGGGCCTCGACGGGGCTCTTCGGGGGAGGAGGTATTGCTTCTTTCCGGGATGGTGCCCGGGCGCGCTCGGTCCCGGGGGTCTCGTCCCGGGGCTTCGCCGGTGTCGCTGCTGGCGTCGTCGAAGGGCCGGGGGTTTTTTGGACTCTGGCCTTCTTAGGCTCAAAGCCCCCGGCCGCGTCCTTCCCCCGTTTGTGCGACCCGGGGGTAGGGAGGGGCTTCCTCTCCGGCAGCTGCAGCCCGTAGGCCTCAGCCACCAAGTTCCGGTGAGGACCCTCCCCCACGAGGCGCACGACGCGCTCGTGCTCGTCGGCGAAGTACCTCCCCAGGAGGTTCTCAGCCTTTTCTCGCGCCGCCGGGTACGGCCGAACTACAAGAGGTAAAGAGTTAGTCAAATTTTCAAAAATTCGTAAAATGCAATGAAGCAGGTTACCGGCACTTACGTCGGGTTACCGGCACCACTGCTCCGGGCCCATGCCGATCCCCCTTCTCCCGCGTGAGAAGGGGGAGATCCTCAGGAGCATCATCTCCTCGGCGGCGTCCCGCATAGAGTGGGTCTTTCGGGAGATGATCACCTTGCCGAGGAGCTCGAGCTCCTCGTCCGTCCACACCGGAGGCTTCGGCGCGGACGACCTACTGTAAGAGGCGGGCTCTGGGGCGTACGTCACCTCGTCGTCCCGGACCCGGAGGTAGAACCACCTCCAGATCCAGTCGCCCCAGTGGTCCCGGGAGGCTGCCGCCGGGTAATCAGCCACCCGGGATGGCAGCATCTGCACCATCACCGAGCCGAAGGGGGACATGGGTGCCCCCTTCACCAGGTGGGAGCTCCGCACCGCCGGTTCGTAGAAGTACCGGAAGACGCGTAGGGTGGGCTCCCTCCCGGTCACCGTCTCGAAGAGCCAGATGAAGAGGCCCATCCGGACGATCGCGTTCTGGGTGAGGTGGTTGAGGGCCACCCCATACTCCTTCAAAAACTCCCGGAGCATGGGATGCACCGGGAGCCGGAGCCCCGCCTCCAGGAAGGCCTCGAAGGCCACGACCTCTCTGGGCCTGGGGCGGGGGGCTCCGTCCTTCTTCACGGGGACCCGGATGTCCCCGTCCTCGACAACGCCGCGTTCGACCATGGACTCGGCGTCCTCGGCCGTGAACTCGGACGCCCAGAGGAAGTCCAGAGCGACCTCCTCCGGGGGCACCTCGGTAGTCTTCGCTCGACCCTTCGGTGCCATCAGGTTAGTTTTTTCCGGAGACTAACTTTTCACGAGGCTAAGCCTAAAAGTTCCGGACGCTTGCTACCGGGCGCTAGCTACCGGGAAGAGCTACCGGGAGAGAGCTACTGCGAGAGCTAAAATCGCTAAGGATGAGAAGTTTGGAATGAAGTTCCCGGGCCCCCCAAGGCCCTATTTATAGGGGCGAGCCGTGGTCCAGATGGGCGCCACGTGGCACCCCGCGGAGCAATCTGGACCGTTGAAGTTCAACCCGTGAGCGGGAAACGAAGGGACTAGCGCGTGAATCGAGGCACCGGTTCGAACCACGAGCACATTTATGGCGAAGCGGCGCGGCCTTAAGGGCCAGGCATGAAAGCCGAAGCGTCACGGCTCTGGTGGCTTGGTCCGGAGATTTTCCCGATGATATGTACCATACCCACCGGGGACTCGAGCATCGTCCCTGGGGGGCATGGGGGGCTGCTGTTGGGGGAAATCTCCGCGAGACTAAGTCCAGATAAGTTGTGTCACATTGGCCCGGGGACGTGGCCTCCGGTCCCTCCCCGGGTGCCGCCTTTTGGCCCCCGGGACCTGGCCTCCGGCGCCGGTCCCGGGCGCTGCCATTTGCCCGGGGCCTTGGCCTCCGGGGCCCCCCGAGCGCCGCCATTTTGGCCCCTGGGACCTGGCCTCCGGCGCCGGTCCCGGGTGCTGCCATTTGCCCGGAGACGTGGCCTCCGGTGCCTGCCCCAGGCGCCGCCTTTTGGTTCCCGGGACCTGGCCTCCGGCGCCGGTCCCGGGCGCCGCCTTTTGGCTCCCGGGACCTGGCCTCCAGCGCCGGTCCCGGGCGCCGCCTTTTGGCCCCCGAGACCTAGCCTCCGACGCCGGTCCTGGGCGTCGCTATGTGCATCATCCAAAGTTTTGCTTACATAGTATATAGCATGCAAAACCTTATTTGTTCTTTGCTCTAGAATAGAGCCAATTGCATAGTTATTAGCATTACACGTCAATTCAAAAGATTCATTCCAATTTTGAGGTTGTATGATGGGAGCCATAGTTAATGCAAGTTTCAATTGATTAAAGGCGTTAAGAAATTTTTCATCAAAATCAAAAGGCACATCTTTACCAAGCAAATGAGTGAGAGATTTAGCAGTTTTGGAAAAATCCTTAATGAAACGACAGTAAAAACTTGCATGTCCCAAGAAACTGTGTATACTCTTCATGTTCGTTGGTGGTGGAAGACTTGCTATGACTTCAATCCCTCGTTTAGAAATTGCATGGCCAAGTACCACGTCTTCTTGAGCCATGAGTTGGCACTTTCCCAATTTAGCACAAGGTTAACTTCTTCGCACCTACTTAAGACTTGAGAAAGATTTTGCAAACAGGCATCGAAAGAAGAACCATAAATGCTAAAATAATCCATAAAGACTTCCATTATTTCTTCGATTAAATCTGAAAAGATAGCCATCATACATCGTTGAAAGGTTGCCAGCATGTTATATAACCCAAACGGCATTCGCCGGTAGGCAAAAGTACCAAAAGGACATATAAACATCGCCTTATCTTGATCATCGGGATGAATCGGGATTTGAAAGAACGCCGAATACCCGTCAAGAAAACAAAAATATGCATGTTTGGCCAAACTTTCCAACATTTGATCAATGAAAGGTAATGGAAAATAATCCTTCCTAGTGACACTATTTAATTTACAATAATCAATGCACATGCGCCATCCAGTAACAAGTCTAGTTGGGATCAACTCATTGTTAGCATTCTTAACCACAGTCACACCTTCTTTCTTTGGAACCACATGAACAGGACTAACAAAATTACTATCAGAAATAGGATAAATGATACCCGCATCTAATAGTTTAGAAATTTCAGCTTTAACAGTTTCCTTCAAGTTTGGGTTTAGTCTACATTGACGCTCAACGAAGGTTTTATTTTCATCAACTAGAGCAATTCTATGCATGCAAATTTTAGGGCTAATCCCTTTAATATCATCAATTGAATAACCAAGAGCATTGCGATGCACACGAAATAAAGAAATCAATTTTCCTAGTTGTGAATTGGTCAAGTTTGCATTAACAATGATAGGTTGCATCTCATCATCATCCAAGAGCACATATTTCAGTGAGGAAGGAAGAGTTTTAAGTGCAGGTTTACTTACCTTTTCCTTACCTGTGACGTCGGAATCCGAGATGTTCTCTTTGGATGGTTCTTTTGTTGGTTCATCTTCTTCACTGTTGTCCATTTTTTTGTTTTCAAATTTCTTGTCTGTCTCTCCTCCCAAAGTAAGTTGAAGTGGTGACTCCTCTTCTAAGACTTCTTCTAGAGTATCCATGCTACAAATTTTCTCCTCATGCATAGGGCAGTGGACAAGTTTAGACATTTTAAATAAAATTTTCTCCTTCCCTATGCGAAAAGTAATTCGTCCCTCATGAACATCAATGAGGGCACCTACTATCCAGAGCATTGGTCATCCTAATATAATAGGTATAGCAGCATCTTCATCCATATCGAGAACAACAAAATCAATTGGAAGATAAAATGTACCGACTTGAAGAGGCACATCTTCCAGGATTCCTTTCGGATGCTTGACCGATCGATCTTCAAGTTGTAGAACCATGAGGGTAGGTTTGATTGCACCCATGCTCAAATGTTGTGCAATGGTGAGAGGCATCACACTAACGCTTGCACCTAGGTCGCAAAGAGCTCGATTTATGTGTATCGTACCTATATTGCAAGGGATGGAGAAGCTCCCTTGATCCCATAGCTTTGCCGGCATCCTATTCTAAATCAAAGAACTACAATTATCGGTCAAAGAAACAATTTGAAATTCACTCAAATCCCTCTTTTTAGTAAGAATGTCTTTCAAGAATTTTCCATAAGAATCAAGCACAGTCACATTAAGATTTTTCAAGATTTCCACAAATTTTTCAAATTGCTTATCGCTTTTACGTACCTTCCCGGGAAAGGTGGAGTTGGATTATAAATACGTGTTACCCGATTTTCTTCACTTTCCTTTTCTTTTGGTTTGGCTTCCTTGTCATCATCCTTTGCTGGTGGTAATGGTATTTGCTCAACTTCGCTTGCCAGTGCAGATTCGGTTGGTGGTGTTCATTCCTGTAGCTTTGTTCCACTCCTTAAGATCACTACATTAGAAATAAGAGGGTTAGAACAAGCTATGCAATTAATTTGTTCAGCATTGAGAGGATTAATAGGTTAAGAAGGAAGAGTGTTATCATTTTTCGGCGCAAGATTCACCAATTGTGCGATTTGAGTCTCGAGCATGCAGACGTGAGTTGATATGGAGTCTATCTTTTGGGTCATGGACGTCTTTTCTTTCTCTTGATTTGCTAGAAAGTTCTCTAGCATGCACTCTATATTCAACTGCTTGGGTTGTCGTTGGTTTTACGATTGATCAGGTTGCTGATTTTGTGGATGGAACGGCGGACTTTGAGCTTGATATTAGGGATTTTGTCGATGTAGTTGCTGCTGTCCAAAATTTGGTTGTTGGTGTTGAGGTTGTTGACTTTGTCCTAACCATGCAAAAATTTGATTGTTGCACCATCCAGAGTTATACGAGTAAGGAAAAGTATTATCTTGCCATTGTTGCATACCTTGAAAGGCGTTTTCCTGCCCCATGGATGGGTTAAATTGGTATTCATGGCCATAGTGACCTTGTATGCCGCACAATTCACACACTACAAAGAAATGCAGCCCACTAACCCCTATCTTCTAACGGTTATACGCAATCTGGAAGAAAACTGTTAGTGTACAAGGCCCGCAGTGGAGAACAGCTATTTTACTAACGGTTAGGTCGTGGGAAACCGTTAGTAAAAATCACATTACTTATTCTAACGGTTCATAATATATTAACCATTAGAAGAGAGAAAATTTTACTAACAGTTTGTTTTGTGTAACTGTTAGTAAAACAACGTTATTTATTCTACTGGTTATTACTATATTAACCGTTAGAAGAGAGTAAAGTGTACTAACGGTTGTGTATTGGAACCGTTAGTAAAACCTCATTATTTATTCTAACAGTTATTACGGTATTAACCAATAGATTAGAGGAAAGTGTACTAACGGTTGTGTTTTCGAACCGTTAGTAAAGTTCCACTATAAGTCAAATTAACCCACTCGACCCTTGCTAACCATCTCGATCTCTGTTAATTTCCTTCTGTTCCACACTCCAAGCTAGAGTGATTTGGGCAAGCTAGATGGAAGGAAGGTAATTCAATCCCTCCCGCTAATGTAAACTTCTTATCACCTCTCTCTCTCTCTCTACTTCCAAACTAGTTGTAGCTGCAAGCTAGGAGGCTAGCTAGCTAGCTATAGCTTGCTGAAGTTAAGCTAGGAATGATTTATGGCTAAAGTTAATAAGCTAGCTGGCTGGCTCCTACAATTAATTCATTAAGTTAGGGTTTCATATATCAATTGTAAGTAATTGTATACATATAGCCAATTTAGCCATGTTTCATGCATGCATGCCTGAGTCATTAATAATTTTTTCTAATTTGTCAATTTTGTGAATTGTGGATGGACTGAGAATATTGGATATATGGAATTATACTACTCTTGAGTATTTGGAGGGTGTGAATGGGTTTATTAAATTTGCTAAGCAAGAAAAGGCGAAGAAGGGAGAAAAAAGATATGCATTGTCCTTGTACAGATTGTATGAACTTAAAGAGATTTAGCAACTCTGATCAAATTAAGAGTCAATTGATTCGTCGTGGTTTTAACGCACGATATACCCATTGGATATGACATGGTGAAGATCTTGAGGAAATGAACACTGGTACCACTTAGCAAGACCCGGAAGTGGATTGCAGTAATGATGATCATCAAAACTTTGATAATGTTCATTCAGATGTGCATGGAGATCATGACAATTTAGATGAAATGTTACGTGATGTAGAAGAAGATTACAGCAAAAACGACTTTGCTAAATTTGAGAAATTGATTGTTGATTCTGAGAAACCTTTGTTCCCTGGATGTGCAAAATTTACAAAGTTGTCTTCTGTGCTGAGATTATATAACTTGAAGGCAAGCAATGGTTGGAGTGATAAGAGTTTCACGGCACTATTTGATCTTTTAGCTGACATGCTTCCAAAAGGAAATGAGTTATCAAGATCGGTTTACCACGCCAAAAAACTGTTATGTCCGTTGTGAATGGAAATCGAAAGAATACATGCATGCCCAAATGATTGTGTGCTGTACCATAACGAGTATGAGGATTTGCATGTTTGTCCTAGATACAGTGCGTCGCTGTATAAGCATAGGGACAGATTTTATCATAGTGAATGTGACGAGGTAAAGAAAGGGCCTCTGGCAAAAATTGTGTGGTATTTGCCTGTGATTTCTAGATTGAAACGGCTATTTGCAAATCTGAAAGATGCGAAGTACTTGGGTTGGCATGCTGAAGGCCGAAAACAAGACGGAAAACTAATATATCCAGCTGATTCTATTCAATGGAGAAACATTAACATGAGCATTTTGTGAGTTTGGCGGTGAAGTGAGGAATATAAGGTTTGGGCTGAGTACATATGGTATAAATCCACATGGAAATATGAGCATTTGGCATAGCACTTGGCCGGTTCTTTTATGCATCTATAATCTTCCTCCTTGGTTATTTATGAAGAGTAAGTACATCATGATGTCGTTACTAATCTCAGAACCCAGACAACTCGAGAATGATATTGATATGTTTCTAGAGCCTTTAATCGAGGATTTACAGAAATTGTGGAGTGAAGGGGTGCGGGTGTGGGATGCATATAACCGAGAGAATTTCATATTGCGGGCCATGATATTTTGCACCATAAATGATTTTTTGGTCTATGGAAATTTCTCGAGGTATAGTACGAAAGGAGGCAAGGCTTGCCCTATTTTCTTGGATGAAACTGAAAAAAGGTGGTTACAGAACTGCAGAAAAATAGTGTACATGGGTCACCGCAAGTTTCTTTCGATGCATCACGCCTACCATAAGAAGAGGAAATCATTTAATGGGAAGCCTAAGAAAGGATTAGCCCCAGTGTTTGTGACAAGTAAGGAGCTTTACTTGCGCGTGAAGGACATCAAAGTTGAGTTTAGTAAATATTTTGAACCTCCAGAAAAAAATGTTTGGAAGAAGAGATCGATTCTTTGGGATATGCCATACTGGGAACACTTACAAGTTCAACATTGCATCGATGTCATGCATGTAGAGAAAAATGTTTGTGACAGTTTGATTGGTTTGTTATTGAACATTCTGGGAAAGACGAAAGATGGCATCAAAATTTTCCGTAACATGGTTGAAATGGGCATAAGTCTATACTTTGTCAAAAAAGGAAAAAAAACAGAACTCTGTCAATGCCTGTATGGTGTCAAAGTTCATTGTGGGTATTCTGTGAACTTGAAAAAACTTGTGTCCATGAAGGACTTGAAACTGGTTGGTATGAAGTCCCATGATTGTCATGTACTGATGTCACAAATGCTTCCCATTGCTATCAAAGGTATTCTCTCAGTCAAAGTCAGAGAGACAATTACAAAGTTATATTATTTCTTCAACGCAATATCTTGCAAGGTAAGTGTGTATTCCTACTAAGTTAATTAGCTCCATTCATGGAACTTGGCAGATTTTTTTGATCTGAATATTTGCTGCAATTGTGTCCTTGCAGGTAATTGATCCAGATGGACTGGATGATTTACTATGCGATGTGACTACAACTATTTGTCAACTCGAGATGTATTTCTCTCCATCCTTTTTTGATGTTATGGTCCATCTAATTGGTCACCTTGTCAGAGAAATTAAGTTTTGTGGACCCGTATTCCTGCACTACATGTATCCATTTGAGAGATTTATGGGTATCTTGAAGGGATATTTAGGGAATCGTCATCGGCCTGAGGACAGTATCATTGAAGGTTATGCTGTCGAGGTGGTGATTGAATTTTGCACGAATTATATGGCCGGGCTTGACCCAATTGGCATTCCTAAGTCTCGGCACGAGGGCAGGCTTCAGGGTATTGGAATGATTGGATTCAATGAAATCGTCCCCTCCAGTGATCTGTATGCAAAAGCACATATTTGGGTCTTACAACACATGACGGGGGTGGAGCCATACATACACTAGCACAAGGAAATGTTACAGAAACAGAATCCTTCGAAGCCAGAGATTTGGGTCACCACAGAACATAACAGGAAGTTTGCTGGGTGGATCAAAAATAGTCCTACAAGCTTCTGAGGGCTCTGTAAGGGAAGTTGTTACATGGTTGGCAAGAGGGCCAAGATTTACTGTAGGGACTTGGCAGGGGTACGACATCAACAACTATTCATTTTACACAAGAACTCAAGACGAGAACAGTACTATGCAATGTAGTGGAGTGACACTACTTGTTATTTAAGAGGATGCCTGGGCAGTAAGGAAACTCAACTCATATTATGGTGTTATTGAAGAAATATGGGAGCTCGATTACATATTATTTAAGATTCATTTGTTTCGATGCCAATGGGTCGAAATCCCTCAAGGTGTTAAAGTCGACAATTATGGGTTTACTCTCATCGATCTCAGTAGAGTTGCACACCAAGATGATTCATTTATACTTGCCGAGCAAGCCACACAGGTATTCTACATCATTGACCCAACCAATCCAAAGTTGCACGTTGTCCTTCACATTAAGAGACGTATTGTTGGGGTCGAAGACATTGTGGATGAAGAAGAGTATAATCAGTTTAACAAAATACCTCCATTTTTAGATGGAATTCTTCAATCTGTCTCTATCGAAGATATTGATGAAACAAGTTACCTACGAGACGATCACGAAGGATTATGGGTTGACAACCATTCTTGATTATTTTTCAATGTAAGTGATGTATATTACTTGGAGTTTTAATTGATGAATTAATATATATGTTGATCATGGTATGAAACTTGTGATTACTACGGTTATGCACTAAAGCACATGCAGTAAATATTTATATATGTCTGCTCTAGCTTGTACCTATATATGCCTGTTCATTTTACAAGTAATACATGGAACAACACCATATGTTTATATATATATATATATATATATATATATATATATATGCTATCTCTAGCTATTCTCAGGAAAAAACCATTAGTACAAGTCACATGAAAGAATAATCCAACACTTCGGCCTAGATCTCACAAAGTCTATTCTAACGGGTCGAGTGTATGCACCGTTAGTGCATTGTATTCTATCAGTTAGTACCAGCGAACCAGTAGAAGAAATTGTGTTTTACTAATGGTTTGTATTGTCAAACTGTTAGAAAAGTGTCCCTCACACAACGCCACTCTCTCCTAGCGGTTACTAATAAAGAACCGTTAGAAGAAATTGGGCTCATCTCTTCTAGCGGTTAGTACTAGGGAACCATTAGAAGATACCATGTGTTTTATTCTAACGGTTTCTTAAATTTAACCACTAGAAGAAATGCCATTGTACTAACGGTTTGTTGTGCTGAACCATTAGAATAAGTCCTCTCTAAAAAAACTCCGCCCTGGAATTTTCCCTCCTGTCGAACCAAACACATTTCCAATTATTTCTCTGCTCGTGCGCCAAAAGCCTAGCCTCGCCGGTGACCACTTTTTCGCTACCGGACCACCATCGCCGCCAGGATTTCGGTTCTCCACCGCCGCCAGCCACTGCATTGCACCATTGCTGGCCACTCCACGAACTATAAAATGTTTTTGACCAACTCACACCATAGAGTTCTCCTAGCCTATCCCTAGTTGATTTGTGCATGTTTATTATTTGTTCCCTCCCTCTGGACTTGAAAAACATCATGTTATCCTGTGTATTTTCCTTATCCGGTTTCAATGGTGGTTTCTGTTCTTGGCTGAAAATCCTTCTGTTTGTTGGTTTACCTGTGTATAAATATTTGCTATTTCATATGAACACAGCTTATTTGTACATATGACTGTTGAGAACTTGAGATAGTATGAATAATGTATTCATGTGGTGTGCCTGCTTAGAAATTCTGGGCATGTTTGGATCTTGTAGAGATTGCCGATTTGAGCAAACTTGCTTATTGGGCCAAAGTTTTATGAGGAATGTTTGTTGTTTGGATCTCTGGCCCGAAAAGTGTAAAATTTAGAGTGCTTTGAGATATAATCAGTAAATTCTTAGAAAGCTTTAATCAATTGACCAATTTGGCTCTTCATGTAGATGACAATGGTCTTATGTGGTGCTCGGTGTGAATGACAAAGAGCAAAACACACACACCCATGCCCATGTCAGAGAGTAAATTTGGCTCTGTCATAGGCAAGTATTTTCTTGGCCATCTTGGCAAGGTTGCCGGGCGAAGAAAAGGATATAAATGCTTACTATCGCTAGGCAATGCTATTCTTGGCATTGGCCAGGTGAACAAGAGAACCAAACATTCCATCTATCTCTGTTCCAAATCTTTCAAGAGCTCTTGCAGTCCAGCCAACCCAGATCACTAAGTTGGTATTACCTTCATCCCAAACTTACGAAACATTTTATGACGTGAAACAATTTAAAATGCTTTGGTTTACCCTTGGTGAGATGGAATCCATTTTGAAATAAAAGCAGAAAAGTCCTTTTACATCAACTTTGAGGCTGGGTCCATTTTAGGCTGTGAACTTTTTGAGAGCCCCTCTTTTTTCTGTCTCAACTTTGGGGATGAGTCCAAAATAATCTTTCCAAGTAACCCCACTTGTGACTAACTTGAAGATTTAATGGATGTGGCAGATTTTTTCAATGGAAGCCTAATTTTGGACATGTGCACAAATCAGTACTAGTAACTATCACAAAGTGTTGAATGATGAATTTCTTTAATTGTACAATCAACAATTTAGAATCAAATATGTGTTTGATAATTAATTATTATATGGCATTGCCATTCCATTTTAGTTATGAACTTTTTCATGTAAACTCTTTCTTCATATCAATTGAGTTTAAGGCTAAGTATGTGACTTCTAGTTTAGCTATTGCTTTTAGTTTGCAAATTGCCCTGCAAAGGCCATACTTCAATTTACAAGTTGTTTGTGCTATTGTATATGAAGTAGGAGTTTGCCTACTAGTTGCTGTAGATTCTTTGAAAGTATGTCAGTTGATAACTTTTTAGAGAGAGGACCTAACTAGTGGCTATTGTGCAAATATTTTAGTTCATTTTGAGTAATATATCATTGGATGAGCTAACGATTTAGATATGATATTTAGGGATTGAAATTGTAACTCCAAATTTTTATACCTCTGGCTATTGTACAAATATTTTAGTTTATTTTGAGTAATATAGTACCAAAAAGAGTTAGTGATTTAGATATGATATTTACAACTCCACAACCAGCACACTTGATGGGCTGTCAATCCATATGGAGTGCATGCTCATGCTGGAACTGAATGGGCGAGGAATTTAGGTTCAGGCCAAGCCACAACTATCATTTTTCAAAATAGAATTAATGAAATATAGTTGTTCTCTTTGAGAGTTGGAAGATATTGAAATGATAAAGTGGTAGACATAAATTGAAGAAAAAAACAATGTTTAACTAGAATATGAGTGAGCTTACATGGTGCTATGCATATCTTGAATCAGACGATGCATCTTTGCCTTGGTTGCAGTGAAAAATATTTGATGATTAAATTCTTATTAAAACTTGTATGCAATTTGAAATGAATTCAGGTAATAGGTGGTAGTTCATCAATTGCTCCCCTTAAGGACAATTACTATGTGAAATGTGACCACTTAAGTTGTTTAATCTTATATGTACTATACCATTTACTAGTAATGTCATTGCCATTCCATTTTAGTTATGAATTTTTTCATGTAAACCCTTTCTTCATATCAATTGATGGTTTGTTCATGGAATTTTAGGCAAAGCCATGTCAGAATCTTCCTCGTCTGACAGTAGCGGTTTGACGAGGGGCAACATAGTTGATGTTGCTTCTTCTTAGCGCAAGAGGAAGACGTGAGGTGCAATGATGTTGTGCCATTTGGCCAAACACACAGATCTTTCCATTGAGTTCAACCAGTTTGGGAGATCCATCGGAACGAACGCTGGGCAATACGCTGCCTATGTTGGTTTGTTGGTGAAGGAAAGGGTGAAGATCACTATCCAGACTTGGAAGGACGTGAAGGCCGATGAGAGGGATAGGCTATGGGCAGAAGTGAAGGTAAAATTAATCAAAATCCAAGAACTCTTTTTGTCGACGATTTGGACTTTGGGGTCCTTTGTCGATCTTACGCAGATTTGTGAGTTGTATGTGAGACCTTTCAAGGTGCTATCAGGTAAATTAAGATAAGCAATGAAATAGAGACGTGAAGGATTTATACAGGTTCGGGCCCTTGATGGTGGGAGTAACAGCCCTACGTCCTGTTGTGATTCCACTATGAGTACAAGAGTGTCGGGGGAAATCTCCGCGAGACTAAGTCCAGGTAAGATGTGTCACGATTACCCGGGGACGTGGCCTCCGGGGCCTCCCCGGGCGCCGCCATTTGCCCGGGGACGTGACCTCCGGTGCCCTCCCGGGCGCCGCCATTGGCCCGGGGACGTGGCCTCCGGGGCCTCCCCGGGCGCCGCCTTTTGGCTCCCGGGACGTGGCCTCCGGTGCCCTCCCGGGCGCCGCCATTGGCCCGGCGACGTGGCCTCCGGGGCCTCCCCGGGCGCCGCCTTTTGGCTCTCGGGACGTGGCCTCCGGTGCCCTCCCGGGCACCGCCATTGGCCCGGGGACGTGGCCTCCGGGGCCTCCCCGGGCGCCGCCTTTCGGCTCCCGGGACGTGGCCTCCGGTGCCCTCCCGGGCCTCATCACCCTACTAAAGGTAAAGTATTGAACTGTTTATCACGTGCAGGTCACGCGAGGAGCACCTCGGGAACTAGCGACCACACGTCAAGCATCCAACGCGTTTGACCGGGAGAAGGACGGTCCTGCCCTTCAATTCGACGGTGGCTTCTGGGGTAGTTTAGGTTTTTTGCCGCATTTTGGGGGCTATAAATAGCCCTTGTACCCCTCTGTTGTAAAGGATCGATTCATTTATTGGAATAGCTAAACTCACAGGCGTGCTCCGGAAGCCTCTCCCCCGGAGAGAGCCTCCCCAGCCGACTCTGGTCGGGAGCGCGTCGACAGGACTAGGGCCCCCACCGGGACCCGAACCTGTATAAACCCGTGTGTCATTCTTTGTGCTTGTCCGGCGGGGGAGGACCGGTCATCCGGTCAACCCGCACTGCGTAATCGTCGCTAGGATCACTCTCAAAACCTGCCGGGGTATTCGCAATACCACGACAGTTGGCGCCGTCCGTGGGGACTCGTCACAAGACGCCATGGCTCCCCCAAGAACAAGGGCTCGCACCCTTCCCGGTGATCCGGGTCTCGGAGACCCGGCGCCGTCCGCCCGGGACACTGCTGTCCCGGCGATCCCTTCCGGAGGCGACCTGGCCCAGGTACCGCCTCCCTCGTTTCCTCTTAACTTAGGTGCTTCCACCTCCAGGTCGTTCCCGGCGACCGCTGGGACCTCGGTCGGGACAAGCGTCCCCCCGACGGCTCCCCCGGCTCCCCGGGACGCCCAGCTCAAAGCTCTCGTGGAAGGCCAGCTCCGCGCCCAGCGCTCTATGGACGAACTCCTTAGCGTGTTGGCGCGGCCTCCGGCCCCCACATTTGCGTCGCACCCATATCCGGGGAACATGCCCCCGTTTATGGGTTACCCGGCGGCCCCTCCGGCCTCGGGGGGGTTGTCCGCCCCGTATGATCCTGCCGGGGGGTTCCTTCCCCCTGCGGGATACACGCCCGGATCCTTCCCGGCACCCGGGCCCGTCCCGGTGCCGGGAGGTTATTTCATGCCAGGGCCCTTCGTGGCACCAGGGGGGTACCCCGTCCCCGGCCTGATCCTGGGGCCGGGAGCCCACATCTTGCCGGGGGTTTACCCTGCGCCGGGAGCCAGTCCCGCCCCCCGCGTTGCGTTTACCGCACCAGGGGCGGTCGACAGAGCAGCCCCCGCGCCGCAGCGGACTTCCCCTCGGATGGGCTCCCCGGTTCCGGACGCCGCCACCGGGGCTCCCCCCTCACCGGTTCCGGGTGTTACATGGCCTGCCCCCTTCCCGGTTCCGGGTGTTACAGGGCCTGCCCCTTCCCGGTTCCGGTCGTGGCCACTGGGGCCCCCTCCACTTCGATTCCAGGCGCCGCCGCGGGCGCCCCCTCCCCGGTTCCGGACGATACAGGGGCTTCCCCCTTTCCGGTCCCGGGGGTCGTCGCAGGGGGCTCGCCCCAACCGGCTCCGGAAGCTACAGCGCACGAGCTCCCTCCCTCGGCGGGACAGGTCCGTTTCGCCCCGGGGGAGGTCGAGCGAATGCGTCCACCAGAGCGCGAGGAAGAACTTCCCCCCGGCCGCGGGCGCGGGGAGCCTCGCTCTCGCACGGGCCGGGGGAAGAGACCCGCTGAAGAGCCAACCTCTCCGGCGGAGAGCCCAGACGTCCGGGAACTCAGTCCCGATCCGGAGGAAAAGCGTCGCCACCGCCATTCTGGCGGACCTCTCGGACCGCTTCCAGACTCAGACAACGAAGGTCCCGTCAAAGAAGATAGCGACCGGGGCTCTCCCCGGGAAGTGCAAGGGGCCAACCAGCCCCTGTGCCGAAGACTTCGCAGCATCCGGTGGCCGCGGCCCTACCGCCCGCCACACATCGAACATTATAACGGCGAGGCAGACCCTTACGAGTTTGTGCAGGTCTACTCCACCGCTATCTCCGCGGCCGGGGGGGACGAGTCAGTACAGTGCAACGTTTTCCCCCTTTACCTCTCCGGCATCGCCCGCTCCTGGTTCTACAACCTGAAGGCCGGCTCCATCAAGTCTTTCTCGCAGCTCAAGCTGGAGTTCTGTGCCAACTTCCAGGGGAACTACGTGCGTCCCCTGGACTCCTCGCAGCTTTACACTGTCCGGCAGAGGACCGGGGAGACCATCAGAAGCTTCTTCAAGCGCTTTGCCCAGGTGAAGAGCAAAGTGGCCCACGTCCCCGACTCTACGGTCATCGAAGCCTGCAAAAGCGGCATCCTCCCGGGGGAGCTCCACCGAAGGCTCTCCCGGAGCTGCCCCTCTTCCGCCGACGAGCTCTTCAACGTGCTCGAAAAGTACGCTCGGGCGGAGAAAGACGATATCTGGAAGAAGACCCAGGGGGCTCCCGCCCCCGCCGACCGGGGGGCCAGGGATCCCCCCAAACGCTCCAGGCAAGGGGGGCGTAGCGAGCCACGGCCTCGGGACACCTTTGTCCTCGAGGGCGGAGGCGGCTCGCGCGACTCCCCGAGGACCAACCGCCCGTTCCCCAATCCGAAGGGCCATGGGGGAGGACAGTCTTCGCGCGGCCGGGAAGGCCCCGCGGGGAGAAGGCGGGAAGGACCGTGGTGCAGCCTCCACAGGTCCAATACCCACGCTACCCGAGATTGTAGCCAGCTGCTGCAGCACTTTGCCGACTTCCTCGACCAGCGTGAACAGGGGGGGGGGACTCCGGCCTCCTTGCTCCCTCGGCCAGCTGTTCCGGCCCTTCCCGCTCCCACGGGGGGTCGGCAAACGCAGGAGGGGGAGCCTTCAGAAGCTCTCCCCTTTCAAACTTCGCAGCGACGCATCAACGTCATCGTGGGAGGATCTGCCTCCGGGTGGGACTCTAAGCGCCAGCGCAAGGAGTACGCGCGCGAAGTCAAGGTTGTGGGGGTGCTTCGCACGTCCTCGCCACCAAAGTGGTCGGACGTCACCCTCACCTTCACGGCAGAAGACGCGCGGGGGGTTCGCTTCCCCCACGACGACGCGCTCATTGTCTCCGCGACCATCTACAACTGCCATCTGGCCCGGATCCTGGTGGACGGCGGGAGCTCCGCCGATGTCTTATTCCTGAAGGCCTTCAAAGAAATGCAGGTGGATGAGAAGCTCCTGCAGCCTGTTGCCGGGCCCCTACAAGGCTTTGTCCCGGGGAAGCCGATCCACCCCGTGGGCAAGGTAGATCTGCCAATGACCTTCGGCACCCCGGAGAACTACCGGACCGAGCTGGTCCGCTTCGACGTGGTAGACCTCCCCTCCTCCTACAACGCGATCATGGGGAGGACGACAATCAACCGGCTGGGGGCTGCCACCCATCAAAATTACCTCTGCATGAAGATCCCCGGGCCGCACGGTGTGATCAATGTCCGGGGAGACCAAGACATGGCCCGTGCTCTATACGAGCGCGCTGCGGCCACGATCGGGAGCGTCAATCTCATAAAGACGCCCGGGGGGGAGACTCCTCCCCCGGAACTAGATGCTGCTGCGCCACCGCCCGGGAGGCCCCTCCTCAAGCCGCGTCCGGAAGGGGGCCTCCGGAAGGTCCTGCTGTCCCCGGGCAACGAAGACAAAACCGTCCGGATCGGGGCGGAACTCCCCGCGGAGCACGCAGCGCAACTCGCGGCTTTTCTGCGCAAAAACTCCGATGTTTTTGCGTGGAAACCGTCAGACATGCGGGGCGTCGCCCGGGGGGTCATTGAGCACAAGCTTGCAGTAGCCCCCGGTCACTCCCCGGTCAAACAGAAGCTGCGGAAACTCTCCCTCGAGCGCCAGGAGGCAATAAAAGTGGAGATTGCCCGGCTCCGAGAGGCGGGGTTCATTCGAGAGGTCTTGCACCCCGAGTGGCTCGCGAACCCCGTCCTCGTCAAGAAATCAACCGGCAGGTGGCGGATGTGCGTGGACTTCACCGACCTTAATCGCGCCTGCCCCAAAGACAACTTCCCTCTCCCGCGGATCGATCAACTCGTCGACTCCACTGCGGGGTGCGAGCTCATGAGCTTCCTAGACGCCTACTCGGGCTACCATCAAGTCCGGATGGCGGAAGGGGACGAGGAAAAGACGAGTTTTATTACTCCCCTCGGAACCTTCTGTTACGTCCATATGCCCTTCGGGCTCAAGAACGCGGGGGCGACCTTCCAGCGCCTGGTGACACTGGTTTTCGAAGAGCAAGTCGGCCGCAACGTTGAAGTCTACGTAGACGACGCGGTTGTCAAGAGTCCCCGCGCAGCCTCCCACATCGACGACCTGGCAGAAACCTTCTGGAACCTCCGCGCATTCGGGCTCAAGCTGAACCCGGAAAAGTGCGCCTTCAGGGTGCGCGGGGGGAAGCTCCTAGGTTTCCTCGTGTCCCAGCGGGGCATTGAGGCAAACCCCAAGAAGATCCGGGCATTCCTAGACATGCCCCCGCCACGCTCCGTCAAGGATGTCCAACGGCTCTCTGGCCGCCTAGCCGCACTCAGCCGCTTTGTCTCCCGGTCGGGGGAGCGGGGCCTCCAGTTCTTCAAGATCCTCCGAGGGCTCGAGGGGTTCCGCTAGACCCCCGAGGCCCAGGAGGCGTTCGACGACCTCAAGAAGTACCTCACGAGCCCCCCAATGCTCGTGAGTCTGTCCTCGGAAGAGCCCTTGCTCCTCTACCTCGCCGCGACCCCCGTCGCCGTCAGCGCGGTCTTGGTGAAGGAGCAAGGGGGGCAGCAGCGTCCGGTGTACTACGTGAGTGAGGCCCTCCAAGGGGCCAAAACTCGGTACACGGAAATGGAGAAAATCTGCTACGCCCTCCTCATGGCGTCCTGGAAGCTTCGGCATTACTTCCTGGGGCACCCCATCACCGTCCCGTCGTCCCTCCCCCTTGGGGAGGTACTGCGGAACAAAGAAGCCACCGGCCGGATCGGGAAGTGGGGGGCTGAGCTCGCCCCCTTCTCCCTGTCCCTTACCGGCCGCTCCGCCATCAAGTCGCAGGTTCTCGCCAACTTCGTCGTAGAATGGACTCCCGCCTCTGGGTCTGGGGACGAAGATCTCCCTGTGCCGCCCCGACGCAGTGACCATTGGACCCTTATGTTCGATGGGTCGCTGTGTCTCGCCGGGGCCGGCGCGGGAGTAGTCCTCCGGAGCCCCGAGGGGAAGGAACTCGAGTACGCCGTACGGCTCGAGTTCCCCGCAACCAACAACGTCGCCGAATACGAGGCTTTGCTCCTCGGGATGCGCCTCGCGCGCTCCCTGGGGATCCGGCGCCACCTAGTCAAGGGAGATTCTCAGCTCGTAGTTTGCCAAATGGACAAGTCTTACCTGTGCCATGACGCAAACTTAAGTCTTTATTTGCAGGAAGTACGAAAGATGGAGAGGCATTTCGACGGCCTCGAGGCCCGGCATATCCCACGTAGGGACAATGACTGGGCCGACGCCTTGGCCCGGGCGGCCAGCGCCCGGGAATCGCTCCCCAAGGGGGCTTTCCTGGAGATCATCACGAAGCCCTCAGTGGCCTCCCCGAACACGGGCGACGAGCCTCATGTCCCGGAGGTCGCCGAGATCACCCGGACTCCGTCTTGGATGGACCCCCTCATCTCCTTCATAAGGGGGGAGGGGGACCCTCCTAGTGAGACCGAGGCTAAACGTCTCCGGGCTAAAGCCCGGGCATATCTCCTCCTGGAGGGGAGGCTCTACAAGCGGGGGGCTTCCGCCCTCCTGCGCTGCCTCCCCCGACCGGAGGGACTTCAGCTTCTCGAAGACATCCACGCGGGGAGCTGCGGTTCTCACCTAGCCCCGCGTGCCATCGCAGCCAAGGCCCTCCGGCAGGGCTTCTACTGGCCCACGGTCATGCGCGACGCGCGAGACCTCGTCTCCGCGTGCGAGGCATGCCAGAAGATGGCCAAGGGCTCTAACCTCCCCCCTATAGCGCTGCAGACAATCCCCATCACTTGGCCCTTTGTGCGCTGGGGGATGGACCTCCTAGGGCCCTTTCCCCCAGCGCCCGGAGGATACAAGTATGCGGTAGTCGCAGTCGACTATTTTACAAAGTGGGTTGAGGCGGAGCCTTTGGCCAGCATCACGTCCCGGGCCGTTTAGCGGTTTTTCTGGAAAAACGTCGTATGTCGTTTTGGTGTCCCCCGGGAAATCACCGTGGACAATGGGACCCAATTCGACTCGGCTTATTTTCGGGAATTCTGTGAAGGCCTGGGGCTTGTCATCCACTTCGCCTCTGTAGCCCATCCCCGAAGCAATGGGGCTGTCGAGAGGGTCAACGGCGTGATCCTACAGGGATTACGCCGGAGACTCGAGCAAACCGCTTCTAAGCGGGGTGCATGGGCAGAGGAGCTCCCTAGCATCCTCTGCTCCATGCGCACGACCCCGTCCCGGGCAACGGGACGTACTCCCTTCTCCCTGGTCTACGGGGCGGCGGCAGTCCTCCCCCCGGAGATTGGCTTCCGGTCACTGCGGGTGGAGCTCCTGGAGGGAGCCACCCCATCGGCATATCAGGCCAACGAGGCCAATCAGCGCCTGGAGATCGACCTCGTGGAGGAGGAACGCGACCGAGCGCTCCTCCGCCACGCCATCTACGAGCAAGAAATAGCGCGCGCGTACAATCAACGCGTGCGCGAGAGAGCTTTCCGCCTTGGGGACCTTGTCCTCAAGCGCATGACGGACCCCCAGGCCCAGGGTAAGCTCTCCCCCAAGTGGGAGGGCCCCTACAGGATCTCCGCGGTCCTGGGCTCGGGGGCCTACAAGCTCTCCAACCTCCAAAAGCAGGAGCTGAAGCACACGTGGAACTTGCGTTTACTTCGCAAGTTCTATGTTTAGCCTTACGGGGACGCTGTATTTTTCTCCCCTTTCGCGGCTTCGCAGGGGGAGGCCCTGTACTTCATTTCATTAGCAATACATAGGTCTTGCTTTGCAAACTGTCTCATTGCAGGTCTCTCATTACCGCCCCTAGTGGCGATGCCCTCCCCGCGAGGAAGCCCTCTCCGCGAGGATGCCCTCCCCGCGAGGATGCCCTCCCCGCGAGGAAGTGGGCCAGCCCCAACAAGTCCCTACAACGGAGCCTGCACTCCCGTAGGGCGGCTTACGATAAGCCATCGTGGACTGAGGGTGTGAGCGGCAACCCGGTCACAGTGGCCGTGGTAACGAGTCACTTTGGGAGACTTGTCCCCTGCCCAAACACTCAAGTCCCGTCTTCGGGCATTTCCTCCTCCGGGAGTCGACGTTATTCCCGGCTCCCCGTTTTCACGGCGACCGGAAGATCAGCCCCTTGTGGCTTGGTTGGATCTATCTTCCTCCTCCGGGAGTCGACGTTATTCCCGGCTCCCCGTTTTCACGGCGACCGGACGATTGGTCCCCAGCGACCTTATTCTCGGCTCCCCGTTCTCACGGCGACCGGATGAATGCCTCCCGGAGACCCTATTCCCGGCTCCCCGTTCTCACGGCGACCGGACGATTGTCTCTCGGAGAAGTTGGATTTCTCGGGCATTTCCTTCCCCGAAGACCCTATTCCCGGCTCCCCGTTCTTACGGCGACCGGACGAGTGTCTCCCAGGAAGCTCGCCTCTGGAAATCCCATCGGGTTCTCTTGGACATTCCTTCCGCTTAAGGCCTTATTCCCGGCTCCCCGTTCTCACGGCGACCGGATGATTATCTCCCGGAAGGTCTTCTCCTTGAAAACCTCATTTTAAAATTTTCTAACTTAGAAAATTTCCTATGCTACAGGTAACTTCTATCCCGGGGGCCTTGTTACCGCCACAGCGCGCGGAGTTATCCTCCTGCCCGCTGTGGGCGGGGGGGGATAAGGAACCCCCGGGTGTCGACCACACCGCCCACGAGGAAACTTAGCTCATCCTCGTTAAGATGAGTCGTCCAGACCATCCAAGAAGAAGAAAATAAAGAGGCGCAATAAAAGGAAACAACGCGCTTTATTGATCAGCAAACCCGGAGGACATCTTCCCCCTCCGGTGGGCTTCGGAAACGATACAACCCGGGTTCTAACCCGGGGGATTCTCTAAGCCCCAAGCCTCCTACGCCTAATACCCCTGGAGGCTCTCCGCTAGCTCCCGGGTCAAGTCCCGGTACAACGCCCGTACGCGGCGCCGAGCGTCCCGGAGCACATCTTCAGGCCAGAACTCGTAACCCACCGGTGGAAGTATTCGGAGGGGAGGGATCATCTGGAGTCCCGGTCGCGGAGGGGACAATTCGGCACGATGATTATCAAAGTTGTCCAAGTGCCACTCCGCACGCCACCTCAACCGGATCGGCTCCCGGACACTATCCACGCCGCGATTCCCGGAGAGAAAGCTTAGCAAAATTAAAGCCGCTTGGGCGTCCCCCGGGGAGCCCCTCCCGGACCTTCGCCCGGGAGCAACCTCCCGGGAACCCTGGTAACAGTAAGTTCAATTCAAAGACTTAGAAAAATTCTAACTTCATTGCATTAAAAATTTTTGTACAAGTGCCCGGGGCTTCTTCTAAGAAGCTACCGGAATCAAAAAATCCTAAAACAAAAAAGGGCCCTAGCTAAGACCCGGGGGGAGGCTCATACATGTTCATTGGCGTCCTCCCCCCGGGGGGCTTCCTCCGAGGCCGGGGCTGGGGCGTCTCCTACCGGAGGCGCCGGAGCCGGGAACCACTCCCGGATGATCCGGTCGTAGAACCCTCCGGCGAGCTGCTCGACCTCCCGGCGCGAAGGCTCGAAGGAGTCCCGGAAGCTTCGGGGGATGCGGCCCCCGATCGCCCGGGCGCCGACCCCCCGGAACTCGACGAGCCCCGTGGCAGCCGCGACGACGGGGATCGCCCGACCCCGTGCCCGAACATCGGAAGCCTCTGGGATGGCGGAGACCTGTGCGTTAAGGAAACGCACAACCTCCGCGAGGGTCGCCGGTGGCACCTCTCTGCTCCCGGAGCCGAGGCTTACTCCAAGGCCCTCGAGGGCCGTCCGGACGGAGCGGCCCGTGTCCGCCACCACCCGGACGCTTGAGCTCTCGAGCTCACGAAGCGCCTCCTCCCTCGCCTTGGCCTCCTCCCGGAGGCGGGCGTTGATGGCCTCGGAAATGTGAACCTGGGCCCGGACCCGGGTCAATTCTGCGAGCGCCTCGTCGCGTTCCCGGAGGGCCTCCTCGCGCTGCCCTACGGAGGCTGAGGCCCGGCCCTCCGTCTCCTTGAGCAGCCGGGTGACCCGCTGCTCAAGGCCCCAGGTAACAGCTGCCACCTACAAAATACATAAGAGTTAGAAAAATTTCAAAGTGCAGGGGATAAGCGAAGGTGTTATCGACGGGTTACCTGGGCCCCGAGGGACTGAAGCCCCTCGAAACGCTCATGGTGCGTCCCTCCCGCGACGAAGGCCTGCACCTTCCGGGTGTGCAAGCCCTCCGAGAAGCTGGCGACCTCCCCCGCGGGGAGCAAGGGGGTCTCCCGCCCGGAACCGCCGGTGCGGCCGGCGGGGGGTCCCCGGACCTCAAGGTCAGGTAACGCGGCCGGCGTCTTCGTCGACGAGGTTGTGCCCCCCGAAGACGTGGCCGAGGAGCTCTCGGCGGGAGCCTCTGCCCGGGGGGGAACCATCAAGCCTTTCCCTGCCCCGGGCCGGAAGGTCTTCGGGGCCCCCTCCTCCGGAGGAACCTCGTACACCGAGGGGCTCCCCCCCTCGTCCACCGGCCAGACCCGCGGGGGCGAGGCCCCCGCGAATCTCACCTCCAGCCTCTCCAGCTCCAAAGAGGCCGGAAGGGGCGAGAGGAGCTCCACCGCGAGCGGCGACGGGGCGTAGTTCGCCGAGTCGGACGCCGCCCCGCCTGCGGTCGCCTCTTTCCCCCGCGCCTCGACGGGGCCCTTCGGGGGAGGAGGCGTTGCCTCCTTCCGGGACGGCACCCGGGCACGCTCGCCCCCGGGGGTCTCTTCCCGGGGCTTCGCCGGTGTCGCCGCCGGCGTCGTCGATGGGCCAGGGGTCTTTTGAACCCGGGCCTTCTTGGGCTCCGAGCCCCCGGCCGCCTCCTTCCCCCATTTATGCGACCCGGGGGTGGGGAGAGGCTTCCTTAACGGCAGCTTTAACCCGAAGGCCGCCGCTACCAGGTTCTTGGGGGGGCCCTCGCCCACGGCGCGCACGACGCGCTCGTGTTCATCCGCGAAGTACCTCCCCAAGAGGTTCTCCGCCTTCTCCCGCGCCGCCGGGTACGGCCGGACTGCAAGAGGTAAAGAGTTAGTCAATTTCATTAAAATTTTGAGAGCAGTGCAACGGGTTCCCGGAGCTTACGTCGCGTCATCGACTTCACCGGGGGCCGCTGCTCGGGGCCCATGCCGATCCCCCTCTTCCTGCCGGTGAAGGGGGAGATCCGGAGGAGGGGGAGATCTCCTCAGCCGCGTCCCGCATCGAGCGGGTCTTCTTGGAGAGGATCACCTTGCCGAGGAGCTCGTACTCCTCGTCCGTCCACACCGGCGGCTTCGGTGCGGACGACCGGCTGTAGGTGGGGGCCTCCGGGGCGTACACCACCGCGTCGTCGCGGACCCGGAGTTAGAACCACCTCCGGACCCAATCCCCCCCGTGGTCCCGGGAGGCCGCCGCCGGGTGGTCGATTACCCAGGCCGGCAACATCTGGACCATGACCGAACCGAAGGGGGACTTGGGGCCCCCCTTCACCAGGTGGGAGGTCCGCGCCGCCGGTTCGTAGAAGTACCGGAAAGCGCGAAGGTCGGGCTCCCGCCCGGTCGCTGTCTCGAAGAGCCAAATGAAGAGGCCCATCCGGACCAGCGCGTTCGGGGTGAGGTGGTTGAGAGCCACCCCATACTCCTTGAGAAACTCCCGGAGCATGGGATGCACCGGGAGCCGGAGCCCCGCCTCGATAAAGGCCTCGAAGGCCACGATCTCCCCAGGCCTGGGGCGGGGGGCTCCGTCCTTCTTCACCGGGACTCGGATGTCCCCGGCCGCAACGATGCCCCTCTCGGCCAAGGACTCGGCGTCCTCGGCCGTGAACTCGGACGCCCAGAGGAAATCCGAGGGGATTTCCTCCGGGGGCACCTCCGTGGTCTTCGCTCGACCCTTGGGTGCCATGAGGTTAGTTTTCTTTTTGGTGGCTAACTTTGCAGGAGGCTACTACTAGAAACTCCCGGACGCCTGCTACCGGAAAAAGCTACCGGAGAAAGCTACCAGAATAAGCTACCGGGAGAGGGCTACCGGGAGAGCAAAGATCGTTAGGGCTGAGAATTTGGAATGAGCTTCCCGGCCCCCCAAGGCCCTATTTATAGGGGCGGGCCGTGGTCTAGATGCACGCCACGTGGCACCCGCGAATCAATCTGGGCCGTAGAAGTTCAAACCGTGCGCGGGAAACGAAGGGACGGGCGTAAAAATCGAGGCACCGGTTCGAACCGCGCGCGCATTTATGGCGAAACGGCGCGGCTTTAAGTGTGGGGCACGGAAACCGAAGCGTCGCGACTCCGGTAACTTGGCCCGGAGATCTTCCCGGTGACCTAAACCATACCCACCGGGGACTCGAGCATCGTCCCCGGCGGGCATGCGGGGCTGCTGTCGGGGGAAATCTCCGCGAGACTAAGTCCAGGAAAGATGTGTCACGATTACTCGGGGACGTGGCCTCCGGGGCCTCCCCGGGCGCCGCCATTTGCCCGGGGACGTGGCCTCCGGTGCCCTCCCGGGCGCCGCCATTGGCCCGAGGACGTGGCCTCCGGGGCCTCCCCGGGCGCCGCCTTTTGGCTCCCGGGACGTGACCTCCGGTGCCCTCCCGGGCGCCGCCATTTGCCCAGGAACGTGGCCTCCGGTGCCCTCCCGGGCGCCGCCATTGGCCCGGGGACGTGGCCTCCGGGGCCTCCCCGGGCGCCGCCTTTTGGCTCCAGGGACGTGGCCTCCGGTGCCCTCCCGGGCGCCGCCATTGGCCCGGGGACGTGGCCTCCGGGGCCTCCCTGGGCGCCACCTTTTGGCTCCCGGGAAGTGGCCTCCGGTGCCCTCCCGGGCGCCGCCATTGGCCCGGGGACGTGGCCTCCGGGCCCTCCCCGGGCGCCGCCTTTTGGCTCCCGGGACGTGGCCTCCGGTGCCCTCCCGGGCGCCGCCTTTCGGCTCCCGGAACGTGGCCTCCGGTGCCCTCCCGGGCCTCATCACCCTCCTAATGGTAAAGTATTGAACTGTTTATCACGTGCAGGTCACGCGAGGAGCACCTCGGGAACTAGCGACCACACGTCAAGCATCCAAGGCGTTTCACCGGGAGAAGGACGGTCCTGCCCTTCAATCCGACGGTGGCTTCCGGGGTAGTTTAGGTTTTTTGCCGCTTTTTGGGGGCTATAAATAGCCCTTGTACCCCTCTGTTGTAAAGGATCGATTCATTTATTGGAATAGCTAAACTCACAGGCGTGCTCCGGAAGCCTCTCCCCCGGAGAGAGCCTCCCCAGCCGACTCCGGTCGGGAGCGCGTCGACAGGACTAGGGCCCCCATCGGGACCCGAACCTGTATAAACCCGTGTGTCATTCTTTGTGCTTGTCCGGCGGGGGAGGACCGGTCATCCGGTCAACCCGCGCCGCGTAATCTTCGCTAGGATCACTCTCAAAACCTGCCGGGGTATTCGCAATACCACGACAAAGAGTTTACAGGGAAAAGAGATTGTCACAGGCGATAATCTCTCTTTATACTTATGTCTCTGAATTATATCTAAATCTTTATATCTATGTCGTACATTAGCCATCCTTTTATAATGGATTAAAGGATGCTAATGCGAAGTAGTTCTGGATGGTTGCCGAAGTGCAATTCGCATAACCGCACCAACCTTCTTCGCCGGTTTAAACACGTGCAATCATAGATAACCGCATATGTTAACCTCCTGGCGGTTGTCTTCATATGTGGAAGAAGTTATATTGATCATGAGAACGTGCTCGATAAAGGTTCGAACACTCCCAGGTTATCTTGGTCGAGTATAGCCAGCGACCTTCTGATCGCGCATAGCTTGCGACCTCATGACCGCGCAAGTACTGCGATCATAGACTAACACCGTGTCCGCGACCTTCTGATACTGCGATCATAAGAACATAGTCACACATTTTGGTGTCCCAAGTCATCTTATTACCGACAATGGTTCTTAGTTCGTTAGCGGTCTCTTCTAGGACTATTGCAACGACATCGGGACCAAAGTGTGCTTTGCTTCTATAGCCCATCCACATAAGCAATGGCGTCGTTGAAAGTGCCAACGGGCAGATCTTACAAGGCATCAAGAAGCGTGTTTTCGATTGCCTTACAATGCGCTCGGGGGCTTGGGTAGATGAACTCTACTCCGTTCTATGGGCACTACGCACTACTTGTAGTCGAGCAACGGGTGAGACACCTTTTCAACTAGTGTATGGTGCGGAGGCTGTCTTACCCATAGAATTTCGCATTGGGTCTGTTCGTGTGAATCAATTCGATCATTCTGATCAACATGAATAATGTGCCCAAGATATTACCCTCCTTGAGGAAAAACGCGATCGGGTGTTGATAAAGTCTACAGTATATTTACAAGCTTTGCGTAAATACCACAGTAAATGGGTGCGGCCCCGTAGTCTTCACGTGGGCAACTTGGTTTTACGGAAAATACAAAACCAGTCTAACCGCAACAAATTCTCTCCTCAGTGGGAAGGCCCTTATACTGTGGTCTTAGTACCATGACCAGGATTAGCTCGAGTAGCGATGGAGAATGGAAGGATCCTGTCCAATACTTGGAACATAGATCAATTACGCAAGTTCTATGTCTAAGTTTTCTATTTCTTTTTATCCTTTTCAATTAGCATGATTTCATTAAAAATTATGTGTACTTTTTCTTCAAGTTACGTTGTGGTTTGATTTCTTTTTGCTCCACCCTGACCGAGCCATGCTCGGGGGCTGGTCTCCAATGATCATCTTACTATGATACCCAAGTTGGATTCACTGGCCGATCTCATGGTCGCACCTAGATAAGACATCCCTAAAATAAGTCGTTTCTAAGCGCATACAGGACTTATTAGTATGTTTCTAATCATTCGAGTGGCTGCCAGTTCGTAATAAACATTGGTATTGTATTAAGGTCAGTATCGGTGGGACCAGATGATCGTATCTAGGTCAAGACATTCCTTTATAAGCCGTTTCCAAACGTAGAAGGAACTCACCAGATATATCCTGATCATTAGTAACCCATATTACTCCTGAGATTATAATACCATGTCTTCAGTATGTATGATCTCAGGAGGGGCCTAGAAGAATATGGCCATAATGTAAAGCGAAATTAAGTGCATTTTTCTCAAAACCTAATGCATGCATTTTTATATTATAATTGTATGTGTACAGGTACAATTAACATAAGAGGATCATTGTCCACTACAATGAATCAAAGTAAGCCCTGCTCTTTCAAAAGACCTTCAACAAGGGGCTTAACTTCTTCTAAGATAGCTTCAAGCTGATCTGCACTCTCAATCTCTACATCCCCCACCACTGGATTCAACTTCAAACTTGGGCCATGGTGAAGTCTTATCTTGCAAAGAATGGCAGAGGCTATTGATCTTGCATTGGTCTTCATCGCCTCTTCTTGCCGTTTTGTATCTTCAAGAAGATACTCGAGGAGTGACTCAGCTTGAGCCACGACCAGTTTGCATGAATCGCTGAGGCTCGATTATATCCGCCTTCAACAAATTTGCAACCATTTTCAGTTTTTCGAAGACTCCTGATTGAACGTTGCTGTAGGATGAGATAGTCTCCTTTAAGGACTTGGTCTCCTTGCAGACAGCGTCAATTTTTGAGTTTTGAAGCTCGATGGTCCTATGAAGGTCCTCCTCCTTTGAAAGAGAGCTTATTTGATCCTCTTGTACTGCATGAGCAAAGTAATTGAATTTGCAACAGTTCATGCACAGAAATAATTTCCTCTGGTAGGAAGTAAAACTTACAGGAAAGCTTTGACTGCACCTCGCGAAGTTCCTTCTCCATAGAAGAAAATCTCGTAGCCGCAGCTTCTTCCTGGTTCTGTTGATCAGCCATGCTTGTTGTCAAGAAGGCATTTTCCCTATGACAAGAAAGACAATTGTTACACTTAGATGAAGTTCAAGTTGGTATAAACAAAGGTTCGGATACGTACTGTTGTAGTCGGCTGATCTCCCACTGTGCAACCTCAATGTGCTTAGCTAAAGCTTTCGTCTTGGTCACCACGCGGGTCGGATCCTGAAACACAATGAGATCTGACATTTAATCTTGAACATTCCTAAGGTCTGCAATTTTCAGAAAAGGTAAAAGAGTCCTACTTACCTCTATGAAATTGCTTAATGAACCATCCTCGGGTTCATTCAAAGATTGAACCTCGAGGCCAGTTATTTCCTTGACAATAGGAGTAGCAAATGGTTGATCTTGCTGGTCCACTCCTATGGTCAAGGCGCCGATTTCCATCCCATGGGATTGGATGTCCACAATTATTCCTTCCACAATGGCCTGAGAAGTTACCTCAGCCACCATTGTGCTTGTGCCTGTGTCACTTTCAACCTCCGTGGCAGGTGTTGCGTCTGTTCTTGAGGAGATCGGCAGAGTACTAGACACAGGGGTCTTGAAAGATATCATGATTTGTCACATCCCTGTTTTCCAAACAAACATGATGTGGTAAAATAATATATTTCTTACCTAAGATGAAACCCCATCACAAGTGTGGGTCTCGGTGATGCCCTCTGGGGAGAAAGAAGCCCCTTGGGCGCCCTGTTGAAGTGGCACCAACATCTGTCTTTGTCTTCATTTTCTTGAACAGGGCAGTGTCTTCTTCCTCCTACATATTCAAAATACAATTGGCATATGAAAAGAAATAAATATTTTGAAAACTGTGAAGTTCATACCACAACAGCTCCTTCAGTATTCGAAGGAAGGGTTACCAACCATGAGGCAGTTCGGATTATGGCCCTAGAATCCTCTGTGACCGTGGTGGCTACGATACACGCCTCAGGGCGGAGAAATTCATCTGTGGCCGCAAGTTCCTCCACGACCACAGGATCCCTTGCCTCAACATTTTCTCCCATCACGGAGGACAATATGTTGGCGATAATGGGGGAGGATGGCTCCTCTGGAACGCCAATCTCCAGAGGGCTCATCGCCTTCCTCTTAAGACGGATGAGAGGAATCTCGTCTTCCTCATCCTCGCTCCCCTCACCCTGGATGACTAAGAAGTAATTCCTATTCGTACTTGGCATAACAGGGGGAAGAGAAAATCTTACCGGCGGGATCTTTCGCGATTATTTTCTTCTTCTTCGAAGAAGCCCCTCCTATGATCTTCTTGGATGATTCAGGGACCAGCTCCTTCATTTTCTTTGCCTTGGAGGAGGATTTCTTCACCCTCTTCGATGCTGACCTCCCAGAAGGCCCAGTATCATCCCCAGGATGCTTTGTCCCAATGGTTCGCCCCTTTAGCAGCTGCATCATTTCAAGAATTTTGATTTGGTGATCAAAGCCAACAGACGATAATAGGCAAGTTCCTTGAAGGAAAATATTACCTTTTGACGTTCTTGTCTAAGATCGTCACTGCTGTTGATCAAGCTCTGAGGCCGGGGTGATCCTCGAGGTCCTGTTGCAGCATTATATGGCCGCAGAAGGTTATTTGTCTGTTTCTCGATCTCGGACAAAGATAGAACTTCATCACAAAAATCAAATTACTTGATGTGGAATGTTTTGTCGGTAAAATTGCACATTTTTGAAGATCAGAGAACATACCAGTATTGTAATCCAAGGTGCTGTCCGCCTTAGATTCTACCTCCCAAGCTGGATGTTCCCTCTTCCACGGGGGGCTCATCCCATTCTTCACGAAGTCACGGGTGATATCCCGTGCTGTTAATCCCTACTGGACTAAGTGAAGAATCTCTTGGACCTACTTTTTTAACTCTTGATTCAAAGCAGGAACGGTATCCATTTCACTATTCTTCTCCAGTCGATGGTTTTTGAACCAAAGACCACTATCTAATGGGGGGGTGCAGTAGAACCATTTCTGGTGCCACCAGTGCACAGAATCCCGTAGAGGAAAAAATGGGTAGTCTTTCTTCTCCCTCGCGCGGAAGTATATACATCATGCGGCACTGGTGCTCTTCGACCATGCTGAGAAGTAGAACCGTCGGAAGAGATCTACACTTGGTAGCACTCCGACAAAGACCTCGCACAAGTGCTGGAAGATCGCCAAGATAAGAATGGCGTTGGGACGAAGATTCACCAACTCCAGCCCATAGTGCACCAAGATATCTCAAAGGAACTTGCGTTCTGGAAACTGAAACCCACATCGCGAGAGCTCTTCGAAGATTACCAGTTCGTTCTCATGAACGACTGGAGTTTCCTCATTTTTCTCCACCGGCTGCCAGTTGATTAGCAGCCGTGGGGGAAGAATCTCTTATTTCTCAAGCGCCATTAAGCTCTCCTCAGTATGGTGGATTGATCGGCTCTAGGACCCCATCGTTGATGAGATTCGTGGAAAGGAGATGGCTTTGGAGGCGATGAGAGCAAGATGCAAAGAGAGGGTTTTTTGCGGCGAAAGTGGCTAAGGCAAAAGAGGGTTTTTTCTCCTGAAACTTCTCAAGCAAGCTACCTCTTCCTTTTAATTCCTGAGACCACTACTCGCCAGGTTCATTATTTTACTAATTTCTCATAACGGGTGTTTTCTCGAATAGAACCCGATATCATATCTTTAACCCTGTTTGAATCTGAAACAAAATGCGCCTGTTTTAAATTAATAGATAATTTTATTTCCCATTCGGGGGCTATGGTATAGATAATTTTATGAGAATTTTCTGAGAAATTAAAACTTTATGATTCCAGGATAATCTCATATTTTCAACACTGTTACGGTCTTAAAATTTTGGTGATCGCAGTGCTATGTTTGATCGCAAGGCTATTTTTGTGATCTTGGTACTATGTATGATCTTAATGTTGTTCTGTGACCTCAGTGCTACATGGTCTCAACACTATCCTGTGACCACACCATAGTCCACGACCTCAGTGTTGTCCTAAGTTAATCTCAGACAGAGGACTCATTACCTGTGTATGTTCTAGTTGCAGAGATGTTTACTTGTAACTATTTTTACACACAGAGAATAGAAAGACTCTAATTGGTGATTATAGATTATACTTAAATCATCTAAGGGTCAAATATGTAGGGAAAAGGAATTCTTTATTTCTTGCATTCTTTACATAGAAAAGGGATGCAGGCGACCAAAGCGTCAACCTGATCCGAAAGTAATTTACAAAGTTCTCCCAGGGACATGTTGGCATCAGTAGGATCAACACTGGCCACCCCAAGAGAACTGGCAACGTCTCTGAGTCTATCGACGTCATCCCTTATTAAAGGAGAGCAACTATTCCTAATTGTATTGGAGAGGTCTCGCTGCTCTCGGGCATGATTCCTCTCCAGCTGAAACTTGCGTGCCTCTTCACGGTATCCATCATAGCATTCTGCCAGGCGTAGAGTAGTTGAGGAGATATCCTCAAAATGCTTCTCCAGCGCCTATTTTTCTTTTAGGAGAGTTCTGCACAAGGCAGATTTCTTCCCCAAAAGATCTTGGGTCTTAGCAAGCTAATGACTAAGAACCCAAAGAGCTTTCTCATCTTGTAAATGCATGGGTTAGTTCCTAAATCATGAAACAACTGGAAGAGATAAAGACACTAACCTTCGTCACAGGATGAGAGGAGAAAGCCATGTTTCGAAGGGGACTCGGTGAAAAATGCACTGTAGGCGCAGTGAGACTTCCCTAGAAGAGTGATGGTTAGAAGGATTGTTGTGGTGATCCAAAGAAGGTGATGAAGATGCAACTGGATGTGTTGCAAGGGCTGAGGAAAGGGGCAGCGTAGCAGCCCAGATGTCTGTACCCATTAGCATTTTTGGTGAAGCTCCACTGGAGGATCCTTCGTCATTTCTGGATCTCTTCTTTGGAGGGATCGTTTCTTTGATCACCTAAAAATTCAAAAATGCATTACTTTGGAAATGAATAAACTGCAAGAGAATAACTTGCACAGATGTTTCAGAAGAGAACTACCTTCTGAAGATCCTGTCCAATCTCAGCTCCTATTTCTATTTCTTCCTCATCGCTCTAAATGATCTTCTTGGAATCTTGGTTCGCCATTAAGATGAGTGGAGGGGAAAGGTGAAGTAGAGGGTTAGAAGTAATTTCTAAAAGGACTTAGCCAAAAAAGCAAGCCTGTGAGTTTTAGAACTGAAAGGCTTCTCTATTTATAGAGCCTGGAGGCGACGGTTCGCATTCGTGGGCACCTCGAGTTCTTGAAATGCACTGACGGCTTTTTCCTTGGTTAAATGGTCAATAACTTCATGATTACCCATCAAGAAAAATCCAAAGGTTTTCTCGAGAAATAAACTAACACATGGTGTACAGAGCACCTGAAGAAGTTGAAGCGTCGGGTCACATATTTGATGCGAATTAAATTTGAAGTTATAATATTTTTATCCCTTCAAATTTGGGGGCTAGCTAATGAGGATTGTCACCCGACGCATAGGAAGCTATCCGTCTGCGACCATACGGCTGTTAGGACACAGAGACATATATCATATCTGAACTTGACTTGAACATGATATAAACTAGCTCGGGTGGCAATCCTCATCACTTTCATAATCACATTCCCTTGGCTTATCCTGAAGATTAAGTAAGTCCTGCTTATATGCACCATTTGAAAACATGCCAAGTGAAACATCCTCAATGATGAACTCAAAACAGCTTGCTTGAAGGACATGAACAACACATGGAAAACCTTCAAGAGCTTCCTCGTCGGTGCCTTCCTCGCTGAAGACAAATCGCCGTCCGAGAAGTACCCCTTCATAACGGAGGAGGTATGGGAGCAATTCACCCAGTCGAAGGGAACCCCTAAGTTCAAGGTATGTATGCTTCCTTTGCTTGGTCACACCGTTGTATGGAATAACCAATGGTGCATTAATTTTCTTGTTTCTACTACGAAGGCCCTTAGCGAGAAGAACAAGGCGACTCATAGGAGGAACGACCACCTACTACGAAGGCCCCATGCGGGGAAGGAGGAGCAGTGGAAGAAGACCGAAGACGAGGAGTCGACTTTCGTTGACTCCCCTGACCTGCCGATCTCCGAGATCCATGATCCGTGATGCAAGCGGTGGTGGCTGCCCAGAGGGACCGTGTCATCCACGGGGTCTGTGGAGTTCCCAAACCCTAAGGACGCCGAGGTCGTGCAGTGAATCATAAGTTGGCTAACTTCCTCGTTTTCTTCTTTTTCTTCTTTAACCATAAATTCTTAAATTTTGTTGACCAAGAGAAGTTGAAGCTGCATAGATTATTTGTATCGCTCCTATTGCTTGAGGATACCCTTTTTCCTCTCTATGGGAGTACATCCCGAGTTATAGTGAAATCCAAATAAAGAGATTATGGCAAGCAATATTCTCGCATTTATTGGTACTGCTCTGTTCATTCTAGTTCCTACTGTCTTTTTTACTTATTATTTATGTAAGAACAGTTAGCCAAAATGATTAATTGGAATTCCAATTAATCATTGAAGAAATGAAATAGGGATTAAATAAAAGTCCAAGTCTTAAATGAAAGGATCTGGATGGAATCATAAAGTGTGGTCGAAAAAACTATGATCAACCGTGTGTGCACAGGTTTGTATATATTTTTTTCTCATAATGTAGCTTTTAACAGATCTCTTGCTCGAAGGAGGCGAGCCAGATATTGTTTACTCCCCAGAGGGACAACGACACCCTAACCCGGGCTCTAGGGAATAAGGAGAATCCAGGGCGGACACGGACCGTGGGGGTTGTGGTGCCTTGGAAGGACGGCTTTGAGGAGCCCAGGCCACAGAGGAAGAAGGCTCGCAACTGCAAGGAAAAGGAATCGGACCTGGCCAAGAAGATACGATCAGATGTTACTGCACAATTGGTGTCCATGTTCGCTCAAATGAACGAGAAGTACGAATGCCTCAGCTGAATTGTGCAGTCCAAGGGTATAGATTCAGCTGCCGAGGTCGACACTGTTAGGCCGAGCAGTTGCACCTCGAAGATTCACATGGATTCGTTGGACCTACTTGAGGTATTGCAAGCCTTGAACTATATATGCACTTAAGTTGATGCCACTCTCATTCCATTAGAATTGTTTCGCTAACATGCTAAAATTGTTGCAACTCTATAGAAGCCGGAGAGCTGTAGCCTACTGATCTGTATAGTGACGACCCTGTAGTGGTCGCACACGGGGTCGTCTATCCATCTTGGGAGGATGTACAGATCCACTGTGTACCTCTGAAGCCTGGGTTTGCAAAGGTACAGGTTGATGAGGACATCACTCCTTCGGATACACGCACCAACAATAATCCTCCGCTTGTTACACAAGGACCAATAATGCGCGGCCGAGCCCGATAGTTGCATTGCCAGGTGAACTCGTTCCTATGTTTCTATATATATGGTTTTGAGAATGGTTTACTACCTAATGGTGATAATATTGTACTTAGGAACCTTGGAGAGGACCAGCAAGGAGCCCAAGTCGACTTGGAGTCCAAGACGGATTCAAGTTGGAATCCGGTTCGGGCATCCAGGAGCAGCCTGCCTTCAAATGACCTTAACTCCATCATACGAAGTCCGATTGGGACGTTCTTATAGTCCACGGAGAAGCCCACGACGAGATATTTCCAATGGATCTAGCTCCACATCCAAATTCTTTCTTCATCACCAGATATTAACAAAACAAATTTCGACCAGATTCTAATTCGACCAAGTCGGTGCTGCGACACCTTGTTTCGGGTCTTCGGCCCATGTATTCCCTAGTAGGGCGTGAGAAACCCTAGCCACACCGCCTCTTCATATACTCAGTAGTCATCACTATTTAGATTTGGATTTTTCTTAGATTATTGTGCCATTGCAGTTTCGCCGAACTCGGTTTGAGAAATCCCAACTCGTGAGCTTAATACATTTCGCAATTTAGTTGCTTCTTCTTCGTTCTTGCTTGTGTACTCGATTTGCAGCAGGAACAAGCCTTCGTGGCGAGGTCAATCCGTGCGTGCACGTGGTTGATAACCAAAGAAGCCGTGGTGTAGCGGTTGTAGGTTTTGGATCGGTTCTAGATCGAAAGCTGAATCATCAACGTCGAGTTCTCCACCAATCGACTTACCATACCTGTCGGAAGATCGGGCACTGTTCCCATAAAGTGGTATCAGAGCTAGAGTTACCCGTCAGGTATTCCTTGTATCCATCAATTTATCATTGTTCCATCACCTAGAGTCTAGAAAAAGCCTTAAAAAAAGTTAGGGTTCATAGTCTTTCAGCTGTCCAAACCACTTTGTGCCTTTGGAATTTCGTTTTCAGTTTTGCGTTGTTGAGTTTGTGTCCGTGGTCAGTGTCTTGTTGCTGGTTTAGAGTTGTGTTCGTTCATCCATGCCCTAGTTTCCATCTTGTTCCCATCATTGTCATCATTTTCTGCAAACCTAAACCTAGCCACATCAAGCCCATATCGACCCCTCCTATCCACTACCAAATTCACCACACCTTTGCCACAAGCCCAGATCACATAACCTATCCAAAACAGAGATCAATTCCTTTTTCCACGAGTGATTTTACCCGTTCCCCGTACAATAGCCATAACTTCCACATACGGACTCTGTTTCGGACGTTCTTTATATCTGCAAACATCTACAGAAAAAGTTACATCTGATTCTCCCCCACTTTGTTGGGTTCAGAAAAACTTTTGAGCCCAAAATCGGCTTGGAAGGTGCTGTTTCAGGCCTCTGAAGTTTTTGTCGCCGTTTTCACCATCGCTCCACCTTCACATATCCATTTTTGGTGCTTCTAGAAGTGTGAGTTTCCAACACCATTGCTTAAATTAGTGTGTAAGACAACAGAAAAAGAGTGAAAAAAAAAGAGAAGCAATAGGAAGAAAATGGAAAAGGAGGTGATTTGAACTTCTGTTTTGCATCTGCTATTATCAGTTCTCAGCACTTGTTCCATAACTTATTGATTTGAACTAGCTCTACGTGCACGTATAGGCCAGCAACTGTGACTAGTACTTCGGATACTTATTCAGCTTTGCTAATCTGTCTTCGAATTTTGCTAATCCTTGCTTCCATATTGTGCCATCTGAGCTACACTTCCTTTTGATCAGTTCAGGTTCATACTTGTAATCGCTGTGCCCACGCTACCTACGGTGTCACCATCTTGCCGGTTGTGCCATCCACTGCTTTGGTAAGAGCCTTGTAAGAGTGTGGTAAGACGCTTTGTGAGAGTCCCACTTGCCACCACCTAGTAGTCATAGGGATAATACTCCTGTGTTGTTTTATGTTTTCTACTACTAACCATGGCAGGACCGCAAACAAGAGCTCGAGTTGCAGAAGAGGAAGATGAAATCCGCAATATGTTGGCCGACATCAGTGCAAAACTTGATAAGAACATTGATGAAATGGCTCGAACCAACCGTGAGAACTAGACGACATTTGAGAGGATGGACCGGCGCATCTCTGACCTTGCTACCAGGTTGGACAATATGGAGCAGTAGCGTCCACCTCATGCAGATGAAGAATAAGAGGAGCAAGCTGCCTCCCATGAAGTTGAAGTTGAAGACGCCGACACGGAGGTTGCTGTACAAACTGAGCCCCACAACATAGCTACCATGCGCCGTGCTGCCCATGATATTCGCCAACAGCAACGAGTGCATCACAATCGACATGACATGGAAGGTAACTATTTTCGTGGGAATGATGATCTGTTTGCTAAGGTAAAATTTTCCATCCCATCCTTTTCTGGTGCATATGATGCAAACACTTACTTAGATTGGGAGATGACTATTGAACAAAAATTTAATTCCCATTTGGTTCCTGAAATTCATAGAGTTAGGCAAGCCACCAGTGAGTTTAAAGATTTTGCTATCATTTGGTGGAACGAAATAGTGAACCTTGGGGTAGAACCTGGTACTTGGGATAGCTGAAGCAGGCTATGCAGAATAGATTTGTTCCTCCTTCTTATAAACGTGATTTGCTTAAGAAATTACAACGCTTGAATCAGGGGAATAAATTTGTAGAGGAATACTACCAAGAGCTGCAAGTAGGCATGTTGCGTTGTGGAGTAGTGGAGGCTCAGGAGGAAAAGATGGCTCATTTTTATGGGGGTTTACGACGTGAAATTCAGGACATTATTGATTACAAAGATTGTAATAATATCAATAGGTTGTTCCAGCTTGCTAGGTTGGCAGAAAAAGAATTGCAGGGACAACACGGACAACCAAGGACAAGAAGCAATTTCGGTGGTACCTCCGCATCAAGATCGACGCAGGGGCAAGCCAAACCTGCCCCATCTTCTTCTTTTCGGTCTGCTGCACCTTCAACAAATACGACACGATCAACAGCACCACCTCCACCTCCATGAACTTCTGAGGTGAGAAAAACTAATGTTTAGGCACCAACAAATAGTTCTTCATTGGTTGCTTCCACGGGTCGCATGACAGGGATTGTGTGGCACCGCTGCAAGGGCATGGGACATGTCATGAAGGATTTCCCAAGTCAGCGCGCATACATTGCTACTGAGGATGGTGGGTACATTAGTGCAAGTGATTTGGAAGATGAATTAGTTCTTGCAGCTAACCATGCAGGTGATGATGAGTTTGAACATGATGCAGACGGAGATGATGAGGAAACTTTAGGAACTACAGCGACGGATAACTACCCGACCTTTATTGTGCAGCGAGTGTTGAGCACACAAATGGAGCAAGCAGAGAGAGCCCAACGCCACAATTTGTTTTAGATGTTCCTCATTGTCAAGGACCGACGTGTTAGAACCATAATTGATGGTGGGAGCTGCAACAATTTGGTGAGTTTAGATCTGGTCAAGAAGCTTGGCTTGACCACTTGTGCACATCCCCATCCATACCATGTTCAGTGGTTCAACAACAGTGGTAAAGTAAAGCTAACACAAACTGCAATACTACAATTTTTCATTGGATCATACCATGATGTTACTAATTTTGATGTAGTACCTATGCAAGCATGTTCACTTTTATTAGGCCGACCATGGGAACATGATACTGATGCAACTCATCATGGTAGAAGTAACAAATATACTTTTTGCACAAAGGAAAGAAAATTACTTTAGTTCCTAGGACATGTTCTGAAATTGTGCACTTTGATAGAGCAAGAACTGAAAATAAGAAAAAGTAGAAAGCTTTGAAATCTGAAATTAAACAAATAGCGAAAAATGTTGCACCATCTAGCTCTAAGGCCGCTGAAATTAAGTTGAAGAGTGGAGTTCTCTTTGCAACCAATCTGACCTTGCTGAAATTGAAGAGAATGATGTGATGTGCTATGCTTTGATATGCATAAGCTTTGTTTTCACTGGATGATATATCTAGCACTTTGTCCCCTCCTATCACTAACCTTTTGCTGGAGCATGAGAACGTTTTTCCCGCTGAGATACCCCCGGGGCTGCCACCAATTAGAGGTATTGAGCACCAAATCGACTTGATTCCAGGAGCATCATTACCAAACCGTGCTGCGTACAGGACAAATCCAGATGAGACAAAAGAAATTCAGCGACAAGTACAAGAGATTTTGGACCGCTGGTATGTACGAGAAAGCCTTAGTCCTTGCGTTGTTCCTGTGCTTTTGGTTCCAAAGAAAGATGGTAGTTGGTGTACGTATGTAGGCTGTAGAGCCATTAACAATATTACAATAAGGTAT
Source organism: Pharus latifolius (assembly GCA_019359835.1). Taxonomy (NCBI): domain Eukaryota; kingdom Viridiplantae; phylum Streptophyta; class Magnoliopsida; order Poales; family Poaceae; genus Pharus; species Pharus latifolius. Next base: position 44,310,903 of record CM033323.1, read on the forward strand.
CGTCATCCTATTCCTAGGTCAGATGACATGCTTGACGAGTTAAGTGGTTCTATTGTTTTCACAAAGGTTGACTTGCGTAGTGGATACCACCAAATAAGAATGAAATTGGGAGATGAATGGAAAACTAGATTTAAAACTAATTTCGGGCTTTATGAGTGGTTAGTAATTCCTTTTGGTTTAACTAATGCTCCCAGCACTTTCATGCGTCTGATGAACGAGGTTTTACGTGCTTTCAATGGAAAATTTGAGGTGGTTTACTTTGATGATAGCTTGATCAATAGCAAGTCTTTGGATGTACATGTTGAGCATTTGTGTGATGTTTTTAACGCTTTGAGAGATGCACGCTTGTTTGGTAATCTTGAGAAGTGCACCTTTTGCACGGATCGAGTTTCTTTTCCTAGATATGTTGTTACTCCACAGGGAATAGAGGTGGATGAAACAAAAATTGAAGCTATCATGAGCTGGCCGACCCCTGAGATGGTAACCCAGGTGCGTAGTTTTCACGGTCTTGCAGGTTTCTATCGACGCTTTGTGAAATATTTCAGTACCATTGCCACCTCGCTGAATGAGTTAACAAAGAAGGGTGTTCCTTTCTGATGGGGGCCAGCACAAGAACAAGCTTTCAACACACTTAAGGAGAAGCTCACACATGCACCTCTACTCCAACTTCCAGATTTTGGTAAGACTTTTGAAATAGAATGTGATGCTAGTGGAATTGGAATAGGAGGAGTGCTGCTGGAAGAAGGTAAGCCTGTTGCCTACTTTAGTGAGAAGTTGAATGGGCCATCTCTGAATTACTCCACTTATGATAAGGAATTGTATGCTTTAGTGCGAGTTTTGGAAACTTGGTAACATTATATTTGGCCTAAGGAATTTGTTATTCACTCTGATCATGAATCTTTGAAACACAATAGAAGTCAAGGCAAACTGAATAAACGACATGCTAAATGGGTTGAATTCATAGAGTCATTTCCATATGTCATTAAATATAAGAAGGGAAAATAAAATGTTATTGTTGATGCTTTGTCTAGGCGTTATACCATGTTGTCACAACTAGATCACAAGATTTTTGGCCTAGAAACGATTGAAAGAGTTAAATGCCACTGATTTGGATTTTAAAGAAGCTTTTGAATATTGTAAGGAAGGGAGAACATGGAATAAATATGTGCTGAATGATGGATTGCTTTATCGTGCTAACAAGCTATGCGTTCCAGCTAGCTCCGTCGCCTTTTATTTTTGCAGGAAGCACATGGAGGTGGTTTGATGGGTTATTTTGGAGTGAAGAAAACTGAAGATGTGCTGTCCACTTACTTCTTTTGGCCCAAGATGAGATGTGACGTCGAACGCTACGTGTCACGCTGCACTACTTGCAACAAAGCTAAGTCTCGCTTAAATCCAAATGGTCTTTATATGCTTCTTCCTGTTCCTTGCGCTCTTTGGGAGGACATTTCGGTGGACTTTGTGTTAGGATTGCCTAGGACCAAGAGGGGGAGGGATAGTATTGTTGTGGTTGTGGATTGTTTTTCTAAAATGAGACATTTCATACCTTGTCATAAGAGTGATGATGCTACACATATTGCTGAATTGTTTTTCGTGAGATTGTACACATACATGGAGTACCAAACACTATTGTTTCAGATCGTGACACGAAGTTTTTGAGTCATTTGTGGAGAAGCTTGTGGAATAAATTGGGTATGAAGCTGTTGTTTTCTACTACATGTCATCCCCAAACAGATGGACAAACTGAGGTTGTCAACCGCACATTGTCCACCATGTTGCGGGCTGTTCTAAAGAAGAATTTGAAGATGTGGGAAGAGTGTTTACCACACATTGAGTTTGCTTATAACAGATCGATACACTCCACCACCAAGGTAAATCCTTTTCAGGTGGTGTATGGTTTTAACCCTCGTGCTCCAATTGATCTTTTGCCTTTGCCTACATCTGACAGAATGAATTTTCATGCTAAAAAGCGCACTGAATTTGTACTCAAATTGCATGAAACAACTAAGAAAAACGTAGAGCGAATGAATGAAAAGTATAGGATTGTGGGCAGTCAAGTTAGAAAAGAAGTAAAACTTGAACTGGGTGATTTAGTTTGGTTACACTTGAGAAAAGATAGGTTTCCAGAACTACGAAAGTCTAAACTAATGCCTCGAGCTGATGGTCCTTCTAAAATACTTGAGAAGATTAATGATAATGCATATAAGCCTGAGTTGCCTGTGGATTTTGGGATTAGTCCAACATTTAACATTTCAGATTTGAAGCCGTACTTGGGAGAGAAAGACGAGCTTGAGCCGAGGACGGCTCCACTTCAAGAGGGGGAGGATGATGAGGACATCACTCCTTTGGATACACGCACCAATAATAATCCTCCGCTTGTTACACAAGGACCAATAACGCGCAGCCAAGCCCGATTGTTGCATCGCCAGGTGAACTCATTCCTATGTTTCTATATATATGGTTTCGAGAATGGTTTACTACCTAATGGTGATAATATTGTACTTAGGAACCATGGAGAGGACTAACAAGGATGCGAGGACCAGCAAGGAGCCCAAGTCGAGTTGGAGTGCAAGACGGATTCGAGTTGGAGTCCGGTTCGGGCATCCAGAAGCAGCCTGCCTTCAAACGACCATAACTCCATCATAAAAAGTCCGATTGGGATGTTCTTATAGTCCACGGAGAAGCCCACGACAAGATTTTCCCATCGGATCTGGCCCCACATCCAAATTCCTTCTGGATCACCAGCAATTAACAAAACATTGGACCAGATTCTGATTCAACCAAGTCGGTGCTGCGACACCTTGTTTCGGGCCTTCGGCCCATGTATTCCCTAGTAGGGCATGAGAAACCCTAGCCACACTGCCTCTTCATATACTCAGTAGTCGTCACTATTTAGATTTTGATTTTTCTTAGATTATTCTGCCATTGCAGTTTCACCGAACTCAGTTTGTGAAATCCCAACTCGTGAGATTAATACAATTCGAAATTCAGTTGCTTCTTCTTCATGCTTGCTTGTGTTCTCGATTTGCAGCAGGAACAAGCCTTCGTGGTGAGGTCAATCCATGCATGCACGTGGTTGATAACCAAAGGAGCCATGGTGTAGCGGTTGCAGGTTTTGGATCGGTTCTAGATCGAAAGCCGGATCGTCAACGTCGAGTTCTCCACCAATCGACTTACCATACCTGCCAGAAGATCGGGCACCGTTTTCCATCACAGGTGGACATGGCCCTCTCGAGCTACAACGCTTTTCCATTACCGTCCCAATGGAGGAAATGCTGACAATTGCTAAGGCATTGGGCTCGTATATACAGTGGCCCAAGAAGGGTGTTAAACTACATGAGGTAAACCCTACCCATTGTAGCTGACAACTCAATTAATATAGTCAACTTGTAAAATCTAATATACGTGTTCGTAACATAAAGTGTACGATGGAGCTCCTTCGGCCCCCATGCCTTTCTGAGGACCCCACCCCCAGCACAGGGCCTGACTGAGCTCCTTCGGCCCCCATGCCTCCTCCGATGGCCTCGAACCCAGCCAAAGGATGCACGCCTCCTCAGAAAGCCCCTTCACCATCAAATGAAGCCAGCGGCACCTCGCCCCAACTTTCGAAGGTATAGACTCGCTCCCCAGCCAAAGGCAAAGGCAAAAGCAAGCAGAAACAGAGCCAGTCGAGTACGTTCAAGAATGCGTTCCCACTCGTGCCGGAGTCCCTTCTGCGCAATATGGATTAGACAACCAGAAGACTCCACGAGTGGTACTTGACCCGGTCTCGGTGCCACTTTAACTTCTTAGTTCACTTCAGGCCAGGACATTTCAATCGTGAGGCTGAGAGCTTATCCGTGGCCCACGAGAATTTGTTCGACCTCTTCAACTGGCGGGAACTTGATATATCTATCATACATACTGGAGTCCAGTGAGTTTGCTGATCCTATATGTTGTCGTAGTTCATTTAATAAATCTAATCACTTTGTATGCAATACTTACTAATGTCATACTTTGCATACAGGTGCATGTACAGGCTGGCGTAGATGAGGGCATGTGACAGGGTGGGTTTCCTCGACCTAGAGAAAATAAGCCTCACGATGCTAGAGCAAGACCCAGCACATGTAGAGCAATACATATCAAGGGCACTACTGGCGCAGCAGGACCAGGAGTTCATTCTTGCATCGTACCACCAAAGGTTAGTGCATTTCTTACTAATTTAACTCATTCTTGTATGTTACGCCTAACGTATACATGAAACAGTTCTCTTTTATGTACAATGTATGGGCCACTGGGTCCTCGTCATCATTTGCCCATGGAGGAATGAGGTGTACTACCTCGATTCGATGAGCGACAGGGTAGCGCATGTTTTCACCCTCATGTGGCACATAAACGCATAAGTAACACAGTTGATTTCATGTGGCACATAAACGCATAAGTAACACAGTTGATTTAAATTTTGATCTCACTAGCTCATTAATGATAACATATTAATCGGCAATGCTAAATTAAATGCAGGGCTTTCAAAAATTATGTTACTGTTGGAGGGAGGCATGACACGTCGAAGGGCACGACAATTTCTTGGAAAGAATATGAGATAATTAATAAGGATGGAACTACTCATGATACTTTTAATTTATGCTTAATTAGTTCTTTTGAATTAATGTGGGTTTACGTCTTCGTATATGCAATTATCTCAGTGCCATCAGCAGCCACAATCGTGGGAATATGGGTTTTATGTTATGAGGTTTATGTATGACCTGATCAGGACAGACTTTGCCCCATTCCCCAAGGTAAGTATTTTTCCAAACTCAAAGTCGAACATTGGATGTGACGTACATTCCTAACTTCATACATGCATGCAGAGCGCCATGTTGAAAGACAAATACGAGCCGCCTCAGATAAAGGAGCTATGACAATTTGGGCTCAATATGTGATGGATGAAGTAGCTGTCAACGATCGATCATAAATGACTTTTGTAATATACATTGAATGTGTGAAATGGTGTATGTGTGTATTTGTATTGGTGTATTTGTGAATAAATTCAATCTGTTGAATGTGTGTATCTCTGTATTGGCGTATTTGTGAATGTACCTTTTTAATTTGTATCTGTAGCTTCTTCTAACAGTTCAAATGTACCTTTTTAATTGGTGTATGTAGCTTCTTGTAACATATTCTAGTGGTTACTAACTCAGAATCGATAGAATAATAATATTAATGGTTAGTTTTGTCAAACCGTTAGAATAAGACTCGATCCAGTCGAACCATAAGCTCCTCTCTTCTATCGGTTACTACTAGCGAACTGTTAAAAGAAATTGTGCTAGTACTAACGGTGTAGTTTAGTTAACCATTAGAATAAGGCTTCCTGCGATTGAACCATTAGCAGCTCTCTTCTAGCAATTAATAACCTGGAACCGTTAGAAGAAATTGTATAATACTGACAGTTGCGATTGGATAATACTGACAGTTGTGTGACAAGTAGTGCATCGCCGTACGTAACGCTCAACATCTTGCCTCATCTTTGGCTAGTAAAAGTGGGTGGCCAAAACATCTTCTGTTTTCGAATCCCAAAATGTCACATTAGACCACCGCCGTGAGCCTCCTACAACAACAAAAGACGAACGGAACTCGCGGGAACACAAAGCTTGTTAGCTCTAAAAAAATATCCATCATTCAGTACATATGGGGTCCAACATCTTCCTTCTTTACAATAAATGTAAATGTCTTTGAAATCCAAATCAGTAGAATATAGGTCCTTTATACTGTCCAACCCAAGAATTTTGCAACCAAGTTTGGATAACAAGATGTAACATCTAGACAATGCATCAGCAACCAAATTATCTTTACCTTTCTTATATTTCACAACATACGGAAAGGTTTCAACAAATTCAATCCACTTAGCATGTCTACAATTCAACTTACTTTGACTATGAATTGCTTCAATGATTCATGATCCAAATGTATAACAAATTCTTTTAGCTAGAGATAATGTTTCCATGTTTCTTACACTCTAACCAATGCATACAATTCCTTGTCGTAAGTTGAGTACTTTAAAGCTGAACTACTAAGATTTTCACTGAAATAAGCAATGGGTTTTCTATCTTGCATGAGAACACCTCCAATTCCAATACCACTATCATCACATTCTATTTCAAAAGTTTTATTAAAATCAGGAAGTTGTAGAAGTGGTGCATTGGTTAACTTATCTTTCAACGTGTTGAAAGCGTCCTCTTGTGCCTGTTCCCACTTGAAGGGCATGTTCTTCTTGGTCAGCATATTGAGTGCGGCGGCAATCATACTGAAATCATGTACGAACCAGCGGTAGAAATCAACAAGTCCGTGAAATCTCCGCACTTATGCGACTGTTATAGGTGTAGGCCATGCTCAAATTGCTTGCACCTTTTGTTCATCAACCTCAATGCCCTGTGTAGTCACAACAAAACCAAGAAACACAACTCAATCTGTGCAGAAGGTGCACTTCTCAAGGTTAGCAAACAAACATGCCTGTCTCAAAGTAGCAAAAACTTAGCGCAAATGCCCCAAATGTTCATCCAAAGTCTTGTTGTAGATTAATATGTCATCAAAGTAGACCACCAAAAGTAACACTTCATTCATTAAGCACATAAACATTCTAGGTGCATTAGTAAGATCAAATGGCATGACCAACCATTCATACAATCCAAATTTAGTCTTAAAAGCAGTTTTCCATTCACTAATAAGAACCGTTAGAATATAGTTGTTCTACTAATGATTTTCTAACCGTTAGAGTAGTGCTAGGCTTATTCTATCGTGCCGATCACTAGCGGTATGAGAACTGTTAGTACATATGTTTTTGAACCGTTAGTGCAAAGCATTTCTTTAGTAGTGACATATAGGTGTAATCGCATTAACAGACAAAGTAGCAGTTGATCAAGAATAGCAAGTTTATCAGTTAGAAGTGCTACCTGTTCGGCCAAGTGTGACATTACACTTACATCCATGTTGTTGGTCGGAGTTTGTTGAGCAGCTCGTTTGGTTCCCCATTGAGTGTAGTTTTGAGTGATACCTTCGATGAGGTCGTATGCTTCATCTACACTTTTGTTCATTAGTGCGCCACCAGCTACGGCGTCTACAGCCATCTGTGCATTGTAGTTCAATCCACTATAAAACATTTGAACTACAAGCCACTTCTCTAGTCCATGATGCGGACATTTGATCAACAAGTTCTTGTACCATTCCCAAGCATCGTAAAGTGATTCACCTATCTGCTGAGAAAAAGATGCAATCTGGTTGCGAATGTAAACAGTTTTAGTATGAGGGAAAAACTTACCAAGAAAAGCTCGTGAGAGTTCATCCCAAGTAGTGATCGACACAGGAGGAAGAGTATATAGCCATGCCCTCGCCTTCTCGCGAAGTGAGAAAAGAAAGAGCCTCAAACGAAATGCATCCTATGTTACTCCATGAATCATGAAAGTATCACATTGTTCAAGAAACATGTACAAATGTAATGATGGATCTTCAATAGGAAGACCACTGAACTAGTTTTGTTGAACAAAATTTAAAAGTGTAGGTTTTATTTCAAAATTATTTGATTCAATAGGTGTTCTAAGAATACCTGACTGCAAACCCATGTTGAGCGGGATTGCATAATCCTTGAGTCTCTTTTGGTCCTCTATTGTTGATTGTTCTTTGATGTCTTCAAAAGTTTGCGAATTTTCCTCCTATCTTACCTGTCTTGCCTTGTACTAAAGTTGGCGCGCAGTTTTGATAGGTTTGTTCAAGCTATCTATCTTTGCACTACTTTCCTAAAAGGTTAGTGGTGCCAAGAAAAGAAGTAAAAGAAAAATAGAAGCAAGATTGAGAAGTGAGAGTGACTAAAATTAGCAAAAATAATCTAAAAGGATGACTTACCGTTGTTCCCCGGCAACAGCACCAAAAACTTGATCGCACCTAAAAGGGTGTGATTGTGTAAGTAATAAACTGCAAGTGGACGGTTGAACGTTGAGTACTTGAGGGTCGAATTCCACGAGGAACAGGTGTATTCGTCCTTCTAGATTAATCAATCACTGATTAAGTCTTAATGAGTTTGGGGGTTGTTTTTCTACAACTAAGTCTATCAATTTAGGGTTTGCAAGCTTCAATGAAAATCTAGGGTTTCGGGAGTTCCATAACCATCCGGCGTTATTATATCCAAGGTCCGAGGATTGTAAGTTAATTTCAATTGTTTTCCAAGACATATTAAGTTGCCAGTACGGTCGCTGGTACAACGGTCAGAGGATCGCTTCCACTGTTACGTTTGGCGAGAGCCTCTCTCCTATTCAGGATCCCGCGTGAAAGCACTAAGAACTCAAGAACTCCCCAAAATTCTTGCTAAAGGCTCAACTGTTATGTCTATTGCCGAAGTGAGAATTTAGGGTTTATAGGAAGAAAACATAAGGAAATTACTCCAAAACTTGAAATAAAGACTGAGGAAGAACCACACCTTCCGGATTAGGTCATCCCTAACCCTAGAAGGGATCTACTCGCTAAAAGCCATAATATTGCAGAAATAAGAATAACAATGAAATAAAAACTCACTTTGTTGCTTGAAAATTGAAGTTGTCGTTCTTGCCGGCTTACAAAAGCAATAAAAATAGAGAAGGGCGCTCTGCTAAACTAAAGCTAAACTAAAACTACCTAAATTGTATCCTAAAAAGCATATCTAATTGAGCCAAAAACTTCTCTATTTATAGCACAAGGATAAACATACCCAAAAACAACTCCTTGATGTGCAGGCGAAGAAGTCTGGCTTCAAACGATGCCAGAACAGATAAATCTGAGTCAAAACTGACCATATTCAACCAGTTATGATCAAAACCGGTTAAAATTGACCAAAACTAACCAGTTCTAATCAATACGACTAAAACTGACCAAATCTGGTAAAAATCGACCAAATTCGACTAGTCCGATCAAAACCCAATCAAAACCGACCAGTAAAAGCCAAGAAAACCTAATCGAACATGACCATGACACGTGGAGCAATTGCGGCCAAACACGTGTCGTAAGAGAAACTGAGCAGGACCTTTTTTGGCCATGTTGTATTCGACTAGGATTCTTTTTTGAGCAGAAGTCCGCTTATTTTTGCCGTGACATGTTCAAACAAGTCTCCTTTTTTGACCAGCTGTGTACGGATAAGGATTTTACCCACCAAAATGAGTTCGACCAGGAGTGTGGTCCGTGTAGTACTCGACTAGGACCTTTTTGCTTGTCCAGTTAGGTTTCTTGGTCGTGTGGGGCTCAAATGTGGTTGAATTCTTCCCAAATTTGGCAAGTTTGATTCCTGAAACATGATGAACACAACTGTGAAATCAATTTGTAAAAATAAGCAAATTTTATGAATAAAATGTCGCATCAAAGGAGTTTTAAGCATGATTTTGCACGTTTTTAATACTAAACCTAGGGTAAAAATCCTACCAAGTTAGCACTTATCAGTACCATCCACGCATATGACCGGACGATAATAAGCAAATGCTTCGATGCACTAGCGGTACGACCAAAACAATCAACGGAACACTCGAGTGTTCTCTATGGGGCTACCGTCTCGACGTAGTGCTGGGTGATCAAAGACATCCACAAACACGCCTGGGTTAGTCTGAGTGATGTTATGGAGCAACCGCACTACATAGTTGTAGGCATGGTCGAATGTGCCGAACATGCCCTCAATGGCCTTCCATTTTGCTCTCCACGCCTTTGCATATCGTATAGTGTATCCACACCTATCGGCCATTTGCTTCATAATTTCTCTTGGTGGCAACGGTTGGAACCAGGGTTCCTAGTCGAACTTACACAATTTTGTTTGATTAGTTGGGAGACGATACAGGCAATTACCAAAAAAATCAATGTATCTATGGATCTAATGACATAGAAATTTATACAGGTTCAGTCTCTCAATATCTGAGTAATAACCCTACTCCTGTTGGTTTTTCACTATGAGTATGAGAGATTACAAAGAGAAAGTATTATCTAGTTCTGAATTGTCTTGTTGAGAATTCTATTTTGAAAGGATCTCCTCTTCTCTTCTAACATTCTACCCTATTTATACTTGTCAAAAGGGTGTCAGTTGCTTCATCGAAGGGACGCCTGATAGTTGTCAACAACTGTTGTGTAGTGGTGGCCATCAGTTGTTGTCAGTTGCTATTTGCTAGTTCATAACATACGGTTATAGAAACTACACATCCATCATTATCTTCACAATGGTTATGTTGTCATTGAAAAGGGACTTATGATTACCTTGAGAACAATCATAAGGATCGAGGAACGGTTATTGTGGATGTTAACTTAACCGTATGATCTCCAGGTCGTAGTATAAATCTCCAATGGTATGGTCGCGTATTGACTGCGACCATGTATTGGTATCTGTCTTTGTCCCTACGGCATGAGATGATCGCAAGTAGATGTCTCTGCGACCATAATACTCGCAGATAATATATATATATATATATATATATATAAAAGACCATGGACTCTGCAACAATAAGCATTCAAGCTATAGAGTTCCATACCTACTGAATTTATAGGAATCAAACATCCTTAATGGGTTATGTCCAGAATATCCTTGGATCATCCCATTATCTCTTTCCTTGGTCTCTGTTACCATGGAAAGGTAACGACAAGTAGTTTAAGTCTCTTTCTGTAATTTTCTGCTACCATAGAAAGGCATATGCGACTATGAAATGGTATGTGTGACCATGGAACGGTAGGGGCGACCATGGAAAGACATTGGCGATTAACTCGGGTAATAATCTCCATTAGCTAGCCCTTAAATTTGAAATGAAAAGGCTTCTTTTCGTTTCGAATTCCAACAAAATCCAAGAAAAGCTTTGGGTGCGTGTGTCAGATTTATTGTGACAGGCATTAAATGCAAACCTTTTGTCAAAAAGAAATCTTTTACTGTGATCACAACAGTTGCAAACCGGAGGACTACTGCCTTAAAACTCCATGTTCTTAAGTTTTCTTTAGCCCAAAACCACTCTTGGAATTTCCAAAGCTTTCTCAGTGCCTCTAAGTTTTTCTTAGTTCTTTTGAGTTCTTCACCTTTAGCATTCTTATTTTTCCCTCAATGGCTTGGTGGATGCGCTCTAGCCACCGAATAGAGGAGAATTTGCTGGCCATCGAAAAGGAAGGTCATCTCCCCTCAAGGTCGCTAATCCCATGGCGTTCTGCTGGGGAAAATGAAGAAAGCCCTGTGGTTCGAGAGGGCGAATTGGTGATCTTCAAAGATTTCCTGTGTTGTAGATTTCGTCTTCCAGTGACTTTTTCTGGGAAATCCTTGCACATTACGATTTGGAATTGGTAAACTTAAATGCCAATTCCATTTTGATTCTCAGTTTTTGAGCATCTGTGTGAGGTGTACATTGGGGTTTTGCCCAGTGTTGCTCTTTTTCGCCAATACTACTTCTTGGCGAGGTTGAAAGGTACCACTGCTCCTGGGTGCATCTACTTCAGGTTGCGGGAGAATAAGGACTATCTACATTTTCCACTTCGTGACTCTGTTCACAAGCGGTATCAGCGGTGGTTCTATTGTTTGGCTTCTAAGAAGAGACATCTCTGGTTCGCAGATCGGCGACCAGAGAAGAGCGGGGAGAAGGATGTTGCTCCTCTCCTAGATGACAAGCAGAAAAGACAAGCCCAGGTAATCAAGTACCTGATGAACAAGGGCTTGATTTCTCATAATGTGATCTAGGACTACGTAAAGAACCGCATTATCCCTCTAAGGAAGAGGGATCATCCCGCTTGGGAGGCTAGGACCCTGGAAGATGCTACCAGAGACTACCACCGGGGTAATTGTCCCAATCCTGGTGGGATTGGTCATATTGGTAAATTTTCTCATTTTGTCTTTCCTTTAGAATTGAGTTTTGTTGTCTAATTTTGATTATTATTTTTTAACAGTCCTATCTGTCGATGATTCAGACTCGGGGTCCTTAGTCGATCTTATGCAGATTTGTGAATTGTATGTGACACATTTCAGGGCGCCCTCAGGTAAGTTAAGATAAGCAATGAAATAGAGACGCGAGGATTTATATAGGTTCGGGCCCTCGATGGAAGGAGTAAAAGCCCTACGTCCTGTTGTGATTTCACTATGTATGAAAGAGTTTATAGGGAAGAGAGATTGTCACAGGATATAATCTCCCTTTATACTTTTGTCTAATCTATCTTATGCTACAAGATCCTTGATCCAGGTGTAGATGTTCCATCCTATCCCCCTGAATCATACATCAGCCATCCTTTTATACTGAATGAAAGGATACCAATGCAAGTCAGTTCCGGACGGTTTCCATGGTGCAGTTCGTATAACTGCACCAGTCTTCTTCGTTGGTTAAGCACGTGCAATTATAGATTACCACACATACTAACCTCCTGGAGGATGTCTTCATACGTCGGATGAGTTATCTTGATCCTGAGAACGTGTCCAGTAAGGCTTGAACACTCCCAGGTTATCTTGGTTGCGCATAGCCAACAACCTTCTGATCGCGCATAGCCTGCGATCTCATGACCGTGCAAGTACTGCGATCATAGACTGACTTTGTGCCCACGAACCTCTGGTATACAAGGAGCTGTCCGTTTGTGACCATAGTGGCTACTAGGGCACCGGCTTGTATATCATATCTGAAAATGTCTTAGAACATGATATATTAAATAAATGACTAACTCGAGCGATAATCCTCGTCAGCTAGCCCCCAAATTTGAAGAGATAAAAGAATTATTACTTCAAATTTAATCTTCATTGAATAAAGAACCCGACGATTCAACTTCTTCAGGTGCACTGTACACCGTGTGTCGGTTTATTTCTTGAGAAAACCTTAGGGTTTTTGTTGATGGGTAATCATGAAGTTATTGACTACCCAATGCAAAGTTCATAAATGCGTTTTAAGAACTCGAGGCGTCCATGAATGTGAACCGTAACCTCCAGGCTCTATAAATAGAGGAGCTTTCCAGTTCTAAGACCCACAAATGAAGCTATCTTGACTAAGTCTTTCAGAACCATTTCCCACTCCCTTACTCCACATTCCTCTTCTACTCTCGTCTTAATGGCGAAACGAGACTCCAAGAAGGTTGTTGAGAGCGATGAGGAAGAAATAGAAATAGGAGCTGAGATTGAACAGGATCTTCAGAAGGTAGTTCTCTTCTGAACGATCTGTGTAAGTTTTTCTTTCGAAGCTTGAACATTTGCAAAGTAATGCATTTTGGAAATTACAGCTACTCGAGGAAACGATCCCTCCAAAGAAGAGATCCAGAAATGGCGAAGGATCCTCCAGTAGAACTGTATCAAGAATTCTTATGGATGCAAAGGTTGGGGATGCATCATTGCACTCTCTTTCCTTGCATCTTTGAGTGCACTCCGCCCTTGCAGCACATCCAGTTGCATCTTCATCACCTTCTTTGGATCATCACTCTTCTGGGGAAAGTCTCACTGTGCCCATAGAGCCTTTGGGACCAAGTCCCCTTCCTTGCTTGGCTTTCTCCTCTGCTTCTCAGGTAACTATCTTCATCCTCTCTGTTGGTCACATGTCTTAGAAACTAATCCATGTATGTACAGGAGGAGAAGGCTCCTGGAGCCCCCAGCAATCAGCTTGCTGAGATCCAAGCTCTTCTGAGGGAGAAATCTACATTGGTCATAACCCTCGAAGAAGAAAAGGAGGTGCTGGAGAAGCGTATTGATGAAATCTGCCCGATCACTCTGCGCCTAGCAGGGTGTTATGATGGAGCTCGCGAGGAGGCGCGCAAGTTTCAGCTGCAGAGGGATCATGCTCGAGAGCAGCGAGACCTCTCGATACAATTAGGGATAGTTGCGCCCTCTTAATAAGGGATGACGTCAATAGGCTTAGAGACGTCTCCAGTTCTCTTTTAGCAGCCAGTGTTGATTCCACTGATGCCAATATGTCCCTCGGAGAACTTTGTAAATTGCTTTCGGGTCAGGTTGACTCTTTGGTCGCCTGTATCCCTTTTTTATGTAAAGAATGTAAGAAATAAAGTTCCTTTTCTTTACATATTGACTCTTTTTAATGATTATGTATAATATATAATTATCAATTGGAGTTCTTTATCTCTTCTCTGTGTGAAAAATGGTTACAAGTAAATACCTCTACGGCTAAAACATACACAGGTAATAAGTCTTCTATCCAAGATCAACTCAGGACAATACCTAAGTCTTAGAACACCATTGAGGCCATAAAGAATAGCACGATCACAAAACAGCATTGAGACCACGTGTAGCACTGAGGTCACAAAATAGTATTGAGACCACACATAGTACCAAGATCACAGAATAGCATTGCCATCACACATGGTACTGTGATCACCAAATTTTTTCTTTTGAGATTGTAACAGTGCTGAATATGTGAGATTACTATAGAATCATAAGGTATGAATTCCTCAAAAAATTCTCATATAATTATCTGTACCGTAGCCCCCGAATGTAAAATAAAATGATCTATTAAATTCAAACAGATACATTTTGTTTCAGATTCAAACAGGGTTAATGATATGATACCAGGTTCCAACTAAGAAAAAACCCGTTATGAGAAATTTTTTAAATAATGACCCTGGCGAGTAGTGGCCTCAGGCATATAAAAGGAAAAGGGTAGCTTACTTGAGAAGCTTCAGAACAAAACCTTCTTTTGCCTTAGCCATTTTTGTCGACGATTCGGACTCGGAGTCCTCAGCCGAACTTATGCAGAATTTGTAATTGTGAGACCTTTCAAGATGACCCTTCGGGAAGGTATGCTGAACAATAGTGAACAGGAGCACAGAGAGTTTAGACAGGTTCGGGCCCTCGATGGTGGGAGTAAAAGCCCTACGTCCTGTTGAGATTTCACTAAGTGTGGTAAAAGGTTTACAAATGGAGGGAAAAGTCCTCACAGGCGAGGATTTTCCCTGTAAAAATGTACAAGGATAAGCCAAAGAAGGCTTACTAAAATGCTATATGAGGTGGGCCGTAGACTTGGCTAACTTGGATGATTTTGGGTTTTTTGATCTTCCGATCTCTCGGTTGATGTTTCGGATGATCCCCCCCCTCATTGATGCTCCATGCCATCCTTTTGTACTGTTTGAAAGGGTACCATGTAGAGGAAACTGCATCAAACGGTTGCACGGATGGTTGGATGCGGTTTTTTGGAACTGCTCTTAACCTCCACGCAGGTTAAACACGTGTTATTCACGGATAACTGTATGTGTTAACCTTCTGACGGTTGATTCTCCACATGTAGGAATCTTCGGGATACTTAGAATATCCTGTTGTACGGGCAACCGAAATAGATAGATCCCAAGTATCCTGATCGGCAGATGTTCTGACCGCGGGATATTGGCTGACCGCGCAATATCCCGAATGTGTAGTTCGCGTATAGCCTACGAACTTCTGACCGCGCAAGGCTTACGGTCTGACCGCGTAAAGCTGCGACCTGATCGCGTAAAGCTTGCGACCTGATCGCGTAAAGCTTGCGACCTCATGGTGATGCCCCTCAGAATAGCTTGAGTTCGCATCACCAGATACATGTCTGGTTCGAACTTGTCTTGAACCAAAAGTTTATTAGAAATGACCCGGGTGTCAATCCTCGTCAGCTAGCCCCCAAATTCGAAGAAAACGAAGAGACGTGTTTATTTCGAATTTAAAAACCGTGCATTGGATTTTTAACCCGGCCCTTTAACTTCTCCACTTAGTGGCGCACTAAGTGAAAACGGTTGGTTTTTCAAGACGAGTTCTGACATTACGTGACGGGCAATGATAGCGCCGTAGAATTGTTTTTATCTCGAGGTAAAATTGTAAATGTTTTAGCAAAACCCGAGGCGTCCGGAATGCAAACCGTCACCCAGGCGGCTATAAATACCAGACCCCTGGACATGTAAAGATCTACAATTTCCCTCTCACGTCTAAGTCTTTTTCTTGTTATCCTGCCTCCTTCTTTTTCACATACCCCTCCCAATGGCAGATCATGAAATCATCGAGATTGAGAGCGATGAAGGGGAAATTGTCGAACAAGGGTCTCAAACGAATGAAGTCCTGTCTCCCTTAAAGAAGAAACCCAAGGTTGACGAAGGATCTTCCAGTGGAACAAAGGTGAAGAACGTAGCGAGTTTCTTTCTTCCTTCAGTTCCTTTGACCCTCCCCGTTCATGCCTCTCGGCAAGTTAGGCCTTTATCCTTAGGAAAAGATCCCTTCACATCCAATTCTCCCATCCTTTTGGGTGATCAACATCCTGGTCGGCAAGCGGTGACTATCCCTCGATCAGATGATTGCCGTATTGGGTTGGCGAAGCAATCTTCTTCTGGGAAGGTTGCTCTTCCACCATATGATGATCTTCCTCCCAAGATGGGTGTATCAACGGGTTATGCACCGGGACAGGTAAAAATTCTTCTCCCTTTTTGCTGATAATTTTAGTTAGTATGACTAACTTTTGCAAAAATGTAGGAGGTAGGAGGCCCCAGCGATCAGCCTTCTGCTGCTCCATCTCTTCCTTCCGGACAGACCCTTCTAGAAGAGAAGAATGCCCTGGAGAAGAAGACCGAGGAGATGGCCTCGAAGATTCTGCGTTTAGCAGAATGTTTTGATCGATCCCTAGAAGAGGCGCACCATTTCCGTCGAGAGAGGGACTTCGCTCAGCAACAGCGAGAACTCTCTGACTTGATTAGGGACAATAGTGCGTCTGTTGTTAGGGACGATATAGATAGACTTAGGGTAGTTGCTAGTTCCCTGGGGGTTGTCAGTGTAGACCCTACTGACAACAACATGTCCCTTGGGGAACTTTGTAAACTTCTTTCGGAGCAAGTCGATGTTTTGATCGACTGCATCCCTTTTGTATGTAAAGAATGTAAGAAATAAAAGTTCTTTATTTCTCATGAAATGTTCTCCACATCTTCTGTGCGAAAATATAGCCATGAACTTTACGTTCGCGACCATTCATACACAGGAAATTTTAGTTCTGCGATCAAAATCACTTTTAAGAAAAAAGTACCGCGACCTGCCCTGATTCCGCGATCAGTTTCAAAGCCGCGATCAGAACTAAGGTTCGACCAGAGTTGGGACTCGGTCAGGATGTCACTTCGATTAGAATCGAAGTTTTAGCCTAAAACATGATTTCGATAAAACCATAACCCAATTAGAAACACTCCAGTACGTTAAAAATTGGGTTACATGAGTTTTTCGAATAAAATGTTCAAAGTATAAAAAGGAAAAACGTCCTCTGAAAAGTACTGAAAATTTTTCAGTCCTTTTACGCTTTCAGTTTCCAAAACAAAGAAGTCTTTTTGTTTCAGATCCGACTCCTGAGTACTTTATCGGGTCCATCAGAGACAATATCCATTATGGGAAATGAATAAAGCATTCAATGGAACGTTTGAAATGAGCCGTTTACTCATTAATGCGTCGCCTTGGGTCTATAAAAAGAGCAGATGTCTTCTCAAAGAAGCCACACAGCTAAAAACCCTTATTATTCCCGCCGCTCAAAACCCTCATTTTCTTCAGCCTTCATCTTCCCCAAATCGCCAGCTTCCCCTTTGATTCTACACCAAAGATGGCGTCCTGGAGCAGATCCATTCACCATTCTGAGGAGAGCCTGATGGCATTAGAGAAGGAGGAGATCCTTTCTCCGCGGCTGCTCATTAACTGGCGACCTGCGGAGAAGGACCAAGAAACCCCAACTATCCAAGAAGGCGAGTTGGTGGTTTTTGAGGAGTATTTGCGTTGCGGGTTCCGATTCCCTGAGAGTCGGTTCGTTAAGGATGTCCTTGAACATTACGGGTAGGAACTGATCAACCTCCACCCCAACACGATGCTGATCCTTGCAGTATTCCAGCACCTTTGTGAAGCCTTCGTCGGAATATATCCCAGCGTGGATCTTTTCCGACAATTTTACTTTTCGGCGTGGTCGAAGAGTACCAACGCCGCCGGATGCATCTACTTCCGGCTGAGGGATAAAAAGGAGTATCCCTCCCCACCCCTACGAGATTCTGTGCATGGGTGGCACCAAAGGTGGTTTTACTGCTCTCCACCATCCGAAAGCAGTTTATGGTTCGAAAACTCACGATCGGAGAAGTCGAGCGAGTTAGACATTCCTCCGGCGATGAACTCGGAGCTTTCGAAGCATGCCGAGGTGATTCTTCACTTGGTCAATGAAGGATTGACGGCTCGAGATATCATTCGAGACTTCGTGAAGAACCGGGTGAGTCCTCTGCGTGAAAGGGCTCATCCGGCGTGGGAGATTACGTCCATGGGTGATAGCACCCTGGACTACAGTCAAGGTATTTATTTCTTTGGTGCTGAACTTTCTCCTTTTTGAATTGTACAAATTCTGACTTGAGTTTGGGAACAGTCCTGTCTTCATCCGAGATTGAAAGGCGGACCAACTCCCTCCTTAGGACCTACAATTCCGATGTAGAGGGCCCTAAGGGATCACCTCGCCCGCAGAGCTTGATTCACGCTGGTGATGACCTCAGACAGGAGCGCCGAAAGGTAATTTCCTTGTCCAGCTTTGGCTCTGCAGGTCTTGTGTGTGTCCAGTGCTAATCCCTTGTAATGGACTGCGAACCAGCTCCTAGGGAAGTTTGCGGATGCGACGTTCCCAAGTGAAAATGTCGGCTCTCTGAAGAAGCCGACGGCGAAGAATGTGAAGAAGGTCTCTCAGAGACCCAGGACAAAGAGTCCTGCCCCTAAGAAGACCAAGCTAAACCCTGGGGAGGGGTCTTCACGAAGCATTCCTCGTCCCGCAAGAAAGACTGCGGTAAGATATCGCATTCCTGCTACTTTTTCAGGCGCGACATGGAATCACTTCTTCGTCGTACAGGGAGAGGGGAGCGAGGAGGAAGAGGATGACGTTCCTCTGATCCTTCGAAGGAGGAAGATCGCGGATCTTCCATCCAGCGATGCCCCAAGCTGCCCCGCAGAGACCACTACTACCGAGGAGGTGGTCGTGGAAGATCCTGCGACCACCGAAAATCTTGTGGTCGCGGGTAACCCTCCAATTCCTGAAGCCCCCGAGGTTTCAGGGTCAATTATCTCTGCTTCCCTGGTCGAAGGGACGACCAAGGTAAGGAATCTTTTTTGGCCGTTCCTTCTATGACTCTTTCTGCACATTTGTCAAGTTAATGGATATACAGGGAGGAGAGCTTCCCCCTGGGACCACTGGGGGTTCCAGGGAGGAAAATCCTCCTCCTCTGCGGACAGAGGAGGAGGTGGATGAACAAAGGCCAGCTATGATGGTTCCAGCAATTCTGGAATCGCCCAGGCCTTCAGATGCAGCCCCACCAGTTAGCCCGGTGGCCCAGGTAAAGATCTTTTTATGTGTTTTTACCTGTTCCCTAAGAATATGCCTATAACATGACATTTCCAGGGGGGTGTTGCCTTGTTTACCATAAGGAAGGTGAGAACCGGAGACGGCTCTCCTTCGCAAGGGGAATTCTCCCAGAAGTCCCAGGAACGAATGGGATTTCAAATAAGGTAAGAGCTCTTACTTGACAGTAATCTTAAATAAAAGTTGCCTGACCCATTCTTCCTGTTAGGCCAAAGAAGACAGCGCCTAACCCTTCAACCGCCTCTGGGGAGGTTGAAACTAGGGCTGATGAGGGAGCCTCTAATGAAGAGCGCTCTACTCCCGTGGTTCAGGAAGTCGTCCGGACCGCGGGAGGTGAAACAAGTATAGGGATCGGGTCACAACCAGTAGCCTCTGGGGGTGGCGTCCAGTCGGCACTCCCGCCAACTATCCCTGTAGTGAGCACGTCGGAGGCTCTAGCGAGGATTCCCGCTGAACTGAATGATGCCGTTTTACAAAAGTTTATGAAGGTATAATAAGACTCTGCTTTCGTGCCTGAATTATACTTAGGACACCTTTGACCTTCTTCTTTGGCACCACAGGGATTGTCCTGGCTAACAAGCCATTCGCGTGTTGTGATGGCTAGTACAGAAGCCATTCAAAAAGAACGCGATAGCTTGCGCAGGTGAGTACCATTACCCTCTGGTTAACATGGGTATATCTTGGTTGTGACTGCCTTGATTTTGTTGCAGAGAGGTTGCATTCTTGAAGAAGGAGGTGGCTGGTTCAGTCTCAATGCTTAAGAAACAAGAAACTGAACTCAACAGACTTCGATCAGAGAATGCTGGTAAGCCGATTCCTGACTAGGAAGACTTGAATCCATAATATGCGAATAATCTTCTCTCTCTGTACAGCGCAAGCAGGTCGAATTACGCAGCTCAGTCGAGACAAGGAGATTCTTGAATCCTCGATTCGCCACACCGATCGGGCAATCAAAGAACTGAGCCTCCGGATCTTCGAAAAACTAAAGGCCGTGGTTGATCTTTTGAAGACCGATGTGGTAGAACTGAGGCAAGACAACCTCAGTATAAATGACTGGACATCGCTGCTTACTGCCCAGGCGGATTCACTACTTGAGTATCTCCCTGGAGATACACGGCGACGCGAAGAGGCGATCAAAACCAGGGTTCGATCAGCCGCAGCAGCCGTACTCAGCCAGGTTCGACTTCACCATGGCCCAGATGCAGATCTGAACGCATTGGTGGGTCCGGTTGAGGTCGAGAGTGAAGAGCTGCTCGATGCAGTCATAGAGGAAGTCCAGCCCCTAGTAGATAAACTCCTGACTGAGCTGGGGATCGAATGATCCTTATTTTTGTAACCAAACAATTGTAATTACAATGCAATGTATGTAAAACTATATATATTTTTTTTTAAAGAAAGTGCATATTCACATCATAAGTTTCATACTATAAGTATATTCCTCTAGCCCCCGCCTCTGTTTTGTGAATACTGGAGCCTTAGTATTTTAAGCAGAGGGGAAAACATAAGTATGATGACCAGGGATATGCGCTTCAAGCCGATGGTCAAGATTAAAGTAACATTTTAACCTTATTGCAAACTGGTAGCCACCCAGATGACCGAAGACTAGCCAGATAGTCCCGTGTGCGTTGAGAAACGGCTTATTTAGGAGCGACTTATCTGGAAGTGATCATGAGATCGACCAGCGAATCCGGTTAAAAAATGCTGTAGTAACCTAACCGCCGGCGATCAGCCCCAGGTCGAATTTGTATAATTTGGGCTTAAAAAAAACACTCATTGTATGAAAACAAGACATGCTTTTTATGAAAAGATGCTAATTGAACAGGGAAAAAGTGATTGGAATACTTACACGTAAAACTTGCGAAGTTGATCGATGTTCCAAGTATTGGACAAAATCCGACCATCCTCCATGGCTAACCGCGCAGATCCTGGCCGTGGCATTGAGACGACAGTGTATGGCCCTTCCCACTTTGGGGAGAATTTATTGCGGTTAGACTGGTCTTGAATTTTTCGTAAAACCAAGTCGCCAACGATGAGATCACGTGGTCGCACCTTTTTACTGTGATACTTGCGTAGAGCCTGCAAGTATACCGCGGACTTGATCAGGGTGCGATCACGCCGTTCTTCCAGGAGGATGAGATCTTGCGATCGCTGTTCGGATTTATTGACCTGTTCGAATTGATTCGTGCGAACAGATCCAATACTAACTTCCATAGGCAAAACAGCCTCGGCCCCATAGACCAAATGGAAGGGTGTCTCACCGGTGGCTCGACTAGAGGTAGTCCGTAGTGCCCATAGAACAGTATAGAGCTCGTCTGCCCAAGCCCCCGAGCGGGTCTTGAGGCGATCAAAAACACGTTTTTTGATGCCTTGCAATACTTGCCCATTGGCCCGTTCTACGGCACCATTGCTTTGTGGATGTGCCACGGAAGCAAAGCACACCTTGGTCCCAATCTGATCGCAGTAGTCTAGGAAGAGACCGCTAGCGAACTGAGAACCGTTGTCTGTGATGAGACGGTTTGGAACACCAAATCGTGCCACAATGTTCTTGTGAAAGAACTTTTGTGCAACTGATGCAGTAATATTTCGTACTGGTTCGGCCTCAATCCACTTTGTGAACGTGTCAATGGCTACGAACAGAAACTTGTACCCATTGACCGCTTGTGGCATAGGACCGACGATGTCCATTCCCCAGATCGCGAAGGGCCATGCGAGAGGAATAGTTTGCAATGCATAAGCAGGTTGATGAACCTGTCTTGCATGAAACTGACACTGTGGACACATCTTGACCATAAACTTTGCATCATCGAGTGCCGAAGGCCAGTAGAATCCCTGTCGAAAAATTTTTCCGACCAATGTTCGGTATGACGCGTGTGCACCGCATACACCGTCATGTATTTCTTTCAAGAGGGATTTTCCTTCCTCCTGAGATATGCAGCGCATGAATACTCCTTGAGTACCCTTTCTGTACATAACCCCATCTATGAGTTTGTACAGACGCGCCTTTCGAATTAATCGATCGCTTTTGGTTTCGTCCTCGGGTAGGGTCCCATGTTCAAGATAGACCCTCAATGGATGAGTCCAATCTTGTTCCTGACCGAGGTTGGCAACGAAGGCTATTGCCGGATCATCCTCGACCGAAGTCATGATCGAAGGATGGTCCAAGTGTTCAACGAACACTCCTGCCAGAGCGGATGAGCGTGAGGATCCAATTTTGGATAATTGGTCTGCGAGAATATTGTCCTTTCGCGGGACGTATTGGACTTCGAAGTGACTGAAGTGTTTTTCCAATCTCCTCACTTCCCCCAGGTAATGAGCCATTGTCTCATCGGAGGTGCTGTACTCCTTGTTTACCTGGTTTACGACTAGCTGTGAGTCCCCCCTCACCACTAATCGACGGACTCCGAGGAATTTTGCTGCCCGGAGCCCTGCAAGAAGACCTTCATACTCTGCTGCATTGTTGGTGGCAACAAAGTGTAGTTGAATAACATACTTAAGCTGTTCGCCCTGAGGCGTAACTAAGACCACTCCAGCCCCCGAGTGTTGAAAACTACGGGAGCCGTCAAAGTACATTGTCCAATAATCGGGGTACTCCAGTTCCTTTGCCAACTGCACGGGTGGCTCAGGGTTGGTCCATTCGACCACAAAGTCGGCCAAAACCTGAGACTTAACCGCCGTGCGAGGGGTGAAATGGATCTCGAAGGCACCGAATTCGACCACCCATTTGGCGATTCGACCAGATTTTTCTGGATTTTGGACAATATCCCCTAAAGGAAAAGAGGAGGGTACTGTGATCTTGTGTGCTTGAAAGTAATGTCGTAGCTTACGGGAAGCCATCAGTAGCGCGTAAAGTATCTTCTGGACCTCAGGGTAGCGCTCCTTAGGACCATGAAGTACTTCGCTCACATAGTAGACAGGTCTGTGTACTCCTTCCCTTTCCGCGATCAGAACTGCGCTGACCGCGTGTGGGGTGGCCGCCAAATACAAAAGTAATTGTTCTTCCTTTTCAGGAGACACCAATACTGGCGGACTGGAAAGATACGTTTTTACCTCCTGAAACGCTTTTTCGGCCTCATCGGACCACGTGAAGGTAGTCCCCTTTCGCCTAATCGCGATATAAAGCGACTTAAAGCCGCCATGCGACCAGCCAGGCGTTGAACATCCTTCATGGTCGAGGGCGACCTCATTTGTTCAATAGCTCTGATTTTCTCAGGATTAACCTCAATGCCCCTGGAACACACAAGGAAACCAAGAAGCTTCCCTGAAGAAACCCCGAAAGAACATTTCTCCGGGTTCAATTTTATTCCAAAGCGATTCAAGTTACAGAAGGTTTCAGCAAGATCGTCCAAATGAGATAATCTTTTGGTGCTCTTTACAACCAAGTCGTCTACATATGCTTCGAGATTACGCCCTATCTGGGAAAGAAAGGTCTTTTGCATCAAGCGCTGGTACGTGGAACCAGCGTTCTTGAGACCGAACGGCATTCTGACGTAGCAGTATGTGCCGAACGGGGTGATGAAGGCAGTTTTCTCTTCATCGTCTTCTGCCATGCTAATTTGATGATATCCTGAGTAGGCATCCAAAAAACTCATCAGTTCGCAGCCCGCAGTGGAGTCAACCAGCTGGTCGATGCGGGGAAGGGGAAAGTCATCCTTCGGACAGGCACTGTTGAGGCTAGTATAGTCGACGCACATGCGCCACTTGCCATTTGACTTGCGGACCATGACCGGATTGGCGAGCCAGTCCGGGTGATTCACTTCGCGTATAAACCCAGCTTGTAAGAGTTTGTCTAACTCTTCTCGGATGGCTTCCTGTCGGTCGGTGGCAAAACGCCTGAGCTTTTGCTTTATTGGTCGTTGTCCAGGTCGAATTGCTAACCTGTGCTCAATTACTTCCCTTGGGACACCGGGCATGTCGGACGGTTTCCACGCAAACACGTCTGCTTTAGCCCGGAGGAAAGCAACGAGGTCGAGTTCCTATTTGTCATCCAGGGCTGACCCAACCCGAATTGTCTTGGATGGGTCATCTGGGTACAAGGGAACTTGTTTGAGTTTCTCATCTGGTCGAGGGGCAGCCCTGATCGCATCGGTGGCGACGGTGGCGACCTGAGCGTCCCGGAGGGGAAGTTGATCGACCATCTCCAAAGATAGCCGGTCGCACGTGAGCGCCACGTTGCGACTTCCTCAGACCGAAATGACACCTTTGGGGCCAGGCAATTTCCCGCACTGATAAGCATAGTGCGTTGCCATCATGAACTTAGCAAGAGTCGGCCTGCCAAAGATTGCATTATAAGCTGAATCACAATCGATTACATCGAAAGTAACCAATTCTGTTCGGAAGTTATTTGGTTCTCCCAGAGTGACCGGGAGGACCACTTGTCCCAATGGCATCATGGAGGGGCCTGGGATTATCCCATAAAACGGATGGATTATGGGCTTGATCTTCGAACGAGGAATTTGCATCTCGTCGAGTGTCTTGACCAATAAAAGATCAAGGGAACTTCCCCCATCAATCAGGACCCTTTCGACTCTCACGTTACTGATGATTGGGGTAATAACCAGAGGTAGCCTCAATGGTCGAGTTAGCCCCACAGGACAGTCAGTGCGATCGAACGTCAAAGGCATATCCGACCAACGGGGATATTGAGGTTCACCAAGGGATGTCTCCGTTTGGTTAACCTCTCGGCAAAAGGTTTTAAACTGCCTTTTGGAAACGAAAGAGGAGGAACCTCTGAAAATGACATTAACATGATTTTGAGGTACCTGGTAAGCCATTTCTTCGTCTCCATCGACGTCTCTAACCCCGCACGCCTACTCTTTAGGCGGTAAGGTTGGCATTGGCCCAGCTCCTTGGTAGAAATCATCCAGCTGTTTCAACCAACTCCTGCAGTTTTTGAGGTCATGGCCTGCGGAGTTGTGGAGTGGACACCACCTCTTGCCCTCCTGCGGATTAGTTGATTTTTCTGGCTCGTCGGAATCCCGGCCGCCAGAAGCAGTTTTACTTTTAAAAGAAGACTTATTACCTTTCGTCGAAGGTGGTTTCTCCGCGACTGCGACCTCACGGTACTGTCCAGAGCGGTTCCTCTTCGACTTTTTTGACTTCCCACCCGGTGAAGACTCCGGCTTTTTGCTTGAATCTTCTTTCTTGGCGTCCTTGAAGCCTGGTTGGGGCGGTAGGTCCCCCTTATCAACCATTCGGTTCCATTCGACTCCCTCGGCTGCATTGGAGTATCGATCAGCCATATCGAACAGATCGGCCACTGATCGAGGAGGGTCGATAAGCAAGTCTTCAGTGAATCTCCGGTATTGAACGGCATGCTTAAATGTCCTGATTACAGAGCCATCAGATATGTTCGGGATGGTATTTCTTACCCCGACAAACCTCTTGACAAACTGCCGAAGCGTTTCGGTCGAAGTTTGCCGCAGTCTATGCAAGTCGTCCTCCTTACCCGGCTTTTGGTAACAGTTTTGGAAATTGCTGAGGATGGCATCGCATAGCATTTCCCAATTATAGATAGAACCCTCAGGCTGATTGAACAACCAGGTTCTAGCCGGTCCTGCGAGGACTGTTGGCAGGTAGTTGGCCATGACCTTGTCATCGCCTCCCGCTGCTTGGATGGCAGTAATATAGATCTGAAGGAACTCAGATGGGTTTTGAGTTCCATCAAACCTCTCAATGGCCCCTGGTCGAAACTTATCGGGCCAAACGACTGCTCGTAGGCCAGGCGAGAAAGCTTTGCAACCAACGTAAGGACCGTGAACCGTCCTGCGACTTTCGGTTGGGTTTCGAGCAAACTCACTTAATGGCGAGGTTCCTCGGGGTCCCAAACGAGAGTGAACGGGAACTCGATCCTTACTACGAGAGTCCTGCATTCGCCGATATTTGTCCTGTCGGAACGGTAGAGGTGGCGGGTAACTCCGTCGGCCAGAGCCAAAATGAGGACCATCTCGTTCACGGGGATGTGTCACTGAGCGGGAAGAGGCTGTTGGGGTCGCCTCGGATGCGACCTCGTCCAGTCTTTCCGCCAGGATCCTGAAAAAGGCCGGTCTCTGCGCATCCGTGACCGTAGGAGGAAAATTACGCATGACCTCCGCGATAGATCGCAGTCGACCATGGGTACTTCTCCTAGGGGCACCAGGTGTTACTGTTTCTTCGTCCACTGGGAAATGCTCCGGTGGTAAGGAAGGAGTCTGGTCACGTCTACGACCACGCGACCATCGAGAAGAACTCGGGGCAGCATCGTAACGAGCCTGCGCATCTTGAAGAGCCTCTAGGGCAGTTATGCGTAGTTCGTTGTTCTGTTGCTCGAGATCTTGCTCCTCCTTCTGTTTGCGATCTTGTTCTTCCCTGGCAGCCTGTTGATCGGGAGTTTCCTCCGACAACGCAGCAAACTGCCTAGGGAGAGAGGTCGCCGATGGGGAGAACATCTCGGTTTGTTCCGAGTCAGACTCGAAATCAAAGAGACGGTGGAGGTTATCAGGGTCGAACCTTCCTGGGCTAACTTCAGGGTCACCATCATATTTTCCCTCAGCGGGATCGTATGACGGGCTGGATTCATCACCTAGCACATTAAGAACCTCTGCGGGTTCTGACCTTGTGCCAGTTACCTCCTGGTCGATTAACATGACTTGGGGAGATGATTCAACCTGTGGAAGATTCTGGCCTTCGACCTCTTCCATCGGAACATGATCGCTTGGAGAAGGCATGGGTATATGGGCATAATCCTCGAGATCGAAATCGTTCTCGGAATCATATGCTCCAGCCATGTTTCGGCGAACCTCCGAATTTCAATTAGGACGCCTTGAGAAAGGCCCCACGGTGGGCGCCAGCTGTCGACGATTCGGACTCGGAGTCCTCAGCCGAACTTATGCAGAATTTGTAATTGTGAGACCTTTCAAGATGACCCTTCGGGAAGGTATGCTGAACAATAGTGAACAGGAGCACAGAGAATTTAGACAGGTTCGGGCCCTCGATGGTGGGAGTAAAAGCCCTACGTCCTGTTGAGATTTCACTAAGTGTGGTAAAAGGTTTACAAATGGAGGGAAAAGTCCTCACAAGCGAGGATTTTCCCTGTAAAAGTGTACAAGGATAAGCCAAAGAAGGCTTACTAAAATGCTATATGAGGTGGGCCGTAGACTTGGCTAACTTGGATGATTTTGGGTTTTTTGATCTTCCGATCTCTCGGTTGATGTTTCGGATGATCCCCCCCCCCTCATTGATGCTCCATGCCATCCTTTTGTACTGTTTGAAAGGGTGCCATGTAGAGGAAACTGCATCAAACGGTTGCACGGACGGTTGGATGCAGTTTTTTGGAATTGCTCTTAACCTCTACGCAGGTTAAACACGTGTTATTCACGGATAACTGTATGTGTTAACCTTCTGACGGTTGATTCTCCACGTGTAGGAATCTTCGGGATACTTAGAATATCCTGTTGTACGGGCAACCGAAATAGATAGATCCCAAGTATCCTGATCGGCAGATGTTCTGACCGCGGGATATTGGCTGACCGCGCAATATCCCGAATGTGTAGTTCGCGTATAGCCTACGAACTTCTGACCGCGCAAGGCTTACGGTCTGACCGCGTAAAGCTGAGACCTGATCGCGTAAAGCTTGCGACCTGATCGCGTAAAACTTGCGACCTCATGGTGATGCCCCTCAGAATAGCTTGAGTTCGCATCACCAGATACATGTCTGGTTCGAACTTGTCTTGAACCAAAAGTTTATTAGAAATGACCCGGGTGTCAATCCTCGTCAATTTTTGCCGCAAAAAACCCTCTTTTCACACCTTGCTCTCATCACCACCAAAGCCGTTGCCTTTCCACTGATTCCATCTACAACTGCGTCCTAGAGACGATCAATCCACCATAGTGAAGAGAGCTTAATGGTGTTAGACAAAGAAGAGATTCTTCCCCCGCGGTTGCTAATCAACTGGCGGCCGATGGAGAAAAATGAGGAAACCCCAGTCATTCATGAGAATGAACTGGTAATCTTTGAAGAGTTCTTGCGATGTGGATTTCGATTCCCAGAAAGCAAGTTCCTACTGGATGCCCTGGCGCATTACAGGCTGGAACTGGTGATTCTGCACCCCAACGCCATTCTGATTTTGGAGATTTTCCAGCACCTTTGCGAGGCCTTTGTCGGAGTGCTACCCAGTGTAGATCTCTTCGGATGGTTCTACTTCTCAACATGGTCGAAGAGCGCCAGTTCCGCAGGATGTATATACTTCCGCGTAAGGGAGAAGAAAGATTATCCCTTTCTCCCTCTGCGGGATTCTGTGCATGGATGGCACCAGAAATGGTTCTACTGCACCCCCCATCAGAAAGTGGTCTCTATTCGAGAATCATCGACTAGAGAAGAGCAGTGAAATGGACACCGTTCCTGCTTTGAATCAAGAGTTCAAGAAGTAGGCCCAAGCGATTCTTCACTTAGTCAATCAGGGATTAACCGCATGAGATATCATCCGTGACTTCGTGAAGAACAAGATAAGTCATCTGCGGAAGAGGGAACATCCTACTTGGGAGGTGAAATCCATGGCGGACAACACCTTGGATTACAATGCGGGTATGTTCTCTAATCTACAAAATGTGCAATTTTACTAACAAAAAATTTCATGTCGAGTAATTTGCTTTTTGTGATGCAGTTTTGTCCTTGTCCAAGATCGAGAAAAGGACAAATAACCTTCTATGGCCATATAATGCCGCAACAGAAGGAGCTCGAGGATCACCCTGTCCTTAGAGCTTGATCAACAGCAGCGAAAATCTAAGACAAGAGCATCAAAAGGTAAGACTTCTTTCGAGGAAGATGTTTAAGAACGCGTGTTGATTTTAATCACCAAATCGGAATTCTTGAAATGATGCAGCTACTGAAAGGGTGAACCGCCGAGACAAAATGTCCTGGGTATGATGCTGGGCCTTCTGGGAGGTCAGCATCGAAGAGGGTGAAGAGAACCTCTTCTAAGTTGAAGATGACGAAGGAGCCGGCCCCTGAATCGTCCAAGAAGATCGTAGGAGGGGCTTCTTCGAAGAAAAAGAAAACAACCGCGAAAGATATTGTTTTCTCTTCGCCCTGTTATGCCAAGTATGAATAGGAGTCACTTCTTAGTCGTACAGGGTGAGGGGAGCGAGGATGAGGAAGACGAAGTTCCTCTCATCCGCCGTAAGAGGAAGGCGACGAGCCCTCTGGAGGTTGACATTCCAGAGGAGCCATCCTCCCCCACTATCGCCGATATCTGGTCCTCCCTAGCGGAGGCGAACGTGGCAGCAGTGGACCCTGTGATCACAGAAGAACTTGCGGTCAGGGATGAAGACTCCAATCCTGAGGTTGTAGTTTTAACTGCCTCAGGTTGGTAGCTACCCCTTTGAATATTGAAGGAATCGTTGTGGTAAGAACTTCACAGCTTACGAGTCTTCACTCCTCTACATATGTTAATTGAATGCTGAATATGCAGGAGGAGGAAGCCACTATCCTGTTTAAGAAGAGGAAAACAAGGACAGATGTAGATGACACTTCAACAGGGGCACCAAGCGGGCATCTTTCCCCCAAAGCGCATCACCGAAACCTACAGCTGTGAGGGGGATTCGATTAAAGTAGAGATATCGCATCTTGCCTCATTTTGTTTTCTTAAAAACATGAATATGACAAGTCTTGATATTTCCAGGACTCCTATGTCTGACACCCTGCTGACCTACTCACGAACCGGCATAACTCCTACCATGGAGGTCGAGGTAGACACGGGTACAAGCGCAATGGATGAGGTAGTCTCTCAAGCCATTGTGGAGGAAATAATTGTGGACCTCAACCTCATGGGATGGAAAATGCAACCTTGACAGTAGGAGCAATCCAGCAAGAACAATCATTTGCTGCTCCTGTTGTCAAGGAAATAACTAGTTTCGAGGGTCAACCTTCGGATGAAACCGAAAATACTTCTTTTAATAACTTCATAGAGGTAAGCAAAATCCCTTCACCTTATACAGAATAAAAGACCTTAGGCATGTTCAAGTTTAAACATCAAGTACTACCATGTTTTAGGACCTGACCCGAGTGGCAACCAAGTCGAAAGCTCTAGCAGAGCATATTGAGGTCACACATCAGGAGATCAGTTGGCTACAACAGTAAGCTTTCATACCTTCGTTTGTACCAACTTGAACTTCATCTAAGTATAACTATTGTCTTCTTTGTCATAGGGAAAATGCCTCCTCAGCAAAGAGCATGGCTGATAGGCAAAGCCAGGAAGAAGCTGCAACTGCAAGATTTTTTTCCATGGAGAAGGAAATTCACGAGGCGCAGTCAATGCTTTCCTGTAAGTTTACTTCCAACCAGAAGAAATTATTTCTTTGCATGAACTGCTGTAAAATCAATTACTTCGCTCATGCCGTACAAGAGGATCAGATAAGCTCCCCTTCAAAGGAGAAACATGACCTTCGGGCGACCGTCGAGCTCCAAAGATCAAAAATTAACACAGTCTACGACGAGAATGGAACCTTAAAGGCAATAATTTCATCCTGCAGTAGTGCTCAATCAGACATCTTCGAAAAATTGAAGATGGTTGCAAATTTGCTGAAGGATGACGTTATCGAGCCTCAAACGGACAATTTAAGCCTCAGTGAATCATGCAAACTGGTCGCAGCACAAGCTAAATAACTTCTCGAGTATCTTCCTGAAGATACAAAACGGCAAGAAGAGGCAGGGAAGACCAACGCAAAATCTGTAGCCTCTACCATTTTGTGCAAATTAAGACATCACCACGGCCGAAATTTGTATTTGAAGCCGGTGGTAGATGTCGAGATCGAGAGCAAAAATCAGCTTGAGGCCATTATGGAAGAAGTGAAACCTCTCGTTGAAAACCTTTTGAAAGAGTTTGGCTTATTGTAAATTCATTGTAATGAACAATGACCCTCTGTTTTAGCTATACCTGTACATATACGGTTATAACGGGGAATGTGCAAATGCATGCCTTATATTTTTTTTGGAAAGATGTACTCACTTTCATTTTACATTATGGCCATATTCCTCTAGCCCCCTCCTAAGATCATACATACAGAAAGCATTGTATCATCATCTCAGGAGAAATATGGGTTATCGATGATCAGGAATATCTGGTGAGTTCCTTATACGTTTAGAAACAATTTATAAAAGAATGTCTCAACCTAGATACGATCATCTGGTCGCACCGATACTGATCTTAATACAACACCAATGTTTATTACGAACTGACAGCCACTCGAATGATCAAAAACATACTAGTAAGTCCCATATGCATTTAGAAACAGCTTATTTAGGGATGTCTTATCTAGATGCGACTATGAGATCGGCCAGCGAATCCAACTTGGTTATCATAGTAAGATGTTTATTGGCGACCAACCCCCGAGCATGGCTCGGTTAGGGTGGGACAAAAGAAACTACACCACAACATAATACAAAGGAAAGTACTCATAATCTTTAACAAAATCATGCTAATTGAAAAGGATAAAATAAATGGAAAACTTACACGTAGAACATGCATAATTGATCTATGTTCCAAGTATCGGACAAGATCCTTCCATCCTCCATAGATAACCAGGCTGTTCCTGGTCACAGTACCAAGACCACAGTATAAGGGCCTTCCCATTGAGAGACAATTTGTTGCGATTACACTGGTTTTGTATTTTTCTTAAAACCAAGTCGCCCACGTGGAGACTACGAGGCCGCACCCGTTTATCGTGGTATTTATGTAAAGCTTGTAAATATACTGCAGACTTGATCAACACCCGATCGCGCTTCTCCTCAAGGAGGGTAATATCTTGGGCACGTTGTTCGTGTCGATCAGAATGATCAAATTGATCCATGCGAACAGAACCAATGCAAATTTCCGTGGGCAAGACAACCTCCACACCATATACTAGTTGAAAAGTTGTCTCACCCGTAGCCCAACTACAAGTAGTGCATAGATCCCATAGAACGGAGTAGAGTTCATCTACCCAAGCCCCCGAGCACATTTTAAGGCGATTGAAAACACATTTCTTGATGCCTTGTAGTATCTGCCTGTTGGCACGTTCAACGGCACCATTGCTCCGTGGATGAGGTACAGAAGAAAAGCACACTTTGGTCCCAATGTCATCGCAATAGTCCAAAAATAGATCACTAACGTACTGGGAACCATTGTCAGTAATAAGACGACTTGGAACACCAAATTGTGTGACAATATTCTTATGAAAGAATTTCTTTGCCGCAACGGCGGTAACGTTGCGGATTGGTTCAGCATCAATGCACTTCGTAAACGCGTCAATGGCTACGAACAACAACTTGTACCCATTGACCGCTTGTGGCATAGGACCCACGATGTCTATTCACCAGACTGCAAAAGGCCAAGTTAGAGGAATAGTTTGTAAGGCATGTGCAAGCTGATTGTCATGGTATTGCGAATAGCCCGACAGGTTTTATGAAGGTTCCTAGAGAATGAGCGACGATGCGAGCTGACCGCGTGACCGGTCACCTCCCGTCAGGCAAGCACAGAGAAAGTGACAGGGTTTATACAGGTTCAGGCCCCAATGGGGATCCTAGTCTTGTCGACACCCCCCAGACGTAAGTCCGCTGGGGAGGTTCTCTTGTGGGGAGAGGTCTCTAGGGGATGTCTATTGTTTTGTTTGTGCTGGTGATAATGAATTGTCCTCCTCTACAAAATTGAGGTACAATGGCATATATGTGCCCAAAAGATGCAAACTACTAAACTACCCTGGTTGCAGTCGTTGGATCGGAGGGTACCGACATCATTCCATCGGCCAGGGTACTCAGATGGATGACAGGTGTCCTTGCCTATTCCCGAGGTGCTCCACACGTGACGCACGCGTGACCCCGAGTGACCCCGTGCGAGAAACCTCTTTGTCCTTCCCCATGACGCGGGTCCCAACGGCCCTTCTCATCGGGCCAACGGCGGCCCCCGAGACAGGGGCACCGGGGCGCTTGTCACTCGGCCAATGGTGGTGCCCGGGACGTGGTCACCGCGGCACTTCTCACTGGGCCAGTGGCGGTGCTCGGGACGGGGTCACCGGTGTGATTGTCACTGGGCCAGTGGCGGCGCCCGGTACGTGGGTCCATGGGGCTCTTGTCACTGGGCTAGTGGCGGCGCCAGGGATGCGGTCACCGGGCTGCTTGTCATTGGGCCAATGGCGGCGCCCAGGACAAAGTCACGGGGCCGCTTGTCAGCGGTAATGCCCGGACGAGCTCACCGGGGGCCGTTGTCACCGGGCCCGTGGTGGCACCCGGGACGCGAGTCCCGGGGGCCCTTGTTACCGGCCCCGTGGCAACGCCAGGGACGGAGTGACCGGAGCTCGTGTTATCGGGCTGGTGGCGGCGCCCGGGACGGGATCACCGTGATCAGTCGGGTGGAGATTTTCCCTAAACAGCAGTCCCCTCATGCCCTCTGGGGACATGCCCAAAGTCCCCGGAGGGGATGGTTTACATCACTGGGAACATCTCCCCCGGAGGGAGCCTTCGGAGCTTAGTGACGCCTCAATTTCTGTGCCCCGCCTTTATGGTGGCGCCGCCGATAATTATGACGTCACCTGGCTTCGATTAGCATGCACCGCTGGCCATCATGGCCTCGTGCGTTTTGAACTTCGGTGCGCTGTTTCCCGCGCGCCCCTTCGATTCGCACGAGGCGTTTGAAACGAGTGGCTCTGATTAATCCTGAGGGGCCACATGTCGCCCATCAGGGCCACGCGGGGGCCCTATAAATTGGGCCTCTGGGGGCCCAGAGAGCTCACATCAAAACCCTGGCCTCCAACTTCTCAACGGCGCTTCGAGCCTCTCCCGGAAACCTAGCCTTCGGAAGCTTAGCCCCCCGGAAACCCAGCCTCCAGGAACTTAGCTTCCCGAAAACATAGATGGCTCCTAAAGGCCGCGCCAAAGCTGCCGATGTGCCCCAAGGGGAAGTCACCGCGGACTTCCTCTCGGCTTCCGAATTCACCTTGGGGGAACTGGAGTCTCTCGTGGAGCAGGGGGTCCTCATGGACAGGGACGTCCGGATCCCCCCGAAGAAGGAGACCGCTCCCCGCCCCCGCGTCGGAGAGGTGGTCGACTTCGAGGCCTTTGTGGAGGCCGGCCTCCGGCTCCCAGTGCATCCGCTGCTCCGGGAGTTTCTCCAGGAATATGGTGTGGCGCTCAACCACCTAATGCCCAACACCCTCGTCTGGATGGGCCTCTTCATTTGGTTGTGCGAGATAGGCACTGGACGGGAGCCGATGCTCCGGCTGCTCCAGTACTTCTACGAGCCCTCGGCGAGGGGCTCGTACATGGTCAAAGGAGGGCCGAAGTCCACCTTCGACTCCATCATGATGCAGCTCATACCAACCCGCGTGGAGGAGTACCCGATGGCGCCCTCCCAGGACCATTGGGGGGACTGACTTCGGAGATGGTTCTATCTCCGAGTCCGAGACTCTAGGGTGACTTATTCCCTAGAGCCCCCTCCTACTGCCGCTCGTCGGCTCCTAAGCCCCCCGTTTGCACCGCAAATGAGCAAAAGCTCCTCCCCAAGATGGTGGGCGTCCGGGCTCGGAAGTCCACGAGGGACCTCGCGGAGGAGCTAGTGCTCCTCAAGCTCTCCCCCTTCTCACATGGGAGGAGGGGGATCGGGATGTGTCCGGCGCACTGGCCCCACAGAGGCCGGTGGCCCGACATAGGTATCCGGTGACCCATTTCTCACTCTTCGCTATTTTGGCTAAAACTTTTGCTTGTTTTGTTTTTTGTAGTCCGGCCGTACCCGGCCGCCCGGGATAAAGCGGAGAATCTCCTCGGGAGGGGTATTACGCCGACGAGCACGAGTGCGTCGTGCGTGTTGTCAGGGAAGGCCCTCCTCGTAACTTGGTACCAGAAGCCTTCGTGCTGAAGCTACCGACGAGGGAACCTCTCCCCACCCCCGGTGCACTCAAGCTACCCTGAGGCCCGGGGCGATGTCGCCCCTCCCGGAGGTGGAGCCCTCCCCCGGCCCAGGAATGACGGGGGAGATCATGCGCCTCCTTGACACGCCCACCGGATTGGGCGAGAAGGGGAATGCGATGAATGACAGGGGCAACTCTGACTTGGCAAACAACCCCTCACCCTCTCTGGTAGCCACGCCTTTGGAGGTTCCAGAGCCGGTGAGCGCGGAGCGCCGGAGGTGCGATTCGCGGAGACGTCTCCTCCGCGCTTTGACTAGCCAGTGGACGAGGGGGCGAGCCCTTCGGCCGGGCCAGTCCACGCGACCTTGGGGGCTCCACAGCCCGGGAGTGGCAAGGGGCTCCTTGTCCCCCCCTAGGGCCATGTTACCTCCAGGAGTTCGTCCTCTGACTCCTCGGAGACAGAGTTTCCGATGGCCGGGGGTGTGGCCGAGAACAAACAGGTCCACATCACCCCCGGGCGAGGCTCGGAGGTTTGCCGCGAGCCTCCAAACCTAGAAAGGTCCAGACCTATGTCCAGTTGGGGACCATCCGGGAGCGTAGCTCCGAGTTGCTCTCGCTCCATCTCCAGGTGAGTTCACTTTCAATTCATCCAGTTACTTTTTTTGGGGGTTGTCTAATCCTTGGGTTCATAGGGGGCAGCCCTCGCTCAGGGCATCGAGGACCGCTTCAACATGGTGATGAAGGAGGCGGAGCACAAGGCCACCGACTTTTGCGCCGAGAGGGACGAGGCCCTCGGGGGAGCTGGCCAGGGTCCGGGCTCAGCTGCTCACCACGGAGGACACCAACGCCCATCTCTGGAGAGAAGCGAAGGTGAAGGAGAGTGCCCGCTGGGAGCTCGAGGACTCCAACTCTTGGGCAGACGAGGAGGTGGACCGCTCGGTCCGCTCGGCCCTCGAAGGCCTTGGGCTCAGCATCAGCCCAGGAGGTGGTTTCGGTATCGCTCCATCCACGTTCACCGAGGCTATGTGCTTTCTCAACGCGTAAGTCTCTGTGATCCCGGAGGCCGCTGACTCATGGGCCCAGGGTTGGTCGTTCCCGGTGGTGGCCGTGGCCGTGGCCCTTGTGTTGTACTGAGGGACCGGTGCCGGTGCGATCGGAGGCTGGCTCCCCTGAAGCTTCCCCGACTTTTTCGAGCCACAACGGTGGGAGCTGGAGGAGTCGGCGGGGGACTTCCATGACCGGATCGTCTGGGCTAGGTTCCCGACTCCAGTGCCCCCGAGGGCGGACGTACCGGGAGTGGGAGCGGCCTCCCTGGGGGGTGGGGCATGACAATGAGCATGTATGAATCCCCCCCCCCGGGCCTTTAGATAGGTCCTTTTTCTTTTGCTAGGATTTTTGCTCCCGGTAGCTTCCTAGACGAAGCCCCGGACACTTGTAAAAAATTTTTTGCTCAATGAAATGAAGATTATTTTGCTAAGCCTTGACTTATCGTGAGCAGGTCCCCCCGGGAGCGCGCTCCAGGAGAAGAGCTTCCGAGGCTTGAGCGCCTTAACTCGGGGGGCTCCCTGGTGGCCTGGGTGCTCGCTCCCGAGAAGGGGCTTCCAAGTCCCAGGGGAAATAACCCGGGGGATGTCCAAGTGGCCTTGGCTTTGCTAAGCCTCGCCACCGGGGGGCGTAGTGAGAGTGGTTCCCGGGAGCTGATCCGATTGCGATGGCTCCCGGAGTGGCACCTGGATAACTTTGACAGTAGTCGTGCCGAGTTGTCCCCTTCGAGGCCGGGGTCCCGGAGGCTCCCACCGCTTAGGATACTCCCTCCGGCCGGCTACGAGTGTTGGCCCGAGGACTTGCTTCGTGAAGGCCAGAGAAGCATAAGGATCTTGTACCGGGACCTTTCTCGGGAGCTATCAGAAGGCCTCCGAGAGTACAAGGTGTAGCCGCCCCTCGGAGGGGGTTGTTCTCTAGAGTAGTTTCCAACGGGAGCTTAATTCCCCGGGTTTTATCTTGTACTTGCCTAGGGCTTGTCGTCCCCAGGACATCTTGGCCCACCTGGGGGGGATGTCTCGCGGTCAAATGTTGTATCAATAACACTAAGAACTTGCTTGTTCCTGAATACTTTTTGTGAGATTGCTTGTCATCAAAATTTTCCAAAAATATTCACCTGTCTGGGCCCGAGTTACCCCCCTTGCCCCCCCCCCCCCCCACAAAAGGGTGCAACATGCCTCCGCACACTGTGGGTGAGCCATAGGGAGGCCCGGGCATTAAAGACCATCGGGTATTAAAGACCACCGGGGTTACGAAGCCCCCAGTCTAAACTTCCGTGTTGCGATCGTGGATCCTCCTGAACGATTCCAAAGCTTGGTCGAGGGATTTCAAGGTCCCATGGGAAATTCCCGCTGGTCGCCATGAGAACGGAGAGCTGGGTAAAGGGCCTCTGGGAGGAAAAGTTCTGAAAGTCCCGGTGAGGAATCCCCCGGTCGAGAAGATTCTAGAGGCCGGTGAAAAGTTCCCCCGGTCACTGTGATAACGGGGGGCCGGTAAGGAAGTTTCCGGTCGAAAAAAAACTCCAGAAACCAGTGAAAAATTCCCCTGGCCGCCGTGAGAACGGGGAGCCTATAAAGAAGTTCCCGGTCAAAAAAATTCCGGAGATCCCCGAGAATATCGACAACCGAGAATTCCCAGGCCCTCGGAGGGGAAGCTCACTCCCGGAGGAGGACGGGCCTAATAACCCACGGAGGGAGAAGCTCCCGGAGGGGGATGAGCTCGATGATGGGATTGAGTGTTTGTGGGGGGACTAGTCTCTCAAATTGACTTGTTACCACAGTTCATGAGGACTGTGTTGCCTCTTACACCGTCACTCCACGAGGGATGATTATAAGCCACCCTATAGGAGCAGGACTCCCGTTGTAGGGACTTTTAGGCCGCGATAGCCTACGTCCTCACGGAGGGGGCATCCTCGCAAGGAGGGCGTCACCTTTTAAGACGGTAAATCAAGAACCTGCAAAAAATTCCAGTTGACCAAAAAGCCATTTGTATTGATGGAAATTGAAATACAACGCCTCCCGCCGCGTAATCGTGGCGGGGGAGGGAATGGTGAATACAGCTCCTCCCCCTGCGAAGTCACGATGGGGGAGGGAGTAAGCCCGGAGACTAGATGTAGAACTTGCGCAACAAGCCTATATTCCAGGTATGTTTCAACTCCTGGCCTTCGAGGTTGGAGAGCTTATAAGCTCCCGAGCCCAGGACCGTAGAGATCTTGTAGGAGCCTTCCCACTTGGGGGAAAGTTTGCTCTAAGCTTGGGGGTCGGTCACGTGCTTGAGGACAAGGTCCCCAAGGCGGAAAGCCCTTGCGCGGACGCGCTGGTTGTACGCGCACGGCATTTCGCTCTCGTAGATGGCGTGGCAAAGGAGTGCTCGGTTGCGCTCTTCCTTGGCGAGGTCGACTTCCAGTCGCTGATTTGCTTCATTCGTTTGGTACGCTGTGGTCATAGCTCCATTCAAGAGCTCGACTCGCAGCGACTGGAAACCAATCTCCGAGGGGAGAACTGCTTCAGTCCCGTATGTGAGCGAGAAGGGCGTGCCCCCCGTCGCTCGGCTCGGGGTTGTGCACATGGAATAGAGGCTGCTCGGAAGCTCCTCTGCCCACACGCCCTGTCTGGAGGTGGCCTGTTCAAGTCATCGACGTAGCCCCTATAGGATCACGCCATTGACCCTCTCGACGGCTCGATTGCTCTGGGAGTGAGCTACAGAGGCAAATTGGGGGTTAGCTCCCAAGCCTTCGCAGAATTCCCGGAAGTACACCGAGTTGAATTGGGTCCCGTTGTCAATAGTGATCTCTCGGGGGACCCCAAAGCGACACACCATATTCTTCCAGAAAAATCGCTGTACTGCTCGGGAGGTGATGCTGGCCAAGGGCTCAGCCTCCACCCACTTAGAAAAGTATTACACTGCGACCACCGCATACTTGTAGCCCCCAGGCGCTGGGGGGAAGGGACCTAGGAGGTCCATCTCCCAGCGCGCGAAGGGCGAAGTGATGGGGATGGTTTGCAATGTTGTGGAGGGCAGGCTGAAGCCTTTGGCCATCTTCTGGTAGGCCTCGCACGCGGAGACAAGGCCTCGCGTGTCGCGGACCACTGTGGGCCAATAAAAGCCCTGGCGAAGAACTTTTGCCATGACAGCGCGTGGAGCCAGATGAGACCCACAACTCCCCGAGTGGATGTCCTCGAGGAGTTGAAGTCCTTCTGCCCGCGGGAGGCAGCGGAACAGGGCAGAGGCCCCCCGCTTGTAGAGTTCTCCCTCTAGCAAAAGGTATGCCCGTGCCTTCGCACGGCGGTGTTCTACCTCGGTCTCGTTGGGAGGGTTTCCTTCCCCCCTTATGAAGGAGACGAGGGGATCCATCCAGAACGCCGCTCGGGTGATTTCAGAGATCTCCGTGACACAGGACTCAGGGTCCGCGTCCGGAGATGTCACCGAGAGCTTTGCGATGATCTCCAGGAAGGCACCACCGGGGAGAGGTTCCCGGGCGTTGGCCGCCTAGGCTAGGGCGTCGGCCCGGTTGTTATCCCTCCGGAGGATGTGCCGAGCCTCCAGGCCCTCGAAGTGTTTCTCCATCTTGTGCACCTCCCTTGATGAGGAGGCGGCGGATCCCCAGGGAGCGTGCGAGGGGCAGCCCCAGGGAGCGTGCGAGGGGCAGCCCCAGGAGCAGGGCCTTATACTCGACGACGTTGTTTGTAGTAGGGAACTCAAGCCTTATCGCTTACTCCAGTGTCCTTCCCTCAGGGCTCCGGAGGACTACCCCCACGCCCGCCCCAGCGAGACACAAGGAACCATCGAACATGAGTGTCCAATGGTCATCACGCCGAGGCTGCTCAAGGGTAGTCTCCCCCTCCGTCCCAGAGGCGGGGGTCCATTCTGCCATGAAGCTCAGCACCCCACTTCCCGATCCGGCCGGTGGCCTCCTTGTTCCGCAGCACCTCCCCCAAGGGGAGACATGACGGGACCGTGATCGGGTGTCCCTGGAAGTAGTGACTGAGCTTCC
Source organism: Pharus latifolius (assembly GCA_019359835.1). Classification (NCBI taxonomy): domain Eukaryota; kingdom Viridiplantae; phylum Streptophyta; class Magnoliopsida; order Poales; family Poaceae; genus Pharus; species Pharus latifolius. Next base: position 44,351,073 of record CM033323.1, read on the forward strand.
AGAACGCCATGAGTAGGGCGTAGCAAATCTTCTCCATCTCTGTCTACAGAGTCTTAGCCCCCTGGAGGGCTTCGGTCACATAGTACACGGGGCGCTACTGCCCGTCCTGCTCTTTTACCAGCACCGCGCTTACAGCGACTGTGGTCACAGCGAGGTAAAGGAGCAGGGGTTCTTCTGGAGACGAGCTCACGAGCATTGGAGGGCTCGTGAGGTACTTCTTCAGGTCGACGAAGGCCACCTAGGCCTCGGGAGTCCACCTGAACACCTCGAGACCCCGGATGATCCGGGAGGATCTTCAAGTCCTGATCGCATACGGATTCGCGACCAAGTCCTAATCGCATACGGCTTCGCGACCTTAACCGTGTTCGGAAAGGTTTCGCGACCATGAAAAGGAATTTGTTCTCTGTTCGGAATTGTAATCCTATCCGAATATATACCTAAGCTTATATGTTTAGGATTAGTTATTTAGTTATATGAGTCTAATATGTTTAGGTTACTAAGTCTGATACGTACTCATACGATTGGACTATAAATACCATGTAATAGGTCTAGTTTAGATCATCAAAAAGTCATAGAACTTATTTGAGTTTTAGATACTTATAATTCATCAACGTAGACAAGTGTGTCTAACGTTTTATGTGTAAAAGCCCTCTTTGAAATAAAGAGTTGTGCAATTATTTTGAGCTGTGTTTTCAATCATCCTTTGGGTTTTCGGTAGTGCCGAGTAAGATCCCGTTATTCCGCATATTAGAATCTGGGCGAGCCTAGTGCGAAAACCAAGGCTAGGTCTCAAACGGATCAAGTTGGTATCAGAGCAACTTTCCTATCCTGTGGATGGTGAAGACTCGGCAGGGTGAAAAAACCTCCGGCGAAACTCCAGGCGATCAATTGACGGTTCCTACAGCCGCGTCTCCGACAAAGTCTGACGATACCTCTGTTCAAGCTAACCTAGCCGAACAAGTGGCTAAGCTCTCCATCGACATGGAAACCGTGCTTGCTTGGATTAAGCAGCAAGCCATGATTGTACCTCCTGAAGTAGGGAAGGTTATGGGTGAGAAGACTGGTGAAGACTTGCACAGGGTAGACGAGGATGAAGACGAAGGCGACCATAAGACCGACGACCTCGCCAACACCTCCTTAGCTGTCAGATCTTTTAAGGTCGACGCTAAGATTGATATACCCATATATGATGGGGTGGTTGATGCCGAGAAGCTGGATTCTTGGATCGACCAACTTGAGACCTACTTTGACCTTAAAGGGTTCAGTAGCGCTCAAAAGGTCAAATTTGCACCTTTGAAGATGAAGGACCACGCCAAGACATGGTGGAAGGCACTTGTCACCAGTGGTGAAGCTGACGACCTTGTGTGGGTTCAATTCAAAGGACTTCTGCGACAAGAATTCTATCCGATGGGTTACCTTGAGGAGGGATGGGAGCGTTGGCACAGATTATACCAACGGCGCGACCAAACCGTCCAAGACTATACGACAGAGTTTCGGCGACAAGCCATGGTCATTGGCATCTCACTATCCGACCATCAGGTATTTCGGAAGTACACATCAGGACTTCAGAAATCGATCAGTACTGAGCTAAGTCTGTTCGGCGTCCAAGACATTGCGACCGTGAGCACAACTGCTATGGCGATCGAGAAGAATAACAAATCCTGCAGCAACAGAAGCATGAAGGAAAGTGAGACCTCAACAAAGAAAAAGCTGAGTCCGGAGAAGAACGCTTCAAAATCGAGCACGGGTGCCTTTTGCGAACATTGTCAAGTCACGGGACATATCAAGGACAAATGCTACAAGTTTCATCCTGAACTTCGACCAAAGAAAAACGGACCAGGAAAAAGAACAGCCACGGCTACTGCGACTTCACCAGACGAAGAAGTTGTCCGAGTGAATTCGGTTAATGAGGCGGATACGACCTTGTCTCTGATGGCAATGCCGAAGGAGAAGGGTTTCGATCCACCAAACGACCATCATCCAACGGAGGACTTGTTCACCATCAACATCCAGGTGAAGCACGAAGTGGTCGCAGCGATATTCGATCTAGGAAGTCAAAAGAATCTGGTCTCCGCTGGACTGGTTCGGTGACTTGGTTTGAAGACAACCACACACCGGTGACCATATCCACTGGGTTGGTTTACATCCGACGTGAACCAACAGATTACGAGTCAGTGTGTATTGAAGTTTGCGATCTTTGCACGATATATCGATGAGGTGCAATGCGATGTTGTCCCTATCAATATCTGTCAGGTGATCTTTGGGAGTCCGTATCTGTATGATCGAGACGGTCACTTCCATCGATGAGCGCAAGAGTATGACCTCACCAAAGATGGAGTTAAGTTCGTGATTAGTAGAGACATCCACGTCAACACTTCGAACTTGATTACCGCAAATCAAGCCAAATGGATTGTTAATGCATGTCACAAGTATGTGCTTGTCATGATTCGACCCATTGGTCAAAGTGAGGGTACTCAACCAGCATTGTCATTGGCATGCCGAGAGGATTCTGGTCGTTTGTCGGGACTACTGGAGAAATACAGTGATCTGTTCGAGACTACCCAAGGTCGTCCACCGAAACGTCCAGTCGAGCATGAAATTCTGCTTGTGTCTGATGCGACACTGCCCAATCTGAGTATGTATCGCAACTCAGTATTGGAGAATGAAGAGACCAAGAGACAACTTGGTGAGTTGCTGAACGATGGTGTCATTCAACCGAGTAGTTCACCTTGTGGATCTCCTGTGGTGTTAGTACCAAAGAAAGATGGGACTTGGCGTATGTGCATCGACTATTGAGCACTGAACAAGATCACCATCAAAAACCGGTACCCCCTTCCTCGTATTGATGACCTGCTAGACCAATTGAAGCATGTTGTTGTCTTCTCCAAATTGGATCTTAAGTCAGGATATCATCAAGTCAGCATCCAAGAGGAGGATACGTGGAAGACCGCGTTCAAAACACTACAAGGTCTGTTCGAATGGCTGGTGATGCCGTTTGGTCTCTGCAACGCCCCGGCAACTTTCATGCGTCTTATGAATGACGTCTTGAGACAATTCATCGATGACTTTTTGATTGTTTACCTTGACGACATACTAGTTTATAGTCGCTCATGGGATGAGCACCTCATTCATGTCGAAAAGGTGTTCGAACAGCTTCGGCAACATCGACTTCGCCTCAACCGTAAGAACTGCGAGTTCGGCCAACAAACTCTACTTTACCTCAGATTCATGGTCGGCAACGGTATGTTGCAAATTGACCCAGACAAGGTAAAAGTGATTCGCAAATGGCCGCGACCGCGAACAGTTACGGACGTGCGTAGTTTTGTGGGAGCATGCCAATATCTTCGGCAGTTCATCCGACACTTCTCTATTGTGGCTTCTCCATTGCATGCATTAACCAGGATCGATCAAAAGTTCGAGTGGACCGGGAAACATGAGGACACGTTTCTCTTGCTGAAAAGGAAGATCAGCGAGGCGCCTGTGTTAGCTTTGCCGAATCTCCAGAAACCGTTCGAACTAGAAACCGATGCCTCAGGTTATGCGATGGGTGCAGTGCTCATGCAAGAAGGTCGACCAGTGGCATATCACTCCGAGTTATTCCAGGGAGCTCAGAAGAACTACCCGACTTATGATAAGGAGTTATGCGCACTGCATCAGGCTGTGAAACATTGGCGATGTTATCTCTTGGGTAAAGAGACGGTTGTCCACACCGACCATCAACCATTGCAATATTTGCAAACTCAGTCCAAGCTACAGCAAGCTCGACACATGAAGTGGATGTCGTATCTGCAGCAGTTTAATTTGGTGATTAAGTACAAGAAGGGCATACACAATAAATTGGCGGACATGTTGTCGCGACCACCAGTTACGACCCTCTGTTTATCAGCGTTCATGCAGATCGAGCCCTCATGTCATGATGACTACGTCACTATGTACAGTTGTAACATCCTGAGTTTTGGGGTGAAAAGTTTCTTTCTTAAAAGTCATGCATGCATATGTCTCTTCTAGATCAACCAAAGCAGCCTCAGCTTTATTCTGTTCTAGCCCTAAAATCTCAAAATCTATCCTGTGACCCCAAGACAAGATCTGACTTGCCAGATTTGATCTATCAGTTATCTTAAACCTAAAAGCCTTCAGAACCCAGATTCAATTCTATCCCTAACTTCCAGAATTATCAACTCTTTTCTGTTTTTGAAAACAGAATATCTGTTATTACCTTTTACCCTAAGTTTCAGAAATTCAGATTTAATCGAAATCTTAGCCAAGTTCAGACCAGATTATTCCTGGATTATGATCAAGGGTATGCCAATACCTTAATCCAAAAAGTTGGCAGCCAGATTTCACCATCTGAACCTTTTTCGCAAATCAGTCCAAGAGTATCGCAGATCAGTCCTTTTTCCAGATTTCCTAAAATCCAGAAAAGGCAAAATGTTGCAAATCATCTCCAAATTCAAATCTGATTTAGGGAACACCTCCCAAATGCTTTTCAACACAAATTCTTCTTTTATGAGTATTTCAAAATCAGACCCTAAATCCCAGAATTGAGATCAATAAGATTCAGACTTATTTTACCCTAATCTACTCTGTTTTCAGTTCATATCAAAATCATCCGAACATCCCAAATTTTATCTTCAATCTGTGCCAAATCATCTGTTGAATCAAGTTTGCCAAATCAGCAGAATCAAAATTTGATCAAACCTTCCAAATCTCCAGAATTACAGATCAGTCCAAATCAAGAATTGGAAATTGCAAATGAGTCCAGATTCGACCAGGACAGCAGCTGCTGTGCACGACCAGAGATCGCCGTGCATTTGCGCCGCGCTTGCTCGCCGCCGGCCACGCCTCGCCTGCGCCTGAGCTCATGCTCACTTGAGTTTGCATGTGCACACGCATCTGTGTATTAGCCATCGTCGTGGCAGCGCCGTCGAACAGCCTTGCCCCAGTGCGCGATCGTCGTCAGCAACTCCTCGCCACGTTGCTTGCTTTGCCAGCCGTTGTCGCCACTGTTTTGCACCGCCCGACACCATTGCGTCTCGATGAAGCAACAGTAGCATCAACCGTTCCATCGCCTGTGCGCCATCGCTTCACCGTCACTGTTGCCGCGCCTGCGCCCGGCCAGTCAAGTCCCCGGCGCCAATTTCCTTGCTGCTACCTCCTTGCAAGCTCCGCCTCTGGCCTATAAAAGCAACCCCATACCTTGTAACAGCTTCACTTCATCAGGACTTAGCCAATTTTGCAAATTCTCTCGCTGTCGTCGTCTTCTCCGGCGAGTCCAGCAAGAAGCTCACGGTGGCAGCCTCGACCATAGCATCTCCTGCCAAATTGAAGCTAGCAGTGAGTACCTCTCATCCTCCTGATTGTACTGTTGCATTGAATTGCTCTCCGGTGGACCCTAACGCCGGTGATCGCCAGAATTGCTAAATGCCCTGTTCCAGCAATGCAGGCCAAATTACCCCGAGTTAGTCTTTGAATCTGTGAAACAAATTGATCAGTGAGCTCTAATTAGCAAGACTATGCATTCAGATCTCCAGATTGAGCTTCAATCGAAGCTTTCCCCAATTTTGAGCTCCACCAGTCGCCGGCGATCGTCGCCAGGCCACACCGGCCATCCTCCGGCCAAATGGATTGTCCAGATAGCTTCCTCTTACCTCTCTTTCACTCTCCAAGCTTGGAATTGAGTTCATTCGGCCTAAAACAAAAACCCCCAAATGGCAGTGTTCTTCTCCGGCGTCGATCACCGGAAAACCTATTCCTGGCCATTTCAGCTTCATCCACTTTGTCATTCAGGTGTGCTTCAACCTCCTGAACATATTTGTCTTCTAGCTCGATCTCTGAAACTGCCCAGAATTCAAGTTATAGCTTTGCCAAGTTTTTGTCCAGAACTGCTCCAGTGCAACTAGTTCACCTCAGTTCATCACTGAATTTCATCACCTTCTAGCCATCTTTTGCCCTAGATCCTGTTGAATGATTTGTTCCTGTTATCAATGCCTACCTCCCAGACAAAGTGGTGCATCATTTGGAGCTCTAGATCAAAAGATATGGCAAGCCCTAGTTTCTGGCCATGTCAAGATCAATGCCAGGCTATGTCAGTCAGTGGCATTAGTCCTTTTCACTTCCTTCCAGATGTGCATTTTGAGCATAACTTTGTCCCTTAGATTCCTGAGGTTGTGAACAGCAATTTCTTCTTCTATCACAACTTGATTTGAGCCCTTGAACTACAGTTTATGCTAAAACCCTAGATTTTAGCATTGTCAGCCCTATGCCAGAGCATGTCAGCCAGTGGCATTAGCTCTTTTCACCTCCTTTCAGTTGTGCAAACTGGAAATAACCTTGTCCCTTAGACTTGTGGAGTTGTGCTCTACATTTTATTCTACTACCACAAGTTGAGATAACCCCTCTATCATCCATCGACCCTATGTCGATGCCTTGAACCGAATGTCGACCTAAAGACGTTCGCTGTTTTTGAGCGAACCAGTCGCAATCTTGATATCATTCTGATATATTGAGACATTTGGAACCTTGTAAACCTTCAGCAACTAACCTTAACCTTTATTCCCTTAACCTAATCATCTCAGAATCATCAAGACTTCATCTTTGCATTATTGCATATAGTATAATAGTGTATTGAAAAGATTGTGATTATTGGTTGTTTGTTTGATTGGAGAGCAGATCAAGAGCCCCAGTTCGAGGACTTCACTGTTGACCCGACATCAACTGCTGTATTTTACGACGCGGAAGGCAAGTCATATTCTTGGTCATCTCGAACCTATATTTTAAGAGTTGCTGTAACATAACCTTGAATATAGATAATATTGCATGAGAAAGATTGGAAATGGCTGATTTATGAATTGGCAGTACTGGACTGGTTATCTGTGAAATGTGAAATAAACAAGTTTTGGGCCATGAACTATTATATATATTTATATACTTATATTCATGAAATAAAACCCTAGCCGTGACCAGGAAATGGTATGGAATGGTGGTAGCACTGGAGGTGCTAGACTGCAAAGGATGTGCAGGCACTGAAGGTGCCGGGTTGTGGATGGTCTGGTCACTGGCATATAAGGACTAGAACCTTGTGTTGTGCGTCTAGTGGCATGAACAAACGTACTAACCGCAAGCCTGGTATGGGACAGGCCTGAACAAGTACTTATGTGAATCGTACATGAAACCCCTGCATGAGATGGAAAGTAATACACTAAACTCACGGGGTTCAGCTCCTCCACGTATCACTGAATGTGATTTGATCAAGCACGTTGACCCAGTAATGGGAAGAGGCTTATGGGTGGGGGTATAGCCCGCCACAACTGTGGTTTGTGTGAAGAAAACTGCAGGGTCAGGGGTGAATTGTAAGTGAAACATAACAAAAGTTCCTGTTATCTCCACCTTGCCGCTCACAGTATGAAGTGAGTCAGGGGTCCAATCATTCTGATAGGATGGGCTTGAAAGTGGAATATCTTGTGGGTAAATTGGTACCTCTCTGCAGAGTTAAAAATGTATTCGAATACTTCGTGCTCCCGAGTCTTAGGAGTCTGCTGCGGTGGATTAAATCCACGGGGTGTGACACAAGTATTATTTTCTAAATAAAATATATTAAAGCAAGATTACCCAAATGACATGTGTTGTCATGATAAGGAGTGCTGCCGTGGGCGGTCATGTGTTGACGTGTCGCGGTAGTGCTATAATTTAGTGAACATGAATGATTATGTTATATTATGAAAGGTGCTGCCATGAGTTGAGCCAGGAAAGAGAAAGATTATTTTACAAACATCCATAATTCTTGACTAGTCTAGGTTCATATCATCTCTACTATATGTATCTACTCTTACCTATGACTTGCTGAGTACGTAAGTGCTCACTCTTGCAACCTACAATTCAGTAGATGGAGCGTTCTACAACCAAGACGAAGGCATGGAGTACTTCATGGACCCAGAAGGAGGAGCGTCAGTCCCGTCATTTCCCTGATGTGTGTTGTTCTGCCGTCCACTTCTCTTTGTGGGTGGGTCACCTACCTTCTGCTGTGTAGATGTTATTTTGCTAAAACCATGAATGCCGTGAAGGCATTGTAATCTTCTTATGTAATATCAAGGCCAACAGGCCACACTGCTTAACTATTTTGTAAGTTACCCTGTTGCAATGTGTTATACTCCTGTGCTTGACTTATCCTGGGACGTCAAGGGTATGTGTATGCTATGCATTTATGGGACTAGCTGCAGCGAGCTAGGTTTCTACAGGAGTAGTCGTAGTCCCAGTTTTGGGGCGCGACAACAGTGAAGACCCTGATTTTCAAACAGCACTGACTGAGGTCAAAACAGGGAACCCTACAGAGTTCATTCGTCGAGAAGGACTTTTGTACAAGGGCAATTTACTTTGCATACCTCATGGAGCACCTCGAATTCAATGGATGCGAGAAGCGCACACATCGAAGGTAGCTGGTCACTTTGGGGTTACAAAGACGTTGCAAAATCTTCACCGACATGTGTTCTGGCCGCGTATGCAGCAAGATGTGGCTAGTTTTGTTCGAGGCTGTGGTCTCTGCAGCATCTCGAAACCGGCAAACCGAAAATTAGGTTTGTACACTCCTTTGCCAGTTCCATCGCGACCATGGGAGAGCATATCCATGGATTTCTTAGGAGGATTGCCTAAGACCCGACGTGGCAACAACTATCTATTCATGGTTGTTGATCGGTTCTCCAAAATGATTATTCTTATACCTTGTCGAAAGACTATCACGGGAGAAGAAGCAGGTCGGGTATTCTTTGAACACGTTTGGACACACTTCGGACTGCCGACTTCTATTGTGTCTGATCGCGATACCCGGTTCCTTAGTCAATTTTGGCGATCACTTTGGACGATGATGGACACCAAGCTAAAGAGGAGTACTGCTTTTCATCCGCAAACTGATGGTCAAACTGAGCTGGTTAATCGCACAGTCATTCATCTTTTGAGAGGATATAACTCTAAGCACCCAAAGACCTGGGATGAAAGCATACCATACCTGCAGTTTGCTTTTAATAGAGCAGTGCATGGTTTGACTGGAAAATCGCCGTTTGAGGTCTGTTTAGGATTTCTACCGCAGAGTCCATTCGACATGGAGTTTGTGATCTCTACCTCAGCACAGAACAGCAAGGAAGCATCTGATCAGTATCGAGCACAAAAGTTCCTGGAAGGTATTCAACGACTCCATCGTGAGGTTGAACAGAACTTGCTGAAAGCTCAACCCAAGTACAAGGCGCGACATGATCGGCACCGAGTTGATGCGCAATTTCAAGAAGGTGATATGGTATGGTTACATCTGAGTAAGGAGAGACCTAAGGTGAAGGTAAGAAACTCAAACCCATTTGTTATGGTCCTTTTCGGATTTTGCGAAAAGTGGGTAATAATGCTCGTCAGCTCGAGTTACCTCCATACATGGATATTTACTCGGTTGTCAATGTTGAGCACCTCAAACTCTTCGAGCCTTCAATACTGGATGATGAGCCAGATACCATAGTACCATCTGTTGAAGACTTGGTCTATAAATGAGACGAACCTCTACGTGAAGATGTGATTCTGGAGAAGAAGGTGACTACCTCGCAGTAGCACCAAGGAGACTTTTCGAATCGGTCGGAAAGATCAACGAGCACGTGCGGCAAATTGGTACACCAAAGAACATGGACAAGCCCAATTTCCACATCTCCAGTTTGATCAAGAGGTAGCAACAGGGGTTGGCTCCTTCTCGACAAGGGAGTCATGATCTGGGAGGATTTTCAAGTCCTGATCGCATACGGCTTAGCGATCTTAACCGTGTTCGGAAAGGTTTCGCGACCATGAATTGGTTCACGACCATGAAAAGGAATTTGTTCTCTGTTCGGAATTGTAATCCTATCCGAATATATATAACTAAGCTTATCTGTTTAGGATTAGTTAGTTAGTTATATGAGTCTAATACGTTTAGGTTACTAAGTCTGATACATACGCATACGATTGGACTATAAATACCTTGTAATAGGTCTAGTTTAGATCATCAAAAAGTCATTGATGAGGACATCACCCCTAATGATGCGTCCATTCTTCCAACACCCGTTGTGCAAGGACCAATAACAAGGGCACGTGCACGTCAACTAAATCACCAGGTGAGCTCGTTTCTTAGTACACGAGAGAATATTGACAAGAGCGAGTTACTACCTAATAATATTGTGCTTGTGCTCAGGAATCATGGTGTTGATCAGCGAGGGTGTCACTTTGCGCCAAGACGGGCCGGGAATCAAGTCTACCGCGAGCTGGAGTCCGGGTCGGCCATGGCGGAGCAGCCTGTCTTCAAACGGGCATAGCAGATGCATACGAACTCCGTTTGGGGCGTTCAAGTACATTACCGAGAAGCCCTCGACAAGACCTTTCCAACGGATCTGGTCCCACTTCCAAAATCCTTCTGAGTCAATAACAATAGTCAAAACAAGTGGAGATCAGATTGTGTTGGGCCGTGCGGTGCTGCGTCACCTGTCTATTGGGCCTCGGCCCGTGTATCCCGTGTGGGGGGAGTGCGCCCCAAACCCTAGACGCCACCCCTCTCGCATATTAAAACCTCGTAGCCGTCATTGTTAGACTTGGGTTTTGCTTAGAATTTTCTGCTATCGTAGTTCGCCGTGTTTCGGTTTGTGGAACCCCAACACTTCGTGATCTTAATACATACTTGCAATTCGAGATTGCTTCTTCTATGTTCTTGCACGTGTTCTTCGATTCGCTTGAAGGAACAGGCCTTCGTGGCTAGGTCAACCGCGGCTCGGTACGGTTGATAACGAACGGAGCAGTGGTGTAGCGATTGCAGGCCTAGATCGGTTCTGGTCGAAAGTCGGATCGTCAACGTCGAGTCTCCACCAATCGAACTATCCCTTACCTGTCGGAAGATCGGGACCCCGTTCCTCATCAAGTGGTATCAGAGCTCCGGTTACCCGTCAGGTATCCTCTCTGTTCGTCATTCATCTTCTACCTAGAGTCCAGAAAAAGCCAAAACAAAAAAAAATTGTGATCATAGTCTTCCGCTGTCCAAACTACTTTGAGCCTTTTTCAATTTTTGTTTTCAGTTTTGCATTGTCGAATTTGTGTCCGTGGTCATTGTCGTATTGCTGGTCAATTCATGTTCTTGGTCTAGGTCGAGTATCAAATCCCAATTCTAAACCGAAACCAAATTCGAGTCGCAATCGGTTCGGATTTCTCTTTTGCGTTTCTGTTCTTATAAAGACAATATCTTTGTCTTCTGAACACCAATTTTGGTGATTAAATAGTCTAAACTTTGTTCATTGCACCAAATTCCGGAAATGCCATATTCGTGGTGAAAATCGCGTTGGAAGTTAATCTGTTCCATCTCGGAGTAATCTATACAACTTGTATTTCGGGGGCCATATCTCTAGTTCCAAACCCCAAATTGGGTGTTCCATATATTCAAAATGATGAGAAAGAAAAGAGCTACAACTTCCTAGTTATACGTTTTTGTGTTTGAGGTCTCTAAGAGCCCCAAATTATTATTGGAAGTTTCTGTAGAGCATCTTTGCTAAACTGCCGAGAGTATTGTGATAGGATTTGTGCGTAATTCTTAAATTTTGAGTAGTAATCCATCCTTTGCAGCACTCTTGTAAAAAAAAAAAGAAAAAGGAAAGTGAATAAAAAAGAGCCACACGAAAAGAAAGATTAGCCAAAAAAAAAAAGAGATCAGAAGTGCTTGCATCCTTTCATGTCCATCGCCTGTGCCGATCACTTTGCCTACTTGAACTAGTTTTAGGAACGCGTTTAGGCCTGCAACTGTGACACGTACTTTGGACACTTATTCAACTTAGCATTCTGATTTCAATTATTGTTAACCTTTGCTACCATAACTGCCTTCCAAGCTCCACATACTTTCTATCAGAACAGGATTCAACCTTGCAATCGTTACACTTAAGCTCGTCACGATATCACGAACCAGCCACCGGTTGTACCTTCTACAGCGTTGGTAAGAACCTTGCAAGAGCGTGGTAAGACGCTTGAGAGGTTGTGAATCCACTTGTCTGAACCTAGTAGTTTGTAGGGATAATACTTCTTGTGTTTCTTCTACTTTCTACTAATAATGGCAGGATCTGATAAAGGGGACAACGAGTGTGTCCTTCATGCTGAGCTGAAAACCGTCATGGAAGCGATAACCAAAGGTATTGAAAGATTGGAACAACATGTTGCCCAGCTTGATGACAGGGTTCAGGTGATCGAGAACTGCCCACCTACTGTCCAACAACAGCAAAATGATGCAGCCCAGGAGCACGATGATGATGTAGAGGGACATGTGGCACCTCGCAATGAACCCGCTATGCGACGTGCGGCACATGACTTAGAGCGCTTCAACCGAAATCGTCAAGGTATGAGAGGTAACAATGGTAATAATAACTATCGCAATGATGATCCATTTGCTAAAGTTAAGTTTACCGTACCTTATTTTTCTGGTACATATGATGCTGAGGTGTATTTAGATTGGGAAATTGAGATTGAACAAAAATTTAACTTCCATCTTGTTCCTGAAATTCATACAGGTAGACAAGCCACTAGTGAGTTCAAGGATTTTGCTATAATTTGGTGGAATGAACTAGTAAAGTCTAACGTACATCCTGGTATTTGGCATGATCTGAAGAGACAAATGCGCGCTAGATTTGTGCCTCCTTCCTTTAAACGTGATTTTGTGTAAAAAATTGCAACGCTTAGATCAAAATAACAAATCGGTAGAGGAGTCCTACCAAGAGCTTCAAATAGGCATGTTGCATTGTGAGGTAGAGGAAACAGAGGAGGATAAAATGGCTCGTTTCTATGGGGGGGCTAAGGCATGATATACAAAATATTATTAATTACAAGGACTATCATGATGTCAATAGATTGTTCCAGCTTGCTGTTTTGGAAAAAAAAGAATTGCAGGGACGACAACAGCGGCCACGGAGCAACTTTGGTAGTACCTTCACCCCAAGACAGGCGTCAACCAAATCAGAGCCACCTCCTGCTGTTAGGTCTACTTCCCCCTCGACCAGTAGGGCGCATTCAGTAGCATCGTTACCACCGCCACGTACACCCAAGGTAAGCAAAACTTCTAATGTGCAGGCACCAGCGAAGTCGTCTTCATCTATTGCCTCCACGGGACGTACAACAGGTATCATATGCCACCGTTGCAAGGGGATGGGCCATGTCATGAAGGACTGCCCAAGTCAGCGAGCTTACATTGCGACAGACGATGGTGGGTACGTTAGTGCTTCTGATGTTGAAGATGAATATGCTCTTGCAGCTAACCTTGCAGGTAATATTGATGATGAATCCGAACATGATGATGATGGGGAAGCTTTGGGTACGGTATCCACACAAGAATACCGGACCATCATTGTCCAGCGGGTCCTTCGTACTCAAATGAAGCAAGCCGAGCGAGCTCAACGCCACAACTTGTTTCAAATGTTCCTCGTTGTCAACGACTGGCGCGTCCGAACAATCATTGATAGTGGGAGCTGCAACAACTTGGTGAGTTCTGATCTGGTCAAGAAGCTTGGCTTGACCACACAACCACATCCCCAACCATATCATGTTCAATGGTTCAACAACAGCGGTAAGGTTAAGGTAACGCAAACCGCAAGAATACCAATTTTCATTGGTTCATACCATGATGTTGCTGATTTTGATGTAGTGCCTATGCAAACATGTTCACTTTTATTAGGCCGACCTTGGGAATATGACACTAATGCAATTCATCATGGTAGAAATAATTGGTACACTTTCATGCACAAAGGAAAGAAAATAACCTTGCTTCCCATGACTCCATCTGAAATTGTGCATTTTGATAGGGAAAGACTTGAAAATGAGAAGAAAGAGAACACCACAGAATCTGAAAATCAGCAAGTAGCTAAAACTATTTTTCCGCATAAGAAAGATAAGAATGTACCTGCTTCTAAGACTGAGGGAATTAAATTGAAGGGTGGTGTTCTGCTTGCTACAAAATATGATCTTGCTGAACCGTCATGCTTTGCTTTGATATGTAAAGAGACCTTGTTTTCATTTGATGATATGCCTGTCTCTTTTCCACCTACTGTTACTAACCTTTTGCAGGAGTATGACGATGTGTTCCCCGCTGAGGTGCCCCCGGGACTACCACCTATTCGAGGTCGCGACACAAAATTTTTGGGTCATTTCTGGAGGACATTATGGAATAAATTGGGGACAAAGTTATTGTTTTCTACTACTTGTCATCCCCAAACTGATGGCCAAACGGAGGTGGTAAATCGCACCTTGTCCACAATGTTGCGAGCTGTTTTGAAGAAGAACTTAAAGATGTGGGAGGAGTGCCTTCCTCATGTGGAGTTTGCCTACAACCGTGCGCTACACTCGACTACCAAGGCAAGCCCTTTCCAGGTAGTGTATGGTTTCAACCCTCGTGCTCCTATTGACCTATTGCCTGTTCCATCATCTGAAAAGGTCAATCTTGATGCTAAGAAACGTGCTGAGTTTATTTTAAAACTACATGAAACAACAAAAGAAAATATTGAGCGAATGAATGAAAAATATCGCATTGCTGGTAGTCATGGCAGAAAGGAATTGATATTTACTCCTAGAGATCTTGTATGGCTACACTTACGTAAAGAGCATTTTCCTGAGTTAAGAAAGTCAAAATTAATGCCTCATGTGGATGGTCCATTTAAGGTGTTAGAGCGAATAAACGATAATGCCTACAAACTTGAGTTGCCTGCAGATTTCATGGTTAGCCCTACTTTTAACATTTCAGATTTGTGGCCATATTTTGGAGATGAAGATGAGCTTGAGTCGAGGACGACTCCAATTCAAGAGGGGGAGGATGATGAGGACATCACCCCTAACGATGTGTCCATTCTTCGAACACCCGTTGTGCAAGGACCAATAACAAGGGCACGTGCACGTCAACTAAATCACCAGGTGAGCTCGTTTCTTAGTACACGAGAGAATATTGACAAGAGCGAGTTACTACCTAATAATATTGTGCTTGTGCTCAGGAATAATGGTGTTGATCAGCGAGGGTGTCACTTTGCGCCAAGACGGGTCGGGAATCAAGTCTACCACGAGCTGGAGTCCATGTCGGCCACGGCGGAGCAGCCTGTCTTCAAACGGGTATAGAAGATGCATACCAACTCCGTTTGGGACATTCAAGTACATTACGGAGAAGCCCTGGACAAGACCTTTCCAACGGAACTGGTCCCACATCCAAAATCCTGTTGAGTCAATCACAATCATCGAAACAAGTGTAGACCAGATTCTGTTAGGCCGTGCGGTGCTGCATCACCTATCTATTGGGCCTCGGCCCGTGTATCCCATGTGGGGGGAGTGCGCCCCAAACCCTAGGCACCACCCCTCTCGCATATTAAAACCTCGTAGCCGTCATTGTTAGACTTGGGTTTTGCTTAGAATTTTCTGCTATCGCAGTTCACCATCTTTCGGTTTGTGGAACCCCAACACTTCGTGATCTTAATACATACTTGCAATTCGAGATTGCTTCTTCTGTGTTCTTGCACGTGTTCTTCGATTTGCTTGCAGGAACAGGCCTTCGTGGCTAGGTCAACCGCGCCTCGGTATGGTTTATAACGAACGGAGCAGTGGTGTAGCGATTGCAGGCCTAGATCGGTTCTGGTCGAAAGTTGGATTGTCAACGTCGAGTCTCCACCAATCGAACTATCCCTTACCTGTCGGAAGATCGGAACCCCGTTCCTCATCAGTCATAGAACTTATTTGAGTTTTAGACACTTATAGTTCATCGACGTAGACAAGTGTGTCTAACGTTCGACGTGTAAAAGCCCTCTTTGAAATAAAGAGTTGTGCAATTATTTTGAGCTGTGTTTTCGATCATCCTTTGGATTTTCGGTAGTGCCGAGTAAGATCCTGTTATTCCGCATATTAGAATCTGGGCGAGCCTAGTGCGAAAACTAAGGCTAGGTCTCAAACGGATCACCGGAGGATCTAGAATACCTGGAGGCCACGTTCCCCTGACTGCGAGACAAAGCGGCTTAACGCGGCCAGGCGGCCAAAAAGTCGCTCTACGTCTTTCACAGAGCGCGGAGGGGGCATGTCCAGCAAGGCTCGATTTTTCTCGGGGTTGGCCTCTATGCCCCGCTGGGACACAAGGAAACCTAGCAACTTCCCCCCAAATACGCCGAAGGCACATTTTTCCAGGGTCTAGATCAAGTTGACGCTCCCGATCGTTGCGGTGGCGCACTCGTAGAGAGCGCGGGCCATGTCCTGGTCGCCTCGGGCGGTGGATTGCCGCCCCCGGACGGTTGATTGTGGTCCTCCCCATAATTGCGTTGTACGAAGAGGGGAGCTCCACTACATCAAACCGGACTAACTCGGTCTGGTAGTTGTCCAGGGAGCCGAAAGTCATGGGGAGATCGACCTTTCCCACCGGGTGGATGGTCTTCCTGGGGAAAAATCCTTGCAAGGGCCCGACTGCGGGCTGCAGTAGTTTTTCGTCGACCTGCATTTCCCTGAATGCCTTCAGGTACAGGATGTCGATAGAACTCCCACCGTCGACGAGGATGCGTGCCAGCTGGCAATTGTAGACGGTAGTGGAGATGATGATCGCGTTGTCATGGGGGAAACGAACCCCGTGCATGTCTTCCGCTGTGAAGGTGAGGGGGACGTCCGACCAGTTTGGTGACCGGGACGTGTGTAGCACCCCCACCACCTTTACCTCTCATGCACACTCCTTATGCTGGCGTTTGGAGTCTCACCCTGAGGCAGTTCCCCCTGTAATGATGTTCACACGCCTTTGGGAGGTTTGGAAGGGGAGCTCTTCGGTTGAGCCCCCTTCTCGCGCCTGTCTCTGCTGCTCCCCAGAGGGAGTAGGGAGAGCCGGCAAGGTCGGCTGAGGGGGCAAGGAGGCAGGGCTCCCTCCCCCCTACCAATGCTGGTCGAGGAATGCGGCAAAGTGTTGGAGAAGCTAGTGGCATTCCCGGGTAGCGTGGGTGTTGAACTTATGGAAGGTACACCGCAAATTGGCTGTGCCCTCCTTGCCTTCCGTCGTGGGGCCTTCCCGACCGCGGGACGACTAAACCCCCCCCCCCATGGCCTTTCGGCTTGGGGAAGGGGCGGTTGCCCTTGTGGCCATCACATGAGCCACCTCTGCCCTCGAGGACAAAGATGTCCCAAGGTCGTGGCTCGTTGCGCTTGCCCCTCTTGGTACGTTTGAAGGGGTCCCTAGCCTCCCGATCAGTGGGGGCGGGGGCCCCCTGGTTCTTCTTCCAGAGGTCGTCCTCCTCCGCCCGAGCGTACTTCTCTAGTACGGTGAATAGCTCGTCGGCAGAGGTGGGGCGGCTTCGGGAGAGCCTCCGATGGAGCTCCCCGAGGAAGATCCCGCTCTGGTACGCCTCAATGACTGTGGAGTCAGGGACGTGAGCCACTTTGCTCTTGACCTGAACGAATCACTTGAAGAAGCTGCGGATGGTCTCCCCAATCCTCTACCGAACGGTGTAGAGCTGGGATGAGTCCAGAGGACGCACGTAGTTCCCCTGGAAATTCTCGCAAAAAACTCATGCTTGAGCTGCGCGAACGACTAGATGGAACCAGCCCTCAGGTTGTAAAACCATGAATGAGTGATCCCGGTGAGGTAGAGGGGGAAGACGTTGCACTGCACCGTCTCATCCCCCATAGCTGCTGAAATGGCCGTGGAGTACACCTGCACGAACTCATAAGGATCGGCCTCACCGTTGTAGTGCTCGATGTGTGGTGGGCGGTAGGGTCACAGACAGTGGATGCATCTGAGTCGGCGACACAGTGGTTGGTTGGCCCCCTCCACCTCCCGGGGGGAGTCCCGATTTCTGTCCCCTTTAGCGGGGGACGCGCGTTTGTTGTCAGAGTCGGGGAGGGGTCCAAGCGGTCCGCCGGAGCGACGGTAGCGCCTCTTCTACTCCGGGTAGTTGAACTAACCTCCTGGATGTTCGGGTAGCCCCCGGAGGTGGCTCACTTCGTCGGCGGGTCTTTTTCCCCAGTAGGGCTAGGAGTGCGGCTCACCGCGGCTACGAGCCGGGGGGAGTTTTGATCGATAGTGGGAGGGAGCCTCATAGGGCTTTGCGGTACGCATTCACTCAACCTCCTCCTGAGTAAAGTGGCTCTGGTCCACCGAGCGAGCCTTCGGGGGTGGTCCCGGGGGAGGAGGGATCTCGTGCGCAACGGTCACCGGCCAGGGGGGTGCGGTTGGGGCATGAGCGGGACCCGCCGCCGGGCAGGCCCTCGGGTTGACTTTCGAGACCGGCGAGGGGGGCTCTCGCAAGGGAGATCCTACGGTGGCGTCGGGGCCGTCCCGAGCATGACGGGTCCCATTCGCTGGAGTACCACCTTTGGCGTGGCGGTTTTGACCCACGGAGCGGGACCGGCTGTCGGCGCTGGGAAAGCTCCCGGCGCGAGATGTGGCCCCGGTACCAGAAAGGTTCCCGATGCGGGGTAAGACCCCGGCATCGAGAAGGCCACGGGTGCGAGGTAAGCCCCTGGCATCGGGAAGGCTCCCGGCACGGGAACCACTTGGGACGACGGACCTACCTGGGGAACATAGCCCCCGGTGGGGTCATAGGTTTCGAGGGCGACCAGGCCTCCAGGCATCGGGGGGGCTACCGGGTGCCCCATAAACGGGGGCAAGGCCCCCATGAATCGGAATTGTGGCAGATGGACAAGGGCCGAGGGCTGGACCAAGATGCGGAGCAGCTCCTCCATGGTGCGCTTGGCGCGGAATTGGCCCTCGACAAAAGCTTTGAGCAACGTATACCTAGGAAACAGGGGTGCAGTCGAGGGGACATTAGTTCCTGCCGAGGGAGTAGCGGTCACTAGGTCGGACCTGGAAGCCTGTCCACCAGAAGTAACCGGGAGGGTAGGAGGTGATACCTCAGTGTGGCCGCGTCCGGTCGAAAGCGCCTGGGTGCTAGTGTCTCGAGGGGTTGGCGCCGGGTCACTGGGACCGGCGTCACCGGGTGGGGCGTGAGCCCTCGTTGTTGGGGGAGCCATGGCTATTCGTCACGAATCCCCATGGAAGGCGCCAACTGTCTGGTATTGCAAACACTCCGGCAGGTTTTATGAAGGTTCCTAGAGAATGAGCGACGACGCGAGCTGACCGCGTGACCGGTCACCTCCCGTCAGGCAAGCAGAGAGAAAGTGACACAAGGGTTTATATAGGTTCAGGTCCCAATGGGGACTCTAGTCCTATTGACACCGCCGAACGTAAGTCCGCTGGGGAGGTTCTCTCGCAGGGAGAGGTCTCCAGGACATGTCTATTGTTTTGTTTGTGTTGGTGATAATGAGTTGTCCTCCTGTACAAAATCGGGGTACAAGGGCATATATGGGCCCAAAAGATGCAAATTACTGAACTACCCTGGTCGCAACCGTTGGATCGGAGGGTACCGAGGTCATTCTGCCGGCCAGCGTACTTGGATGGATGAGAGCTGTCCTCGCCTATTCCCGAGGGGCTCCTCACGTGACCCACATGTGACCCCACGTGACCCAACGCGAGAAACCTCTTTGGCCTTCCCCGGGACGCGGGTCCCCATGGCCCTTATCACCGGGCCAGTGGCGGCGCCCACGACGAACTCCCCGGGGCCCATGTCACCGGGTCAGTGGCGCCCGGGACGTGGGTCCCTGGGCCCCTTGTCACCGGGACAGTGCCGGCGCCCGGGATGCGGTCACCGGGGCTCTTGTCACTGGGTCAGTGGCGGCGCCTGGGATGAAGTCCCCGGTGCATTTGTCACCGGACCAGTGGCGGCCCCCGGGACGAGGCCACCAAGGGCCGTAGTCCCGGTGACCGGGGAGCTTGTCGCCGGGCCAATGGCGGCGCCCGGGACGCGGTCACCCGGGCGCTTGTCAGCAGGCCAGTGGCAGCGCCTGGGACGAATTCCCCAGGGTGCTTATGACCGGGCCAGTGGCGGTGCCAGGGACGAGATCACCGGGGGCCTATGTCAACGGGCCCGTGGCAGTGCCCAGGACGAGGTCACTGGGGCGCTTGTTACCGGGTCAGTGGCGGCTCCAGAGCGGGGTCGCCAGAGCGCGTGTTACCGGGCTGGTGGCGGCACCCGGGACAAGATCACCGGGATCGCTCAGGTGCAGATTTTCCCCAACACTGATGGACTTTCCTTGCATGAAATTGACATTGTGGGCATGTCTTGACCAAATGCTTGGCATCATCAAGTGCTGAAGGCGAGTAAAACCCCTGTCGGAATGCTTTTTCGACCAATGTTCGATATGACGCGTGCACACCACATACACCATCATGAATTTCTTTCAAGAGGGATTTACATTTCTCTTGAGATATGCAACGCATGACTACTCCTTGAGTACCCTTTCTGTATAAAACTCCATCAATGAGTTTATACAGGCGCACTTTTCGAATTAACCGATCACTTTTGGTTTCATCCTTGGGCAAGGTCCAAGGTTCGAGATAAATCCGCAATGGACGGATCCAATCTCCCTCATGTCCAAGGTTGGTGACACAGACTGCCACCAGGTCATCCTCGATCGAAGCCATGATCGAAGGGTGTTTGAAGTGTTCAACGAACACTTCTGCCGGAGCGGATGTGCGTGAGGACATAATTTTTTATAATTGATCTGCCAGTATATTGTCATTTCGCGGGATGTATTGGACTTCGAAATGACTTAAGTGTTTTTCCAATTTCCTCACTTCCCCCAAGTAATGAGCCATTGTCTCATCGGAGGTGTTGTACTCCTTCTTTACCTGGTTTACAAATAGCTGTGAGCCTCCCCTCACCACTAATCGACGGACTCTGAGGAATCTAGTTGCCCGGAGCCCTGCAATAAGACCTTCATACTCTACTGCGTTGTTCATCACAACAAACTGTAATTGAATTACTTGAGTTGGTCGCCCTGAGGCGTGATTAAGACCACTCCAGCCCCCCAGTGTTGAAAACTAGAAGGATCGTCAAAATACATCATCCAATGGTCGGTGCATTGTAAATCTTTGGATTACACAGGAGGGTCGGGATTAGTCCATTTGACTACAGTCTACAAGAATTTGAGATTTAATTACTACGCGAGTGGTGAAATGGATGTCAAACACTCCAAGTTCCACTGTGCACTTCATGATATGACCAAATTTCTCTGGATTCCGGATAATATCTCCCAATGGGAAGGACGAAGGCACAATAATCTTGTGCACTTCAAAGTAATGTCGTAGCTTATGGGAAGCCATCAGAAGTGCATAAAGTATCTTCTGGACCTCAGGGTAACGCTCCTTTGGACCATTTGACTTTAGGAACATGACCGGGTTTGTGAGCCATTCATGATGTTCGACTTCGCAAATAAATCCTACTTTCTAGAGTTTATCCAACTCCGAACGGATGGCTTCTTGCCGATCAACAGCAAAGTGTCTTAGCTTTTTCTTTATTAGTCACTGTCCAGGTCGAATTGCTAACTAGTGCTCAATTACCTCCCTTGGGACTCCAGGCATGTCGGATGGTTTCCACACAAACACATCTGCATTTGACCAGAGGCAAGTAATAAGCTCAAGTTCCTATTTGTCGTCCAGACCTGATCCAATCTAAATGGTTCTAGATGGATCATCTGGGTACAATGGAACAAGTTTTAACTTCTCATCTCGTTGCGGGGCAACTTTCATCGTATCTGAGGTTGTAGTCACAATCTTAACATCCCGAAGGGGAAGCTGATCCACCAACTCCAAAGATAACCGATCACAAGTAAGCACCGTGTTCTGGCTGCCTCGGACCAAAATAACAACTTTGGGGCCCGGCAACTTGGCGCACTGATAAGCATAATGCGTTGCCGCCATGAACTTAGCAAAAGTTGGCCTGCCAAAAATAGCGTTATATGCTGAATCGCAATCAATTACATCAAAGGTAATCAATTCTGCTCAGAAGTTGTCTAGTTCTCCCAATGTTATCGGTAACACAACCTGTCCCATCGGCATCATTGAGGGACCGGGGATTATCCCATAAAATGGATCAATTATAGGTTTAATCTTCAAACGAGGAATTTGCATCTCGTCCAGTACTTTGACCAATAAAATATCTAAGGAACTACCCCCGTTGATCAGAACTATTTCAACCCTAGCATTGCTGATTATCCCATAGAATGGACAGGCACGCGATCTCGATCACGGGAGCTTCCAACTCGCCTGGCCTTGTCATGCAGAACTAATCTTGGTGGTAATCGATTACGCCTGCCATGACTAGAGTGAGAATAATCTCTCTCATGGGAGCAAATCGTAGACCGGGATGACGCCATTGGGGTTGCATCGGATGCAACTTCATCAAGCTTATCTGCCAGGATTCTGGCGAAAGTAGGTTTGTCCACGTCTTCGACATTAGGAGGAGGATTACACAGGGCATCTGCGATAATACAGAGTCGATCTTGTGTCCTCCTCCTAGGTGCACCAGGGCTAAAGAAGGTGTCTGGTCGCACCTGCGACCATGCGGGCGACAGGAGGAACTAGGAGTGACATCATAACGAGATTGTGCAAGTTGCAAAGCTTCCTTTGCTGCCCTGCGAAGCTCGTTTTCCTGTTGCTCGCAATCCTGATCCTCCTTTTGCTTTTGTTCCTGCATTCCTGTTCCTCCCTAGCAATTCGCTGCTCAAGAGTTTCCTCCAATAAAGCAGCAAACTCTCGGAGGAGCGAGGTCATAGAAGGAGAAAACACTCTGTCGGTTCCAAATCATATTCGAAATCAAAGAGAGACTGGAGGTTGTCAGGGTCAAACCTCCCAGGACTAAGCTCTATGTTACCATCATCCACATCCGTAGAAGCGATGTGTTGTGGTACATATTTAGCCTCCAATGTGGCAGAACTCACATGAAGCGTCTAGTCTATCTTCTCTGTCTATTGGTCGATAGACATGACATAGTCGGAGAAGATGCATCCTCAGGATGTTCGTCAGGAACATCCTCACGATCAACCTCTTCCATAGGAACAGGATCGCTAGGTGAGGGCATCCGAACATGGGCATAGTTGTCGAGATCAAAATCGTTCTCGGAATCATACGCCCCAGACATGACTTATCAGAACTCCTGATAAAAAAGAACACCTTGAGAAAGGCCCCACAGTGGGCGCCAGCTATCGATGATTTGGACTTGGGGTCCTTAGTCGATCTTACGCAGATTTGTGAGTTCTATGCGACACCTTTCAGGGCGCCCTCAGGTTAGTTAAGATAAGCAATGAAATAGAGACGTGAGAATTTATACAGGTTCAGGCCCTCGATGGAAGGAGTAAAAGCCCTACGTCCTGTTGTGATTTCACTATGTATGAAAGGGTTTACAGGGAAGAGAGACTGTCATAGAAGATAATCTCTCTTTATACATCTGTCTAATCTATCTTATGCTACAAGATCCTTGATCCAGGTGCAAATGTTCCATCCTATCCCCCTGAATCGTACATCAGCCATCCTTTTATACTAAATGAAAGGATGCCAATGCAAGGCAGTTCCGGACGGTTGCCATGGTGCAGTTCATATAACCACACCAATCTTCTTCGCTGGTTAAGCACGTGAAATTGTAGATAAACGCACATACTAACCTCCTGGCGGTTGTCTTCATACATGGGAGGAATTATCTTGATCCGGAGAACGTGTCCAGCAAGCCTTGAACACTCCCAGGTTAGCTTTGTTGCGCATAGCCAACGACCTTTTGACGGCGCATAGCCTACGATCTCATGACCGTGCAAGTACTGCAATCATAGATTGAATTTGTGCCCGCGACCCTCTGGTATACAGGGAGCTGTCCGTCTGCGACCATAGTGGCTGCTAAGGCACAGGCTTATATATCATATCCATAAATTTCTTAGAACATGATATATTAAATAAATGACTAACTCGGGTGATAATCCTCGTCACTATTTATTTCCGATGTCGAGATAAGGACAAATTTACTTCTTAAATCTTGTAATCCTGTCAAAGAAGGCGATGTTGATGCGCTGAGGCCGCAGAGCCTAGTTGGCAATACTAATGACTTTGATCAGGCGCGTCGAAAGGTATTACTCTTTCAAAAAACTTGTACATATTTGATTTTGAATGATAATTTACCTGAGAAGTTCACTTTAGCTTTATATAGTTGTTCACACACCAAGTAGCCCAAAAGAGGCATACCCGCGACAATGTAGAATCCTCCGGTGGTTCGTCATTGAAGAAGCCGAAGAAGGCTCCCTCTGCAACCAAGAATTTGGCCGGGCCGAGAGTCTTGCAAATAAACCCTATCTCCCCTCCTGCGACCACAACAGCAATGACTACGACCATTGCTATTACAAGGGTCCATGTGGCGACATCGGCAGCTGCGACCACAAAAGTTATCGCGATCAAGGCATCAGCGAGCTAGCAAAGGCAGGTCTCAGCTGCGACTACAACTGACCCTCGCATCGTGACTAAGAGGGTTGTCGTGGTAATGTTTGTAGCTTCTCAAATTTCCCTAATACGACTATGAATCAACTCATAGTCATACAGGGAGAAGGAAGCGATATGGAGGAGGAGGAAGATGCCTCCTTGTTCAGGTTGAGGAGGAGGACAAGAACTGCCTTTGATGAGTTTGCTCCTGAGGCATTGTCCACGCTCTTGTCTCCTAAGTGCGTGGCTTCGAGTTCCCAAAATTTTATGGGACTCAGTATCACGTACAAATTTGCCTCTTCTCTTACTAAATTATAATATCTAGTTAGGAATAATTTATCATGCATGTAATTGTAGGTACAAGGCTCCTTCATCTGCTGTACTGCTTACTCCACCAGCTAAACTATTTGAAGCCGAGATGGGGGAAGCTACCGACGAAGTAGCAAAAAAGACAGTGGCTGCAGATGAAGTTGCTACAACTATTGAAGTCGTAGCTTCTCAGGCTGCCGAAGAAGAACCTAAGGCCATCATTGACGAGGTGGTTAAAGATATTCAATCAATTAAACCCATCAATGATGGAAAAGTTGAGGTAGCTGTTGCTATCTCGACCATGGGGATGAATGAACAGGCAAGTACCTCTGCTCCCCCTCTACTCGAAGAAACAATTCCTCCCTCTAATGTTGAAGAACAAAGAGAGGAGATGATAGAGGATATGGCGGTCCAATCTGCCAAAATTCAATGCTCTGCTTAGGATGTGAATTCCCAGCAAGCACCTCATAGCTCGGCTTCTAGGCAAGCGATTGGATTTGGGGACCTTTCTGAGAGGTTCCTAGATGAATTCAAAGGTAAAAGAAATTTACCTTAAAGTTTTGTTTATTTCCTTAGGAATCTTCGTCTAAGTATTTTTTTTGTTTTTATTCAGAACACGGCCCATGTTGCGACCACCTTTGGCCTACTAGTGGAGCGATTGAAGGTCGCACAAACTGAAAATGGCCATTTAAAGCAGTAAGTATCTTGCTTTTAATCTTAGTCTTTTAGAGACTGTAGTAATACTCATTGTCGCAGGGAAAAACTCACTCTTCTTGAGGTGATGGCTACTAGGCGCAGCAATGAGGAAGCTGCGACCATTGAGCTTCCCTCTTTAAGAAAAGAACTGGCTGAAACCCAAAGGGCAAGTGATGAAAGGTTTGCCAAGATTCTGGCACTTGAGGCCGAATTAAAAGAGACCAAAGAGAAGACAGCGACCTTCCAGCAAGCATCAGAGCTATACAACTCTCTTCAGGAAAAATTTGAACATCTTCTAGTGCTTTGCGAAATACAACAGAACAGGATAGCAAGTAAGTTTACTTTTGGCAGAAGTTTGCATTACCTTTGTAAACTTTATGAATTTTATTTCTTCTTTTCAGCACAAGAAGAGCATATCAATAAGCTAGCTAAAGAGAAAAATCACTTCGAGTAGAAGTTTATCCAAAGAGGAATTGATATTGATACGGTCAATACTATCATTGAGCATCATAAGGCAGCCAGCAAGAAGGCCAAAGATACTGCTAAGCTTGCTCACAATGAAAAGAGCGCTTTAGAAGCAACTATTAGGAGCTGTAGCAGTATTGAGCTGAACACCTTTAAGAAATTGAGGATGGCCGCACACTTACTAAAGGCAGATATTATTGATCCTAAGAAGGATAACTTAAGCCTTAGTGAGTCCTGCAAATTGATTGCAGCTCAAACTGATTCACTGGTCACCAATATTCCTGAAATTGCGAGGAGACAGAAAGAGGCACTGAAGTCTAACGTCGGAGCTGTAGCCTCTGCTATCCTCTGCAAGCTTAGGCATTACCACGGACCAAATTTAAATCTAAATTCTATGGCGGAAGATGCAACTTTTGACAGTGAGGATCAATTAAGTGCAATTATGGATGAAGTCAGGCCTTTAATAGAAAGTCTGCTTCGTGAGCTTGATCTTTCTTAATGCATATTTTTTATTGTATCTTGCGACAATGTTATTATAAATATAGATGAAAACATTTACCTAGTTTATTGAAGTCTTTATACGTTGAAAATATATATGATTAGCATAAAACTCAATGATTGAAAATATGTTAAGTACTTAGTTTTCTGACTTAATGTTATATTTATATTTCTCTAGCCCTCTCCTGTGACCATTTATATTGAAGGCATGGTCTAATCATCTTATTATAAATGCACAAGCTTTTTGCTAACTGGCAGTCACTCGAATGATCTGAAACATACTAATAAGTCTCTTAAGCGTGAAGAAACGACTTATAAAGAGATGTCTTAACTAGATGCAACCATGAGATCGGCCAACGAATCCACTTAAACATTATAATAAAGTGCTTATTGTGACCAGCCCCCAGGCATGGCCTGAGAAGAGAATAAGGAAGAAAATGGGAATGTAACCATAACAAAGAGTGAAAAAAGTACTTTATTGTTTAAGAAATTTACAATGGAAATAGAACAACTTACACATAAAATTTTTGCAACTAGTGTATGTTCCAGTCATTAGATAAAATTCTTCCATCTTCCATAGCTAATCGAGTCGATCCTGGTCACAACATTGAGACTGCAGTGTAGGGGCCTTCCCATTGAGGGGAGAATTTGTTGCGACCAGACTGGTTTTGAATTTTTCTCAAAACCAAGTCTCCTACGTGTAGACTACATGGTCACACCCTCTCACTATGATATTTACGCAGAGTTTGTAAATATGCTGCGGACCGAATCAATGCTTGTTTGCAATTCTCTTCAAGAACAGTAATTTCTTCTACACGTGTTTCACTTTGATTTAGGATATTTAAGTTTATCTATACAAACAGAGCCAATTTGGATTTCAATTAACAACATAGCTTCTGCACCGTAAACCAATTGGAAAGACGTTTCTCCTGTAGCCATACTGGATGTAGTGCGAAGTGCCCATAGAACAGAGTAGAGTTCTTCTACCCAAGCCCCCGAGGGCAATTTAAGGCGGTCAAAAACACGTTTCTTAATCCCTTGCATAATCTACCCATTGGCACGTTCTACTTCACCATTGCGAATGAGCAACAGATGCGAAACAAATTTTGGTTCCAATATTGTCAGAATAGTCTTGAAAACCAACACTAACAAATTGGGATCCATTGTCAGTAATGAGATGACTTGAAACACCACAGTGGTGGTAATGTTGTGGATTGGTTCTGCCTCAATCCATTTAGTAAATTGTATCCATTGATTGCTTGAGGCATAAGACCCACAATATTTATTCCCCATATGCCAAATAGTTTCTAATCTATATGCTGGTTGATCAACTTGCCGAGCATGAAATTGACATTGTGGACATGTTTTGACCAATAACCCTATCGAAAAAGCTTTTCCGACCAGTGTCCTATAGGATGCATGTGCACCACACATGCCTCCATTATTTTCTGTCAGAAGGGTTTGTCCATCTTCTTGAGGTATACAGCGCAAAAGTACTCCTTGAGCACCTTTTCTGTACAAGGTTCTTTCAACCAATCTGTACATTCATGCTTTTCTAACTAACCGATCAGTCTCGGTTTCGTCCTCAGGCAAGGTCCCATGTGCGAGATAGATCCTCAATGGTTGGATCCAATCCACTTCATACTCCAGGATGGCGACGTTAGTCATCGCCTCTGGTGCATCTATGACTGAGGGCTGTTTTAAGTGCTCAATGAATACTCTGGCCAGAGCGGATGCACATGAGGAACCAATTTTTGATAATTGGTCTGCGAGAAAATTGTCTTTATGCGGAACGAATTGGACTTCAAAATTTTTGAAGTGTTTTTCCAATTTCCTCACTTCGTCCAGGTATAGAGCCATTGTCTTGTCAGAACAGTTGTATTCCTTATTTACCTGGTTTTCGACTAGTTGTGAATCTCCCTTCACCACTAATCGATGAACTCCATGGGATCTGGCTTCTTGAAGACGGCTAGAAGACCTTCATACTCTACTGCGTTATTGGTGTTGCATCTAGGCCTTCATGCCTAACCCTAATTTTGATGATTAATGAAAATAAAGTGTTCTGTACTAATTGTGCTTCTGAGAATGTTGATACAGAGTTTGTTCAGGAAGAAATACAAGATGGTCAAGATGAACCCGACTTGAAGTGAAGCACCAGATGCAGAAGAGCAAAGCTAAGACGCAAATGTGAAAAAGCAAAGGACCTAAGGTAATCCGTATTTTATTTTTACCTATCTCGGTGTTTGGAGATGATCGGTTAGGGAAATTATTTTTTAGTTGTAAACCGTACTATAAAGAGGGGTGGCGAAAGTCCTCTCTTTATCTCCAACACAAACCGAGAATCTTAGGTCATTGCATTGCATCCTTTTGGTTGGATTTGAGTTGGTTTTGATTTGAACTTAATTTGAAAATCTGGTTTTTTCAGTTCAATTTTTGACAGCAGAAGAGTTTTTCGATTTTCTAGAAAGATCTAGGTAGATCTGGTTTTTGCTTCTGTTGACAAAAATGTAGCCCTTAAAATTATCTTTCAAACGAGCTATTAAATACCTCTTTTGGATTTGTGGACTTAAATTTATCTCTGTCTTAGTTCAAGCTGACTGTCAGTTTGCTGAACTGACTGTCAGTTTGAATGTCATTTGTTTAAACTGACAATTGTCCAGAGAGGGTGTATTTTGGGCTCAAAATTTTTGTACTAAACTGACTGTCAGTTTGTCCATACTGACTGTCAGTTGGGGTTTCGACCACAGTGCTTTTAACTGAGTTTCTATTTGATTCTGGTCGAGTTTGTGGTCGAACTGACTGTCAGTTTGCATAACTGACTGTCAGTTGTGGGTTTCAGCTTTCCATAAACGACCACGAAACGGCTAGCAAAGTTTATTCCGTAAATTTTGTCGGCCGTTGTGCACTGAACTGACTGTCAGTTAGGCAAACTGACTGTCAGTTTGGGTTGCTGATTTTCAGCCCTAGCTCCAACGGTTCATTTGATTCTTGAGGCTATAAAAAGGGGCTTTGGGCATAAGTTTTAGACAATAAGCAGTAGCATTTCTTCTACACTCTTGAGCTTTAGTTTTCTACTTAAAATCTTGGTCTTTTGATCAAGTCGAGTGTTTTCCGATCCTTCGAGAGTTTCAGTTCTTTTGCATTTGCATTCACTTAGCTTCTTGGTGCGTGTTTGGAGGTCTAGAGAAGACCTCGCTGCCTGTTACTCTTGGTGAGCGCCCTCACCTAGATGGTTCTGAGGCGTGGCCGTTGACCTCTCTAGAATGGATTTTGTTGGAGAGGCTCAGCAAGCTTGTACAAGGTATCGGTGCTCGCCTTTCCGGAGTGGACAAGGAGCAACCTTAGTTGATAATACTCTTCGTGAGTATTGAGGCAAAACTCAAGTGACTTGAGTGCTTCAACGAGGACTAGTGGAGACTGGGCGAGTCTCCGATACCTCGGTAAAAACAGCTGTGTTCGTTCTCTATTTTCTCTCTTTAATATATTAAATTGCATTTGGTTCTTCTTGGTATAAAAACTTGTTTTTATTTGAAGTTTTTAAAAGCCTCCTATTCACCCCCCCTCTAGTCGGCATCCTTGATCCAATACGTGGTATCAGAGCTTGGTCTCTCGATTCATTAGGCTTTACCGCCTAGAGAGAGGATGTCGTCAAATGGAGATTTTCTTCTTGGTCATACCGGTCGTGCGCCTATCTTTGATGGGACAAACTATCCTTATTGGAAAGTGCGTATGTCGGTATTCCTAGAAGCTATGGGGCTTGATGTATGGGATATTGTTAAACTCGGTTTTACTCCTCCGGTTGATTCGGCAAGTCAGTCTGAGGACGATAGGAGAAAACTGCATTTAAACGCCCGTGCGAAAAATGCACTCTTTGCCGGTTTATCCTTGAATGAGTTCAACCGTGTGAGCAATCTCACGACTGCTCATAAGGTTTGGACTACCCTCGAAGAAATTTACGAGGGCACAACAAAGGTTAAAGAGGCAAAGTTGCTAATGGTGAGGCAAAAATATGAGACATTCACCATGTCATCAACTGAATCCGTGGACTCCATGTTCACTCGGTTGAATAACATTGTGAATGAACTCAAGGGACTTGGTGTCGTTTTTGCTGACATTGAAATTGTGAGAAAGATGCTTAGGGCTTTACCTGAAAGCTTCGACACTTTAGTCACGGTTCTCACAAACTCCGATCTATCAACTACAACACCAACCGATCTTTATGGGAACCTCATCACCCATGAGATGCACAAGAAGGAGAAGAAGGAAGCAGCTAAACCCTCGGAGACGAAGAAGAAAGCTTTGGCTTTCAAAGCCAACGCAAGGAACGATTCAAGCGATGGCTCCTCCGATGAAGACCTTGCACTCATGGTAAAGAACACTCAAAAACTTCTTCGCAGGTTGCATAAGAAGGGTGTCAACCTTGACACACGACCAAAGGGACCAAAGCAAAAACACTTCAAGGACATCATTTGCTATGGATGTCATGAGAAGGGACACATAGCATCAAGATGTCCAAACAAGAACAAGGCGTGGAACAAGAAAAAGAAGTTCTTCAAGAAGAAGAATGAAGAAATCAAAGAAGCCTGTTTTGGAGAATGGATGTCCGGCGGAGAGAGCTCCGACTCTGACTCCGACAACGAAAGAAGTTGCTCCAAGAAGATGGCCGGATTAGCTCTCGGCAACATCAACACTTCAACTAGTTCATCCATTTGCCTTATGGCCAAAGGCGATGAAAAGGTACACTCTAACGATCCATCGTATGATGATTTAGTTGAAATGATAACCAAATTAAATGAAGTTTTTGGAAAAAACTAAAAGGAAGTATAAGGCGCTTAAGGAAGAACATTCTTCCCTACGCACTCAATACTCTGAGCTTAAAGACTCTTATGAAAGCATGCTCATAAAAGATGTTACAAATATCTCATCTAAGGTAGATGCTTCAACTTCATGTAATTTGGATGATTCTCCCTCCAGTAGTCATCACATTCCATGTGTTTCTAATAATTATATTTTGAATGAAAATAATGAACTTAAGGCACAAGTTGAAAAACTTGGAAAAGGCTTAGAAAATTGCTACAAAGGCAAAATATCTCTTGATCTAATCCTTAGTAAACAAAAATGTTCTTTTAGAAAAGAAGGATTAGGATATTTTCAAAAGAAAGGAAGGAAACAAAACTCTAAAACTATATTTGTTAAAGCATGCAACACATTTTGTCATAAATGCCATGAAACTGGTCATTCACATGAAGCATGTCCCTTAATGACTCCAAATTATTTCGATACTTGCTACATGCTTCAAAAGTCGAGAAAAGGTTATGCTATAGCAAAATATGTTGGTGCACCCATGTTAAATAAAAGGAAGAAATCTATTTGGGTGCCCAAAGTTTTGATTGCTAACATTGAAGGACCCAAAAAAGTTTGGGTACCTAAAAGGACTTAATTCTTTTTATGTAGGTGAACTACAAGACCGGTGGGAGGCATTGGGTGCTAGATAGCGGATGCTCCGAACACATGACCAGTAACAAGAAGTTGTTCACCTCACTCAAAGACAATTCAAGCGAGAACCAAAAGATTACCTTTGGCGACAATCGTCAAGGGAATGTGGTAGGCTTGGGTAAAATCGCTATCTCAAATGATCTATCTATTTCGAATGTTTTGTTGGTCGAATCTCTGAACTTCAATTTGCTTTCCATTGCACAAATTTGCGATTTTGGTTTTAGTTGCACATTTTTCCCAAAAGAAGTTTTGGTTGAAAGTTTAAAAGATAAAACCTTGATCTTTAAAGGCTTTCGTTTTGGAAATCTTTATTTGGTTGATTTTCATTCAAAAGATGCATCTCTTTCAACATGTCTTGTCTCTCAAACCTCAAAAGGTTGGCTATGGCATAGACGACTTGCACATGTTGGAATGCATCAGTTGAGAAAACTTTTAAAATGTGATTTGGTTGTTGGCTTAAAGGATGTGAATTTTGAAAAGGACAAACCTTGTAGCACTTGTCAAGCTGGCAAGCAAGTAGCTACTTCACATCCAACTAAGCGCATTCTTTCTACTTGTAAACCTTTGGAACTCCTTCATATGGATTTATTTGGACCTTCTGAGTTCCAAAGTATCGGGGGTAGCAATTATGGTTTTGTGATTGTTGATGATTTTACTCGCTATACTTGGGTTTTCTTTATTTCTCAAAAATCTGAAACCCCCGATGTTTTCAAAAGTTTTGCAAAACGTGTTTCCACTGAATTCGAATTATCCATCAAGAAAATATGTAGTGATCATGGTGGAGAGTTCGTTAATTCAACTCTATTTGATTTTTGTGACTCTCTTGGAATCAAACACGAATTTTCCACATCCTACACTCCACAGCAAAATGGAGTTGTTGAAAGGAAAAATCGAACACTTATAGAAATGGCAAGGACTATGCTAAGTGAGTATGATACTCCTACTCGCTTCTGGGCTGAAGCCATGCATACCGCTTGCTATTCTATAAACCGACTTTATTTGCATCCTCTTCTTAATTTGACTCCTTACGAACTTCTTATTGGGCGCAAGCCAAATATTTCTTATTTTCGAGTGTTTGGATGCAAATGTTATATTCTTAAGAAAAGAAATTTTGGTGGTAAATTTCAAAGAAGAGTAGATGAAGGCTTTCTAGTCGGATACTCCACCACTAGCAAAGCTTATCATGTTTTCAATAAAAATACAAGTTGCATTGAAGAATCTGGTGATGTTGAATTTGATGAAACTAACAGCTCGCAAAAGGAGCAAGTCTCTCATGAAGTTTCAGGTGAAGATCTTCAAGAAGCAATGAAGAACATAACCATTGGAGACATCAAGCCAAGAGATGAAGATCAAGAAGATGATCTTAACATTGAGAATGTTGATCAAAATGAATCATCATCTCATGTTGATCCTCCAGAACAAGATCAAGATGAAGCTGCACAAGATGAAGCACCAAGGCAACATCAAACGATCACCAAGGATCACCCTCTAGACCAAATAGTGGGTGACATCAGTAAGGGTGTTCAAACTCGATCTCGTATTGCTGCATTTTGTGAACATCATTCTTTTGTATCTTCTTTAGAACCCAAGCATGTTAATGAAGCTTTAAATGATCTTGATTGGGTAAATGCCATGCATGAGGAACTTAATAACTTTGCTAGAAATGAAGTTTGGACTTTAGTAGAAAGACCCAAGGATCATAATGTAATTGGAACAAAATGGGTTTTCAGAAATAAGCAAGATGAAAATGGTGTTGTAATTAGGAACAAAGCTCGTCTTGTTGCTCAAGGTTTCACTCAAGTCGAAGGTTTAGACTTTGGTGAAACTTTTGCACCTGTAGCAAGACTTGAAGCTATTCGCATTCTTCTTGCTTATGCATCATGCTTTAATATCAAACTTTTTCAAATGGATGTAAAAAGTGCATTCTTAAATGGTGAAATTTCTGAACTTGTGTTTGTTGAACAACCTCCTGGTTTTGAAGATTCTAAATTTCCAAACCATGTTTTTAAATTGTCGAAAGCTCTCTACGGTCTCAAACAATCTCCTCGGGCTTGGTATGAGCGTCTTAGAGACTTTCTATTATCAAAAGGTTTTAAAATTGGGAAGGTTGATACAACTCTCTTTACAAAGAAAATTGAAAAGGATTTGTTCATCTGTCAGATTTATGTTGATGATATTATATTTGGATCTACTAATGAACATTTCTGCCATGAGTTTGGAGAGATGGTGTCTAGGGAGTTCGAGATGTCTATGATTGGTGAGCTGAGCTTCTTCCTCGGTCTTCAAATCAAGCAACTCAAGAACGGTACGTTCATGAGTCAAGCAAAGTACGTGAAGGACCTGCTCAAACGCTTTGGGATGGAAGACGCTAAGCCAATCAAAACTCCCATGGCGACCAATGGACATCTGGACATGGACAAAAGCGGCAAATCGATTGATTCTAAACTGTATAGGTCTATGATTGGTAGTCTTTTATATCTTACTGCATCTAGGCCTGATATCATGTTTAGTGTGTGCTTATGTGCTAGATTTCAATCTGATCCTAAGGAATGTCATTTAACTGCTCTTAAAAGAATCCTTAGGTATTTAAAATGCTATCCTAGTTTAGGACTTTGGTATCCGAAAGATGCAAATTTTGAATTAATTGGGTATTCGGATTCTGATTATGCTGGGTGCAAGATTGATCGTAAAAGCACATCTGGTAGCTGTCAGCTGCTGGGGAGATCATTAGTATCATGGTCATCTAGAAAGCAAAATTCAGTAGCTCTCTCCACAGCTGAAGCTGAATATGTGTCTGCAGGCAGTTGTTGTGCTCAATTATTATGGTGAAGGAGACATTTTTGGATTATGGGATTATCTTTGATAAAGTGCCACTATTGTGTGATAATGAAAGTGCCATTAAAATTGCTAATAATCCTGTTCAACACTCTAGAACTAAGCATATTGAAATACGGCACCATTTTATTAGAGATCATGTGGCAAAAGGAGATATTGATGTAAATTATGTTAGAACTGATATGCAACTAGCTGATATCTTCACTAAACCCCTAGATGATTCAAGATTTTGCTTTTTAAGGGGTGAACTGAATATTATTGATATATCAAATGCTAGTTGATGTGCTAAATGTGTTGATTGTATAAAATAATATTATTTTAATCCCTCTCTGGTCTTAGATTGCTTCTGGTCGAAATTGACCAAACTGACAGTCAGTTCCTCTAACTGACAGTCAGTTTAGTGCTTAGGAGCCTGGTCTTAGTCTCTGGTTGAAGTCATTGTCATAACTGACAGTCAGTTTCACAAACTGACAGTCAGTTACGTGCACTTGATTTTGGCTGTAGCTCCTGGTCGTGTTCGAGGCTCAAACTGACTGTCAGTCTCATACACTGACTGTCAGTTTCAAAACTCAGTTCTGTGAACTGACTGTCAGTGTGATACACTGATTGTCAGTTCCATGTTTCTGAGTTTGGAACTGACTGTCAGTATATCAAACTGACTGTCAGTTGTGGGATCTCGAACCCTAAAACCCCCGTTCTGTTTCCTTGCCCTCTCGCCGCCGTTTGCTCCCCTCGCCGCAGGTGTCTCCTCACCGTGCTGCACCACCGTCAAACCTCGCCGGCGCCTTCTCCTTGCCGCCGACGAGCCCGCTGCCCTGTTTTGCGCCTCCACCACCTCTAGCCGCCGTCGTTTAGTAGCTGCCGTAGGCTGCTCGCCGGCGGTGAGGTTCTCCGATGCTTCTCCAAACCGTGCTCATCTCCTCGGTTTGATCACTATCTCCGCTTCGTCGTCATCAGCCTCTCCTGAATCAACCTCCTTTGTTCAGCCGTTCCGTTCAGGTCTCTGTCTCTTTCTCTCCTCTGTTTTTTTTTCATCTCTTAGTCATGTCTGATCAGCCGTCGTCTTCGCGACGCGTGGCCCGACGGAAGAACGCGGCAAACAGCCAGCGTTCATCGGGTCAAACGTCCGAGACCCGGCCTTCACCCCTGCCTGAGCGTGTCCCCGTGGATTACTCCCGGTGGCACGCTAGCCGCCTTCGCACGCTCCGCTCCACAAACCCCTATCTGTCGCCGCGTCCCACTGGTCGCGACGCGTGCGAGGTCCTCACCTGCTACACAAACCTCCACCTAGACTTGTTCACTAGTGTTTACAGCCGCGCACCCATCTTCGCCAACCGTTCTCTGTTGTGGGGGATGATCGCCTCTCGCACAGGCATCGCCACCCTCGCAGATCTCTTTGGCACTATAGGAATCCGCAACCTTGTCGCCGATTCCTCCTTGCACTGGGCTGAGGGGCCCATTTGCCAGTTCTATTCTACCGTGTTTATCTCCCCTCAGCGCGACTTCATGACCTTCATGACAGGCCTCCAGGTCTACACTATCACGAAGGATCAGCTGGAGTCGACGCTTGGACTGGTGCGCCCTCCTTCTAGCCGCCAGCTCCATACCCTACCTGACCTCGAGCGTCGGGAGGTGGCCATGCTCTATTCCAGCCCCTTCCAGCTCCGTCACATCGCTGGTTTGCGCCGCGATGTTGATCTGGCCCTACGGATCCTCCGGCTCACTTTAGTTCCTATGACCGGAGATAGGGCCAGAGTCACCTATCTAGGGCTCCACGTCCTAATTTCTATCTTCCAGGAGGAGCCCTTCGACGTTGCTGATCTCATCATCAGTGAGATTCAGCACGTCCTTCTTTCCCCACGCCGTCAGCTGATATACGCTCCGTATATCATGGCGGTGCTTCTGCATATCCATGCTGACGATTCTGAGCTTCCTCGGCCCCATCATCCGCTTCTTTTCTATCCTCCGGGCCAGGCTGATCGCCGTCTTTGTGCCCGGCCTGCGGCTACTGTGGACCCTGGTTCTCCCGCATCAGATGATGATGCTGCGGGGGAGTCAGAGGACGAGCCTCTGGCTCAGGAGACTGCTCCAGCTCCAGCTGTGGAGCCAGGCACCGGATCGGCATCTTCTTCTCAGCTTCAGGAGATTCTCCAGGTGCAGCAGCAGATCCTCAGCACCCAGGCGGAGCATCATCAGATGATGCTTCGGTTGATTGCATAGCAGGAGGAGATACTGCGTCGCCTGCCTGCTCCCGGATCGCCAGTCCCTCGCAAGAGGGCCCGACAGGCTTCATCTTCCTCGAGCACAGCTTCCGGATTAGCTGATCCAGTTCCTGCTGCACCAGCTCCGGCTCCAGTTGCTCCTGCTCCAGCCACTACTCCGCCCCTGTCTCCTGCGGGCGACGCGTCTGGATCTCCAGCAGGCTCCGGAGATACAAACATTTTAGGACTTTCTTCAGATGATGAGCCTTAGGCTCTGATTTGTATTTTTGCCTCCCTTTTTGTGCTTGATG
Source organism: Pharus latifolius (assembly GCA_019359835.1). Taxonomy (NCBI): domain Eukaryota; kingdom Viridiplantae; phylum Streptophyta; class Magnoliopsida; order Poales; family Poaceae; genus Pharus; species Pharus latifolius. The sequence goes on from CM033323.1 coordinate 44,388,200, forward strand.
CCAAAGGGGGAGAAGTATTTTGGATATTAGTAGCTATTTCGATGTGTTGGACAGATGTTTATTTTATATTATGGAGATATGTCTTTAGATATGATGTGTTTACTCTGTGTAGCTCTGATATATATATATATGATGACTTGGTTTTTGAGCTCTGATATCTTGATATATATATATGATGTCTTGACTTGGAGATTTGTATGCGCTGATATGACTTGGCGATATATGTATATCTGTGTGCTTGTATGAGATGCCCTGATGTATATGTGTAGGTTTATGCTCTGATATGATGAGATGCATATACTCAGGAGGAGTTATTTTGTTTATTTTGTTGTTGAACACTTGTTGTCATCAATCATCAAAAAGGGGGAGATTGTTGCATCTAGGCCTTCATGCCTAACCCTAATTTTGATGATTAATGAAAACAAAGTGTTCTGTACTAATTGTGCTTCTGAGATTGTTGATACAGAATTTGTTCGGGAAGAAATACAAGATGGTCAAGATGAACCCGACTTGAAGTGAAGCACAAGATGCAGAAGAGCAAAGATAAGACGCAAATGTGAAAAAGCAAAGGACCTAAGGTAATCCCTATTTTATTTTTACCGATCTCGGTGTTTGGAGATGATCGGTTAGGGAAATTATTTTTTAGTTTTAAACCGTACTATAAAGAGGGGTGGCGAAAGTCATCTCTTTATCTCCAACACAAACCGAGAATCTTAGGTCATTGCATTGCATCCTTTTGGTTGGATTTGAGTTGGTTTTGATTTGAACTTAATTTGAAAATATGGTTTTTTCAGTTCAGTTTTTGACAACAGAAGAGTGTTTCGATTTTCTAGAAAGATCTAGGCAGATCTGATTTTTTCTTCTGTTGACAAAAATGTAGCCCTTAAAATTATCTTTCAAACGAGCTATTAAACACCTCTTTTGGATTTGTGGATTTAAAGTTATCTCTGTTTTAGTTCAAGCTGACTGTCAGTTTGCTGAACTGCCTGTCAGTTTGTTTAAACTGACAATTGTCCAGAGAGGGTGTATTTTGGGCTCAAAATTTTTGTACTAAACTGACTGTTAGTTTGTCCATACTGACTGTCAGTTGGGGTTTCGACCACAGTGCTTTTAACTGAGTTTCTATTTGATTCTGGTCGAGTTTGTGGTCGAACTGACTGTCAGTTTGCAGAACTGACTGTCAGTTGTGGGTTTCAGCTTTCCATAAACAACCACGAAACGGCTAGCAAAGTTTATTCTGTAAATTTTGTCGGCCGTTGTGCACTGAACTGACTGTCAGTTAGGCAAACTGACTGTCAGTTTGGGTTGCTGATTTTCAGCCCTAGCTCCAACTGTTCATTTGATTCTTGAGGCTATAAAAAGGTGCTTTGGGCATAAGTTTTAGACAATAAGCAGTAGCATTTCTTCTACACTCTTGAGTTTTAGTTTTCCACTTAAAATCTTGGTCTTTTGATCAAGTCGAGTATTTTTCAATCCTCCGAGAGTTTCAGTTCTTTTGCATTTGCATTCACTTAGTTTCTCGGTGCGTGTTTGGAGGTCTAGAGAAGACCTCGCTGCCTGTTACTCTTGGTGAGCGCCCTCACCTAGACGGTTCTGAGGCGTGGCCGTTGACCTCTCCAGAACGGAGATTGTTGGAGAGGCTCGGCAAGCTTGTACAAGGCATCGGTGCTCGCCTTTCCGGAGTGGACAAGGAGCAACCTTAGTTGATAATACTCTTCGTGAGTATTGAGGCAAAACTCAAGTGACTTGAGTGCTTCAACGAGGACTAGTGGAGACTGGGCGAGTCTCTGATACCTCGGTAAAAACAGCTGTGTTCGTTCTCTATTTTCTCTCTTTAATATATTAAATTGCATTTGGTTCTTCTTGGTATAAAAACTTGTTTTTATTTGAAGTTTTTAAAAGTCTCCTATTCACCCCCCCTCTAGTCGGCATCCTTGATCCAACAATTGGTAGAAAGAATGTGTCATTGTATGACATACTGGAGTTGATCGCCTTGGGGTGTGATTAAGACCACTCCAGCCCCTGAGGTTAAAAACTTTGAGAACCATCAAAATACATCATCCAGTGGTCGGTATTTTGCAAATCTGATGTTTCTTGCACAAGTGGTTCGGGAATAGTCCATTCGTCCACAAAATCTACAATAATTTGAGATTTAATTGCTACTCGAGCAGTGAAATGGAGATCAAATGCTCCGAGTTCTACTGCCCACTTCACAACTCGATCAGTTATTTTCGGACTTTGGAGGATGTCCCCTAAGGGAAAGAATGAGGGCACGAAAATCTTGTGTGCTTGAAAGTAATGTCGCAGCTTTCTGGAAGCCATTAAGAGAGCATAAAGTAACTTTTGGACTTCAGGGTAACGCTCTTTTGTTCCATTCAGTACTTCACTTATGTAATATACTGGCCGTTGCACACCTTCCTTTTCCGCGACCAGAACTGCGCTGACCATGTGATGGGTAGCAACCAACTAAATGAGTAATGGCTCTCCCATGATCCGGGAAACCAATACTGCAGCACTTCATAAATATGTTTTTACTTCCTGAAATGCTTTTTCGGCTTCATCTGTCCACTGAAAACCATTGTGTTTATGTAGAACCTTAAATAACAGTAACCCACGTTCACCTAACTGAAGATGAAATGACTCAAAGCCGCCATTCGACCGGTTAGGCTTTGTACCTCCTTCGTTATCGAAGGAGATCGCATTTTCTCAATGGCCCAGATTTTCTCGTGATTAACCTCAATGCCACTTGAACAAACAAGGGAACCTAAAAGTTTACTAGAAGAAATTCCAAAAGAGCACTTTTCATGATTTAATTTGATTCCATGTATATTCAAATTATAGAAAGTTTCAGTAAGATCATTTACATGACTAGAGCTTTACAAGCTTTTTACAACCAAATCATCAACATAAGTGATAATTGCCATATTTGTGCATTTTTTCCATATGTTTAACCCCCGATCATGCACATTTAGTCATATAAGGCGGCATTTGTATTAATCATATACATTTTTATCCCCAAATTGACTGTATTATTTGTTTTGTGATTTTATTACAGGTCGATGCGATTTGGGTGGATTTTGGCTGATGGAACGCATCTCTTTGACTATACTTGACCCTCGTTTGATTCCAGATAGAAGCGTGTGTTTCTACAGACGCGTAGGAACGAACTGTGCTGAAATTGGAGTCTCCGGGGGCCTAGAATTCCTAAACCTAGCAGCCAAGGGTAGGTTTGCAATTTCTAGAAACCTAGAACCCCCCTCTGCAATATAGCCAAGGCACAGAAATCCTAAAACCCTAGCCGCCAGGTCCAATTAGTGATTTTGTAAGAACCTGAGGGCCTAAATGAAAAATGACCTTTCTCCTCTAAAAAAGTTGCCGGCCATTGTTTCCCTTTGAGATTGGTTTTTTGTATCTCACCTTCTTCTTCTCCCTTATACCCCCAACATCCACACCTTCGTCCACCATGCCGGCGGCCACCAGGCCGTAGTGATAGAGATATGTCCTAGAGGCAATCATGGAGATGATTGTATCATAATATATTTATGAATTATTACAAATAAAATGTTATTGTATCCTTTGAATAAAGTATCACTTTTATTGATCAAACAAGTATGTGACTTGCGATTTTTCAAAATATTTCAAGTTCTGTGGTAATTTGGACAAGTAGATTTATTTCAGATTTACATCTTATTCCCCTTAGAATTAAGCCTGCTTGTAAGCTGGGTTTAAGTAGATGGATTGATATTTTGTAATTTTTTGTATTATTCTTTTTTCTTCCTTTTGTAACATTTTATTATCGACCTGATAATATATTTTTCACATTAGGTTTTCCTACTGTTTTCCCCTCAAAAGAAAGTATGTGATTTGCTCGTGGAAATCTTTATTATGATATATGTATTGTCGGCATTATCAGTGATACTTATTATAAACATCCCTGACTTTCGGCATTACATGGAATAATAATGCAAGATAAGTCAGCACGATCATTGATTGATAGTCAAGTTTCACGGACCATAGATATGAGATGTCAAGTCAATGTCGTGACACATATTGGAGAACATATTGGTTGGATTGACCCATCTTGAGATACTGTTGTGTTTTTTATGTTTCATCAGTTGGTTTCTAACAATTATTTTGGTTTATCTTTAGACCTGAGATCATCACGGTTTCATACATGTGTAGTAGCATACTTAGTATCATCAACTGCTACTTTTAACGGAGTAGTCATAAAGATGACATACATATATGTTATGAACCATGTGGTTGAAAGTGAATGGTCAAGATGGAATTTTCCCTCTCATATCCTGAGAGAGATATCTCTGGGCCCCTTGATGTAATTGGACTAACAAAGTGCATGGTCGTGTCGAATATAGTTGAGAGTCAACTATGGAAGGTTAGTCCATTACAAGATCAAGAAAGGACTGAGCTATTCAAGGATGACACGTTTCTCACCTTGAGTTTGATCTGGTATCGTGAGGCAAAGAGATAATCCATGATAAGTTGTATAGGTTCGTCGAATATGATCTTCGTGTACATGCGGGTAGTCATAATGTCTTGCTAGGGACCGCTTATGACGTGATTCGAGAAGTTGTTTCCGTTCGTGTCCAAATATACACGAACTTACAATGTCACACACTTAATGAGTTGGAGTATTAATTCGGATGTGATTCGAAACGGGTCCCCTATTGGTAATGAGATTACCATTAGGATTAGTATTCGCATTTGAGTAGGATTTATCTGCAAGGTCCTATAAAAGGAGGTGCGGTTGGCATGCATTCATCATCTGATCTATTATGGCTGCCACCACCATCAACGACATAGATCTCGTAAAACCCTAGCTGCGTGTGCTGGTGCTAGCACACGAACATGCGGTGCTCCTTCCCCGAAAGTCTGTAGAGGTGCTGTTGTTATTGCTGTATTGCTGGTCACAATCCGGTTGCGACATCGACTCTTCTTCTGCTATTGTGTTGTCATATCCACGCGTCAGTGGTAAATCTCTTGATCTATGATCTATTGCTTGCAAGTGTTTTGGGATTTCGGGTAAAATTTTTGAAAATGTGCTAGAATAGCGAACCCGTTTCCTAACACGTAGACCGCCGGTGTTTCTCTGTTCAACCTCTTTCTCTTCCCCTCTCCCTTTTTCTTCTCGTCTTTCCTTCTTTTATCTTTCTCCCCGCCACTACTTCTTCATCTTCTCCGGCGCCGTTCTCCGCCGTAGTGACAGCGTGGTGGACGGCTGTCGTCTCGTCCTCTTAAACTCACCCGGACTTCTTTTCTGCCTCCCTCCAAAGCGATCCACACCTCAGCACACCTCCGGCCCTACCCAACTCCTTTTTTCTCTTCTTTCTCAACCTCTATTGACTCCTTTTCTCTATCTTTTTGTTACTCTAGATCTTCCATTCTTCCTCTGCTCACCAGCTCCGCCGCAGTCGCACCTTGCGCTGCCACTTTAACCACCCACAAACCCTGGATTTGCACACGTGCCACCATCTTCCCAACTACGGCGTTGCACTCATCATCGCCGCTTGAGCCACCGCCCACGTGCCCGAGGCCACAACCTTCCGCGCCGTCGCTGTGCCTCACTCTGCCTCTCCTTCACTTAAAGCCACCACAGCCCGCACAAAACCCCAGATCCCCACTCCGATCCGCGCCTCCCGTGCCCGATCCACCACCTCCCGCACCGATCTCGCTGCGCGCCGTTGCTCTCCCTCGCTCCGCGTTGCCGCTGGATCCACACACCACCTTTCCTCCACCTCTCCAGTGCCTCCATGCCCAGAACCATTGCCGCGCTGCCGCTCACACGCCCAAGCATCGCCGCCATCGCCGTCCTCTTCATCAATTTCGGCATCGTCGTTCTCTCTCACCAACTTTGCCGGCCACTTACCCCAAATCTCTTTTCCATCCCTTCTCTGGCTAGTGTCAACTTGCATCGCACACTGACAATTCCGCCCACTCGAACTCCTTATCCTGTGTCGGCACGGCTACTTCTAGTGACCTCCAATAGCTCGAGCTCCCCGCGGCCATCTTCTTCTACCACTAGGTGCCTCCAAAAGCCCTCCAGCAGCTCCAGTGGCCCAGCAACCTATCCAACAGCATATACTAGTGATGATTCTTTCCCTCTACTCTGTTATGTGATTGCTATGAGTTGATGAAGATGAACAATGCATGTATGAGATGTTGAATGCATGTAAAGAATTGAAATGTTTTTAACCATGTGAGTTTGAGAGGAACTGCTCTTCTAACTTGATGAACTGAATTGTCTTCTGGGTCTTCAGTTGGTTTTAAATTGAATAGAAATGCATTTCATTTTCATCTATCTGTGATGCGATGTGCTATCAATTGAGATGAATTGTTTAATTTGTGGATGAAGTTGCATGTTTGATTCTGTTGTGCTGTTTTCTTTGAAATTTGGATGGCTCAATTCTGTGGTAAACCTGCTTGATTCGACATGTTATATTTTGTGAACTCCACTTGTGTTGTTTCATAGGTGTCAAATGCATGTATGTAATTGTTGCACTGAAACATATTTCGGAGTCACTCTCTAGTATTTAGATGAGTTCAAATTCTCAATGATCAATTGTTAGTGTGATGGTTAAATATTATGTTTGACACATCTGTCAAGTTCAAATTTGTGCAAGCCTGTTGCTCAAAGTGGTTGTTTTGCATTGAATTAATGTGTTGAGCAATGAATTGTTAAATGCTTCTGGAGATTCATGTTCTGATGAATTCAAATGTTGAATGTCAATTCTAAACTTCAATAAACATATGTTCAAACTGAGAAATGCTGAGTTGTTGCTTGTGCTCGGTGATGGATGTTGGGGGAGTGATTTGTGTTAATTCTTTACGCATTAATTCGTTGATACTGTTGATGGACGTATTCGTCTTAGTCGTTTTCGCTCCTCCTCGCGAGACTACTAGATGATTACAATTCCATCGCTTGTACTCACGGATATGCATATAGACTTAGTATCGATCGATAGTCGCGGTGTGACCACCTCCCTCTTTCTCTTTACTTCTTCTGACATTTTCTCCCTCAATCTCTTGTTCATTTTGGTTTTGTTATCCACCGATTTAGTCTACTCTTATACGATTTCGCTTCTCTAGTCCCTGAGGAAAGAACGACTGAATACTCTCCTGTAACATCCTGAGTTTTGGGGTGAAAAGTTTTTTTCTTAAAAATCATGCATGCATATGTCTCTTCTAGATCAACCAAATCAGCTCCAGTTTTATTCTGTTCTAGCCCTAAAATCTCCAAAATTTATCCTGTGACCCCAAATCAAGATCAGATTGTTCAGATGTGATTTATCAGTTATCCTGAACCTAAAAGCCTTCAGAACCTAGATTCGATTCTATCCCTAACTTCCAGATTTATCAATTCCTTTCTGTTTTCCAAAACAGAAATATCTTATACCCAAATACCCTAAGTTTCAGAAATCCAGATTTAATCAAAATCTTAGCCAAGATCAGACCAGATTATTCTTGGATTATGATCAAGGGTATGCCAATGCCTTAATCCAAAAAGTTGGCAGTCAGATTTTATCATCTAAACATTTTTCGCAAATCAGTACAAGAGTATCGCAGATCAGTCCTTTTCCAGATTTTCCAGAAGCCTAAAAAGGCAAAATGTTGCAAATTATCTCCAAATTCAAATCTGATTCAGGGAACACCTCCCAAATGCTTTTCAACACAAATTATTATTTTATGAGTATCTCAAAATCAAACTTTAAATCCCAGAATTCGATATCAATAAGATTCAGACTTATTTTACCCTAATCTACTCTGTTTTCAGTTCATATCAAAAATCATCCAAATGTCTCAAATTTTATCTTCTATCTGTCCCAAATCATTTGTTGAATCAAGTCTATCATATCAGTGCAATCAATTTCAGATTTAACCTTCCAAATCATCAGATTTACAATTCAGTCCAAATCAAGAATTTAAAATCACAATTGAATCCAGATTCGACCAAGGCAGTAGCCAGCTCACGACCAGAGCTCGCCGTGATCTTGCGCCGTGCACGCTCGCCGCCGGCCAAGCCCCGCTTGCATTTGTGCTCATGCATGCTTGCTCTTGCTGTTGCGCACGCGTCTATGTCCTAGCCATCGCCGTGGCAGCGCCATTGAACAGCACTTGCTCCCGTGCGCGACCAGCAGCAGCCATTGTCAGCATCTTCTTGCCACGTTGCTTGCTTTGCCAGTCGTTGTCGCCACCGCTTTGCACCGCCCGACAGTGATGAGTCCCGATGAAGCAACCTCTTTGCATCGCCTGTACGCCATCGCGTCACCGCTCGCCGTTGTTGCATCTGTGCCGGGAAAATCATGTCAACTGACACCAATTCATTGCTGTTTACCCCTTGCAAGCTTCACCCTCTGGTCTATATAAACAGCCAACACCTTGTGCAATCTCCTCTTCACCAGAGCTTATCCAATTTCCAAATCACCTCCGCTGCAGTCGTCTTCTCCGGCGAGTCCAGATTGAGGCTTCACGGTGCCAGCTTCACCCGCTGCACCTCTCACCAAATTAACAGCATCAGTGAGTTCCCCTCATCTCCCACACCGTGCTGTACCATCTAATTGAATTACCTTGCATCTTATCGCCGGTGATCGCCGTAAATTCCCGATTGCCCTGTTCCGGCAATGTAGGCCAAATTACCCCGAATTGGCTTTCGATTCTGTGGAAGAAAATGATCAGTGAGCCATTTCCAGCAAGCCTGTGTACTTAAATCTCCAGATTGAACCTCAATCGAAGCTTTCCCCAGATTTGAATTTCTCCAGTCGCCGGCGATCATCGCCAGGCCACACCGGCCATCCTCCGGCCAAATTGATCGTGCAGGTAGCTTCATCTTACCCATCTATCACTCCCTGAGCTTGGAATTGAGTTCATTTGACCTGTATCGAAAAGCCCCAATATCAGTGTCTTCTTCTCCGGCGCCGGCCACTGGAAACCTATTCCCGGCCGTTTCAGCCTCTTACACTTTGTCTTTCAGGTGTGCTTCAACCTCCTGAGCATATTTGTCTTCTAGCCCGATCTCTGAAACTGTCCAGAATTCAAGTTATAGCCATGCCAAAAACCTTGTCCAGTGGCTTCACTATGCCGTGTCGCCACCACACTTCTCCTTTGAATTTCATCACCTTCCAGCCATCTTCAGCCTTAGATCCTGTTGAATGATTTGTTCCTGTTATCAATGCCTACCTCCCAGACAAAGTGGTGCATCATTTGGAGCCCTAGATCAAAAGTTATGCCAAGCCCTAGTTTCTGGCCATGTCAAGATCAATGCCAGACTATGTCAATCAGTGGCATTAGGCCTTTTCACTTCCTTCCAAATGTGCATTTTGAGCATAACTTTGTCCCTTAGATTCCTGAAGTTGTGATCTACAATTTCTTCTTCTATCACAACTTGATTTGAGCCTTGAATTATATTTGCTGCTAAACCCTAATTTTTGACACTGTCCCAGTGCATGCCAGCCAATGGCATTGGTCTTGTTTATCCACTTCTGATTGTGCATTTTGAAAACCACTTTGCCCACTGAATTTGTAGAGTTATGATCTACACTTTCTTCTACTGTCACAACTTGAGATAAGCTCTCTAGCTTTCCTTGAAGTTATGTCAGAGTCTTGATCCGAATGTCAATCTGCTGACATTCGCTGTTTTTGATCAACCAGCCACAAAACTGATGTTCTTATTGCAGCCTTGAGATCCTAAGAGCATCTAACACCCATTCTTAGCCAATTCCTTGAAACCCTAGAATCTTGACTCAATTCACCTTACAATCTCAATTATCTCCAGTATCTTTTAGCCATTCTTGTTAAGCATATCTGCATATAGATCATAAATCATTTTAATATAATAAGTAATTATTGTGCGTATTGTTTGTCGTCGAGTAGATCCAGAAGTTGAATTTGAGAACTTCGCTGTTGACCCGTCGTCAACTGCTGTTTCTTACGACGCGGAAGGCAAGTCATATCCTTGGTCATCTTGAACCTATATTTTAAATGTTGCTAAAACATAACCTTGAATATAGATAATATTGCATGAGAAAGATTGAGAATGGTTGATTTATGAATTGGCAGTACTAGACTGGTTATCTGTGAAATGTGAAATAAACAAGTTTTGAGCTATGAACTATTATAAATGTATATACTTATATTTATGAAATAAAACCCCTAGCCGTGACCAGAAAATGGTATGGAGGGCGGTAGCACTGGAGGTGCTAGACTGCAAAGGATATGCAGGCACTGAAGGTGCAGGGTTGTGGATGGTCTGGTCACTGGCATATAAGGACTAGAACCTTGTGTTGTGCGTCTAGTGGCATGAAACACGTGCTAACTGCAAGCCTGGTATGGGACAGGCCTGAACAAGTACTTATGTGGATCGCACATGACACCCCTGTTGGAATTGTGTAGTGATGCACGTTTGGCACAGAGGACGGCTCCCACACATATCACTGAAGGTGATCTCGCATGTTGATCCAGTAATGGAAATATATGTAGGGGTGGAGGTTAGGATACAACCTACCACAACTGTGCTTCGCGGAGAGCCACAGGGTCAGGGGTGAATTGTGAGTGAGACATAACAAAAGTTCTTGTTATCTCCACCTTGCCACTCACACATGGTTGTGAGGAAGGGTCTAATCATATTGATAGGATGGGCTTGAAAGTGGAATATCTTGCGGGTAAATTGGTACATCTCTGCAGAGTTAAAAACGTATTCAAATACTCCGAGCTCCCAGGTTTATAGGAGTCTGCTGCGGTGGATTAAATCCACGGGGTGTGGCACAAGTATTATTTTCTAAATAAAATGTGTTAAATCAAGATTACCCAAATAACATGTGTTGTCATGATAAGGAGTGCTGCCGTGGGCTGTCGTGTGTCGACGTGTCGCGGTAGTGCTATAATCTAGTGAACATGAATGATGATGTTATATTATGAGAAGTGTTGCCATGAGATGAGGTATGAAAGAAAAAGGTTATTTTACAAACATCCATAATTCTTGACTAGTCTAGGTTCATATCATCACTACTATATGTATCTACTCTTACCTATGACTTACTGAGTACGTAAGTGCTCACCCTTGCAACCTACAAATCAATAGATGGAGTGTTCAATGATCAAGATGAAGGCATGGAGAACTTCTTGGATCCAGAAGGAGGAGAGTCAGTCCCGTCATTGCCCTGATGTGTGTTGTTCTGCCGTCCACTTCTCTTTGTGGGTGGGTCACCTATCTTCTGCTGTGTAGTTGTTATTTTGCTAAACCATGTATGCCGTGAAGGCATTGTAATCTTCTTATGTAATATCAAGGCCAGCAGGCCACACTGCTTAACTATGTTGTAAGTTACTCTGTTGCAATGTGAATATACTCCTGTGCTTGACTTATCCTGGGAAGTCAAGGGTATGTGTATGCTATGCATATATGGGACTAGCTGCAGCGAGCTAGGTCTCTACAGGAGTAGTCGTGGTCCCAGTTTCGGGGCGCGACATCTCCTTATTGCTTCGATCTCGTTCTCTTGCGAGACGGTCTAGGCCGGTATCAATAATCTTCTAAATTATGCCCTAATTGAGATAGAAAGACCTTCTACCTCAAGCGCTGATACGTGGAACTAGTATTCTTGAGTCCAAATGACATTCTGACATAGTAGTAGGTGCCAAATGGTGCAATGAAGGCAGTTTTCTCTTCATCTACTTCTGCCATGCTAATTTAATGGTACCCAGAGTAGGCATCCAGGAACTTCATCAGTTCGCAACCTGCTGTTGAATCAACCAACTGGTCGATACAGAGAAGAGGAAAATCATCCTTCGAGCATGCATTATGAGACTAGTGTAAGCGACGCACATGCGCCACTTACCATTTGATTTTAGGACCATGACCAGATATGCGATCCATTCTAGATGGTCAACCTCGCGAATGAAACCAGCCTCCTGGAGTTTGTCTAACTCTGAATGGATGGCTTCTTGTCGATCAAGAGCAAAGCGTCTGATCTTTTGATTGATTTGTCGCTGTCCAGAACAAATTGCTAGCCTGTGCTCAATCACTTCCCTTCAGACTCCAAGCATGTCGGATGGTTTCCACACAAACACATCTGCGTTGTAAGATCGAGGATGCCGACTAGAGGGGGGGTGATTAGGAGGCTTTTAAATTTTCTTCCCCGCCAAGCAATTTTAATCACGATAATTGTTTGCGTTAAATTATACAATGAGGCTTAAAGGAAATTTAAACAATTTGTTGCATTCAACTAAATGAACTATTCAATATGACAAGCAAGAATGATGAATTTAGCAGTTGTGTCAAGATGAATATAAAGCAAGTATGAAATACGCAATTGACACAATATTTTTACCAAGGTCTCGGAGACTCGCCCGGTCTCCCCTACTCCTCGTTGAAGCGCTCTCTCGGAGCCTCGCTTCTATATCCACGAAGGATATCTCACTAGGGTTGCTCCTTCTCCACACCGGATAGGCGAGCACCACACCTTTCACAATCTTTTGCCGGCCTCTCCGACAAACTTCAATTGGAGAGATCTCGGCTCTCCTCCGGCACCGTCTAGGCGAAGGTGATCGCCAAGAGTAACAAGCCGGATGCGCTTTCACTTGAATCAACCACGTGCTAGAAGCTCAATGATGCAAATGAGATGCTAACACTCTAGCACTAGCAATCTAATGGAGATGAAGTGCACTAAACACTCACACAATCTCCCTCAAGCTCTCTCTCAAATCTACTCAAGATTTGGGCTCAATTCTAGCCTCTAAATGCAATTACACATATGCAACTCAATTGGCTAGGTTTTCAGCTGAAGAATGAAGTCTTTGAGCACCCACAAATGATGCCATACATGAAGTATTTATAGCCTCAAAGAAAAAACTAGCCGTATGCAAGAAATCGGGCCAAAAGTTGTACAGGCCGGACATTGTCCGGCCACTTTAGACACTGTCCGGCCAATACAAAAATTTCAGCCGTTGCAAATGTGTCAGTGACCGTTGGGCGAAATTTGTAAAGGCCGGACAGATACCATTTGTCCGGACAAAACGTCCGGACAAATGGATATGTCTCTGTTAACTCTTGGCTCAAGAAACTTGTACAGGCCGGACAATGTCCGGCCATTTCGGACAAAGTCCGCCCATAACGGACAAATGCCCCGGACGGATGCATTTGTCTCTGTTTCATTTTTCGGCTCAAAAAATTTGTACAGGCCGGACAATGTCCGGCCATTTCGGACAAAGTCCGGCCACTTCAGACAAATAGCTCCGGATGGATGCATTTGTCCGGTCACTGCACACTGACAGTAAAATATGCATAACTTTTGATCCAGAGATCCGATTGAGGTGATTTTTGGCTTGTTAGAAATATAACTCAGAGCTCTACAATTTTGTCGACAGGAACAAAGACCTAGAAAGGTCTAGAAACTTCTAGAAAACTCAGAAAATTTCCTGCTGTCAAAATGTTCAATCCAAAATCATCTCAAATGCAATTTTAAAGTATTTGCACATACGGATTTGCCGTTTTCTCGCGGATGTGATTTGTGTCACTTAGCAATGACCGCGACCACACAGGTCTTGACATCCGATTGAAAACAGGTGGTCGATAGGGTTTGGTCGAGCGTACGCAACCGAGTCGAAGACTGGTACGACCAGTCCGAACTCCTACGACAACGCCCAAACCCTAAACAGAAAGCCGCCAAACAAGCGACACGACCAGGACCACGTATCAACACTGATACGATCAGAATATGCAAATACGACCACTACCAGCTCTAGATAAATAAACCAATTTAAACAGCTGGCGATCACGACTAAGTGCAGTTTTCAAAACATTTAATCTAATGCACATGAACTACACTTAGACTCACTAGCAATGCAAGACACTAGTGCAAGATGATATGAATGCATCTGAGCTTCCACACTAGATAGATTCAAGCTACTAGTTTCCGACCCCTCTTAATAGTACGGTCAGACTAGTAAAAACAAACCTATCAACCCAGTCTGTCTCCAAACACCGAGACCGGTAAAATCCTAAGAAAACAATCCTTAATCTTGGATTTTACCTTAGGTGAAGTTCGACCCCGTGAAGTTCGACCGCTAGACGCTTGTCCCCGCAAGGCTCGACCTCGCTAAGCTTGACCTCGCGAAGCTCGACCGTTTGACACTTGTCCTCGCAAAGCTCGACCTTGCTAAGCTCGACCTCGCTCGAGATGTCTCATATCGACTTCATCCTCTTCACACCTGTCGGGGGAAATCTCCGCGAGACTAAGTCCAGGTAAGATGTGTCACGATTACCCGGGGACCTAGCCTCCGGTGCCCTCCCGGGCGCCGCCATTTGCCCTGGGACGTGGCCTCCGGGGCCTCCCCGGGCGCCGCCCTTTGGCTCCCGGGACATGGCCCCCGGGGCCTCCCCGGGCGCCGCCTTTGGCCCGGGGACGTGGTCTCCGGGGCCTCCCCGGGCGCCGCCTTTTGGCTCCCGGGACGTGGCCTCCGGTGCCCTCCCGGGCGCCGCCATTTGCCCGGGGACGTGGCCTCCGGGGCCTCCCCGGGCGCCGCCTCTTGGCTCCCGGGACGTGGCCTCCGGTGTCCTCCCGGGCGCCGCCATTTGCCCGGGGACGTGGCCTCCGGGGCCTCCCCGGGCGCCGCCTTTTGGCTCCCGAGACGTGGCCTCCGGTGCCCTCCCGGGCACCGCCACTTGCCGGGGACGTGGCCTCCGGGGCCTCCCCGGGCGCCGCCTTTGACCCGGGGACGTGGCCTCCGGCGCCGTCCCGGGCCTCATCGCCCTCCTGAAGGTAAAGTCTCGAACTGTTTGTCACGTGCAGGTCACGCGAGGGGCGCCTCGGGAACTAGCGACCACCTGTCAAGCATCCAAGGCGTTTGACCGGGAGAAAGGCGGTCCTGCCCTTCAATCCGACGGTGGCTTCCGGGGTAGTTTAGGTTTTTTGCTACTTTTTGGGGCTATAAATAGCCCTTGTACCCCTCTGTTGTAAGGGATCGGTTCTTTTATTGGAATAGCTAAACTCACAGGCGTGCTCCGGAAGCCTCTCCCCCGGAGAGAGCCTCCCCAGCCGACTCCGGTCGGGAGCGCGTCGACAGGACTAGGGTTCCCATCGGGGCCGGAACCTGTATAAACCCGTGTGTCATTCTTTGTGCTTGTCCGGCTGGGGAGGACCGGTCATCCGGTCAACCTGCGCCGCGTAATCTTCGCTAGGATCACTCTCAAAACCTGCCGGGGTATTCGCAATACCACGACAGTTGGCGCCGACCGTGGGGACCCGTGACAAGACGCCATGGCTCCCCCAAGAACAAGGGCTCGCACGCTTCCCGGTGATCTGGGTCTCGGAGACCCGGCGCCGTCCGCCCGGGACACTCCTGTCCCGGCAGTCCCTTCCGGAGGCGACCTGGCCCAGGTACCGCCTCCCTCCTTTCCTCTTAACTTAGGTGCTTCCACCTCCAGGTCGTTCCCGGTGATCGCGGGGACCTCGGCCGGGACAAGCGTCCCCCCGACGGCTCCCCCGGCTCCCCGGGACGCCCTGCTCGAAGCTCTCGTGGAAGGCCAGCTCCGCGCCCAGCGCTCTATGGACGAGCTCCTTAGCGTGTTGGCGCGGCCTCCGGCCCCCACATTTGCGTCACCACCATATCCGGGGAACATGCCCCCGTTTATGGGTTACCCGGCGGCCCCTCCGGCCTCGGGGGGGTTGTCCTCCCCGTATGATCCTGCCGGGGGGTTCCCTCCCCCTGCGGGATACACGCCCGGACCCTTCCCGGCACCCGGGCCCGTCCCGGTGCCGGGAGGTTATTTCATGCCAGGGCCCTTCGTGGCACTAGCGGGGTACCCCGTCCCCGGCCCGATCCCGGGGCCGGGAGCCCACTTCTTGCCGGGGGTTTACCCTGCGCCGGGAGCCAGTCCCGCCCCCCGCGTTGCATTTACCGCACAGGGCGCGGTCGACAGAGCAGCCCCCGTGCCGCAGCGGACTTCCCCTCGCATGGGCTCCCCGGTTCCGGACGCCGCCACCAGGGCTCCCCCCTCGCCGGTTCCTGGTGTTACAGGGCCTGCCCCCTTCCCAGTTCCGGTCGTGGCCACTAGGGCCCCCTCCACTTCGATTCCAGGCGTCGCCGCGGGCGCCCCCTCCCCTGTTCCGGATGATACAGGGGTTTCCCCCTTTCTGGTCCCGGGGGTCGTCGCAGGGGGCTCACCCCAACCGGCTCCCGAAGCTACAGCGCATGAGCTCCCTCCCTCGGCGGGACAGGTCCGTTTCGTCCCGGGGGAGGTCGAGCGAATGCGTTCACCAGAGCGCGGGGAAGAACTTCCCCCCGGCCGCGGGCGCGGAGAGCCTCGCTCTCGCACCGGCCGGGGAAGAGACCCGCTGAGGAGCCAACCTCTCCTGCGGAGAGCCTGGATGTCCGGGAATTCAGCCCTAGTCCGGAGGAAAAGCGTCGCCACCGCCATTCTGGCGGACCTCTCGGACCGCTTCCAGACTCAGACAACGAAGGTCCCGTGAAAGAAGATAGCGACCGTGGCTCCCCCGGGAAGTGCAGGGGGCCAACCAGCCCCTGTGCGGAAGACTTCGCAGTATCCGGTGGCCGCGGCCCTACCGCCCGCCACACATCGAACATTATAACGGCGAGGCAGACCCTTACGAGTTTGTGCAGGTCTACTCCACTGCTATCTCCGCGGCCGGGGGGGACGAGTCAGTACAGTGCAACGTCTTCCCCCTTTACCTCTCCGGCATCGCCCGCTCCTGGTTCTACAACCTGAAGGCCGGCTCCAGCAAGTCTTTCTCGCAGCTCGAGCGGGAGTTCTGTGCCAACTTCCAGGGGAACTACGTGCGTCCCCTGGACTCCTCGCAGCTGTATACTGTCCGGCAGAGGACTGGGGAGACCATTAGAAGCTTCTTCAAGCGCTTTGCCTAGGTAAAGAGCAAAGTGGCCCACGTCCCCGACTCTACGGTCATTGAAGCCTGCAAAAGCGGCATCTTCCCGGGGGAGCTCCACCGAAGGCTCTCCCGGAGCTGCCCCTCTTCCGCCGACGAGCTCTTCAACGTGCTCGAAAAGTACGCTCGGGCGGAGGAAGACGATATCTGGAAGAAGACCCAGGGGGCTCCCGCCCCTGTCGACCGGGGGGCCAGGGATCCCCCCAAACGCTCCAGGCAAGGGGGGCGTAGCGAGCCACGGCCTCGGGACACCTTTGTCCTCGAGGGCGGAGGCGGCTCGCGCGACCCCCCGAGGACAATCTTTGCGCGGGAGGGAAGGCCCTGCGGGGAGAAGGCGGGAAGGACCGTGGTGCAGCCTCCACAGGTCCAATACCCACGCTACCCGAGACTGTAGCCAGCTGCTGCAGCACTTTGCCGACTTCCTCGACCAGCGTGAGCAGGGGGGGGGCACTCCGGCCTCTTTGCTCCCTCGGTGAGCTGTTCCGGCCCTTCTCGCTCCCACGGGGGGTCAGCAGACGCAGGAGGGGGAGCCTTCAGAAGCTCTCCCCTTTCAAACTTCGCAGCGGCACATCAACGTCATCGTGGGAGGATCTGCCTCTGGGCGGCACTCTAAGCGCCAGCGTAAGGAGTACGCCCGCCACCAAAGTGGTCGGACGTCCCCCTCACCTTCACGGCAGAAGACGCGCGGGGGGTTCGCTTCCCCCACGACGACGCGCTCATTGTCTCCGCGACCATCTACAACTGCCATCTGGCCCGGATCCTGGTGGACGGCGGGAGCTCCGCCGATGTCTTATTCCTGAAGGCCTTCAAAGAAATGCAGGCGGATGAGAAGCTCCTGCAGCCCGCTGCCGGGCCCCTGCAAGGCTTTGTCCCGGGGAAGGCGATCCACCCCGTGGGCAAGGTAGATCTTCCAATGACCTTCGGCACCCCAGAAAACTACCGGACCGAGCTGGTCCGCTTCGACGTAGTAGACCTCCCCTCCTCCTACAACGCGATTATGGGGAGGACGACCATCAACCGGCTGGGGGCTGCCACTCATCAAAACTATCTCTGCAAGAAAATCCCCGGGCCGCATGGCGTGATCAACGTCCGGGGAAACCAAGACGTGGCCCATGCTCTATACGAGCGCGCTGCGGCTACGATCGGAAGCGTCAACCTCATCAAGACGCCCGGGGGGGAGGCTCCTCCCCCGGAACTAGATGCTGCTGCGCCACCGCCCGGGAGGCCCCTCCTCAAGCCGCGTCCGGAAGGAGGCCTCCGGAAGGTCCTGCTGTCCCCGGGCAACGAAGACAAAACCATCCAGATCGGGGCGGAGCTCCCCAAGGAGCACGCAGCGCAACTTGCGGCTTTTCTGCGCGAAAACTCCGATGTTTTTGCGTGGAAGCCGTCAGACATGCGGGGCGTCGCCCGGGGGGTCATTGAGCACAAGCTCGCAGTAGCCCCCGGTCACTCCCCGGTCAAACAGAAGCTGCGGAAACTCTCCCTTGAGCGCCAAGAGGCAATCAAGGCGGAGATCACCCGGCTCCGAGAGGCGGGGTTCATTCGGGAGGTCCTGCACCCCGAGTGGCTCGCGAACCCCGTCCTCGTCAAGAAATCAACCGGCAGGTGGCGGATGTGCGTGGACTTCACCGACCTTAACCGCGCCTGCCCCAAAGACAACTTCCCGCTCCCGCGGATTGATCAGCTTGTCGACTCCACTGCGGGGTGCGAGCTCATGAGCTTCCTAGACGCCTACTCGGGCTATCATCAAGTCCGGATGGCGGAAGGGGACGAGGAAAAGACGAGTTTTATTACTCCCCTCGGAACCTTCTGTTACGTCCATATGCCCTTCGGGCTCAAGAACGCGGGGGCGACCTTCCAGCGCCTGATGACACTGGTTTTCAAAGAGCAAGTCGGCCGCAACGTTGAAGTCTACGTAGACGACGCGGTTGTCAAGAGTCCCCGCGCAGCCTCCCACATCGACGACCTGGCTGAAACCTTCCGGAACCTCCGCACATTCGGGCTCAAGCTGAACCCGGAGAAATGCGCCTTCGGGGTGCGCGGGGGGAAGCTCCTAGGTTTCCTCGTGTCCCAGCGGGGCATTGAGGCAAACCCCGAGAAGATCCGGGCATTCCTAGACATGCCCCCGCCGCGCTCCGTCAAGGATGTCCAACGGCTCTCCGGCCGCCTAGCCGCACTCAGCCGCTTTGTCTCCCGGTCGGGGGAGCGGGGCCTCCAGTTCTTCAAGATCCTCCGAGGGCTCGAGGGGTTCCGCTGGACCCCCGAGACCCAGGAGGCGTTCGATGATCTCAAGAAGTACCTCACGAGCCCTCCAATGCTCGTGAGTCCATCCCCGGAAGAGCCCTTGCTCCTCTACCTCGCCGCGACCCCCGTCGTCGTCAGCGCGGTCCTGGTGAAGGAGCAAGGGGGGCAGCAGCGTCCGGTGTACTACGTGAGTGAGGCCCTCCAAGGGGCCAAAACTCGGTACACGGAAATGGAGAAAATCTGCTACGCCCTCCTCATGGCATCCCGGAAGCTTCGGCATTACTTCCTAGGGCACCCCATCACCGTCCCGTCGTCCCTCCCCCTTGGGGAGGTACTGCGGAACAAAGAAGCCACCGGCCGGATCGCGAAGTGGGGGGCTGAGCTCGCCCCCTTCTCCCTGTCCCTTACCGGCCGCTCCGCCATCAAGTCGCAGGTCCTCGCCGACTTCGTCTCAGAGTGGACTCCCGCCTCTGGGTCCGGGGACGAAGATCTCCCTATGCCGCCCTGACGCAATGATCATTGGACCCTTATGTTCAATGGGTCGTTGTGTCTCGCCGGGGCTGGCGCGGGAGTAGTCCTCCGGAGTCCCGAGGGGAAGGAACTCGAGTATGCCGCGCGGCTCGAGTTCCCCGCAACCAACAACGTCGCCGAATACGAGGCTTTGCTCCTCGGGATGCGCCTTGCGCGCTCCCTTGGGATCCGGCGCCTCCTAGTCAAGGGAGATTCTCAGCTTGTAGTTTGCCAAATGGACAAGTCTTACCTGTGCCATGACGCAAACTTAAGTCTTTATTTGCAGGAAGTGCGAAAGATGGAGAGGCATTTCCATGGCCTCGAGGCCCGGCATATCCCACGTAGGGACAATGGCCGGGCCGACGCCTTGGCCCGGGCGGCCAACGCCCGGGAATCGCTCCCCAAGGGGGCTTTCCTGGAGATCATCACGAAGCCCTCAGTGGCCTCCCCGGACACGGGCGACGAGCCTCATGTCCCGGAGGTCGCCGAGATCACCCGGACTCCGTCCTGGATGGACCCCCTCATCTCCTTCAGCAGGGGGGAGGGGGACCCTCCTAGTGAGACCGAGGCTAAACATCTCCGGGCTAAAGCCCGGGCATATCTCCTCCTGGAGGGGAGGCTCTACAAGCGGGGGGATTCCGCCCTCCTGCGCTGCCTCCCCCGGTAGGAGGGACTTCAACTTCTCGAAGACATCCACGCGGGGAGCTGTGGTTCTCACCTAGCCCCGCGTGCCATCGCAGCCAAGGCCCTCCGGCAGGGCTTCTACTGGCCCACGGTCATGCGCGACGCGCGAGACCTCGTCTCCGCGTGCGAGGCATGCCAGAAGATGGCTAAGGGCTCGAACCTCCCCCCTATAGCGCTGCAGATGATCCCCATCACTTGGCCCTTTGTGCGCTGGGGGATGGACCTCTTAGGGCCCTTCCCCCCAGCGCCCGGAGGATACAAGTATGCGGTAGTCGCAGTCGACTATTTTACAAAGTGGGTTGAGGCGGAGCCTTTGGCCAGCATCACATCCCGGGCCGTTCAGAGGTTTTTCTGGAAAAACGTCGTATGTCGTTTTGGTGTCCCCCGGGAAATCACCGTGGACAACGGGACCCAATTCGACTCGGCTTATTTTCGAGAATTCTGTGAAAGCCCAGGGCTCGTCATCCACTTCGCCTCAGTAGCCCATCCCCGGAGCAATGGGGCTGTCGAGAGGGTCAACGGCGTGATCCTACAGGGATTGCGCCGGAGACTCGAGCAAACCGCTTATAAGCGGGGTGCATGGGCCGAGGAGCTCCCTAGCATCCTCTGCTCCATGCGCACGACCCCGTCCCGGGCAACGGGACGTACTCCCTGCTCCCTGGTCTACGGGGCGGAGGCAGTCCTCCCCCCGGAGATTGGCTTCCGATCACTGCGGGTGGAGCTCTTGGAGGGAGCCACCCCCTCGGCATATCAGGCCAACGAGGCCAATCAGTGCCTGGAGATCGACCTCGTGGAGGAGGAACGCGACCGAGCGCTCCTCCGCCACGCCATCTACGAGCAAGAAATAGCGCGCGCGTACAATCAGCGCGTGCGCGAGAGAGCTTTCCGCCTTGGGGATCTTGTCCTCAAGCGCGTGATGGACCCCCAGGCCCAGGGTAAGCTCTCCCCCAAGTGGGAGGGCCCCTACAGGATCTCCGCGGTCCTGGGCTCGGGGGCCTACAAGCTCTCCAACCTCCAAAAGTAGGAGCTGAAGCACACGTGGAACTTGCGTTTACTTCGCAAGTTCTATGTTTAGCCTTACGGGCCTGTCCCCTCCCCCGGAGCGTTCACGCCGGAGGGGGAGGAGGGACACTGTATTTTCCTCCCCTTTCACGGCTTCGCAGGGGGAGGCCCTGTACTTCATTTCATTAGCAATACATAGGTCTTGCTTTGCAAACTGTCTCATTGCAGGTTTTTCTCATTACCGCCCCTAGCGGCGATGCCCTCCCCGCGAGGAAGCCCTCTCCACGAGGATGCCCTCCCCGCGAGGATGCCCTCCCAGCGAGGATGCCCTCCTTGTGAGGATGCCCTCCCCGCGAGGAAGTGGGCCAGCCCCAACAAGTCCCTACAATGGAGCCTGCACTCCCGTAGGGCGGCTTACGATCAGCCCTCGTGGACTGAGGGTGTAAGCGGCAACCCGGTCACAGTGGCCGTGGTAACGAGTCACTTTGGGAGACTAGTCCCCTGCCCAAACACTCAAGTCCCGTCTTCGGGCATTTCCTCCCCCGGGAGTCGACGTTATTCCCGGCTCCCCGTTTTCACGGCGACCGGAAGATCAGCCCCTTGCGGCTTGATTGGATCTATCTTCCTCCTCCGGGAGTCGACGTTATTCCCGGCTCCCCGTTTTCACGGCGACCGGAAGATCAGCCCCTTGCGGCTTGATTGGATCTATCTTCCACCTCTGGGAGTCGACGTTATTCCCGGCTCCCCGTTTTCACGGCGACCGGATGAATGCCTCCCGGAGACCCTATTCCCGGTTCCCCGTTTTCACGGCGACCGGACGATTGTCTCTCGGAGAAGTCGGATTTCTCGGGCATTTTCTTCCCCAAAGACCCTATTCCCGACTCCCCGTTCTCACGGCGACCGGACGATTATCTCCCGGAAGGTCTTCTCCTTGAAAACCTCAATTTAAAATTTTCTAACTTAGAAAATTTCCTATGCTACAGGTGACTTCCTTCCCGGGGGCCTTGTTACCCCCACAGCGCGCGGAGCTGTTCTCCGGCCCGCTGTGGGCGGGGGGGGGGGGGGATAAGGAACCCCCGGGTGTCGACCGCACCACCCACGAGGAAACTTAGCTCATCCTTGTTAAGATGAGTCGTCCAGACCATCCAAGAAGAAAAAATAAAGAGGCGCAATAAAAGGAAACAACAACACAACGCTTTATTGATCAGCAAACCCGGAGGACATCTTCCCCCTCCGGTGGGCTTCAGAAATGATACAACCCGGGTTCTAACCCGGGGGATTCTCTAAGCCCTAAGGCTCCTACGCCTAATACTCCCGGAGGCTCTCCGCTAGCTCCCGGGTCAAGTCCCGGTACAACGCCCGTACGCGGCGCCGAGCGTCCCGAAGCACATCTTCAGGCCAAAACTCGTATCCCGCCGGTGGAAGTATCCGGAGGGGAGGGATCATCCGGAGCCCCGGTCGCGGAGGGGACAATTCGGCACGATGATTATCGAAGTTGTCCAAGTGCCACTCCGGACGCCACCTCAACCGGATCGGCTCCCGGACACTATCCTCGCTGCGATTCCCGGAGAGAAAGCTTAGCAAAATCAAAGCCGTTTGGGCGTCCCCCGGGGAGCCCCTCCCGAACCTTCGCCCGGGAGCAACCTCCCGGGAACCCTGGTAACAGTAAGTTCAATTCAAAGACTTAGAGAAAATTCTAACTTCATTGCATTAAAAATTTTTATGTACAAGTGCCCGGGGCTTCTTCTAAGAAGCTACCGGAATCAAAAAATCCTAAAACAAAAAAGGGCCCTAGCTAAGACTCGGGGGGAGGCTCATACATGTTCATTGGCGTCCTCCCCCCGGGGGGCTTCCTAAGAGGCCGGGGCTGGGGCGTCTCCTGCCGGAGGCGCCGAAGCCGGGAACCACGCCCGGATGATCCGGTCGTAGAACCCTTCGGCGAGCTGCTCGACCTCCCGGCGCGAAGGCTCGAAGGAGTCCGGGAAGTTTCGGGGGATGCGGCCCCCGATCGCCCCGGTGCCGACCCCCCGGAACTCGACGAGCCCCGCGGCGGCCGCGACGACGGGGATCGCCCGACCCCGCGCCCGAACATCGGCAGCCTCCGGGATGGCGGAGACCTGTGCGTTAAGGAAACGCACAGCCTCCGCGAGGGTCGCCGGCGGCACCTCTCTGCTCCCGGAGCCGAGGCTTACGCCAAGGCCCTCGAGGGCCGTCCGGACAGAGCGGCCCGCGTCCGCCACCGCCCGGATGCTTGAGCTCTCGAGCTCACGAAGCGCCTCCTCCCTCGCCTTGGCCTCCTCCCGGAGGCGGGCGTTGATGGCCTCGGAAATGTGAACCTGGGGCCAGACCCGGGTCAATTCCGTGAGCGCCTCGTCTCGTTCCCGGAGGGCCTCCTCGCGCTGCCCTACGGAGGCTGCGGCCCGGCCCTCCATCTCCTTAAGCAGCCGGGCGACCCGCTGCTCAAGGCCCCAGGTAACAGCTGCCACCTACAAAATACATAAGTTAGAAAAATTTCAAAGTGCAGGGGATGAGCGAAGGCGTTATCGACGGGTTACCTAGGACCGAGGGACTGAAGCCCCTCGAAACGCTCATGGAGCGTCCCTCCCGCGACGAAGGCCTGCACCTTCCGGGTGTGCAGGCCCTCCGAGTAGCGGGCGACCTCCCCCGCGGGGAGCAAAGGGGTCTCCCGCCCAGAGCCGCCGGTGCGGCCGGCGGGGGGTCCCCGGACCTCAAGGTCCGGTAACGCGGCCGGCGTCTTCGTCGACGAGGTTGTGCCCCCCGAAGACGTGGCCGAGGAGCTCTCGGCGGGAGCCTCCGCCGGGGGGGGGGGGGGAACCATCAAGCCTTTCCCTGCCCCGGGCCGGAAGGTCCTCAGGGCCCCCTCCTCTGGAGGAACCTCGCAGACCGAGGGGCTCCCCCCCTAGTCCACCGGCCAGACCCGCGGGGGCGAGGCCCCCGCGAATCTCACCTCCAGCCGCTCCGGCTCTAAAGAGGCCGGAAGGGGCGGGAGGAGCTCCACCGTGAGCGGCGACGGGGCGTAGTTCGCCGAGTCGGACGCCGCCCCGCCCGCGGTCGCCTCCTTCCCCCGCGCCTCGACGGGGCCCTTCGGGGGAGGAGGTGTCGCCTCCTTCTGGGACTGTGCCCGGGCACGTTTGCTCCCGGGGGTCTCGTCCCGGGGCTTCGCCGGTGTCGCTGCCGGCGTCGTCGATGGGCCGGGGGTCTTTTGGACCCGGGCCTTCTTGGGCTCCGTGCCCCCGGCCGCCTCCTTCCCCCGTTTGTGTGAACCGGGGGTGGGGAGAGGCTTCCTCTCCGGCAGCTTTAGCCCGAAGGCCGCCGCTACCAAGTTCTTTGGGGGGCCCTCACCCACGGCGCACACAACGCGCTCGTGCTCATCGGCGAAGTACCTCCCCAAGAGGTTCTCCGCCTTCTCCCGCGCCGCCGGGTACGGCCGGACTGCAAGAGGTAAAAAGTTAGTCAATTTCTTAAAAATTTGTAAGAACAATGCAGCGTGTTCCCGGGGCTTACGTCGCGTCACCGGCTTCACCGGGGGCCGCTGCTCGGGGCCCATGCCGATCCCCCTCTTCCCGCCGGAGAAGAGGCAGATCCGGAGGAGAGCCATCTCCTCAGCCGCGTCCCGCATCGAGTGGGTCTTTTTGGAGAGGATCACCTTGCCGAGGAGCTCGTACTCCTCGTCCGTCCACACCGGCGGCTTTGGTGCGGACGACCGGCTGTAGGTGGGGGCCTCCGGGGCGTACACCACCGCGTCATCTCGGACCCGGAGGTAGAACCACCTCCGGACCCAATCCCCCCAGTGGTCCCGGGAGGCCGCCGCCGGGTAGTCGATTACCCGGGCCGGCAGCATCTGGACCATTACCGAACCGAAGGGGGACTTGGGTCCCCCCTTCACCAGGTGGGAGGTCCGCGCCACCGGTTCGTAGAAGTACCGGAAGGCGCGAAGGTCGGGCTCCCGCCCGGTCGCTGTCTCGAAGAGCCAAATGAAGAGGCCCATCCGGACAAGCGCGTTCGGGGTGAGGTGGTCGAGAGCCACCCCATACTCCTTGAGAAACTCCCGGAGCATGGGATGCACCGGGAGCCGGAGCCCTGCCTCGAGGAAGGCCTCGAAGGCCACGATCTCCCCGGGCCTGGGGCGGGGGGCTCCGTCCTTTTTCACGGGGACTCGGATGTCCCCGGCCGCAACGATGCCCCTTTCGGCCAAGGACTCGGCGTCCTCGGCCGTGAACTCGGACGCCCAGAGGAAATCCGAAGGGATTTCCTCCGGGGGCAGCTCCGTGGTCTTCGCTCGACCCTTGGGTGCCATGAGGTTAGTTTTCTTTTTGGTGGCTAACTTTGCAGGAGGCTACTACTAGAAACTCCCGGACGCCTGCTACCGGAAAAAGCTACCGGCGAAAGCTACCGGGGAAAGCTACCGGGAGAGGGCTACCGGGAGAGCAAAAATCGTTGGGGCTGAGAATTTGGAATGAGTTTCCGGGCCCCCCAAGGCCCTATTTATAGGGGCGGGCCGTGGTCTACATGCACGCCACGTGGCACCCGCGGATCAATCTGGACCGTAGAAGTTCAAACCGTGCGCGGGAAACGAAGGGACGGGCGCGTGAATCGATGCGTCGGTTCGAACCGCGCGCGCATTTATGGCGAAACGGCGCGGTTTTAAGTGTGGGGCACGGAAACCGAAGCGTCGCGGCTCCGGTAGCTTGGCCCGGAGATCTTCCCGGTGACCGGAACCATACCCACCGGGGACTCGAGCATCGTCCCCGGCGGGCATGGGGGGCTGCTGTCGGGGGAAATCTCCGCAAGACTAAGTCCAGGTAAGATGTGTCACGATTACCCTGGGACCTGGCCTCCGGTGCCCTCCCGGGCGCCGCCATTTTCCCGGGGACGTGGCCTCCGGGGCCTCCCCGGGCGCCGCCCTTTGGCTCCCGGGACATGGCCCCCGGGGCCTCCCCGGGCGCCGCCCTTTGGCCCGGGGACGTGGTCTCCGGGGCCTCCCCGGCCGCCGCCTTTTGGCTCCCGGGACGTGGCCTCCGGTGCCCTCCCGGGCGCCGCCATTTGCCCGGGGACGTGGCCTCCGGGGCCTCCCCGGGCGCCGCCTCTTGGCTCCCGGGACGTGGCCTCCGGTGTCCTCCCGGGCGCCGCCATTTGCCCGGGGACATGGCCTCCGGGGCCTCCCCGGGCGCCGCCCTTTGGCTCCCGGGACATGGCCTCCGGGGCCTCCCCGGGCGCCGCCTATGGCCCGGGGACGTGGTCTCCGGGGCCTCCCCAGGCGCCGCCTTTTGGCTCCCGGGACGTGGCCTCCGGTGCCCTCCCGGGCGCCGCCATTTGCCCGGGGACGTGGCCTCCGGGGCCTCCCCGGGCGCCGCCTTTTGGCTCCCGGGACGTGGCCTCCGGTGTCCTCCCGGGCGCCGCCATTTGCCCGGCGACGTGGCCTCTGGGGCCTCCTCGGGCGCCGCCTTTTGGCTCCTGGGACGTGGCCTCCGGTGCCCTCCCGGGCGCCGCCACTTGCCCGGGGATGTGGCCTCCGGGGCCTCCCCGGGCGCCGCCTTTGACCCGGGGACGTGGCCTCCGGCGCCGTCCCGGGCCTCATCGCCCTCCTGAAGGTAAAGTCTCGAACTGTTTGTCACGTGCAGGTCACGCGAGGGGCGCCTCGGGAACTAGCGACCACCTGTCAAGCATCCAAGGCGTTGACCGGGAGAAAGACGGTCCTGCCCTTCAATCCGACGGTGGCTTCCGGGGTAGTTTAGGTTTTTTGCTGCTTTTTGGGGCTATAAATAGCCCTTGTACCCCTCTGTTGTAAGGGATCGGTTCTTTTATTGGAATAGCTAAACTCACAGGCGTGCTCCGGAAGCCTCTCCCCCGGAGAGAGCCTCCCCAGCCGACTCCGGTCGGGAGCGCGTCGACAGGACTAGGGCCCCCACCGGGGCCCGAACCTGTATAAACCTGTGTGTCATTCTTTGTGCTTGTCCGGCGGGGGAGGACCGGTCATCCGGTCAACCCGCGCCGCGTAATCTTCGCTAGGATCACTCTCAAAACCTACCGGGGTATTCGCAATACCACGGCAACACCCTTGCTCGCTTTTATCCTGCAAACAAACTGAGACTACAATAGGTACACTCAATGCACAACATTAGTCTCATATATAAGTCGTCATTAATCACCTCCAGAGAAGCTACTCCACACAGGAGTTATCTCAACGGTTTCTCTTTCCAATGACATGACAAACTATATTCAACGAGTAGCAAATGAGTATAAGATAAAATACAATCATATAGATCGTAGATGATAAGCACATACGCACACGATCTATACTACTCATATCATGATATCAATCAACCTAGATGACCAAAGTGATGAGCTCCCCCTCAACATGTGCATCAATATAAATCCACAACTGGAGTCATCAGTCTCAGATTTAACGTATTATATTTTGATCAATCAATCAGCACAAGCTTGATGTAACCACCGAGCTCATCCTCTACATATGCATCAATATCAAACCCGCAATTGAGAAAAACATCCAATTCAGGGTTTACCGATAATCAATTCAATTTACTTGTAGTAAATCAGGATTTATCTAAATTGTCATTTAATCATCAAATCTGATATTTGCATATTAACTTTAATCATCATGGATTTATCCAAAACGTCATTAATCATCAAAACCTAGATACTAAGATCTACCTAGATCCAACATGCGTTAGCTTGGAGGAAAGTGATGAGTGCAAGTTCCTATTTATCATCCAGCCCTAACCCAAGAGGAATGGTTTGAGATGGGTCGCCTGGGAATAAGGGAACCTACTTAAGTTTTTCATCAAGTCGTGGAGTTACCTTGACCGCATTTGGTTCCTTGGTCACCCAGAGGGGAAGTTGGTCGACTAATTCCAAGGATATGCGATCACAAGTGAGAACCATACTTTGACTGCCTCTAACTATGATCAAGCCTTTTGGTCGTGGCACCTTGACACATTGATAAGCATAATGCGTTGCCGCCATGAACTTGGCGAGAGCGGACTACCAAAGATTGCGTAATAAGCTGAATCAAAATCAATTACATCAAAAGTAATTAACTCTGTTCGAAAGTTCTCTGGTCCCACGAGTGTCACTAGCAATACGATTTGCCCGATGGGCATCATTGAAGGACCATAAATTATCCCGAAAAATGGGTGAACCACTAGCTTAATTTTTGAACGTGGTATTTGCATCTCATCAAGTGCTTTTGCAAAAAATAGGTCGAAAGAGCTTCCTTCATCGACCAGTACTCGTCCCACTTTAGCGTTGCTAATAATGGGGGAAATTACCAGAGGAAGTTGCCGTGGCCGCAACAACCCCTTAGGGTAATCTTCCCGGCTAAAGGTCAAGGAAGTCTCTGACCAATGAGAAAATTGAGGCTCTCTAGTTAGAGCTTAAATATTATTTACATCCCGATAAACAGATTTAAATTGACACTTAGAAAAATAAGGCAAAGAACCACTGAAAATTATGTTGACATGATTATTTGCTACCTGGTATGGCATGTCCTCATCTCCATCAGCGTCCTTAGTTCCACAGGATTTTTCTTGCTCTGGTATGTTGGCATAGGTGCATTAGCTTGGTAAAAGTCTGTTGCTTGTAGGCCATTAATCTTGATTTTGATGATAAATGACAACAAGTGTCTTGGACTAATCTATTTGCTTTGAGTATAATCAATAATATTAGCTAAAAAGAAGAAACGTCAAATGGGAGTCGCAAGACGAAAGCCGCAAAGACCTAAGAGCCATTTCCGCAAGGTCGCAGTGTCACCCGAATCAGCAGGTCGCAAGCCAAGGTCGCAAGCGCAAGATCTCCAAAAAGGAATAGCAAAGACCTAAGGTAAGTGCTTGTTTATTGTACCAGTCTCAGTGTTTGGAGTATTGACCATAATTATAGAAATTCTTTTTAGTTTTTAATCATACTATTAGGAGGGGTTGCGAAATCTCTTTTAGTTCTGGCAAAAATTGAGAAACTCATAAGTCATATGTTGCATTTGCATTCATTTGTATTCTTGGTCGAAATCTGAGAAAAAATATATAAATTTCAAAGAGGAACTAAAAGTGGTCTTTTGAGCTCTGTTCATACGACCAGACACCGTTCATTCGACAAGATACTATTCATGCGACCAGACATTCCAACAGCTATTTACTAGCCATTAGAAGTTGGAGCTCGCTGTTAGCTGTACTGATTTCTTTTCTTATCAACCACAACGGCTAGCTGAGAGGTTGGGCTATAAATATAGGTGTTTTGAGAAATATTCTCATCGATCTCAAGCCATATTCTCATATGCACCTTCAAGCATCATCTCTCTACTCTTTTGAGCAGTTTTTAGAAGAAGTTTTGAATACTTTTGAGCAAATTTTTGCTACTGTTTTTGAGAAATTTTTAAAACACTTTTGATCAGATTTTCTCTATTGTTTTTGAGCAGGTTTTAAAACCATTTTTGAGTAGTATCTGTTCACATTTTCGAGCAATTTTATAAACAGTTTTTTGAGCAGTTTCTGTCCATAGTTTTTAGCATTTTTATAAATAGATTTTTGAGCATATTTTGATCAGTGTTAATAAATATTTTTTTGAGCAGTTTTTTTAAAGAACCAAGAGATATATTTTTGATATACACTTGAGCCCAAGTGCTAAAATCTTGATCTCTTGATCAAGTATCATTCATTATGATTGAGAGAGATTTTCTGAGAGCATTCATTTGCATCATTTGCATTTTTAGAAGTTTCTCGGTATTTGTTGGAGATCAAGAGAAAATCTCGCAACTTGTTACTCTTGGTGATCGCTTTCACCTAGACAGTTCGGTGGCATGGCCATTGATCTTTCCATTGACGAAGTTTGTCGGAGAGGCTCGATGTGTTTGTGAGAGATTTGGTGCTCACCTTTCCGGAGTGGAGAAGGAGCAACCCTACTGGATAATATCCTTTGTGGATATTGAAGTAAGACCCATTCATTTCAGTACTTCAACGAGGAGTAGGGGAGGCCAGGCGAGTCTCCGAGACCTCAGGATACATCGTTGTGTTTGTTTCTCTTTCTGTCATTCTTTCACTACCACAGAAACAGATATCCAAGGCGGCACATCACAGATGATAATGAACTTTTCAATGGAACACCGTCTACGAAGGCCTGTCGGGAGAATATGTTCAGTTATCACAGTCGGTTCTGATGTCAAAACCAACTGTGATAGTCAAGCAAATGATTTTCACCACAGAACCGTCTATGATAGTCTACTTATCACAGACAGTTTTAAACTTAAAACCGATTGTGATAATTATAATCGGTTCTCAACTGAGAACGGTATGTGATTACTAGAATATCACTAACGGTTCCATGGTCAAAACTGACTGTGATATTCCAAACAGTGCCGGCCCTTTTAATTCTTAGCAGTGTGTTCATTTCGGTCTCCGATCTTTACGTGGCGCCCTATGCTGGGAACACAAAGCGTCACCTTGAAAATTCTATAAATATCTTGGCAGTGGAATAATTACCAACTACTTTACAGGTTTTTCTAATTCTCAAACTCTTCAACTCCTTAGCTTCTCTGTGCCAATGGCATCTCAGTGGCATCATCAGCCTCGCCCTCCCTTGTAAGAACTCTCAATCTTTTGGACTTACCCCTGTATTGTTAATCCCTATTCAGTAGATTCTTGACCTATTGATTTGCACAGGGAAGGGAGCAGTGGAGGACTCAGACAAGGTGAAGGCCAAGCTAAGGGTCCTCTAGGAGGAGCACAAGCTCCTTACGAAGAAGCACACTCTGACGAGGATTGACACCCGGGTCAGTTCAAATAAATGCACTGTTGGTTCAAGACAGATTCGAGCCAGACACGTGCCTAGCGGTGCAAACTCAAGTCATACTGAGAAGCATCAGCCCGAGGTCGCAGGCTTTGCGCGATCAGACCGCAGTCTTTGCGCGATCAGACCGCAGACTTCGCGCGGTCAGGAGTTCGTGTGCTATACGCGAACAGAATGTCCGAGATGTTGCGAGGTCAGCCAACAGCCCGCGGTCAGAACATTCTCGACCAAGGTACTTGGAGTTCGTCTGTCCGGCTGTCCCTATAGCGGGAATATTTCAAGTATCCCGAAGATTCCTCCACGTGGAAGACCAACCGTCAGGAGGTTAATATGTGCAGTTATCCATGAATAACACGTCTTTAACCTGCGTGGAGGTTAAGAGCGGTTCTCTTAAAACCGCATTCAACCATCCAAGCAACTGTTTGATGCAGTTTACCACATGGCACCCTTTCGACCAGTATAAAAGGGCGGTATGGAGTATCAAACAGGGGGATCGATTAAGAGATCAACGTCTCTAATACAAGCGAGATACAACACATCTCAATCGCTCAAACAACCAAGTCTACGGGTTAGATTAGATAGTTTCTTACAAGCCTCCTTGGTTTCTTTCTGTACACTTACATAAGGAAAACCCTTCGCCTGTGAAGGTCTTTTCCCGTCGTTTTGTAAATCTTTATTACGTATAGTGAAATCCCAATAGGACGTAGGGCTATTACTCCCACCATCGAGGGCCCGAACCTGTATAAACCTCTCTGTGCTCCTGTTCTCCATATTTCTACATACCTTTCCGGAGGGTCATCTTGAAAGGTCTCGCTATTACAAATTTTGCATAAGTTCGGCTGAGGACTCCGAGTCCGAATCGTCGACACACTCAGCTACAGCTTGACCTGGACGATCTCTTCCAATGCATGAAGACGGATGGTGACAATGCTAGGGTGAGGATGAGGCGTCTTTGCAAGGAGAAGCAAGCCGCGGATATGACCATCGCTGGCTGTGATTTGACTATGAAGGATACCATCACGAAGTTGAGGGAGGTCGCAGGCCTTCTTGACGTGGTAGTAGTTGATCCTAAGAAGGACAACTTGTCGCTGGAGGAGTCCTGCATCCTGGCTGCAAGTCAAACTGACTTTATTCTAGATGCAGCCAGGGCTAAGACCACTCCTTGACCTAGCATTTCGTATTTTTATTTTTTTAAGTGATGAAAAATTAATGAAAATTTTGTTCTTATATCAATTTTCTAATTTTCCAGTACGTTCTTGGACTACTATCTTCCCTCTTTCTTTATCTTTTTTTACCTTTTGGAATATCACAAACGGTTCTGATTTAAAAACCATCTATGATAGTTACATCACAGACGGTTTTAAGATAAAAACCGTCCGTGATAAAAAAATCCTTCACATAGCATTTTGTATTTTTACTTTTTTTTTGTAAGTGATGAAAAATTAATGAAAAATTTGTTCTTATATCAATTTTCTAATTTTCCAGCACGTTCTTGGACTTCTATCTTCCCTCTTTCTTTATCTTTCTTTACATTTTGGAATATCACAGACAGTTTTGATTTAAAAACCGTCTGTGATAAAAAACACACGGTTTAGATCTCCCAACCATCTAGTATTACAAACGGTTTTGATGTCACAACCGACTGTGATAGTCCCAACAGTGTCCGACGCTTCGAATTCTCAACATTCTTGGAATATCACAGACGGTTCTAATATAAAAACTGTCTGTGATAGTTATATCACAGACGGTTTTGAGGTAAAAACCGTCTGTTACATCACCGTTTGAAGTCAGACGGTTCTGATTTAAAAACCGTCTGTGATATTTCTGTGATACACAAATAAGCCAGTTCGCACATTCAAGAACATATTCGAAACAGCAATACAAATACACAAATATACACCAATACAAATACACAAATACACACCAATTCACACATTCAAGTTCATGTCCCAAATAGCAATACAAATATGCCAATTCACACATTCGATGTATTACAAAAGTCACATCTGAAAGAGAACCTTTGATATCAAACAACAAATGTAACTACCTACTACAAGTTAGACCTGATACATCACAAATCCATTCATCTAAAATAGCAAATGTATGAACCACGTTTGACTTAATCATAGGAGTTCAGTTCAGAGACGCCTAAGGAACTAGAACTGGTGTTGAGTTACATTTGTCTTAGTGATCTCTTCTGGCTTTCTTATCTCATTTGAGTTGAGTTGCGTTGAGTTGAGTTGAGTTGAGAAAGCTAGAGGAAATCACCAAGACAAATGAAAGATGGTTTCTATAGGTCCTGAGTTGAGAAACACACCAGGCTTGAGGATCTTCTCGACCTTCACATCCATCCAGCTCTCGACAGTGTTCTTCACCTTTTCTTTGGCCAACAAGCCAACGTAGGCAGTGTACTGCGACGACGAACTATGAACTACGTTACCCCTCGGGAACATCGTGCAAGGACCTGCAGAGAATCATATTGAAAAGAAGAAATATAAAAATGGAAGATACAAGAATAGCAGGATAATTGCCATCATAGGATTAGGATAATCCAACAATGCTGATATTTTAGTTGCCTTGCTTGCAATGCCAAAATCTAGCCGAGGGAGTTGAAGCTATGATCGATGTTGGACTTGATTCACCAGAGAAACTAGTGGTCGTCGATGGAGGTGCGGTGGCCATCAATGGAGGTTACGGGTTAGGGCTTGTCATGCCCAAGGAGAAAAAGAAGTGGAACGGTTCGACTGGAATCAAAACTCCAGGGAGGGAAGTATTTGTAGAAGTTGAACGGTTCGACTACAAGCAAAATTCCAGTCATATTATAGACAGTTCAGACCTTACAACCGTCTGTGATATTCTAATTATCACCGATGGTTTATATCTCAAAACCATCTGTGATATTTCTATCATAGTTCTACACAAATGCACAGATATTACCAATGGTTTTAAAGTGAAAACTGTCAGTGGTAGTTTCTGTGATATTCTAATTATTACCGACGGTTCATATCTCAAAACCGTCTGTGATATTCTGTCGTAGTTCTACACAAATGCACCAATATTACTGACGGTTTTAAAGTGAAAATCGTTAGTGATATTTTACTATTACATATGGTATTATGTAGAACCGTCTATATTGAACCTGGTATAAAAGGTCTTTTGGCGAATGTTTCAAGCTAGTCATACACAGAAACTACCACTGACGGTTTTAAAGTGAAAACTGTCAATGATAATTTACTATTACAGACGGTATTATGTAGAAGTCTATATTGAACCTGGTATAAAAGGTCTTTTGGCTGATGTTTCGAGCTAGTCGTACACTCTTGCTCGACATACTGTCCAGTTGGAAGAGATCTGGGGCAAGGAAGAGCAATATTTCAAAGGGGAGCATTTGGGGACAACAAATTTGAAGATCCAAGGTTGGTACTTGCTCCTAAGGCATACACATTACTTAATTTCATCATCAATATCGATCTCCATGATTGATCAAATTAGAGGGAGAGGGAGGGGAAGCTAGAGTAGAAAATCCTAGTTGTAACTCTCATTTTTTGACCTGTAGCTGTTTAATTGCTTTATGATGTGTGTTATCCACGCCCCCAATTAGTTACTAACTAATTGCTTGTAGTTCAAGTAGTAGTTAACTAGTTATACCAAACTCCACATCAAACACTATCTAGCTAGATTTCTAATTTATTGCGTGTCGACCGTACATAGAGTATTACTTAGCATGTGTATGAATTGAATTGCAGATGGTCCATCGAGACTGGATGTATAATGACAACCGAGTGAGTGAAGAATACATGAAAGGTGTTTTAGATTTCCAAAAAGTTGCTGAGCAAGACATGGCGAAGAAGGGTTTACCATATATGTACTGTCCTTGTGTAGATTGCTAGAATCTTAAGATGTTCACCAACTCATCTCAAATTGTCGCCCACTTGATCCGATGTGGTTTCAAAAAGTGGTACACGTGTTGGGTTTACCATGGCGAAGAGAAAACTGTAGAAACAAGTGCCACTTAGGTTGAGGAACAGGACATGTTGAATACCAACAACGATTTCGATAAGGATATGCCAGAGGATGACAATTTAGATGACATGTTGCGTGATGTGGAAGGAAATTACAGTGAAAGGGAGTTTGGTAAATTCAAGCGCTTGATTGAGGACTCAAAAAAGCCATTGTTCCCTGATTGCAAGTCGAAGTACACAAAGTTGGCCTCCGTGCTTGAACTATTAAAATTGAAGGCAAGTAACAGCTGGACCGACAAGAGTTTCACGACACTGTTAGATCTTTTAGCGAACATGCTTCTAGAAGGAAATGAGTTGCCAAAAAACACCTACCAAGCGAAAAAGCTGTTGTGTCCTTTGGGAATGGAAGTAGAAAGGATACACGCATGCCCTAATGATAGCATCCGTTATCGTAATGACTACAAGGATATGCATGTTTGTCCGGTGTGCAGCGCATCCCGCTATAGGCGTAAGGACCGAACCGACGACAGCGACTGCGCTGAGATATAGCTAGGACCACCTGCTAAGTTGTTGTGGTATTTGGTCGTCATTCCCCGCTTGAAGCGTTTGTTTGCAAAACATAAAGAGGCAAAATTATTGCGTTGGCACTCGGAAGACCAGAAGAAGGATGGAAAGCTGAGACACCCCGCTGATTCTTCGCAGTGGAGAAACATCGACAGGGAATTTGTTAACTTTGATGTGGAATTGAGGAATATAAGGTTCGGGTTGAGTACCGATGGAATTAATCCTTTTGGTAACATGAGCAGTCGGCATAGCACTTGGCGAGTTCTTTTGTGTATCTACAACCTTCTTCCTTGGTTGTGTATGAAGCGTAAGTACATCATGATGTCTCTACTTATCTCAGGACCAAAACAACCCAGAAACGATATTGATGTGTACCTAGCACCATTGACAGAGGATCTGCTAACAATGTGGAACACAGGGGTGCAGGTATGGGACGCATACAAATGAGATACCTTCATCCTACGTGCTATGATATTTTGCACCATCAACGATTTCCCTGCCCTTGGAAATTTGTCGGGCTGTAGTATGAAAGGAGCCAAAGCTTGTCCCCACTGTGAAGATGAGACTGAGAGCGTGTGGCGGAAGAATTGCAGGAAAATAGTGTATATGCTCACCGTAGGTTTCTTCCAAAGAATTACGTGTATCGTAAGAGGAAGAGGGAATTTGACGGCCACAAGGAAGATGGTTCAGACCCGAAGCCTATGAGCGGAAAGAAGTTTACTCACGGGTGAAGGACATAGACGTTGTGTTTGGAAAGGGTCGTAAATTGAAACCCCGCACGAAGAACACTTGGAAGAAGAGATCGATATTTTGGGACTTACCGTATTGGGAGCATTTAGAGGTTCATCATTGCGTTGATGTCATGCATGTAGAGAAGAATGTTTGCGACAATTTAATTAGCCTATTGCTAAACATTCGGGGGAAGACAAAGGATTGCGTCAATGTGTGGTGTGACATGATTGAAATGAAAATCAGGCCTGAGCTAACACTGAGAGAGGACAGAAAAGGCCGTATATACCTCCCCCGCATGCTACACTTTGTGCAAGGCTGAGAGGATAGAACTTTGTAAGTGTTTCTATGGTATTAAAGTTCCATCGGGTTACTACGCAAATATGAAAAAGCTTGTGTCCATGGGCGATTTGAAATTTCTTGGTATGAAGTCTCACGATTGTCATGTATTGATGACACAAACGCTTCCTGTTGCCATCCAGAGTATTCTGCCGCATAAGGTCAGAGAGACGATCACAAGGCTGTGTTATTTCCTCAATGCAATTTCTTGCAAGGTCATTGATCCCGAGAGACTAGATTCTCTGCACAGAGGTGGTTCGAACTCTCTATCAGCTTGTGATGTATTTTCCTCTGTCGTTTTTGGATATCATGGTCCATCTCACTGTCCACCTTATCAAAGAAATCAAGATATGTGGACCCGTGTTCCTACGTTATATGTATCCATTCGAGAGGTACATGGGTGTACTTAAGCCCTACGTGAAGAATCGCTCTCGGCTCGAGGGTAGCATGGTTGAATGTTATGCAGCGGAAGAGGTTGTTGAGTTCTACATCGATTACATGGCCGACGTAGAAGCAATAGGAGTTCCTATGTCTCGTCACAAGGGGAGGCTTGATGGCGTTGGGACTATTGGACGAACAGCAATCACTCCTGATTTTGATATGTACTCAAAAGCTCATTTTTGGGTCTTGCAACACATGATGAAGATGTCTCCATACATCGACGAGCACAAGGAGATGCTACAACAAGACAATCCTTGCCGATCCGAGGTTTGGATCACGAGAGAACATAACAGTCGATTCAACACATGGTTTCATTTCTATGGATCTCGATCGACTTGCTTATAAAGATGAACCATTCATACTTGCAAAGCAAGCCATTCAGGTCATTTATGTCATTGACCCGGCTAATAAGAAGTGGCATGTTGTCCTTCATGGCAAGAGAAGGATTGTTGGAGTTGAAAATGTCATAGACGAGGAAGAATACAATCAATTTGATGAGATGCCTCCATTTGGAGATGGCGTACAGGTCAATACTGAAGACATCGATGAAACTAGTTATGTGCGCATGGATCACCAGGAAGGGTTATACTTTAAAGGTAATCAACCGTCCTTATCTCTAAGTTTCCATCGGTATAGCTTATATATCCTCTAATTCTCATCTTTGCAGGGCCGCAGCAAGTGGAAAGTTGAGGATAACATGGGTGTGTATGTGGAAATTGTCCGTCAAAGTCCCCATTTGTATGTAACATTTATTTGAGCATGCTCCACATTGTATGTTAAATTTATTTGAGCATGCTCAACATTGTAACTATTTTTGGAGCATTTGGACTCCATTTGAAATATCTAAGTGTCTCTTGAGGTTTCATTTAAAACAAGTTTTCGAGCATTTGGACATCATTTGCATCGATTTGAGGCTTTTTGGATACTAAACTTTCAATATTCAGAGTTACAGAGTTTCTGATTGTAAAGATCTACATCATTGCATTCAGAGTTCACAGACAGTTTAGAGTTCACAATCGTCTGTGGTATATTAACATCACAGACGGTTTTGATTACAGAACCGTCTGTGATAATCGCTCTAAGTTAAGTATAGAGATTATCACAGACGGTTCTGAAATAAAAACCATCTGTGATGTTAATATATGACAAACGGTTGTGAACTCTGAACCGTCTGTGATAATATCTCTACATGGTACATAGTTCAAGGCGGGCATTGTCCCACTCATTTCCACACTTCGCTACTCTTCACTTGCCCTAGCTCTCTCCACCCTCGCATAGTCCGGCATGATCACCTCCATCGCCTCCCCACCGTCCCGGCGCGATCACCTCCATCGCCCTCCCACCTTCCGGTGCGATCACCTCCGTCGCCTCCCCACTGTTTTTGCCAATCTTGGTCAGCTCGTGGAGATGAAGGGCACGCCCAAGTTCCAGTCGCTTAGTGAGAAGGGCAAGGCTAACCAGGCCAAGAATACCCACCCACACAGACTAGGCACCTGTGGGTATGTGAGGAAGAAGGCGTTGTGGAGGAAGCAGGACGAGGAGGCTTCCCATTCTTCGGCCGCCTCTCCTTATGAGGGCATAACGGACGTGTGCGCCCACAATTGGTGCCGAGCAAGATCGACGATGACCTCCTCCGGAAGCGTCTCTGTGAATAACCCTACAGACAGGGAAGTGATCGACCGACTGGTAAGATCTCTAACTTTGTAGGATTGCTTACTATCCTTGTAACATGCATGCAATGGGTTGTATTGCTAAGTTCTCCTGTTGCAGGCGATGCTGAGTGCGTAGGCGGCATCCGGAGAGTTCAACCCTAGGAGGGACAGGGATATCCTCACGACGGCGCTAGAAAATAAGGAGCATCTGGGCCGCGTGTGTGGCCTAGGTGGCACTGTGCCTTGGAGGGATGGTTTCCCTGATGCTGAGGAGGCGGCTAAGGGGAGAAAGAGATCCCACAAAGACCACGACGAACGGCTCAAGGAGGAGATGCGAATGGAGTTCGCTGCTCGGGACAAAGCACTCCTGTAATAGTTGTCGGAGATGCGGGCCATGTATCAAGAGCTAAGACAGGCGACCCAAGGCATCCCCCTTGCAACAGCGGAACTCCCAAGCCCCATTCTTGGCCATCGTAGCATCTGGCGTCCGCGCCGGGGTCTTCGCAGCCAGAGCTCTCTCAACTGGAGCCCTCTCAACTGGAGCTCTCTCGATAGCATCCGGTGGACTTTCTACAGATAATGACCGCTTTTCTATGTTAATTCATTCAAAAGTGAAAAGCGGTGAAATTCAATATGTTAATGCGCACTGTTTGTAGGAACCCACCTCCTGCAAGCTTATGGTGCTGGCCGGTCTCTTCCCAATCGAGGCTGGCCGTGGGATGGCGCAACCATGCATGGCGGGGGCCACAATCCACGGTGTCCCTCTATCTAAGGGTTTTGCACAGGTCCAGGTGGACAGTGTCTCCGACCATTACAAGGGATTTCCGTTGAACAAGCCAACGAACGACAAGATTACCACTCTCGGGGATGCGGTGCACATGTTCGTGCAATGGCCCAAGAAGGACATCATCCTGGATGAGGTAATTCCCCCACCAATTTCATAATTCGTACTATAATAATAGCCCTCGGAGTTAGTGACCATTACTATACGTAGGTTCTTACATCACAGACGGACACCGACACTCGGTCTACTAGCCAGTACCCCTCCGAGAAGCCAACCAATGGGTCTGATGACGAAGCTGACTTTGACTAGGAGGAAACCAATCAAGAAGCTGGCTAGTAGGGGAAAAGCAAAGAATTGCACGGCGAGGGAGAGTGAGAAGAGTGCGCCTTCAGCTCTCATGCCGTTTGCTCTGGGGATGCCCATGGCCTCTGATGCCGCAATTTCTAGCATGGGGTTAGCATGCTAGAGCCTGCATGGATGGTACATGCAGAGGACAAACAAGACCAGGACGTAGCGTTCGACGCACAACATGGTCAAGTACACCGGGTAGAGTTCCATAGGGACATCAGGCCCTACCCGGTGACCTTCGGAGACCTGCACAATTTAGTCAACAAAGACGCGCTCGACGTGTCAATCCTACGATCTTGGGTGCTGTAAGTATCCTACTATCCTATGCCTGTTCGTGCGTCATTTATTAATTGGTTAGTTCCGTGCAGCTGCATGACCGGATATGCCAAAGTTAAGTGCGAACCTGTCGGTTTCCTGGACCCCCAGATGGTCACCGAGGTGATGTTTAGGACCAACGCGGATTTCGTTGTCGACTACACCAAAACAGAGTTGCTTGCCCAAGTCGACAAGGAGTACATACATGTACCCTACAACCAGAGGTGAGTGCTTTCATCAGTTTTTCACCCGTAGATTAGTGTCTCCATATGCACACCCTAGACTTAGATTAAATTATTAAATCTTTATGCATAACATGTAGTTACCACTGGATCCTGCTAGTGCTTATTCCGAAAAGGAACAAGGTGTTCTACCTGGATTCATTGCAAAGGAAAGGGTACGAGTATTGCGGCACACGAGATGTATTCAAAAGGTTAACATGTTTTATGATATTCATGTGGATCTGTCTTGCATCTAGATTTATTGTCCTCAAATTATCAATTTCAACTATCCTCAAACTGTCAATTTCGACTATCTGCAGGGCTTTCACAAACTACTTTGCCGAGGGAGGGCGACAGCATGAGCGGCGAGCCGATAAGTTTTACTGGTTATAATTTCCAGTACAAATTTTCAACCGGCATCTGTTTTACTTTATAACGTGTCCCCAACTAACTCTCGGTCTATACATTGGCAGTGCCATAGCAGGCGGATGACAATACATGTGGGTTCTACGTAATGCGCCACATGTATGACCTCATCACCCCTCACCGGCCAGATTTCCCCGAGGTATACACCTGCTGCCCTTTGTATCGATTTGGCAGAATTTACAGCTGCATTGAGATAATTTTTTCTGTACCAACTCTTGCTGCAGGGGGTCAACTTCCCTTCGAAAAGCTTTGACCCTCGGCAGATTGATATAGTCTGAGGGATGCTCATTGAGTTTTTCCTTACGGAGGTCATATCAACCAAGGGCAAGTTTAGGGACCCGCAAGGTTCGTATTAGTGCGGCCTTACTAACTGAGTGTCGCGCCCCGAAACTAGGACTACGACTACTCCCGTGGAGACCTAGCTTGCTATAGCTAGTCCCATACAAACATACCTTTGACTTCCCAGGATAAGTCAAGCACAGGAGTATATTCACATTGCAGCAGAAAAACTTACAAAGTATTAAGCAATGTGGCCTGCTGGCCTTAATATTACATAAAAAGATTACAATACCTACGCGGCATCAAGGTTTAGTTTAAGCAAAATAAAAACTTCTACACAGTGGATGATGGGTGTCCCTTCCACAGTAAGAAGTTGACGGTAGAACAACACATTAGGGATTTGGCGGATCTGGCTCTCCTTCTTCTTGGTCCAGGAAGTTCTCCACGCCTTCTTCTGGATCTTGGTACACTCCATCTTCTGGGTTGTAAGTTGCAAGGGTAAGTACTTATGTACTCAGCAAGTCATAGGTAAGAGTAGATACATATAGTAGTGTTGTTATGAACCTAGACTAGTCAAGAATTATGGATGTTTATAAAATAATCTTTTCTTTCATGTCTCATCTCATCTCATGTCATGGCAGCACTTTTCATAACATATCATCACTATTTATGTTCACTAGATTATAGCACTACCGTGACACGTCGACACACGACAGCCCACGATAGCACTCCTTATCATGACAACACATGTCATTTGGGTAATCTTGACTTATCAAATTTTTATTTAGAAAACATACTTGTGTCACACCCCGTGGATTTAATCCACCGTAGCAAACTCCTATAAACCCGGGAGCTCGGAGTATTCGAATACGTTTTTAACTCTGCAGAGAGGTACCAATTTACCCGCAATATATTCCACTTTCAAGCCCTTCCTCTCACAAGGATTGGACCCCTGACTCACTTCATACTGTGAGTGGCAAGGTGGAGATAACAAGAACTTTTGTTATGTTTCACTTACAATTCACCCCTGACCCTGTGGATCTCTCGCGAACCACAGTTTGTGGCGAGATATACCCCCACCCCCAAGCCTCTTCCCATTACTGGGTCAGCGTGCATAATCAAATCACATTCAGTGATACGTGGAGGAGCCGCACTCCGTGAAATCAGTGTATTGTTTTCCATCTCATGTAGGGGTTTCATGTGCGATCCGCATAAGTACTTGTTCAGGCCTGTCCCATACCAGGCTTGCGGTTAGCACGTGTTTCATGCCACTAGACACACAACACAAGGTTCTAGTCCTTATATGGCAGTGACCAGATCATACCACATACACCATGCACCTACAGTGCCTGCACATCCTGTGCAACCAAGCACAACCAGTGCTAGTACCACCATTCCATACCAAAACCCTGGTCACGGCTAAGGGTTCTATTTCATGAATATATATATAAATACATTTATAATAGTTTATGGCTCACTATTTGATCAATTCACATTTCACAAGCATCCAGCTTAGTACTGCCAATTCACAATTCATCCATTCTCATGCAATACTACTTATATTCAAGGTCATATCATAGCAATTCATAAAATATAGGTTCAAGATGATCAATACTATGACTTGCCTTCCGCGTCGTGAGAGACAGCAATTGATGTCGGGTCAGCAGTGAAGTCCTCGAACTCTGGCTCCGATCTGAGCAAAGACCAAACAAGCAACCGGTCGGGGGAAATCTCCGCGGGACTAAGTCCAGGTAAGTTCCCGGGGATCTGGCCTCCGGGGCCTCCCCGGGCGCCGCCTTTTGGCCCCCGGGACGGGGCCTCCGGTGCCCTCCCGGGCGCCGCCATTTGGCTCCCGGGAAGCGGCCTCCGGTGCCGTCCCGGGCGCCGCCTATTGGCCCCCGAGATGTGGCCTCCGGTGCCCTCCCGGGCGCCGCCATTTGCCCAGGGACGTGGCCTCCGGTGCCCTCCCGGGCGCCGCCATTTGCCCAGGGACGTGGCCTCCGGTGCCCTCCCGGGCGCCGCCATTTGCCCAGGGACGTGGCCTCCGGTGCCCTCCCGGGGACGTGGCCTCCGGCCCCTCCCCGGGCACCGCCATTTGGCTCCTGGGACGCGGCCTCCGGTGCCCTCCCGGGCGCCGCCTTTTGGCTCCCGGGACGCGGCCTCCGGTGCCGTCCCGGGCGCCGCCTTTTGGCCCTCGGGACGTGGCCTCCGGTGCCCTCCCGGGCGCCGCCATTTGCCCGGGGACGTGGCCTCCGGCCCCTCCCCGGGCGCCGCCATTTCGCTCCCGGGACGCAGCCTCCGGTGCCGTCCCGGGCGCCGCCTTTTGGCCCCCGGGACGTGGCCTCCGGTGCCCTCCCGGGCACCGCCATTTGCCCGGGGACGTGGCCTCTGGCCCCTCCCCGGGCGCCGCCATTTGGCTCCCGGGACGCGGCCTCCGGTGCCGTCCCGGGCGCCGCCTTTTGGCCCCCGGGACGTGGCCTCCGGTGCCCTCCCGGGCGCCGCCATTTGGCCCCTGGGGCGCGGCCTCCGGTGCCGTCCCGTGCGCCGCCATTTGCCCGGGGACATGGCCTCCGGCCCCTCCCTGGGCGCCACTTTTTGGCCCCCGGGACCTGGCCTCCGGTGCCTTCCAGGGCGCCGCCATTTGCCCGGGGACGTGGTCTCCGGGGCCTCCCCGGACGCTACATTTTGGCCCTCGGGACCTGGCCTCCGGCGCCGTCCCGGGCCTCATCGCCCTTCTAAAGGTAAAGTCTCGAACTGTTTGTCACGCGCAGGTCACGCGAGGAGCGCCTCGGGAACTGGCGACCACCTGTCAAGCATCCAAGGCGTTTGACTGGGAGAAGGACGGTCCTACCCTTCAATCCGACGGTGGCTTCCGGGGTAGTTTAGGTTTTTTGCTTCTTTTTGGGGCTATAAATTGCCCTTGTACCCCTCTGTTGTCAAGGATCGTTTCTTTTATTGGAATAGCTAAACTCACAGACGCGCTCCGGAAGCCTCTCCCCCAGAGAGAGCCTCCCCAGCCGACTCCGGTCGGGAGCGCGTCGACAGGACTAGGGCCCCCACCGGGACCCGTACCTGTATAAACCCGTGTGTCATTTTTTGTGCTTGTCCGGCGGGGGAGGACCGGTCATCCGGTCAACCCGCGCCGCGTAATATTCGCTAGAATCATTCTCAAAACCTGCCGGGGTATTCGCAATACCACTACAGTTGGCGCCGTCCATGGGGACTCGTGACAAGACGCCATGGCTCCCCCAAGAACAAGGGCTCGCACCCTTCCCGGCGACCCGGGTCTCGGAGACCTGGCGCCG
Source organism: Pharus latifolius (assembly GCA_019359835.1). Taxonomy (NCBI): domain Eukaryota; kingdom Viridiplantae; phylum Streptophyta; class Magnoliopsida; order Poales; family Poaceae; genus Pharus; species Pharus latifolius. The sequence continues at coordinate 44,432,728 of CM033323.1, forward strand.
TCCGCCCGGGACACTGCAGTCCCGGCGGTCCCTTCCGGAGGCGACCTGGCCCAGGTACCGCCTCCCTCCTTCCCTCTTAACTTAGGTGCTTCCACCTCCAGGTCGTTCCCGGTGACCGCGGGGACCTCGGCCGGGACCAGTCTCCCGCCGACGGCTCCCCCGGCTCCCCGGGACGCCCTGCTCGAAGCTCTCGTGGAAGGCCAGCTCCGCGCTTAGCGCTCGATGGACGAGCTCCTTAGCGTGTTGGCGCGGCCTCCGGCCCCCACATTTGCGTCACACCCGTATCCGGGGAACATGCCCCCGTTTATGGGTTACCCGGCGGCCCCTCCGGCCTCTGGGGGGTTGTCCTCCCCGTATGATCCTGCCGGGGGGTTCCCTCCCCCTGCGGGATATATGTCCGGACCTTTCCCGGCACCCGGGCCCGTCCCGGTGCCGGGAGGTTATTTCATGCCAGGGCCCTTCGTGGCACCAGGGGGGTACCCCGTCCCCGGCCTATTCCCGGGGCCGGGGGCCCACTTCATGCCGGGGGTTTACCCTACGCCGGGAGCCAGTCCCGCCCCCCGCGTCGCGTTTACCGCACCGGGGGCGGTTGACAGAGCAGCCCCCGTACCGCAGCGGACTTCCCCCCGCATGGGCTCCCCGGTTCCGGACGTCGCCGCGGGGGCTCCCCCTTCGCCGGTTCCGGGTGTTACAGGGCCTGCCCCCTTCCCGGTTCCGGTCGTGGCCACTGGGGCCCCCTCTACTTCGATTCCACGCGTCGCCGCGGGCGCCCCCTCCCCGGTTCCGGATAATACAGGGGCTTCCCCCTTTCTGGTCCCGGGGGTCGTCGCAAGGGGCTCCGCCCAACCGGCTCTCGAAGCCTCCGGGCCGGCAGCTGCAGCGCACGAGCTCCCTCCCTCGGCGGGACAGGTCCGTTTCGCCCCGGGGGAGGTTGAGCGAATGCGTTCACCAGAGCGCGGGGAAGAACTTCCCCCCGGCCGCGGGCGCGGGGAGCCTCGCTCTCGCACCGGCGGGGGGAAGAGACCCGCTGAAGAGCCAACCTCTCCGGCGGAGAGTCCGGACGTCCGGGAACTCAGTCCCGGTCCGGAGGAAAAGCGTCGGCACTACCATTCTGGCGGACCTCTCGGATCGCTTCCAGACTCAGACAACGAAGGTCCCGTGAAAGAAGATAGCGACCGGGGCTCTCCCCGGGAAGTGCAGGGGGCTAACCAGCCCTTGTGCCGAAGACTTCGCAGCATCCGGTGGCCGCGGCCCTACCGCCCTCCGCACATCGAACATTATAACGGTGAGGCAGACCCTTACGAATTTGTGCAGGTCTACTCCACAGCCATCTCCGCGGCCGGGGGGACGAGACAGTACAGTGCAACGTCTTCCCCCTCTACCTCTCCGGCATTGCCCGCTCCTGGTTCTACAACCTGAAGGCCGGCTCCATCCAGTCTTTCTCGCAGCTCAAGCGGGAGTTCTGTGCCAACTTCCAAGGGAACTACGTGCGTCCCCTGGACTCCTCGCAGCTATACACTGTCTGGCAGAGGACTGGGGAAACCATCAGAAGCTTCTTCAAGCGCTTTGCTCAGGTGAAAAGCAAAGTGGCCCATGTCCCCGACTCTACGGTCATCGAAGCCTGCAAAAGCGGCATCCTCCCGGGGGGGCTCCACCGAAGGCTCTCCTGGAGCTGCCCCTCTTCCGCCGACGAGCTCTTCAACGTGCTCGAAAAGTACGCTCGGGCGGAGGAAGACGATATCTGGAAGAAGACCCAGGGGGCTCCCGCCCCCGTCGACCGGGGGGCCAGGGATCCCCCCAAACACCCCAGGCAGGGGGGGCGTAGCGAGCCACGGCCTCGGGACACCTTTGTCCTCGAGGGCGGAGGCGGCTCGCGCGACCCCCCGAGGGCCAACCGCCCCTTCCCCAAACCGAAGGGCCATGGGGGAGGACAATCTTCGCGCGGCCGGGAAGGCCCCGCGGGGAGAAGGCGGGAAGGACCGTGGTGCAACTTCCACAGGTCCAGTACCCATGCTACCCGAGATTGTAGCCAGCTGCTGCAGCACTTCGCGGACTTCCTCGACCAGCGCGGGCAGGGGGGGACTCCGGCCTCCTTGCCCCCTCGGCCAGCTATTCCGGCCCTTCCCGCTCCCACGGCCCTTCAGAAGCTCTCCCCTTTCAAACTTCGCAGCGGCACATCAACGTCATTGTGGGAGGATCTGCCTCCGGGCGGGACTCTAAGCGTCAGCGTAAGGAGTACGCGCGCAAGGTCAAGGTTGTGGGGGTGCTACACACGTCCCCGCCACCAAAGTGGTTGGACGTCCCCCTCACCTTCACGGCAGAAGACGCGCGGGGGATTCGCTTCCCCCACGACGACGCGCTCATTGTCTCCGCGACCATCTACAACTGCCATCTGGCCCGTATCCTGGTGGACGGCGGGAGCTCCGCCGATGTCCTATTCCTGAAGGCCTGCTGCCGGGCCCCTGCAAGGTTTTGTCCCGGGGAAGGCGATCCACCCCGTGGGCAAGGTAGATCTTCCAATGACCTTCGGCACCCCGGAGAACTACCGGACTGAGCTGGTCCGCTTTGACGTAGTGGACCTCCCCTCCTCCTACAACGCGATTATGGGGAGGACGACAATCAACCGGCTGGGGGTAGCCACCCATCAAAACTATCTCTGCATGAAGATCCCCGGGCCGCATGGTGTGATCAACGTCCGGGGAGACCAAGACATGGCCCGTGCTCTGTATGAGCGCGCTGCGGCCACAATCGGAAGCGTCAACCTCATAAAGACGCCTGGGGGGGAGGCTTCTCCACAGGAACTAGATGCTGCTGCGCCACCGCCCGGGAGGCCCCTCCTCAAGCCTCGTCCGGAAGGGTGCCTCCGTAAGGTCCTGCTGTCCCCGGGCAACGAAGACAAAACCGTCCGGATCGTGGCGGAGCTCCCCGAGGAGCACGCAGCGCAACTTTCGGCTTTTCTGCGTGAAAACTCCGATGTCTTTGCGTGGAAGCCTTCGGACATGCGGGGCGTCTCCCGGGAGGTCATTGAGAACAAGCTTGCAGTGGCCCCCGGTCACCCCCCGGTCAAACAGAAGCTGCGGAAACTCTCCCTCGAGCACCAAGAGGCAATCAAGGCGGAAATCACCCGGCTCCGAGAGGCGGGGTTCATTCGGGAGGTCCTGCACCCCGAGTGGCTCGCGAACCCCGTCCTCGTCAAGAAATCAACAGGCAAGTGGCGGATGTGCGTGGACTTCACCGACCTTAACCGCGCCTGCCCCAAAGACAACTTCCCGCTCCCGCGGATTGATCAGCTCGTCGACTCCACTGCGGGGTGCGAGCTCATGAGCTCAAGTCCGGATGGCGGAAGGGGACGAGGAAAAGACGAGTTTTATTACTCCCCTCGAAACCTTCTGCTACGTCCATATGCCCTTCCGGCTCAAGAACGCGGGGGCGACCTTCCAGCACCTCATGACATTGGTTTTCAAAGAGCAAGTCGGCCACAACATTGAAGTCTACGTAGACGACGCGGTTGTCAAGAGTCCCCGCGCAGCCTCCCACATCGACGACCTGGCTGAAACCTTCCGCAACCTCCGCTCGTTCGGGCTCAAACTCAACCCGGAGAAGTGCGCCTTCGGGGTGCGCGGGGGGAAGCTCCTAGGTTTCCTCGTGTCCCAGCGGGGCATTGAGGCAAACCCCGAGAAGATCCGGGCATTCCTAAACATGCCCCCGCCGCACTCCATCAAGGATGTCCAGCGGCTCTCCGGCCACCTAGCCGCGTTAAGCCGCTTCGTCTCCCGGTCGGGGGAGTAGGGCCTCCAGTTCTTCAAGATCCTCCGGGGGCTCGAGGGGTTCCGCTACACCCCCGAGGCCCAGGAGGCGTTCGACGACCTCAAGAAGTACCTCACGAGCCCCCCAATGCTCATGAGTCCGTCCCCGGAAGAGCCTATCGTGGTATTAAGAATACCTTGGCAGGTTTTGAAGACGATCCTAGCGGAGATTACGCAGCGCGGGTTGACCGGGTGACCGGTCCTCCCCCGCCGGACAAACACAAGAAAAGACACGGGGATTTATACAGGTTCGGGTCCCGGTGGGGGCCCTAGTCCTGTCGACGCGCTCCCGACCGGAGTCGGCTGGGGAGGCTCTCTCCGGGGGAGAGGCTTCCGGAGCACGTCTGTGAGATTAGCTATTCCAAATAATAATGAACTGATCCTTTACAACAGAGGGGTACAAGGGCTATTTATAGCCCCAAAAAGAAGCAAAAAGCCTAAACTACCCCGGAAGCCACCGTCGGATTGAAGGGTAGGACCGTCCTTCTCCCGGTCAAACGTCTTGGATGCTTGACAGGTGGTCGCTGATTCCCGAGGCGTCCCTCGCGTGACCTGCACGTGATAAACAAACAGGGGTTTTACCTTTTAGGAGGGCGATGACGTCCGGGACCCCTTCCGGAGAGCAGGGTCCCGGGAACCTAAAAGGCGGCGCCCGGGGCAGGCACCGGAGGCCACTGTCCCCGGGCGAATGGCGGCGCCCTGGACATGCCCGGAGAGCACGGTCCCGGGGGCCAAATGGCAGCGCCCGGGGCAGGCACCGGAGGCCACTGTCCCCGGGCAAATGGCGGCGCCCGGGACATGCCCGGAGAGCACGGTCCCGGGGGCCAAATGGCGGCGCCGGGGGCAGGCACCGGAGGCCACTGTCCCCGGGCCAATGGCAGCGCCCCGGACATGCCCGGGGGGCACGGTCCCGAGGGCCAAATGGCGGCGCCCGGGGCAGGCACCGGAGGCCACTGTCCCCGGGCCAAATGGCGGCGCCCGGGCCATGCCCGGGGGGCACGGTCCCGGGGCCCAAATGGCGGCGCCCGGTGCAGGCACCGGAGGCCACTGTCCCCGGGCCAAATGGCGGCGCCCGGGACATGCCCGGGGGGCACGGTCCCGGGGGCCAAATGGCGGCGCCCGAGACATGCCCGGGGGGCACGGTCCCGGGGGCCAAATGGCGGCGCCCGGGGCAGGCACCAGAGGGCACTGTCCCCGGGCCAAATGGCGTCTCCCGGGCCATGCCCGGGGGGCACGGTCCTGGGGGCCTAAAAGGCGGCGCCCGGGGCAGGCACCGGGGGCCACTGTCCCCGGGCAATCATGAACTTACCTGGACTTGACCGCATGGAGATTTCCCCCAACAGTAGCCCCCCATGCCCTCCGGGGACGAAGCTTGAGCCCCCGGAGGGAATGGTTACGGTACCGGGAAAATCTCCGGACGAAAACTCCGGACAAAAATCACCGGAGCCCCGGCGACGCTTCGGTTTCTGTGCCGGGCGCGTCATGGCCGCGCCGTTCTCGCAATAAATGCACGCGGGGTTCGAAATGGCGTCTCGATTTACGCGCCTGTCCCTTCGTTTCCCGCGCACGGTTTGAATCAGTGGTCCAGATTGCTCCGAGGGGGCCACGTGGCGCGCATCTAGATCACGGCCAGCCTCTATAAATAGGGCCTTAGGGGGCCCCGGTAGCTCATTCCAAATTTTCCAACTCCAGCTTTAGCTCTCCCGGTAGCGCTCTCCCGGTAGCATTTCCGGTAGCCTTCTCCGGTAGCGAGCGTCCGGGAGTTGTAGCCGTAGCCACCTGAAAGCTTAGCCACCGAAAAACAAAGAACTCACCTAATGGCACCCAAAGGTCGAGCGAAGACCACGGAGGTGCCCCCGGAGGAAATCCCCGCGGATTTCCTCTGGGCCTCCGAGTTCTCGGCCTCGGACGCGGAGTCCCTGGTCAAGAAGGGCGTCGTCGAAGAGGGGGACATCCGGGTCCCCCTAAAGAAGGACGGAGCCCCCCGCCCCAGGCCCGGAGAGGTTGTGGCCTTCGAGGCCTTCCTCGAGGCAGGGCTCCGACTCCCGGTGCACTCGATGCTCCGGGAGTTCCCAAAGGAGTACGGGGTGGCGCTCAACCACCTCACCCCCAACGCCCTCGTTCGGATGGGTCTCTTCATCTGGCTGTACGAGACGGCGACCGGGCGGGAGCCCACCCTCCGCGTCTTCTGGTATTTTTATGAGCCGGCAGCGCGGAGCTCCCACCTGGTGAAGGGAGGACCGAAGTCCCCCTTCGGCTTGGTGATGGTCCAGATGCTGCCCTCCCGGGTGGTGGACTACCCGGCGGCGGCCTCCCGGGACCACTGGGGGGACTGGCTCCGGAGGTGGTTCTACCTCCGGGTCCGGGACGAGGCGGTGGTCTACGCCCCGGAGCCTCCCACCTACAGCCGGTCGTCCGCACCGAAGCCGCCGGTGTGGACGGACGAGGAGTTCGAGCTCCTCGGGAAGGTGGTGCTGGCGAAGAAGGCCCGCTCGATGCGGGACGCCGCGGAGGAGCTGGCGCTCCTGCGGCTTTCCCCCTTCTCACGCGGGGGAAGGGGGATTGGCATGGGCCCGGAGCAGCGGCCTCCGGTCAAGCCGGTGACGCGGCGTAAGTCCCCTGCATTTTTGTACTTGCAGTTTTTTACGGGAAATTGACTTACTTTTTACCTCTTACAGTGCGGCCGTACCCGGCGGCGAGGGACAAGGCGGAGCACCTCCTGGGGAGGTACTTCGCCGACGAACACGAGCGCATCGTGCGCCTCGTGGGGGAGGGGCCTCCCCGGAACTTGGTGGCCGAGGCCTACGGGCTCAGGCTTCCGGAGAGGAAGCCCCTTCCCACCCCCGGGTCTCATAAACGGGGGAAGGATGCTGCCGGGGGCTCGGAGCCCAAAAAGCCCCAGGTCCAAAAGACCCCAGCCCTGACGACGGCGCCGGCGACGACGCCGGTGAGGGCCCGGGACGCGGCTCCCGGAGCCGAACATGCCCGGGCGGCGCCCCAGGCAGAGGCGACGCCTCCGCCCCCGGAGGCCCCCGTCGAGGCCCGGGGGAAGGAGGTTGTTGTCGATGGGGCGGGGTCCGATTCGGCGGACTACGCCCCGTCGCCAATTCGCGTGACGCTCCTCTCGCCTCTCCCGGCGGCATTGGCGCCGGAGAGGCTAGAGGTGAGGTTTTCGGGGGCGGCGCCCCCTCGCCTCTGGCCGGTTGATGAAGAGGGGGGGAGCCCCTCAGTCTTCGAGGTCCCCCCGGAGCAGGAGGCTCCGAGGGCCCTCCGGCCCGGGGCGGGGAAAGGCCCGATGATCCCCCCCCGGGCGGAGATCCCCGCCCAATCTTCGTCTTTGTCTTCGGAGGAAACTTCGTCGACGAAGACGCCGGCGACGCCGGCCGTGCTCCCGGATTCGGAGGTCCGGGGGCCCTCTCCCGGGCGCGACAGGAGGGCTGGGCAAGACACCTCCCTACTTCCCGCGGGTGAGGTGGCCCGCTACGCGGAGGGCCTGCACAACCGGAAGGTGCAGGCCTTCGTAGCAGGAGGAACGCTCCACGAGCGTTTTGAGGGGCTCGAGTCCCTCGGAGCCCAGGTAACTCGAGCTCTCAACACCTCGGCTTTTTTCCTGCACTTAAGATTTTTCTAACTCTTTATGCATTTTGTAGGTAGCGACTGTTACCTGGGGCCTTGAGCAGCGGGTCACCCGGCTGCTCAAGGAGGCGGAGAGCCGGGCCACGGCCTGCGTCGAGCAGCGGGAGGCGGCCCTCCGGGAGCGGGACGAAGCTCTTGATGAGCTGTCCCGGGCCCGGGCGCAGGTGCACCTTTCGGAGGGCGCCTACATCCGCCTCCGAGAGGAGGCCAAGGTGCGGGAGAAGGCGCTCCGGGAGCTCGAGAGCTCCAGCGTCCGGGCGTTGTCGGACGCGGGCCGCTCCGTCCGCTCGGCCTTGGAAAGCCTTGGCGTTAGCCTGGGCTCCGGGAGCGGCCCGGAGGTGCCCCCGGCGACCCTCGCGGAGGCTGTGCGTTTTCTTAACGCACAACTCTCCGCCATCCCGGAGGCTGCGGACGTCCGGGCACGGGGCCGAGCGATCCCCGTCATCGCGGCCGCCTCGGGGCTCGTTGACTACCGTGGGGTCGGCGCCCGGGCGATCGGGGGGCGCATCCCCCGGGGCTTCCCGGAGGCCTTCGAGCCAACGCGCCGGGAGGTGGAGCTGCTGGCGGAGGGGTTCTACGACCGGATCATCCGGACGTGGTTCCCGACACCGGCGCCTCCGGCCGCGGATGTCCCTGCCCCGACCACGGAGGAAGCTCCCCGGGGGGAGGACCCCAATGCCAAAGTATGAGCCTCCCCCGGGTCTTTAGCTAGGACCCCTTTTTATTTTGTTAGGCATTTTGATTCCGGTAGCTTCTTAGGAGAAGCCCCGGGCACTTGTACAAAAACATTTTGCAATGAAATATATTAGAAATTTTTCTAAGTCTTTGCAATGAAATGTTACCAGGGTTCCCGGGGGGTTGCTCCCGAGCAACGGTCCGGGAGAGGCTCCCCGGGGGACGCCCAAGCGGCTTTGATTTTGCTGAGCCTTGTCTCCGGGAGGCGCGACGGCGGTACTGCCCGGGAGCCTGTCCGGTTGAGGTGGCGCCTGGAATGGCACTTGGATAATTTTGACAACAGCCGTGCTGAATTAACTCCCCCGCGCCCAAAGACCCAGATGATACCTCCTCTCCGGATACTTCCGCCGGCTGGGTACGAGTTTTGGCCCGAGGACGTACTTCGGGACTCTCAGCGTCGCGTCCGGGCGCTGTACCGGGACTTGGCCCGGGAGCTGAGGGAGCGCCTCCGGGAGCTTTAGGCGTAGGGGCCTTAGGCTCGTAGAAAATCCCCCGGGTTAGGACCCGGGTTGTATCATTTCCGAAACCCACCGGAGGGGGAAGATGTCCTCCGGGTTTACTGATCAATAAAGCACGTTGTTGTTGTTTCCTTTTATTGCGCCTCTTTATTTTCTTCTTGGATGGTCTGGACGACTCATCTTAACAAGGATGAGCTAAGTTTCTTCGTGGGTGACCCGGGGGCCCCCTGTCCCCCCCCCCCGCCCACAGCGGGCCGGAGGAGGCCTCCGCGCGCTGTGGGGGTAACAGGGTCCCCGGGGGGAGCATAGCCTGTAGGAGAAATATTTTCTAAGTTAGAAAATTGTAAAAACAGGGTTTCCGAGGGAGGGACCTTCCGGGGTGCCCGGGGGCAACGGGAGAGGTTCATCCGGCCGCCGGGAGAGCGGGGAACCGGGAACAAGGCGCGGAAGGGGCTCATGAAAAGCCAATAAGACCTCCGGAGGGGAGCTTCCCGGGAGACTTCGTCCGGTCGCCGTGAGCGGGGAACAGGGAATAATGTCTCCGGGGGAAAATATATCTGAGAAATCTCTTCGTAAAGCAATTCTCCGGTCGCCGTGAGAACGGGGAGCCGGGAATAAGGTCGCTGGGGACCAATCATCCGGTCGCCGTGAAGACGGGGAGCCGGGAATAACGTCGACTCCCGGAGGAGGAAGATGGATCCAAATAAGCCGCAAGGGGCTAATCTTCCGGTCGCCGTGAGAATGGGGAGCCGGGAATAACGTCGACTCCCGGAGGAGGAAGATAGATCCAATCAAGCCGCAAGGGGCTGATCTTCCGGTCGCCGTGAGAACGGGGAGCCGGGAATAACGTCGACTCCCGGAGGAGGAAGAAAATCCAGAAAGCCATTAGACGTCCCGCTGAGGAGAGCATCTACTCCCGGAGGAGGAAGTGCCCGAAGACGGGTCTTGAGTGTTTGGGCAGGGGACTAGTCTCCCAAAGTGACTCGTTACCACGGCCACTGTGACCGGGTTGCCGCTTACACCCTCAGTCCACGAGGGCTGATCGTAAGCCGCCCTACGGGAGTGCAGGCTCCGTTGTAGGGACTTGTTGGGGCTGGCCCACTTCCTCGCGTGGAGGGCATCCTCGCGGGGAGGGCGCCCTACGGGAGTGCAGGCTCCGTTGTAGGGACTTGTTGGGGCTAGCCCACTTCCTCGCGGGGAGGGCATCGCCACTAGGGGCGGTAATGAGAAAGACCTGCAATGAGACAGTTTGCAAAGCAAGACCTATGTATTGCTAATGAAATGAAGTACAGGGTCTCCCCCTGCGAAGCCGCGAAAGGGGAGGAAAATACAGCGTCCCTCTTCCCTCTCCGGCGTGAACGCCCCGGGGGAGGGGACATGCCCGTGAGGCTAAACATAGAACTTGCGAAGTAAACGCAAGTTCCACGTGTGCTTCAGCTCCTGCTCTTGAAGGTCGAAGAGCTTGTAAGGGGTCCCTGAAAGGGGGGAGCCCTGATGACCACAACCGGAACCGGGAAGGGGGCAGGCCCTGTAACACCCGGAACCGGCGAAGGGGGAGCCCCCGAGGTGACGACCGGGACCGGGAAGGGGGAAGCCCCTGTGGCGAAGACCGGAATCGAAGTGGAGGGGGCCCCAGTGGCCTCGACCGGAACCGGGAAGGGGGCAGGCCCTGTAACACCCGGAACCGGCCAGGGGGGAGCCCCGGTGGCGGCGTCCGGAACCGGGGAGCCCATGCGAGGGGAAGTCCGCTGCGGCACGGGGGCTGCTCTGTCGACCGCCCCCGGTGCGGTAAACGCAACGCGGGGGGCGGGACTGGCTCCCGGCGCAGGGTAAACCCTCGGCAAGAAGTGGGCTCCCGGCCCCGGGATCAGGCCGGGGACGGGATACCCCCCTTGGTGCCATCGAAGTGCCTCTGCATCTTTTGCATCTGCAAATAAAAGACTAGAATTTGCGTTACGGCACAGGTAAGGCCCGTGCTTTTGGTGAAATATGGGCTGAGAATCTCCCTTCAGTTGGAGGCGTCGGATCCCCGGGGAACGCACGTGGTGCGACCTGAGGAGCAAAGCCTCGTACTTGGCGGCACTGCTGGCCCCGGGAACAGCAGGTCCTTCCGGAGGCCCCCTTCCGGACGCGGTTTGAGGAGGGGCCTCCCGGGGGATACTGCCGCGACGTCTGGTTCCAGGGGGGAGGCCTCCCCCCTGGGCGCCTCAATAATGTTGATGCTTCCGATCGTGGCGGCTGCGCGCTCATACAGAGCACGGGCCATGTCTTGGTCTCCCCGGACGTTGATCACGCCATGCGGCCCGGGGATCTTCATGCAGAGGTAGTTTTGATGGGTGGCAGCCCCCAGCCGGTTGATGGTGGTCCTCCCCATAATCACGTTGTAGGAGGAGGGGAGGTCCACTACATCGAAGCGGACCAGCTCGGTCCGGTAGTTCTCCGGGGTGCCGAAGGTCACAGGAAGATCTACCTTGCCCACGGGGTGGATCGCCTTCCCCGGGACAAAACCTTGTAGGGGCCCGGCTGCGGGCTGCAGGAGCTTCTCATCCACCTGCATCTCTTTGAAAGCCTTCAGGAATAGGACGTCGGCGGAGCTCCCACTATCCACAAGGATGCGGGCCAGGTGACAGTTGTAGATTGTCGCGGAGACAACGAGCGCGTCGTCGTGGGGGAAGCGAACCCCCCGCGCGTCTTCTGCCGTGAAGGTGAGGGGGACGTCCGACCACTTTGGTGGCGGGGACGTGTGTAGCACCCCCACAACCTTAACTTCACGCGCGTACTCCTTACGCTGGCGCTTGGAGTCCCGCCCGGAGGCAGACCCTCCCACGATGACGTTGATGCGGCGCTGAGAGGTCTGGAAGGGGAGAGCTTCTGAAGGCTCCCCCTCCTGTGCCTGCTCACCCCCCGCGGGAGCGGGAAGGGCCGGAATAGCTGGCCGAGGGAGCAAGGAGGCCGGAGTCCCCCCCCCTGCCCGCGCTGGTCGAGGAATGTCGCGAAGTGCTGCAGTAGTTGGTCGCAGTCTCGGGTAGCGTGGGTACTGGACCCGTGGAAGCTGCACCACGGTCCTTCCCGCCTTCTCCCCGCAGGGCCTTCCCGACCGCGCGAAGACTGTCCTCCCCCATGACCTTTTGGCTTGGGGAAGGGGCGGTTGCCCTTCGGGGGGTCGCGCGAGCCGCCTCCGCCCTCGAGGACAAAAGTGTCCCGAGGCCGTGGCTCGTTATGCCCCCCTTGTCTGGGGCGTTTGGGGGGATCCCTGGCCCCCCGGTCAACGGGGGCAGGAGCCCCCTGGGTCTTCTTCCAGATATCGTCTTCCTCCGCCCGAGCATACTTTTCGAGCACGTTGAAGAGCTCATCGGCGGAGGAGGGGCAGCTCCGGGAGAGCCTTCGGTGGAGCTCCCCTGGGAGGATGCCGCTTTTGCAGGCTTCGATGACCGTAGAGTCCGGGACGTGGGCCACTTTGCTTTTTACTTGGGCAAAGCGCTTGAAGAAGCTTCTGATGGTCTCCCCGGTCCTCTGGCGCACTGTGTACAGCTGTGAAGAATCCAGGGGACGTACGTAATTTCCCTGAAAGTTGGCGCAGAACTCCCGCTTCAGCTGCGAGAAAGACTTGATGGAGCCCGCCTTCAGATTGTAAAACCAGGAGCGGGCAATGCCGGTGAGGTAGAGGGGGAAGACGTTGCATTGGACGCTCTCGTCCCCCCCCGCCGCGGAGATGGCTGTGGAGTAGATCTGCACGAACTCGTAAGGGTCCGCTTCGCCATTATAATGTTCGATGTGCGGGGGACGGTAGGGCCGCGGCCATCGGATGCTGCGGAGTCTTTGACATAGAGGCTGGTTCGCCCCCTGCACTTCCCGGGGGGAGCCCAAGTCATTGTCTTCTTTAACGGGGGACGCCCCCTCGTTATCCGAGTCAGGTAGCGGCCCAAGAGGGCCGCCAGAGTGGTGGTGGCGACGCTTCTCTTCCGGGCCGGGACTGATTTCCCGGATGTCCGGGCTTCCCTCCGGGGAGGATGGTTCTTCGGTGGGTCTCTTCCCCCGACCGGCGCGAGAGCGAGGCTCCCTGCGACAACGACCGGGGGGGAGCTCTTCCCCGCGGCTGGGAGAATGCATTCGCTCGACCTCCCCCCGGGAGAAGCGGACCTGCTTCGCTGGGGGAGGGAGCTCCTGCACTGTAGCAGCCGGTCCGGGAGCTACCGGGACCTGCTGGGGGGAGCCCCCTGCGACGGCCCCCGGGACCGGAAAGGGGGGAGACCCTGCACCATCCGGAACCGGGGAGGGGGCGCCCGGGGCGGCATTTGGATCCGAAGAGGGGGCCCCCGTGGCAACGACCGGGACCGGAAAGGGGGAAGCCCATGTGACATCCGGAACCAGTGGGGGGTGAGCCCCCTCGGCGACGTCCGGGGTTGGGGAGCCAATGCGGGGGGAAATTCGCTGGCACGGGAGCTGCTCTGTCGACCGGCCCCGGTGCGATAAACGCAACACGGGGGGCGCGACTGGCTCCCGGCGTAGGAATAGCCCCCGGCATGAAATGACCCCCCAGCCCCGGAAGCGAGCCGGGGACGGGGTACCCCCCTGGTGCCGCAAAGGGCCCGGGCATGAAATAGCCTCCCGGCACCGGGACAGGCCCGGGTGCCGAGAAGTGTCCGGAAGTATATCCCGCGGGGGGAGGGAACCCCCCAGCGGGATTATACGGGGTAGACAGCCCCCCTGACGCCGGAGGGGCCGCTGGGTATCCCATAAACGGGGGCATGATCCCCGGATACGGGTGCGACGAAAATGTGGGGGCCGAGGGCCGCGCCAACGCACTAAGGAGCTCGTCCATAGAGCACTGGGCGCGGAGCTGGCCCTCCACGAGAGCCTCCAGTAGGGCATCCCGGGGAGCCGGGGGAGCCGTCGGGGGGAAAGTCGTCCCGGCCGAGGTCCCCGCGGCCGCCGGGAGCGACCCGGAGGTGGAGGCGCCTAGATTGAGAGGAAAGATGGGAGGCGGTACCTGGGAATGGTCGCCTCCGGACGGAAGCGCCGGAACAGCAGCGTCCCGGACGGGTGGTGCCACGGTCGGTGCCAACTGTCGTGGTATTAAGAATACCCCGGCAGGTTTTGAAGACGATCCTAGCGGAGATTACGCAGCGCGGGTTGACCGGGTGACCGGTCCTCCCCCGCCGGACAAACACAAGAAAAGACACGGGGATTTATACAGGTTCGGGTCCCGGTGGGGGCCCTAGTCCTGTCGACGCGCTCCCGACCGGAGTCGGCTGGGGAGGCTCTCTCTGGGGGAGAGGCTTCCGGAGCACGTCTGTGAGATTAGCTATTCCAAATAATAATGAACTGATCCTTTACAACAGAGGGGTACAAGGGCTATTTATAGCCCCAAAAAGAAGCAAAAAGCCTAAACTACCCCGGAAGCCACCGTCGGATTGAAGGGTAGGACCGTCCTTCTCCCGGTCAAACGTCTTGGATGCTTGACAGGTGGTCGCTGATTCCCGAGGCGTCCCTCGCGTGACCTGCACGTGATAAACAAACAGGGGTTTTACCTTTTAGGAGGGCGATGACGTCCGGGACCCCTTCCGGAGAGCAGGGTCCCGGGAACCTAAAAGGTGGTGCCCGGGGCAGGCACCGGAGGCCACTGTCCCTGGGCGAATGGCGGCGCCCGGGACATGCCCGGAGAGCACGGTCCCGGGGGCCAAATGGCGGCGCCGGGGGCAGGCACCGGAGGCCACTGTCCCCGGGCCAATGGCGGCGCCCCGGACATGCCCGGGGGGCACGGTCCCGGGGGCACGGTCCGGGGGGCACTGTCCCCGGGCCAAATGGCGGCGCCCGGTGCAGGCACCGGAGGCCACTGTCCCCGGGCCAAATGGCGGCGCCCGGGACATGCCCGGGGGGCACGGTCCCGGGGGCCAAATGGCGGCGCCCGGGGCAGGCACCGGAGGCCACTGTCCCCGGGCCAAATGGCGGCGCCCGGGCCATGCCCGGGGGGCACGGTCCCGGGGGCCTAAAAGGCGGCGCCCGGGGCAGGCACCGGGGGCCACTGTCCCCGGGCAATCATGAACTTATCTGGACTTGACCGCATGGAGATTTCCCCCAACAGAGCCCTTGCTCCTCTACCTCGCCGCGACCCCTGTCGCCGTCAGCGCGGTCTTGGTGAATGAGCAAGGGGGGCAGCAACGTCCGGTGTACTACGTGAGTGAGGCCCTCCAAGGGGCCAAAACTCGGTACACGGAGATGGAGAAGATTTGCTACGCCCTCCTCATGGCGTCCCGGAAGCTTCGGCATTACTTCCTGGGGCACCCCGTCACCGTCCCGTCGTCCCTCCCCCTCGGGGAGGTACTACGGAACAAGGAAGCCACCGGACGGATCAGGAAGTGGGGGGCCGAGCTCGCCCCCTTCTCCCTGTCCCTTACCGGCCGCTCCGCCATCAAGTCGCAGGTCCTCGCCGACTTCATCGCAGAGTGGACTCCCGCCTCTGGGTCTGGGGACGAAGATCTCCCTGTGCCGCCCCGACGCAGTGATCATTGGACCCTTATGTTCGATGGGTCGCTGTGTCTCGCTGGGGCTGGTGCGGTAGTAGTCCTCTGGAGCCCCGAGGGGAAGGAACTCGAGTACGCCGCGCGGCTCGAGTTCCCCGCAACCTACAACGTCGCCGAGTACGAGGCTTTGCTCCTCGGGATGTGCCTCGCGCGCTCCCTGGGGATTCGGCGCCTCCTAGTCAAGGGAGATTCTCAGCTCGTAGTTTGCCAAGTGGACCAGTCTTACCTGTGCCATGACGCAAACTTAAGTCTTTATTTGCAGGAAGTGCGAAAGATGGAGAGGCATTTCGACGGCCTCGAGGCCCGGCATATCCCACGTAGGGACAATGATCTGGCCGACGCCTTGGCCCGGGCGGCAAGTGCCCGGGAATCGCTCCCCAAGGGGGCTTTCCTGGAGATCATCACGAAGCCCTCGGTGGCCTCCCCGGACACGGGCGACGAGCCCCATGTCCCGGAGGTCGCCGAGATCACCCGGACTACGTCTTGGATGGACCCCCTCATCTCCTTCATCAAGGGGGAGGGGGACCCTCCTAGTGAGACCGAGGCTAAATGCCTCCGGGCTAAAGCCCGGGCTTATCTCCTACTGGAGGGGAGGCTCTACAAGCGGGGGGCTTCCGCCCTCCTGCGCTGCCTCCCCCGGCCGGAGGGACTTCAACTTCTCGAAGACATCCACGCGGGGAGCTGTGGTTCTCACCTAGCCCCGCGTGCCATCGCGGCCAAGGCCCTCCGGCAGAGCTTCTACTGGCCCACGGTCATGCGTCACGGGCGAGACCTTGTCTCCGCGTGCGAGGCATGCCAGAAGATGGCCAAGGGCTCGAACCTCCCCCCTATAGCGCTGCAGACGATCCCCATCACTTGGCCCTTTGTGCGCTGGGGGATGGACCTCTTAGGGCCCTTCCCCCCAGCGCCCGGGGGATACAAGTATGCGGTAGTCGCAGTCGACTATTTTACAAAGTGGGTTGAGGCGGAGCCTTTGGCCAGCATCACGTCCCGGGCCGTTCAGCGGTTTTTCTGGAAAAACGTCGTATGTCGTTTTGGTGTCCCCCGGGAAATCACCGTGGACAACGGGACCCAATTCGACTCGGCTTATTTCCGGGAATTCTGCGAAGGCCTGGGGCTCGTCATCCACTTCGCCTCGGTGGCCCATCCCCGGAGCAATGGGGCTGTCGAGAGGGTCAACGGCGTGATCCTACTAGGGTTGCGCCGGAGACTCGAGCAAACCACTTCTAAGCGGGGTACATGGCCAGAGGAGCTCCCTAGCATCCTCTGCTCCATGGGCATGACCCCGTCCCGGGCGACGGGGCGTACTCCCTTCTCCCTGGTCTACGGGGCGGAGGCAGTCCTCCCCCCGGAGATCGGCTTCCGGTCACTGCGGGTAGAGCTCCTCGAGGGAGCTATGCCCTCAGCGTACCAGGCCAACGAGGCCAACCAACGTCTGGAGATCGACCTCGTGGAGGAGGAACGTGACCGAGCGCTCCTCCGCCACGCCATCTACGAGCAAGAAATGGTGCGCGCGTACAATCAGCGCGTGCGCGAGAAAGCTTTCCACCTTGGGGACCTTGTCCTCAAGCGCGTGACGGACCCCCAGGCCCAGGGTAAGCTCTCCCCCAAGTGGGAGGGCCCCTACAGGATCTCCGTGGTCCGGGGCTCGGGGGCCTACAAGCTCCAACCTTCAAGAGCAGGAGCTGAAGCACACGTGGAACTTGCATTTACTCCGCAAGTTCTATGTTTAGCCATACGGGCCTGTCCCCTCCCCCGGAGCGTTCACGCCGGAGGGGGAGGAGGGACACTGTATTTTCCTCCCCTTTCGCGACTTCACAGGGGGAGGCCCTGTACTTTATTTTATTAGCAATACATAGGACTTGCTTTTCAAACTGTCTCATTGCAGGTCTCTCTCATTACCGCCCCTAGCGGCGATGCCCTCCCCGCGAGGATGCCCTCCCCACGAGGAAGCCCTCCCCGCGAGGATGCCCTCCCCGCGAGGAAGTGGGCCAGCCCCAACAAGTCCCTACAACGGGAGTCCCACTCCCGTAGGGCGGCTTACGATCAGCCCTCGTAGACTGAGGGTGTAAGCGGCAACCTGGTCACAGTGGCCGTGGTAACGAGTCACTTTGGGAGACTAGTCCCCTGCCCAAACACTCAAGACCCATCTTCGGGCACTTCCTCCTCCGGGAGTAGACGCTCTCCCCAGTGGGACGTCTAATGGCCTTCTTCGATCTATCTTCCTCCTCCGGGAGTCGACGTTATTCCTGGCTCCCCGTTTTCACGGCGACCGGATGATCGGCCCCTTGCGGCTCGATTGGATCTATCTTCCTCCTCCGGGAGTCGACGTTATTCCCGGCTCCCCGTTCTCACGGCGACCGGATGAATGCCTCTCGGAGACCCTATTCCCGGCTCCCCGTTCTCACGGCGACCGGACGACTGTCTCTCGGAGAAGTCACGGATTTCTCGGGCATTTTCTTCCCCGAAGACCCTATTCCCGGCTCCCTGTTCTCACGGCGACCGGACGAATGTCTCCTAGGGAGCTCGCCTCCGGAAATCTCATCGGGTTCTCTTGGACATTCCTTCCACATGAGGCCTTATTCCCGGCTCCCCGTTCTCACGGCGACCGGACGATTATCTCCCGGAAGGTCTTCTCCTTGAAAACCTCGTTTTAAAATTTTCTAACTTAGAAAATTTCCTATACTACAGGTGACTTCCATCCCGGGGGCCTTGTTACCCCCACAGCGCGCGGAGCTATTCTCCGGCCCGCTGTGGGCGGGGGGGATAAGGAACCCCCGGGTGTCGACCGCACCGCCCACGAGGAAACTTAGCTCATCCTTATTAAGATGAGTCGTCTGGACCATCCAAGAAGAAGAAAATAGAGGCAATGAAAGGAAACAACAACAGCTTTATTGATTCTCAAACCCGGAGGACATCTTCCCCCTCCGGTGGGCTTCGGAAACGATACAACCCGGGTTCTAACTCGGGGGATTCTCTAAGCCCTAAGGTTCCTACGCCTAATACTCCCGGAGGCTCTCCGCTAGCTCCCGGGTCAAGTCCCAGTACAATGCCCGTACGCGGCGCCGAGCATCCCGGAGCACATCTTCAGGCCAGAACTCGTATCCCGCCGGTGGAAGTATTCGGAGGGGAGGGATCATTCGGAGCCCCGGTCGCGGAGGGGACAATTCGGCACGATGATTATTAAAGTTGTCCAAGTGCCACTCCGGACGCCACCTCAACCGGATCGGCTCCCGGACACTATCCTCGCCGCGATTCCCGGAGACAAGGCTTAGCAAAATCAAAGCCGCTTGGGCGTCCCCCGGGGAGCCCCTCCCGGACCTTCGCCCGGGAGCAACCTCCCGGGAACCCTGGTAATAGTAAATTCAATTCAAAGACTTAGAAAAAATTCTAACTTCATTGCATTCAAAATGTTTCTGTACAAGTGCCCGGGGCTTCTTCTAAGAATCTACCGGAATCAAAAGTCCTAAAACAAAAAAGGGCCCTAGCTAAGACCTGGGGGGAGGCTCATACATGTTCGTTGGCGTCCTCCCCCCGGGGGGCTTCTTCCAAGCCCGGGGCTGGGACGTCTCCCTCCGGAGGCGCCGGAGCCGGGAACCACGCCAGGATGATCCGGTCGTGGAACCCTTCGGCGAGCTGCTCAACCTCCCGGCGCGAAGGCTTGAAGGAGTCCGAGAAGCTTCGGGGGATGCGGCCCCCGATCGCCCGGGCGCCGACCCCCCGGAACTCGACGAGCCCCGCAGCGGCCGCGACGACGGCGATCGCCTGGCCCCGCGCCCGAACGTCCGCAGCCTCCGGGATGGCGGAGACCTGTGCGTTGAGAAAACGCACAGCCTCCGCGAGGGTCGCCGGCGGCACCTCCCTGCTCCCGGAGCCTAGGCTTACACCAAGGCCCTCGAGGGCCGTCCGGACGGAGTGGCCCGCGTCGGCCACCGCCCGGATGCTGGAGCTCTCGAGCTCCCGGAGCACCTCCTCCCTCGCCTTGGCGTCCTCCCGGAGGCGGCCGTTGACGGCCTCAGAAATATGGACCTGGGCCTGGACCCGAGTCAATTCCGTGAGGGCTTCGTCGCGCTCCCGGAGGGCCTCCTCGGACTGCCCTACGGAGGCCGCGGCCCGGCCCTCCATCTCCTTAAGCAGCCGGGCGACCCGCTGCTCAAGCCCCCAGGTAACAGCTGCCACCTACAAAATATATAGAGTTAGAAAAATTTCAAAGTGCAGGGAATGAAGACGTTATCGACTCGGGTTACCTGGGCCCCGAGGGACTGAAGCCCCTCGAAACGCTCATGGAGCGTCCCTTCCGCGACGAAGGCCTGCACCTTCCGGGTATGCAAGCCCTCCGAGTAGCGGGCGACCTCCCTCGCGGGAAGCAGAGGGGTCTCCCGCCCGGCGCCGCCAGCACGGCCGGTGGGGGGTCCCCGGACCTCCAGGTCCGGTAGCGCGGCCGGCGTCACCGGCGTCTTCGTCGATGAGGAAGTGCCCCCCGAAGACGTGGCCGAGGAGCTCTCGGCGGGAGCCCCCGCCCGGGGGGGAACCATCAGGCCTTTTCCTGCCCCGGGCCGGAAGGTCCTCGGGGACTCCTCCTCCGGAGGAACCTCGTAGACCGAGGGGCTCCCCCCCTCGTCCACTGACCAAACCCGCGGAGGCGAGGCCGCCGCGAATCTCACCTCCAGCCTCTCCGGCTCCAAGGAAGCCGGAAGGGGCAGGAGGGGCTCCACCAAGAGCGGCGACGGGGCGTAGTTCGCCGAGTCGGACGCCGCCCCGCCCGCGGTCGCCTCCCCCCGGGCCTCGACGGGGCCCTTCGGGGGAGGAGGTGTTGCTTCCTTCCGGGCCGTTGCCCGGGCACACTCGCTCCCTGGAGTTTCGCCCCGGGGCTTCGCCGGTGTCGCCGCCGGCGTCGTCGACGGGACGGGGTTCTTTTGGACCCGGGCCTTCTTGGGCTCCAAGCCCCCGGCCGCCTCTTTCCGCCGTTTGTGCGACCCGGGGGTGGGGAGAGGCTTCCTCTCCGGCAGCTTTAGCCCGTAGGCCGCCGCTACCAAGTTCTTGGGAGGGCCCTCCCCCACGGCGCGCACGACGCGCTCGTGCTCATCGGCGAAGTACCTCCCCAGGAGGTTCTCCGCCTTCTCCCGTGCCGCCGGGTACGGCCGGACTGAAAGAGGTAAAGAGTTAGTCAATTTCTTAAAAATTCGTAAGTACAATGCAGCGGGTTCCCGGAGCTTACGTCGCGTCACCGGCTTCACCGGGGGCCGCTGCTCGGGGCCCATGCCGATCCCCCTCTTCCCGCCGGTGAAGGGGGAGATCCGCAGGAGAGCCATCTCCTCGGCGGCGTCCCGCATCGAGCGGGTCTTCTTGGAGAGGATCACCTTGCCGAGGAGCTCGAACTCCTCGTCCGTCCACACCGGGGGCTTCGGCGCAGACGACCGGCTGTAGGTGGGGGCCTCCGGGGCGTACACCACCGCGTCGTCCCGGACCAGGAGGTAAAACCACCTCCGGACCCAGTCCCCCCAGTGGTCCCGGGAGGCCGCCGCCGGGTAGTCGATCACCCGGGACGGCAACATCTGGACCATCACCAAACCGAAGGGGGACTTGGGGCCCCCCTTCACCAGGTGGGAGGTCCGCGCCGCTGGTTCGTAGAAGTACCGGAAGGCGCGAAGGGTGGGCTCCCGCCCGGGCGCTGTCTCGTAGAGCTAGATGAAGAGGCCCATCCGGACGAGCGCGTTTGGGGTGAGGTGGTTGAGAGCCACCCCGTACTCCTTGAGAAACTCTCGGAGCATGGGATGCACCGGGAGCCGGAGCCCCGCCTCCAGGAAGGCCTCAAAGGCCACGACCTCTCCGGGCCTGGGGCGGGGGACTCCGTCCTTCTTCATAGGGACTTGGATGTCCCCGTCCGCGACGATGCAGTGTTCGACCAAGGACTCCGCGTCCTCGGCCGTGAACTCCGACGCCCAGAGGAAATCCGGAGGGATTTCCTCCGGGGGCACGTCCGTGGTCTTTGCTCGACCCTTGGGTGCCATGAGGTTAGTCTTCTTTTTTTGTTCGGTGGCTAACCTTTCAGGAGGCTACTACTAAAACTCCCGGGCGTCTACTACCGGAAAAAGCTACCGGGAAGAGCTACCGGGAGAGCAAAAATTGCTGAGGCTGAAAATTTGGAATGAGCTTCCGGGACCCCCAAGGTCCTATTTATAGGGGCGGGACGTGGTCTAGATGCACGCCACGTGGCACCCGCGGATCAATTTGGACCATAGAAGTTCAAACCGTGCGCGGGAAACGAAGGGACGGGCGCGTGAATCGAGGCGCCGGTTCGAACCGCGCGCGCATTTATAGCGAAACGGCGCGGCCTTAATTGTGGGGCACGAAAACCGATGCGCCGCGGCTCCAGTGATTTGGCCCGGAGATTTTCCCGGTGACCTGTACCATACCCACCGGGGACTCGAGCATCGTCCCCAGCGTGCATGGGGGGCTGCTGTTGGGGGAAATCTCCGCGGGACTAAGTCCAGGTAAGTTCCCGGGGATCTGGCCTCCGGGGCCTCCCCGGGCGCCGCCTTTTGGACCCCGGGACAGGGCCTCCGATGCCCTTCCGGGTGCCGCCATTTGCCCAGGGATGTGGCCTCCGGCCCCTCCCCGGGCGCCGCCATTTGGCTCCCGGGACGCGGCCTCCGGTGCCGGCCCGGGCGCCGCCTTTTGGCCCCCGAGACGTGGCCTCCGGTGCCCTCCCGGGCGCCGCCATTTGCCCGGGGACGTGGCCTCCGGCCCCTCCCCGGGCGCCGCCATTTGGCTCCCGGGACGCGGCCTCCGGTGCCGTCCCGGGCGCCGCCTTTTGGCTCCCGGGACGCGGCCTCCGGTGTCGTCCCAGGCGCCGCGTTTTGTCCCCCGGGACGTGGCCTCCGGTGCCCTCCCGGGCGCCGCCATTTGGCTCTCGGGACGCGGCCTCTGGTGCTGTCCCGGGCGCCGCCTTTTGGCCCCCGGGACGTGGCCTCCTGTCCCCTCCCGGGCGCCGCCATTTGCCCGGGGACGTGGCCTCCGGCCCCACCCCGGGCGCCGCCATTTGGCTCCCGGGACGCGGCCTCCGGTGCCACCCTAGGCGCCGCCTTTTGGCCCCCGGGACGTGGCCTCCGGTGCCCTCCCGGGCGCCGCCATTTGGCCCCCGGGCCGCGGCCTCCGGTGCCGTCCCGGGCACCGCCATTTGCCCGGGGACGTGGCCTCCGGCCCCTCCCCGGGCACCACTTTTTGGCCCCCGGGACATGGCCTCCGGCGCCGTCCCGGGCGCCACCATTTGCCCGGGGACGTGGTCTCCGGGGCCTCCCCGGACGCTACCTTTTGGCCCCCGGGACCTGGCCTCCGGCACCGTCCCGGGCCTCATCGCCCTTCTAAAGGTAAAGTCTCGAACTGTTTGTCACGCGCAGGTCACGCGAGGAGCGCCTCGGGAACTGGCGACCACCTGTCGAGCATCCAAGGCGTTTGACCGGGAGAAGGACGGTCCTACCCTTCAATGCGACGGTGGCTTCTGGGGTAGTTTAGGCTTTTTTCTTCTTTTTGGGGCTATAAATAGCCCTTGTACCCCTCTGTTGTAAAGGATCGATTCTTTTATTGGAATAGCTAAACTCACAGACGCGCTCCGGAAGCCTCTCCCCCGGAGAGAGCCTCCCCAGCCGACTCCGGTCGGGAGCGCGTCGACAGGACTAGGGCCCCCACCGGGACCCGAACCTGTATAAACCCGTGTGTCATTTTTTGTGCTTGTCCGGCGGGGGAGGACCGGTCATCCGGTCAACCCGCGCCGCGTAATCTTCGCTAGGATCATTCCCAAACCTGCCGGGGTATTCGCAATACCACGACACAACCAAGAATCACAACCTTTTCAATAAATTATTATACTACATGCAATAATGCAAAGATGAATGTCTTGATGATTCTGAAATGATTGGATTTAGATACCATAAAAGTTGATTAGGGTTGAATCATAGAATTAGGGCTGAAAATGAGTGCTAGGAACTTCTAGGGTTCCAAGGTATGGGAATTGACATTAAGTCCGCGGCTAGTTTGCCTAGAATTGATGAATGTCTTTAGGTCGACATTCAGTTTAAGGCATCGACATAGGGTTGATGGATAATAGAGGGATTATCTCAACTTGTGGCAGTAGAATGAAATGTAGATTACAACTCCACAAGTCTGATAGACAAAGTTATTTTCAATTTGCATTACTGGAAAGAGGTGAAATGAGCTAATGCCACTGGCTGACATGCTCTGACATTGGGCTGACAATGTCAAAATCTAGGGTTAAGTATAAAATGCAATTCAAGGGCTCAAATCAAGTTGTGATAGAAGGAGAAATTGTAGATCACAACCTCAGGAGTCTAAGGGACAAAGTCATGCTCAAAATACACATATGGAAGGAAGTGAAAATGGCTAATGCCACTAGCTGACATAGCCTGACATTGCACTGACATGGCCAGAAACTAGGGCTTGCCATAACTTTTGATCTAGGGCTCCAATTGATGCACCACTTTGTCTGGGAGGTAGGCCTCAGTAACAGGAACAATTCACTCAACAGAATCTAGGGCAGGAGGTGGCCAGAAAGTGATGAAAACCGGCAGTGAACTCGGTGGCTGAAGTTTCAAATCACAGCACTGGACAGGAATTAGGGCAAGGCTATAACTTCTGATTTAGACCGAGTTGGAAGTCGAGCTAGTAGACAAAGTTGCTCAGGAGACCAAGGCGCATCTGATGGACAAGGTTGTTGAAGCTGGATCGGCCGGGAATAGATTTCCGGTGGCCGGCGCCGGAGAAGAAGGCATTGAGATTGGGGTTTTCCATTATACACGATTTGAACTTAATTCCTTGCTTGGAGAGTATCTAAGAGGTATAAGAAAGCTGTTGGTACGATTAAATTGGCCAGAGGATCATCAGAGAAGCCTGGCGACGATCGCCGGCGGTTGGTGAAGCTCGGGCTAGGGAAAGGCTTCAATTCTTGCTCAATTTTCAAATCTGACTTCACAGGCTTGGTTAAAATAGCTCACTGATCATTTTTGTCTATTGAATCGAAGGCTAATTCAGACTGATTTGAGTTGTGCAACTGGAACAGGGCATTTCTCGAATTTCAGCAATTGCCGGCGATCACCGGCGATGAGGTGCATGAGAGTTCAATTAGAAGCTACAACACAGATAGTGAGATACGGGGAACTCACTGGTGGTTTCAATTTGGAGTTTGGTGTAGTGGGTGAAGCTGGCGTCGTTGACCTCCTCGGCGGCTCGCCGGAGAAGAAGGCAACAACGAGGAGTTTCGGGTTTAAAAGACTAAGGGGGCTCTGGTAAAGATGGTGAAGGTTGAGTTGATCTGGAGCTATTATTTAGGGACGATGCAAAGTGGAACAAGGCTCACTGATCATTGCTCAGAAGCTAGGTACTTGCGCCGGTGTACCTTCGGGCTGAAGCAACGGCGAGCTACTGTGCAAGCTGCTGGTGAGCTGGATGGGGTTGCCACGGTGATGTCTGAGACGCTAACACGTGTGCAAGCAAAGGAGGTTGCGAAATCACGGCTAAAGTGGTGCTGCTCAACGGCGAAACACAGCGACGAGGTCGTGAACAGTGGCTGAGGTCGAGGTCGAAGCAACGTAGTGCACTGTGCCGGCTGTGGTCGAAGGGAGGTACTGTGCACCGCTGGCCGAGGTCGATGGCGTGCACTGGTCGAACTGCAGTTTCCCTGGTCGCAGCAACTGGTGGCTGGTGGTCGAAACAGCCATTTGGACTGATTTGCAAATTCTGAAAATTGGCTGTGGACTGAATTGTAACTTCTGGTTTGGAAATGGTTGATTTGCAATCTGATTTCACAGATGAGTATAAACTTATACCTTATACTCATCCAGCAAGAGATTTGGTAAAATTTGGTATGATTTGATGATTTTCAATATAAACTGAAAATAGGGTACTTTAGGGTAAAATAAGATCTGAGTTTTGTCGATTTCGAATTCTGGCCTTTAAGATGTAATTTTGTAATCTGGACAGAAGGGAAATTTGTATCAAATAGTATTTGGAAAAGATTTGCTGAAGAAATTCTGAATTTGGAGTTGATCTGAAGATTTTAGCCTTTTTGGGTTTCCAAATATCAGATAAAGGACTAAATTGCGATATAATTTGGACTGATATGTGAAAAAGACTTAGATAATATGATTTGGCTGCCAACTTTCTGGATTAAGGTATTGGCATACCCATGATCATAGTCCAAGAGTAATCCGGTCTGAATTAGGTCAAGATTTAGCTAAATCTGAGTTCTGAGTATTTAGGGTAACTAGAATAGCAATTAGAATTTCTGTTTTCGAAAATAGAAGAAGATTGATAGATTTGAGAGTTAGAGATGGAATTGAATCTGGCTTCTGAAGGCTTTTATGTTCAGAGTAACTGATAGATCATATCTGAATAATCTGATCTTGATTTAGGTTTGCAGGATAGATTTTGAGATTTTAGGGTTTGAGATAGATTAGGATTGAGCTGATCTTGCTACTACTACAGATACATGGTATCATGCATGCATGGTGTTCATGAAAAGAAAGTTTTTACCCCCAAACTCAGGGTGTTACACTGAGACTATCTACAGGGCATCCAACTGAGAAATAGGTACAGATAGTATAGTAATAAACATCTAACATACTGATTTTAATTGTCGATTTCCTTTATTTTTTCAATTTCAATTGTACATATTTCTGAAATATTGCATGAAACTTACAATTTGATCGATTTTGAGCTGTATATATGAAATGCATGCTATTGTACATGTTTCTCAGTTCTATGCATGAATGAGATGAACTGTATATATTTCTGAGTACTATGCATGTATGAAATGAACTGTATATATGAAATACTATTGTACAGAGGGCATCGCTAGCATGATTCCTGAGGCTAGCCACAAAAAAAAGAAATTTATTTTAAAAATATTAATATGCACAGATGGTTTTGAGATAAAAACCGTCTGTCATAAATCGATCTATGTATGTATCACAGAGTATTACAGACGGTTATAAACTCAACACCCTCTGTGATACTCATACTACCAAGGACAGTTATAATCCCAAAACCGTCTATGATAGTATGAGTATCACAGACGGTGTTGATCTCATAACCGTCTCGGATAATGACACTACCCAGATGGTTTTGACCTCAAAACCATCTGTGATACTCATACTATCCCAGATGGTTTTGACCTCGAAACCGTCTGTGATACTCATACTATCATACATGGTTCTGAGATTATAACCGTCTGGGCTAAGAACACTATCACAGACGGTTCGGATATTATAACCATCTGTGATAAGGACACTATCAGAGATGGTTTTGACCTCAAAACCGTCTGTGATATTCTACTTATCACAGACGGTTATAAGATCAACACCGTATGAGATAGTATTAGTATCACAAACGGTTTTGATCTTATAACAGTCTGTGTAGCATGAGTATCACAGACGGTTTTGAGGTAAAAATCATCTGTGATGGGAAAAATCACAGACGGTTCAGAACCATTAGTGATAGTACTCGAATATCACTAGCGATTCAGAACCATCTGTGATTACTGTTTTGACCCGACTGTGATAATGTATTCTGTAGTAGTGTTTTGAGCAATCTAAATTGTTGAATTAATTCAGTTTTTATTTGCACTTAGTTTATTTAAGCTTTAATATTGCAAAAGTTGTTTTATTTGAAAAGATTTTAAAGCCTCCTATTCAACCCCCTAGTCGGCATCCTTGATCCTACAAGTGATATCAGAGCGTGGTCTCTCTTTTGAGTAGGCTTCACCACCTATAGAGAGGATGGCTTCAAATGAGGGTTTTCATCTTGGTCACAACGGGCATGCGCCTATCTTTGACAGGACTAACTATCCCTATTGGAAAGTGCGCATGACGGCTTTTCTAGAGGCTATGGGGCTTGATGTTTGGGACACTGTTAAGATTGAGTTTACTCCTTCGGTTGATCCGGCAAATCACTCCAATGATAGGAAAAAACTCCACTTAAATGCCCGTGCCAAAAATTCTCTCTTTGCCGTTTTGTCCCTAAATGAGTTCAACCGCGTGAGCAACCTTACCGCCGCTCACAAAGTTTGGACCACCCTCGAGGAGATATATGAGCGCACCACTAGGGTCAAGGAGGCAAAATTGCTAATGGTTAGGCAAAGATATGAGACATTCACCATGTCACCAACCGAGTCCGTAGATTCCATGTTCACTCGGTTGAACAACATTGTGAATGAGCTCAAAGGACTCGGAGTTATTTTTACTAACATTGAAATTGTAAGAAAAATGCTTAGGTCTCTTCTGGAGAGTTTTGACACTCTTGTGACGGTCCTCACCAACTCCGACTTATCATCCACCACACCTACCGATTTCTATGGGAACCTAATCACCCATGAGATGCATCAGAAGGAGAAGGAGGCGGCCGAATCATTAGAGACAAAAAAGAACTTGGCATTCAAGGCCAAC
Organism: Pharus latifolius; assembly: GCA_019359835.1. NCBI lineage: Eukaryota > Viridiplantae > Streptophyta > Magnoliopsida > Poales > Poaceae > Pharus > Pharus latifolius. The sequence goes on from CM033323.1 coordinate 44,460,345, forward strand.
TCCAAAAGGTGATTCAAACGATGGATCCTCCGATGAGGATCTAGCCCTTCTTGTAAAGAACACCAAAAAGATTCTTCGCAAGTTGCACGAGAAGGGACTCAACATCGACACAAGACCAAAGGGGTCAAAGCAAGCAAACTTCAAAGACATCATATGCTATGAATGTCGTGAAAAGGGACATATAGCTTCAAGATTCCCAAATAAGAACAAGCCTTGGGATAAGAAGATGTCGCGCCCCGAGACTGGGACTACGACTACTCCTGTAGAGACCTAGCTCGCTGCAGCTAGTCCCATATATGCATAGCATACACATACCCTTGACGTCCCAGGATAAGTCAAGCACAGGAGTATATCACATTGCAACAGAGTAACTTACAAAATAGTTAAGCAGTGTGGCCTGCTGGCCTTGATATTACATAAGGAGATTACAATGCCTTCACGGCATACATGGTTTAGCAAAATAACATCTACACAGCAGAAGATAGGTGACCCACCCACAAAAGAGAAGTGGACAGCAGAACAACACACATCAGGGAAATGACGGGACTGACGCTCCTCCTTCTGGATCCACGACGTACTCCATGCCTTCATCTTGATTGTTGATCGCTCCGTCTATTGATTTGTAGGTTGCAAGAGTGAGCACTTACGTACTCAGCAAGTCATAGGTAAGAGTAGATACATATAGTAGTGATGACATGAACCTAGACTAGTCAAGAATTATGGATGTTTATAAAATAATCTTTTTCTTTCATACCTCATCTCATGGCAGCACCTTTCATAATATAACATCATCATTCATGTTCACTAGATTATAGTACTACCGCGACACGTCGACACACGACAGCCCACGGTAGTACTCCTTATCATGACAACACATGTCATTTGGGTAATCTTGATTAAAACATATTTTATTTAGAAAATAATACTTGTGTCACACCCCGTGGATTTAATCCACCGCAGCAGACTCCTATAAAACCCGGGAGCTCGGAGTATTCGAATATGTTTTTAACTCTGCAGAGAGGTACCAATTTACCCGCAAGATATTCCACTTTCAAGCCCATCCTATCATAACAAAATGATTAGACCCCTCCTCACAACCATGTGTGAGTGGCAAGGTGGAAATAACAAGAACTTTTGTTATGCATCACTTACAATTCACCCCCGACCCTGTGGCTCTCCGCGAAACACAGTTGTGGTAGGCTGTATCATAACCTCCACCCCACCTCATTTTCCCATTACTGGGTCAAATATCATATCACCTTCAGTGATAGTGGGAGTCATCCTCCAAGTCAATCATCACAACACAACTCATGCAGGGGTTTCATGTACGATCCACATAAGTACTTGTTCAGGCCTGTCCCATACCAGGCTTGCGGTTAGCACGTTGTTCATGCCACTAGACGCACAACACAAGGTTCTAGTCCTTATATGCCAGTGACCAGACCATCCACAACCCTGCACCTTCAGTGCCTGCATTCCTTTGCAGTCTAGCACCTCCAGTGCTACAGCCATCCATACCATTTTCTGGTCACGGCTAGGGGTTTTATTTCATGAATATAAGTATATATATATATACATATAATAGTTCATGGCTCAAAACTTGTTTATTTCACATTTCACAGATAACCAGTCTAGTACTGCCAATTCATAAATCAACCATTCTCAATCTTTCACATGCAATATTGCCTATATTCAAGGTTATGTTTTAGCAACATTTAAAATATAGGTTCAAGATGACCAAGGATATGACTTGCCTTCCGCGTCGTAAGAAACAGCAGTTGATGACGGGTCAACAGCGAAGTCCTCAAATTCAGCTTCTGAATCTGCTCGACCATAAACCAAACAATACACACAAATATTACTTATATATTAAGATGTTTTAGGATCTATATGCAGATATGCTTAACAAGAGTGACTGAACGATATTGAAGATAATTGAGATTACAAGCTGAACTGAGTTGAGATCTAGGGTTTCAAGGATTTGGCTAAGGATGGGTGTTAGATGCTCTTAGGATCTCAAGGTTACAATAAGAACATCAGTTTTGTGGCTGGTTTGATCAAGAACAGCGAATGTCAGCAGATTGACATTCGGATCAAGAATCTGACATAGCTTCAAGGAAAACTAGAGAGCTTATCTCAAGTTATGACAGTAGAAGAAAATGTAGATCATAACTCTACAAATTCAGTGGACAAAGTGGCTTTCAAAATGCACAATCAGAAGTGGGTAAACAAGGCCAATGCCATTGGCTGGCATGCACTGGAATAGTGTCAAAAACTAGGGTTTAGCGGCTAATATAATTCAAGGGCTCAAATCAAGTTGTGATAGAAGAAGAAAATGTTGATCACAACCTCAGGAGTCTAAGGGACAAAGTTATGCCCAAAATGCACATCTGGAAGGGAGTGAAAAGGGCTAATGCCACTGACTGACATAGTCTGGCATTGATCTTGACATGGCCAGAAACTAGGGCTTGGCATAACTTTTGATCTAGAGCTCCAAATGATGCACCACTTTGTCTGGGAGGTAGGCAATGATAACAGGAATAAATCATTCAACAGGATCTAGGGCAGAAGATGGCCAGAAGGTGATGAAATTCAGTGATGAACTGAGGTGAACTAGTTGCACTGGAGCAGTTCTGGACAAGATTTTGGCATGGCTATAACTTGAATTCTGGGCAGTTTCAGAGATCGAGCTAGAAGGAAAAAATGTTCAGGAGGTTGAAGCACACCTGAATGACAAAGTGGATGAAGCTGCAACGGCCAGGAATAGGTTTTCCGGTGATCGACTCCGGAGAAGAACACTGCCATTTGGGGGTTTTTGATACAGGCCGAATGAACTTAATTCCAAGCTCAGGAAGTGAAAGAGAGATAAGAGGAAACTACTTGCACGATCAATTTGGCCGGAGGATGGCCGGAGAAGCCTGGCGACGATCGCCGGTTTCTGGAGAAGCTCAAAATTGGGGAAAGCTTCGATTGAAGCTCAATCTGGAGATATTGATGCATAGGCTTGCTGGAAATGAGTCACTGATCATCTTCTTCACAAAATCGAGAGCTAATTCGGGCTGAATTAAGCTACATTGCAGAAACAGGGTAAACGGCAATTCCGGTGATCGCCGGCGTTAGAGGTCACCGGTGAGCAATTAAATGGTACAGCATGATGAGTGAGATGAGAGGAACTCACTGGTGCTGTTAATTTGGCAGGAGATGCTGCGGTTGAGGCTGTCACCGTGAGGCCTCGAGCTGGTCTCGCCGGAGAAGAAGACTAAGACAGAAAATCTGAGGCTTTGCTGGTTCCAAGTGAGGTGTGAAGGAGCTACTGAGTACAGGGATGCTTAAATAGGCAGGCGAAGCTGCAAGGGGGAACAGCGAAGTAATTGGCTGCTGTGATGAGATGGAGATGGGTTGCGTGCTGAGCATCAGCGGCGAAGACACAGCATTAACCGGTGATGCGACGGCGACAACGGCTCTGCAGTTGATCATCATGTCGGTTCATCGGGACATGGCAAGCTGGAGCAAGCGGTGGCGACAACATTGGCGCAGCAAGGCAACGTGGCAGTGAATTGCTGACAAAAGGCTGCTGGTCGCGCGCGGGAGCAGGCGCTGGTCGTCGATGTTGCAGTGGCGCTGCCACGACATGGCTGGAGCGAGGACACGTGCGCACCGGCATGCACGGTCACAAGTGCGGCGAAGCCTCGCCGGCGACGAGCAGCTACGGCGCACAAGCACAGCAACTCTGGTCGTGAGCACAGCAAACGGCCTGGTCGAATTTGGGCTTGATTGCAATTTCCAATTCTTGATTTGGACTGAACTGTAAATCTGGAGATTTGGAAGGTTTGATCTGATTTTGATTCTGCTGTTTTGGTATACTTAATTCCACAAATGATTTGGCACAGATTGAAGATAAAATTTGAGACATTTGGATGACTTTTGATATGAACTGAAAACAGAGTAGATTAGGGTAAAATAAGTCTGAATCTTATTGATCTCGAATTCTGGGATTTAGGGTTTGATTTTGAGATACTCATAAAAGAAGAATTTGTATTGAAAAGCATTTGGGAGGTGTTCCCTGAATCAGATTTGAATTTGGAGATGATTTGCAACATTTTGCCTTTTCTGGCTTTTAGAAAATCTGGAAAAAGGACTGATCTGCGATACTCTTGGACTGATTTGTGAAAAAGGTTCAGATGGTGAAATCTGGCTGCCAACTTTTTGGATTAAGGTATTGGCATACCCTTGATCATAATCCAGGAATAATCTGGTCTGAACTTGGCTAAGATTTTGATTAAATCTGAATTTCTGAAACTTAGGGTAAAAGGTAATAACAGATATTCTGTTTTCGAAAACAGAAAAGAGTTGATAATTCTGGAAGTTAGGGATAGAATTGAATCTGGGTTCTGAAGGCTTTTAGGTTTAGGATAACTGATAGATCAAATCTGGCAAGTCAGATCTTGACTTGGGGTCACAGGATAGATTTGGAGATTTTAGGGCTAGAACAGAATAAAGCTGAGGCTGATTTGGCTGATCTAGAAGAGACATATGCATGCATGATTTTTAAGAAAGAAACTTTTCACCCCAAAACTCAGGTGTTACAGAAGAAGAAAGATCCTAAGAAGAAGACATTCTTCAAAAACAATGGCGGAAATCAAGAAGCATGCTTTAGAGAATGGATGTCTGGAGAAGAGAGCTCCGATTCCAACTCCGATGAAGAGGGTTGTTCCAAGAAGCTAGCCAGATTAGCTCTTGGCAACAACAACACATCGACAAGTTCATTCTTTTTCTTTATGGATAAAGGTGATGAGAAGGTACATTCTCTTGACCCTTCATATGATGATCTAGTTGAAATTATTAGTGAATTAAATGATGCTTTTGGAATCACAAAGAAAAAGAATAGAGCACTTAAAGAAGAGCACTCTTCTTTACTTGCTCTTTACTTCAATTTACAAGAATCTTGTGAAGGTCTTCTCATCAAGGATCTCACTAACTCACCAACTACGGTAGATGTAGTTATTTCTTGTGACTTAGTTGATGATATAACAAATGTAGTCTCTAAAATTGATATGTCAACTAGTTGTAATGATTTAATCGATATACCATATTCATCTAGCTCTAGTAATAAAGATTTGCAATGCCATGAAATAATCTTAAATGAAAACAATGAACTAAAGACTCAAATCAAGAAACTTAGTAAAAGTTTAGAAAATTGTTACAAAGGGAAAGCATCTCTTGATCTTCTTTTTAGTGAGCAAAAATGCTCAATTAGAAAAGAAGAGTCCCAGTCCTACAAATCTCTTAATGAACTACCGACACTACAACACGGTAGGCCAGCGCAAGCTGTAAAACTGCTGGGAAAAACTTTTTTTCCCAGCAGTCCTACAGATGAAAATATAATTTTGATTTTTCACCGATGTGTCAGCTAGGAAAAGTTATTATTTTTAGCAGATCTACTGCTAGGAATAAATAATATATAGCAAGCTGTAGATCAGTTTGAGAAAAATATTTTTTTAGCAGATCTACAGCTGAGAATATTTTTTCCGCTGGGAAAATTTTTTTTTACCAGCAGTTCTATAGTTGAAAATATAATTTTTATTTTTCACCAATATACCAGCTGGGAAAAATTATTATTTTTAGTAGATCTACCGCTAGGAATAAGTAATTTATATATTTTTGGCGTAAAACTGAAAATTTTGAGCAGAATAATAACAGATTTATTATTTTGGGAGGGAAATTTTCATGAAAAAATATTTTCTGCAGATTTGTTGGTTTTGCGCCAAATATAAAATCTTCCTCTGCAGATTTTTAGTTACCTTCCCTGCTTCCCTCAATCGGTTCTCCAATCCATCCCACCGAGGATTAAACCTCTCTCCGACCGCCGAGAAAACCCCAATCAAACCTCCTCCACCAACCTCCCCCAATCCTCTCCATCTCCAGTTCTCCGGCCGCCGAGAAAACTCCCCCAATCAACCCTCCTCCATCGACAAACGTCCCCCAATCCTCTCCATCTCCAGCTCTCTGCCGATAAACCTCCCCAATCCAACCTCCTCCACCGAGAAACCACCCCCAATCCTCTCCATCTCCAGCACTCCGCCGAGAAACCTCCCCGATCCACCTCCTCCACCGAGAAACCACTCCCAATTCGCCGAGAAACCTCCCCAATCTTTGATCTGGTCTCCCACCATGCGTGAGGTGTCTCGCGGTGTGGCCCTCGAAACGCTAGCGACAGGGTGTGCGGTGTACGGCAGAGGTGGAGCGACAGCAGTGAAGCAGGTGCGCAATAGAGGGGTGAGGCGCGAGGCACCAATCCGAGGTAAGCAGAACTATTCCAACACTTCTGGTTGCAGTGTTCTTTTCCTGGCTTTGCAATGTTGCATGCTGATGAACTCCAGATGCATGTTTTATCATTGCTAAAGACTGCCGAAATCTTCAGAAATAGACTGCTTAAATCTTGGAACAGTTGCAACTATCAAGTATATCAAATGATATGATAGGAAATTATCCATTGTACTTAGACTCAGAGCATATTAAAGATCTAGCATTTTGTGCCTTGTGTGGAAGAGTTCAAGTTTATTCTCTTGTGATTGATTCAAACACCAACCAAGAAAATGCTGGCAACACTCAATTAGAAACTCCATTTCAGAACAAACACTTCATTAGAACTAGATCTTGATCAAGATAACTAGAACTGAAATGTTAGAAGGCATAGTTTTTAAGAAACAATTGAAATGTTTGAATGCACAATTTAAATATTTTTTAGAAATTTACAACCACACATTTCACGAGTGATGAAATACTAATTACAGACTAGCTCAATTTACATGAATAGGGTGTTTCGAAAGACCAGCTCAATTTGGTTTTGCAGAAAGATCATTCTAATTCGGTTGTGTTTTACTAGATATACATCTGATCAACTCAGATAAACCCAGATGCTCATAGGACTTAGCTTGGACCGAACCCACCTTGATAGATTTGATCTTTTGGTAGGGTAGCCTAACCCGTAGTTTGCACATGTCTATCTCCAACTACCCTATGAGTCTATTCACTCCCTCTTTTTTTTATATTGAAGAGTGTAAATTGTATTTCAATTTCTTAAACTTCTGTGGTATGAAAGTAAGATATCAATTACTACCATGTAACTTGGATTTATATAATTTTTTGTTATATACTAGCTCCATTGTAAAACTATAGCCATTATAGTTTGGAAGGGAGGGTGTAAGTATTGAAGTAGAGATTGCATGAGCTGGATCTTGCATGAAGCTATCTATTAGCCTATACTAGATGCAAATTAGGGATGTATTATCCAATACCAAGCTATCTATTAGCCTATACTAGATGCAAATTAGGGATGTATTATCCAATACCAGGTCTACATTTGACCATCCAATATTATTATGAACAACTTGCACGTTTAGAAATTAATCAATACATGAAGTGATTAGTTGTAATTTTGCCAGTTGGATCCATGCATATGGCAGTGAAGTAAACCATGACCTAAATAAATCTGCACATTTAGAAATTAATTGATTCATCCATCGGCTGATTGATCTATAAAATTAGTTGAGTTGACATTTGACGATATTGCATCGCGACCAAGAAGCTCGTAACTAGTACTAAGTTGGTAGTACTATTGATTTGACCTAACGCTAATTACAAGTGCATTAGAAGTAATATATTATGAACAACTTGCACTTGCAATCTTACAAATTAACTGTATGTGAAGTGATCACCGGTTCAAAAACAGTGATCACTTAGCCCTTAAACTTAATGTTACAAAGTAGCGTCGACCAAGAAGTGTGTATCATCAAGAAGTGTGTATCATGTTACTGCCAAAAAAAAAACAAAAGAAAAATAAATTATGCTCTTAGCCCTTAAACTTGTATGATTGTATTATTTAGGTTTCCAAATTCAAAATTTAACTTACCAAATTAGGTCCCTAAATTTTCTTGTTAATTTAGCCAATAAAATTGTCTACATCATTCAATTTTTTTCATTTCATAGGTATTGAAATTAAATACAAATTTTATGTTTTAATGTCTTTTTATTTTCTTGAACTTGAGAACTTTCACATATGTAAATCGGAATCTGAATTCAGCTTATAATTCTGGTGCCAAAAAAAAAACCAACCAACTATACCAAAATGACAATTTTCAGTTTCAGATCTCGGATTTTTTTAGATTATATGCACTGAATTTACACCCCTAAATCTATCATTGTGTGGCATCATATGCTTGGTTATGTTAGTGAATACCTTGCAACTAATCTTTACCATGTTGTGAATCAGAGAGATTGGTTTGAATTCACTGACTAGAGTTGGGTTCTCTTTTCTAGACATAGGAATGATGAATGCTGAACTTGTTACTTCCAAATTTAGCCTGTGTTCATAGAAGTCATTGAAAAGGTTCATCAGATCTTGCTTGAAAACTGGTAAAAAATGTTTATATAATTCATAGATGAATACATCTAGATCTAGATTCTTATTGGATGTTGCCTTGTTTTAACTGAATATTGATAATATTTCCTCATACATAAAAGACTTGGTTAATGAAGCTAGACTCTTATATTATATTAATGAAGCTCAGTTGATATGTGATTATGTCTCAAATAACTCATGCATTCTTGCTATCCGCAGATGGTTCCCTGTTCCTAACAATTGTTTAGTATTGATAAAAAGTAGCTTCCTTATCTTTATCCATGTGCGTAGTATCGAACCCCATGGACTCTATCTGGATGTGGCTTTACCCAAACTTGTTTGGAAATATTTTTGAGGGGCATTTGCAGCGAAAGTTGCTATAATGTACTGCTGCTGCATATCCTTGATATTATTTTCTTTACTGGGCGGTCATTTTCAATCTAGTAGCAGTTGTAAAACTACCAACAGTTACCATTGAAGTTTCTGAAACATATTATCATATTTTGTTCTCATGCTTTGCGATTGAAATTTCGTCTTTGTGTGGTGATATATTACTCCTGCATTTTGCTGAAGATCTTTTGTGTGTGTGTATTTAAATTTCAGTGACACCACTCCCTCACATTGCAGAGAAGTAGTTTATGTTCCAAGAAAATTTCAGCATTTTAGTTTATTTGGGGATGAGAAACATGATTATGGAAATTCATTGCTACGATTACCCACCACGATGCCTCTAATCACACCTCCCCTAACTTATGTTTTTTGTTCTTAAATTGCATTTGTATTTTTTTGCCTTGAAAGTTGTTTCTTCAATCTACTTTCTCTGTTTGCATAATTTCAGATTTCATAGATTGGACTTCCAACTTGGAGATTGTTTCTGTCAGGTTTTATCTTTGGAAAAAGTAGTTGCAATCAGGTAATATTATTATTATTTTTGTTGTTATATGATTCTTGTTTATGCTATTTGTTTATGAACAAGGAGTTTGTTTGCTATAGATTCTTTGAGAAGTATGTCAAAGAGAGGAGCTAACGTGGTTATTGTGCAAATATTTTAGTTCATTTGGAGTAATATAGCATTGGTATGAGCTAGTGATTTAGATATGATATTTAGAGATTCAAATTATAACTCCAAATTTTTGTAACTGGCTATGGTATAAAGATTTTAGTTTATTTGGAGTAATATAGTATCAACAAGAGTTAGTCATTTAGATATGATTTTTATAAATTCACGAGTATGGATAATGTGCACACTAATAATGCTATATTTTGAGTAGTTTCCATCACTAATCACCCTTAAAAAGTTCTATATGTCTGGAAGGCTGGACACAGTCAATCATTGGATTCCATAATAGTTGGTGCACATGGTCCTAAAAAACATCCATTTGTATATGCGTATAGATAGTCTTTCATTATTCTTTGTGATATTGACCACATTGACCATATTTCTGATCCCTATTTGCATTTCAGTGGGTTGGTCTGGTATGAGAAGTTTTGGTAAAGAGTATATTACTGCATTTCTAATTCGTGAATTTCTAATGATCGCCGTGTCCTGCATGTGGGATCCTCTACTATTCTATGTTCTTTCCGAAAGTGTGCCAATCCTTATGTTGTGTGGATTTCTAATGATCTATGTTGCATTTGTATTTTTTTGCCTTGAAAGTTGTTTTTTCAATCTACTTTCTGTTTACATAATTTCAGATTTCATAGATTGGACTTCCAACTTGGAGATTGTTCCTGTTAGGTTTTATCTTTGGAAAAATTAGTTGCAATCAAGTAATATTATTATTATTTTTCTGCTATATGATTCTTGTTTGTGCTGTTTGTGCTATATGATTCTTGTTTGTGCTATTTTATCTTTAATAGGATTCCCGCTAAAAGCATACATGTACTGTAATGTGCTTCCCCATGGGTATCTGGTAACCACGTATGTAGGGGTATAATTGGCAATTTGACAGCATAAGCAATAAGGATGCCAAAATAAAATAGTATTTCCAATGCCGAAGGATATGACTGATTAATTAATCTTTCCAAATCTAATCTTGGTTCGTTGGAACCATATAAGCCCATACCTAAAACTCCGATTAGGAAAAAAATGGAACCGCCCGCAATGTACAAAATAAACTTTGTAGCTGAGTATAAACGTCTCTCCCCCCCCCCCCCCCCACATGGATAAAAGTAAGTAAACAGGAATTAATTCTAACTCCCACATGATAAAAAAAAGTAAAAGGTCTCGAGAAGAAAATAATCCTATTTGACCACTATACATTGCTAGCATCAGGAAATAGAATAATCGCGAATTCCGGGTAACTGGCCAAGCCGCTAAAGTAGCTAAAGTAGTGATAAATCCTGTCAATAAAATAGATCCTAATGAAAGTCCATCAATTCCCAATCTCCAGTGGAAATCGAAGACATCTATCCATTTTAAATCCTCCCTGAATTGGACTAAGGGATCCTCCAATTGGAAATGATAACAGAATGCATAAGTCATCAGAAGGAATTCTAATAAACAAATAGATATAGTATACCACCTAACTATTTTGTTTCCCCTATGAGGGAAAAATAAAATTAATGAACCTGCAAATATTGGAAAAACTACAAGTATTGTTAACCAAGGAAAATAACTCATGATAAAGTGATAAAGACAAGATACGTTTTGACCAGAAAAGCCCGTGCTCGAAATAATCGAGCACGGGCTTTTTCGGTAAAGAGGAATCAGACGATTCAAGTGGAGTTTTTTGTAATCTATCAATAAGATAGAGCCATGCTGCGGGTTGTTTCAGGCCTTAAATAAACACGGACACTTAAAAAATCTGTTGGGCAGGCAGATTCACATCTCTTACAACCCACACAATCTTCGGTTCTCGGCGCGGAAGCAATTTGCTTGGCTTTACATCCATCCCAGGGTATCATTTCCAATACATCCGTTGGACAAGCTCGTACACATTGAGTGCATCCTATACATGTATCATAAATTTTTACTGAATGTGACATTGGATTTATAAATTTTCCTTTTCAACATAAAAATTTCGATCTGGTAAAAATAAAATTAGTACTATATGAATGAGTCAATTGTATTGTAGACACCAGACAAAGCAATGATTTATCCAAACTTCAACAAACAATGCAATATGTTTTTTAATTTGTGAGAAAATATGAAAAGAGCCAAGAGACTTGAATTTTGGACTTCAACAATCATGATTATACGAATTGTACATGCGAATTATAATTAGCCGATAAATTGGCTATTGTGTTTTTGTCATAAATTATTGCAATATTCAAATTGCAATATCAATTAATTGAAAAAAAAATCAATCAATATTCAATCAATAAGTAAAAAACAATACTATGTTTGCTATAGATTCTTTGAGAAGTATGTCAAAGAGAGGAGCTAACTAGTGGTTATTATGCAAATATTTTAGTTCATTTGGAGTAATATAGCATTGGTATGAGCTAGTGATTTATGTATGATATTTAGAGATTCAAATTGTAACTCCAAATTTTTGTAACTGGCTATTGTATAAAGATTTTAGTTTACTTGGAGTAATATAGTATCAACAAGAGTTAGTGATTTAGATATGATATTTATAAATTCAAATTATAACACCAAATTTCTGTACTTTCTAGTCTTATATTGATCAAATTCTTGTTAATAGGCTCTTCTATTCCCATGTTGCATAGGTGGATGAATGTTCAGGACTATTTTGACCAAAATAATAAAGTGCAAGGACTCAAGTGATCAGTGATCAGCAACAAAGTGGATTCCATAATAGTTGGTGCACATGGTCCTAAAGAACAAGGGTTTTGAGTATGGATAATGTGCACACTAATAATGCTATATTTTGAGTAGTTTCCATCACTAATCACCCTTAAAAAGTTCTATATGTCGGAAGGCTGGACACAGTCAATCATTGTATTCTAAAAGGCATGCATGCCCTTTAATTTATAGGTGTTACACAATGTATCCACTAAACAGAAAAAATAGTAGTCTTATGTTATATAGTCATAACTATTTAACAGTTTTGTATCTATCTCTTTAGATAGACATTAGTGAATTTTTTATAATTTTGGTGCATAGATGTGAAATGTATGGAAATACTCCTAGTTATGTGATTGTGTTTGTGCATATATATACTCCTACAGAATCCGCAGGTTAGATCCATTGTGGTGTTGGTGCTTCTGCATGAAGCTGAAACCACTTTTACACTAAAGAATTTGATGTGTTTTAACAGCTCTAACTTCAAGTTTACAAATACTCATAAAGTTAGAATTATTTATATGGCTATGTCATTGATTACAACTACAATTACCTTCTATTATAAGATGTAAATTTTATTTAAAACAACAAAATAATAGTCTTTTGTCAAACACTATCAGAACTCTAGTTTTTAGTATATGTTGCAGTAGAGTTATATCATATATGACTTTAGTTTCTCTATGATAGAAGTTGAATCCAAAACTTACCAAACTAAGTCTTGAACATCAATTCTTTAAAACTAGCATTTAATTTTTTTTGAAATATTATTTAACTTGGAAATCAATGATTTAGAGGGACCAATAGTATATTTTTTTGGCATACAATGTTAATCATATAAGTCTTTAGACTCTTAATTGGAGAAGTTAAATATCAAATGAGTTTCTATTTTCATTTTGGTGAGAAAAATTGGACAAGTAGGAAGAAAGTCTCACCAATTGTGTGCCTTAATTTGAATTTTTTATGGTTTTTAGAAAAGTAATTTTTACCCCTAATCCCATATTTTTCAATTTTCCTGGTAGATCTATATTTTTTCCATTTAAGTACTTATATTTGTTTGCAGGTTGTAATTATGCCTTTGTGTCGTACACTTTCCTTTTCACAATTTAAGAATATTTTTATTTTTCTATATTTCACAATATAAACCTTACTATAATTCCAATATATTATTTAGTACATGTTTGACTTCTTTATCCTCTATGGTATCCTCTCACGCCTCCATTTACATTTTTTCCTCACACATCCAAACTTTATATAATAGAGGCATCATTAATTTATTATGATTATTTTCTCTCATTCAATACTCTTAATTCGCATGTGAATAAGAAGTAAACTTATATTATGAATCAAAAGAAGTATTTCAACAATGAATAAATGACTATATAGAATGATGTTATTGCTTGCTTACATGAACAATAACATGGTGTGATGGGCCAATACTTACCTTATCAAATTGTATTTTGCTATCCAATTTTTGTAGTTAGCTGAGATTATTATTAAAATTAACCTAGTAATTTCAAATCACTTTGGAGAGAAATTTTTGCAGTAAGCTATTACTTCTTTCTAAATAGGAAGTATTTGTTAACCCTCCCTCCCCCATCTATTTGTGTTCTTGTTTATAAACTCATTTCAGACTAAAATCCGTATTAAACTAGTAATGATACTAGCTGATTTTATTTCAGATATACTAGCTGATTCTTACAGTAAGCCATATAATAAGGAAAGACTACGAGGATTTTAAGGTCTTTGGCATTTATTATGGACAAGCGTTGGATGAGTGCGGCTAGGTAGAAATCAAACACTCAGTCACTAAATCAAATACAATGCTACTTTATGTGATTCTTTTGATTGAAACTAATGATAATTAAATGTAGGTACTCAACTGAATATAGCCAAGGCATAAAGGACTTCATAGAGTTTGCTTTTGCAAATTCTGCAAAAGCAAATGAAATTCTCTACCCTTGTAGAAAATGTGTGAACTGTGTTTGGAGAGAAGTTGAAGTTGTTTATGAACACTTGATTTGTGATGGGTTTTTAGAAGGTTACACCAAGTGGATATTTCATGGTGAACAAACATCATTGCACAGGACAAACAAGAAATCTAATATAGAAAATGTTCCTAATATGGATAGTGAGCCGCAGCTAGATGAGATCACTGAAATGATTCATGACATAGGATATGGATACCAAGAAGTTGGTGATATAGGTGGTGATGGTTCTGATTCGGAGGATCAAGATGTAGATGTTGAGACATTCTATAGGTTAGCAAGTGATGCTAGTCAAGAGCTCTACCCTAGGTGCAAACTCACAAAGCTACAATTTATTGTGAGGCTCCTTCACATAAAATTCCTAGGTGGATGGAGTAACAGTAGCTTTGATTTGTTATTAGACTTACTGAAGGAAGCATTTCCAAAGAATGCCACAATGCCAAAAAACTTCCATGATGCAAAGAAGATGGTGAGAAGTCTCGGGTTGGGTTATGAGAATATTGATGCATGTGAACATGACTGTATACTATTTCGGAAAGAGCATGCAAATATAGACTCATGCCCAAAATGTGGAACTTCCAGATGGAAGATAGAAAAGAAGAGCCTTGATGGGAAGCGAATACACAAAATTCCTATAAAGGTTCTGTCGACGATTCAGACTCGGAGTCCTCAGCTGAACTTATGCAGAATTTGTAATTGTGAGACCTTTCAAGATGACCCTTCGGGAAAGTATGCTGAACAATAGTGAACAGGAGCACAGAGAGTTTAGACAGGTTCGGGCCCTCGATGGTGGGAGTAAAAGCCCTACGTCCTGTTGAGATTTCACTAAGTGTGGTAAAAGGTTTACAAATGGAGGGAAAAGTCCTCACAGGTGAGGATTTTTCCTGTAAAAGTGTACAAGGATAAGCCAAAGAAGGCTTACTAAAATGCTATATGAGGTGGGCCGTAGACTTGGCTAACTTGGATGATTTTGGGTTTTTTGATCTTCCGATCTCTCGGTTGATGTTTCGGATGATCCCCCCCCCCCCTCCTTGATGCTCCATGCCATCCTTTTGTACTGTTTGAAAGGGTGCCATGTAGAGGAAACTGTATCAAACAGTTGCACGGACGGTTGGATGCGGTTTTTTGGAACTGCTCTTAACCTCCACGCAGGTTAAACACGTGTTATTCATGGATAACTGTATGTGTTAACCTTCTGACGGTTGATTCTCCACGTGTAGGAATCTTCGGGATACTTAGAATATCCTGTTGTACGGGCAACCGAAATAGATAGATCCCAAGTATCCTGATCGGCAGATGTTCTGACCGCGGGATATTGGCTGACTGCGCAATATCCCGAATGTGTAGTTCGCGTATAGCCTACGAACTTCTGACCGCGCAAGGCTTACGGTCTGACCGTGTAAAGCTGCGACCTGATCGCGTAAAGCTTGCGACCTGATCGCGTAAAGCTTGCGACCTCATGGTGATGCCCCTCAGAATAGCTTGAGTTCGCATCACCAGATACATGTCTGGTTCGAACTTGTCTTGAACCAAAAGTTTATTAGAAATGACCCGGGTGTCAATCCTCGTCAGCTAGCCCCCAAATTCGAAGAAAACGAAGAGACGTGTTTATTTCGAATTTAAAAACCGTGCATTGGATTTTTAACCCGGCCCTTTAACTTCTCCACTTAGTGGCGCACTAAGTGAAAACGGTTGGTTTTTCAAGACGAGTTCTGACATTACGTGACGGGCAATGATAGCGCCGTAGAATTGTTTTTATCTCGAGGTAAAATTGTAAATGTTTTAGCAAAACTCGAGGCGTCCGGAATGCAAACCGTCACCCAGGCAGCTATAAATACCAGACCCCTGGACATGTAAAGATCTACAATTTCCCTCTCACGTCTAAGTCTTTTTCTTGTTATCCTGCCTCCTTCTTTTTCACATACCCCTCCCAATGGCAGATCATGAAATCATCGAGATTGAGAGCGATGAAGGGGAAATTGTCGAACAAGGGTCTCAAACGAATGAAGTCCTGTCTCCCTTAAAGAAGAAACCCAAGGTTGACGAAGGATCTTCCAGTGGAACAAAGGTGAAGAACGTAGCGAGTTTCTTTCTTCCTTCAGTTCCTTTGACCCTCCCCGTTCATGCCTCTCGGCAAGTTAGGCCTTTATCCTTAGGAAAAGATCCCTTCACATCCAATTCACCCATCCTTTTGGGTGATCAACATCCTGGTCGGCAAGCGGTGACTATCCCTCGATCAGATGATTGCCGTATTGGGTTGGCGAAGCAATCTTCTTCTGGGAAGGTTGCTCTTCCACCATATGATGATCTTCCTCCCAAGATGGGTGTATCAACTGGTTATGCACCGGGACAGGTAACAATTCTTCTCCCTTTTTGCTGATAATTTTAGTTAGTATGACTAACTTTTGCAAAAATGTAGGAGGTAGGAGGCCCCAGCGATCAGCCTTCTGCTGCTCCATCTCTTCCTTCCGGACAGACCCTTCTGGAAGAGAAGAATGCCCTGGAGAAGAAGACCAAGGAGATGGCCTCGAAGATTCTGCGTTTAGCAGAATGTTTTGATCGATCCCGAGAAGAGGCGCACCATTTCCGTCGAGAGAGGGACTTCGCTCAGCAACAGCGAGAACTCTCTGACTTGATTAGGGACAATAGTGCGTCTGTCGTTAGGGACGATATAGATAGACTTAGGGTAGTTGCTAGTTCCCTGGGGGTTGTCAGTGTAGACCCTACTGACAACAACATGTCCCTTGGGGAACTTTGTAAACTTCTTTCGGAGCAAGTCGATGTTTTGATCGACTGCATCCCTTTTGTATGTAAAGAATGTAAGAAATAAAAGTTCTTTATTTCTCATGAAATGTTCTCCACATCTTCTGTGCGAAAATATAGCCATGAACTTTACGTTCGCGACCATTCATACACAGGAAATTTTAGTTCTGCGATCAAAATCACTTTTAAGAAAAAAGTACCGCGACCTGCCCTGATTCCGCGATCAGTTTCAAAGCCGCGGTCAGAACTAAGGTCCTTTTACGCTTTCAGTTTCCAAAACAAAGAAGTCTTTTTGTTTCAGATCCGACGCCTGAGTACTTTATCGGGTCCATCAGAGACAGTATCCATTATGGGAAATGAATAAAGCATTCAATGGAACGTTTGAAATGAGCCGTTTACTCATTAATGTGTCGCCTTGGGTCTATAAAAAGAGCAGATGTCTTCTCAAAGAAGCCACACAGCTAAAAACCCTTATTATTCCCGCCGCTCAAAACCCTCATTTTCTTCAACCTTCGTCTTCCCCAAATCGCCAGCTTCCCCTTTGATTCTACACCAAAGATGGCGTCCTGGAGCAGATCCATTCACCATTCTGAGGAGAGCCTGATGGCATTAGAGAAGGAGGAGATCCTTTCTCCGCGGCTGCTCATTAACTGGCGACCTGCGGAGAAGGACCAAGAAACCCCAACTGTCCAAGAAGGCGAGTTGGTGGTTTTGAGGAGTATTTGCGTTGCGGGTTCCGATTCCCTGAGAGTCGGTTCCTTAAGGATGTCCTTGAACATTACGGGTGGGAACTGATCAACCTCCACCCCAACGCGATGCTGATCCTTGCAGTATTCCAGCACCTTTGTGAAGCCTTCGTCGGAATATATCCCAGCGTGGATCTTTTCCGACGATTTTACATTTCGGCGTGGTCGAAGAGTACCAACGCCGCTGGATGCATCTACTTCCGGCTGAGGGATAAAAAGGAGTATCCCTCCCCACCCCTACGAGATTCTGTGCATGGGTGGCACCAAAGGTGGTTTTACTGCTCTCCACCATCCGAAAGCAGTTTATGGTTCGAAAACTCGCGACCGGAGAAGTCGAGCGAGTTAGACATTCCTCCGGCGATGAACTCGGAGCTTTCGAAGCATGCCGAGGTGATTCTTCACTTGGTCAATGAAGGATTGACGGCTCGAGATATCATTCGAGACTTCGTGAAGAACCGGGTGAGTCCCCTGCGTGAAAGGGCTCATCCGGCGTGGGAGATTAGGTCCATGGGTGATAGCACCCTGGACTACAGTCAAGGTATTTATTTCTTTGGTGCTGAACTTTCTCCTTTTTGAATTGTACAAATTCTGACTTGAGTTTGGGAACAGTCCTGCCTTCATCCGAGATTGAAAGGCGGACCAACTCCCTCCTTAGGACCTACAATTCCGATGTAGAGGGCCCTAAGGGATCACCTCGCCCGCAGAGCTTGATTCACGCTGGTGATGACCTCAGACAGGAGCACCGAAAGGTAATTTCCTTGTCCAGCTTTGGCTCTGCAGGTCTTGTGCGTGTCCAGTGCTAATCCCTTGTAATGGACTGCGAACCAGCTCCTAGGGAAGTTTGCGGATGCGACGTTCCCAAGTGAAAATGTCGGCTCTCCGAAGAAGCCGACGGCGAAGAATGTGAAGAAGGTCTCTCAGAGACCCAGGACAAAGAGTCCTGCCCCTAAGAAGACCAAGCTAAACCCTGGGGAGGGGTCTTCACGAAGCATTCCTCGTCCCGCAAGAAAGACTGCGGTAAGATATCGCATTCCTGCTACTTTTTCAGGCGCGACATGGAATCACTTCTTCGTCGTACAGGGAGAGGGGAGCGAGGAGGAAGAGGATGACGTTCCTCTGATCCTTCGAAGGAGGAAGATCGCGGATCTTCCATCCAGCGATGCCCCAAGCTGCCCCGCAGAGACCACTACTACCGAGGAGGTGGTCGTGGAAGATCCTGCGACCACCGAAAATCTTGTGGTCGCGGGTAACCCTCCAATTCCTGAAGCCCCCGAGGTTTCAGGGTCAATTATCTCTGCTTCCCTGGTCGAAGGGACGACCAAGGTAAGGAATCTTTTTCGGCCGTTCCTTCTATGACTCTTTCTGCACATTTGTCAAGTTAATGTATATACAGGGAGGAGAGCTTCCCCCTGGGACCACTGGGGGTTCCAGGGAGGAAAATCCTCCTCCTCTGCGAACAGAGGAGGAGGTGGATGAACAAAGGCCAGCTATGATGGTTCCAGCAACTCTGGAATCGCCAAGGCCTTCAGATGCAGCCCCACCAGTTAGCCCGGTGGCCCAGGTAAAGATCTTTTTATGTGTTTTTACCTGTTCCCTAAGAATATGCCTATAACATGACATTTCCAGGGGGGTGCTGCCTTGTTTACCATAAGGAAGGCGAGAACCGGAGACGGCTCTCCTTCGCAAGGGGAATTTTCCCAGAAGTCCCAGGAACGAATGGGATTTCAAATAAGGTAAGAGCTCTTACTTGACAGTAATCTTAAATAAAAGTTGCCTGACCCATTCTTCCTGTTAGGCAAAAGAAGACAGTGCCTAACCCTTCAACCGCCTCTGGGGAGGTTGAAACTAGGGCTGATGAGGGAGCCTCTAATGAAGAGCGCTCTACTCCCGTGGTTCAGGAAGTCGTCCGGACCGCGGGAGGTGAAACAAGTATAGGGATCGGGTCACAACCAGTAGCCTCTGGGGGTGGCGTCCAGCCGGCACTCCCGCCAACTATCCCTGTAGTGAGCACGTCGGAGGCTCTAGCGAGGATTCCCGCTGAACTGAATGATGCCGTTTTACAAAAGTTTATGAAGGTATAATAAGACTCTGCTTCCGTGCCTGAATTATACTTAGGACACCTTTGACCTTCTTCTTTGGCACCACAAGGATTGTCCTGGCTAACAAGCCATTCGCGTGTTGTGATGGCTAGTACAGAAGCCATTCAAAAAGAACGCGATAGCTTGCGCAGGTGAGTACCATTACCCTCTGGTTAACATGGGTATATCTTGGTTGTGACTGCCTTGATTTTGTTGCAGAGAGGTTGCATTCTTGAAGAAGGAGGTGGCCGGTTCAGTCTCAATGCTTAAGAAACAAGAAACTGAACTCAACAGACTTCGATCAGAGAATGCTGGTAAGCCGATTCCTGACTAGGAAGACTTGAATCCATAATATGCGAATAATCTTCTCTCTCTGTACAGCGCAAGCAGGTCGAATTACGCAGCTCAGTCGAGACAAGGAGATTCTTGAATCCTCGATTCGCCACACCGATCGGGCAATCAAAGAACTGAGCCTCCGGATCTTCGAAAAACTAAAGGCCGTGGCTGATCTTTTGAAGACCGATGTGGTAGAACTGAGGCAAGACAACCTCAGTATAAATGACTGGACATCGCTGCTTACTGCCCAGGCGGATTCACTGCTTGAGTATCTCCCTGGAGATACACGGCGACGCGAAGAGGAGATCAGAACCAGGGTTCGATCAGCCGCAGCAGCCGTACTCAGCCGGGTTCGACTTCACCATGGCCCAGATGCAGATCTGAACGCATTGGTGGGTCTGGTTGAGGTCGAGAGTGAAGAGCTGCTCGATGCAGTCATAGAGGAAGTCCAGCCCCTAGTAGATAAACTCCTGACTGAGCTGGGGATCGAATGATCCTTATTTTTGTAACCAAACAATTGT
Source organism: Pharus latifolius (assembly GCA_019359835.1). Classification (NCBI taxonomy): domain Eukaryota; kingdom Viridiplantae; phylum Streptophyta; class Magnoliopsida; order Poales; family Poaceae; genus Pharus; species Pharus latifolius. Next base: position 44,480,926 of record CM033323.1, read on the forward strand.
AATTACAATGCAATGTATGTAAAACTATATTTTTTTTTTTTAAAAGAAAGTGCATATTCACATCATAAGTTTCATACTATAAGTATATTCCTCTAGCCCCCGCCTCTGTTTTGTGAATACTGGAGCCTTAGTATTTTAAGCAGAGGGGAAAACATAAGTATAATGACCAGGGATATGCGCTTCAAGCCGATGGTCAAGATTAAAGTAACATTTTAACCTTATTGCAAACTGGTAGCCACCCAGATGACCGAAGACTAGCCAGATAGTCCCGTGTGCGTTGAGAAATGGCTTATTTAGGAGCGACTTATCTGGAAGTGATCATGAGATCGACCAGCGAATCCGGTTAAAAAATGCTGTAGTAACCTAACCGCCGGCGATCAGCCCCAGGTCGAATTTGTATAATTTGGGCTTAAAGATGTAACACCCTGGTTTTGGGGGTGAAAAGTGTTTGCATAAAATCCTGCATGCAGGTATCTCTGTAGTTGTAGCCAGATCAGCTGAACCCTAATCTCTCTCAAACCCTAAAAATCTCCAAACCTATTCTCTAGATCCAGATCAAGATCTGACAATTCAGATTTAACCTACCAGTTATTCTGAAGATAAAAGTCTTCAGGAGCCAGATTGAATTCTAACCCTAACTTCCAGTATCTAAGTCTCTTTCTATTTTCGAAAACAGAAAATTCAGATTTACCCTAAGTACCCTAGTTTCCAGATAATTGAGTTATCATAATCTAATCCTATCCAGACTCAAGTATCTTTTGGAATATGTTCCTAAGTATATCCTCAACTTGCTCCAAAAAGTTGGGAACCAGATTGTTTCACCTAAGCACTTTTCGCAGTTTAGTCCAAATTTTACTGCGAATAAGTCCTTTCCTATTTACCTGGAAGCCTGAAAAGGCTAAAACCCACAAATCAACTGCAACCTCAGAAATTCTTCAGGGAACACCTCCCAAATACTATTTGATACAGATTTTCCTTCTGTTTAAACTTCAAAATCTCACCCCAATCACCAGAATTCGAGATCGACAAAATTCAGATCTATTTTACCCTAATTTTACTCTATTTTCGAAAATAGGTGAAATCCCTCAAACCTTATCAAATTTTCTCCAGATTTGAGCTAAATGAGTATTAATAGAAATATTATACTCAACCATGAAATCAAATTCCAAATTAAACTTCTTTAAAGCCAGATTTACAAATCAGTCCACTTTTCAACCGAAATCATTACAATTATGCCCCTGGAATCGACCAGCCCCTCTGTTCACCACCAGAACACTCAATTTCGACTTCGACCAGGCCCGTCCAATAGACCACACCTCCTGTTCGCGACCACCTAGCCAAATCGACCAATGACCACTTCTATTGTTCACCTTGAATCGACCACGAGCACCAACCTCATCTCCTGTTCGATATCACATACGATCACAGGCCCATCACTGTTCATGCGACCTGCTGCGCTCGTAGCCTCGACCACCTGCTACAGTGCATCACCCACTTACCTCCTGCCACGTGTCTAGTCGTGACTGCACTGTGGATCTTCCCCGGTGTTTCTCCCCGAGGCCAGCAGTCCTCCACCTCGGTTTAACCCACTCACACCCGATTTCCAGCAGCCGTTTTGTGCCATTTGTCCTCCATGCCGAGAGTAGCACTCACTTCACCATCTATTCGACCGGGACAGCTGGGAAAAGGCTTCACGGCCGCTGGCACCAGGTCACTTCGCCGGCAAGCTCCTCCTGTCGGCTTTGCATCACATCCTTGCCGGCTTCAACTTTCTAGGCATTTTCAACCGTTGCCAAGCTCCCTGGTTCAGCTATAAATACTCCCCCACATTTCACTGTCCTCAGCACACCAGCAAAGAGCAGCAACCACAGAGAAATACTCACACTGTTCATCTTCTCCAGTGGCAGCAAAAGTGAAATCAGATCCAAGCTTCTTCAGAGCCCCTCTCCTCGATCTAGCACCATCAGTAAGTTCCCCTTACCTCCCTCACCCTATTCGAGCTAGGAATTAACTTCAATCTCACTCAATCGTCGATAATTGCCACTTCTGCTCAATTACTCCGACGAGCAATTAACTACAATCTAGAATGAATTGATCTTCGAGCCAGTAGTGAAAGATACTTAGAATAGCTCACTTAAGACCCCTGAACTATTGGTTTGAACAAATTTTCTGTAAAACAAAAACCCCCAATTTCCAGCCATGAACATGAACTTGTACTTACTGATTTAGCTCCTCTGTTGAGCAATCTGTTAATATAACTTCACCAATGCATTTCTAGTACCCTGAGGACCATACACAAGCAAGGAATTGAGTTCAATCACTTTAAATCAGAAATGCCCAAATCAGATTTGAGTTCATCTTTTCCCCAGCCAGTATCTTCCAAATCCAGCCGATCTAGCCCTAACCACTTTGCCATTTAGATGTTTTGGACCATTCTGAGAAACTTTGTCTTCTATCACGACTTCCAATTCGGCCTAGATTGTGAGATATAGCTATGCCCTAGTTACTGCACTGTTTATGTTGCATGTGCTCCAGGCCAGTCAACTTCCTTGCCGGTTTTCATCACTTTCCGGCCATCTCCTGCCCTAGATCCTGTTGAGACATTTGTTCCTGTTACAAATGTCTAACTACCAGACAAAGTGGTGCATCATTTGGAGCCCTAGACCAAAAGTTATGGCAAACCCTAGTTTCTGGCCATGTCAACTCTATGTCAAACTATGCCAGTCAGTGGCATTAGCCCTGTTCACCCACCTCTGGTCATGAAAAATAGAAAATACTTTGTCAAATAGTTGCCTCACTACCTTGTGCACCATATGCTTGAATCAAAACTCATTTTGGCCATTGGGAACTATTCAAACCGTGTCAATGCCATTCTTCGGCATTGCCAGCCCTTGTCAGCCTATGTCGGCCAATGGCATTGGGCCAGTTTGACCCCTTCTGGGTATGCAAACTGAACATAACCTTGTCCCTTAGACTCCTGATGTTGTGATCTACAACTTATTCTACTGTCACAACTTGAGTTGAGCCCTCTATCATCCATCGACCCTATGTCGATGCCTTGAACTGAATGCCAACCTAAAGACGTTCGCTGTTTTTGAGCAAACCAGTCACAACCTTGATATCATTCTGATATTTTGGAACATTTGGAACCTTGTAAACCCTTGACAACTAATCTTAACCCTGGTTTCCATAGTTTAACCATAATCGTTTCTCAGAACTCTCAAATCTTGCATCGCCTAAGTGTTTCTCCTTACATTATCGCAAATAATGGAATAGTAAGAGTAGGATTGATTGTAATGCCTGTTTGCTTGTTTGATCCTTGTTCAGAGCAAAGGTCTAAGTTTGAAGACTTCATCACAGACTCGACTTCAACTGCTGTTTCTTACGACGCGGAAGGCAAGTCATACTTTGACCATATTGAACCAATATTTTATGAATTGCTATGCTATTCCATGAGTAGATATCTCATTAATATTGCATGTGTTGAGATCAATAATATTATGGCAGTGATAGATTGAATACTTGAGGAATGTGAACTTGTTAAGATAGCAAGCCATGAACTAATAAAAGTATGTACATATACATTTATATTCATGAAATAGAACCCCTAGCCGTGACCAGTATTTTGGTATGGAATGGTGGTAGCACTGGAGGTGCTTGCTGCACTGGATGTGCAGGCACTGAAAGTGCATGGTTGTGGTATGATCTGGTCACTGGCATGTAAGGACTAGAACCTTGTGTCGTGCGTCTAGTGGCATGAAAAACGTACCAACCACTTACCTGGTATGGGACAGGCGCAATCTAGTAGCTTTCTTAGTATTATCAGTTCCCTGCATGGCTTGTCGATCCGGTTTCTCGCGTGGAAACTGGTGGGACGCAGTTCGTCCATGAGTGATGTGAGATCAGAAAAATTATGAGAGGATAAGGTGTAAAGAAGGAAGACGCCCTACGCCAGATTAAGTCGTGCGCGACTGTAATCGAAAGAGGTTATGTGTCCTGCGGGAACATAGACCCAGGCTAGGAAGTAAGGCAGTGGGGAGGACCCACAACGGTACTTGGGATGGTATTGTCCATTTACCGGGCAGGGATACTGTTAATACTAGACTGCAAAAACGTTGTGTGATCTCGGCCTTGTCACATGCGTATAAGTCGCATGGAGTTGGCCCGACTTGGAAGTCGAGTGAAAAAGTGGATTTAAAAAGAGGTACATCTCTGCAGAGTTTAAAAATGTATTCGAATACTTCGTGCTCCCGAGTTTAGGAGTATGCCGCGGTGGATTAAATCCACGGGGTGTGACACAAGTATTGTTTTATAAACTAAAATTTGTTAGCTCAAGATTACCCAAGTGGCATGTGTTGTCACGATAAGGGGCGTTGCCGTGGGCTGTCATGTGTTGACATGTCGCGGTAATACCATAATCTAGTAAATATGTGTTAGTTAAGAGGCATGTGGTTTATGCCCTAAAAATATATGAGATACTGCTATGAGTATAAGATTGAAAGGCTTGAATAAAAGTAATGTGATATGAGGAAATATCACCTTGGATATGGGATATATGAATCATTATCAATATGATTTATTTACTGCCATGAGTATGATTGGAAGTTGAATAAGAAATGAGAAAGAAATGTATTTTGAGAAAAACCCTTCACTCTTTCCCCAATAGCATAGGTTCATGTCATTTATACTATATGTATCTCTACCTTCCCTATGACTTGCTGAGTACGTAAGTGCTCACCCTTGCAACTTATCAACAATAGATGGAGTGCTCCATGACCAAGATGAAGGATTGGAAGACTTCGTGGATCCAAAAGGAAGGGAGCCAGTTCTGCCAGAGCCTTGATGTGTGTTGTTCTGCTGTCAACTTCTTACGACTGTGGGGTTTCGCCTAGCTTCCGCCGAGTAGTTGTCTTAATTAGACCATTTGTGCCGTGAAGGCATTGTATTACTCTTGTTGTATCAGGCCAGCAGGCCATACTGTTTATCGATGATATTTTGTAAGTACTCTGCTGCAATGAACTCCTGTGCTTGACTTATCCTGGGAAGTCAGTGGTATGTATGTATGGGGCCAGCTGCAGCGAGCTAGGTCTCCACGGGAGTAGTCGTGGTACCCTGTGCGGGGCGCGACAAAAGAAAACACTCATTGTATGAAAACAAGACATGTTTTTTATGAAAAGATGCTAATTGAACAGGGAAAAAGTGATTGGAATACTTACACGTAAAACTTGCGAAGTTGATCGATGTTCCAAGTATTGGACAAAATCCGACCATCCTCCATGGCTACCGCGCAGATCCTAGCCGCGGCATTGAGACGACAGTGTATGGCCCTTCCCACTTTGGGGAGAATTTATTGCGGTTAGACTGGTCTTGAATTTTTCGTAAAACCAAGTCGCCAACGATGAGATCACGTGGTCGCACCTTTTTACTGTGATACTTGCGTAGAGCCTGCAAGTATACCGCGGACTTGATCAGGGCGCGATCACGCCGTTCTTCCAGGAGGATGAGATCTTGCGATCGCTGTTCGGATTGATTGACCTGTTCGAATTTATTCGTGCAAACAGATCCAATACTAACTTCCGTAGGCAACACAGCCTCAGCCCCATAGACCAAATGGAAGGGTGTCTCACCGGTGGCTCGACTAGAGGTAGTCCGTAGTGCCCATAGAACAGTATAGAGCTCGTCTGCCCAAGCCCCCGAGCGGGTCTTGAGGCGATCAAAAACACGTTTTTTGATGCCTTGCAATACTTGCCCATTGGCCCGTTCTACGGCACCATTGCTTTGTGGATGTGCCACGGAAGCAAAGCACACCTTGGTCCCAATCTGATCGCAGTAGTCTAGGAAGAGACCGCTAGCGAACTGAGAACCGTTGTCTGTGATGAGACGGTTTGGAACACCAAATCGTGCCACAATGTTCTTGTGAAAGAACTTTTGTGCAGCTGATGCAGTAATATTTCGTACTGGTTCGGCCTCAATCCACTTTGTGAACGTGTCAATGGCTACGAACAGAAACTTGTACCCATTGACCGCTTGTGGCATAGGACCGACGATGTCCATTCCCCAGATCGCGAAGGGCCATGCGAGAGGAATAGTTTGCAATGCATAAGCAGGTTGATGAACCTGTCTTGCATGAAACTGACACTGTGGACACATCTTGACCATAAACTTGGCATCATCGAGTGCCGAAGGCCAGTAGAATCCCTGTCGAAAATTTTTTCCGACCAGTGTTCGGTATGACGCGTGTGCACCGCATACACCGTCATGTATTTCTTTCAAGAGGGATTTTCCTTCCTCCTGAGATATGCAGCGCATGAATACTCCTTGAGTACCCTTTCTGTACATAACCCCATCTATGAGTTTGTACAGACGCGCCTTTCGAATTAATCGATCGCTTTTAGTTTCGTCCTCGGGTAGGGTCCCATGTTCAAGATAGACCCTCAATGGATGAGTCCAATCTTGTTCCTGACCGAGGTTGGCAACGAAGGCTATTGCCGGATCATCCTCAACCGAAGTCATGATCGAAGGATGGTCCAAGTGTACAATGAACACTCTTGCCGGAGCGGATGAGCGTGAGGATCCAATTTTGGATAATTGGTCTGCGAGAATATTGTCCTTTCGCGGGACGTATTGGACTTCGAAGTGACTGAAGTGTTTTTCCAATCTCCTCACTTCCCCCAGGTAATGAGCCATTGTCTCATCGGAGGTGCTGTACTCCTTGTTTACCTGGTTTACGACTAGCTGTGAGTCCCCCCTCACCACTAATCGACGAACTCCGAGGAATTTTGCTGCCCGGAGCCCTGCAAGAAGACCTTCATACTCTGCTGCATTGTTGGTGGCAACAAAGTGTAGTTGAATAACATACTTAAGCTGTTCGCCCTGAGGCGTAACTAAGACCACTCCAGCCCCCGAGTGTTGAAAACTACGGGAGCCGTCAAAGTACATTGTCCAATAATCGGGGTACTCCAGTTCCTTTGCCAACTGCACGGGTGGCTCAGGGTTGGTCCATTCGACCACAAAGTCGGCCAAAACCTGAGACTTAACCGCCGTGCGAGGGGTGAAATGGATCTCGAAGGCACCGAATTCGACCGCCCATTTGGCGATTCGACCAGATTTTTCTGGATTTCGGACAATATCCCCTAAAGGAAAAGAGGAGGGTACTATGATCTTGTGTGCTTGAAAGTAATGTCGTAGCTTACGGGAAGCCATCAGTAGCGCGTAAAGTATCTTCTGGACCTCAGGGTAGCGCTCCTTAGGACCATGAAGTACTTCGCTCACATAGTAGACAGGTCTGTGTACTCCTTCCCTTTCCGCGATCAGAACTGCGCTGACCGCATGTGGGGTGGCCGCCAAATACAAAAGTAATGGTTCTTCCTTTTCAGGAGACACCAATACTGGCGGACTGGAAAGATACGTTTTTACCTCCTGAAACGCTTTTTCGGCCTCATCGGACCACGTGAAGTTATGATGTTTCCGCAAGGCTTTAAAGAAAGGTAGTCCCCTTTCGCCTAATCGCGATATAAAGCGACTTAAAGCCGCCATGCGACCAGCCAGGCGTTGAACATCCTTCATGGTCGAGGGCGACCTCATTTGTTCAATAGCTCTTATTTTCTCAGGATTAACCTCAATGCCCCTAGAACACACAAGGAAACCAAGAAGCTTCCCTGAAGAAACCCCGAAAGAACATTTCTCCGGGTTCAATTTTATTCCAAAGCGATTCAAGTTACAGAAGGTTTCAGCAAGATCGTCCAAATGAGATAATCTTTTGGTGCTCTTTACAACCAAGTCGTCTACATATGCTTCGAGATTACGCCCTATCTGGGAAAGAAAGGTCTTTTGCATCAAGCGCTGGTACGTGGAACCAGCGTTCTTGAGACCGAACGGCATTCTGACGTAGCAGTATGTGCCGAACGGGGTGATGAAGGCAGTTTTCTCTTCATCGTCTTCTGCCATGCTAATTTGATGATATCCTGAGTAGGCATCCAAAAAACTCATCAGTTAGCAACCCGCAGTGGAGTCAACCAGCTGGTCGATGCGGGGAAGGGGAAAATCATCCTTCGGACAGGCACTGTTGAGGCTAGTATAGTCGACGCACATGCGCCACTTGCCATTTGACTTGCGGACCATGACCGGATTGGCGAGCCAGTCCGGGTGATTCACTTCGCGTATAAACCCGGCTTGTAAGAGTTTGTCTAACTCTTCTCGGATGGCTTCCTGTCGGTCGGTGGCAAAACGCCTGAGTTTTTGCTTTATTGGTCGTTGTCCAGGTCGAATTGCTAACCTGTGCTCAATTACTTCCCTTGGGACACCGGGCATGTCGGACGGTTTCCACGCAAACACGTCTGCGTTAGCCCGGAGGAAAGCAACGAGGTCGAGTTCCTATTTGTCATCCAGGGCTGACCCAACCCGAATTGTCTTGGATGGGTCATCTGGGTACAAGGGAACTTGTTTGAGTTTCTCATCTGGTCGAGGAGCAGCCCTGATCGCATCGGTGGCGACGGTGGCGACCTGAGCGTCCCGGAGGGGAAGTTGATCGACCATCTCCAAAGATAGCCGGTCGCACGTGAGCACCACGTTGCGACTTCCTCGGACCGAAATGACACCTTTGGGGCCAGCCAATTTCCCGCACTGATAAGCATAGTGCGTTGCCATCATGAACTTAGCAAGAGTCGGCCTGCCAAAGATTGCATTATAAGCTGAATCACAATGGATTACATCGAAAGTAACCAATTCTGTTCGGAAGTTATCTGGTTCTCCCAGAGTGACCGGGAGGACCACTTGTCCCAATGGCATCATGGAGGGGCCTGGGTTATCCCATAAAACGGATGGATTATGGGCTTGATCTTCGAACGAGGAATTTGCATCTCGTCGAGTGTCTTGACCAATAAAAGATCAAGGGAACTTCCCCCATCAATTAGGACCCTTTCGACTCTCGCGTTACTGATGATTGGGGTAATAACCAGAGGTAGCCTCAATGGTCGAGTTAGCCCCACAGGACAGTCAGTGCGATCGAACGTCAAAGGCATATCCGACCAACGGGGATATTGAGGTTCGCCAAGGGATATCTCCGTTTGGTTAACCTCTCGGCACAAGGTTTTAAACTGCCTTTTGGAAACGAAAGAGGAGGAACCTCCGAAAATGACATTAACATGATTTTGAGGTACCTGGTAAGCCATTTCTTTGTCTCCATCGACGTCTCTAACCCCGCACGCCTGCTCTTTAGGCGGTAAGGTTGGCATTGGCCCAGCTCCTCGGTAGAAATCATCCAGCTGTTTCAACCAACTCCTGCAGTTTTTGAGGTCGTGGCCTGCGGAGTTGTGGAGTGGACACCACCTCTTGCCCTCCTGCGGATTAGTTGATTTTTCTGGCTGGTCGGAATCCCGGCCGCCAGAAGCAGTTTTACTTTTAAAAGAAGACTTATTACCTTTGGTCGAAGGTGGTTTCTCCGCGACTGGGACCTCACGGTACTGTCCAGAGCGGTTCCTCTTCGACTTTTTTGACTTCCCACCCGGTGAAGACTCCGGCTTTTTGCTTGAATCTTCTTTCTTGGCGTCCTTGAAGCCTGGTTGGGGCGGTAGGTCCCCCTTATCAACCATTCGGTTCCATTCGACTGCCTCGGCTGCATCGGAGTATCGATCAGCCATATCGAACAGATCGTCCACTGATCGAGGAGGGTGGATAAGCAAGTCTTCAGTGAATCTCTGGTATCGAACGGCATGCTTAAATGCCCTGATTACGGAGCCATCAGATATGTTCGGGATGGTATTTCTTACCCCGACAAACCTCTTGACAAACTGCCGAAGCGTTTCGGTCGAAGTTTGCCGCAGTCTATGCAAGTCGTCCTCCTTACCCGGCTTTTGGTAACAGTTTTGGAAATTGCTGAGGATGGCATCGCATAGCATTTCCCAATTATAGATAGAACCCTCAGGTTGATTGAACAACCAGGTTCTAGCCGGTCCTGCGAGGACTGTTGGCAGGTAGTTGGCCATGACCTTGTCATCGCCTCCTGCTGCTTGGATGGCAGCAATATAGATCTGAAGGAACTCAGATGGGTTTTGAGTTCCATCAAACCTCTCAATGGCCCCTGGTCGAAACTTATCGGGTCAAACGACTGCTCGTAGGCCAGGCGAGAAAGCTTTGCAACCAACGTAAGGACCGTGAACCGTCCTGCGACTTTCGGTCGGGTTTCGAGCAAACTCACTTAATGGCGAGGTTACTCGGGGTCCCAAACGAGAGTGAACGGGAACTCGATCCCTACTACGAGAGTCCTGCATTCGCCGATATTTGTCCTGTCGGGATGGTAGAGGTGGCGGGTAACTCCGTCGGCCAGAGCCAAAATGAGGACCATCTCGTTCACGGGGATGTGTCACTGAGCGGGAAGAGGCTGTTGGGGTCGCCTCGGATGCGACCTCGTCCAGTCTTTCCGCCAGGATCCTGAAAAAGGCCGGTCTCTGCGCATCCGTGACCGTAGGAGGAAAATTACGCATGACCTCCGCGATAGATCGCAGTCGACCATGGGTACTTCTCCTAGGGGCACCAGGTGTTACTGTTTCTTCGTCCACTGGGAAATGCTCCGGTGGTAAGGAAGGAGTCTGGTCACGTCTACGACCACGCGACCGTCGAGAAGAACTCTGGGCAGCATCGTAACGAGCCTGCGCATCTTGAAGAGCCTCTAGGGCAGTACTGCGTAGTTCGTTGTTCTGTTGCTCGAGATCTTGCTCCTCCTTCTGTTTGCGATCTTGTTCTTCCCTGGCAGCCTGTTGATCGGGAGTTTCCTCCGACAACGCAGCAAACTGCCTAGGGAGAGAGGTCGCCGATGGGGAGAACATCTCGGTTTGTTCCGAGTCAGACTCGAAATCAAAGAGACGGTGGAGGTTATCAGGGTCAAACCTTCCTGGGCTAACTTCAGGGTCACCATCATATTTTCCCTCAGTGGGATCGTATGACAGGCCGGATTCATCACCTAGCACATTAAGAACCTCTGCGGGTTCTGACCTTGTGCCAGTTACCTCCTGGTCGATTAACATGACTTGGGGAGATGATTCAACCTGTGGAAGATTCTGGCCTTCGACCTCTTCCATCGGAACAGGATCGCTTGGAGAAGGCATGGGTATATGGGCATAATCCTCGAGATCGAAATCGTTCTCGGAATCATATGCTCCAGCCATGTTTCGGCGAACCTCCGAATTTCAATTAGGACGCCTTGAGAATGGCCCCACGGTGGGCGCCAGCTGTCGACGATTCGGACTCGGAGTTCTCAGCCGAACTTATGCAGAATTTGTAATTGTGAGACCTTTCAAGATGACCCTTCGGGAAGGTATGCTGAACAATAGTGAACAGGAGCACAGAGAGTTTAGACAGGTTCGGGCCCTCGATGGTGGGAGTAAAAGCCCTACATCCTGTTGAGATTTCACTAAGTGTGGTAAAAGGTTTACAAATGGAGGGAAAAGTCCTCACAGGCGAGGATTTTCCCTGTAAAAGTGTACAAGGATAAGTCAAAGAAGGCTTACTAAAATGCTATATGAGGTGGGCCGTAGACTTGGCTAACTTGGATGATTTTGGGTTTTTTGATCTTCCGATCTCTCGGTTGATGTTTCGGATGATCTCCCCCCCCCCCCTTGATGCTCCATGCCATCCTTTTGTACTGTTTGAAAGGGTGCCATGTAGAGGAAACTGTATCAAACGGTTGCACGGACGGTTGGATGCGGTTTTTTGGAACTGCTCTTAACCTCCACGCAGGTTAAACACGTGTTATTCACGGATAACTGTATGTGTTAACCTTCTGACGGTTGATTCTCCACGTGTAGGAATCTTCGGGATACTTAGAATATCCTGTTGTACGGGCAACCGAAATAGATAGATCCCAAGTATCCTGATCGGCAGATGTTCTGACCGCGGGATATTGGCTGACCGCGCAATATCCCGAATGTGTAGTTCGCGTATAGCCTACGAACTTCTGACCGCGCAAGGCTTACGGTCTGACCGCGTAAAGCTGCGACCTGATCGCGTAAAGCTTGCGACCTGATCGCGTAAAGCTTGCGACCTCATGGTGATGCCCCTCAGAATAGCTTGAGTTCGCATCACCAGATACATGTCTGGTTCGAACTTGTCTTGAACCAAAAGTTTATTAGAAATGACCCGGGTGTCAATCCTCGTCAGGTTCTTCGATATTTTCCACTTAAAAAGAGGCTCCAGAGACTGTATATGTCATCAAAGATAGCAGCTGATATGAGATGGCATAGTGAAGGGCGCACTAGAGATGGGTTGATACGCCATCCAGCTGATTCTCCCGCTTGGAAGGATTTCGACCACAGGTACCCAGACTTCAGTTCTGACTGTCGCAATATTAGGCTGTGTTGGCAACAGATGGTTTTAATCCTTTCCGAAGCCTAAGTTCATTACATAGCATATGGCATGTTGTCTTGATTCCCTATAACCTTCCACCATGGATGTGTATGAAGCAACCAAATTTTATCCTCTCTCTGCTTATTCCTGGTCCTAAAGCTCTTGGAAATGATATTGACGTCTACCTTCAACCTTTGATCGATGATTTGTTAGAGATGTGGCATGGTGTCAAAACTCGTGATGCATCATCTGGTCAATGGTTTCAATTGCGTGCCGCCTTGTTCTGGACTATTACTGATTATCCAGGATATGGATATGTATCTGGACAAGTTACTTCTGGTGAGGTTGGATGTGTTGTTTGCCATGCAAATACTTGCTCACTTCGTCTTAAAAATGGTAAAAAAACATTGCTTCATGGGACATCGTCGATTCTTGCATTCTTGTCATGAATTTAGAAATGATAGTGAGTCATTTGATGGTACCAAAGAGTATAGGGAAGCCCCAATTTCTCTTTCTGGATATGATGTTATAGAACAAACAAAAGATGTAAAAAATGATTTTGGGAAGGACCCAACAGGGAAAAGACCATCCCGAAAGTGTAAGGGTAAGGATGGTGAACCAAAAACTATTTGGAAAAAACAACCAATATGGGTGCAATTGCCCTATTGGAAGGATATTTTGTTGCGGCATAATCTTGATGTGATGCATATCGAGAAAAATGTTTGTGACAATATAATTAACACACTTTTGGATATTGATGGCAAATCAAAAGACAATTTGAACACTCGCTTGGACCTCCAACTGTTAGGTATCAAGAAGGATCTGCATCCTATCTCAGTAGGGGACAAGTTCTATTTACCTCCTGCATCTTACTCATTGAGTTCTGCAGAGAAAAGAATGTTTTGTGAAGTATTAAAAGGAGTTAAATTTCCAGATGGATATTCAGCTGATATACGAAGTCATGTAAATGTTCATGATAAGAAGATAATTGGGTTCAAAAGCCATGACAGTCATATTCTTTTAGAACACTTGCTTCCATTGGCTGTTAGAAGGATACTACCAGAAAATGTTAGTATTGCATTGATTCGTGTAAGCAACTTCTTCAAGAAAATATTTTCTCCTGTAATCAATGTAACTGATATGGAGAGATTAGAGTCTGAAATTTCTGAAACCTTGTGCCTAATTGAAAAAATATTTCCGCCATCATTTTTTGATGTTATGGTGCATTTAATGGTCCATCTTCCTACTGAGGCAAGGATTGCTGGCACTGTCCAGTACCGCAATATGTATCCCATAGAAAGGTATATTAATTCCATAGTAGAAGGCTCAATTTCATTAGACTGTTATAAATATTTTCATTAATTAATTATTTCAAAACTTTTATAGATTTTTGATGAGGTTGAAGAGCTATGTTCGAACTAGAGTCACCCAGAAGGATCAATTGCGGAAGGTTATATATTTGATGAGAGTATGACATTTTGCTCTCGTTATTTGCATGGTTGTGAGACTAGATTTAATCGGCCGAGTCGAAATGATGATGCACAATTCAATACCTTGTCAACTGGTACCACATACTTGAACAACATAGGTCGCGGTTTGACTGGCAAGTGCACTATTACGTTGGACCATAAAACATGGATTTAAGCTCACAGATATGTCTTATTTAATTATGAGCATATTGAGCCATATTTGATGTATGTTCTCTAGCTAATTTTTTATTAAATGTTATTAAATTAGTTCAAATATATATTTTATAATATCTTACATTCAAAAAATATTTGCAGAAAACATTTGGGGTATCTTTCATCTATTGATCATCAAAGGATTCATGAGAGAGAGCGTATACATCATGCAACATTTCATGAGTGGTTTAGATTGCATGTAAGTTCATAAACAACAATTTTAGTTAAATACATATTTCAATGTTTTTTTTTATTAATCGTATAAATAAATTTTTCTAGGTGAATGAGTTACTATCAACTGGGGAAGATGTAGGAGAAGAGATTCAGATACTAGCAAGTGAGCCTTTTATGGTCGCAACAAAATATAACAGTTATTCAATAAATGGATACAATTTTCATACAATATCTTATGATGAGGGCAGATCAGTTCAGAGTAGTGGGGTAGCTATTGTTGCAAAAACTTGTAGTTTTTCTAGTTCAAAGGATCAAAATCCACAAATAGGAGATATAACATACTATGGTGTCATAACTGTGATACTTGAGTTAGATTATCGTCGAAAGGGTAATGTTGTTCTCTTCAAATGTGATTGGGTTGATGTTCTCAGAAAGGACAAATGGGTTAAGAAAGATAAATTTGGGATTACGACAGTGAACTTCAAGCATTTAATTAATACGGCGGAAAAATTATCATATGAGCCATATATTTTAGCATCACAAGCTACTCAAGTCTATTATGTTGAGGATCTTATCGATAAAGACTGGAAAGCTGTCATTGAGTCAAGGCCAAGAGACCTCTATGACATGTCTGCGGAGGAAGAAATTGAAAATACAGTGGTAACTGACAAAGTTAGTGAAATCTTTGAGTTGAATGCTGGTGCTGAAATAAATCTTCCAGATGGCAACAATAATTGTGTTAGAACAAGCATTGATGGCATACTTGTTGAGAAATCTCCACCTCAAATGGGGAAGTAAGATGCTATTCATTGAATGTGTTGTTTATGTCTATGTTCTTTTATTTTTTCGTCTAATATTGTAAAATTTTATTGTAGCCATAAAGATGCAAAACGCAAGAGGAAGAAATAATGGAGTTATGCGGAGTGAGTATGAAGAGTTACGGCAAGCAAACATTGAAAGAAACAATGAGGTATTGAGAGCATTGCGCTTGCCTATACGACTTCCTAGAAATGAAATGAGGGAAAATGTCTTGAGACCATCTACAAGAACTAAAAAGGTTATTTGTTTTACCTGATGTGTTGCTAATTTCTGTTTCTAAGAACTATTTTGTAATTATCTCCCAATATGATGCATGTTGATTATGTCATATAGCACATCAATGATCAGCCTGTAGTTCCCCATCAAGAGCCATCACAACATCAAAGGCATATCACTAGCAATGAACGTATTGAAAATGAAGATCCTAACGACATTTCTATGGAAGA
This sequence comes from Pharus latifolius, assembly GCA_019359835.1. NCBI lineage: Eukaryota > Viridiplantae > Streptophyta > Magnoliopsida > Poales > Poaceae > Pharus > Pharus latifolius. The sequence continues at coordinate 44,496,386 of CM033323.1, forward strand.
ACAACAACTTGGTGATAATGAAGATGAAACATTGAATATAGGTATATTTAAGTATAGTTTTGCATTATTTTGCTCTCTTTTTTATATCATTGGTTATTATTTTCAATTGCATATTTGTGTAGAGCAAACTCATCCAGGTCAAAAAAATAAAAGGAAGGGACGAGGACCCACTACCAAGCATGACATATGGAAGCGAAGGAATGAACCAAAAATTCATGTTGACCATAATATGAATAATCAACCAGTTAGTGATCAAGCTTCACCATTAACCAACTTTATTTCTACAATAGTGAGATCAGGAATACCACTTTCCTATAAAGACTGGAATGAAATTGATGCAGATAAAAAGGAATCTGTTTGGGCTACTGTAAAGGTACATTTGTATACTACTTAGAGTAAAAAGTCTAAATTAATTTACTCTCATTTCAGCCTTACATGTATATTTTAATAGAACTGAGATATGCTTCAATAGCTCCTCTTACTATACATAGTACTGACTAATTTTTCTTTTAATTAAGGGTGAAAATATATATGTGGAGCTTTGCAATTTTTTATTAGATGTGTCATTCTAATATGAAGAGAGAGTTTGATTCTATATTTTATTTTTTACTTGCATTTTGAATTTTACTTCATAAATTGGATAGCATTCCTTTATAGTTATTTAAAATCATCAAAAATAGTAACTAGTGACAAGTTTTGTAGGCTCATGGTCTATGTATTCCATAGACATGTATAGTACAATAGTATATAATCATTGACAACTTGATAATTTTGTAGGAATTTTTTGATGTTCATGATGACCTTGAGGATTGGGTTTTACAAAAAGCGGCAGTGAAATGGAAAGATTTCAAATGTGAAATAAAGAGGAATTATTTTGTTGAAACATAAACTGATGAGGAACTTTTTTCTATGAAGATTGATTCTAGAGTACCTAAAACAGATTGGATGTGGCTTATAGAGCATTGGAGAGCTCCGAAAAGTCAGGTAAAACTTCTTTATAAATGATTCTTAATTACAAATTAAATATATTTTATGCAATTAATTATATTCTCATCTTATAGGCTCTAAGTGAAATTGGAAAAGCAAATAGTGCAAAAATGACAATGACACATACTGCTGGAAGCAAGAGTCTTGCTCGGATGATATGGTATTAAATGTCTTAATATTTATTTCTACTTTCTTTAGATAACTAATTGTCAATATTAATGGAAGTGCAGTCCAAAGAGCTGGGTTATATGCCCGCTAGACATGAAGTTTTATCAAAGCACATACCCATAAAAATGGAGTTCCAGAAAAAGGAGCTGAAGACATAATTGTAAGTGTCATTGAAGGGTTACATGTATTTATAATCAACGATCAAATGTATATATATATATATAAATATGAGCTTTATCTAATTTTCAGAAAACAATTGTGGAGACATGTGCCAACAAGCCAGAACTCGCTAAAAAAACCATAACAGAAGGAGATCTATTTTACCATGTCTTTGGAAAAGAAAAACACTCACGTGTACGTGCTATTGGTTTGGGCCCTACTCCTCAAGACTTAAAGATGCCGGGGGTACAAAAGTATTCATCCACTAAGTTTCAACTAGCTAATGCAGCAAGGATAAGACTTCAAAATCAGAATAATTTTTTGATAGAGAGGCTAGATAAAATGGAGAGTGAGAGTGTGGGAAACAAAGAGCAATTGACACGGATGGAAAAAGAAATTGAAGAATTGAAGCAAATGCTTGCTTCACAGGCTAGGCAAAATATAGCTAATGATTACAATAAGAGATCTAGGGGTCATGTGCAGGTGATTTTTTTATATGTGTTCTTTATAATATTTAAGCAATAATATACATATGGTTATTTACTAAATTGCTCAAATGTTATGTACTAATTGCTGTAGGACACGGGAGACGAAAGTGATGGTTTTCTATAGAGTCATCTGCAGGTCAAAATAGGGTTCCACGAAACGTAAGTTTACATTTTATTATTTTACCTCAAAGTTGTACCTAACCTAACAATACTTAGACTATCAACTTATCTTTAATTTTTGTATAGATAATGCAAAGGAGAGTTGGTAAGACACATGATGTACCACGCTATAGGCATGAGGAGGTAATAGTTGCCAGTTAATTATACTCTATTGAATTTGGATGCTCATTATTAAGGTAACCATGGAGCTTATATGCAATTCTATTTGATCTTTAGGGAGGAAAGGAAGTTATTTTGATTTCTTTTATGAGGCCATATGTTCCTGTTGCTAAGGGTACCCTTCAAAGGGCATCTCGAAGTGTAATAGTTGGTGACACATCTCTTGGGCCCGAGTGTTGTGAGGTGGTTGTGAACTATGTGTTGAAAAGAGATGCTCCATTGTTACGTCCATATGGAAATGTTAGAAAAATGTCTGATGCACTTGGACGATCAATTGCATGGCCACGTGAAAAAGTAATCTATTCTATCTAGTATAATCACTCTTATTTACTTACTAATACCATCTAAGTAAACAAACTATGAACTTTTACTTGTAGATCCAAGATGATACTACAATAGGTGGTGGTCCATCTCGTGTTCTAGGTATATATAATTCTAACCTGTTATTTACCTGGTTAGTTACTATTTTTCCATTTGTCTTGTTTTGTTATTAATAAAACAATGCTTACAGGTGAAAGGGACAAGAGAATTAGTTGAAACTAAGTGGAAATACTTAATAATTTTATAAAGGTGAGGTGTTATCAACACAATCCACATGTTATTCATTTTTAAATTTTAAGTGTATGTTAATTGTGCTTTGAACTAGTAGCTCACTTTCATATGATTAATTTATTTTATCAAGTGTATGCAAGTCATGTCAACCAACACAATTTTCTCATTCGCATAAGCAACAGCTTGTACTTGTTATACAACAATCGACCAACCATCTTTTATTATAATTATCATATGTTTTATATGTTGCTTAAAGCAAAAGTTATTGATTTGTATATATTTATCTCAAGGCTATTGTAATCAATATCTTTTCTTTTGCAAGTGGTTTACAGTAAGGTGTTAAAATCATATGAAGTGATGAAGATATTTTACGTCATAAGAGGAGTTTGAAAGTGGAATATTTTACTTTTGATAGTTATAGTTGGAACAAAATATATAAAGTTAGGAATATTATATATGGGCATACATTTGGTGTAAAGAATTCTTAAGTGATATTTTTATCGCAATTATTTCAGAGATTCTATATCTATTTTGTTTGGTTTTGTCAATTGAATAATTTGTTACCATTACGAATCTTGTCAATGGCTATATAAAGCAAAGAATTCAATAAAATGTGGTGTGATTTATGTTAGGATAGTGCATATTATAATTTTAGTTGTAATATTGTTGCTTAATTACTAAAAAAATATATATTTAAAATTAATTATTGACACAATTCCTAGCGGTAAATTTACTACAAATAATTCACATATTTAAATTTGATAGTCTAAATTCTCAATAACAGATCAGCTGGTAATAATTTATTTCAAATAGTTGTACAGCTTGGAATAATGTATTACAAGTGGACATACAGGTGGGAAAAGTTCAAACTTTCCAAGCGACCTACAGTTGGGAATACTCTTTGCCACCGGATCTACAGCTAGGAAAAATATTTCAAATAGTTATACAGCTTGGAATAATGTATTACAAGTGGACATATAGGTGGGAAAAGTTCAAACTTTCCAAGAGACCTATAGCTGGGAATAATATATTACAAGTGGACATACAGGTGGGAAAAGTTCAAACTTTCCAAGAGATCTACAGCTGGGAATACTCTCTGCCACCGGACCTACAGCTGGGAAAAATATTCCAAATAGTTATATAGGTTGGAATAATATATTACAAGTGGACATACAGGTGGGAAAAGTTCAAACTTTCCAAGCGGTCTACAGCTGGGAATACTCTTTGCCATTGGACCTACAGCTGGGAAAAACTTTTCGCAGCACCTTTTCGCCCAGCTGTAGCAAACCTTATTCCCAGCAGCTAAAGTGTTGGGAATACTGGCTTTTGCCAGCTGCTCAACTACTAGCATTGAAGTACTATCTTATAGTGCGAAGAGTCTCAGTCAAAGTTTGGCGTAGTTGATGAAGATCATCTTCTTTGCCAGGATTCTCATAGCAATTTTGGAAATTGTTGAGGATTGCATCGCACAACATTTCCCAATTGTAAATTGTTCCTTCTGGTTGATTAAACAACCAAATCCGTGTCGGACCCTCAAGGGCCGTTGGCAAATAATTTTCCATAACCCGTTTGTTTTCTTCTGATGCTTGAATAGTAGTGATGTAGATATGGAGATATTCAGATGGATTTTGAGTACCATCGAATCTCTCGATTATGCTAGGTTTAAACTTATCAGGCCAAACCACGGGACGTAGTCCTGGCAAAAAAGCCTTACAACCCACGTATGAAACACGCGGTTGTCGATCATCGCGACTATCGTCTTTGCCGCGGAAAGAGTTAGCCTGAGTAAACTCGAGACGTGGTCCCAAGCGCGAGCTCACTGGTTCATGGTTACGGTCGCGAGAACTACCAATTTGTCGGGCTTTGTTGTGTCGGGTTGATGTAGTGTGTATACGGTTACATCATCTCTTGCCCTGGTAAGAACTATCCCGCTCTCAGGAGTAAGTTACCGAACACGATGATGCTGTTGGAGTTACATCCGATGCACCCTTGCGAATGTTACCCCATCATCAAGGTTCTCAGCAAGCACCCTTGTGAATGTCACCCCATCATCATTCACAAAGCTAGAGAGAGGATTGCGAAGTGCCTCTGCAATCACACAAATACGATCCTGTGTACTCCTTCTAGGTACTAGAGGAGTTTTTACCATTGTCACTTCAACTGTCGGGGAGTACTTCGGAGCCGAGAGCAGTGTCTAATCATGCCTGCAACCATCAAAATATCACTGGTGAGAAGTTCCTAGACCAAAGTCATGGGTGGCGGTATCGTGGTGACATTTCACAAGATGTAGAGCTTCCTCTGCGACCTTGTGAATCTCGGCCTCTTGCTACTCGCATGCTTCATCTTCTTTCCGTTTGCGTTCTCCTTCTTCCCTAGCAACATGTTGCTCAGGGGTTTCCTTAGAAAGTGTAGCGACTTCCCGTGGAATAGAAATCGTAGACGGAGAAAGCATCTCCTCTTTGTCTGAGTCAGACTCAAAATCAAAGAGAGACTTCAAATTGTCCAGAGAAAAAATTTTCTAGACTAAATTCATGGTCTTCATCTCCCCTATTGTCAGGGACAATGGATTATGGCACGTACTCGCCCTCGGATGTGGCAAAACTCATAGAAGGCGAGGGCATTGCCTTACCATGTTCTTGGTCAATAGGGGTAACCAGAACCAGAGAAGAATCCTCCTCAGCACAAGACTCAAGGGTGGCATCGATCTCTTACATGGAACAGGGTCCTCATTCATGGGAACATCAACATAGTCGGCAAGATCGAAGTCGTGCTCGGAATCGTATGCACAAGGGTTAGGATCCATGAATACAATAAACCCTGGTGAATCAAAAAATGTCTTGAAAGGATCCCCACGGTCGGCCCCAGCTGTCGATGATTGGAACCAGGGTTCCTAGTCGAACTTACACAAATTTAGTTTGTTTACTAGAGAGACAATCCAGACAATCACCAGAAAAATTAATGTATCTATGGATCTAATGACACAGAAATTTATACAGGTTTGGGCCGTCAATATCTGAGTAATAACCCTACTCCTGTTGGTTTTCACTATGAATATGAGAGATTACAAAGAGAAAGTATTATCTAGTTCTCAATTGTCTTGTTGAGAATTCTATATCGAAAGGATCTCCTCTTCTCTTCTAACTTTCTGCCCTATTTATACTTGTCGAAAGGATGTCAGTTGCCTCATTGAAGGGACACCTGATAGTTGTCAACAACTACTGTGTAGTGGTGGCCATCAGTTGTTGTTGGTTGCTATTTGCCAGTTCATAACATATGGTTATAGAAACTGTACATCCATCCTTATCTTTACTATGGTTATCTTGTCAGTGAAAAGAGACTTATGATTACCTTGAGAATAATCATAAGGATCAAGGAACGGTTATAGTGGATGTTAACTTAACTGTATGATCTCCAGATCGTAGTATAAATCTCCAATGGTATGGTCGCGTATTGACTACAACCATATATTGGTATATGGCTTTGTCCCTGCGACCATAATACTCATAAGTAATATATATATATAAGACCATACACTCTCCAATAATAAGCATTGAGGCTATAAAGTTCCGTAGCTACTGGATTTACGGGAATTAAATATCCATGATGGGTTATGTCCATAATATCCTTGGATCATCCCATTATCTCTTTCCTTTGTCTCTACGACCATGGAAAGCTAACGACAGGTACTTTAAGTCTCTTTCTGTAATTTTTTGCGACCATAGAAAGGCATATGCCACTATGAAATGGTATGTGCGACCATGGAACGGTAGGTGCGACCATGGAAAGACATGGGCGATTAACTCGGGTAATAATCTCCGTCACTTGGTATTATGGAAATATTCTCTCGCACGGCCAGTTGGATGGTGTTACTGACATACGAGGACGTCATGTTCGTGTGTCTGTCTAGTGCCTTCATAAGCATGCATGTGTGCGCGGTAACTCTTGTCACCACAAAACTGATGTCATCCTTCGGCCACATGGCATGAACCTTCCATGGGCAGCCCAGTGTTACACAGGCTATGACATATAGGTTGGGGTTTGACTTAACAACCCTATATTGCTGGTTAATTACAAGAGAGTAGCTCGCCACGGCATTCTTCATATCTTCTTTACTTTGAAACTCCTGCTCTACTTGTATGCCACCTGGCTCGAAAGACCACCTGAAACCCTAATCCGTTGGCAACACAGCTTGAGCATATGTGGAATGATTGAGCCAATCCTGTGGGGGACCAGGATTATCCTCATCAGAGCCATCGGATGCCTCTGAGTCCGTCGATTCATCTTCGTCGAACACTGATGAATGGCAATCCAATACCTCGCACACATCCACGCGAGTGTGGCAGAATACATCTGACCACTTGCTAGCCCTGAATATTATAGGACCGAACACGTTGCTTGGCTCACCCTCGAGCCCACGCTCAGCTGGTTCTATGTTGCAGAACTACACATATATCGCAAACTGGCCGAGCAGTCCGCCATGGGGGTCTTTCACTCTTTGAACCTAAGAGCTTCCAAGATTTGTCCCTTTTTATTTCGCGCAGCATCCAGTATGGCTTGTTGTCTATCTCCCTTACGATCAGCCCTTCAATTAGAACCATTTCGTCACGAGGGCTCTTCCCGTACAAATTCAAGATCTATAAATTCACGTCCACGAATGAGATGTTATGTAAGTTTAGCTCGCCCACACATACTGGCAACGGCTCATATCAACCCCGCTTTGCCCCTCGCGAACTAAGCTGTCGTCGTAAAATATGCAAATTTTTTCCGGAGTATCCATTTCCTACACACATTTATCCCACACATAAATAATATGACACCATTATGTGTAACAACCCAAACTCTATGGACCCATTTTTTTTAAGTTTGGCAACCATGCATCCATGTATTTTCATAATTTACTAATACATTATTTTCTATCCCAAAAACTTCCTCCAACTCCTTCCAACTAGTTCAGATCTGCGTTCAGACTGCACAAATGTGCATTATTATGTATGTTATACAAATTTTCTTTCTAAAAACAAATCAAATTCATCTCTTATAACCCTCAAAACCAACACAGTCCTATTTTCGAAAATAGTTTCTTAAATTACTTCAATTACCCTAATTACCTGATACTTACAACTAAATTATTTAGTTTTATTAATTTCTTTATAGATTATTTTTAAGTACAAATTATTTTTACTGCAACAAATAATGCATTACATTTGTACTACATCTGTCCAAAATTTTGTTGGGATACATTGCAATTTCTTCCGACTTACACACATACATTAAAAAAAATCTAATATCTAAACATAGAACATGCACATAATTACTAAAAACATACACATGCACATAATTTCTAAAAAATACACATATACATTTAAAAAACCTAATTTATAAATATAAAACATACACATAATTCCTAAACATATACATGCACATAATTCCTAAAAACATACACATATATATACATTAAAAAAACATAATTTCTAAACACAAAACATGCGCATGCACATAAATCCTAAATATATAATACCTATAGTACACACATACACATAAACATGTACAAAACCATAATACATGCACATTACATACACACAAACATAAACCCTAGTTCTTCTATATTATATTATTGCTCACTACGTGATTACCGACATACTTAACAGAATGGTAATTGCATTTAAAAAAACTACCTTCTTTCGAAGAGCTCTAAATCCTCTACAAATTTCCCTTCTACACCAAATCAATTTAACGGCTGTAATTTGTTAGATCTAAATCTAAAGGATGAAATCAAAATAAGGGAGAGGTGAGGAGCTCTTAGGTGTGTTTATAGAGGGAGGAGTGAAGTGAAATGAGCTGAACAAAAGGGGGACTGAGTTTTCACGTGAGGTCAAAAGCTTGTCGAGTGCTGGACACTCGACAGGTGTCTTGTTGAGTGTTGGGCACTCAACAGGTGCCTTGTTGAGTATTGGTCGAGTTAGCTGGTCGAGTGTTGGACACTCAACAAGAGGGTGGTCAATAGGGGGGTCGTACGCTCGACCAGCCATCCAATGTAAGTGATTTGTTGAGTTTTGGACACTCGACAAGACACCTGTCGAATGTTGAAAACTCGACAAGAAACTTGTCGAGTTGGAACGCTTGACAAGAGACTTGTCAAGTCCTGAGCACTTGACAAGCGACTTGTAGAATTTTTTTTCCTTTTTTTAATAGAAGATACATGTAATAAAAAGTAATTACTAAATAGTTCATTATATGTAAATGGGATTATATAAGTAGAATGCCTCAATCTAATTAGACATATACTATTTTTAGTGCATGAGAAAATAAATATACACAGTAGTTATTAGCATTCTAGTTTTCTACATGCTAATTATAGTAGTCGAGTTTTCTAGGTTTAATCAAGAGGTCCTGAAATTAAATCCCACTTCCCCACAATTTATATATACTCACAATTTTTTTAATAAATAAAGTGTCGTGGTATTGCGAATACCCCAGCAGGTTTTGTAGAAGATCCTAGCTAACGAACAACGATGCGAGCTGACCACGTTACCGTTCACCTCCCGTCGGGCAAGCATAGAGAGTGACCCAAGGATTTATATAGGTTCAGGTCTCAGTGGAGACCCTAGTCTTGTCGACGTGCTCCCGACTTGAGTCGGCTGGGGGAGTTCTCTCACGGGGAGAGTGCTCCAAAGCACTCCTATTGGTTTTTTGTCTACTGATGCAAATGAATTATCCTTGGTTACAAGAGAGGGGTACAAGGGCATATATAGGCCCAAAAGATGCAAATTACAAGACTACCCTGGCTACGGCCGTCGGATCAGAGGGTATCAATGTCCTTTCACTAGCCAGGGGCTCGGATGCTTGACAAGTGTCCTTGCTAGTTCCCGATGTCCTCCTCATGTGACCCCCACACGGGGGGCCTCCACGGCCTTCCTCGAGATGGAGCCACTGGGGGCCTTTGCCGCCGGGCAAATGGTGGTGCCTGGGACGGGGCCACCGAGGGCCTTTGTCACTGGGAAAATGGCGGCCCCCGGGACGGGGCCACCAGGGACCTTTGTCACCAAGCAAATGGCGGCACCCAAGACGGGGCCACCGGGCAAATGGCGGCGCCCGGGACGAGACCATCGGGGGCCTTTGCTGCTGGGCAAATTGCGGCTCCCGGGACTGGGTCACCAGGGGCTTTTGCCACCGGGCAAATGGCGGCGCCCGAGACAGGAGAACTGGGGGCCTTTGCCGCGAGCAAATGGCGGCGCCCGGGACGGGACCACCGGGGGCCTTTGTGACTAGCCTCGTGGTAGCCCCCGGTGACGAGGATTGACACCCGGGTCATTTCTAATAAACTTTTGGTTCAAGACAAGTTCGAACCAGACATGTATCTGGTGATGCGAACTCAAGCTATTCTGAGGGGCATCACCATGAGGTCGCAAGCTTTACGCGATCAGGTCGCAAGCTTTACGCGATCAGGTCGCAGCTTTACGCGGTCAGACCGTAAGCCTTGCGCGGTCAGCCAATATCCCGCGGTCAGAACATCTGCCGATCAGGATACTTGGGATCTATCTATTTCGGTTGCCCGTACAACAGGATATTCTAAGTATCCCGAAGATTCCTACACGTGGAGAATCAACCGTCAGAAGGTTAACACATACAGTTATCCGTGAATAACACGTGTTTAACCTGCGTGGAGGTTAAGAGCAGTTCCAAAAAACCGCATCCAACCGTCCGTGCAACCGTTTGATGCAGTTTCCTCTACATGGCACCCTTTCAAACAGTACAAAAGGATGGCATGGAGCATCAATGAGGGGGGGGGATCATCCGAAACATCAACCGAGAGATCGGAACATCAAAAAACCCAAAATCATCCAAGTTAGCCAAGTCTACGGCCCACCTCATATAGCATTTTAGTAAGCCTTCTTTGGCTTATCCTTGTACACTTTTACAGGGAAAATCCTCGCCTGTGAGGACTTTTCCCTCCATTTGTAAACCTTTTACCACACTTAGTGAAATCTCAACAGGACGTAGGGCTTTTACTCCCACCATCGAGGGCCCGAACCTGTCTAAACTCTCTGTGCTCCTGTTCACTATTGTTCAGCATACCTTCCCGAAGGGTCATCTTGAAAGGTCTCACAATTACAAATTCTGCATAAGTTCGGCTGAGGACTCCGAGTCCGAATCGTCGACAGCTGGCGCCCACCGTGGGGCCTTTCTCAAGGCGTCCTAATTGAAATTCGGAGGTTCGCCGAAACATGGCTGGAGCATATGATTCCGAGAACGATTTCGATCTCGAGGATTATGCCCATATACCCATGCCTTCTCCAAGCGATCCTGTTCCGATGGAAGAGGTCGAAGGCCAGAATCTTCCACAGGTTGAATCATCTCCCCAAGTCATGTTAATCGACCAGGAGGTAACTGGCACAAGGTCAGAACCCGCAGAGGTTCTTAATGTGCTAGGTGATGAATCCGGCCCGTCATACGATCCCGCTGAGGGAAAATATGATGGTGACCCTGAAGTTAGCCCAGGAAGGTTCGACCCTGATAACCTCCACCGTCTCTTTGATTTCGAGTCTGACTCGGAACAAACCGAGATGTTCTCCCCATCGGCGACCTCTCTCCCTAGGCAGTTTGCTGCGTTGTCGGAGGAAACTCCCGATCAACAGGCTGCCAGGGAAGAACAAGATCGCAAACAGAAGGAGGAGCAAGATCTCGAGCAACAGAACAATGAACTACGCAGAACTGCCCTAGAGGCTCTTCAAGATGCGCAGGCTCGTTACGATGCTGCCCCGAGTTCTTCTCGACGGTCGCGTGGTCGTAGACGTGACCAGACTCCTTCCTTACCACCGGAGCATTTCCCAGTGGACGAAGAAACAGTAACACCTGGTGCCCCTAGGAGAAGTACCCATGGTCGACTGCGATCTATCGCGGAGGTCATGCGTAATTTTCCTCCTACGGTCACGGATGCGCAGAGACCGGCCTTTTTCAGGATCCTGGCGGAAAGACTGGACGAGGTCGCATCCGAGGCGACCCCAACAGCCTCTTCCCGCTCAGTGACACATCCCCGTGAACGAGATGGTCCTCATTTTGGCTCTGGCCGACGGAGTTACCCGCCACCTCTACCGTCCCGACAGGACAAATATAGGCGAATGCAGGACTCTCGTAGTAGGGATCGAATTCCCGTTCACTCTCGTTTGGGACCCCGAGTAACCTCGCCATTAAGTGAGTTTGCTCGAAAACCCGACCGAAAGTCGCAGGACAGTTCACGGTCCTTACGTTGGTTGCAAAGCTTTCTCGCCTGGCCTACGAGCAGTCGTTTGGCCCGATAAGTTTCGACCAGGGGCCATTGAGAGGTTTGATGGAACTCAAAACCCATCTGAGTTCCTTCAGATCTATATTACTGCCATCCAAGCAGCAGGAGGCGATGACAAGGTCATGGCCAACTACCTGCCAACAGTCCTCGCAGGACCGGCTAGAACCTGGTTGTTCAATCAGCCTGAGGGTTCTATCTATAATTGGGAAATGCTATGCGATGCCATCCTCAGCAATTTCCAAAACTGTTACCAAAAGCCGGGTAAGGAGGACGACTTGCATAGACTGCGGCAAACTTCGACCGAAACGCTTCGGCAGTTTGTCAAGAGGTTTGTCGGGGTAAGAAATACCATCCCGAACATATCTGATGGCTCCGTAATCAGGGCATTTAAGCATGCCGTTCGATACCGGAGATTCACTGAAGACTTGCTTATCCACCCTCCTCGATCAGTGGCCGATCTGTTCGATATGGCTGATCGATACTCCAAAGCAGCCGAGGCAGTCGAATGGAACCGAATGGTTGATAAGGGGGACCTACCGCCCCAACCAGGCTTCAAGGACGCCAAGAAAGAAGATTCAAGCAAAAAGCCGGAGTCTTCACCGGGTGGGAAGTCAAAAAAGTCGAAGAGGAACCGCTCTGGACAGTACCGTAGGTCGCAGTTGCGGAGAAACCACCTTCGACCAAAGGTAATAAGTCTTCTTTTAAAAGTAAAACTGCTTCTGGCGGCCGGGATTCCGACCAGCCAGAAAAATCAACTAATCCGCAGGAGGGCAAGAGGTGGTGTCCACTCCACAACTCCGCAGGCCACGACCTCAAAAACTGCAGGAGTTGGTTGAAACAGCTGGATGATTTCTACCAAGGAGCTGGGCCAATGCCAACCTTACCGCCTAAAGAGCAGGCGTGCGGGGTTAGAGACGTCGATGGAGACGAAGAAATGGCTTACCAGGTACCTCAAAATCATGTTAATGTCATTTTCGGAGGTTCCTCCTCTTTCATTTCCAGAAGGCAGTTTAAAACCTTTTGCCGAGAGGTTAACCAAACGGAGACATCCCTTGGCGAACCTCAATATCCCCGTTGGTCGGATATGCCTTTGACGTTCGATCGCACTGACTGTCCTGTGGGGCTAACTCGACAATTGAGGCTACCTCTGGTTATTACCCCAATCATCAGTAACGCGAGAGTCGAAAGGGTCCTGATTGATGGGGGAAGTTCCCTTGATCTTTTATTGGTCAAGACACTCGACGAGATGCAAATTCCTCGTTCGAAGATCAAGCCCATAATCCATCCGTTTTATGGGATAATCCCAGGTCCCTCCATGATGCCATTGGGACAAGTGGTCCTCCCGGTCACTCTGGGAGAACCAGATAACTTTCGAACAGAATTGGTTACTTTCGATGTAATCGATTGTGATTCAGCTTATAATGCAATCTTTGGCAGGCCGACTCTTGCTAAGTTCATGATGGCAACGCACTATGCTTATCAGTGCGGGAAATTGCCTGGCCCCAAAGGTGTCATTTCGGTCCGAGGAAGTCGCAACGTGGCGCTCACGTGCGACCGGCTATCTTTGGAGATGGTCGATCAACTTCCCCTCCGGGACGCTCAGGTCGCCACCGTCGCCACCGATGCGATCAGGGCTGCTCCTCGACCAGATGAGAAACTCAAACAAGTTCCCTTGTACCCAGATGACCCATCCAAGACAATTCGGGTTGGGTCAGCCCTGGATGACAAATAGGAACTCGACCTCGTTGCTTTCCTCCGGGCTAACGCAGACGTGTTTGCGTGGAAACCGTCCGACATGCCCGGTGTCCCAAGGGAAGTAATTGAGCACAGGTTAGCAATTCGACCTGGACAACGACCAATAAAGCAAAAGCTCAGGCGTTTTGCCACCGACCGACAGGAAGCCATCCGAGAAGAGTTAGACAAACTCTTACAAGCCGGGTTTATACGCGAAGTGAATCACCCGGACTGGCTCGCCAATCCGGTCATGGTCCGCAAGTCAAATGGCAAGTGGCGCATGTGCGTCGACTATACTAGCCTCAACAGTGCCTGTCCGAAGGATGACTTTCCCCTTCCCCGCATCGACCAGCTGGTTGACTCCACTGCGGGTCGCGAACTGATGAGTTTTTTGGATGCCTACTCAGGATATCATCAAATTAGCATGGCAGAAGACGATGAAGAGAAAACTGCCTTCATCACCCCGTTCGGCACATACTGCTACGTCAGAATGCCGTTCGGTCTCAAGAACGCTGGTTCCACGTACCAGCGCTTGATGCAAAAGACCTTTCTTTCCCAGATAGGGCGTAATCTCGAAGCATATGTAGACGACTTGGTTGTAAAGAGCACCAAAAGATTATCTCATTTGGACGATCTTGCTGAAACCTTCTGTAACTTGAATCGCTTTGGAATAAAATTGAACCCGGAGAAATGTTCTTTCGGGGTTTCTTCAGGGAAGCTTCTTGGTTTCCTTGTGTGTTCCAGGGGCATTGAGGTTAATCCTGAGAAAATCAGAGCTATTGAACAAATGAGGTCGCCCTCGACCATGAAGGATGTTCAACGCCTGGCTGGTCGCATGGCGGCTTTAAGTCGCTTTATATCGCGATTAGGCGAAAGGGGACTACCTTTCTTTAAAGCCTTGCGGAAACATCATAACTTCACGTGGTCCGATGAGGCCGAAAAAGCGTTTCAGGAGGTAAAAACGTATCTTTCCAGTCCGCCAGTATTGGTGTCTCCTGAAAAGGAAGAACCATTACTTTTGTATTTGGCGGCCACCCCACACGCGGTCAGCGCAGTTCTGATCGCGGAAAGGGAAGGAGTACACAGACCTGTCTACTATGTGAGCGAAGTACTTCATGGTCCTAAGGAGCGCTACCCTGAGGTCCACAACATACTTTACGCGCTACTGATGGCTTCCCGTAAGCTACGACATTACTTTCAAGCACACAAGATCACAGTACCCTCCTCTTTTCCTTTAGGGGATATTGTCTGAAATCCAGAAAAATCTGGTCGAATCGCCAAATGGGCGGTCGAATTCGGTGCCTTCGAGATCCATTTCACCCCTCGCACGGCGGTTAAGTCTCAGGTTTTGGCCGACTTTGTGGTCGAATGGACCAACCCTGAGCCACCCGTGCAGTTGGCAAAGGAACTAGAGTACCCCGATTATTGGACAATGTACTTTGACGGCTCCCGTAGTTTTCAACACTCGGGGGCTGGAGTGGTCTTAGTTACGCCTCAGGGCGAACAGCTTAAGTATGTTATTCAACTACACTTTGTTGCCACCAACAATGCAGCAGAGTATGAAGGTCTTCTTGCAGGGCTCCGGGCAGCAAAATTCCTCGGAGTCCGTCGATTAGTGGTGAGGGGGGACTCACAGCTAGTCGTAAACCAGGTAAACAAGGAGTACAGCACCTCCGATGAGACAATGGCTCATTACCTGGGGGAAGTGAGGAGATTGGAAAAACACTTCAGTCACTTCGAAGTCCAATACGTCCCGCGAAAGGACAATATTCTCGCAGACCAATTATCCAAAATTGGATCCTCACGCTCATCCGCTCCGGCAGGAGTGTTCATTGAACACTTGGACCATCCTTCGATCATGACTTCAGTCGAGGATGATCCGGCAATAGCCTTCGTTGCCAACCTCGGTCAGGAACAAGATTGGACTAATCCATTGAGGGTCTATCTTGAACATGGGGCCCTACCCGAGGACGAAACCAAAAGCGATCGATTAATTCGAAAGGCGCGTCTGTACAAACTCATAGATGGGGTTATGTACAGAAAGGGTACTCAAGGAGTATTCATGCGCTGCATATCTCAGGAGGAAGGAAAATCCCTCTTGAAAGAAATACATGACGGTGTATGCGGTGCACACGCGTCATACCGAACACTGGTCGGAAAAATTTTTCGACAGGGATTCTACTGGCCTTCGGCACTCGATGATGCCAAGTTTATGGTCAAGATGTGTCCACAGTGTCAGTTTCATGCAAGACAGGTTCATCAACCTGCTTATGCATTGAAAACTATTCCTCTCGCATGGCCCTTCGCGATCTGGGGAATGGACATCGTCGGTCCTATGCCACAAGCGGTCAATGGGTACAAGTTTCTGTTCGTAGCCATTGACACGTTCACAAAGTGGATTGAGGCCGAACCAGTACGAAATATTACTGCATCAGCTGCACAAAAGTTCTTTCACAAGAACATTGTGGCACGATTTGGTGTTCCAAACCGTCTCATCACAGACAACGGTTCTCAGTTCGCTAGCGGTCTCTTCCTAGACTACTGCGATCAGATTGGGACCAAGGTGTGCTTTGCTTCCGTGGCACATCCACAAAGCAATGGTGCCGTAGAACGGGCCAATGGGCAAGTATTGCAAGGCATCAAAAAACGTGTTTTTGATCGCCTCAAGACCCGCTCGGGGGCTTGGGCAGACGAGCTCTATACTGTTCTATGGGCACTACGGACTACCTCTAGTCGAGCCACCGGTGAGACACCCTTCCATTTGGTCTATGGGGCCGAGGCTGTGTTGCCTATGGAAGTTAGTATTGGATCTGTTCGCACGAATCAATTCGAACAGGTCAATCAATCCGAACAGCGATCGCAAGATCTCATCCTCCTGGAAGAACGGCGTGATCGCGCCCTGATCAAGTCCGCGATATACTTGCAGGCTCTACACAAGTATCACAGTAAAAAGGTGCGACCACGTGATCTCATCGTTGGCGACTTGGTTTTACGAAAAATTCAAGACCAGTCTAACCGCAATAAATTCTCCCCAAAGTGGGAAGGGCCATACACTGTCGTCTCAATGCCACGGCCAGGATCTGCGCGGTTAGCCATGGAGGATGGTCGGATTTTGTCCAATACTTGGAACATCGATCAACTTCGCAAGTTTTACGTGTAAGTATTCCAATCACTTTTTCCCTGTTCAATTAGCATCTTTTCATAAAAAGCATGTCTTGTTTTCATACAATGAGTGTTTTCTTTAAGCCCAAATTATACAAATTCGACCTGGGGCTGATCGCCGGCGGTTAGGTTACTACAGCATTTTTTAACCGGATTCGCTGGTCGATCTCATGATCACTTCCAGATAAGTCGCTCCTAAATAAGCCGTTTCTCAATGCACACGGGACTATCTGGCTAGTCTTCGGTCATCTGGGTGGCTACCAGTTTGCAATAAGGTTAAAATGTTACTTTAATCTTGACCATCGGCTTGAAGCGCATATCCCTGGTCATCATACTTATGTTTTCCCCTCTGCTTAAAATACTAAGGCTCCACTATTCACAAAACAAAGGCGGGGGCTAGAGGAATATACTTATAGTATGAAACTTATGATGTGAATGTGCACTTTCTTTTAAAAAAAAATATATATATATAGTTTTACATACATTGCATTGTAATTACAATTGTTTGGTTACAAAAATAAGGATCATTCGATCCCCAGCTCAGTCAGGAGTTTATCTACTAGGGGCTGGACTTCCTCTATGACTGCATCGAGCAGCTCTTCACTCTCGACCTCAACCGGACCCACCAATGCGTTCAGATCTGCATCTGGGCCATGGTGAAGTCGAACCCGGCTGAGTACGGCTGCTGCGGCTGATCGAACCCTGGTTCTGATCGCCTCTTCGCGTCGCCGTGTATCTCCAGGGAGATACTCAAGCAGTGAATCCGCCTGGGCAGTAAGCAGCGATGTCCAGTCATTTATACTGAGGTTGTCTTGCCTCAGTTCTACCACATCGGTCTTCAAAAGATCAGCCACGGCCTTTAGTTTTTCGAAGATCCGGAGGCTCAGTTCTTTGATTGCCCGATCGGTGTGGCGAATCGAGGATTCAAGAATCTCCTTGTCTCGACTGAGCTGCGTAATTCGACCTGCTTGCGCTGTACAGAGAGAGAAGATTATTCGCATATTATGGATTCAAGTCTTCCTAGTCAGGAATCGGCTTACCAACATTCTCTGATCGAAGTCTGTTGAGTTCAGTTTCTTGTTTCTTAAACATTGAGACTAAACCGGCCACCTCCTTCTTCAAGAATGCAACCTCTCTGCAACAAAATCAAGGCAGTCACAACCAAGATATACCCATGTTAACCAGAGGGTAATGGTACTCACCTGCGCAAGCTATCGCGTTCTTTTTGAATGGCTTCTGTACTAGCCATCACAACACGCGAATGGCTTGTTAGCCAGGACAATCCTTGTGGTGCCAAAGAAGAAGGTCAAAGGTGTCCTAAGTATAATTCAGGCACGGAAGCAGAGTCTTATTATACCTTCATAAACTTTTGTAAAACGGCATCATTCAGTTCAGCGGGAATCCTCGCTAGAGCCTCCGACGTGCTCACTACAGGGATAGTTGGCGGGAGTGCCGGCTGGACGCCACCCCCAGAGGCTACTGGTTGTGACCCGATCCCTATACTTGTTTCACCTCCCGCGGTCCGGACGACTTCCTGAACCACGGGAGTAGAGCGCTCTTCATTAGAGGCTCCCTCATCAGCCCTAGTTTCAACCTCCCCAGAGGCGGTTGAAGGGTTAGGCGCTGTCTTCTTTTGCCTAACAGGAAGAATGGGTCAGGCAACTTTTATTTAAGATTACTGTCAAGTAAGAGCTCTTACCTTATTTGAAATCCCATTCGTTCCTGGGACTTCTGGGAAAATTCCCCTTGCGAAGGAGAGCCGTCTCCGGTTCTCACCTTCCTTATGGTAAACAAGGCAGCACCCCCCTGGAAATGTCATGTTATAGGCATATTCTTAGGGAACAGGTAAAAACACATAAAAAGATCTTTACCTGGGCCACCGGGCTAACTGGTGGGGCTGCATCTGAAGGCCTTGGTGATTCCAGAGTTGCTGGAACCATCATAGCTGGCCTTTGTTCATCCACCTCCTCCTCTGTTCGCAGAGGAGGAGGATTTTCCTCCCTGGAACCCCCAGTGGTCCCAGGGGGAAGCTCTCCTCCCTGTATATACATTAACTTGACAAATGTGCAGAAAGAGTCATAGAAGGAACGGCCGAAAAAGATTCCTTACCTTGGTCGTCCCTTCGACCAGGGAAGCAGAGATAATTGACCCTGAAACCTCGGGGGCTTCAGGAATTGGAGGGTTACCCGCGACCACAAGATTTTCGGTGGTCGCAGGATCTTCCACGACCACCTCCTCGGTAGTAGTGGTCTCTGCGGGGCAGCTTGGGGCATCGCTGGATGGAAGATCCGCGATCTTCCTCCTTCGAAGGATCAGAGGAACGTCATCCTCTTCCTCCTCGCTCCCCTCTCCCTGTACGACGAAGAAGTGATTCCATGTCGCGCCTGAAAAAGTAGCAGGAATGCGATATCTTACCGCAGTCTTTCTTGCGGGACGAGGAATGCTTCGTGAAGACCCCTCCCAAGGGTTTAGCTTGGTCTTCTTAGGGGCAGGACTCTTTGTCCTGGGTCTCTGAGAGACCTTCTTCACATTCTTCGCCGTCGGCTTCTTCGGAGAGCCGACATTTTCACTTGGGAACGTCGCATCCGCAAACTTCCCTAGGAGCTGGTTCGCAGTCCATTACAAGGGATTAGCACTGGACACGCACAAGACCTGCAGAGCCAAAGCTGGACAAGGAAATTACCTTTCGGCGCTCCTGTCTGAGGTCATCACCAGCGTGAATCAAGCTCTGCGGGCGAGGTGATCCCTTAGGGCCCTCTACATCGGAATTGTAGGTCATAAGGAGGGAGTTGGTCCGCCTTTCAATCTCGGATGAAGGCAGGACTGTTCCCAAACTCAAGTCAGAATTTGTACAATTCAAAAAGGAGAAAGTTCAGCACCAAAGAAATAAATACCTTGACTGTAGTCCAGGGTGCTATCACCCATGGACCTAATCTCCCACGCCGGATGAGCCCTTTCACGCAGGGGACTCACCCGGTTCTTCACGAAGTCTCGAATGATATCTCGAGCCGTCAATCCTTCATTGACCAAGTGAAGAATCACCTCAGCATGCTTCGAAAGCTCCGAGTTCATCGCCGGAGGAATGTCTAACTCGCTCGACTTCTCCGGTCGCGAGTTTTCAAACCATAAACTGCTTTCGGATGGTGGAGAGCAGTAAAACCACCTTTGGTGCCACCCATGCACAGAATCTCGTAGGGGTGGGGAGAGATACTCCTTTTTATCCCTCAGTCGGAAGTAGATGCATCCGGCGGCGTTGGTACTCTTCGACCACGCCGAAAAGTAAAATCGTCGGAAAAGATCCACACTGGGATATATTCCGACGAAGGCTTCACAAAGGTGCTGGAATACTGCAAGGATCAGCATCGCGTTGGGGTGGAGGTTGATCAGTTCCCACCCGTAATGTTCAAGGACATCCTTAAGGAACCGACTCTCAGGGAATCGGAACCCGCAACGCAAATACTCCTCAAAAACCACCAACTCGCCTTCTTGGACAGTTGGGGTTTCTTGGTCCTTCTCCGCAGGTCGCCAGTTAATGAGCAGCCGCGGAGAAAGGATCTCCTCCTTCTCTAATGCCATCAGGCTCTCCTCAGAATGGTGAATGGATCTGCTCCAGGATGCCATCTTTGGTGTAGAATCAAAGGGGAAGCTAGCGATTTGGGGAAGATGAAGGCTGAAGAAAATGAGAGTTTTGAGCGGCAGGAATAATAAGGGTTTTTAGCTGTGTGGCTTCTTTGAGAAGACATCTGCTCTTTTTATAGACCCAAGGCGACGCATTAATGAGTAAACGGCTCATTTCAAACGTTCCATTGAATGCTTTATTCATTTCCCATAATGGATACTGTCTCTGATGGACCCGATAAAGTACTCAGGCGTCGGATCTGAAACAAAAAGACTTCTTTGTTTTGGAAACTGAAAGCGTAAAAGGACTGAAAAATTTTCAGTACTTTTCAGAGGACGTTTTTCCTTTTTATACTCTGAACATTTTATTCGAAAAAATCATGTAACCCAATTTTTAACGTACTGGAGTGTTTCTAATTGGGTTATGGTTTTATCGAAATCGTGTTTTAGGCTAAAACTTCGATTCTAATCGAAGTGACATCCTGACCGAGTCCCAACTCTGGTCGAACCTTAGTTCTGACCGCGGCTTTGAAACTGATCACAGAATCAGGGCAGGTCGCGGTACTTTTTTCTTAAAAGTGATTTTGATCGCAGAACTAAAATTTCCTGTGTATGAATGGTCGCGAACGTAAAGTTCATGGCTATATTTTCGCACAGAAGATGTGGAGAACATTTCATGAGAAATAAAGAACTTTTATTTCTTACATTCTTTACATACAAAAGGGATGCAGTCGATCAAAACATCGACTTGCTCCGAAAGAAGTTTACAAAGTTCCCCAAGGGACATGTTGTTGTCAGTAGGGTCTACACTGACAACCCCCAGGGAACTAGAAACTACCCTAAGTCTATCTATATCGTCCCTAACGACAGACGCACTATTGTCCCTAATCAAGTCAGAGAGTTCTCGCTGTTGCTGAGCGAAGTCCCTCTCTCGACGGAAATGGTGCGCCTCTTCTCGGGATCGATCAAAACATTCTGCTAAACGCAGAATCTTCGAGGCCATCTCCTCGGTCTTCTTCTCCAGGGCATTCTTCTCTTCCAGAAGGATCTGTCCGGAAGGAAGAGATGGAGCAGCAGAAGGCTGATCGCTGGGGCCTCCTACCTCCTACATTTTTGCAAAAGTTAGTCATACTAACTAAAATTATCAGCAAGAAGGGAGAAGAATTGTTACCTGTCCCGGTGCATAACCCGTTGATACACCCATCTTGGGAGGAAGATCATCATATGGTGGAAGAGCAACCTTCCCAGAAGAAGATTGCTTCGCCAACCCAATACGGCAATCATCTGATCGAGGGATAGTCACCGCTTGCCGACCAGGATGTTGATCACCCAAAAGGATGGGAGAATTGGATGTGAAGGGATCCTTTCCTAAGGATAAAGGCCTAACTTGCCGAGAGGCATGAACGGGGAGGGTCAAAGGAACTGAAGGAAGAAAGAAACTCGCTACGTTCTTTACCTTTGTTCCACTGGAAGATCCTTCGTCAACCTTGGGTTTCTTCTTTAAGGGAGACAGGACTTCATTCGTTTGAGACCCTTGTTCGACAATTTCCCCTTCATTGCTCTCAATCTCGATGATTTCATGATCTGCCATTGGGAGGGGTATGTGAAAAAGAAGGAGGCAGGATAACAAGAAAAAGACTTAGACGTGAGAGGGAAATTGTAGATCTTTACATGTCCAGGGGTCTGGTATTTATAGCCGACTGGGTGACGGTTTGCATTCCGGACGCCTCGGGTTTTGCTAAAACATTTACAATTTTACCTCGAGATAAAAACAATTCTACGGCGCTATCATTGCCTGTCACGTAATGTCAGAACTCGTCTTGAAAAACCAACCGTTTTCACTTAGTGCGCCACTAAGTGGAGAAGTTAAAGGGCCGGGTTAAAAATCCAATGCACGGTTTTTAAATTCGAAATAAACACGTCTCTTCGTTTTCTTCGAATTTGGGGGCTAGCTGACGAGGATTGACACCCGGGTCATTTCTAATAAACTTTTGGTTCAAGACAAGTTCGAACCAGACATGTATCTGGTGATGCGAACTCAAGCTATTCTGAGGAGCATCACCATGAGGTCGCAAGCTTTACGCGATCAGGTCGCAAGCTTTACGCGATCAGGTCGCAGCTTTACGCGGTCAGACCGTAAGCCTTGCGCGGTCAGAAGTTCGTAGGCTATACGCGAACTACACATTCGGGATATTGCGCGGTCAGCCAATATCCCGCGGTCAGAACATCTGCCGATCAGGATACTTGGGATCTATCTATTTCGGTTGCCCGTACAACAGGATATTCTAAGTATCCCGAAGATTCCTACACGTGGAGAATCAACCGTCAGAAGGTTAACACATACAGTTATCCGTGAATAACACGTGTTTAACCTGCGTGGAGGTTAAGAGCAGTTCCAAAAAACCGCATCCAATCGTCCGTGCAACCGTTTGATGCAGTTTCCTCTACATGGCACCCTTTCAAACAGTACAAAAGGATGGCATGGAGCATCAATGAGGGGGGGGATCATCCGAAACATCAACCGAAAGATCGGAAGATCAAAAAACCCAAAATCATCCAAGTTAGCCAAGTCTACGGCCCACCTCATATAGCATTTTAGTAAGCCTTCTTTGGCTTATCCTTGTACACTTTTACAGGGAAAATCCTCGCCTGTGAGGACTTTTCCCTCCATTTGTAAACCTTTTACCACACTTAGTGAAATCTCAACAGGACGTAGGGCTTTTACTCCCACCATCGAGGGCCCGAACCTGTCTAAACTCTCTGTGCTCCTGTTCACTATTGTTCAGCATACCTTCCCGAAGGGTCATCTTGAAAGGTCTCACAATTACAAATTCTGCATAAGTTCGGCTGAGGACTCCGAGTCCGAATCGTCGACACCCGGGACAGGGCCCCGGGGGCCATGGTAACCAGGAAAATGGCGGCGCCTGGGACTGGACCGCCGGGGGCCATGGTCACTGGGCAAATGGTAGCGCTTGGTACAGGACCACCGAGGGCCTTTGCCACCGGGGGCCTTTGTCATCAGCCTCGTGGTAGCCCCCGGGACCGGACTGCCGGGGGCCATGGTCACCAGGCAAACGGCAGTGCCCACGACCGGGCCACAGGGGCCTTTGCCACTAGGCAAATGGTGGCGCCCGGCACTAGGCTAACGGGGACCCTGGTCATGATCTGGGAGGATCTTCAAGTCCTGATCGCATACGGCTTCGCGACCTTAACTGTGTTCGAAAAGGTTTCGCGACCATGGATGGGTCCGCGACCACGGATTTGTTCGCGACCATGAAAAGGAATTCGTTCCCTGTTGGGAATTGTAATTCGATCTGAATATATATAACTAAGCTTATCAATTTAGGATTAGTTAGTTATATGAGTCTGATACGTACTCATACGATTGGACTATAAATACCTTGTAATAGGACTAGTTTAGATCATCGAATACAATCAAAAAGTCATAGAACTTATTTGAGTTTTAGACACTTATAGTTCCTTCGACGTAGGCAAGTGTGCCTAACGTTCAACGTGTAAAGCCCTCTTTGGAATAAAGAGTTGTGAATTACTTTGAACTATGTTTTCGATCAACCTTTGGGTTTCGGTATTTCCAAGTAAGATCGTGTTATTCCGCATATTAGAATCTGGGCGAGCCTAGTGCGAAAACCAAGGCTAGGTCTCAAACTGGTCAAGTTGGTATCAGAGCAACTTTCCTATCCTGTGGATGGTGAAGATTCGCCAGGGTTACAAAAGCTCTAGTGAAAATCCAGGCAATCAATCGACGGTTCCAATAGCCACGTGTCCGATAATGTCTGATGATACCTCCGTTCAAGCTAACCTAGCCGAACAAGTGGCTAAGCTCTCCACCGACATAGAAACCGTGCTTGCTTGGATTAATCAGCAGGCCATGATTGTACCTCCTGAAGTAGGGAAGGTTATGGGTATGAAGATTGGTGAAGACTTGCACAGGACAGACGAAAATGAAGATGAAGGCGACCACAACGCCAACACCTCCTTAGCTGTCGGATCTTTTAAGGTCGACGCTAAGATTAATATACCCATATATGATGGGGTGATCGATGCCGAGAAACTAGATTCTTGGATCGACCAGTTTGAGACCTACTTTGACCTGAAAGGGTTCAGTAGCACTCAAAAGGTGAAGTTCACACCTTTGAAGATGAAGGACCACACCAAGACTTGGTGGAAGGCCCTTGTTGCCAGTGGTGAAGCTGACGACCTTGTATGGGGTCAATTCAAACGACTTATGCGACAAGAATTCTATCCGATGGGTTAGCTTGAGGAGAGATGGAAGCGTTGGCACAGATTGTACCAACGGCGCGATCAGACCGTCCAAGACTATACTACGGAATTTCGGAGACAAGCAATGGTCATCGGCATCTCGTTGTCTGATCCTCAGGTATTTCGGAAATACACATCTAGACTTCAGAAATCAATCAGTACTGAGCTAAGTCTGTTCGGCGTCCAAGACATCGCGACCGCAAGCACAACTGCTATGGCGATCGAGAAGAAGAACAAATCCCGCAGCGACAAAAGCACGAAGGTTAGTGCGACCTCAACAAAGAAAAAGCCAAGTCTGAAGATGTCGCGCCCCGAAACTGGGACAACGACTACTCCTGTAGAGACCTAGGTCGCTGCAGCTAGTCCCTTATATGCATAGCATACATACCCTTGACTTCCCAGGATAAGTCAAGCACAGGAGTATATCATATTGCAACAGAGTCACTTACAAAATATTTAAGCAGTCTGGCCTGCTGGCCTTAATATTACATAAGGAGGTTACAATGCCTTCACGGCATACATGGTTTAGCAAAATAACATCTACACAGCAGAAGGTAGGTGACCCACCCACAAAGAGAAGTGGACAGCAGAACAACACACATCAGGGCTCTGGCGGAACTGACGCTCCTCCTTCTGGATCCACGAAGTACTCCATGCCTTCGTCTTGGTTGTAGAACGCTCCATCTACTGAATTGTAGGTTGCAAGAGTGAGCACTTACGTACTCAGCAAGTCATAGGTAAGAGTAGATACATATAGTAGAGATGATATGAACCTAGACTAGTCAAGAATTATGGATGTTTTTAAAATAATCTTTCTCTTTCCTGGCTCAACTCATGGCAGCACCTTTCTATAATATAACATCATCATTCATGTTCACTAAATTATGGCACTACCGCGACACGTCAACACATGACAGCCCACGGTAGCACTCCTTATCATGACAACACATGTCATTTGGGTAATCTTGATTTAATATATTTTATTTAGAAA
Source organism: Pharus latifolius (assembly GCA_019359835.1). Lineage (NCBI taxonomy): Eukaryota > Viridiplantae > Streptophyta > Magnoliopsida > Poales > Poaceae > Pharus > Pharus latifolius. The sequence continues at coordinate 44,522,148 of CM033323.1, forward strand.
ATAATACTTGTGTCACACCCCGTGGATTTAATCCACCGCAGTAGACTCCTAAAACTCGGGAGCACGAAGTATTCGAATACATTTTTAACTCTGCAGAGAGGTACCAATTTACCCGCAAGATATTCCACTTTCAAGCCCATCCTATCAGAATGATTAGACCCCTGACTCACTTCATACTGTGAGCGGCAAGGTGGAGATAACAGGAACTTTTGTTATGTTTCACTTACAATTCACCCCTGACCTTGCAGTTTTCTTCACACAAACCGCAGTTGTGGCGGGCTATACCCCCACCCATAAGCCTCTTCCCATTACTGGGTCAACGTGCTTGATCAAATCACATTCAGTGATACGTGGAGGAGCTGAACCCCGTGAGTTTAGTGTATTACTTTCCATCTCATGCAGGGGTTTCATGTACGATTCACATAAGTACTTGTTCAGGCCTGTCCCATACCAGGCTTGCGGTTAGCACGTTTGTTCATGCCACTAGATGCACAACACAAGGTTCTAGTCCTTATATGCCAGTGACCAGACCATCCACAACCCTGCACCTTCAGTGCCTGCACATCCTTTGCAGTCTAGCACCTCCAGTGCTACCACCATTCCATACCATTTCCTGGTCACGGCTAGGGGTTTTATTTCATGAATATAAGTATATAAATATATAATAGTTCATGGCTCAAAACTTGTTTATTTCACATTTCACAGATAACCAGCCCAGTACTGCCAATTCATAAATCAACCATTTCCAATCTTTCTCATGCAATATTATTTATATTCAAGGTTATGTTATAGCAACTCTTAAATATAGGTTCGAGATGACCAAGAATATGACTTGCCTTCCGCGTCGTAAAATACAGCAGTTGATGCTGGGTCAACAGTGAAGTCCTCGAACTGGGGCTCTTCATCTGCTCTCCAATCAAACAAACAACCAATAATCACAATCTTTTCAATACACTATTATACTATATGCAATAATGCAAAGATGAAGTCTTGATGATTCTGAGATGATTAGGTTAGAAATTGATGGTTTACAAGGTTCCAAATGTCTCAAAATATCAGAATGGTATCAAGGTTGCAACTGGTTCGCTCAAAAACAGCGAACGTCTTTAGGTCGACATTCGGTTCAAGGTATCGACATAGGGTCGATGGATGATAGAGGGGTTATCTCAACTTGTGGCAGTAGAATAAAATGTAGAGCACAACTCCACAAGTCTAAGGGACAAGGTTATTTCCAGTTTGCACAACTGAAAAGAGGTGAAAAGAGCTAATGCCACTGGCTGGCATGCTCTGGCATTGATCTTGACACGGCCAGAAACTAGGGCTTGCCATATCTTTTGATCTAGAGCTCCAAATGATGCACCACTTTGTCTGGGAGATAGGCATTGATAACAGGAACAAATCATTCAACAGGATCCAAGGCTGAAAATGGCTGGAAAATGGTGAAAACCAGCGAAGAAGTTGACTGGCCTGGAGTACCTGCAGCACAAACAGTGCAGCAACTAGGGCATAGCCATAACTCCTGTTCTAGGCCGAATTAGGGGTCGTGGTAGAAGACAAAGTTGCTCAAAATGGTCCAAAACATCTAGATGGCAAGGTGGTTTGAGCTGGAGTGGCTGAATTTAGAAGATATTGGCTGGAGGAAGGATGAACTCAATCCTGATTTGGGTATTTCTGTTCTAGGGCAAATGAACTCGAGTCTTTGCTTGAGGAGGGTCTCTGGGGCATAACAAAGCTAGGTGTGAAGTCAATTTAACTGGAAAATCACCACAGAAGCTTAACGGCGAGTCCCAGTTTGCATGCACGGTGTAAATTTGGGGTTTTCCAAGTTTTAGCAAAATTGGTGATTCTGGTTGCTTAGATGTGTTAAGCTAGGTTTATTGATCCTATTTGATCACTGGCTCGAGAGCTAAAAGGGCTTGGTTAGAGTTTAATTGCTCACTGGAGGTTTTTGGGGAAACCGGCGATCACCAGCGACAGAAAGCAAGAGAACTCGATTCCAGCTTAGATACACTCAAGAGGGGATGGGGAACTTACTGGGAGGCTTGGATTGCTGAGGGGAGCAACGGGTGAGGCTGGCACCGAGAGCTCCGAAAATGGCTCGCCGGGGAAGAAGATTTCACCGCGGAGCTGCGAGCTTAGGTGGTTTCTGGCGCTGGGTGAAGATGCAACGGCTACAGAAGGCTTTATATAGGCACGGGCGAGGCAAAAGGGCCGACAATTTGGAGTGTTGCTGCCACGAGGTGACTTTGAAGCGACGGGACGGGGTGGTGATGGCGAGGCGACTGACGGCGCGGCGTTGCAGCTTTGCAGCTGGACGGTGCAGGTGCAGGCGACGAAGGCAACGGCGAGGAGACATCTAGCTCGAGCATGGCTGCGACGTGTCGAGCGTTCTCTGCGGTGCTGCGCTGCTGCAGCTAGCGCGCGCTGTGCGCGGGGAAAACTGGCAGCGATTGCGCGGTTGAGGTGGCTTCCACGGTGGCGAACGGCGAGGGCACACATGGCGGCAGGGGCACAGGCGACTGCCACGGCGGAGTGAGCACGGCAGCTGGTCGAGGTCGCGCACAGGAGGTCCTCTGGTCGTGTGCAACTGGTCGAACAGGGACTGGAAAAGAAGGCTCGGGCTGATTTGCAATTTTGAAACTTGCTCCAGGGACTGATCTGCGAGGAAAAGTTTGAATAGGAAAAGGATCCGATTGCAAATCTGGAGATCTGGAGGGCTGATCTGAAATCTGATTTCAGGAATGAGTTGCATAAGATTAATGGAACTCATCTAGCCAAAGTTTGACAAGATCGGGCAAGATCTGGAGGGCTTCGACAAAAGTGGGGAAAACGACTTTAGGGTAAAACAGAGTAATTAGGGTTTCAAAAACGGCGATGGTCGAAACTTAGGTTTAGGGCAGGATTTGGAAATTCTTCCAGAAGGGAAAAATGTTTAGAATAGTGAATGGGAGATATTCACTGAATCAGATCAAAGTTTGGAGGTGATTTGCAACATTTTGCCTTTTCAGGCTTCTCGAAAATCTGGAAAAGGACTTATTCGCAGTAAAATTTGGACCTTCGCGCGAAAAGTGTTCAGATGAATTAATCTGGTTCCCAACTTTTTGGAGTTAGTTGAGGATATACCTAGGAACATATTCCAGTGGATACTTGAGTCTGGATAGGGTTAAATCAAGATAACTCAATTGTCTGGAAACTGCGGTACTTAGGGTAAATCTGGATTTCCTGTTTTCGAAAACAGAAAGAGACTTAGATACTGGGAGTTAGGGTTAGAATTCAATCTAGCTCCTGAAGACTTTTAGGTTTAGGTTAACTGATAGATCAAATTTGGTGAGTCAGATCTTGACTTGGGGTCACAGGATAGATTTTGGAGATTTAGGGCTAGAACAGAATAAAGCTGAGGCTGATTTAGTTGATCTAGAAGAGACATATGCGTGCATGACTTTTAAGAAAGAAACTTTTCACCCCAAAACTCAGGATGTTACAGAAGAAGAACGCTCCAAAATCAGGCACAGGTGCCTTTTATGAACATTGTCAAGTCACAGGACATACCAAGGACAAATGCTACAAGCTTCATCCAGAATTCGACCAAAGAAAAACAGACCAGGGAAAAGAACAACCATGGCTACTACGACTTCATCCGACAAAGAAGTTGTCCAAGTGAATTCGGTTAATGAGGCGGATACAACCTTGTCTCTGATGGCAATGCCGAAGGAGAAGGGTTCAGATATACATAATGACCAACACCCAACAGAGGACTTGTTCACTATCAACATCCAGGTGAAGCACGAAGTGATCGCAGCTATATTCGATCCCAGAAGTCAGAAGAATCTGGTCTCCACTGGATTGATTCGGCGACTTGGTTTTAAGACAACTACACACCCGCGACCATATCCGCTGGGTTGGTTTACATCAGACGTGAACCAACAGATTACGAGTCAGTGTGTGTTGAAGTTTGCAATCTCTGCACGATATATCAATGAGGTGCAATGCGATGTTGTCCCTATCGATATCTGCCAGATGATCTTTGGGAGTCCATATCTGTATGATCGAGACGCTCACTTCCATCGGCGAGCGCAAGAGTACGACCTCACCAAAGACGGAGTTAAGTTCGTGATCAGTAGAGACATCCACGTCAACACTTCAAACTTGATTACCGCAAATCAGGCCAAACGAATTGTTAGTGCATGTCACAAGTATGTGCTTGTCATGATTCGACCCATTGGTTGAGGTGAAGGTACTCGACCAACATTGTCGTTCGCGTGCCAAGAGGGTCCTGATCGTTTGTCGGGACTGCTAGCAAAATACAATGATCTGTTCGAGAATACCGAGGGTTGTCCGCCGAAGCGTCCAGTCGAGCACGAAATTCAGCTTTTTTCCGATGCGACACTACCCAATCTGAGTATGTATCGCAACTCAGCATTGGAGAATGAAGAGATCAAGAGACAACTTGGTGAGTTGTTGAACGATGGTGTCATTCAACTAAGTAATTCACCTTGTGGATCTCCTGTTGTGTTAGTGCCAAAGAAAGATGGGACTTGGCGTATGTGCATCGACTACCGAGCACTGAATAAGATCACCATCAAGAACCGATACCCCCTTCCTCATATTGACGACCTAATAGACCAATTGAAGCATGCCGTTGTCTTCTCCAAATTGGATCTTAAGTCAGGATATCATCAAGTCATCATCCGAGAGGAGGATACGTGGAAGACCGCGTTCAAAACACGACAAGGTCTGTTTGAATGGCTGGTCATGCCGTTTGGTCTCTGCAACGCCCCAGAAACTTTCATGCGTCTTATGAATGACGTATTGAGACAGTTCATCGACGACTTTGTGATCGTTTACCTCGACGACGTACTAGTTTATAGTCGTTCGTGGGATGAGCACCTCATTCATGTCAAAAAGATGTTCGAACAGCTTCGACAACATCGACTTCGCCTCAATCGTAAGAAGTGCGAGTTCAGCCAACAAACTCTACTTTACCTCAGATTCATGGTCGACAACGGTACGTTGCAAATTGACCCGGATAAGGTAAAAGTGGTTCGCGAATGGCCGCGACCGCAAACAATTACAGACGTGTGTAGTTTTGTGGGAGCATGCCAATATCTTCGGAAGTTCATCTGACACATCTCAATTATGGCTTCTCCATTGCATGCATTAACCAGGATCGATCAGAAGTTCGAGTGGACAGGGAAACATGAGGACACGTTTCTCTTACTAAAAAGGAAGATCAGCGAGGCACCTGTGTTAGCTTTAACGAATCTCTAGAAACCGATGCCTCAGGTTATGCGATGGGCGTAGTGCTCATGCAAGAAGGTTGACCAGTGGCATATCACTCCGAGTAATTCTAGGGAGCTCAAAAGAACTACCCGACTTATGACAAAGAGTTGTGTGCACTGCATCAGGCCTTGAAACATTGGCGATGTTATCTCTTGGGTAAAGAGACTATTGTCCACACCGACCATCAACCGTGGTAATATTTGCAAATTCAGTCCAAGCTACAGCAATCTCGGCACATGAAGTGGATGTCATATTTGCAGCAGTTTAATCTGGTGATTAAGTACAAGAAGGGCGTACACAACAAATTGGTGGACATGTTGTTGCGACCACCAGTTACGACCCTCTGTTTATCAGCATTCATGCAGATCGAGCCCTCATGTCATCATGAATATGCCACTATGTACAGTGAAGACACTGATTTTCAAACACCACTGATTGAGCTCAAAACAGGGAAACCTACAGAGTCGTTCGGCAAGAAGGACTCTTGTAAAAGGGTAAATTACTTTGCATACCTCGTGGAGCACCTCGAATTCAATGGATGTGAGAAGCGCACACATCGAAGGTAGCTGGTCACTTTGGGGTTACAAAGACGTTGCAAAATCTTCACCGACATGTGTTCTGGCCGCGTATGCAGCAAGATGTGGCTAGTTTTGTCCGAGGCTGTGGTCTTTGCAGCATCTCGAAACCGGCAAACCGAAAATTAGGTTTGTACACTCCTTTGCCAGTTCCATCGCAACCATAGGAGAGCATATCCATGAATTTCTTGGGAGGATTGCCTAAGATCCGACATGGAAACAACTATCTATTCGTGGTTGTTGATATGTTCTCCAAAATGATTATTCTTATACCTTGTCGAAAGACTATCAAGGGAGAAGAAGCAGCTCGAGTACTCTTTCAACACGTTTGGACACACTTCGGACTGCCGACTTCTATTGTGTCTGATCGCAATACCCGGTTCCTTAGTCACTTTTGGCGATCGCTCTGGACGATGATGGACACCAAGCTAAAGAGGAGTACTACTTTTCATCCGCAAACTGATGGTCAAACTAAGGTGTTAAATCGCACAGTTGTTCATCTTTTGAGAGGATATAACTCGAAGCACCCGAAGACCTGAGATGAAAGCATACCGTACCTGCAGTTTTCTTTTAATCGAGCAGTGCATGGTTCTACTGGAAAGTCACCATTTGAGGTCTGTTTAGGATTTCTACCACAGTGTCCATTCGACTTGGAGTTTGTGATCCCTAACTCAGCACAGAATAGCAAGGAAGAATCTGATCAGGATCGTGCACAAAAATTCCTGGAAGGGATTCAATGACTCCATCGTGAGGTTGAACAGAACTTGCTGAAAGCTCAACTCAAGTACAAGGCGTGACAAGATCGGCACCGAGTTGATGCGCAATTTCAAGAAGGTGATATGGTATGGTTACATCTGAGTAAGGTGAGACTTAAAGGTGAAGGTAAGAAATTCATACCCATTCGTTATGGTCCTTTTCGATTTTGCGAAAAGTGGGTAATAATGCTTGTCAGCTCGAGTTACCTCCATACATGGATATTTACTCGGTTGTCAATGTTGAGCACCTCAAACTCTTCGCGCCTTCAATGATGAGCCAGATACCATAGTACCATGTGTTGAAGACTTGGTCTATCGATGAGACAAACCTCTACGTGAAGATGTGATTCTGAAGAAGAAGGTGACTACCACCTGCAGTGGCACAAAGGAGACTTTTCGAATCGGTCGGAAAGATCAACGGGCACGTGCGGCAAAGTGATACACCAGAGAACATGGACAAGCCCAATTTCCACATCTCCAGTTTGATCGAGAGGTCGCAACAGGGGTTGGCTCCTTCTCAACAAGGGAGTCATGATCCGGGAGGATCTTCAAGTCCTGATCGCATACAGCTTCGCGACCTTAACCATGTTCGGAAAGGTTACATGACCATGGATGGGTCCGCGACCATGGATTGGTTCACGACCATGAAAAGGAATTCGTTCCCTGTTCGGAATTGTAATCCGATCCGAATATATATAACTAAGCTTATCCGTTTAGGATTAGTTAGTTATATGAGTCTGATACATACTCATACGATTGGACTATAAATACCTTTTAAAAGGACTAGTTTAGATCATCGAATACAATCAAAAAGTCATAGAACTTATTTGAGTTTTAGACACCTATAGTTCCTTCGACATAGGCAAGTGTACCTAACGTTCAACGTGTAAAGCCCTCTTTGGAATAAAGAGTTGTGAAATTACTTTGAACTGTGTTTTCGATCAACCTTTGGGTTCGGTATTTCCGAGTAAGATCCTGTTATTCCGCATATTAGAATCTGGGTGAGCCTAGTGCGAAAACCAAGACTAGGTCTCAAACGGATCAGTCACCGGGTAAATGGCGGCGCCTGGGACCGGGCTACCGGGGGCCATTTGCCACCGGGCAGATGGCGGCGCCCGGGACCGGACCGCCGGGGGCCATGGTCATCGGGTGGCGCCCGGGACCGGACCACCGGGGGCCTTTGTCACCGGCCTCATGGTAACCCCCCGGAACCGGATCACTGAGACCGATCAGGCAGAGATTTCCCCCAACAGTAGCCCCCCATGTCCTTCGGGGACATGTCCTAAGTCCCCGGAGGAAATGGTCTTCATTACCAGGAACATCTCCCCCGGAGGGAACCTCTGGCACCTTGGCAATGCTTCGGTTCTCGTGCCACACACTTATGGTGGCGCGGCCGATCATCATGATGCCGCAGGCCTCGATCAGGCGCACACCGTCGGCCATAATGGCCTCGCACGATTTGAACTACCGGCGCATCGTTTCCCGCGCGCGCCCCTTCGATTTGCCCAGGGAGCCACGTGGCACCCATTGGGGCCGCATTTGGGCTCTATAAATAGGGCCTCAGGGGGCCCGAAGAGAGCACATTTGCAACTTCAAGCTTCAAACTTACCACCGGCGCTCTAGACTCTCCCAGTAGCTTAGCCTCCAGAAGCCTAGCTTCCGGAAACTTAGCCTCCGAAAACTTAGCATCTGGAAACCTAGTCTCCAGATAGCCTCCCAGAAATTTAGGCCCCGGACACTCAAATGGCTCCAAAGGGCCGCGCCAAAGCTGCCGATGTACGCTCGTAGGAAGTCACCGCGGACTTCCTCTAGGCTTCGAGTTTACCGCGGGGGACTTGGAGTCCCTTGCGGAGCGGGGGATCTTCTCGGACGGGGATGTTCGGGTCCTTCTGAAGATGGAGATGGTGCCTCGCGCCTGAGCCAGAGAGGTGGTCGTCTTCGAGGCCTTCGCCGAGGCTGGCCTCCAGCTCCCGGTGCACCCGCTGCTCTGGGAGTTCCTCTGGGAATATGGGGTGGCACTCAACCACCTGACGCCCAATGCCCTTGTCCGGATGGGGCTCTTTATCTGGTTGTTTGAGACAGCCACCGGAAGGGAGTTGACTCTCTGCCTATTCTGGTATATCTATGATCCCGCGACGAGGAGCTCGTACATGGTGAAGGGGGGGCCGAAGACCGCGTTCGGCTCCATCATGACACAACTCCTACCGGCCCGGGTGGAAGATTATTTGGTGGCGGCCTCCTGGGACCATTGGAGAGATTGGCTCCGGAGATGGTTCTATCTCTGAGTCCAGGACTCCAGGGTCACCTACTCCCCGGAGCTTCCCTCCTGCTGCCGCTCGTCTGCCCCCAAGCCCCCGGTGTGGACCCCCGAGGAGTTGAGGCTCCTCAGTAAGATGGTGGCACCCGGGGTGTTAGGTCCATGAGGGACGCCGCGGAGGAGTTGGCGCTCCTAAAGCTCTCCGCCTTCTCACCCAGGAGGAGGGGGATTGGGATGTGCCTGACGCAGCGGCCCCCGTAGAAGCCGGTGACCCGACGTAAGTGTCTGATGACCCGCTCCTTAGTTTTTGGCATTTTCGCTAACGCTTTTCTATTTGTAGTCCGGTCGTACCCGGCAGCCCAAAGAAGGCGGAGAACCTCCGCGGGAGGTACTACACCGACGAGCATGAGCGTGTCGTGCGCGTCATTGGGGAGGGTCCTCCCCGAAACCTGGTACCAGAAGCCTTCGCGCTGACGCTACCGGCGAGGACGCCTCTCCCGACCCCCGGCTCCCACAAGTGGGGGAAAGAGGCCGCCGGGGGCCCCGAGACAAAGCATGCCAAGGTGCAGAAGGCCCACAGTCCGGCGACGACACCGGGCTCTACCTCTGCGAAGATCCGGGATGTAGCCCCCGGGCCGGGGCGCCCTCAAGTGCCCCCCAGGCGCGGGGCGACGCCGCCCCTCCCGGAGGAGCCCTCCGGGGGGAGGGCGGTGGGGACGGGAGAATTCATGCGCCTCCTTGAGGCCTCCGGCGAGGCCAGGCAGAAGGAGGCGGCCGGCGACAGGAGGGCGTTTGACTTGGCGAACAATGCCCCCTCGCCGTCCCCGTTGGCCACACCTCCGGTAGCTCTGGAGCCAGTGGAACTAGAGTGCCCGGAGGTACACTTCACGGAGACCTCCCCTCCGCGCTTCGAGTGGCCGGTGGACGAGGGGGGCAGCCCCTCGGCTGGCACAGTCCCCGCGGCCACGGGGCCCCGGGGGTCCCGCGGCACGGAAAGGGAAAGGGGCTCCTTATCCCCCCTCGGGGCGACATTCCTTCAGGGAGCTCATCCACCTTTTCGGAGACCGAGTCTCCAGCGGCAAGGGCTGCGGCCGGTGCCACACCAGTCCACATCACCCCCGCGGCCCTCATTAGGGGGCCCGCCGGCGGGGATGGGTCCGTAGCCGCCGGGAGGGAGACCCCCCCGTTGTCTCTGGGCGAGGCCTACCGGTTCGCCGAGAGCCTCCAGACCCAGAAGGTCCTGGAGTACATCTTGCAAGGGATGCTTAGCGACTGGTGTGGCAAATTGTTGTCGCTCCACATCTAGGTGAGTTTGTTTTCAAGACGTCCGGCCGCTTTTTCCTTGAGGATTTCACTAACAGCTTCGAATAACCTTCACGTTCGTAGGGGGCGGCCCTCTCTCAGGGCATAGAGGAGCGCTTCGAAAAGGCACTGAAGGAAGCGAAGGGGAAGGCCGTCGCCTTGTGCGGCGAGTGGGACGAGGCACTCCAGGAGTTTGCCCGGGTCCGGGCCCAACTCCACGCCTAGGAGAACACCAACGACCCCCTCCAGAGGGAGGCGAAGGCGAAGGAGGGCACCCTTCGGGAGCTCGAGGGCTCCAGTGCTCGAGCGGTGGCTGAGGCGGGTTGTTCCATTCGCTCGGCCCTCGAGGGGCTCGGGCTAAGCCTTGGCCTAGGATGTGGTTCCGGTGCGGGGCCGGCTACATTCATGGAGGCTTTGCGTTTTCTCAACGCATAACTCTCCGTGATCTCGGAGGCTGCCGACACTCGGGCCCGGGGGCCGGGCGATCGTGGTGGTGGCTTCCGCCGCAGCCCTCGTGGAACACCGGGGGCCCGGCACTCGGGTGATCGGACGCCGGATCCCCCAAAGCTTCCCCGACTTCTTCGAGCCGCAACGGCGGGAGGTGGAGGAGCTCGTGGGGGGTTTCTAGGACCGGATCGTGCAGGCACGATTCCCGGATCCGGCGCTCCCGAGGGCAGACGCAGCGGCTCCGGCGGAGACCTCCAGAGGGTAGAACAACAATGATCAAGTATGAGCCTTCCCCCGGGCCTTTAGATTGGTCCATTTTTGCTTTTGCTTAGGATTTTTTGCTCCCGGTAGCTTCTTAGAGGAAGCCCCAGAGACTTGTACGAAAATTTACCTCGATCACATGGAACGAATTTTTTTTCTCAATCAATGAAGATATTTTGCTAAGTCTTGAATCAATTTTAATAGGCGTCCCGGGAGCTTGCTCCTGAGGGAGGGCTCCCAAGGGTTAAACGCTTTTGCCCGGCGAGTTCTCCGGAGGCCCGGGGAATTGCTCCCGAAAAGGGACTTCAAGTTCTCGGGGGACGCAACCCGGGGGAGGTGCAAGTGGCCCTGGTTTTGCTAAGTCTTTTCCTCCGGTTTTGGTGGCTCCCGGAGTAGCACCTTGATAACTTCGACGACCACCGCGCCAAATTCTCTCCTCCGAGACCGGGATCCTGGAGCGTCCTGCCGCTTCAGATACTCCCACCGGCGGGCTACGACTACTGGCCTGAGGACTTGCTTCGAGAAGCCCAGCGGCGCATAAGGGGTTTGTATCGAGACCTCGCCCGGGAGTTGTCAGAGGGCCTCCGAGATTATTATATGTGGGCGCCCCCCGGGGGGGATTAATGTAACACCCTAGTTTTTGCTACCTCCTAGCATGCTAGACAGTATATCTTCATTGGATTCTCGGATGTCTCAACCCTATTTTTGATCTCTTATCTCAGAATTATGATCCAAGGTATGCCACTACCTTAATTTTAAAAGTTGGCTGCTAAATTCCACCGTTTAAGACATTTTCGCATTTCAGTCCAAAAGTATTTCAGATTGATCCCTTTCAGAATTTCCCAAGAGCCTGAAGAGGCTAAAAGCCGCAAATTAGCTCCAAACATTGATCTGATTCAGGGAACATCTCCCAATTGCTTTTCTGAATAGAATCCTCTTCAAAGAAAATCTCAAAATCTCATCGTAGGTCTCAGATTTCAGCCTCGACAAAATTCAGACCCTAATTACCCTAATTACCCTAATCTTTCTGTTTTCGTTTTGCTCAAAACCTGATCAAAAACACTAGATTGTGTCTTTTGTCCCTGCAAACCTACTTACTAAATTTAGCGAGTCCAATTGGCAAAGCCAGTTTCAACCGAAACCAAGTTTATTGCCAGATTCACAATTCAGTCCAAAATCAAGTTCCAGAAATTACGTTCCAGTCCAAACTTCTTTTTCCAGCCCCTTCTTTTGACCAGGCCATTGCCGTTTCGACCAGGACCCCGGCCGCAACCGCTACGACCAGTGGCCCCGCCGCAAACTCACCGCTGGCCAGCGCTTGTCTCCACCTGTGATCGTGTTCGACATGTCCGTGTGTGGTGCTCACGTCGCACCAAAACCATCCACCATGGCAACCACTGACGACCGCCAGCAGCGCCGTCTCGTTCTGTGCACGCACGTGCCTGCAGCCGTTAGGAACTTTTTGCCACATCCCCGCCATGCCGAAGCCGGCCATCCCGTCGCCCTGTTCTAGCCAGATCTTGCGTGATCCTCTTCTCTGGCAGCACCGCGACAGCCACTGCAGCTCCCAACGTCGTCTAGATCCCGCCACCGTCGCCAGTCACACCGTATCCAGCTTGATCTGCTTCAAGTCTCGAGAGCCCCAGCCCACTGCCTATGTAAACCCACCCCCTCCCATCTACCTCTCTGTGCTATAGCGTTTAATTGCATCCCGGCGGACCCTATCGCCGGTGATCACCGGATTTCCCCTTTTGTCCTGTTTCGGCAATGCCACCCATTTTACCCCAAATTGATCCTTCTTGTAGTGAAGTGTCTTGACCAATAGAGCACCTCCAGGAAGCCTGTGATCTTAGTTTTCAAATTGAAGCTCACTGTGTAGCTTTCCCCTTTTTCGCGCGCTACCGACGACCGGCTCCTGTCGCCAGGCCGCACCACCTATTCCTTGGCCAAACCAAGTTCACCAGTAGCTTTCCCCCTCCACCCTGTTGCTCTCATCGAGAGGAACTAATCTCTAAAGCCGAGTATTAAGTTTGCCCAAATCTCTCTTCTTTGTCTTCGGCCGCGATGTCGAACTTCTCGCCGGCGCCACCTCACAGCCCAACCCCTCTTCACATCACCATATGTACCGATCAAGAAACTCAACCGTGCTCTTATATTGGAGTTTAATTCATCAAGTGGCTTTGTCACTGTCGAGGTGTTTTCTTCTCCGGCACAACTTGTCGCTGCTCACCGTCCACCAGCCACCAGTCAAGACCAATGCTCCAAATGGCAATAGTTAGCCCCACCTAGCTCCAGCAGTCTCGATTTCTCCATGCACAGCACCAAAGCCCGAATTGAGTAACCTACTCCTCGCTGTCGTGCCGCCAGCGTGCCGCCCGATCACCACCGGCCACCGCCGGCCACCGCCGTCGACGCCAGTTTGTCCTGTAACTCTGCCTTAGTCCCCTGAGCATATTTCTCTTCTACCCCGATCTCTGGTTCTGCACATAATCGCTTGTTTCAGCTATGCCAAGTTTTGTCCAGAAGCTGTTTTGTGCCTTTTCGCCACCATCCTTCCTCACTGCCTTTCATCACCGTCCGCCCACCTCTGTCCTTGAAACCACCACCATTAGATTCCTATCTTCTTCACCTACCTCCCAGACATTCTTGGCGAAGCAATTGAAGTCCAGAATCATCTCCACTGTTTTGCCCTAGGTTTTGACAATGTCAGCTCAGTGTCAGCCTATGTCAGCCAATGGCATTGGCTCTGTTGGGTTGAGAAAATGAAATTCTACTTTGTCCACTAAACTTATGGAGCCATGTTCTACATTTTCTTCTACTGTCTCATCTTACGAAGACCCCTCTAAAGCCAACTTAAGACCATGACTGACTGTGAACCGAATGTCAGCCCTTCGGCATTCAACATTTCAGAGTCAATCTCTTTGAGCGACGCTCAAGTACCTTCGACCAGATCTTCTCTCTTGCATGCATATCTATATATTGTACACAAGTATTTTCTGTATGCTTCTGTAGTGCGATGTGTTGAATTATCTTGTTGTTTGTGTGCGAGAATAGAGCAAGAAGCAGAAGAGTCAACTAAAGACTTCGAAGAACCCTTAGAGTCATCAAACCCCACGCTGCAAGGCAAGTGTCTACCCTTGATCATGTCTCTCCCAGTATTTTGAGAAAACAAGGATGATTTCTATTTTAAAAGATATGCATGCTCTAAGTTCAAATAAAGTGCTATATTGAAAGAATATGAATAGATATGACCTAATTCCTTATAAAGCCCCTCATGTTTGTATATATCACGCACCCTTCTCACCCGAGGATATCATGCTTAGGCTATGCTTATGCTCAAGATTATGTGTTAAGTGCTAAATGGTCACATGTGTGAAAAGTATGTTCAAAATCCCTTTTGTGAAAGAAAATGAGATTGGAATTGATAGTGAGGATGGTTTGATTGGTTGGTGCTGTGTGCACATGGGTATGTGAATGACTACTCACTAAAGATTCATAAGGACAAGAACCTTGTGTTCTACTTCTATGCGGCATGAAAAACGTACTAACCACTTGCCCGGTATGGGACGGACGCAACATAGTAGCTTTCTCAGTATTAGTTTTTCCCTGGAATCGTTGTCGGTCCAGTTTCTCGAGAGGAAACCGGTGGGGTACAGTGGGCCATGAGCGGTGTGAGCTAATGAGTGAATCAGGAGTATTGAAGGAAGACGCCCTACGCCAAGATTTCGAGTCGTGCGTGGCTGAATCCATAGGCTATGTGTCTTGCAGGACCATAGGCCAAGACTAGGTAAAAATTGGCTGTGGGGAGTACCCACAACGGCAATAAGGACTGGAATGTCTGTTTATCGGGCAGGGAATTGTTAATGCTAGGGTGGTGAACTGTTGTGTGATCTCGGCCTTGTCACATGCGTAAAAGTCGCATGGAGAGGTACCAACTTGAAAGCTGAGTGATCGGTGGATTAAAGTGGTACACCTTTGCAAAGTTATAAAAATTATAGGATACTCTGAGCTCCTATGTCATGGAATCTGCGCGCGGTGGATTCTATCCACGTCGATGTAGCACAAGTAGCTTTTGGGAAAGTTTTTCATAATATTGATTAAAGTGGTGACTCATGAAAGACAACCATGCATAACATCTTCTGAAAATCTAGTTTAGGATTTTAAAAGCTTCGCTTTTTTTTGAAAGCAAAACCTTTTCTTCAAAACTTAGATTGAAAAACTATTCTATCCTTATCTATGAACCAAAGAGCCTATCTTTTGGAAATCCCCCTCATCTATATACCTGCATTCTTAATTGTGGCTTGTTGAGCACTATGTGGACAATGTGCTCACTCTTGCCTTTGCAAACAAATTTAGAAGAAGGATTCATTGATCCCGACTCCTACGGTCTTGAACCCAATGAAGAAGAAACTACCCCGAGGATCCAGCTTACTAGAGGGTCACTTACCAAGTGGAGTCCGATGTGAGGAAGCCCATGCAACACCGCTACAATTGAAGATGAAGATCGTTGAAGCCCTTTTGCTTGTTGTTGTTGTTTTGTTTTGTTCTGACCTTTGTGTCGAAAAAAACTCCTTGATTTTGTATCAACTCTAAATTGCGTCATTCTGGCGCTATGTTATTGTAATGTTGGTCCATGTGATCAGCACTTTTTTTTAATTACTTGCATTGTGATATAATGCATATTGATGTGAGCTTGCAATGTATCATTCTGAGTGCAACCCACCTGGGCGGTAGCCACCGGATTCCTCAAATGAGGGTCCCACAGAAGTTGGTATCAGAGCAAAGGCTCGACTGTAGGTCGTGACCCTTAAATAAACCTTGGGGTCCCTAGAAGTTTAAGGATCGCTAGTTCTTTAACTATGTCTGTTTGCGAAAACCTAATTTGTTTAAGAAAAGCATATTGTTCTTCGATTATTTGAAAAAAAAGTTTAGATTTCGTTTTAACTCATAGGTGCCTTTTCGTTCTGTCTCCTCATATGGCTTCCAGCAGGAGATTCCTTCATGGTGACGAGCTTGGAACATGGGCGTTAGTCCTGTGGATGATATTGCAGTTCCTTGGTGCTTGAGATAGTCAGAGGCTAGTATACTGCGTTCAGTAGGACGAGGTCGATGGACGACCATTCGGTTATCGTGCTTCGGTGATAGTCTATGAGATCCCCGAGCATGGGAGAGGCTCAGCAAGACATCATGCCAGCAGGGAAGGAGAAGCTGATGCCATCTTAGATGCTGTCCGATGTGCCGTAGGTACCATCCGGCAGTTATACAGTGACTACCTTTCAGATTCCCCCTATCGCTTCATGCCTTATCAAGTTCCCAGATCAGAGCACCGAGCTGTTCTTCCATCCAGCGACCGAGAGGATGCTATTTTGACAAAGACCCAAGACATTGTTCATGCTTCGGAGATTGGATATACCCTCCTCCTTCGTGAGTACAAGCGTGCTCGTGACGACCGCCATTATCTTGAGGGCATGCTTGCGAAGACCCGTGCAAGTCTTCAAGAGAAGTAGAAGCAAATTCAAGAGTTAGCCAAATAAAGTGGAGAGAAGGGTCCTGATGCTTTGGAGTCCGCTATCAAGAAGAGCCGTCCAAGACTGAGGATTACCGCTCACAAGAGAGTGGGAAACTTGAAGGAGTACCTCAGTGGTTTTACGCCTTCATCGCGCGGCATCGTTATCCACTGTCTTTCACCTGAACTTCCCAGCATTGCAAGAAAGAAGGAGATCCCCAACAGGAAAGGAAAGGAGATTGCCAATGTTAATGGTGACATGGATGACGACGAGGATTTGGACTTGGATCCGATGGATGCAGATGATGACTAGGAGGAGGATCCCGAGGAGGTAGAGCCTTGTGGTTCTTCTGATGCCGACGAGTGATCCCGGACTTCCTTTGGCTTAACCTTTTGTGCCTGACCCAGTAGACATTAGATCTTTCTTTTGGTGTAGTAGTTGTTCTTAGCTGTGGTTGATGTATGCTTGTGTGCTGGTTGTTAGATGAACTCTGTAAGCCGATGAGGCAAAAAGCTTTGTATCTTTTAAAAGCTGATTTATGAAAAAGGCATTTTGCATGATCCTATCCTTACCTCTTGAGTTAGTGTCAGCATTCTGCTTGCATCCCTGTGTGTGATTCTTTCCGAATCAGCATCTCTATCCTTGACCTCGTGTTCAAATAGGATGGTTAATATGCGTGGAAGACCCCAAGAAGGAGAACTTGAAGGAAACCCCAGCAATGTGAGGGCCATGCCAGGAACAAGAGACCATGCTAACCCAAACCGACCAGGATCATTATCAACTATGCCACAAGGAGGCAACATTAACGACGTGCTAATATGGATGGAGCGAAACAGACAAGAGTCAGCAACTGTGCAAAATTAGATCTTAGGGCAGTTGATGCAACACTTAGCATCTGGACAGGCTGAAGGACCAGCAATCGGAGCAAAGTTTATTGATTTCTAGAAGACGCGCCCCCCAACCTTTTCAAGTACCGATGACCACATCGTGGCAGACGATTGCTAAGAGATGTGAAAAGAAAGCTGAACACAGTTCGGTGTAGTGATGAGGAGAAACTCTTGTATGGACCACATCAACTAGCTGGACCCGCCGTCGCCTAGTGGGAAAATTATCAGACTGTGCACTCCAACAGAGACTCAATCACATGGAATGAATTCAAGGAAGAATTTCACAAATACCATGTTCCGAAAGGCGTCGTTCAAGCGAAGCGCCGAGAGTTCGTGAATCTAAGACAAGGAAACAAATCCGTCAAACAGTATCTGCATGGATTCATTCAACTGGCAAGGTACGCCCCCGAAGATATTGCAACGGAGAGAAAGATCGATAGATTCTGCGAAGGTCTACAAAACTATTTGCAATACCAGCTGTCATCCCATGAGTTTATGGATTTTC
Organism: Pharus latifolius; assembly: GCA_019359835.1. NCBI lineage: Eukaryota > Viridiplantae > Streptophyta > Magnoliopsida > Poales > Poaceae > Pharus > Pharus latifolius. Next base: position 44,539,924 of record CM033323.1, read on the forward strand.
ATGTTCTGATTAATTGATTGCTCAAAATGGAAGAAAAGAGGGGAGTGATTGAAGAAGACTGGAAGAGAAAGGCCTTGCCCAACTCTTATCAAGGAAGTGCTAGTCGAGGAAGACCGATGCCCGCTTATCGACTAGCCTTCAACTACCACAGAGACCCCATAGGCCTGCGCCAGCTACAACACCATAGTGTACCGGATGTAAATGAAACCATTTCTTCAAGGATTGTCCCATGAAGAATGTAGAGTGCTTCCATTGAGGAAGAAAGGGACACGGCAAGGACACTTGTCCACTGCAACACTTGCCGTTCAACGTTGCTCGAGCTCAAGCCGCAAGACCTCCTATCCCAACTCAAAGCTTCGCCAGAGGTGTTCCACCATCCAGGGGAGGAAGAATCCAGAATAGTAGAGGAAGAGGAGTGCCTACCACAGGTCGTGGCAAACTCAACTACGCATCCGCCATTGAAGCAGGAGAAGCATCCCATGTCATGATCGGTAGGATCTTGATCCATTCTGAACTTTCAGTTACATTGTTTAACCCTGGTGCTACTCATTCTTTTTTGTCAAGATCTTTTGTGCTCAGAAATGAGTTACCCGTATCTGCATTAGAGTTTCCTATCTTAATCCAATCCCCCGAGGCTAGAATGCCTGTTGAATCCACCTGTAGAAATATCGCCTTTAGTATTGGCAACATAGGATTCCTAGCGAATTTGCTAGTTTTGAATCTTCAAGGGCTAGATGTTATCCTTGGAATGGACTGTTTAGTGAAACATAAAGGTCAGATGGACTGTGAGAAGAAAGTAATAACCCTGACGAACACTAAAGGAGAACAAGTCACATTCTATGCAGAAAGGTCCATAGTGAATGACCAAGTATACATTTTGAACAGTTTGGAAGGTATTGAGTTTGAAAAGGTTCCGATAGTGAATGAATACCCAAAAGTTTTCCCCGAAGAACTCCCTGGAATTCCACCAGATCGAGATATAGAGTTCTCAATTGAATTAAAGCCTGGATCTGCTCCGTATGCAAGAAAGCTTGCATGCATGACGAGTGAAGAGCAAGAGGAGTTAAGGAAGCAAGTAGAAGAATTGGAAAGAAAAGGGTTTATCAGGACAAGTTCCTCACCTTGGGGATCCCCTGTGCTCTTCGCCAAGAAGAAAGATGGCAGTCTACGACTTTGTGTCGACTACCGAAAGCTGAATGACATGACAATCAAGAACAAGTACCCTCTGCCAAGGATCGATGATCTCTTCAATCAGCTCAAAGGAGCTAAGATATTCTCGAGGATTGACCGGAGGTCTGGATACCATCAATTGAAGATTCGAGAACAGGACATCCCAAAGACTGCATTCATTATGAGATATGGACTGCATGATTTTACCATAGTGCCATTCGGTTTAACAAATGCACCAGTAGTGTTTATGAACTGGATGAACAAAGTCCTTATGGAATTCTTAGACAATTTTGTCATTATATTCGTCGATGACATTCTTATCTTTTCCAAGTCAGAGGAAAAGCACGCACAACATCTCAGAATAGTGCTAGAAAAGCTGGCAGATCATCAGTTGTATGCCAAGTTTGATAAGTGTGCCTTTTGGTTGAAAGAAATCTCTTTTCTAGGCCACATCATTTCTGGCAAAGGAATATCTATGGATCCGTCAAAGACTCAAGCTATCATGGAGTGGAAGCAACCGGAAATAGTGACTGAAGTGAGAAGTTTCCTAGGATTAGCCAAGATTACTAAGCCGCTCACCAGACTGCTGAAGAAGGATGTTCCATTCGACTAGACTGAGGGGTGTGAAAAG